>CM035437.1:34143465-35493465 GCA_020310875.1 Ceratopteris richardii
GGTAGTCAAAGGATGCTCTAGCTATGTCTTACATTCTTAACTCAATCTCTGATTTTTTACTTCCACACATCAAGAGCTGGAAGGCTTCACAAGAAACATGGAATGCACTTGAATCATTCTTTTCATAAAGCAAGAAAACCAAGAAGAATCAACTATGGATGGAGGTTACAACACTCAGGAAGATGCCCAAGCAAAGTGTGACTGACTTTGTCACCAAAATGAAGAAGTCATAGATGAAGAGCAAATAGTGAGACAAGTGATCAATGGAATAAAGGCAGATGACAAATGGGAAGCCTTCACCACAACCCATGAACCTATACATGGAAATGGAGGTCCCTGATTTCAACACCCTCATGGGACAATTGGTCACACATGAAGCAAACTTTAGGAAGAATGGAGACAACTCAAAAGGTAATCAATTCTCTACCCTATAATCACATTACTAAGAATTTTTTCACGAATCCTAGGAATCAAAGAGAAAGAGGCTATAACAGTGGTGGATATGGAAGATCAAGAGGCAAATTAGACAACAATAATGGCTACAACAATAATTCATACAATAACAACAATTACCAAGGAGGATATAGAGGAAAAAGAAACTACTACAACTATGCAGATGATCAAGCTCAAGAAGACTCATTACTTTTGACGAATATGACTATGAAGCAAGCTAAAATGGATGACCATGTTTTCTACATAGACTTAGGTTGCTCAAATCATGTAGCAAGCAATGTAGCTCTACTTTGAAATTTGGAAGATCCAAGAAATAGGCATGAAGTCTAAATAGGAGATGACACAAGGCATCCAATGGAGAAGATTGGAAATGTGAAGACTCCAGATGGAAATATGAACCTATTAAGCAAGGTATTGCATGTGCCCACTCTAACAAAAAATCTCATAAGTGTTGGCGAGATTGTAGAGAAAGGTTGGCATGTCAGATTCACAAATCATGGAGCATATGTTGAGGATCCACATCAAGGATTCTAGAGGATAGAAAAGGGAGAAAAATCAGGTAGATTGTTTACATTTGAGCTCCAAGGACCTACAAACATTGCATTGTTCAATTATGGAAGTCAAACACTATTAGAATTGGAGATGTGGCACAAAAGGCTAGCTCATATAGGAGAAAGGGCCTTGAGACAAATCAGTAAGGATCAAAGTGTGCTTGGCTTACCTAATATCTCCAAGCAACATATGACCTACAAATGTAGTGCTTGTCAATTTGACAAATCCCATAGACAACCATTCATCAAGAAGGGATATATCCATGGAGACCTATTGGAATTATTCCATACAAATGTATGGGGTCCAAGCAAGGAGCCATCTATCTCTAGATCAAGGTACTATGTGTCCTTCATTGATGATTGTAGCAAATGGAAAATACTCTATGTTGGGGTTCCTTGGACAAGAAGGGATTTGAGTGGGAAGAAAAGGGAAAGACAAGAAGAAAGATATATAGTGGAAGCCTCTGTCGATTGATTATAAAAAGACAATTACAATGGTGATGCACAATACAATCCAAGGGTCTTGTTGCTGCCAGCCTTCTCTGCACCAGACCTCCACCCTCTCCAAGCCGACACTTGTGCATACCTTGCACCAAGCTTCCAATAAGGGGAAGGGATGGACACCTTCTATCGACATGCGCACAGCTTCAATGAGACCTTGGGATCCTTGGGGTGAATAGCTTAACACTTCTCTACACACTTCTTAGTCACTCTTCATGCACACCTTGCACTTCACTTCTCTGCGTTGCACACTGTGTGTCTCTTTCACTTCTCTCTCCTTCCTAGCTTAGACTATGCTCACCTTGCTTAGTCTTGCTTAGTTCCCCAAGCATGATGCCTTGCCTTGATTTGAGTCTCGATTCACGTATGCTCCTAACCACAAGAGTATCTTGGTGCTCACTTTGATGTCCCAAGATTGTCTCCAAAGTGGGCAGCCAACGAATCCCTGTTTTGTCTTGTAGTGACTTTAGACTAAAACAAAATTTTAATTGGGGGGCCATACATTCACTTCTGTGTATATTGCTGCTTCACATACCTTCACATTTTTCCTTTTAATTTCTCAAATGTGCACCTAAGAGAGGGTTCACCTGAACCTTCCAAAACACTTTAAAAACACTTTTGAACCTTAGAGAATTACAGAAATACCTCTCCAACCTGCAACCAACTTTTTGCAATTTTACCCTTTGTGGACAATTAATTGTGCACTACCTCTGCACCTTGACACCTGCAGTTCAAACACTTTGATTTTACCCCTATTGACTTCGACCTTGAACTTGTTGACTTTGATTGCGGTTGATATTGACTATGGTTGACTTTTTTTTACCAATATGACTTTTATGAGCTCAATAGTTACCCACCACCTAATGGGCTCTCCATCCAGGAGAGCTACAATGAAAACTCTAAGTAGAAAAATCTTCAAAGAGACACTTGAGCAGCAACCAAGTCCACCAGGAGCAGTAAAGAACAATACAACACAAGAGAACCAAAAGTAGAGAGGTTGCATAGAAAAGCAAAGGAGGGTTAATGGAGGTTAGGAAGAGGGGAGAAGGGAGGGTTGAGGGGGCTGAGATTGATAGGGCAAGGAGGGTTAAGGATGGGGCTGGGTAGAAGGGTAAAGGGAGGGTGAGGGAGTAGGATTATGGGCTCTGTAGAGGGCCGAAATTATCAAACAGTAGGGCTACAGGGGTTGCATATTTGAAATTTTGAAACAAAAGTAAAAATAAAGTGAGAATAAACTATGTGGACCATGTGGGTAATGAAAAACACGTGAGAAATGGGCTCAAAATATATAGGTTTTGACAAAAAGTCAGAGAAAAGGTGGGATTTTTGACAAACTAAGGTTGAAAATGAGTCCAAAGGTTCCAAAATACATGAAAATGACCCCAACTTTAAAAACAATGGCCATCCGAGGCGCAATCTAGAGCCAAAAGCATGGACCATAGAAAATAAAAAATATATATAATTAAGGGGGGGTTTGGGGGTGGGGGGGGGGGGATGGTGGGGGGTGGGTGAGGGAATGGTGGGGGGCCAGTGGGGGGCCAGTGGGGGGTGGTTGGAGGAACGGTGGGGGGTGCGTGGGGGAACAGTGGGGGGTGGGTTGGGGAGCGGTGGGGGGTGGGGCGGGGGGGGGGGACAGTGGGGGGTGGTGTTGGGAAAGATGGATGGATGCTCCAAGAGATTGAGTAGGTACTGCCAAAACCTGCTTTGTACCAGCCCTCTTTTGCTTGAGAGTTGATAAGTGGACCTCCTTAGCTTTCCAATGACACCATAAGATGGCCTATGTACTTTGGAAGTGATGTGTGTAATGATTGAACCAAAACAGATAACTTTGAGACTCAAAATCTCATGAAAACCTTCTATTTATGTCTTGACACCTGCTAGATCTTTTGCTCGGTATGACCAACACAATAGGAATTGGAAACATTCCTTTTAGGGGTATCAATTTAGCTTAGTAAGCTAACTATTCCAAGTGGAATGATGTAAAAAGATAAACTATGCTAAGAGAAATCAATTTAGCAAGTAAAGATATACCCCCGATATTTTAGGATTGTAGCAGACAATGACTAGTGATCACCTCGATGCATATTTCTTTGAAATGGCTGAATGGAATCTCTTCAAACTCTGATGATATGTAGAAAACTTCAAGATGAATCCAACAAGCTTTAGATCATCAAATTTGGTGAAGAGTTGACCGAAATATGCATTCCACAAGTTGACAGACTTTTGAGTAGTATGGCAGAGAACTCAGAAATGAACAATGAGAAAGTATGTATTAATGAACACTTGTATACAAATCCATTGGCATGAATGTCATTGCCAAATGGTGTAGATAGATGTGGGCTAGAGTGTAGGCCTCACACACACTCAGAATCAGTAATGAGAAGCTCGGGAGTGATGAGTTCTACCCGCGACTTTTCCATGACCATTTTTATAGAGAGTGAGTAAAAACTTGAATTCAAATTCATACTTTTGGCTGCCTATGATCAAGCTCCTATACCCTAGGAGATATTCCTTCAATCAAAAATCTAACTTTTTCCACGAATCCTTTGGGTAGGTGTTTACAAAGATTCCAAGTCAATTTGACTTTTACAAAGGGATAAAGTGGTAATTAACCACTAGCACTAGTTCCTATGCTTCATCACATATGTAGGGTCTTCAAGGTATCTTTCAAGCCAAATGTATAGGCTTGTGATTTACACCAATAGCTCCCCCTCAATCCAAACATTTTGGCTTGGTCTTCATTTTTAATCTTCATGTATGTCCTGTAATACAATCATTGTTTTGAACCTGCAAAGTTTGGTTCCATCCAAAGCTTTAGTCAACAAATCTGCACACTGCATGTTAGTTGATACATAGGTTAGTTGAATGTCCTTGCTTATCAACTTCTCTCTCACATAATGGTAATTGACCTCTATATGTTTGGTCCTAGCATGATAGATAGGATTAGTTGCAAGGTGAAGAGAACTTGTATTATCTCCAAAGATTATTGGAGACCTAGTATATAAACCCAATTTTGTATACAAAAGCTTAATCCAAATGGCTTCTTGTGTGGCATTAGCTAGTCCTCTATACTCTCCCTCTGTAAAAGACAAAGCAACAGTAGGTTTCTTCTTTGAAGACCATGAAATTGGTTTGTCACCTGCAAAAGAAATATATCCAGAAGTGCTCCTCCTATCATCCTTGCATCCTACCCAATCTGCATCTGAATAGATCTTGATATCAATGTCTGAAGTGTAAGGAAAATCCAAACCATGATGTTGTGTACCCTTGAGATACTTCAAGATTCTCTTGGCAGCCTCTAAGTGAGGTATCCTTGGCTTGTGCATAAATTGACTTAGCACACTAACTCCATATGCAATATCTATCCTTGTTAAAGTAGCATAGTTCAAGGTACCCACCATACTTTGATATCCTGTAATGTCATTGACTTCATCACCTTCATGGGCACTTAGTTTTAGGTTTACCTCCATTGGAGTGCTTGATATATTTAGGTAGTGATGTGTGTGAACACTCTAGGACTGCCGGGGCACTTTTTTCCCTCTTTAGGAGGTTTTTTTCCCCGGGCTTGTATATACGCCTATTGCCCTAATGGGCTACTTATCTTTGTACATTCTCTAGTAATACATTCAGTCTTGTGTGTTGTGCTCCAAGCTTCTTCTTCTTCCTTGTGTTGTTCGCGTGCTTCCGCAGACGTCTATCTCCAACAATTGGTATCAGAGCAGGTCGTCGCTTCTTCTAGGGCACCGTTTGCAGTCTCAGATTTGCACGAAATTTGGTGAGCATACTCAGGGTGTTTCCGAGATCAAAACAACTTTGCTTTGTGGTGCCAAAATCGCGATCTGAGCTCGTTTTGGCCTCCGAACGCACTATCGCAGTGCTTGTGCAGGCTATTTTGTCCTTTTGTGCCAAAGGTATATACTAGTTTTTGTTCGCCAGTTTAAGCGTCTCAAAGTCTGCTACAGGTCTAGCAGAACTCGTTTGGGCAGTTCCGTTCAACTTTTTTAGATACAGTCAATTTTCTGCATCAAGGTATTTTAGTCACCGGCCATGGCTGAAAGCAGTGATGTATTCCGTATGTTGGTTGTTGAGGATAAGTTGGATGGTACCAACTACCCATTATGGGCTTATATGATGCGACATGTACTGGTTGCAAAAGGATTGTGGAACATTGTGCAGGGTGTTGAAAGACATCCTGTTACACCTGTAACGACAGGTACTGCAAATACAGGTGTTGAAGCTGATGAAGATGGTGTCGAAGATGATATTCCGCAGATTCCTATTCGTGCTGCTATTTCTGTTGCACCTACTGCAGAGCAGATTCGTTGGGATGGCAGAGATGCCCAGGCACATGCATTGATAGCCTTGTCTGTCAAACGTGCCATTATTCCTCACATTCACTCTTGCAGAACAGCAAAGGATGCTTGGGATACACTTACCACTTTGTACCAGGCTAGGAATGAGGCTCGTGTTGCTTACCTCCGAAAATAGTTGGAGAGTGAGCACATGAATGAAGGTGATTCTATGGACAACTTTCTTACAAAGATCAAAGACCTGAAGGAACAATTGATTTCTGCTGATGAGGTTATACCAGATAGCTCACTTGTACAGACCGTTCTGAATGGTCTTCCTGATTCATATCAGAGTTTTGCCTCTACTCTTCGGTTGATGATGAAAGGCAATCCGAATGCCTTGTCATTTGAGGAATTAGTCTCTGTTCTGTTGCAGGAAGATCAGTCCAGGTAGAACAGGTCCATTATGCGTGTTGCAGATCAAGCTTTCCTGGCTAGTCAGAAGGGCAAAGGAAAATGGAGCTCTTCTACTAGTAAGCAGAAATCTGCAAATGCTGCACAATCGAAGAACTAGGATAAAGATGAAAAGAAATCAGAAAAGCAGAAATTGTTCTGCAAGTACTGTAAAGGAAATGATCATATTATAAAGAACTATCCAAAACTGGCTGCTAAAGAGGCAAAGAAGAAAGAGGCTGGAATGGTTGTTGCAGAGGCCTCTACACCAAAAACAGAGTCTGCAAATCTTGTGCAGGAAGAAGAATGGGCGTTTACTACTGTCTATAGTTTTGACCCATCTTCTCATGATCAGTGCATGTCTGCAGTAGACTCAGATGTTTGGTACTTTGACAGTGGGGCGACCAAACATATTACCTCGCAGCGCAGTTTCTTCTCTTCACTTGAGCCTGCTCCTACAGGGAATACTGTCACATGCACCAATAACTCCTCTTATCCTGTTATGGGAGTTGGTAAGATCATTTTGACTACTGTTGATGGTAGTTCTTTCACTATGTCAGATGCTTTATTTGTGCCAGGGATCAAAAAGAATCTGTTATCAGTTTCTGCATTAGCCAAGATTGGCTTGGTTGTGAAATTTGTTGATGACAGGTGTACAGTCCATGATCTCTCAAATGGCGATGTGATTATTGCTTCTGGCATTTTATGTCGTGGGCTGTATAAGCTCATAGACTATGAAAGATCTATGAATGATTCGACATGTACAATTCATGATTCTATGGCTATGTCAGATGCAAAGCTTTGGCATGCACGCTTTGGTCATCTGAATTTTGCTAGTTTGTTACGCCTGCAGAAATCTGAAATGGTGTCCTCTTTGCCCAAACTTGAGGCACCTGGAAAACATGTTTGTGAAGGCTGTATTTTGGGCAAAATGCAGCGTTCTTCCTTTCCAAAAGATGGTTCAGTTCGGGCTACGCAAAAATTACAGCTTGTACATAGTGATGTCTGTGGTCCTATGTAGACACCCTCTTTTGGAAATTACCTTTTGTAGTTCAGTGATGAGTAGCACCTCCTTTAATGTCAATCCGGGAAGACGTGAGGATGGTATGAAGACCTCGAGCAAGTGAAGGCACAAATGTGTGAGTGAGAAGCACACTAACATGCACACACATACACACAGACGCGCACACACGGCAAGAACAAAGAGAGTAAGACAATGGAATCACTTCTATTGCAACCAAGTTCTCATACAAGCTCAAAACTACAAGAAGCTAGCCCAAAAATGAGCTCTCTAGCTCTATTTATAGTTTTTGACTAGCTTTGGCCCTGTCCAGACCTAGTGTCCGGCCTAGTTAAAAATTAGGTTCCAGGGCTTATTTGAGGGCTCAAACGAGATCTAAAAATTATGAAAATTGGCAGGCAACTACTTCTAAGGCTCCCCAAGCTCAAGGACTCCTCGGCTTGTGCAAAATGGAGCTACAAAAAGTGAAATGATATTTACAAGGGTTTTTCGTGATGAGAATCACTTTAAAATGATGTAAGGGTTTTGAAAAAAAATGAAGGGTTGCCTTAGTGCTAGATCTGCATGTGTGTCCGTACTTGCTTCTTCCCGTGTGTTGTCAACACTCTCCCCCCCCCTAGCGTCTGTCACCTCTGACAGACCTCTGGTCCACTGTTTGATCAATGTAGTTCTGCAGGAGGTCGGTTGCCACTTCTTGTTCCTTGATGCGTAGTCCCCGAACCAAGTCTCTCTGGAGGGTCTCCCAATTGACTGCACCCGGTATGTCCGGTTGTGGCGTTGTGTAGAGTTCTGAGTGCATGGTTTGTTCACACGCGAATAGATGGAGCAGGTGGGTTGGGCGTGGTGCGAACACTTCTGAGTGTGACTCCCAAAACCCCGTGGTGAACATATCATCAAAGGTTTGCTTGTAGCAGGTAGGGAGATATCTTATTCGTGCATGCCATGCGTAAGCTACTCGAATGCTCGGGGTCGTGCTCATGTCATATAGCGAATCATAATTACCGTTGATGAAGCCCGGAATTGAAGACTGGATGTTACGTACATTTTGAAAGGTCTTTAGGACCACTTGCATCATGTCTAAAATTTTGAGCATCATTTGAGCGGCGACATCCGGCATGGGGTGGAGGCGTGGCATCCAATGCCTGATGGTGGCTATCATGTATGATACTGTCGGTGTGCCGGTTGGGGGTGCGATTGCGGGGTAATTGAGCCATTCTTTACAATTTGCATTGTTCTGAACCTTGATGGCGAATGCTTTCCATGATCTTCTTCTTTGTACTAGACCAAAGCATGGGTTATATTTCAGATGCATGGGAGCATGATCCCATGTTCGTAACATTTTCGGATAGGTCTCCAATAACTTTTGCCTCCATATGGGCTGGAATATGGCCCCTTTTTTGGCTGCCTCTGGGATGTCCTCGGGTTCGAATTGTGTTGCGAAAGAGGGGTACTTGTTGGTTATGCATTTGATCTCAGCATTGTAGTCTGCCAACAATACAAAATAAGGTTTGTATTGTAACTCTGAGCTAGTTATCAGCCGCCTAGGAGCCAGGTTCGAAAAATATTCAGATTTGAGTATGGTCTCCTCTATGGCTTTCATGGCTAGCATCTGAGTTGCAACACGCTCTTCGTGAGTGTGACCCATCTCCTCTACCTGCTTCATCCATGCTGACGGGGGTTCCTCATATGTATCCTGGCCTTCCTCCGTAATTCTGCCTCCTGGAAGGGGTTGAGGCTCATAATTATCTTCAAATGTCTCCTCCACTGGAATGACTACTGTTTCCTCTTCTATGGTTTGATCAAGTGGAGAGGGAGGTCGTTCATACTGTAACAACTTAATTTTTAGTTCTGCAACCTGTTGCCGTAGCTCAAGTACTTCATTGGTTACTGATAATTCCGGCTCCGGTGAGGTTGCAGCGTTGGCCATCTCTTTAGGTTCCTGTTGGTGTGGTGTAGGCACTTGGGCTTTCCGTAGGTCTCTGACTTGGTCAGCAAGCTGATCATGTGCTTCTAAGAGATTGGCATAGGTTTCCAATACTTGTTGTATGGTTTCTGAGGGGATGGCTTGAAATTTGGCAGGGTCGATGGGTGCCCCTGGAGTATTTTCCATGGCTGCTTCGAGGTTGTCTTGATTTTGTTGCTGTAGTCTTTTGTTTTCTTCTTGGGCAGCCGCTAAATGGCGTCGGAGCAGAGCCATGTTTCGTTGTAGTCTAGCATTGCGGGCTAGCTGATCTCTAAGTTGTTCTTCCATTGCCCTGCTCTTCTCTGTATGTGTGGACTCAAGCTCCACTTGATATTGTTGGAGGGTGGTCACCTCCCGCTGTAATTCCATATTAGACGACTCCAAGGCAGTGACACGTGCCTGGAGGTGGGATGACAAAGTAAATAGCTCTTTATTGTTTTCTTCTAGTAACTTGTATTCCTGTTTAAGTTGGGCAGCAGCTTCGAGCATGGTGTTGAGCGCATGACTAAATGAGTTGGGTGCAGGGGTAAGGGTGGACGATGCAAGGGGTCGGGAGATGGGAAAGGGAAAAGTGGATGTTGTGCCTACCGTGTTTGGCAATGGTGATGTGAGTGACATGACACGTGGTGATGTTGGAAGAACCGTGGTGGTGGGTGATCCTATGGACGGTGAGATGTCCATGGGATCGGATGTGAGAGTGTGTGATTCGTGAACTGTGAATACAGGGATGGTGGGTGGTGTGATAGTGGTGGCAGTGAATGTAGGGGAAAGGGGTTGGGAAAGGGACTTTTTATTATAATTATCCACCTGTTGGAGTATATTTACAAGGTTTGTCCAGAAAGACGGTTGTGTGATTTGGGTTGAGCATGAGGCGGTTACTAGGGAGGTGGTGGACAGGGCTTGGGTGTGGGTGAATGGAAAAGGATGGGATAAGGTCTGTCTAGTGGCAAGTGGTTGTCCAAGGGCGGGGAGATAGGAAGGGTGACCTATTATGGTTTGATCGATGGCTGGATGACCGGTGTGAGGTTCAGAAATTTGGGTGGAAGTGTTGGATGTGGGTAAAGGGAAGGATGTAAAAACGGAGGTGCGTACGATGGTTTCATGATGGGTGGATATCGGTTGTTCAGAAGGGCTAGTGGAGAAGGGTTATGAGGGTTGAATGGAAGGTGGCGGTGGAGATGGTACCTGTGTAATTACCTCTTGTTCGTCGGTGGGCCTTGGGCTCGTCATGTGAACATCCTCTGAGATTATAGTAGGCAAGGCAGTAGAGACTTCCATTTGAATCATTTTCCCACATCGTGGCTGTGTATCAATCCTTCGTTGATCATAGATAGGGTTTTCCTGATAGACCATTGTCCTCAATGCTTCCCCGATCCCACATGTCTCTGCCAATAGATTCAATGATTCCACAAAATGTGAGTCGACATTTTCGGTTTGAAGCATCTGGTTCACTAGAGCTCTGTTCGCCTCTTCTGTCATCTTATGTCTTCTCTATACCTGCTTGATTGTCTTGTACAGCCGTCTGAGTTGTGCTGTGTAGGCAGGGGCCTCCTCTTCACTATCTTCTGGTTCATTTCTTTGTGAACCTTCCTGAATTTGAGTGTTTGGGTCATGATGATGCCTCTGCTTGTCTCGCCCCGTGGCTGTTCTCTTTGGACTGATGTTCCCGGATCAACATTGTCAGGGGAATCTTCACTGTCTGATAGGGGGACTGTCTGCAGGAATATTTCAAAATCAAAGTTTGGGTCCTCTGTGAAGGTGGCCATGGATGCAAACTCTGCATCGGTAGGTAGTGGAGGGGCGGATGGAGCGGGTTCTACCACCTCCCCAGCTTGAACTCCTTGAAGATGGATCGTGAAAGGTGCGACCTGAGCTTCTGGTCGGGGAGAAGCTTCGGTCGTGGCTTCTTGAGGGATCATTACCTGGGAAACTTGGGAAAGCGATCCACACATTCGTTTTGCCGGCTGGCTCCCTGACTTCCGCCCTTTGAACAGCTCTAGTTGTGCATACTTTAGGGCTCTGGCAACTGGCACATCATATGCAAGACATCTATAGATAATTCTTGTAAGTGCACAACAGCCATGTAAAGTGGGCTTCCTCACACCCCGCTTGCCTGCCTCATACATTTGGTCTAAGATCCATACCGGCATCTTAATGGGCAAGCTTCCAGTCTCTACTAGATATAGCCCATACCATATTTTCTTGTGAGGTTGGGTGAAACGGTCCTGAGCTGGGAATGCGAAGTGTTGGAGGCACATCCGCAAAGGTATGGCGATGTTGGGGGTGAGGGCACACATTTCTTTGAGCTTCTTGATTCTATTGCTTTTCATCGACTCAGGTATCAAGGGGTCATGATCAGAAGGTACATGCGTGCCATACATCTGAAGTGCTTCCCTGATCAAAGTAACATTCAATTCAAACTTCCTCATTTCCTCCAGATTTGACAAGGAGGGCACCCAGAAGGTGCCTGAATGATCTTTATCCCCTGTCAGCTTCAGTGTGGCAATTAGGTAGTAGCACCTGAGGAAATCGGGTTTAGGCAGAGCTGCACTGAAATAAGTTTGTAATCCTGCTTTTTGCCAGATATCTTGAAGTGGAGCTGTATTTTGCAATGCTTCGAATTCTCGTGAGAAGAACTGGAAGGTCCACCACACTCCTCCACATTCCATCTTGGACTCCCAGATATGATCCGCGTCCCCCAAATCTCCTGGCATCTCATTGAACCAGTGAGAATGCCCCTTTACTCTTTCGGTTAGGCCATTTGGTGGATCTTGAATAGGAATTCTCCGCACATTCACGAACTCCTCAGGCCGAACTGTTGGTGGGGCCTCCACCGGCATGGCATCCCAATTGATCGGAGCACCAGATCCTGCCTGAGAGCTTGTGCCTGCCGCGGTTGCCATGAGAGGAGGTTGCTTATCTGCTGGAAGAAGAAAGGCACATTAGTGTTGCATAGGAAACCAGACGTAATGGTGTCCCCTTCACAATACTAACATGACAATCCGGAGGTCAGTGGTTGGTGGTGAAGTGTTTGTGATAGGTGTGAGTGGTGGTTAGAGGTCAGTGTCATCCTAGATGCATACTTTGGTTACGCAATGGGCTCAGAATGCTCCTGTGTTAGAGTAGACGGGTTTATAGAATTGGGTCAGGGGGTTTAATACACAGTTTAATTCTCCAAACTTTGATAGCGGACTCGTAACTCTTAGAGCTAAAGACAGGTGAAGATTTCTGGATGAGAGTGTGATGCATTTGGGACCTTTTGGGTACCCGTTTCCAAACATTCCTACGGTTGATGGGAGTGGAGACAATGAGAGGTGTAGGTATCTTTTCATTTTCTGAGTTGTTGGCCACGTGTGTTTGTGAAAGTTGCGTCATCCTAGTGCCTAAAGGTGAAGTAATTTGGGCTTGTAAGCAGGCCTTGGGCACCCATATCTGTCTAGCATTAGGGATGGCCTTCATTGACCGCTTAGGAACCCAAATAGAAATGGTATGCCTAGGGGTTATCCTAGGGGGCTTCTTCACTTTGTTCCTTGATGGTGAGGCTCGTTTCTTTTCTCCTTGAGAGTTTGCTATTAGAGTTGTGGGTTTTCCATCCTTGCATATCCAGATCTGCTTCGCGCCACACGGTGCTCTGTGTTGCACGGGTTGGCACTCCTGCCTCTTGATCATCAGCCTCCTTTGTGTCGGGTGATGTTCGGTCTACTCGCTTAGAATCTTCTTTGGATCAGTTAGGAACTCCTTATTGGCTCCTGTACCTTCAATACAATTGACAATCCTCTGCACCATAGAAGTTTGTACAAGAACAACATTGTTATCTTCATGTGGATTCCTGGAGGGACCAGGAGTTGGTGCCTGTTCTATTGGTTTGAGTGCTTGATTTTCTAATTCAATCATGAGACGACTTTGGCCTACCCAAGCCTGAAGAAGTCCACTTCTTAGGTTGAGGTTGACTACGTGATCATAGATCCAGTCTTGGCCTAAAACAAGAGGTTCGGTCAGATCCTCGTCTTCACACACTAGCACTTTTGCCGGCATGAGGACCTCTTGTATGTAGAGGGGAAGATCCACTTCTCCCATGCAAGGGGTTTCAACACCTCCTAGTCCTATCAGATATGCTTCTAGGGGTTTTACCTCCAATTGCAGCTGCTTGCAATAAGAAAGCCGAACTACACTTGTGGCTGCTCCTGAATCAATTAAAGCTCTCACGCTTGTTGTGTTGTCTCTTTGTCCTATTTCTAGGGTCACAAAAGGTCTTCGGTCGACTATCTTATGGGTACGTTCACCTGAAGCCTCACACATGGCCATGTGATAGCCTGGAGACTCTTGAGTGTCAGTCATAGGCTGATCCCTCCCTTGTCTCCTCAACTTCATTCGTCTAATACGCTCTAAGGCCTCTGTCTGTGCTTCTTCTCGAATTCGTTTTTCCTCCTCTTTACGTTGCTTAGCAGTATTGAGTCGACTTAGTATTTCCTCCGTGAGAGGTTCCTGATACAACTTGACTCTGCATCCGCTAATATAGTTTGGGAGAACATCACCCTCTAAAGTGGCTAGTTGTACTGCTCCACTCGTGGAGATCCTATTGATGATCATAGGTCAGTATCCTCTCTTCTCTAGCTTCCTTGCGTGTTGTTTCAATGTGTAGACTAAAACTAGATCTCCTGCTTTCAAACCCTTATCTTTCACATGGGCATCAAAGTATGCCTTCTGTCTCTTCTTAGCTGCATATATCCCTGTAGCTGCTCTCAGTCTTGTTTCTCCTTATCGTTCAAGGTCAAAAAGTCTAGAGGAGAGTTCATGACCCGTCCATTCGTGCTCTTGTGCTACTTTTAATGTAGGTATTAAAAAGTCCAACGGTAGCACTGCGTTTTGGCCAAATACCATCTGAAAGGGGGTGGCTTGGAGTACCGTTTTGTAGGCGACTCGGTATGCCCAAACAGCATGGTGTAGCTATTTGTCCCAATCAGAGCGTTTATTGTTCACTAATTTTGTCAATACATTGCATAGGATCTTATTGGTGCTTTCGGCTTGCCCATTGGCTTGAGGGTGATAGGGGGAAGACTTCTTATGCACTACCAAGAATTCTTGGAGCAGATTTTCAATAACTTCATTCAAGAAGTGAGTGCCTCTATCACTAACTAGCTCTATGGGTAGCCCATATCTTGTGAATACATTCTCAAATAAGAACTTAGCAGTTGTCTGAGCGTCGTTCTTCGTTGTGGCTTTTACCTCTACCCACTTGGTTAGATAATCCGTGGCAACGATGATATACTCAGCATGGGAACCCTTAGCTAGGGGATTGATAGGACCTACAAAGTCTATTCCCCACTTAGAGAATGCACGTCCGCCCATCATAGGCTTCAATGGCATCTCATCTCTGCGTATAGGATACTGGGTTCGCTGACAAATCTCACACCTCTTCACATAGGTATGTGCGTCCATGTGAAGGGTGGGCCACCAAAATCCTGCAAATAGGATTGCTTTGATCACCCTATCTGGACCAAAGTGTCCTCTTGCTATGCCCTGGTGAGCAGTTTCCAAGATCTTTAGATATTCATTCTCATGAACACATAATCTCAGGTAACCATCTTTTCCGCGCTTGTATAGATTATCACCAATGAGTGAATAATCTAGGGCCTCTTGTTCGAGACTTCTTTTCCTAACCAGAGTCATGTCTGGAGGGAATGTTTTCGTCCTCAGGAAGGATACTAGTGGTTCACTCCAATCTGGCACTATGGACACTTGATAAAGAGTGGCATGTTCCACAGGTGGTTTAGTGTAGCAGATTGGGCATTCCTTGCACAACTTCTGGACATCAGCTTCCATAGTCGGCCAATGCACTCCTAGTCTCCTCAGGGTCTGTAGGGTTCGTTGTTTTGAGTAGTGTTGCTCTAATGCCCCTACATGTGCTAATTGCAACCACTTAGCGTACTCGTCCTCTTCTACACAACAAGCCAAGATTCCTTGATCCGTGTGCTTGTACATACTTCCAGCCATGATGTGGTACTTTTGAGCTTTGACCACCTCCTTATCTTGTGTGTTTACTATTGGATGATTAGGTCCATATGTAAGTATTGACACTAAGGGCTTGGCCCATTGGGGCACCACTTCCAAATTGAACAAGTATGCATCAGGTAAGTCATCTGACACTCCTTGCGGGGCCTCTCCGGATGTGAGCCTAGAGAGATGGTCTGCTCTCAAATGAGTCCTACCTTTCCTTACCACAACCTCAAAGTCATACTCCATTAGTAAAAGAAACCATCTTACTAACCTTCCGGTGTTGCATGGTTTGTTTACCAGGTATAGTAATGCTTGATGATCAGTAAAAAACTTAAACTTATTTGCAAGCAAATAATGTCTAAACTTTTTAACCGCATACACCATGCCTAGTCCTTCCCTCTCAGTGGTGGTATAATTCCGTTCAGCTGCATTTAGTTGTCTACTAGCATAGGCAATAGGGAGGTCCATGTTCCCTTCACCCGTAGGTTGTGCAAGTACGCATCCAATAGCATAATTGGAGGCATCCACATGAACATGGAATGGCTTACTCCAATCTGGTGTGGTCAAGATTGGTGCTGAACACAATCGTTTCTTCAGCTCATTGAAGGAGTTCTCACACTCATTAGTCCACTCAAAATTCGTCAAAAGTCCGTACATGGGTTTTGCAATGACAGCATACATGTGAATGAATCGGCGGTAGTAACCACAATGCCCCATGAAAGTTTGAACTTCTTTGACATTCCTTGGCCTAGGTAGCTCTGCTATAGCTCTCAGTTTCTCTTCATCAGTAGATATGCCATTCTTTGACACTATGTGTCCTAGAATCTTGCCTTGCCTGACCATAAAAACGCACTTTTCTGGGTTCAGGCAGACTTGATATTCTCTGCATTTATCAAAGATCTATCTGAGTTCGGGTATATGGGTCTGTCTAATGTTGGAATGAGCGCAAAGATCATCAACATAGACTTCCAAATTCTTCCTCAAGAACTCTTTAAACACGTGACACATTAGTCTTTGGAAGGTTGCGGGAGCATTGGTCAGCCCGAATGGCATTACCCTAAAAGCGAATATACCCCACTCTGTGGCAAAAGCCATTTTATGCTGATCTTCTGGTGCAATGGCTACTTGATTGTAGCCCGAAAACCCATCTAGGAAGCTGTACACTTCCTTGCTTGCTACCCTTTCTAATAGATGCTCAGTGATAGGAAGCGGATAGCTATCTCTAATAGTGGCTGCATTAACCTTTTTCAGGTTTATGCATACTCATAATTTGTCGTTCTTCTTGGGCACCACTACAATGGGGGATACCCATTCAGTGTGCTCAATTTCATAGATAAATCCGGCTTCCACCAAGCGGTCTATCTCCTCTTTGATCTTAGCAGCATAGTTATCATTATATGTGTATGGCTTTTGCTTAGAGGGTTTAGCATCTGAGGTCATGGGAATTGTGTGAGAGCATATGTCTGGGTCAACACCCTTCAAATCCTTGTAGCTCCAAGCGAATACATCTCTGTATTCTCTTAGCAAGGTTATCAATTCGTGCTCTTCCTCTTCTGTTAGGTCGTGACCTATGTATGTGCATCTTTCTTCTCCTTCCTCGATGGCGACAACTATTTTCTTGGTAGTTTCCTTGCTATCATAGGCTTCTCCTGCTTGTGCCTCACGTTTAGGCATTCTTATCATGACTCTCCTGTCGTCTATTTCATACTTCTTAAAATTTTCCGGGACCTCAAACAAAGATTCTTCCTCTTCTGGTGAGACTTCTTTCTTCTTTCGTTTCTTTCCTTTTTCCTTCGGGGTCACATGTGTGGCTAATCTTACATCATTTGTAAACTCTCCATGCCTCTGGGGTTGAAATTCAACTTCATGGAAGTATTCTTCATCTGATGCAAAAGGTGGGTCCATAATGATTGACTCTAGATCGGAGTCACTTGCATCCTCAAATGCATCAGGGCTAGGTTCGCACTCTTCCAAGACTGCCTCTCCCATGATGGGTTCTATGGAGAAAACCGAAATGTCATAGCCATCCTCATCACAGTGGGGTGTCCATTGTTCCTCATTGATGGCTACATCCATTGTTGCTAGGATTTCTGCCCAGCCATGGGGTTCAAATTCCTCATTAGGAAAGACTACAGGTGCATAGGCTGGGTCTTGAATTGATCTATGGTTTTCTTTTGCACCTACCTCTCTAACTTTCTCTCTCTTTTCTTCCTCTACTGCTACCTTACACATCCATAAGTGGGTGTCTTCATGCATCCACGAGGATCCGGATTCTATGGAATGCACAGACTCAGTCTCATCTTTGGCTCTATGGATGGGATTCCATTGAATAGGCGGTACGTCTCTATGAGAGTAATCCTTAAGATTGACTTTGGTTGTAACACCTAAGTGCTGCAAGTACAAAGAATTGGTTCCCCAATCCTGTACCACTTGCAACTGTCGTAGAAAAGGTCATCCCAAGATCATCTCATAGGCATGATTTTTGTTGAAGTCACATATGGCAAATGTGTGCTCAAACTCGACACCACAGGTGGTGAGAGTTATTCCTTCTAGCAATCCTAAGGGTCTCTCAATATGACCATCGGCCATCTGCAATTTCATTCTCGTTGGCCTGAGTGCTGGCTTGCCCCAACGCTTCCATAGGGAAGTGGTGGCAATTGCAACTCCCGCACCTGAGTCCAAAATTGCCTTGGTAGTGTACTCCTGGTAGGTAATGGGAAGATAGGTGTTCCCTTCTTCACCTTCACACACATCTCCTATCTTATCCAAGGGGATCTCTGGCACTGTCCTATGTGATCCTACCTGGGAGCGACATTTTGCTATCTCGGGCACTTGATTGGCTACATGTTTCCACACTTCTGGTCTAACCTTAAGCAGCTCTTCCAAAGTGAGATTGCACTGCACTTTGGTGTTCTTCACTACCTCTGTGTTCCTAGGTATGACTGAATCTTTGTTTCTCACCATGATTGTAGGCGCTCTCATACAGGTGGACTTTGCTTCCTATGGGCCTGTGAAATGGGGTAGTTCTTGTAAAGAATTAGACTCGAAGTCTAATCTTTCTTGAGATTGGGTACTCTCCTGCTCTCCATAAATGGAAGGAAGGTCTTGAGGGAATTGATCGTGTGTGTCATCCACCAGTTCAATGGGAGGAGGGACTTCACTCTCTTTAGCCCATTTGTCTTCTTGAATCTCTCGTAGGAATTCTGGTGTGAATCGATTCATAGAAGATGATGTGTCTGGCTCTGTAGAGTTAGGCACACAAGCTTCAGGCACATAAGCTTTAGGAACATAAGCTTTTTGGGTAGGAAGACCTGCTCCTTCACTGGCCTTGTCATGGTGTTGAAAGGCAAGTTCCTTTTGTGATTGTGCCATCAGATTCTCTATTCTTTCTAGGGAGGAGGGGTTGTCTGGTTCAGTGGAATTGGGCACATAAGCTTCCGGTGGGGGATGGGTCATGTTTTTGCTTGCTTTATCTCTTTCTTGATTTTTTTCTTCCTTGGCCGATCTTGCAATTATGCCCTCTAACTTCTCTAGAAGTCCATCCAAGTGTAATTGTGTCTTGGCTGAGCCTGAGTAATTGAAAAGGTGACTAGCTTCAAACATAGTCTGGGCCAATGCGACCATTTTCGCGCAAAGCTTGGTTCTTTCTATTTCTAGGTCAGCTCTAGGGTAGCACTTGTCATGATCCGTTACATTTGGCCCTTCTTGGATTCTGGCCTGATATGCTTTAAGCATCATGTCTATGTCTTCAGGAGTGGGATCGGCTAATACTGATCCTACTCGGGGTGGTGGGTGGGATACGTGGGGTGTATTAGAGGGTGGAGGGATGGAGGGTGATGGGGATGGTAGCGGTGGGAATGTGTGAGAGTGCGGTTGAGATGTGATCTCTATGATTTTTGCTTTAGTTTCTTTCAAGCTTTCTTCAAGTTCGCTCATCTTTTTTGCCCATTGCCTTTTCATTCTTTCACGACTATCCTTCCAGGCTCTAGTTCTCTTTTTGGTTATGCTCTCTGTTTCACTCACCTCAGGGCTCTTTTCCTGACCAACACCTTGGTTTTGTTGTAGTGCTTGGGCTCTTGTGATCACTTGCACAGGTGTAGTGGAAGTCACACTCCCTGTGGAGTCTACAACTAACCCAACAACATTGATAGGAGTGATTTTAGGCATGTTATTAGGGTTCTTTGGGCAATCTCCTAGGAGATGCTCTTTCCCGTAGTCTTGACAGAACCCCTGAATGGTTACTGGTTGAGGTTGTGTAGGGGCAGGCAGTGGACAATCACGTATAAGGTGATCTCCCTGACATCTGAAGCATGGTCCTCTAGGAAATGGGGGTCGTACCTGCCTAGGTTGAGGTCTAGAGTTGGGGTTTGTGTACATGACATTAGCATACTCAGGTTCCCCACTATTTTCACTTGGGTCCTCATAATACTATGACTCATTATGCTCGGGTGACTGCATGTAATAAGCCTGTGGGCTATCAATATGTGTGGAGTCAAAACTATGGTCACTTGGATCACTGTCTGATAGCAATGGGGTGATTGGGACTATGGCTCTGTTCGGATTTTCTTCAGCAGATGTATATTTCACTGGGATCACATTAGTTGGAGCAGGGGGTTGCTGTACTAGGACTGGTTGAGGTCTCTGCTGCCTTGGATAAGGTGGCTGATAAGTTTGCTGAGGTCGGCTGTATTGTTGTGGTGGGTACTGATTTTGGTATCTACCCTGTTGTGGATATGGCTGAGGGTAATTTTGCCTAACAGTTTGTTTGTTATATGGGCAGTCTTGTGCAGTGTGGTTTGTGTACCTGCGCTCTATGGTGCAGTACTGGCTACTAGGATTTGCCTGGGGTTGGGCCATAATGGGACATACATTTGCCATATGGTCACTGCCACAAGTGTAACACCGCTTAACTGGGGCAAATCTCGGAATTTGTTTGCTAGAGACACCTAGTTTTTGAGCTACCTTCTCTGCAAGTTCCTCAATGGATGTGGATTGACCAGATGTGAGGCTACTAGAGCTATCTGAATCCTTATAGATTTTTGATAGTTCTAATTCCTCACCTAGATTGTCCTCAATGTCTATGCACATGCGCACGCACTCTTCTATCGTTCTGGGGTCCTTCAGATACACATATGACCTGAGTTTGGTGCTCAACAATCCATCTAAGAACAAGGAAACTTGTTTGGCTGGTGTGGGTAACTCCAGCATCGGGCATCTCTCCAGGTACTGCCTAAATCTTCTTCCAGCTAGTGTGACCGTCTCTTGAGGTGTTTGTTTGAAGCTATGAATTAGTGAGGATGTGTTGTGCCTGATTCCACTCTTAGAAAACTCAATGATAAATGCCTCTAAGAGCTGGTCTATGTTTCTGAAATGCCTCTCGTTTAGTGGTTGAAACCACGTAAGGGCAGTGTTCCTAAGGGTTAGACCAAAAGCATTATATTGTGTGAATAGGTCCTCTACCTGTTCAGCTTTCAATACTTGCCAAAATTCTGCCACATGGTCATAAGGGTCTCCCGTGCCATCGAAATAATTCTTCATGGACTTCACTAGTTGAGTTGGTCGCAGGGTCCTAGTGTGTTCTCTCGGCCTTGGCAAAGGAAAATCGTCAGTATTCCTTTGATTCCATGGGGTTCTATGTCTCTCAGGTTCCACTCTATTCCTTTTTGTTCCCGTTCTTTCTCTTCCCAGGGAGTTGGCAAAACTTACTTCAGGTTTGTCTCTACTTCTATCCCTTTGAGCTCCATGAGCTTGGGAGGTCCCAGCTCCTTGGTGACCAAAGAACGCATTAGACCTTGGTTGGGGAAAAACAAATTCACCCTTCCATGTGTAGGCATGCCTGCCATGCTCAATGACCATGAAGATTCTCTCTGATGCATTGCCTAGGCAGGTTACTTGGCCTGAGCTATCAGGGTCTTTAAACTCATAGATTGTGTGGGCACTCACTTCTTGAGGTTGAGCAGATTTATATCTCCAAAAAGCCTCATCGGTTTCTCGGTTTAAAAGCAGATCTATGCTGTTATTATCCTGTGGAATCCACTCTGGAGTCATGATTCTGGTCAAGACAGATTTACCCCTGGGAGTTCTTGGATCTCTCTCTAAGTTCCCTGGCTCCATATCACCCATGTCGGTCTCTGCAATCACGTTTCCAAACTCGTCTGTTCTATCAGGAAGAGTGGTGACTACATAAATAGTACCCTCTTTATCTAGGTATGCTCCATTCTCGAACTTGACTACCGGGTGTTCTAGTCCATGGGGTTGATCGGGGTTCTTAATCTGGACCACAGATCTTCTCAGTCCGTCTTCGTAGATGCGAGCACCTAGACGATTCGTCCTGATGTATTCCAATTGAGTCCTGTAAGGTCCCTCTGGCTTTTCTAGATAAGCCAACCCTGAACTACCTACTGGTCTCTCCATGTGATAGGACATCTCAGAATCACTTGTTTCTGATCTGGGAGTGTATGGGAAATCACTCAACTGTTGGGCCCAAGACCTGGCAGTGTGATTGACACTAGCTTCAGAAGATCTGAGGCTTTGTCTGTCTCGGCCTAAGTGTCTACCTGATCTAAGGTTCATATGCCTGAGTTATCTACCCCCTTGGTCCCAAGCACACTCTCGTTGCAGGTTAATTTGCACCAATCACTTTGTTCTTTTGAGTTGAATATTATGCTTAGGGTCTTGTCTGAAATCGCGTCGTCAGGAGTAAAGTGAATTTCCGCACTTGATGAGTGATCGAATCTAGTTTACCTTTTGTCCCTTAGAGTTTTCACACTTAAGACCTACTTAATTCTTGCACTTGGTTGATTAATACTCTTAGACTTGATTCGTGCCTAACGTTGCCCTAATTAATTACCACACCTAAGTCGTACTTAGCCTAGGCTAGGAATTGACAAAGGAGGGTTGAGAGATCTTCCAACCTCAATTAGCTGGTTGACCAGACTGCTACACAAGCCCAGGAAGCCTTCTCCCAAGCTTGGTACTCACCCTTGCTAGCTTGCTTGGATTGCCTTGAGTGCACACAATGTTCCTGCAAAAACTCACCAGTCAGTATGGCTCTCTAACCACAAGTAATTGATAGACACACATCAATATTTGTAGTCCCTCTGAAGTAGCTCACTGAACCCCCTCAATCTTAGGACCACCTAGTTTCACCTAAAGGTCAACTTAAAAATACATGTTCTAAAACTCCGCGACCTTTCCAACGAGACCAAAATCTCAACAATCGGAGTTCGTATGGTCAAGTTATGACCATTCAGGCACTAAAGGGTCCAAACAGGCTCTCAGGGTTCCGGAAATCCCTCTCTGGTTTCTAGGTCTTTTGCCCACTTCCAAGGTTCTACAGTTATACCAAGGTGCCTAGAATTGAGCTCAACTACCCATCAATTCACTCAAAAATAACCCTAACTTTTCCTGCATTAAAAGGCCGTGTATCGCGATAGGTTGGGTCAAGGTGTCGCGATAGGTCGAAGTTTCGCGATAGCTCGTGAGGTGTCGCGATAGGTCGAAGTGTCGCGATAGCTTGTGAGGTGTCGCGATAGGTCGAAGTGTCATGATAGGTCGAAGTGTCGCGATAGCTCGTGAGGTGTCGCGATAGGTCGAAGTGTCGCGATAGGTCGTGAGGTGTCGCGATAGGTCGAAGTGTCGCGATAGGTCGTGAAGTGTCGCGATAGCTCGTGAGGTGTCACGATAGGTCGTGAGGTGTCGCGATACTCCCAAGTGTCGCGATAGGTCGTGAGGTGTTGCGATAGGTCGTGAAGTGTCACGATAGTCCCAAGTGTCGCGATAGCTTGTGAGGTGTCGCGATAGGTCGTGAGGTGTCGCGATACTCCCAAGTGTCGCGATAGCT
This sequence comes from Ceratopteris richardii, assembly GCA_020310875.1. Lineage (NCBI taxonomy): Eukaryota > Viridiplantae > Streptophyta > Polypodiopsida > Polypodiales > Pteridaceae > Ceratopteris > Ceratopteris richardii. Next base: position 34,166,537 of record CM035437.1, read on the forward strand.
CGTGAGGTGTCGCGATACCTCGAGATATGGTGAATTTTTCTGTTCTGTCTAGTGATCCTGGGAGCTCTAGGCCTGCGCAGTGTCGTGGTGCACTCAGAATCGTGATTGGGTGAAATTTTCGGAGTGTCACGATAGCTCGAGCTCAACACCTCGAGGACTGTGCAGACAGATTCTGTACCTACAGAGCTTGCTGGAGATGATGATGGAGCTGCCACCTGCAAGAAACATGCAAAAAACACACAAAACAAGAACACACACGCTCACTCTCTCTCAAACTCGCACACAACAAATGAGGGAATGATAAGGAAGAGGGAATATGTAGTGGAGAAGGAGGTGGAGGTGGAGATGGAGAAGGAGGTGAAGAAAAATCAGAAATTTACCAACTACTTACCATTCCAACGCGTCCTCTCTATGTCTTACCATCACACGCTCGTCCTCAAAGCTCGATCCCCGGCAACGGCGCCAAAATTTGGTGTAGCTCAGTGATGAGTAGCACCTCCTTTAATGTCAATCCGGGAAGACGTGAGGATGGTATGAAGACCTCGAGCAAGTGAAGGCACAAATGTGTGAGTGAGAAGCACACTAACATGCACACACATACACACACACGCGCACACACGGCAAGAACAAAGAGAGTAAGACAATGGAATCACTTCTATTGCAACCAAGTTCTCATACAAGCTCAAAACTACAAGAAGCTAGCCCAAAAATGAGCTCTCTAGCTCTATTTATAGTTTTTGACTAGCTTTGGCCCTGTCCAGACCTAGTGTCCGGCCTAGTTAAAAATTAGGTTCTAGGGCTTATTTGAAGGCTCAAACGAGATCTAAAAATTATGAAAATTGGCAGGCAACTACTTCTAAGGCTCCCCAAGCTCAAGGACTCCTCGGCTTGTGCAAAATGGAGCTACAAAAAGTGAAATGATATTTACAAGGGTTTTTCGTGATGAGAATCACTTTAAAATGATGTAAGGGTTTTGAAAAAAAATGAAGGGTTGCCTTAGTGCTAGATCTGCATGTGTGTCCGTACTTGCTTCTTCCCGTGTGTTGTCAACACCTTTACTTCGTGACTTTCATTGATGATTTTTCCAGGCATGCATGGGTATATCCACTCAAAGCAAAGTCCGAAGTATTCATGTGCTTCAAACAGTTTTTGGTTTTGGCTGAAAATATGTCAGCATGTTAAATGGGCACCCTCCGTTCTGATCGAGGGGGGGAATATATGTCTTCAGATTTTAATGCATTTCTGGCTGAACGTGGGATAAAACACCAGTGTACAGTGCCGTATACACCTCAACAGAATGGAGTTGCTGAACGAAAGAACAGGTCACTCATGGAGATGGCGAGGTGCATGGTCAAAAGTCAGGCTTTACCACATAGTTTCTGGCTTGAGGCCATCATGTGTGCAGCATATGTACTAAACAGGTGTCCCACTAAAGCATTGCAGTCTATCACTCCATATGAGGCTTGGCATGACCGCAAGCCATCTGTTGCTCATCTGCGTGTTTTTGGTTGTTTGGCATGTGCATTAGTGCTTGAACAACATCGCAGAAAATTAGATGATAAGGTAGTAAAATGTATTTTTGTTGGGTACAGTTCTGAAAGTAAAGGCTATCGTCTGTATCATCCACAGACTAAACGCATTGTGGTTAGCCGTGATGTTGTCTTTGTGGAAGATGCTATTCAGCCATTGCTTTCATGTACTAAGGAGACATCTGTTAGCTCCAAAGACATGTATGATACTTTGACGCCTCTTTTTATAGGTGGACAGGCTAGTTCTGGTCCTAATGAGGCAACTTCTCAGCCTTTGCAGGTTTCATATGATGATGCAGATCATTCCATTTATGATGTAGATTTACATGATGCACTTGTTGATGAGAGAGCTGATATTGAGCAGGCAAAAACTATGCCAAAATGGCTGGTGCAGACTTTGCGTGACAGCAAATTAGATGCACCTTTGTCATATCGTACTCGTTCAGGCTCTCATAGTGCCTCCTTTGCATCAGATTGCTATGCTATGGCTGCATCTAGTCTCTGTGATGAGAATGAGCCTGTTTCTTTTGATGAAGCACAAAATTCAGAAAATTGGATGGCTGCTATGCAATCTGAATATGATGCTATAATGAAGAATGGTACATGGTCTTTATGTGACTTGCCTCCTGGCAAGAAGGCCATTGGCACTAAGTGGGTATACAAGCTGAAGCATAAACCTGATGGTACAGTTGACAGGTATAAGGCTAGGCTTGTTGCAAAGGGTTATGCACAGGAAAGAGGCATTGATTTTGATGAGACCTTTGCACCTACATGCCGTATGACTACTGTTCGCAGCATTTGTGCACTTGCAGCCCATCATGGTTGGAATGTACATCAGTTGGACATTAAAACAACATTTCTGAATGGTGACTTGCATGAAGAAGTGTATGTTTTTCAGCCCCGTGGCTTTGTGCAGAAAGGGCATGAAAACCAGGTTTGCAGGTTAAAGAAGGCATTATATGGTTTAAAGCAAGCACCACGTGCTTGGTATGAGAAGATACATGCCTATCTGATTGCACATGGTTTTGAGAATAGTCCAACTGAAAGCACCTTATATGTTAAGCGTGCTAATGATGTGCTTCTGATCATTGTTGTCTATGTTGATGACATGCTGCTCACTGGTCCTATTGAGACAAATATTGCTGATTTTAAGGCTGATTTGCATGCCTCATTTGAGATGTCTGATTTGGGGCATTTGCATCACTATTTGGGCATTCAGTTTATGCATGTTGATGGTGGAATGGCTTTGTGTCAAACAAAATATATTGACACATTATTGCAGCGTTTTGGCCTTGAAGACTGTAAGCCTATTGCCACTCCTATGGAGATAGGTTTACGATTGAGTCTTCATGATGCTGGAGATGCATTTGATGCTGTTCTCTATCAGCAGGCTGTTGGATGCTTGATTTACTTATGCATTACTCGGCCAGATATTCAGTTTGTTGTCTCACAGATGAGCAGGTTTATGCATTGCCCAGGAGTCACGCATTGGAAAGTGGTTAAGCGCATCTTTCGCTACTTGAGTGGTACTCGGCTACTTGGGTTGTTTTATCCCAAGGGGGGATCACTACCGCCAGATTTGCATGCTTTTTCTGACTCAGATTGGGCTGGTTGCTATGACACTCGTGTGTCCACCAGTGGTTTTTGCTTCATGCTTGGTAGCTCATGTATATCTTGGTTGAGCAAGAAGCAGCCTACTGTGGCCACTTCCAGTTGTGAGGCTGAGTATAGGGCAGCTTTCACAGCTACTGTTGAGTGTGTGTGGCTCAGACGCCTTATGGCTGATTTGGGTGTTGGCCAGTCTTCTGCCACCACCATCTTCACTGACAGTCAGAGCACATTGGCAGTTGCGAGGAACCCTGTGTTCCATGCTCGCACTAAGCACATTGAGGTGCATTATCACTATGTCAGGGAGAGGTTCTCTGCTGGGAAGATCAGCTTGGCATATGTGCCCACGCAGGAGAACATTGCAGACCTTTTCACGAAGGCTCTGCCTAGGGAGAAGTTTGAAGCTTTCCGCAAAGCTTTGGGCTTACTTCCTTTTGTGGACTGATTTCCACATAGCTTGGCACTTCCTTATACATGAGTGCCAGCTCCTTGTTCACTGCATCACTCCCAGGGGGGATTTGTTGATATATTTAGGTAGTGATGTGTGTGAACACTCTAGGACTGCCGGGGCACTTTTTTCCCTCTTTAGGAGGTTTTTTTCCCCCGGCTTGTATATACGCCTATTGCCCTAATGGGATACTTATCTTTGTACATTCTCTAGTAATACATTCAGTCTTGTGTGTTGTGCTCCAAGCTTCTTCTTCTTCCTTGTGTTGTTTGCGTGCTTCCACAGACGTCTATCTCCAACAGTGCTTGCTACTTTGGCATCCTGCAATTGAAACTTCTTCAACATATCCTGTATGTACTTTTTCCGAGTAATGTATATTCCTAAATTAGTGTAGACTAACTCAAGCCCAAGAAAATACTTCAATATACCAAGATCATTGATCTTGAACTCTTTCATCATCTGGCTTTTGATTTGTCTGATTCCATTGACATCATTACCTGTAATTATGATGTCATCAACATAAACACAAAGGTATATTACCTCTGAATTACTTCTCTTGATGAATAGAGAAGTATCTGCCTTGCTCATGACAAAACCTTGGTCTTGGAGGGATGTAGTTAACCTGTAATTCCATGCCCTAGGTGCCTACTTCAATCCATGTAAAGCCTTTTTTAATTTGCAAACATATGTTACCTTCTTAGGGTCCTCATAGCCAGGAGGTTGTGACATATATACCTCCTCTGAAATCTATCCATTCAAGAAAGCATTCTTGACATCCAATTAGTATATATTCCAATTTTTTGATGTAGCCACACTAACCAACACTCTGATGGTTGGCATCTTGGCCACATGAGAAAATGTCTCTTCATAGTCAATGCCTTGGGTTTGTGCAAAACCCTTGGCTACCAATCTAGCTTTGTACCTATTAATTGTGCCATCAGAATTTCTTTTAAGTTTATAGATCCATCTGGATCGTATTACCTTCATGGATTCCTTCTTTGGTACTAACTCCCATGTATCACTCTCCTTGAGTGCTTCAATCTCCTCATCCATAGCTTCTTTCCATTCTGTCTTGGTTATGTCTTCTTCATATGATCCAATTCTTCAATTGACAAATCTTTGGCAAGATAAACAGAGTGTTTAGTAACAAGAGATGTATCATACCCATATCTGAGAGGTTTTTTGCTTTCTCTTTGTGATCTTCTGATTGATTGAGTTGAAGATTCAGGTATGTCTTCAAGCTTCTTCATCTTCATTTTGCCCTTGGAATTCCATGCCTTGAACTCTTCAAGGTTGATAGTATCTTCATCATCTGAACTTGAGTCTTCATTCTGAGTAGGTTCATCCTTTGCAAGACTTGGAAATTCCTCTTCCAAATCATAGTGTAGTTTAACATTCCTACATTCATTCTCATACCAAGAATCATTTTCATCAAAGACAACATCTCTACTCACCATGAAGCCCTTATTGGAAGGGTTATAAATTTTGATTTAGATCATATCCAATAAAGATGCACTTTTCAGCCTTTGGGTCTAGCATACCTCTTATTTGAGAAGGAATGTGTACATATGCTACACATCCAAATATCTTGCAATGGTCAAGTGAGGGTCTCTTACCATGCCATGCTTCATAGGGTGTCATGCCATCAAGGGACTTAGATGGTAACCTCTTTATGAGATAAGTGGTAGTAGAAACACTCTCTGCCCATAGATAGTTAGGTAACTTTTTTTCATTCAACATAGACCTAGCTGTCTCAACAATCAACCTATTTCTTCTCTCTACTACCCCATTCTATTCAGGAGAATACCTTGTGGTTATTTCTCTTTTGATGCCTCTGTCCTGCAAGAAGTTTTCAAACTCATTGGAGAAGTACTCACCTCCTCTATCTGACCTTAGCCTCTTTAAATTTCTTCCTATCTGATTTTCAACAAGTGCAAGATACTTTTTAAAGTAATTAAACAGCTCATCCTTGTGCTTCATGAAGTACAATACAGTCCATCTGCTATGATCATCAATAAAAGACACATAGTACCTTGATCTTGAGACTGAGGGGTCTTTGCTTGGTCCCCATACATTTGTGTGAACAAGCTCTAGGTAGTCTTCATGCATGTAACCTTTCCTTGAGAAGGGTAACCTATGAGACTTCCCAAATTGACAAGCACCACACTTATAAATCATATGTTGCTTGGATACATTAGGTATTCCAAGCACACATTGGTCCCTGCATATTTGCTTCAAGGTTCTTTCTCCTATATGCCCTAATCTTTTGTGCCAAATCTCAAGCTCTGAAAGTGTTTGATCTTTATAACTATATAGTGCAATATTCTTTGTGTCTTCTAACTCAAAAGTGAAAAGTCTACCTGATTTTTCTCCTTTAGCAATCCTCTTGAACCCATGTCTTGGATCCTCCACAAATTCTCCATATTGGTTGAATCTAACCTGCAAACCTTTCTCCACAATCTGTGCAACACTCATCAGATTTTTTTTAATGGTTGGTACATAGAGTACCCTGCTCAACAAGTTCTGATTTCCATCACAAGTCTTAACATTTCCAACTTTAACTACTGAGTGCTTGGTGTCATCACCTGTTTGGACTTGATGCTTACCTTTTGGTTCTTCAAGATCAAAGAGTAGTGCTACATTGCCAGCCACATGTTTTGAGCATCCTGAGTCAATGTAGAATAGGTGGTCATCATTTGTACCTGATTTTGAAGTCATGTTCATGATCAGAAGAGAGTCATCCTGCTCCTTTGTGTAGTTGTTGTAGTCCTTTCTGTATTTGAATCCTCCTTGGTAGTTGCCATTGTAGTTATTGTTGTAATTGTTGTTGCAGTTATTGTTGTAGCCTTGATGATGGTTGAATCTCCGTCTTGACTGTGAGTATCCACCTCTTTGGTATCCTCTTCCTCTCTGATTCTTGTAATTCCTGAAACACTCATCTGTAGTATGATTTGATAAACCACAAATGTTGCATGGTGAGGAGTTATAGGATCTCCCCCTACCTTGCTTACCTCCTCTGCCCCTTCCTCTTGATGATCTACCTCTCCCCGCATAGTTGGCTTGGGAGGTAGAGCCTTCATCTTCCACCTTCTTACTTTTGCCTTTATCTTTAGACTTCTTATTAGTGTATAAAGCAGAAGAGTTATTACCTTTGGATGTATCTCCATTCTTGTTGAGCTTTGCTTCATGAGTAAACAATTGTCCCATGAGAGTTGTAAGATCTGGAATTTGCATGTCCATGTAAAGGTCCATGGCAGTGGTGAAGCTTTCCCATTTGTCACCAGCCTTGATCCCATTGATCACTTGCCTTACAATCTGTTCTTCTTCAATCTCTTCTCCTATGCTTGCTAACTGATTTGCTACATCTTTAATCTTGGTCACACATTCTGAAATAGCTTGCTTAGGTTGATTCCTTAATGTTGTGAATTCAATCCACAACTGATTTTCCTGGCCCTTGTGTTGGAGGAGAAATATGATGACAAGGTTTCCCAAGTCTCTTGGGATGTCTTACAATTTCTAATATGTGAAAAAAGAAAATCAGAGATGGAGTTGAGTAAATAAGACCTTGCCAATGCATCCTTAGTACACCATGTGTTGAGCTTTTCATGTTCTTCCTTTGTTGGCAACCCTCTTGTTTTGAATGAGGGCAATTCCTCATCTCTCGAGATGTATCCATAGAGACTCATTCCTTGTAAGTAGGTCTTCATCCTCAGAGACCATGCTTGATAGTTGTTCCTGACCAATTTATCAATAAATGAAGGAAAACAATCTCCCATTTTACCTTATTTTGCTCTGATACCACTGTTGGGAAAGATGGATGAATGCTCCAAGAGATTCAGTAGGTACTGCTAAAACCTGCTTTGTATTTGTGCTCTTTTTCTTGATAAGTGGACCTCCTTAGCTTTCCAATGACACCATAAGATGGCCTATGTACTTTGGAAGTGATGTGTGTAATGATTGAATCAAAGATAACTTTGAGACTCAAAATCTCATGAAAACCTTCTATTTATGTCTTGACACCTGCTGGAACTTTTGCTAAGTATGACCAGCACAGTAGGAATTGGAAAACTTCCTTTTAGGGTTATCTATTTAGCTTAGCAAGCTAAATATTCCAAGTGGAATGATGTAAAAAGATAAACTATGCTAAGATAAATCAATTTAGGAAGTAAAGATATACCCCCGATATTTTAGGACTGTAGCAGACAATGCCTAGTGATCACCTCGATGCGTATTTCTCTGAAATGGCTGAATAGAATCTCTTCAAACTTTGAAAGTATGTAGAAAACTTTAAGCTGAATCCAACAAGCTTTAGATCATCAAAATTGGTGAAGAATTGACCGAGATATGCATTCCACAAGTTGACAGAGTTTTGAGTAGTATGATAGAGAACTCAGAAATGAACAAGGAGAAAGTATGTATTAATGAACACTTGTATACAAATCCGTTGGCATGAATGTCATTGCCAAATGGTGTAGATAGGTGTGGGCTAGAGTGTAGGCCTCACACACACTCAGAATCAGTAATGAGAAGCTCGGGAGTGATGAGTTCTACCCGCAACTTTTCCATGACCATTTTTATAGAGAGTGAGTAAATATTTGAATTCAAATTCAAACTTTTGGCTCCCTATGATCAAGCTCCTATATCCTAGGAGATATTCCTTCAATCAAAAAGCTAACTTTTTCCACGAATCCTTTGGGTAGGTGTTTACAAAGATTCCAAGTCAATTTGACTTTTACAAAGGGATAAAGTGGTAATTAACCACTAGCACTAGTTCCTATGCTTCATCACATATGTAGGGTCTTCAAGGTATCTTTCAAGCCAAATGTGTAGGCCTGTGATTTACACCAACATGTGGGTGGGGGGGCGGTGGGGGAACAGTGGGGGGTGGGTGGGGGAACGGTGGGGGAGCGGTGGGTGGGGGAATGATGGGGGTGGGGTGGGGGGTTGGGGGTGGGTGGGGGATGGTGGGGGGTGGGTGGGGGAATGGTGGGGGGATTGTGGGGGGGCAGTGGGTCGAGGAACGATGGGGGGTGGGTGGGGGGGTGGGGTGGTGGTGGTGGTGGGGGTGGGTGGGTGGGGGAACAGTGGGGGAATGGTGGGGTAATGGTGGGGGGGCGGTGGGGGAATGGTGGGAGTTGGGTGGGGGTGGCGGTGGGGGGTGGATGGGGAATGGGGGGTGCACGATGGGGGGGTGGGGGGGGGGGAATAGTGGGGGGTGGGTGGGGGGCAGTGGGGGTGGGTGGGGAACGGTGGGGGGCAGTGGGGGGAATGGTGGGGGGTGGGGAGGGGAACGGTGGGGGGGTGGACGGTGGGGGTGGGTGGGGGAACGGTGGGGGGTGGGTGGGGAGTTAACGGTGGTGGGTGGGTGGAACAGTGGGGGGTGGGTGGGTGGGGAGAACGGTGGGGGATGGGTAGGGGGGGTAGTGGGGGGTGGGTGGGGGAACAGTGGGGGTGGGTGGGTGGGGGAACGGTGGGGGGTGGGTGGGGAGTGGTGGGGCGGTGGGGGGTGGGTGGGGGAACGGTGGGGAGTGGTGGGGGGTGGGTGGGGGAATGGTGGGGGTGGGGGGGGGATGGGAGAACGGTGGGGGTTGGTGGGGGAACGGTGGGGGTGGGTGGGGGAACAGTGGTGGGTGGGTGGGGGGGCGATGGGGGGTGGGTGGGGGAACGGTGGGGGGTGGGTGGGGGGGTGGACGTTGGGGGGGGGATGGGTGAGGGGTGAGGGAATGGTGGGGGATGGGGGGAGGGTGGGGGAATGGTGGGAGGTGGTGGGTGGGGGAACAGTGGGGGGTGGTGGGTGGGGAAACCGTGGGGGGTGGGGAACAGTGGGGGGTGGACAGTGGGGGGGTGGGGGGGGGGGAGGGACGGTGGGGGGTGGACAATGGGGGGTGGACGGTGGGGGGGGGAACGGTGGGGATGGTGGGTGGGGGTGGGGATCAGGGAGGGGCACAGGGAGGGGCAGGGGGGTGGCGAGGGAGGGGGGCGGGGGTGGGGGGAGGCATGGGGGAAGGGGTGAGGCTTGGAGGGGTGGGGGGCGGTAGTATTTTTTTTTTGGTGGGGGCGAGGGCACGGAGCGGGGTAGCTTTTCTTTGGGGGGGGCGGGGGTGGCATTTTTTTATTGCGAAAAATTCATGGAGGTCCCTTTTTTTAGTGAAAATCTCCAAAATTGGAGAAAAACCCCGAAAAATCCAAAAAAAAATGCAAAAAGTCCAAAAAAAGTTTTCAAAGAAATCCCTAGAGGTCTATGCCAATTTCCTCACTCAAAACCACAAAGAGCTTCCTTTATTTCTACAATTTGGTAAAAAAATGACATTTGAAAAGAAAGAAAAATGCTAGAAAAATTCTAAGAATGCTTGAAAAAATCTTAAAAATTTCCAAAATTTGTACTTATCCCTAGGACTATGAAAGGGTTGCTAAATTTGCTAAAAACTCAATGAACAAGCATGAAAATGGATAAAAGCTACCAAAAGATAAGCAAAAATGACATGAGAAGGCTATGTACAACCTGGACAAATTTTGCAAGTTCGAGGTGATCCATAATTCTTCAGTTGTCGTGATGATAGGCCTTGAGCCTTGATATATTGACCAGTGGCAAAGATTCTCCTTTTAGCGTCTCTAACTCCATAGCACCCCAATTCAGCATTGTTTTAACTGGATAAGGTCCTTCCTAGTGTGGAAGCCATTTTCCTCTGACTTGTGTTTGGATTTGTGGTCTATGGAGAAGAACTAACATGCGTGGTTGTAAGTTGTTGTTCCACAGATTCCTATCATGTGCCTCCTTCCTCTTCATGTGAGCCTCTATTAATTGTTTTGCAGCATGTAAATGTATCTCCTCCACTTTATGCAGTGCTCCAAGCCTCTGAGAGATACCACCATCTTTCTTTCCCTGCATGCAAGCTACTTTTGATGATCCATGTAGAAATTCAAAGGGTTCAATAGGCAATATCCCATAAACCAGGTGGAATGGAGAATATCCAGTAGCTTCTTTGTAAACTAACATGTATGCCCATAGGGTACCTTGATAAGCAATGCCCCAATAAGTGGGTTTATAACATACATTCTTTCCTTAACATGGCAATTAATACCTTGTTGGTGGATTATGCCTATCCATTAGCTCTTCGATAATAGGCACAAGAGGTCCTATGTAGAATTTTGTACTTTTTGAAAATTTCCTGTAGGACCTTATTCACAAAATGAGTACCTTGGTCTATACAAATTTCAAGCGGACATCCAAACCTGCAAAATGATGCTACTGTAAATGAAATCAGCAACAATTTGAGCATCACAGTTAGGGGAAGCAATAGCTTCAGCCCACTTTGTCCCATAGTCTGTGGCGATCAATAGATACTTCTCTCTTTTTGGAATTGACGGAGGGTAGATAGGCCCTACAAAAGCTAGCCCCCACTTTTCAAATGGTTTCCAAGAAGTGGAAATAATCAAGGGGCTATGCTTTTGCTTTGTTGGCTTGGGTCCACACATTTGACAAACATCACACTCCTTTCTCCATTCCTCAGCATCTTTGAATAATGTAGGCCACCATAGGCCAGCATCAAGGATCCTTTGACTCATAATATGTCCTGGAAGGTGCTCACCACCTTTTCCTTCATGTTCAAATCTAAGGACTTCCCTCACTTCTTCTTCTTCCATGCACTTCCTAATCTTGTTATCTTTTCCTTATCTATATAATTTTCCTTCAATGAAGGAAAAAGGTATGCTTTTGATTAGTAGTCTCTTTCTTTGCACAACACTTTCCTTCTCCGGATACAATCCTGTTTTAATAAAATTCTTGATCTCATCATACCAACCTTGAGCTTGTATTGCAAACAGATTAGCATCTGGAAAATCATCATTTACTCCAATTGCTTGATCCATCATGTTGATCTTGGATAAGTGGTATGCCATAACATTTTCTTTACCTGGTTTATGGAATACAAAAAAATCAAATTTCTGGAATAGCAATAACCACCTCCATATCCTACTAGTCGCTTGTGGTTTGTTGAGTAAGTATTTGGTGGTTGATGATTAGTTATAATAACAAATTTCACTCCTAGAAAGTAATGAAGAAACTTTTGGACAGCAAAAACCATGGCTAAGGCCTTCTTTTTTGTGGTGTTATAGTTCCTTTCAGCCTTGGTCAAAATTCGACTGGCATATTGAATTGGTCTGTCCACTTTAAATTCTTCACTAGGTTGGGTCAAAAATACCCCCACTGCATATGCACTAGCATCTACATGTATATGAAAAACTTTTTACCACTCATGTGTGATCAGAATGGGAGCAGCTACTAACCTTGACCTCAATGTTTGATACACTTTTTCCTCTTCTTCCTCCCATTTAAAAGGTACTTCCTTTCTTGTAATCCTAGCCAATGGTTGGGCTATTTCTGCATACATCTTAATAAACCTTCGGTGGTACCCTGTATGTCCTAGAAAACTCTGAATTTCTTTTGAAGATTTAAGTCTACGTAACTTTAATATAGCTATAATTTTGTCTAAGTCAGGTGCCATACCTTTGGAGGATACCACATGTCCCAGTAGGGTACCTTTAGTCACCAGAAGGTGGCATTTATTTGGGTTCAATTTCAGATTTGTTTCTCTGCACCTCTTAAAAACTTGTTATAATTGAAACAAATGCTTTTCTAAACAATCCAATGGAGTCTCTGCAAGAGTACCTAAAAAGGATGAGAAATCATCCATGAAAATTCTGAGAGACTCTAGCAGCAATGGTCCAAAAAGGAGATTAATTGTTCGATTGAAAGTAGCTGGGGCATTTCTCAGTCCAAATGCATCTTTAAATATACATAAGTTCCCCAAGGTGTAATGAATGCAATCTTCTCTCTATCCTTAAGGTTGATGGATATTTGATTATATCCATTGAATCCATCCATGAAGTTGTAAAGAGTATGTCCAGCTACTTCTTCTATGACCTGTTCAGCAAATGGCATTGGAAATCCATCTGGGATGGTGACCTTGTTCAATGCTCTAAATTCCACACAAATTCTTATCTTGTTAGTGTTTTTCTTTTGAACAATTACCATAGGGGAGAGCCACTTTGAATGCTCTACACGGATGATAATTCCTGCATCTTCCATTTTCTGAATCTCCAAATAAACAGCTTCAGCATATTTAGGATTCAGCCTATAACTCTTACCTCTAAGTGGTTTTGCCCCTTCAATGAGAGGGATTTTGTGCTCTCCATAACTAGGTGGCACTCCTTCCAAATCCTTGTAGTGCCAAGCAAAGATATCTGCAAATGACTTCATGAAAGATTTTATTTTTAATAGCACCTTCGGATGATTCCCTATCCATGTGGCTAGTAAAATGGGACGCGATTGATCCTCATTGCCCAACTAAACCTCCTTTACTGGATGCCTGTTTACAATGCTATCTATTAGTCCTTCCTGAGTAGCATCCTTAGTTACATTATGAAAGAACTTGGAGAAGCTTGTAGAAGGTAGAAAAGTGCATTTCGAAGCGACAAAGTTTGGTCAAGCCAACTGGCACAAGACCAGCCCTTGAGCTTATGGAAACTCAAACAGACATTATAAGCATGTGATAAGTGCAAAGAAATGCACTATGTACTTTGGAGCATCAAGGAGAATGAGTCCAATACAAAACAGATAGGTTCATGGGTCAACTAGCTCAAAAAACTTACTATCTATGGAAGAGACAATGAACTTCAAATGCCCATAGCGACCAGCGTGATTACAATTAGAAAAAATCCTTTCATGGGAGTGATACACATAGGGTTAAGGGTATAGAATGCACAAAAGTATAAGGAATAAGCAAAATATGCTATAGGAATGAATGAGACATTCACTAGTGGTACTTCCTATTTTTCAGGAATATGCAGAGATTGACCCCGAGACAGAAAAACTTAGATTTCTCCCAATATACTGAACCAAATGCTATGAAAATTTATAGGCATAAACTAAATATAATACCTTTCCAATGAGCCATCACTCAATTTGGAGCTCTAGAGAGAGAGCAACAGCCTCTGCAAGATTACTATTGGCGAAGAAGATGATGCAGAGAATTGAAGGAGCAAGACAATGATGGTCACAAGTGTATGTATATTGCTTCCATGTATTGTACAAGTGATTTCAAGTATTTATATAGACTCTAAGAGTGCTCCACAACGTCTACAAGTGAAGTTTGAATTCAAATGAAGGTGGGAATGGTTGTTGGAGGGAATCAATTCACTTTCCTACAATCTAGGAAAAGTGAAGATCTAGTTTGATCCACTTTTAGGTGACTGAATGTACGAGACAACCAAAAACATGGAGATGAGCAACTGATGGTTGCGACCATGCCAAGTCTCATATGGAGTGATAGACTATAGTGCTTTAGTGAGACATTGACTAAGTACATATGTTGCACACATGACAACCTCAAGCCAAAATCTATGTGGTAAAGCTTGACTCTTGACCATACACCTTGCCATCTCCATGAGTGACCTGTTCTTCCATTTATCAAATCCATACTGTTGAGGTGTATGCGACATAATACACTGATGTTTTTATCCCGCGTCCTTCCAGAAATGCATTAAAGTCAGAAGATATATATTCCTGCCCTCGATTAGAATAGAGGGTGCCTATTTTACATGTTGATAGATTTTCAGCCAAAACCAAAAGCTGTTTGAAGCACATAAACACTTTAGACTTTTCCTTCAATGGATATACCCATGCATGCCTGGGAAAATCATCAGTGAAAGTCAAGAAGTAAAGATAGTTCCCAAAAGAAGGTGTCTGCATAGGACCAGAAATGTCACTATGAACAAGATGCAATTTTTTAGTAGCCCGAACTGAACCATCTTTTGGGAAGGAGGAACATTGCATTTTGCCCAAAATACAGCCTTCACATACATGTTTACCGGGTGCCTCAAGTTTGGGCAAGGAGGAAACCATTTCAAATTTTTGCAAGCATAGCAAACTAGCAAAATTTAGATGACCAAAGTGTGCATGCCAAAGCTTTGCATCTTACATAGCCTGATAATCACGTACTACACATGTTGAATCATTCATAGATCTTTAATAGTCTATGAGCTTATACATCCCATGACAATAGATCATGAATTGTACACCTCTCATCAACAAATTTCACAACCAAGCCAATCTTGGCTAAAGCCGAAACTTATAACATATTCTTCTTGATCCTTGGCATAAATAAAGCATCTGAAAAAATGAAAGAACTACCATCAACAGTAGTCATAATGATCTTACCAACTCCCATGGGAGGATAAGAGGCGTTGTTGGCACATGTGACAATATTCCCTATAGGGGCAGACTCGAGTGAAGTGAAGAAACTACACTGCAAGGTAATATGTTTGGTTGCCCCACTATCAAAATACCAAACATCTAAGTCTACTGTAGACATACATTGCTCATGAGAAGATCGGTCAAAACTGCAAACAATAGGGAATGCCCATTCTTTATTCTACACAAGATTAGCACACTCTGTTTTTGGTGTAGAGGCCTCTGCAACAACCATTCTAGTCTCCTTTTTCTTTGCCCCTTTAGCAGCCAGTTTTGGATAGCTCTTAATGACATGATCATTTGCTTTATAGTATTTGCAAAACAATTTCTGCTTTTCTAATTGCTTCTCATCTTTGTCCTCCTTCTTTGAATGTGCAGCATTTGTAGATTTCTGCTTACTAGTAGATGAGCTCCATTTACCTTCGCCCTTCTGACTAGCCAAGAAAGCTTGATCTGCAACATGCATAATAGACCTATTTTACCTAGACTGATCTTCCTGCAACAAAATAGAAACTAACTCCTCAAACGACAAGGCATTTGGATTGCTTTTCATCATCAAACGAAGAGTAGAAGCAAAACTCTGATATGAATCAGGAAGACCATAATGGTTTGCACAAGTGAGCTATCTGGTATAACCTCATCAACAAAAATCAACTATTCCTTCAAGTCTTTGATTTTGTTAGAAAATTGTCCATAGAATCCCCTTCATTCATATGCTCACTTTCCAACTGTTTTTGGAGGTAAGCAACAGAAACCTCATTCCTAGCCTGGTACAATGTGGTAAGTGTATCCCAAGCATCCTTAGTTGTTCTGCAAGAGCGAATGTGAGGAATAATGGCACGTTTGATAGAAAAGGCTATCAATGCATGTGCCTAAGCATCTCTACCATCCCGATGAATTTTCTCTACAGTAGGTGCAACACGAACAGGAATCTGAAGAATATCAGCATCTTCAATGCCATCTGCATCAGCTTCAATACCTGTATTTGCAGGTGTAATAGGACGTTTTCAACACCATGCACAATGTTCCATAGTCCTTTTGCAACCAATACATGTCGCATCATATAAGCCCACAATGGGTAATTGGTACCATCCAACTTATCCTCAACAACCAGCATACGGAATACATCACTACTTTAAGCCATGGTCATTGACTAAAATACTCTGATGCAGAAAAATGACTGTCTCTAAAAAAGTTGAGCAAAAGTACCCTGACAAGTTTTGCTAAACTTGTAGCAGACTCTGAGATGCTTATACTAGAAAACCGAAAATGCTATATATCTTTGGCACAAAAAGACAAAATAGCCTACACAAGCACTATGATAATGCGTTCAAAGCCAAAACGTGCTCAAATCACGATTTTGGTAGCACAGAGTGAAGCCATTTTGATCTCCTAATCACCTTGAGTATGGGTAATCAAATTGCATGCGATTCTGAGACTATGATTGGAGGAGTATCAACGATGCCCTAGATGAAGCGGTGACCTACTCTGATACCATTTTTTGGAGTTAGACATTAGTGGAAGCATACAAACAACACAAGGAAGAAGAAGAAGCTTGGAGCACAACACACAATACTGAATGTATTACCACTAGAATGTACAAAGATAAGTAGCCCATTAGGTCAATAGGCATATATACAAGCCAAGGGAAAAAACCTCCTAAAGAGGGAAAAAAGTGCATCGACGGTCCTAGAGTGTTCACACACATCACTACCTAAATATATCAACATTATCTTCATTCATTTTGCAAATGCCTAGTTATTTTTTATGAAGGTGCATCTTCAAAAGCTTGGAAGCACTGCAAAGTCAAAAAATATTAGAACGCTTGGAAATGTGGTTATACAAAAATGCATCAAAATGAGGTGTTACATGAAAATTCACTAAAACTTACAATTTGCAATTGCCATGTTGTGTTTGTAGGAAACTCATAATTAAATCTTGGTATTCAACAAATTCAATTATTATTAGACTCTAATGTCCCTTGAAATGCATCATTGAGCAAAGCTTCAAGGAGCTAACTCTCATGAATGGAAACCATAGGATGCGAAGTCCCATAGACCTCTATCCTCTTCTGATTTCCCTCAATGATTTCACATAATATTTTAACCTTTTCTTAGTAGATTGTTTCTTAGAACCACTCAAGTTCTGTGTGTTTGTGCTTTGATCCACAGTTCCATGGTTCTCTATAGCAGTTTCACCTTGATTTTTCTATTCAATTATATAAATATGTCTTGTTTTCTGCTTTGTATTCGTCATCATCTATGTAATACAAGGATAGAGAGGAGTTTCTTAACCTTACAAATATGAAAGAACAAACAGAAAGAGAACAAAGGAGGAGATTAAACACACAAACAATTCAAGCAATTAAGACCATCCAAAGTTCTTCGATGGCCCTTATTGTCCAAAAATTCAAGCCCTAAAGTGATTTCATGACATAAATCAATGATAAGACATTTTTAATACTTAGAAAAAGCAAGTATACATCAAACAATTGTTTTGATTAGAGACAATCAATTCAAATGATTAGGGCCCTTTGAGATTCTTCGATGGCCCAAATCACTTGAATTGTTCATGTTTTGTTTCTCCTCCAAACAACTATGACATGTGTAATTCATGATATAAATAAATGTGAAAACATCCTTTATACTCAGTGTTAAACCTGTTGTTTTGTATTATCTTACTGGGTTCTTGGGATGGTTAGGGGTCTGTAAAACACAGACCCTGTTTGTATTTTCCCAATCTACTAATCAACTATATGCTATTACACCGACTTAACATTTCTGAATTAAACTATCTTTCAATTACTTATCTGTTCTGCGCATTACAACTTCTTCACCGCGATAATGCATAATGCACAACTACATCACTTCACCACAATATCATCTTAACTTAAGACTTCAACAGAGACTTAACTAATTACTAAACTTGATTAACAAAGTTACAGAATACACCAAGATGTAGTCAATGTGCCATGCTTCAACTTCAGGTGCTCGTCGAGACCAACAGTCCGGCGTCGTCCCCTCTGTTTCACGTGCAGTTCTTTCATTAATAAAAAAAGGGTTACATCGTTTGCGCTACGCCCTTTCGGTGTGCGTGCGACTTTTTAGAATTAAATTATTTCTATACTAAATATGCTAATTCCATTCCCGCGGCTCACATTGGCATGCACGGTGGACTCGAACCCAAATTGATAAATACAAAAATTTAGGAATCATCGATAATGCCCTGTATATACATGGAATGGGCTAACTTAAAAGTTCAGGCTATTTTCTGCTTCAGGGAATCCAACATGTCCTTCAAAATGTGTGGCTCGACCAAATGTGCATCAGTGTGCATAGAACTTGCAACAATTACTTGGAAGTGTAAGGCTTCAGCCTGGCTCTGCAAAAAGCCTTCCTGAAGGTAAAAATTGTTGGCGATCACAGCATCCCTTCGTAACTTCATCTCTGCAATTTCAGAATCTATGCGTGAGAGTCTTTCTTCCTGGACACCCAATTGTTTTTCTCGGCGCTCTAATTCTTAAGACCGGAATTGTAGAGTCTTATAGAAGTCTTGCCTCTCTTTTTGAATAGCTTTGATGTCCTTTTTCAACTGAATGTTACGACCAATTTCTTCTTCCAGAGAGAGACTTTTTTGAAAAAGTTCTTCGAAAACTCTCTTTAAGTCAGTAGTGACTTGCATAGCTAGGTCTGCCATTTCTTGACCTTTTTGCTCCACCAAGGCCAGATCCGTGCGTGTGGTCTCGAGAAGATTGCCCAAAGCAGTCATGGTGTCTTCCTTGTCAATCACGGTATACTTCAACTGACTAATCTCATTATCACGAGCTATAATGATGGCGTCTTTCTCTTTCAACTCTGCTTGAAGACATCGAATTTGGTCTTCATAAGAATTGGCTTCAGCTTTGGCTAGAAGCACTTCTTATTGAAGTGGCATGATGTCGGCTTCCAACATGTCAACTCTGGCTTGGTACTGAGCTAATTGGGTGAAGGAATCAGGTAGAAGAGAGGTGGAGGTTGGTTGAGAAAGGTTAACAGAAACAGTGGCAGATGACGAGGGAGGGAAGTAATCGGGTGAGTACGGAAGAGGATGGGCTGCTGAATGACATGGGGAGGAAGGAAGGCTAGGCAGAAATGGCACCTTGGATGGAGACAGAGGCAGAGGTGGGTTTGGAGATGAAGAGAGCCAAGCAAGAGTTGTTACCACAAGAGACGAATCATCCGGTTGTGCAGTCTCCTTCTCAGGTTGTGGAGTATCGGCGAATTGTGCAGCTTTTATGGCCGTATCGAGTGTGGACTCCTGTGGATGGGACTCAGGTGGCATGACCATATGAACAAGGTGAACTTCATCAATAACATTTTGAGTATGAACTAAGTCTTTAGGGGATGTTGGAGCCAAAAGAATCTGAACAAAAGAAGCGGTGTCTTGTATCTGAATAGTTGAGGACGATAGCACTTTATTGTGAGAAGGGCTCAGTTTGTGGCATTTCTTGGGGAAGAACTACAAAAGATCCGCATCGTCGTCGACCTCCATCATTTGTGTAGACTCTTCATGTAATAGAATCATATTCAATGGAGGAGGTTGCACAGCCTAAATTGTCGGGAGGAGGAAGGTCAGGAGATGCAGTAAGCGAGTGCAAGGTATCTTCATCTTGGCCAATTATCGAGAAATGGCCTGGCATTCCTGGTGAATGCACCGGAAAAAGAATGAAGCAAGATTAACTGCTTCTCTCGTTGCAGTGTCAATCATAGAGTAGAAGGGGCGAGAAATTCCATATGTGCATTTTTGGAGATTAAGGGCAGCAAGAAGGAACTGGAGTGCGGTGTGCTCTAGTTCAGGACGACACAGAATGGAAAACTCATTGGAAGAATGGCATGGAGATAGTTCTTTCATCGTGGCCATTGGTAAGAGAGGTCCATCTACCAAACCTTCCTGAGGGAGATGGAATCCCTCAGCGATGGTATTAAGGGTGACTACTACATGCGGGCTAAGACAAGCTAATGGCTAGAAGGGTTCAGTAGTAAGTGTAGCGGCAATAGCAGATATGATCTTCGCAAAGAAAGGATGGCACCCCACCGAATGCTAGGGCAATTCAGCGAAGGCCAAAAGGCCACGAACATGCAGAAACTCGCTCACTTTCGGAGCGAGGCCAGTACGAAAGGTAACAATGTTAGCCAGAGCTTCCATGGCAAAGACGAAAACACAAAGGCAACGGTAACACAGAGGACACGAGCACACAAAGATGCAATAGTGGGAAACAGCATGGAGAACGGGATTAAGTAGAAACATGAAATGAACATGTGGAAAGAAACATGATGTTGGAAAGATACAAACATAATGGTGACATGCACTCATTAATAGAATTGTAGACACATAAGGCAGCTACTAATCATGGTTAGGTAAGAAAATAAAAATATTACGGTCAATCGGTCAACCGAAACATGTAGAGAGGAAAGGAACGTCGAGTCACCACAGTGGGAGAAAACGGGTGCGGAATAAAAAGACCGATCAACCATCATAAGGAAGAAGATGGAGAATAATAGGGACGAAGCTTTGATCCATTCACCGCCTTAGGGAGAATAGTACCAATTAAGGTGGATAACTGGAACATCGTGGGTCCACTTGTTCGGCAATACGTAGGGACTGAACCAGCGTAGTTTAAACTTTCCTGTGGATTGATTAGATTTAGCATTATAAAAGAGCACTAATTGATTGATCGTAAAAACGAGGGTTTTTAGGAAACGATCGTGGGTTCTTGCTTGTCTGAGCTTAACTTCTTGCAGCACCAGAAAACTCTCGAGGCCCTATTCATCCAGAGATCATAAAGCATTCAATCGGAAAGGGAATGATTCTATTGGTAATAACTTCTACTCTAATGCCACTCATAGACTAGAAACCACCAGTTCCATGGGGGCAATCGCCTCCAAACCATATGCCAACTTGAAGGGAATTATTCTGGTTGCCACTTTATATGTTGTATGGTAAGCCTAGTTGCATAGATAGCGGGTGTGGTATCATCAACTCCTTCTAAAAGTTCACCAAAATCCAATCGAGATAAAAAGTCAGCAAGCACGTGTGTGAACCCTGGTCGATGTACTACTAAATAATCAAACTCTTGGAATAACAATACCCATTGCGCTAACCTTCCTCCCAAATGCTGTTGGCGAACAAAGTACACCAAGGCTAGATGATTGACATGGAAGGTGAGACATTCACGTTCGGTGAATGAATAATTGCATTCTACCGGAGCTAATCTGCAACTCGCATAATACACTGGGCAGAACCATTTCTCCATTTGTTGCATCAGCACATTGCCAATTGCAATGTCAGATGCATCCACAAAGACATGAAATGGGAGTTCCCAATTGGGTGCTTGTAAAATAGGTGCCTTCGTTAACAGTGATTTTAACCGATTGAAAGATAGCTGACATGCTTCAGTCCATTCAAACTGGTGAGGAGTACTAGCTATCAGTTGATTGAGTGGCATGGCTAGATGAGCAAGCCACTGTAAATGTCGCCTATGCCACTGGATTTGGCCCAAGAAGTGCATCACTTCTTTGGGTGTCTTGGGAGAAGGTGCCTCGAGTACTGTGTTCACTTTATCTGGATCAACTTGAATCCCCTATTTTGAGATTATGTGCCCTTGCAACTTTCTGCAAGATACAGAGAATACAGATTTATTGGGGTTTAAGCACAAATGGTATTCTCAACAATTTAAGAAACAGCACCGTAAATGATAACGAGAATGATAACAGCACCGTAAATGATAACAGCACCGTAAACAGCACAAACAGCACCGTAAATGATACAGATGCATCGAAGTATCACCAGATAACGAGAAGTCATCCAAGTAAACTCTCATGAATGTAGTTAGATAGGGAGAGAAAACTTCTTGCATGCAACACTGAAACATACTTGGAGCATTTCGCAATCCAAACCACATCACTGTACATGCATAAATACCCCAATTTGTTATAAATGTTGTCTTTGGAATGTCCTCCTCCACCATTCGTACTTGGTTATAACCACTATATCCGTCAAGAAAGGAGTACATCTCACGGACTGCCACATCATCTAACATTGTGTCCAAAAATAGTAGAGGGAATGGATCAGGTACTGTTGCTGCATTTAATTTTCGATAGTCCACACATATTCATAATTTCTTATTCTTCTTAGGGACTATAAAAATGGGGGAAATCCACTCCGCATGCTCGATAGGGACAATAAACCCAACCTTCAGCAATCGATCTAGTTCTGCTTTGACCTAGGCCGCATAGTGAGGATTCATTCTATAGATGGGTTTTTTAATAGGCCGAGCATCTAGTTTCAGCATAACCCGGTGTTGATAGATGCACGGATCCAACCCCTTCATATCGTAGTAATCCCATGCAAATACATTAGAGAATTCACATAGTAGCTACAGTAATTTTTCTTGGAAGGTCTCTAATAGTCCCGCCTTAATCTTCACTCGCCGCGGATTGGCTTCATCGCCTAAGTTGCAGGTAACCAATTGGACTACCGGTACGTAGAACTGTCGGGGCATGGCAAAGTCATCAATTGGCTGAAGAAATTGTTGTAGTGTTGTATCATCCAAGGTTTATGCTGCACTTGATTCTGGTTCATCGATCAGTGGTACTACCGTACAGGCCGCCAGACTCTAGTTATCTACAACCATTTGTAAGTCCACAGTTCTGAGTGCCATCAGATCCTTCTTGGCTTTAAGAAAAGCTTCCTCTTCATCATCTGAAAGACCATCCAGCATGTGTATAGGTTCGGCTACATATGGTCGTGCATGCAATTCACAAGGCTTCATGTCATCTAGTGTAACGACATATTTTCGGTGGTTATTCTTAAAAATGAATTCATGTGCGGACCAATCCTGAACTACCTTAGCTTGCTTTAACCATGGGCATCCAAAGAGCAGGTTATACTCAAGGCTGGATTTTGATAATTCTAGAACAATGAAGGTCATTGTAAATACAGCTCCTTGGAGAGTAATAGGAATTTCTCGCACCAATCCAACCGAATGAACTCGATATTGATCAGCCATGCGGACAAAAAATTGGACACATTCGATTTGTGTCCATCCCATCCGTTGACAAAGTGTTGTTGTTGCCATGTTTACTCCAGAACCTCCATCAATTAATACTTGTGTTATTTTATGATTCTTACACCAGACTCTAATTAGGGGCACCATATGGTCCACCACCGAGTCTAGTTCAGGCTGGATTGTTGCTATTGAAGGAGCACATGAGGGCCTTGGACTGACATGTTGCTCGAATTGTTGGCACACACCAGGAACCAAAGCTAATAATTGTCCCAATGGCAGTGTAATTGACGCCTTGGATAAGACATCCCACACTGGATCAAATTTTGTTGTTTCTGGTACAGAGTCCGGTGGGGGCTCTGGTATGGCATGGGTCAGATTTCTTCCTTCCGGTACTACCTGCGGCATACTTTGTTGCGTCACCGAAACTGTTTCAAGAAAAATTGTTTGTTCCCAAGTCACCCACTTGCTTGATTTAGTAAACACCTTCTGCAATTCACGGATTCTAGGTTCAAAAATCTCCGCAATTGGCTATAATTGCTTTCCCAAGCGTGTTTGCACCATTGTCATTTGAGTGTCTATGGCTAAAATGTACACCATGTTCGCCATCAGGTGTTGTCTTTCCTTTTTTCTTTTATCATACTCAACGGAATCTTCACAGTACCTACGGATATGCCCCATTTCACTGCAAAAATGACATTTAGGTGGTGGAGGAGATGCATCATCACCTGATGGACTCGCATTCGACCGAGTTTGTCCAAAGTTAGTTGGCCGTGATCCTCTATAACTCTTATATCCTTGGTAAGGAGTATTCCTCATTTGTGGTGGTACGTAGTGACTGGTCGGTTGCCCTTGTTCCTGAATGATCGCATTGATAGTCGCTCTGCTCTGTACCTTTGCGTTATAAGAACAGGTCTCCGTAGTGTGGTTTGTTGTATGGCAAATGGCACAATACATCTAATTCAAAGCACATGCTGAGCTGCTGTGTCCTGTGTTTTTACATTTAGTATAGTAAATTTGTTTCAGGGGATCCTCATTGAAATGCTTGGACACCTTCAACCACTCTAAATCTTCAGTGAATCCACCCACTCTATTTTTTAATTGTAAAGCCATAGCAATTACGACATCCAAGGTCAATCTTCCCACACATCATATAATCATGATCTGTTTCAATTGGAGATTTAATCCGTTTATGAACCATTGAGTAATGACATCATCTCGTAAATTGGCATGTGCTGGTTGTAACCATCGTAAATGAGTCTAGAATAGAGTGGCATAGTCTTGTACATTGTAATGTGGCTTCTGCCTGTTATTCTGCAGGTAATCAAAATTTCTGTTGGGTTCTTCTTTAACTGGAATCGTTGTAGAAATGCATCCTTCACATCATTGTACTGCTGGAAATGATTCAAGTCATACTCGGTTAACTAGCATGCAGCTTCATTAACCAAAGTTGACTGGAACACACAATGGCTTTATAAACAGGGTCTGTTGGGTAATTCAAAACTGCATAATTAATTTCAAATGTCCGCACATGCACATTGGGATCATCTCCCAAAAAACCTCCGAATTTTGTGTATGTGACTCCAGTTGGCATCGGACGTGGTGGAATAATCTGTTGCTATTGATGTTGTTGTTGTTGTTGCTGTTGTTGTTGGTGTTGTTGTTGTTGTTGTTGTTGTTGTTGTGAACTCCTCATGTTGCCTAAATTTTGGGGAAGTAATTCTTGATGTTCTTGGGTTGTATGGTCACTTTGCCAATTTTCCGGTCCTAAGATATCTCTGAACCGATTACTTAGCTCAAAATCTAACAGCCCTTTCTCAACTTTAGTGTCGAAATTGGCTGAACTTGCATCTAAAAATTGTGAATGCAGTAAATGCCATTGAACACTACCACACTATCACCGAAGATCACCGAATTTCCATCAAAGATCATCGAATTATCACCGAATAATACCAAACTATCACGGAAGATTGTTGAATTCTCATCGAACAATGCTAAATTGTCATCGAAGATCACCAAATTCTCACCGAACAATGCTAAACTATCACCGAATTGCATCAAAGTACAATCAGAAACTAACGTACTATCTTTATAATGTAACAGATTGTCACCAGAATGCACCGGATTATCGCCTCAAGCTACAGAACTGCTTCTATAGAACACTGAACTACCACCGGAATTGCCACTGGCTTGCTGGACTGGACCTTTGGCAACTGAACTTGGTTATTCTTCACATCTACCACTAGAGGCTGTTCCTAACCAACTCAGAACTGCTTAGGGATGTTGATCACTTCGGTATTTGGGATAATATTTGCCAAAATGTGTTACTGGCATATATCAAAGGATTCTTCTTCGACCCTTACCCTTTTCTTCAACTGGCTACTCCGTTTCCCGCAAATGGCACCAGTGTTAAACCTGTTGTTTTGTATTATCTTACTGGGTTCTTGGGATGGTTATGGGTCTGTAAAACAAAGGCCTTGTTTGTATTTTCCCAATCTACCAATCAATTGTATGCTACTACAATGACTTAGCATTTCTGAATTAAACTATCTTTCAATTACTTATGTGTTCTACACATTACAACTTCTTCATCGCGATAACGCATAACGCACAACTATGTCACTTCATCGCAATATCGTCTTACCTTAACACTTCAACAGAGACTTAATTAATTACTGAACTTGATTAACAGAGTTACAGAATACACCAAGATGTAGTCAATGCGCCACGCTTCAACTTCAGGTGCTTGCCCAGACCAATAGTCCGGCATCATCCCCTTTGTTTCACGCGCACTTCTTTCACTAATAAAAAAGGGTTACATCGTTTGCACTACGCCCTTTCGGTGTGCGTGCAACTTTTTAGAATTACATTGTTTCTATACTAAATATGCTAATTCCATTCCGGCGGCTCACATCAAGAAAAGAAAATAAGCACCAAATAACTATTTTCAATGGAGATGGATGATTCAAGCAACTAGGACCTTAGATGGCCCTAATTGCTTGAATCGATTGTGTCCAAAGAAGTGTAATTTTTCTAACTTTTTGAACAAAAAAACCATATTAAGAAACCAAAACAAACACTTCAAAAGGCAAAGATTTTCATATCTCAGCTTACAGACAAAGGTGAGAGTTGAGGTTGATTCTTGTAGAAACGAGTCAAAAACCTTGGATGTGAGGAAGAATATGGGGAATTGGGAGAGACTAGAGAGACCACAAAAGAAAGTGTCACAAATGAAGTGAAGAGCATATATATGTTCTCTAGAGTATGACCACTTATGCCACATGGCACCTCCCATTGGCCCACATCATATGATTGTTGCAAATCCCAACATACCTTAACATGTGGCATGCTTGTAATTGGTCCACCTCATTTGATCATTGTGAATCTAGTGAGTTTGACACATGTCATAATTTCATTGGTCCACATCATTTGATGATTGGTAAGCTAAACCAATGACATGTGGCATTCTCTCATTTGACAAGGTGGATTTTCCAACATCTCTTTTTCCCTATTAATATCAGTTGCCTTGGATTTTATCCATTTTCTACCTTCAATATTTTTTTCTATCCATAATCTCCACTCCAAGGCTTGGATTTTCTACATGACCGATTCAAGCGATAACACATGTTTGACCCCTTTTGATTGCCTTTATTTGCTTGCATCGCTCGTCCCTTGGATCTCAATTTTATTGACTCAAAGATCCTAAAATGGAGGAGAAAAATGCTATACCCACAATTTCTCTATCTGAGAAACTTCATGATTTCATGGTCCAAGAGGGTTTGGGACTTGATCATTTTCCATATTGAAGCAGTGATTCAAGATGAGGATGAGATTAAGGTAGATTCAAAATCAAGAACATGCAATTGTGGCTCATCTTTGAGACGATAACATTTCAAGAGATTAGTCCCATCCAAGATTTTTTTTATGAGCCTAATTGCTTGAATCAGTCGTGTGCTAGATTCATTTCATAATTTGATTTTTTTTTTTTTTCTTCTTATGCCTCATCATTCATAAATATTGACAAAAGAAAAAGGAAAAATATCCTATCTTTGTTATGATTTTGATGTACGACCGATCCAAGCGATTAAGTGCATCCAAGATTTTTGGCCTATACTTTGTAAAATCTTTGGATTTTTCCTAAGATGAACATCTCCACCATGAAATCCATGTTTAAAAAGAAAGCTTCACATTATTTACACATTCATCTACATAAGGTGTAGGTGTGATGGAATATGCATAATCCAAGTGACATTGAACCAACTTGACAATGATCCATAGCTCTATATGCAATGCATATATGTGTACATTTTTCAATTGTATTGGAAATATAGGATCCCAATTCATGGCAGAGGATAAAAAATTATCTAGATTAAAATTTTGTCTGGAAGCAGCTTTCCAAACCTCAGTTCTAACTATCCACCCTATTGTACATGGATTTGCATGTATTATGGACAATTGTACTTATAATTTGCACCCTCATTTATATTAAACATGCATTTTATAGTCATTAAGTCTCTACTCAAATGCCGCTCAATTCTAAACTTTCCATAATGCTTAAATAGTTAACAATTCACTTGAATGTTGCCTTTGAATAACATTTGTCTATCTATGAGAACAACCAGTTAATTACTTTATGATTCTCACATGGAACTTGAGAACACTCAACCCACCATAACTCCATTTTTTATTGTACTTTGAGAGATGGAGTACCCAGTTTACCAAGGATATAGTCCAAAGCTCTATTCATTTGTGCAATACTAACTCTCTCCATCTTTTGATGTTTTTAAAAGTCAACTTCATCAAGTTTTATTACAGATTTCAAAAGGCAGGACATTCATTTTAGTTTATATCAAAGAATTGAACCATATGTGCTTGAAGTCTCCAAATATCTATCCACATATTGGTAAACTCATTGTAAGTGAAATGTAAAGTTTTTTTCCTATCTCATAAGACATGTTTTAGTGAATATGATTATAATCACCAAATATGGATATGAGGTCTAGACAACCCAAAGCTTTTTAACTTATTAAATTTAAGGAATTCACACTAGACTTTTTAAACTGCTCTATAACCCTTTCTAGTCATCCCAACATAATCACAAACATCTTGAATTTAAGATGGGTCTAACAACAAATTCATTCCCTTCATTAGTTTTTAAAAAATGAACCATTTCAAGCATGCATTCTCATCCAATTTCAAGAGTTTGAAAACATCATTCTGATTCATAAATTCATTACAAAAATGTATGCAGTCAGAACTGCTCAACATGTTTGAACCTAATAGATTTGTTACATGATATCTAGCAATTTTCATTGTCTTTTTCTTCTTACCAGATCTTTCAATCAAATCTAAAAAAGGTTTAATTTTTTTTTTAACACATTCTCAATACTATAAGAGTTTCTTTCATTTGTTTTAAGCTTTCTATCTCGAAATTCAAATGCACCAACTTTTTTTTGTATATCCTTTTGATGTAGATACTTCTTATGTAATATATTTTGTAGATAGTTTATGTATTTAAGGTAGTTATTTGACAACTCCCAAAGCCTTGAAAAATATCCACATAGACCACAATCACCATCTCCCAAAAATCCAATCAGATCATGAAAATTATGAAAAGGTGGATACCTTGAATGTTGGTGCAATTCAAGCCTTCACAATTTGGCTTGGATTACTTCATGAAGACACCACTTGAAGGAAGGACCATAGGAACTTATGCTTATAAGTTCTTACCATTTTTACTCCTTGTAAAAGTCTAAATGACTTGGAATCTTTTGTATACACCTACTTGATTGAGTCGTGGAAAAGTAGATCATGTGATTGAGGGAATATCTCCTTACATTTAGATACTAGATTGAAGGGAGCCAAGAATTCAAATTTGAATTCAAATTCTTACTGACTTCATATATAAGATGTACTTGAAAAGTCACGGTGAGTGTGTCACCATTCTCGAGGCTAATTTCATCTATCCTTGAGTGTGTGAGTTCTACTCCATAGCTTACACCTCTGAGTACCATTTGGCAATGTCTATCATGCCAATGGCATTGTACATCAATGTGAACTAATACATATATTTACATACATCATCTCTGTGTTCTCTGAGTACTCACTTCAAAGTCTGTCAGCTTCAAAGAGGCATATCTCAGTGCCTACTTCACCAAATCAAGTGATTCAAAGCTTGTTGGATCCAGCTCAAAGCATACTACAAGCATACTAAGTTTGAAGCAACTTGGTTCAGCCAAGCTCGAGAAATCGCCATCGAAGTGCTCACTGGTATTTGTCTGCATACTCCCTAAAAAGTCGGGGGTGTCAATAATTTTGCTAAAGTGATTTCTCTGAGTATAGTTTATCATTTTATCTCATTCCACTTGAAAATGGTAGCTTACTAAGCTAATAGAATACCTCTAGAAGGAATTTTGCCAATTGTAAGTGTACTTGTCATACTGAGTGAAAGACTGAGTAGGTATCAACACCAAAATAGAAAGTTTTCTAGCTTTGTGATTCACAAACTCATCTGTTTTGATCTAGTCATTACTCAAACCTTTTCCAAAGTACACATAGCATTTCTTGGCATCATTTGGAAGCTAAGGGTGTCTACTAATCATATCTGGAGTCACTGAGGGCTGGTGCAAAGCAGGATTAGCAGCACCTACTCAATCTTCTAAAGGATCCATCCATCTTTCCCAACAGTGGTATCAGAGCAAACAAGGTAACATGGGAGATGGTTTTCCTTCATTCATTGACAAATTGGACAGGAACAATTATCAAGCTTGGTCTCTGAGGATGAAGACCTATCTACAAGGAAGAAGTCTATTTGGATTCATCTCAGGAGATGAGGAATTGCCCTCATTCAAAGCAAGGGGTCTACCCACCAAGGAAGAACAAGAAAGGCTTAATACATGGTGTGCAAAAGATGCATTGGCAAGGTCTTATCTTCTTAACTCTATATCTGATTTCCTTTTACCTCACATCAGGAATTGTAAGACTTCCCAAGAAACTTGGGAAACCTTGTCATCATACTTTTCATCTAATACAAGGGCCAGGAAGAATCAATTGTGGATTGAATTCACAACCCTTAGGAAGCAACCAAAGCAATCAGTCTCAGAATTTGTGACCAAGATCAAGGATGTGGCAGACCAATTAGCAAGCATAGGAGAGGAGATTGAAGAGGAACAAATAGTAAGGCAAGTAATCAATGGACTAAAGGCAGATGATAAGTGGGAAAGCTTCACCACTGCAATGGATCTCTACATGGACATGCATACTCCAGATCTCACAACTCTGATGGGCCAACTATTCACACATGAAGCAAAGTTCACAGAGGTTGGAGATACATCTAAAGGTAACACTCCTTCTGCCCTATATACTGATAAAAAGATTAAAGACAAAGGTAAAGGTAAGAAGCAAGAGGATGAAGGGTCTATCTCCCAAGCCAACTATGCAAGGAGAGGCAGATCTTCAAGAGGCAGGGGCAGAGGAGGTAAGCAAGGTAGGGGGAGACCCTACACTTCATCACCATGCAATATTTGTGGATTGTCTAACCACACCACAGATGAGTGCTACAGAAACCTCAAAAATCAGAGAGGAAAAGGCTATCAAAGAGGTGGATACTCTCAAGGCAGAGGAAGGTTCAACCAACACCAAGGCTACAATGGCTACAACAATAACTACAACAACAATTACAACAACAACAACCATAATGGTAACTACCAAGGAGGATTCAGAAATAGGAAAGACTACAACAACTACACAGAGGATCAAGATGACTCCCTATTAATCATGAATATGACTTCCAAGTCAGGTATCAATGATGATCATCTGTTTTACATTGATTCAGGGTGTTCTAATCATGTAGCTGGCAATGTGGCACTACTCTCTGATCTTGAGGAACCCAAGGGCAAACATCAAGTATAGACAGGTGATGATACTAAGCATTCTGTAGTGAAGATTGGAAATGTAAAAACTTGTGATGGTAACCAGAACTTATTGAGCAGGGTACTTTATGTACCAACTATTACCAAGAATTTAATGAGTGTTGGTCAGATTGTGGAGAAAGGTTTACAGGTCAGGTTCAATCAACATGGAGCATATGTAGAGGACCCAAGACATGGATTCAAAAGGATAGCCAAGGGAGAAAAATCAGGTAGATTATTTACTTTTGAGCTAGAAGACAGCAAAAACATTGCTTTATACAATTACAAGGATCAAACACTTTTAGAATTAGAAATATGGCACAAGAGATTAGGTCACATAGGAGAAAGGACCTTAAAGCAAATGTGCAGGGACCAATGTGTGCTTGGGATACCTAATGTATCCAAACCACACATGATTTACAAATGTGGTGCTTGTCAGTTTGGTAAGTCTCACAGATTGCCCTACTCAAGGAAAGGTTTTATGCATGAAGACTACCTAGACTTGGTACACACAGATGTTTGGGGACCTAGCAAGGATCCCTCCATTTCAGGATCAAGGTACTATGTGTCTTTCATTGATGATTATAGCAGATGGACTGTGTTATACTTTATGAAGCACAAGGATGAAGTGTTTAATTGTTTCAAAAGATATCTTGCACTAGTTGAAAATCAAATAGGAAGGAACTTGAAGAAGCTAAGGGTGAATACTTCTCAAATGAGTTTGAGGACTTCTTGCAGGAAAGAGGCATCAAAAGGGAGATAACCACAAGGTACTCACCTGAACAAAATGGGGTAGCTGAAAGAAGGAATAGGCTTATTGTTGAAACAGCCAGGTCCATGCTTAATGAAAAGAAGTTGCCAAATTATCTTTGGGCAGAGAGTGTATCTACTGCCACCTATCTCATAAACAGGTTGCCATCAAAGTCACTTGATGGAATGACACCTTATGAAGCTTGGCATGGTAAGAGACCATCATTGGATCATTGCAAAATTTTTGGTTGTGTAGCATATGTGCATATTCCCTCACAGGCAAGGGGAAAGCTAGACCCTAAAGCAGAAAAGTGTATTTTCATTGGTTATGACTTGAATAAAAAAGGGTACAGATTCTACAACCCAACCAATAAAGGGTTCAAGGTAAGCAGAGATGTCATCTTTGATGAGAATGACTCATGGTATGAAAATGAATGCAAGAAGGTTAGTCTACCCTATGATTTGGAAGAGGAGTTTCCAAAACTCTCAAAGGAGGAACCAATCCAGAAGGAAGACTCAAGTTCAGAAGATGATGACACAATCAATCTTGAAGAATTCAAGGCAAAGAAGTCCAGAGGCAAGATAAAGATGAAGAAGCTTGAGGATATACCAGAATCTTCAACTCAAGCAATAAGGAGATCTCAGAGAGAAAGTAAGAAGCCTATCAGATATGGGTATGATACATCTCTTGTTACTAAGCATTCAATTTATCTTGCAAAGGACTTGTTAAGTGAAGAACCAGGTTCATATGAAGAGGCAATCACCAAACCAGAATGGAAAGGAGCTATGGATGAAGGAATAGAAGCTCTCAAGGAGAGTGACACATGGGACTTGGTACCCAAGAAGGACTCTATGAAGGTGATAGGATCCAGATGGATCTACAAACTAAAGAGGAACTCTGATGGTACAATCAACAGGTACAAAGCTAGGTTGGTAGCCAAGGGTTTTGCACAAACCCAAGGCATTGATTATGAGGAGACATTTTCTCTTGTGGCTAAGATGCCAACAATCAGAGTATTGGTGAGTGTAGATGCATCAAAAAGATGGAACATGTACCAATTAGATGTCAAGAATGCTTTCTTGAATGGATGGATATCTGAAGAAGTCTACATGTCACAACCACCTAGCTATGAAGATCCCAAGAAGGTAAATTATGTTTGTAAATTGAAGAAGGCTCTATATGGATTGAAGCAGGCACCTAGAGCATGGAACTATAGATTGACAACATACCTCCAAGACCAAGGGTTTACTATGAGCAAGGCAGATACTTCATTGTTTATCAAAAGGAGCAATTAAGAGGTAATCTATCTCTGTGTTTATGTTGATGACATCATCATTACAGGTAATGATGTCCAAGGAATCAGAAGCATAAAAAATGAGATGATGAAGGAGTTCAAGATCAATGATCTTGGATTATTGAAATACTTTCTAGGACTTGAATTGGTTTATTCTAATTCAAGTATATATATCACTCAGAAAAAATATGTACAAGACATGTTGAAGAAGTTTAACCTGCAGGATGCTAAAGTCTCAAGTACACCAATGGAAGTCAACCTAAAGCTAAGTGCTCATGAAGGGGATGAAGTCCAAGACATTACAGGATATCAAAGTATGGTAGGTAGTTTGAATTATGCTACCTTGACCAGAATTGACATGGCATATGGAGTTAGTGTGCTAAGTCAATTCATGCACAAACCAAGGGTACCTCACCTTGAGGCTACAAAGAAGATCTTGAAGTATCTAAAGGGAACTCAGAACCATGGTTTGTACTTTCCTTATACATCAGATATTGACATTAAAGTGTATTCAGATGCAGATTGGGCAGGATGCAAGGATGATAGGAGAAGCACATCAGGATACTTATCTTTTGCAGGTGATAAACCTATTTCTTGGTCAGCCAAGAAACAACCAACAGTGGCATTGTCATCCACTGAAGCAGAGTATAGAGGGCTAGCCAATGCCACTCAAGAAGCTATTTGGTTAAAGCTTTTGTATACAGAGCTAGGCCTATACACTAGGCCCCCAATTATCTTTGGAGACAACACAAGCTCTCTTCACCTTGCAGCTAATCCAATATATCATGCTAGAACAAAACACATAGAGGTTCATTACCACTATGTGAGAGAGAAGTTGCTAAGCAAAGACATTCAGTTGATCTATGTGTCTACTAATATGCAATGTGCAGATTTACTCACTAAAGCTTTGGATGGAAACAAATTATGCAGATTCAAATCCATGATTGGATTGCAGGATGTGATTGAAGATTGAAGATGAAGACTTAAGCCAAAGTGTTTGGCTTGAGGGGGAGCTGTTGGTGCAATTCAAGCCTTCACAATTTGGCTTGGATTACTTCATGAAGACACCACTTGAAGGAAGGACCATAGGAACTTATGCTTATAAGTTCTTACCATTTTTACTCCTTGTAAAAGTCTAAATGACTTGGAATCTTTTGTATACACCTACTTGATTGAGTCGTGGAAAAGTAGGAAATGTGATTGAGGGAATATCTCCTTAAATTTAGATACTATATTGAAGGGAGCCAAGAATTCAAATTTGAATTCAAATTCTTGCTCACTTCATATATAAGATGTACTTGAAAAGTCGCGGTGAGTGTGTCACCATTCCCGAGGCTAATTTCATATATCCTTGAGTGTGTGATTTCTACTCCATAGCTTACACCTCTGAGTACCATTTGGCAATGTCTATCATGCCAATGGCATTGTACATCAATGTGAACTAATACATATATTTACATACATCATCTCTGTGTTCTCTGAGTACTCACTTCAAAGTCTGTCAACTTCAAAGAGGCATATCTCAGTGCCTGCTTCACCAAATCAAGTGCTTCAAAGCTTGTTGGATCCAGCTCAAAGCATACTACAAGCATACTAGGTTTTAAGCAACTTGGTTCAGCCAATCTCGAGAAATCGCCATCGAAGTGCTCACTGGTATTTGTCTGCATACTCCCTAAAAAGTCGGGGGTGTCAATAATTTTGCTAAAGTGATTTCTCTAAGTATAGTTTATCATTTTATCTCATTTCACTTGCAAATGGTAGCTTACTAAGCTAATAGAATACCTCTAGAAGGAATTTTTCCAATTGTAAGTGTACTGGTCATACTGAGTGAAAGATTGAGTAGGTATCAACACCAAAATAGAAAGTTTTCTAGCTTTGTGATTCACAAACTCATCTGTTTTGATCTAGTCATTACTCAAACCTTTTCCAAAGTACACATAGCATTTCTTGGTATCATTTGGAAGCTAAGGGTGTTTACTAATCATATCTGGAGTCACTGAGGGCTGGTGCAAAGCACGATTAGCAGCACCTACTCAATCTTCTGAAGGATCCATCCATCTTTCCCAACATTCAAGTTTGAGGATAATAGCTCCATCTATCGATATGTCAATATGCTTTTTGCCTTATTTTCATAATGCATCAGCTTCACAAGGTTGTAGAGCTCTTTGGAATATCTTTCTTATTGTTGTGTACTTATGAATTAGCAAAATATTGCATGGAAATTATCACACAAAGTCATTCTCGTTGAAAGTTTAGTGAAAGCGTTTGATGAGGTTCTCCATGGTGAATGCATAAAAGATTATGAAAAAGAGAGTGTTATGAAGATCTATTATATAGTTCTAAGGACAAGAGGAAGAAGTTCAAATTCTTTGAAGGTCCGATGGACACAAACTTTGAGGCATATCACTTTTCATTATCTTCATAGGAGATTCCTCTCTCTTTGAAAACTAATATATTCATGTAAGATATATTTTAAATGAGTCTATATGGAAATTTTCAAAGATGATTTGACAAGATTAATCTACATGAAGCACAACTAATTGAAATCCTTACACTGCCCATTTTTTATTGTTTTTCATCGTAATGACTTGAACCATATATCATAACCAAGTTCTCATTTTTTTGAATATGTTGAATTATTAGCATAATTCTTGGAGTTTGAGGTCTGTAGAAGCACAATAACAACACAAGGAAGAAGAAGAAACTTGGAGCACAACCACGAGGGAAAAACCTCCTAAAGAGGGAAAATATGCCTCGATGGTCCTAAGTGTGTTCGCACACATCACTATTGAAATATATCAACAAATCCCTCCTTGAAGTGATGTGGTGACATAAGGAAATAAGCCCAAAGCTTTGCAAAAAGCTTCATATGCCAAACTAATCTCTCCAACAAAGAACCTCTCCCTAGCATAATGATAGTGCACCTCAATGTGGTTAGTGCAAGCATGGAGCATAGAGTTCCTTGTAACTACCAATGCGCTCTATCAATCAGTGAAGATGGTGATGGTACAAGACTGACCAACACCCAAATCAACCAAAACATGTTCGAGCCCCACACACTCAACAAGCATTGTGAAAACTTGCCTATACTCAGCCTCATAACTAGAAGTGGCCATAATAGGCTCAACCAAGATTTGCATGAGCTACCAAGCATGAACCAAAAACCACTCATGGACACACAAATTTCATAGCAACCAACCCAGTCTTAGTTAGAAAAAGCATGTAAATCTAGTTATAAATATTGTTGGGTGTGTGAAGAAGTGTGAGAGACACACGAGAAGCACACACAAAGGGCACAAATGCAGCAAGACACACAGAGAAGACGGATGGCTAGAATAGCTCTAACTATTGATAATGAATTGAACTGAAGTAAGAGCTAAATAATATCCCTAAGTACAAAGTACCACCATATATGAGTGAATCATGTATGTGGTAACATGAAGAAAAACCTGTAGCTAACACTAGAGTAAAAAGTGCCCATGTATAGGGAAAAGGTTTACATCAAAGCTACTCTAGGAACACATAAGTGTAACAATAATGATCCCCTAGGAATAAAGAAATCCAACTAGTCGGGTATCACTCAAGTAGCAAAAGATGCACTTAACCACGTATGAATGCTTGACACTTGGGCAATGCATAAACTAGGTCACTGAGAGACAATAAAGTGAATATGAAACGAGTTATGCAAAAGTAAATTAGGCATCCAAAAGCTTGTTGATAGAGAACAACATCAAGTGCATCTCCAACGTCATGAAGACTTAATCATAAACATGTTTCCATAGGAGTGGCAATAGGTTTGGAATCTTCAAGGCCAAAATGTTGCAATAATTTGTCAATATATTTAGATTGACACAAAGCTATTCCCCCATCAACTTGCATAAATTGAGTACCACAATAATGATGCAAATGCCCTAAATTTGATATCTCAAAAGAGACATGCAAATCAACTTTAAAGTCAGCAATATGATTCTCTTTAGGACTAATGAGTAGCATGTCATAAACATATACTAAGATGATGAGAAGTACATCATCCACGAACTTAACATATAAGGTGCTCTCAATTGGACTACTCTCAAAACCATGAGCAATCAATTAGGCATGTATGTTTTCATACAAGCACGTGGTTTCTTCAGGCCATATAATGCCTTTTTCAGCACGCACACTTTGTTTTTGTGCCATTTCTACACAAAACCATCGAGCTCAAATACATACACTTCTTCATGTAAGTCACCATTCTAAAATTTAGTTTTGATGTACATTCCAATCATGATGATCTTCAAGTGCACAGATGCTAGAAAGGATGGTCATTCGGCTTATGGGAGTAAAGGTCTCATCAAAATCAATGCCTCTATCTCGTCAGAGGTAACTATGGCCATCTCCAAGACAATGAACGTGTTTATATCTTCAAGAGAGGGGGACATATTGATGCATGCCCAAAAAGTGAGTACAATCACCCTAGGAAATCATTTGGGTAAAGTGATGAAGCATTCATTATTTAACCACTATGGAAGACAACAAAACCAAATCACAAAGATGGGTTTCATGAGAGAGAATTAATGAGTGCTCATGAAATTCAAGTGATAGTTAGAAACGTCATGGTTCATGGCACTAGCTTTATTACTTAGAGCATAGATCCCTATGAAGCGATTTGGGTTACCGAAAATATATGTTGGGATCTAGAGAAAGGTAGCTTAATTAAAATGATCATATGATGACTAGAACTAGACCAAACTAGTTTTTAGAACATGGAATTCATTAGAATCCACTTTGATAGTATATATGTACTTCCATTATGATATGGAATTTACATTTGGTTTAATGTACGTCTGACACCATGGATTGGAGATAGAATCCACTAGTATGGGATGATCTAAACTCTCTCACTTCGAACTTTCTTCTTTTATGAGTAGGGAGAAAAGGACTCGTCTTTCATGGGTGCATATCTCACTAGACCAAAGGAGAGATTTTAGTAGGCATCCCTCTAGGACTTGGAGTTATCATTCATAGCTTCGAGAAAATTTTCTCCTCCAATGGAATATGTGATGTGGGATTTCATCTCTACAACTATTACTTTTTACAGCTTGAATTTTAGGAAGGATTATAGATTCATGCATAAGCAATAGTCACTAGAGACAATTTTTTTTAGTGTGGCATCCGTTTGGATTACTAATGATCATCTCACAATAAGACTTTGGTCTTAGATAGGAATTCATTTTCTCAACTCTTCATGAGATATTCCTTCACTATTTATGGGAGATTTATTCTCTGCTATAATATAAGGATATACTAAGAGCCTATACATATGCTCTTATTTATGGAGG
The DNA here is from genome assembly GCA_020310875.1 of Ceratopteris richardii. Lineage (NCBI taxonomy): Eukaryota > Viridiplantae > Streptophyta > Polypodiopsida > Polypodiales > Pteridaceae > Ceratopteris > Ceratopteris richardii. The sequence goes on from CM035437.1 coordinate 34,204,693, forward strand.
GAGGAGCAAACAAATTCACTAATCTTCCTTGTTAAGGAAAATCAAAAGGGGGGAAGGATCTCACTTCACATTCTCTTCTTTGAAACATATAGACAAAATAAAAGCTTATTTATTTGGCGATAGTGAGTATGCCATATTCCTAAAGATTAGTTAGCTAGCTTCTCTTGTGGGTATTATATTGCACTTAATCAATGAGCATAAGAGAAGAGTAGGACTTATATCTAGAGGAAGCATATACAACCTAATTTCCTAGGAATAAGCTTGAGAGAGATTACCTAGATAAGAGTGGAACTATCCTATTGGGTAAAGGTGTATTGTCTCCAATGGGTGACAATGCTACCTAGGATGACCAACCCTTAGGGAAGGCCACCTAGTGTAACCATACCATTGCGGAAGGTCACCTTGGGTGGATACCCCAACAAAATATGTATTTTATGTAGTGGCCCCTACAAGTATACAAAGGAATCCATTTTATGTAGAGCATACACTTCCCTACAATGTTGACAACTCAAACCTATTATGATGTGCATCAAATGGAATACTCTTGAGTCTTGTTCTAATTTTTAACTAGGCTAGTCATTAAGTATGAAACCGGACAAAACTAGTCAAAAAACTATAAAAAGAGCTAGAGAGCTCATTTTTGGGGTTAGCAAGTTAGAGAAAGAGCTTCTTGAAGAGTGTAATCGAGTTATTGAGGATCAAAGCTTCCATTGTTCCTATCTTTGTGATCTTGCCTTGTATTCGTGTGTGTGCATGCATGTATGTGCTTGTCACTCACGTTTGCTTGGCGCAATGCTCACAATCTTCATATATTCCTCACGTCTTCGTGGATTGACAAGTAAAGGAGGTGTTGCTCATGCTTGGGCTAGACCAAATTCTTGCATCGTTGTCGAGCAGTGTTGCTCGAGGACGAGCATTGTGATAGTAAGATCGTAGATTTGGATGTTGGAAGGTAAAAAATAGTAATTTTTGGTTCATTTTTTTATTTTTTTCTCCACGCTTCATCATCATCATCACCACCATCAATGTTGATTTTTGATGGCTATATTGCCGGTTTTGGCCATTTTAGAGCATAAAATAGGTCATAAATGTTACTTGACCTTCAAAATTACATTAAAAATGTTAAAAACAGGTACTATGTATGGATAGCCTTCAAATTTGAAGGGCACGGTATACCGTCAAAATACAACACTGATCATCATCATCTCCCATCTTCAACTTCACATGAATTTTTCATTTCTGAGTGTATATTCCCAATTTTCACCTCATTTCTCATTCATGGCTATGTGAGAGAACAAAGTGTTTGTGTGTGCAAGTCTCTCTGATTTTCATGATCCTCTACACTATGCACAGGCCTCGATGCTTGATTTTGAAGTTCCCACCAAAACTCTCACAAAATTGCGACTTTGTGGATAAAATTATGACTTTGTGGAAAATTCAAATTTTTTTAGAGCATAACGGTCGCCTTAGTATTGGAAGTTCTCGCCTAAAATCTTTCAAAAAATTGGGATTCTCTTGTTTTCTCAACATCAGGATTGTCTCACGGCATCACGATTGTCTGACTCTCACAAATCATGATTCTCTAGTTGTCTCAACATAGCGATTGTCTCATAGCATCGCAATTGTTTGGCTCTCACAAAATTGTGATTCTCTGTTTGTTTGAACATCATGATTGTCTGGCTGTGACAAAATTGCAATTCTCTAGTTGTCTCAACATCGCAATTATCTCACAGTATCGCTATTGTTTGGCTCTCAGAAAATCGTGATTCTTTGGTTGTCTCAACATCATGATTATCTCATAGCATCTCGATCGCCTGGCTCTCACAAAATCTCTGGTTGTCACAATGTTGCAATTGTTTCACAATATCGCAATTGTCTCACAACATCACGATTGTCTGATTCTCAAAAAATTGTGATTCTCTTGTTGTCATAACATTGTGATTGTCTCAAAACATTGTGATTGTCTCAAAACATTGCGATTGTCTTGCTCTCACAAAATCGTGATTCTTTGGTTGTCTCAACATCATGATTCTCTTAGACAATTGTGACATTTTCACACAATCGTAGCTACCTTAAACAAGTACATAAATATCTCGAGAGGTTTTGTTTGTTTGTTTGACCCCCAAGAGCCTGAATTGACATAACTTTTTCATCCAAAATCCATTTTTTGAGCTCTAGATTTTGTCGAAAATCTTGTTTCGAAGGATAATTTGAAGTTAACCTTCAAGTGAGATTAGGAAGCCACGGGAGCTCTAGAGGATTCTTTTGCAATACAAGGGGCAAAATGGGTCTTTAAAAAATGCTTGAATCAAAATTCTTTGTGAAATAAATTAAAGTTAAAGGTTGATCTAAATTTGGGACTATTATAGGTCAATTGAGAGCCATTCAAGGGTGTTTACAGCAAGGTAAAATGCATATTAAAGCAAAGTTTGGGGAGCATGCTTATTAGACATCAGAGCACTTTTTGGAGCACTACAGTCAAGTTTGAAGAAATCTCAACCCATTAGTAGTATAGGATAAGTGTGATTAGTGGCAATTATTAATTAGGGTGATGCTATGCATGAATCAAGTCCAAGAAACCCTAATTACTCAAGTTCAAGCATAGCTAAGATACTATTGGTGCAAATCTAAAGGGAAAACAATAGAAACTAAACGATCAAACATTGCTCATAACAATGCAAATTAGTGGACAAGAAGTGATAATCAACGTAAAAATATAAAAAGCACATGGGGTTGATACGACACATGCTTTTACTTGGGAAAACTCAGTTAATCGATAAGGCTTATGAACCTTAGATCAAGAAAACATCTAGGTTGAGATAGACAAAGCAGTAGATCCTCTAAGGCTAGTATCAATCACGCATCTAAGTTGTGTGCCCAACAACTCAGTGACTATCCCTACGTGTTGAGTTTAGAAACTAGTGACTCAGAGATGTCATATAATATGGAAAAGCTAGCTAGTGGTTCTAGTGTTGACCTAGGAAAACCAAAAGGGCCATATAAGACTCAATTGGAATATATTAGGACCAACCGATTAGGTGCTCTCATTTATGAGATGGTTTGAGAAGGTATGTTGTCCAACTTAGGAATCCAAATTAGCCTATGGGGCTTGAACACCTTGTGGTCAAGTTTGAAGAAGGCTCCGACATTGATAAAGAGGGAACCATGTACATCATCACAAGCTTACCTAACATGACATATTAGTTTGGAATTGTCATTCCTAAGATGGAAATGGAAGACCTAGAGCAAGGAACCCTAGGAGGAGAACCTGGGACACCTAGAGGTAAATTTGTATTGACTAGGGTGATCACCCCAGAGTGGATTCCCCAAGACAATAAGAGCATAGAGTTATTCTTGAGTAGGAGCACTGATGAGGCATTTTGGATGTTTAAAACCAACCAACCTAACAAAGTTGGATCAATCATCATTTATGAGTTTAAGGACCTAGAGACACCAGACAAGGTTTTCTATCTAGATAGCACTTTAGAGAGGATGTTCCTAGTTATGGAACGGGGTAGGCATGCCTACACCTATAAGGGTGAGCTTATCTTCCCTCTAACAAGATCAAATGTTCCCCATGACCTCCAAGGAGCAGGATCATCCTAGGCTCATGGAACCCAAAGCAACAAAGCTAGAGAGAGATTGAAAGTAAGTTTTGCTAGCCATATATGCAGAGATAGATCAAGAATGGAGATAGACATGACACATCAGCAGAGGAATAGAGGTCCAAGACTTCAAAGAGGTGCAAATGAATTTCCTCTACCAAGACTAGAGAACATCCTAGGAGCTTGAGGCCTACACAATTCATTAAGTACATGAAAAATTACTTTGATGGCATAGTAATCCATAGGATTATGTAGCAGATTTTAGACAAGTGTTGAGAGCTAAACAAGTTGATGACATGTTCACTTAATATAATGATTTTGGTCTGACTCTCAAGAATAGAGCCTTGTCTTGGTTTCAACCATTACACCAACGACAATTTAGAAACATAGAACAATTATTGGAAGTCGTCATAACTAAGTTCTCCAAGAGTCACATCTGACACAATACCTCATCATTGATTCATAGCTTTAAGCAAACTCCTCAGAAGACAATTAGGCTTTCATGTAGACAATTTAGACACTATCTGGAGAGATGTCCTATTCCTGAGTTGCCCACATCAACCAAACAAGTGGCTTTATTTCTAGAGTTGTTAAGTGCCAAATTGATATCTTATGTGTACCTAAAGGAACCTAGAACCATAGAGCAGTCTGTGTGCATGTACATAGACATAGAGGAAAACCTAGGTGATGAACTAGAGCTCTCAAAAATCTATAAAGATTCTGACGATTCTACAAGTTTCATTTCCAAGCCATCCACCTACATTGAAGAATTCGCAGAGAAGGTAGCTCAAAAGCTAGGAGTCTCAAGCAAACACACACCTAGAATGGTCTTGGTGAAACGATTCTATACATGTGGAGGAGACAACATGGGTAATGTTTTCCTAATCATGGCCCAACCTCAAGGAAACCCTAGTAGCCAATATTTCACAATAGAGAGAAAATACATGAACCACATGGCTCAAGATTGTTTGTACAATACGTAGGCCATCATAAAAAATCATTAGCAACCTTACCAATAAGGTAGGTATCAGAATCAAAGCCAATAGACATATTATAGGCCTTAATACCAATATCAACCTCAATACCAATAGTAATACTAGTCACCATATAGGCCACAATCAGTCTTAGGAAACCAACCATCACCTCCATCCAATACCAAAGTGTAGTGGCAAAGGAGAACCCTAATAGAGCATTGGTGCCGATGACCCTTTGGTCTTAGAAAATGACCCCCACGCTTAGAGTTTTGACTAAACTCATGAAGATAGTCCACAAGCTTATCCCACAAAGTCACATGAGCATAGTGAGACCTATCCTTATCAATATGAGGCACTATCTATGGAACCAAATTTGGAGCTAGAATACTTCAATGTCATGTATATGAATCCTAACCCCAGGCCCCAATGGAAACAAATGAGACCACAAGACCCTAGAGGACCATGTTTTAGATGTCAAGGTGACTATTCATTCGTGAATGTCCCCACTCACTGGCTTGGATAGACCATCACAATACAAAGCTTTTGTCGTAGGTGCAACAAATAACATCTCCCAAGAGATTGTCCAAGGAACCCCTCTAGTGAGCCCAAGGTTACCACAATTAATGTGGTAGGCTTACTGGTGGATTCAAGTTCAAGTGGCATTAGCATAGCTCCTATACAAGCAGTCATTAGGGCACAAACCTTAAAATGGGCTACACAAGTTGAACAATCAGAGTCAAGTGAATCGGGAGAGTCTAGTAAGAGGAAAACAAGAACTTGGAAGGATACTAGAGAGAAGGTCAATCATAAGTGGGCTAGGAAGTTATGTGAACTAGAACAAAGCTTGAGAGATGCAAAAATAAAAATAGCAGACATTGCATCTCAAAACCCCTCGCATGCTAAAAATCCATCCACTCAACTTCACCCCACCCCACAACATTGTGAATTTGACCACAACCAAGGCTTGTTCTCATAGATCCAACCCTAGAAGGCTTGGACATGATGTTCAAGGCCTATTAGGATCAGCTTCAAGAAGGTCCAACAATTGCAAACCTAGACAAGAGTCACCCTAGAGTAGACTTAGAGATTGAACGCACAAAAATTTGTATGAAAATGGTAGAACTAGCTCAGGCTATGATCGAGGCCGACCAATTATCCAATCAGAAAAATTCTATCAAACCATGTTTGCATTTCCAAGGCTTAGTAGAAAGACTAGATTAGTTGGTAAACAAGCTACAAGTTTCTTTACCTCCACAGGCGCAAGTAGTTGTTGAAAGAGAAAGCTCACCACCAACAAAAGTTTATGTTCCTGATTCCATGGATGGTGGAACACCTCTTTCAATTCAATAGTACTCTCAAGCGTTCTTGCAAGAAATACAAGAAGAGAAATAGTCCAATAAGAATGGTAATCCCCCTCCTATTCTTGAAATGGTTGATCTTCATGATCAATTTCCCCAATACATTCCATCTATTTATGGAGACCAAGAAGAGCAACAAGAAGATGAAAGATTAAATTTTGAATCTAATTCTTTACAAGAGTTTTCACAATTCACAAGCCCATGGGAATCTTAATCTCTTCAAATTAGAGCTCCCATAATACTAATAAGAAATGAAGACTCAGTGGTTCCAAGAAACACTAAAGTTGTGAAGAACACTAAGGTGTAATTTCATCTCACCTTAGAAGAGTTGCTCAAAGTAAAACCTGAGTTGTGGAAACATGGGGCAAACCAGTTTTCTGAACTTGGTTCCAATATGTCAAATGCAAGCTCTAAGCTCAAAGTCCCAGAGATACCTCGACAAATGGGAGACATGAATGAAGGTGAAGAAAGTAATACTTATCTTCCAATCACCTACCAAGGTTACACAACCAAAGCAATCTTAGATTTGGGTGTTGGTGTTGCGATCGCGCTCACCTACTTGTGGAAGCAATGGGGGAAAGCCACATTAAGACCAACTATAATGAAGCTTCAAATGGTTGACAACCATGTTGAAAGACCTCAAGGATTGGTAGAAGGGATAGCTTTAACTAGTTGTGGTGTAGAGTTTGAACACACCTTTGATACATGTGACTCTGGCAAAAATAATGTCTATGAAATGATTCTAGGAAGATCCTTCCTATGGAAACTGCAAATATTACAAGATTGGGGAACCAACTCCTTGTACTTGTAGCAGTTAGGGTTCACAACCAAGGTCAATTTGAAGGATTACACCTTCAGAGATGTACCATCCTATAATGGAATTCTATCCACAAGGCACAAGAAGATTCAACCTCTATGCATTTTGTAAGTTCTATTGATCCATCATAGATGCATGAAGATACTCACCTGTGGATGCGCAAGCTCATAGAGTGTTGAAGCTCAAGGTCAAGGACAATCATAATAAGTGGATCAGAGAAGTGGGCACACAAGAAGAGGGATCAAGTAGGGAGCTCCAAGAAGTGTATGTCATATTTTCAGAAGAAATCCCTATAAAATAGTGATTTTCATAACTAGAAATCATTGTAAATATCATTTCACCTTTTTTTGCTCCATTTTGTGCAAGCCGAGGAGCCCTCGAGCTTGAGGAGCATTAGAAGTATCATCCTACCAATTTTCATGATTTTTAGAGTCCGTTTGAGCCCTCAAATAAGCCTTGGAACCTAATTTTTAACTAGACCGGACACTAGGTCTGGACAGAGCCAAAACTAGTCAAGAAACTATAAAAAGAGCTAGAGAGCTTGTTGTAGATTTCTGCTTTGTAATAGATTTCTTTTGTAATCAAAGTCCTTTCATTGTTCCTCTCTTTGATCTTGCCTTGTGTGTGTGTGTGTGCGTGGATGTATGTTCTTATCACTCATATTTGCTCACCAGAATTGCTCATGATCTTCATATCGGTCCTCACATCTCCACGGATTGACAAGTAAAGGAGGTGGTGCTTACGCTTGAGCTACACAAAATTTTGGCACCGTTGCCGGGGAGAGAGCTTCAAGGATGAGTGTTGTGATGGTAAGATCGTAGATTTGCGATGTTGGAAGGTAAAGAAACTATCATTTTTGTTCATTTTCTGATTTTTCCTCTTCATTTTCATCATCATCACCATCTTCATCTTCTTCGTAGAAATTTCTTGTTTTTTTTGTGCATCTTCACCATTTTCATACCATTTTTCATGCATTATTGTGTGAGAAGGAGTTAGGAGGTGCAAGGGAGTGCAAGCGCCTGTGTTTTTTCATGATTCTCTGCATTTATGGAGCTCGCCATTTCTCGGCGCTCAAAAATTTGAATTTCCCATCAAAAAACACGATTTTGAATGAAAATCGCGATTTCTATCAAATTCAAATTTTTTTAAAAAAATACAATTTTCTATTTCCCACCTAAAAGCTTTTTGAAAAGAACATGATTCTAGGGTCATTCTCAAAATCATAATTCTCTGGTTGTGCTCAAAATCACGATTCTGTAAATTCCTCAAAAACACGATTCTGAGCAAAAACACGATTTTCAGTTGGATCAAAATCGTGATTTTCACAAATCACGATTTTCATCCAAAATCGTGATTTTTACGATTTTCAGTGGGCTCAAAATCGCGATTTTCACAAATCATGATTTTCAGCCAAAAACACGACTTTGAGAAAATACGATTTTCAGTGGGCTCAAAATCGTGATTTTCACAAATCACGATTTTAGGTAAAACATGATTCTGAGCAAAAACACGATTTTCACTTGGCTCCAAAATCATGACTTTCAAAAACACGATTTTCATCCAAAATCGCGATTTTTACGATTTTCAGAACATAATTTTCAATCAAAATTGTGATTTTCAGGCCACAAACACGATTTTGAGACAACACGATTTTCATTCAAAATTGCGATTTTCATGTCAAAAAGACAATTTTGAGAACACGATTTTCATTCAAAATCACGATTTTATGATCTCACTCAAAATCGCATTTTTCACGATTCTCACTCAAAATCGTGTTTTTCACAATTCTCACTCAAAATGGCATTTTTCATGATTCTCACTCAAAATCATGTTTTTCACGATTCTCAGCCAAAATCGCCTTATCACGATTTTTATTCAAAATTGCCTTTTTGAGAATTGCTCAGAATCGTAATTTTTCTCAGTGCTCACCATCGCGATTTTCATGATTTCACAAAATTATGATTTTTGTGCTTGCTCAGCATTGCGATTTTCATGATCCTTCAAAATTGTGATTTTCATAAGAGCTCAGCATCACGATTTTTAGACCTCCAAAATCACGATTTTCACATAAAATCGTGAATTTTCTAAAAGGTCTTGTTTGCTTGTTTTGACCCCCAAAAGCTTGATTTGACATAACTTTTCATCAAAAGTCCATTTTTTGAGCTCTATAACTCGTTGGAAAGCTCGTTGGGGAGTAATTTGGGGTTGACCCTCAAGTGGGGTTGGGGAGCCAAGGGAGAGAAAAATTATTTCGTGGGAAAGAAAAAAGCAAAAGAGAGAAGAAAGCGGGCTAAGATTGAAAAAAAGGAGGGAGATATACATGAAATGCATGAAATAAGTTCACATAAGGGTGAAACATCTAGAGAAAAATTGCATGGAGTCAAGGGAAGGGGTGAAATATCTGAGGGAGTAGGATCCTTATTTGCAACAAGAGAATATAACAATGCTTTTGTGCATATAAGAATAGGATATGACCATAGAAGGTTGAGTGTTTATATCAACCCTAATTGTGAGTGGAATTTAATTCATATTGACCTAGTGACCATTATTTTTGTGAACATTCAACCAACAACTCATTCTTCTATCCTCATGGAGGGTGAACATTATGACTGCATGGGTGAAGTTGTGTTGCCTGTTATGGTGGATGATATGCAATTTTTTGAAACATTCTTTGTCATGGAGCTATAGATGAAGACTTGATCATTGGCACCCAAAGGTTCATTACACAAAATCATCAAGAATTTGAGGTGTATTCTCCAACTATTACGTGTGCTTCTACATATATGTCTATTGAAAATCCTAATGACTATCTGCCTTGTGATAATTGGGGACAACATCATCTTTTCAAAGATTGTGCTTTTCATGCACTAAATTTTCTTACTACTCATGATTTTGAATCTAATCTTCCTTTCAGTAAATCACAAGAAACCTTTGCGAATGGAGAAATGGAGGACTCCAAGTGTTTGGGGGATGTGGAAGGACCCTCTCTTCCTGTAAATTTGGATTCCCCTCATGAAACCATAAGCAGGGATGATCTACACTCATATGATCAAGAAGGAGATGATCAACAAATACTTTGTGTCACTGATAAGGAGAATGATGTCAAATCTATGGTCAATCATGACAATTCATCACTCATTTGTACATCTAGAGATTCGATGTGTAATACGGATAAATGTATCGATGAATCTCTAGATCAATCTCAAACCACACAACCCATTGATCCCTTGCATAAGCCGGATGTATGTATAGAAGATCAACCTTTGTTGCATTCCCCATGTCAAGATGAGTTTTCTCAAAAAACTCACATAGAAGGCCCAAAAGACCCTTACATCAAGAAACAGGAATCACATTTCCTTGGTAATGTCAAGCAAATTTGGGTGGCCAAGAAATTACTTAGAGCCCAACCAAATCGCGCTATGATATGGGTACCAAAGAAAGCCCTTGTACAAAATCATCCCCCTCACACTAGACTTCAAAATCTACGGACTAGGCCTACCATGACTTATCTTCAAGAAAGACCACTTCCAATCAAACGACCCAAAGCAATCAAGCCTAAACTCAAAAAAAATCTAGGGGAGGACTTCAAGGCAACAACCTGCACAACAAAGACATATTGACGGCTTAAAATCTCTTCAATGCGAGTCAGGCGACAAGCCACACAGGTATGGGTTTGGAAGCCAAAATCATCAGTAGCCCCTACAAAACCAAAGAGCCAACCACAAGGGACACAACATTTACGAAACCATCCAAACATGAAATGGCCAGAGGTGATCACTTTGCAGTCACACACCCTTCTCAAATGGATCCCCATAAGGAGGAATGATCAATTTGTTGATATATTTAGGTAGTGATGTGTGTGAACATACTAGGACCACCGGGGCACTTTTTCCCTCTTTAGGAGATTTTTTTCCCCTGGCTTGTATATACGCCTATTGCCCTAATGGGCTAATTATCTTTGTACATTATCTAGTAATACATTCAGTATTGTGTGTTTGTGCTCCAAGCTTCTTCTTCTTCCTTGTGTTGTTCGCATGCTTCCGCAGACATCTATCTCCAACAATTCATATCAGAGCAGGTCATCGCTTCATCTAGGGCGCCATTGACACTCCTCGGTTTGTAGTCTCAGAATCGCACGAATTTTGGTGAGCATACTTGTTGCAGAGCAAAGGAGCATAAGAGTGGAGTCCCAAAATTTTCAAAATGATGGGCCTATTTTTTCTTTTTCGAGGTCTTCAAGAATTCCCTCAAGCCATGTAAATGCACTAGAGGAGTCCTCTAGTTGCATAATCCCAAGTTGTTGTAAAATATCCATTGTAAAATAGTAGGAGATTAGTCTTTTAGTGAATAAAGTGCCGGTCTCTTGTGTGAAAGAACCAAACTTAGGGCACATGTATATAAGTCACTTTGTGACTCTTTGTAGAGACTTTTTGCCATTGTGAAGAAGGGCTCTTCTGAAATTTCGAATTTTCCTCTTCCTTGCAGATTTTGATCTTCATTTCGGTCTTGTATGTGTGTGTGTAGCTTGATATGCACGTGTATGACTGTTGTCTACCCCTTCCCCTTGATTTGGAGTAGTCGTAGTGTGTGTGTGAGCTTGTACGAGTTGTGGCATGAGTGTGGGTGCTTCCCGCCATTCACCATTTTGGCCATAACTTGAAGCAGAGTTGTCAAAATCGAGTGAAACCACTTCCACTAGGTGCATCTCAGCGAGAGCTTCGAAACGAGTACCCTATTACAATGGAATCCAGTCCACAAAGAAGAAGATGACCTATCCATTCACAGTGCTGGATCAAGTGATCAATCTTGGATGCATGAAGATGCCCAGTTATGGATGTGCAAGGAAGCAAAGAAGGAGGAGTATAAAAAACAATTGTGGCCGATAGGACACCCTAACTATCGATCAGTAGAGGACCCAACTTACATGCCTCAAATTTTTCCTGATGAGATTTTTGAGCCACATGGATGGATGGAAATTTTGGCAACTCTAGATGTATGCGTAAACGAGGACGTTTTGACGATGAATGAATGCATAGATGAGGAAGGCTATGATGTAAACTTCTATATGGTTGTTCTTCAAGAAGTAGAAGAAGGGGAAATCCTGGAAAAAGAATGGAAAGAGGAGTATGAAAGCATAGAGATGGAACCAGAATTTGATTCCGAAGAAAGCTACTTAAATACTATTCAGAACTAGAAGGAACAGGAATCAACAAAGATCTTAGCAATTGAAACTGCTACGGCAATACACAGGCAGGAAGAAGACATGAGTAAGGTAGGGCCGGACCCAGATCTTTTTGAAGTTCCTGAACACTTTAAAAAATACAAAGTAGAGGAAAGAAAAGTAGCTATTCAAATGCCTAGACGAGAGGCACGAGACGGAGAAGCGTATGCAACAAGGAACAAACAAAAAATATTGTTGTAACAGTTGAGGAGGGAGAAGAAAGATGCACATATATTGGTAAAGATGTATCTGAAGAGGAGGAAGAGGAACTCATACACCTTATCCGAGAGTACCAAGATGTATTCGCATGGACTTATAAGGATTTCAAAGGTGTAGAACCCACTATTTGTTCCCATCGAATACCAATGACAGCAGATGCAAAACCCTCCAAACAACGTCCTTATACATACAATGAAGTCTATGCAGCAAAGATTAAGGAAGAAATAGACAAACTACTAGCAACAGGATTCATATATGAGATAGAACATACCAAGTGGGTATCGCCATTAGTAGTAGTGCCTAAGAAAAATGGAAAATTGAGAGTGTGCATAAATTTGAAGAAGGTGAATGCAGCCACTATACGTGACAGCTACCCACTACCTATCACAGACCATTTATTAGAAAGAGTAGCAGGTAAGGAGGTCTATAGTTTCCTAGATGGATTCTCCGGATACAATCAGGTAGCTATTGCGACTGAGGATCAACATAAGACAGCATTCGCCACCGAATGGGGAGTGTATGCATTCAGAGTGATGCCTTTTGGACTCACTAATGCACCGACTACCTTCCAACGATTGATGTGTCACATTTTCAAGGAATTTTTGAAAAAAAGCATGGAAGTATATGTAGATGACCTCTGCACGTACTCTAATCAAAGATGCGATCACATACCCGAACTGAGGAAGATATTCAACAAATGTAGGCAGTATAGAGTCTGCTTAAACCCAGAAAAATGTGTCTTCATGGTAAGACAAGGGAAAATTCTAGGACACATAGTCTCGAGAAATGGAATATCTACGGATGAGGACAAGATTAAAGTCATCTTAGACTTACCAAGACCCAAGAATGCAAGGGAAGTGCAAGCCTTTATGGGACATTGTGGATACTACCGTAGGTTCATTCACATGTATGCCATAATAGCAAAACCCTTGTATGGTCTCTTGACTCAATTTACTTGGACAGAAGAGTGCGAGAAGGCATTCATCGAGTTGAAAAAGAGACTTAGTACAGCCCCAATTCTGAAATCACCAAACTAGAGCAAGCCTTTTCATATTCATGTGGATGCTTCTAACTATGCCATAGGATGTATCCTATCCCAACCAGCTGACGAAGGCAAGCTCAATCATCCAATTGCCTATGCGAGTAGACAACTGAATCAAGCGGAAAGAAATTATACCACTACTGAACAAGAAGGCTTAGGGATTGTCTATGCAGTGAAGAAATTCAGACACTACCTTTTAGCAAACAAGTTCAAATTCTTCATTGACCATCAAGCTTTGTTGTATTTAGTCAATAAGCCTTGTAACACGGGAAGGCTGGTACGATGGTTCTTACTACTCATGGAGTTCTATTTTGAAGTAATAGTGAAAAAAGGAAACACACATGTGAGAGCAGACCACCTTTCTAGGCTAACACATGGAGAACCACCAAGTGGAGTGCCCGACGATCTACCAGATGCTTATTTTTTTAATCTAGAAGTTTGCCCAAAGTGGGCAGAAAAATTGATCCCTATACTCACCCATGGCCCTCAACACTCAATCAACAGGAATAGCAAAAAAGAAATTCTTCAATCAAGGAACTTACACATCGTTGCAGGAAGTGTGTACTACAAGGAACCCAATGGTGTGTTACTCAGATGTGTCGAGGAGGATGAACAAAAGCAACTGATCAAGCAAGTACACGTGAACAAATGGAGAACACACCAAGGGACTCATGGAACAATACGAGAACTAAAAAGATTAGGAGTGTACTGGCCTGACTTACCAAAGAATGTTCACGACCATGTAAGCAATTGTGCAGAATGCCAAGAGATGATCCCTGAAGATCATGTGTCTCTACCTTTTTCGACCATAGCGCCCAATTGGAGTAAGACAATAGTACAATTTCTCATAACGAAAGAGCATGAGGTAGGAGCTAGTTTAGCAAGAAAGCGATCCTTAGAGGAAATGAGCAAGGATTATACACTCATGGGCAAACAATTGTTTAGACGAGGGAAAGATAACCAACTCAGATTATGTGTGCATGAAGGAGAATATTTACCCATATTAGAGATGGCACATGCAGGTGCTGCAGGAGGTCATTTTTCGGCTGAAAGAACTGTCAAAATGATTCTCTTTGCGGGCTTGTTGTGGCCAACACTACATACAGATGCTGAAACATATGTACGAAGTTGTGAGACTTGTCACAGAACTAAATACCCAATTCGGAGAGATGACATGCCATTAAGACCCATGATATGCGCGAGAGCCTTCACAAAATGGGGTATTGACTTCATAGGACCTATCAATCCACCTGCCAAAGGATCACATGCGGAGTACATCATATAAGAAGACAAAAAGCATATTATGATGCACATATAAAAGACAAGGGACTTAAAGAAGGTGACTTAGTCTTAGTGTACACCCTAAAACAACATGCCAAGAAATTACAAAAATGCGGATATGGACCGTTGATCATAAATCGAATCTTGACTGGTGGAGCAGTCAATCTAGCAACCCTAGATGGCGACATTCTTCCTAACTACATCAGTGGATGTAGAGTGAGACGATTCATGGAACCGTTGACCGATCAAATGCTAGCACGATTACTAGGTGCCCAAAATAGGAAGAAGGAAGAGGAGCGAATTAGAGAGGAAGCTCGACAAGAAGCATTGGAACGCATTAGGAAACGGAAAGAATGGATTAGACAACGAGATGAATGCTATCACCAAGGAGAAGAGCCTATCCCTATGGAAAATTACCAGGTCGATAATCATGATACAACAGGTGTGTGCAAAACGCAACCTTACCTAAACCTAGGGATTGGCAAGACAGAGTACAAGTTGATAGATGCATTGATAGACTCAGGAGTAGGACTTAGCTGCATGCGAGATAGAAGAGCAAAAGATCTGCAATTAAATTTGAATCCCACAAAAGCCCGATTGATCAGAATTGGAGGTCACACCCTAGAATGTATTGGAACGACAAATGTATCCCTCCACCTAGGCAATTCCTCCATGGAACAGAAAGTCTTAGTGTGCAAAGATGAGGATTTAATAGAAGACTTAATTCTAGGACAAGACCGGATTATTGAGAATGAAGTGTGTATCCATCTAGCTCAAGGCTACATTTCGGCAAAGATAGGGCATAAGGAGATTTTCAGCCTATTAGAAGTAAAACCTCTAATTCGAACACAGATGATCACAAGCCGTGAGAGCTGTCCGGAAACGACATTAGAAGGTAATTCGGCTACTCAAATATAATAAATCAACCTAGAAGCAACAGACACATCAAGTTCAACAATGCTAGAAGAAGAACCGGAATCAGCACATTCCGTCCGGGCAAAGCCGACAATGAAAGAAATTTACTCTATCGAAGCCACTCGACGAGCCAAAAAATCACAACATGGGAAAACCACTTGCGAATACTCATATGTAGGACGACCAAACTACAAATGGGTACGCCAGGATCAGATAACGAGCCAGGCGAAGGCAGAACCCAATCTTGAGAAGGACGCAAGGATCACAAAGTCAACTACACCTAAATCCTCACCAAAAGGACTATTGCACATATGGATCCCCAAACCATTGATGGAAGCCCAAAGATCGCGACTGCAGATATGGATTCCTAAAAAAGTAACACAAACAGCTAGACAGGCTACAAGGACTCAGGAAGATGCAGTACATCAGACAAGGCGAATGACAAAACTACATAAGAGTCATCCAAGAAATCGGAAAAACAATGCCAATATCACTCGGACACTGGAGAACGCAAAGAGCTCACATGAAGCCGGACGGATCAAAGAAACAAAACGACCTCTCTTAGTGGTCACGAAATGGATCTGGAAACCCAAGCAACCACGAGGATTGGACGAGCGAAGAAACATAGATTTCCATTGCACTTATGAAGTCTCTAATGCACCTCAAGTATGCATAATAGGGCCACATTACATGGCCAAGCATTTGGCACATGATGTACATTACAAAACTAGTGGCGCACATTCTCCAAGAGAGATTAGATCTTAGCTTCACTTTGATAGGAATGGACTTACTATGTACATAAATAAATGCTTCGGCTATACTAATGATTGTCTTCTTTCAGGAAAAGTTATAAAAACGGTGGTAAGAGATCTCACTCAATGATGGGAAACGGAGTGAAAAACATGAATAGTCACTACGATGCATTGAACAGATACACACTTTCCTTTGACACTAACACACTTTTCACTACAAGTGCAGATGGCTTCTGAGGATTCTGAAGTAACAGTACAAGAGGAGGTGCAGGAATTTCCTCCCCAAAGTCTCACGAAAGCAAAGGGACACTGGTTTAGAGACGAGCAACCAGTTGGAGACTACTTATTCTTGGCAAACATCAAAATTATGGATACAGAGCATCATTTTCCGATTATGTCCCAGGACTTCAGGGTCTTACATGAGATGCAATCCACCATTGACATAATGAAGAAAGCAGGAATTCACAAGTATTTTGAATTACCCATCTATAAACCTGATTTCCAAAGATGCACGCAAGTCATGAACACCCTACAGCTTGCACTACATGATTCACTGGTGCCAGAAGCCAGAGTTATGGATAAAGGAGGAGAATGGGTAATTATTCAATTCACACATGAATTGATCAAGGAAGCATTTGGATGGGAAAAGGACGGTGTCACAACGATAAAAGAAGAAAGTCGTGGAGCAAAGACATGCACTTTCGTTGACATTAACAGAGTTGATATAGAAGAGGAAGTTAGACTAATTCATCAACATTTCTGCTTCCCCAACATGAATCGATACACGGCACCACAGAAAATTATTGTCCAACTACTCTCCCATGCCATTAAGCAAATCGGGAATCAAATCAATTTGACACCATATATCCAGGAAAGACTGTTCGAGGCTAAAAAGCAATGGAATAATAAGAAGTTTCTAAATGGCAGTGTGGCCTTGACTATCTTGATTTACCACGCTTTGGGCATAAGAGAGCATTTGCAGGAAATGCCATCTTCAAATGATATGGCTAGGTATGTCAAAGTCGCCACTGTGCCAAAAAAGAGAAAAGGAGCAAAAATCGTGGAAGTGGCAGAAACTAGCTCTCAACCCAGAATGAGAGGCATGAAAAGACTCCGGGAGGCCAAGCAAGCGGAAGAGGACGCACCAACAACCAAAAGGATACATGTACTCCCAAAAACTACTATTGAAGGACAGAAGCAAATAACGGAAGAAGACTTAACTAAAGCCCTGGAAGAGACTCATCAGTACACAGGAGGGCAAATCAATCTTCCAGAACAAGGTCATCATTATCAGCAGTCAGAACAAGCAAGAGAAACAAAGAGCAAACTCACAAAAGTCCATAGATATCAGGAAATAGGCCTAGATAACTCTAGTTCTGGATTGGACAGCCAAGAGGAGCCCAATACTTCGTTATTGGATGTAGATATTCAAAGCGAATCAAAAGATGACGGACAATGGGAGGAATTGAATGAAGTGAACTATAACGAAGAACAAAAAGACCTCAAGTAGGAGGATCACACAACGAAGGTTGATCAAAGTACCAGGAGCAAGGAAGCAAAAATGGAAGGTCGGCATACTTTAAAACTTAATGAAAGTTCCAACATTCAAATCAAGGAGGCCACACCACCTCGAAATGTATCCATGAAGATACCCAAGAAGGAGACATAGGAAGATAGAACAGAAGAAGAGGAACCATTCACGCCCATTAGAGTTGTGGCAGAGCCTTCATCCATGGATGTTACATTTCAAGGGAGTGCCACTAAAACTATTGATGTGGATAAAGACGAAGAACAACAACAAGTCCAACTACAGATCAGACAACCACACAATGAAACGATCCACGTAGATAAAGGAAAAGATGTACAAATAGGAGAAATCCCGGATATACCTAAGACATGGCTGAATGTGGATATCGCTCAGCTCAAGCCTGTGGTGCAAGATATGATTAGAACAGCACTAGACACACAGCAACTAATGCTTGACGCTGACGAGGATTATGACCAAGCCATGCGGGAGAAGAAGGATCTTGAAAATTGGGGTAAGAATCTTTCCACCGAGTTATCAACTGAAAAGGAATGAGTTTTGAGGCAAGAAAAGGAACTTCAAGAAGTCAAAACACAATACAGCATACTGGAGGCGGCAAATACAAATCTGAAAGAACAGGTCCAGGAACTCTCAAAGAAGTTAGAAGTGAATGAGGCTGAAAAAACACGCATGAGTGCACGAAGCAAAATCCTAGAATCTCAGCTCAAAGTGTACATGGAGGAAGCGGAAAGCTTAAGACAACGCAACAAGGAACTTATGACTGCACTTCTAAGCGATCAACCTGCTGAAATACAAGCCCAACCAGAACAGAATATCAAAGAATTGGAGGACAAAGTTGCTAAGTATGAAGATGCACTAACAGAGGAAAGAGCTACCGTAGCTGAATGGGAATGCAGATACATGGAAGACACTGTAGCTCTACGAGCTAAATGGAAAAAAGCAGAAAACAGATACCTATTACATTGTAAAGAAGATGCCGATCAGCTCGCCATTGTAGCTGAAGAAATAGAAAAAAATAAATCAACAATTTTGCAGGCTCAAGAAGAAATCAAGCAAAAGAAAGAGATGATAAAACAGCTACAGGATCAATTAGAACAAACGAAACACGAGGGGACACCAGTAGTTCCGAAGTCCGCAGAGGCTACTGTGGAGAATGAGGTACGTCCTCTCTCTCCCCCCTCATATCATTCACTGATAAGGGCGGAAAAGGAGGTTCGATTTGAACCTAACACTCGAGAAATTGCAGAATTGAGCCAACCAGAACGGGCACTACTGGTGTCCCAACTCACTGCTGAGTTTGAAGATCAGATCATAAAGATCATGAAGGAAGCTCAAATCGACAATAAACAATTAGAGCAAATTTTGAAACCATTCAATGTACCATACGGTCTACTTAAAGAACAAACACGGCATTATATAAGGTCTACGGAAAATAAAAATCCGGATAACAACCTCCAATTCAGGCAGGATACCTTCACATATACACAGGAAGAATTTGAGAAGGCAGATCCCGTTTGGAGAAGGAAAATTTTGGAAAAGACTCCTACACTGCGGGTACAATGGGAAGCATCACCATATGAGCTTCAAGTAAATCCATCTTTTTGTCCTGTGCCCCGCAGACGCTCTTGGATGCAATTTTGGGAAGGCCAGCGCCAAGGTAGCATTAATAGTCAGTGGCTCAATTATCCACTATTACCTAGTCCGCCACATAATTACTTACCGACCGAGGAATACATGGTAAAATCTATGGAATTTTGGATTGCCAGATATGCTACAGTACCAGATTTAGCGGTAAAAATGACAAATAAAATATTCAACATGATGCTTACGGTACTCAAAGTGTTCCAACATGCCAAATATACCTTTTTGAATTTCATCGGCATTACACAAGGATCGAAAGCACTCATTTTTTATTTATCTACTATTCCCAGCCGACTAACTATCATGGCATATTATTCTCGCTTAATGTTTTTGCCTTCGACATATATGCAAACTTTTGAAGAAGCATTTTTCACTGGCTTCTTTGAAATTGATTCAGAAATCTTCATCAAAATGAATTCCAACTTGAACGCGCGACTGGTGGCCTATGAAACAAGTTTCTTTGCTGATCATAGACAGACGCCAGACGACGGAGTAAAGTCTCAGCAATGGAAGGAATTCATGCTGTGTCACGCGAATCTACTAAATCAAAGAGAGCAACAGGCCATACAAACATACACACGTCGCCACAAAAAGCCTGTCGAGGACGACAGAGTTCAGGAGGAGGGACGTGTGGAAGGGGAATCAAGCAAGAAAAGAAGAAGAAGATGATCAAAGTAAAAAACAACTTAATAAAGAATGAAGATCATGATAACGGAAGAATCACCCTCTGCCCAAAGCCCCGCAGGGGTACGCATCAGGCAACAACGCGAATCATCCAGGTCCTGCGCAGTGAAAGAAAGAAAACAGGCTCAAAGCAATAAAACGGGGTCACATGTTTGCAACCAGGACAAATCAGAGTACTACAAGCAAGACATAGGTCACTGATGGCGTGCGTGGCAACCCAACTGAATACAGCAACCCATATATGTGATATACGGAATACCAAGGGGCAAAACAAAAGCAAAGGACATAGATCGGACAAAATAACAAATTCTCTAACGATCCTTATTGCTTCTTCGACCACTGGATGTGTGCACTCAAAAGACTTAAACAAGCAGCCAACGAGAAGCTAAAGCCTGTCAAGGGACGACAGAGACAAAGAGGGGGAGAGTGTTGCAGAGCAAAGGAGCATAAGAGTGGAGTCCCAAAATTTTCAAAATGATGGGCCTATTTTTTCTTTTTCGAGGTCTTCAAGAATTCCCTCAAGCCATGTAAATGCACTAGACGAGTCCTCTAGTTGCATAATCCCAAGTTGTTGTAAAATATCCCTTGTAAAATAGAAGGAGATTAGTCTTTTAGTGAATAAAGTGCCGGTCTCTTGTGTGAAAGGACCAAACTTAGGGCACATGTATATAAGTCACTTTGTGACTCTTTGTAGAGACTTTTTGCCATTGTGAAGAAGGTCTCTTCTGAAATTTCGAATTTGCCTCTTCCTTGCAGATTTTGATCTTCATTTCGGTCTTGTATGTGTGTGTGTAGCTTGATATGCAGGCATATGACTGTTATCTATCCCTTCCCCTTGATTTGGAGCAGCTGTAGTGTGTGTGTGAGCTTGTAGGAGTTGTGGCGTGAGTGTGGGTGCTTCCCGCCATTCACCATTTTGGCCATAACTTGAAGCAGAGTTGTCAGAATTGAGTGAAATCACTTTCCACTAGGTGCATCTCGGTGAGAGCTTCAAAACGAGTACCGCGTTGTCTATATTCAGAGTTCGGAGCTGGGAGAAATCCTTGAATTTTTGAAAACTGCTGTAAGAGGCTCAGTGGCAAACACTTTCAGCATTTCAGTGAGTGTGAGAGGTAGTTAGTCTTTTCTCATGCATGCTAGCTTGACCACTTCATTTTCCATCACGTGTGCACACGTCTTCATACACTTGGTATGTCGTTCCATTGGATTGACAATTAGATGTGTGTTAAGTACCCACTATACGCACTTGTGTGGCAATTGAGGTACAGTCTCATTGGCACAAGTCCTTGAGTCTTCTTGGCTCAAGTACACAATACTCAGCGTGTTTCTGAGATCAAAGCAGTGATTTGAGCTCGTTTTGGCCTCCAAACACATTATCACAGCGCTTGTGCAGGCTATTTCATCTTTTTGTGCCAAAGGTATCTACCAGTTTCTGTTCGCTAATATAAGCGTCTCGAAGTCTGCTACAAGTCTAGTAGAATTCGTTGGGGCAGTTATGTTCAACTTTTTGAGATACATTCAATTTTCTACATCAAGGTATTTTAGACACCGGCCATGGCTGAAAGCAATGATGTATTCCGTATGTTGGTTGTTGAGGATAATTTGGATGGTACCAACTACCCATTATGGGCTTATATGATGCGACATGTATTGGTTGCAAAAGGATTGTGGAACATTGTGCAGGGTGTTGAAAGACGTCCTGTTACACCTCTGACTACAGGTACTGCAAATACAGGTGTTGGAGCTGATGAAGATGGTGTCAAAGATGATAGTCCACATATTCCTCTTCGTGCTACTGTTTCTGTTGCACTTATTGCAGAGCAAATCACAGGGATGGCGGAGATGCCCAGACCCATGCTTTGATAGCCTTGTCTGTCAAACATGCCATTATTCCTCACATTCGCTCTTGTAGAACAGCTAAGGATGCTTGGGATACACTTACCACATTGTACCAGCTAGGAATGAGGCTCATGTTGCTTACCTCCGAAAAAAGTTGGAGAGTGAGCACATGAATGAAGGTGATTCTATGGAGAGTTTCCTAACAAAGATCAAAGACTTGAAGGAACAGTTGATTTTTGCTAATGAGGTTATACCAGATAGCTCACTTGTGCAAACCGTTCTGAATGGTCTTCTTGATTCATATAAGAGTTTTGCTCCCACTCTTCGGTTGATGATGAAAGGCAATCCAAATGCCTTGTCATTTGAGGAGTTACTCTCTGTTCTGTTGCAAGAAGATCAGTCCAGGCAGAACAGGTCCATTATGCGTGTTGCAGATCAAGCTTTCTTGGCTAGTCAGAAAGGCAAAGGAAAATGGAGCTCTTCTACTAGTAAGCAGAAATCTACAAGTGCTGCACATTCGAAGAACCAAGACAAAGATGAGAAATAATCAGAAAAGCAGAAATTGTTTGTAAGTATTGTAAAGGGAATGATCACATCATAAACAACTGTCCAAAACTAGCTGCAAAAGAGGCAAGGAAAAAGGAGGCTGGAATGGTTGTTGCAGAAGCCTCTACACCAAAAACAGAGCTTGCTAATCTTGTGCAGGAAGAAGAATGGGCGTTTACTACTGTTTGAAGTTTTGACCCATCTTCTCATGAGGAGTGCATGTCTGCAGTGGACTCATACGTTTGGTAATTTGACAGTGGGGCGACCAAACATATTATCTCGTAGTGCAATTTCTTCTCTTCACTCAAGTCTGCCCCTACAGGGAATACTGTTACATGCACCAACAACTCCTCTTATCCTGTTATGGGAGTTGGTAAGATCATTTTGACTACTGCTGATGGTAGTTCTTTCACTTTCTCAGATGCTTTATTTGTGCCAGGGATAAAAAAGAACCTGTTATCAGTTTTTGCATTAGCCAAGATTGGCTTGGTTATGAAATTTGTTGATGACAAGTGTACAGTTCATGATCTATCAAATGGCGATGTGATTATTGCTTTTGGCATTTTATGTCGTGGGCTGTATAAGCTCAGAGACTATGAAAGATCTCTAAGTGATTCAGCATGTGTAGTAAATGATTCTCAGGCTATGTCAGATGCAAAGGTTTGGCATGCATGCTTTGGTCATCTGAATTTTGCTAGTTTGCTACGCCTACAGAAATCTGAAATGGTGTCCTCTTTGCCCAAGATTGTGGCACCTGGAAAAAATGTTTGTGAAGGCTGTATTTTGGGCAAAATGCAGCGTTCCTCATTTCCAAAAGATGGTTCAGTTCGGGCTACTCAAAGATTGAAGCTTGTACATAGTGATGTCTGTGGTCCTACGCAGACACCCTCTTTTGGAAATTACCTTTACTTTGTGACTTTCATTGATGATTTTTCCACGCATGCATGGGTATATCCACTCAAAGCAAAGTCCGAAGTGTTCATGTGCTTTAAACAGCTTTTGGTTTTGGTTGAAAATCTGTTAGCATGTAAAATGGGCACCCTCCGTTCTGATCGAGGGGGGGAATATATGTCTTCTGATTTTAATGCATTTCTGGCTGAATGTGGGATAAAACACCAGTGTACAGTGCCATATATACCTCAATAGAATGGAATTGTTGAATGAAAGAACATGTCACTCATGGAGATGGTGAGGTGCATGGTCAAAAGTCAGGCTTTACCACATAGTTTCTGGCTTGAGGCTGTCATGTGTGCAGCATATATACTGAACAGGTGTCCCACTAAAGCGCTACAGTCTATCACTCCATATGAGGCTTGGCATGACCGCAAGCCATTTGTTGCTCATCTGCATGTTTTTGGTTGTTTGGCATATGCACTAGTGGTTGAACAACATCGCAGAAAATTGGATGATAAGGCACTAAAATGTATTTTTGTTGGATATAGTTTTGAAAGTAAAGGCTATTGTCTGTATCATCCACAGACTAAACGCATTCTAGTTAGCCGTGATGTTGTCTTTGTGGAAGATGCTATTCAGCCATTGCTTTCATGTACTAAGGAGACATCTGTTAGCTCCAAAGACATGTATGATACTTTGATGCCTCTTTTTACAGGTGGACAGTCTAGTGCTGGTCCTAATGAGGCAACTTCTCAGCCTTTGCAGGCTTCATATGATGATGCAGATCATTCCATTTCTGATGCAGATTTACATGATGCACTTGTTGATGAGAGAGTTGATATTGAGTAGGCAAAAACTATGCCAAAATGGCTAGTGCAGACTTTGCGTGACAGCAAATTAGATGCACCTTTGTCATATCGTACTCGTTCAGGCTCTCATAGTGCCTCCTTTGCATCAGATTCCTATTCTATGGCTGCTTCTAGTCTCTATGATGAGAATGAGCCTGTTTTTTTTTTATGAAGCACAGAATTCGGAAAATTGTATGGTTGCTATGCAATCTGAATATGATGCTATAATGAAGAATGGTACATGGTCTTTATGTGACTTGCCTCCTGGAAAGAAGGCCATTGGCACTAAGTAGGTATAAAAGCTGAAGCGTAAACCTGATGGTACAGTTAACAAGTATAAGGCGAGGCTTGTTGCAAAGGGTTATGCGTAGGAAAGAGGCATTGATTTTGATGAGACCTTTGTATCTACATGCTGTATGACTACTGTTCGGAGCATTTGTGCACTTGCAGCCCATCATGGTTAGAATGTACATCGATTGGACATTAAAACAACATTTCTAAATGGTGACTTGCATGAAGAAGTGTATGTTTTTCAGCCCCGTTGCTTTGTGCAGAAAGGGCATGAAAACCAGGTGTACAGGTTAAAAAAGGCATTATATGGTTTAAAGCAAGCACCACGTGCTTGGTATGAGAAGATACATGCCTATCTAGTTGCACATGGTTTTTGAGAACAGTCCAACTGAAAGCACCTTATATGTTAAGCGTGCTAATGATGTGCTTCTGATCATTGTTGTCTATGTTGATGACATGCTGCTCAATGGTCCTATTGAGAAGCATATTGTTGATTTCAAGGCTGATTTGCATGTCTCATTTGAGATGTCTGATTTGGGGAATTTGCATCATTATTTGGGCATTCAATTTATGCACGTTGATGGTGGAATGGCTTTGTGTCAAACGAAATATATTGACACATTATTGTAGCGTTTTGGCCTTGAAGACTGTAAGCCTATTGCCACTTCTATGGAGATAGGTTTATGATTGAGTCTTCATGATACTGGGGATGCATTTGATGTTGTTCTCTATCAGCAGGTTGTTGGATGCTTCATTTACTTATGCATTACTCAGCCAGATATTCAATTTTCTATCTCACTAATGAGCAGGTTTATGCATTGCCCAGGAGTCAAGCATTGGCAAGCAGTTAAGCGCATCTTTCGCTACTTGAGTGGTACTCGGCTAGTTGGGTTGTTTTATCCCGAGGGAGGATCACTACCACCAGATTTGCATGCTTTTTCTGACTTAAATTGGGATGGTTGCTATGACACTCGTGTGTCCACCAGTGGTTTTTGCTTCATGCTTGGTAGCTCATGTATATGTTGGTTGAGCAAGAAGCAGCCTACTGTGGCCACTTCCAATTGTGAGGCTGAGTATAGGGTAGCTTTCACAGCGACTGTTGAGTGTGTGTGGCTCAGACACCTGATGGCTGATTTGGGTGTTGGTCAGTCTTCTGCCACCACCATCTTCACTGATAGTCAGAGCGCATTGGTAGTTGCGAGGAACCCTGTGTTCCATGCTCGCACTAAGCACATTGAGGTCCATTATCACTATGTCAGGGAGAGGTTCTCTGCCAGGGAGATCAGCTTGGCATATGTGCCCATGCAGGAGAACATTGCATAACTTTTCATGAAGGCTCTGCCTAGGGAGAAGTTTGAAGCTTT
Organism: Ceratopteris richardii; assembly: GCA_020310875.1. Lineage (NCBI taxonomy): Eukaryota > Viridiplantae > Streptophyta > Polypodiopsida > Polypodiales > Pteridaceae > Ceratopteris > Ceratopteris richardii. Next base: position 34,230,530 of record CM035437.1, read on the forward strand.
CCGCAAAGCTTTGGGCTTTCTTCCTTTTGTGGAGTGATTTCCACATAGCTTGGCACTTCCTTATACATGAGTGCCAGCTCCTTGTTCACCGCATGACTCTGAAGGGGGATTTGTTGATATATTTAGGTAGTGATGTGTGTGAACACACTAGGACTACCGGGGCACTTTTTTCCCTCGTTAGGAGTTTTTTCCCCCCATCTTGTATATACGCCTATTGCCCTAATGGGCTAATTAACTTTGTACATTCTCTAGTAATACATTCAGTATTCTGTGTTTGTGCTCCAAGTTTCTTCTTCTTCCTTGTGCTGTTTGCGTGCTTCCACAGACATCTATCTCCAACACCCTTCTCAAATGGATCCCCATAGGGAGGAATGATCAATTGGCATCTCAAGATCTAAGGGCGACCTCCAACAAAGATGGCAACAACATCTGCAAATAACATCGAAAGCCTCAACGAGCGACAACCATGTGCTCCTTGCACAACCCTGTCTTTTGCACCATTTAGGTCATGCATTTCCAAAGTATGCATTAATGTAGGGACACATTACACGGCTGTGCATAGACACAATTGAGAATCCCAAGCACAAGAGCACATTGACATATGTTCACTATTTCTGGCAAAATTTTTCTAGATTTCTGGTTTAGTCAACTATACAGTGGTCGATTTACTCCTTGATACAATTATTTGTTGCTGTTTGGACTCTTCTAGCTCCATTATCATTCTATTCAGTTCTCTACGATCATGGCATCAGAGGTCTCAGGCACATCCGGTGGATCAGGGTCTAGTGCTAATGTTCCGAGGAGGAGCTATAACTTGCAGGGCAAAGACCATTTTGAGATCCGAAAATTTGATGGCATAAACTTTGCTCTATGGAAGAATCAGATTAAAGATGTGCTGATTCAAAGGAGGCAATGGAAGCCAGTAAATGGGATTTCAAAGAAGCCTGCTGACATGGATGAAGATGATTGGGATGAGTTAGATGAAATGGCCAGGTCTACCATTCGCTTGCACCTGGCAGATAATGTTTACTTTACAGTACTAGACTGTGAAAGTGCAGAGGAGCTTTGGAAGAAGTTATGCAATACATATGAAAAAGAGACGGCATCAAATAAAGTGTATCTGACAGAAAATTATATGAACTTCGTATGAAGGACACAAATAGTGTTGCTGCTCATCTAAATGAGTTTGATGCTATATTCTCCCAGTTACAGGCTCAGAAAATGGATATGGATACTGAAATGAAAGCAATATTGTTGTTATGCACCCTGCCATCATCATGGGATACGTTTTGCATAGCTATTAGCAACAGTGCACCTGGTGGTAAACTCGTCTATGATGACATATGTGGAGCACTCTTGAGTGAGGAGATTCGTAGAAAATCTATGGTTGGCACTCAGAGTGGAGATGCATATAATGTTCGTGATTCTTACCAAGGAAAGAATCAACAACGTGGTAGGAGCAAGAACAAGGAAAAGAATGGTCAACGGAATAAGAGTAGAAGTAAATCAAGGAAGAGGGATATCGAATGCCATTATTGTCATAAGAAAGGACACATGAAGAAAGACTGTTATGCATTAAAGAATGCTAAAGGTAAAGGACAAAATGTTGATGGGCATGTTAAACAGTTACCTGCACCATCTACTTCGACTGTGAAGATTGAAGAAATTAATGCTATTTCTGATGATGCTGATGTGTTGACACTTGATAGTACTGTGCCATCTGAGGCACTTATGGCTGATTCTCTTTCCCACACCTGGCTGCTAGATTCTAGTGCTTCTTTCCATGTGACACCACATAGAGAATGGTTCTCTAATTATGCAGCAAAGTCTCTTGGTACCATGAGACTTGGTGACTCTTACCAGTGTGATGTTGTGGGGATTGGAGATGTGGTTGTGCAGTTCATTGATGGTTCAAAATTTACTATGCATAATGTACACAATGTACCTCAGTTATCACGTAGTTTGATGTTAGTTGGTCAACTTGATGACCTTAGTTACAAGGTAGTCTTCTATGCTCAGTCCTTTCGTATATCAAAGGGCAATAAGGTTATTGCAAAAGGAAGCAAAGTTGGCTCACTTTATCCTTTATTTGTATCACAGAAAGAACACTTGTTAGTTGTTACTGAATAGCCTATGGCTTGAATTTGGCATGGTCGTTTGGGCCATATATCTCGTAGTGGAATGGAAAATCTTTCTCGTTCTTGCTACTTACCTGTGTTATCTTTCTCTGATTTTTCATTTTGTGAGCATTGTCAATATGGAAAGCAAACTAGAAATGTGCATAGAATGCACATTGACTCTTCAATTCAGCCTTTAGATCTCGTTCATACAGATGTGTGTGGTCCTATGCCCACTAGGTCCTTAGGTGGTTCTCTTTACTTTGTCACTTTCATAGATGATGCTACTAGAAAAGTCTGGGTATATCCTATCAAATCAAAAGATGATGTATTCCCTACTTTCAAAAAATGGCTTGCTTTAGTTGAGACTGAAAAAGGAACTAAGCTTAAGGCTTTACGTTCAGATAATGGGGGTGAGTATACCTCACATGAATTCAGCCTTTTTTGTTAGTCTAGAGGGATTCGTAGAGAGTTTACAGCTCCTTATACCCCAGTACAGAATGGTGTAGCTGAGAGGATGAATAGAACTATTCAAGATAGAGTAGTCTCTATGTTGCATCATGCAAACCTCTCACAAGGTTTTTGGGCAGAAGCAGTATTGACTGCAGTTCATGTGATTAACCTTTCACCTAGTACTGCCACAGGTCTAAAAGTGGCACAAGAGTTATGGACAGGGAAACCACCATATTATGATCATCTTCGAGTTTTTGGGTGTGAAGCATATGTTCATATACCCAAGAATCTTAGACAAAAGTTGGACCATAAGTCAAAGAAATGCATTTTTCTTGGATATGGTCGAGAAGGACAATTTGGATATCGCTTATGGGATCCTGAAACACGGTCAGTGATCAGAAGTAGTGATGTCAATTTTAATGAGTCTAAGATGCATAAACAACCCATTAAGGAGGTTGAAGTGAGAAGAGTGGTGTTTGAGGATACTAGTCCTCCGGTTAGCATGCATAAAAATGCTGCACATAGGGATGTTCAAGAGAATGTCCATTCAGATCAGTCTGCACATGTTCCTGCTCAGCAACCATTGAGACGTTCTGCACGTGTCTCATATCCACCTGATAGATATGTTCCAGGTTTAGATTTTGTTATGCTAACAGATGTCGGTGAGCCTTCTTGCTACAAAGAGGCTATGCAGACAGAAGATCACGTCAAGTGGGAGCATGTCATGAAGAGTGAGTTGGATTCTATTCACAAGAATGGTACTTGGGACTTAGTACCTTTGCCAAAGGGCAGGAAAGCTTTACCATGTAAATGGGTATATAAGCTGAAATTCACATCAGATAGTGCTTCTCCAAAATATAAAGCACGACTTGTTGCAAAGGGTTTTAAGCAACAACATGGTGTTGATTTTGAGGAAATCTTCTCTCCAGTGGTCAAGATGACTACTTTGCGCATGTTGCTTGGATTCGTTGCAATGGAGGACTTAGAGCTAGTCCAAATGGATGTGAAAACAGCTTTCTTGCATGGAGATCTTACAGATGAGATCTACATGGAACAACCAGAGGGTTATGTAGTTCCTGGCAAGGAAAGTCTAGTTTGTAAGCTCAAGAAGAGCTTGTATGGACTTAAACAGTCTCCTAGACAATGGTACCAAAAGTTTGATGCTTTTATGAAGTCCCAAGGCTATTCTTGGAGCAATGAGGATCATTGTCTCTACACAAAGAGATGCTCTGATGGCAGCTTGATATGCTTGATACTTTACGTCGATGATATGTTGATTGTTGGGAAGTCCTCTTATGATTTTTCAATTCTCAAAAAGAAGTTGAGTCAGACATTTGATATGAAGGATTTGGGGGATGCCAAACATATTCTTGGCATGCGCATTACTCGTGATAGGAGTAAAAGATGCATATACTTGTCTCAAAGTGAGTACATATCCAAAGTACTTCACCGGTTCAATATGCAGGGTGGTAAGGCATTGAGTACACCTTTACCTACATATGTGAAATTGAGCAAGGATGAATGCCCCAAATCAGATGAGGAAAAGGAATTCATGACCAAAATTCCTTATCAGTCTGCTGTTGGTAGTCTCATGTACGCTATGGTAGCTACGAGACCAGACATTGCATTTGCCATGGGAGTTGTGAGAAGATATATGTCTAATCCTGGCAAGAAACATTGGGAAGCGGTCAAGATGATTTTGAGATATCTGAGTGGCACCAAGGACAAGTGTCTATGCTTAGGTAGAGGGAAAGCATCCATTATTGGTTACACAGATTCTGACTATGCTGGTTGTGTAGACAATCGTAAGTCTACATCAGGGTACATTTTTCATTTTGTTGGAGGTGCTATCTCTTGGAGATCTCGTCTTCAAGAATGTACAGTTGTTTCCACCACAGAAGCAGAGTATGTTGCACCAAGTGAGGCCTGTAAGGAAGCATTGTGGCTTTCTCGTCTTGCTTGTGATATGGGTTTACCTCAGCATGTACCTCACTTGCTCAGTGATAGTCAGAGTGCCATTGCTTTGGCTAAGAATCCGGTCTAGCATGCAAAGACCAAGCACATTGAGGTGAGGTATCACTTCATTAGAGATTGCTTAGCCACTGAACGCATTATTCTTGAGAAGGTTCACACTCTCGATAATGCTGCAGATGCTTTGACTAAAGCCCTACCACATGATAGCTTTCGACACTGTTGTCACTTGATGGGGTTTACTTGATTCTTCATCTTACGCAGTCACGTGTATACTGTGTAACATGCCCATCAGGTGGGAGGTATAGTTTGTATACTTACACTCAGGTATTCTTTATCATTCTTTATTTTTTCTCCCATGGTTACTCTGGCCATATTGGCCTTTAGTGGGAGATTGTTACCGTTAGTGTCCATGTGAAAGGCCAAATGGCCACCGGACACTTCTTTGTATATGTTCTTTAATAAAACATATAGTGGACTGGTCAGTCACAGTCTGTAAGTTCGACCGCATTTGTAAGACCTAAGAAGTCTGTCTTCATGCTTCCTGTGTACTGTGTTTTCTGCGTATCTACAGCCTCTCTTGCGGAGTGTTGTGTGTGGCCTCAGGAGCTCGGTTTTCTACTCCGATCATATCGTCGTGGAGCTCTCGAGAAGGAGAGCGCACTGTGGTGCATCGCCATCGAAATACTTCAAGTGTCATAGCAACCAGCCTAATTTAAGTAAAAAAAAAGCATGCAAATCTGGTGGTAGTGATCCTCCCTTGGGATAAAACAACCCAAGTAGCCGAGTACCACTCAAGTAGCGAAAGATGCGCTTAACCGCTTGCCAATGCTTGACTCCTGGGCAATGCATAAACCTGCTCATTAGTGAGATAGAAAACTGAATATCTGGCCGAGTAATGCATAAGTAAATGAAGCATCCAACAACCTGCTGATAGAGAACAACATCAAATGCATCCTCAGTATCATGAAGACTCAATCATAAACCTATCTCCATAGGAGTGGCAATAGGCTTACAGTCTTCAAGGCCAAAACGCTGCAATAATGTGTCAATATATTTTGTTTGACACAAAGCCATTCCACCATCAACGTGCATAAATTGAATGCCCAAATAATGATGCAAATTCCCCAAATTAGACATCTCAAATGAGACATGCAAATCAGCCTTGAAATCAACAATATGCTTCTCAATAGGACTAGTGAGCAGCATGTCGTCAACATAGACAATATTGATCAGAAGCACATCATTAGCACGCTTAACATATAAGGTGCTTTCAGTTGGACTGTTCTCAAAACCATGTGCAACCAGATAGGCATGTATCTTTTCATACCAAGCACGTGGTGCTTGCTTTAAATATATAATGCCTTCTTTAACCTGCACACTTGGTTTTCATGCCCTTTCTGCGCAAAGCCACGGGGCTGAAAAACATACACTTCTTCATGCAAGTCACCATTAAGAAATCTTGTTTTAATGTCCAACTAATATACATTCCAACCATGATGGGCTGCAAGTGCACAAATGCTCCGAACGGTAGTCATACGGCATGTAGGTGCAAAGATCTCATCAAAATCAATGCCTCTTTCCTACGCATAACCCTTTCCAACAAGCCTAGCTTTATACCTGTCAACTGTACCATGAGGTTTACGCTTTAGCTTGTTTACCCACTTAGTGCCAATGGCCTTCTTACTAGGAGGAAAGTCACATAAAGACCATGTACCATTCTTCATTATAGCATCATATTCAGATTGCATAGCAGCCATTCAATTTTCTGAATTATGTGCTTCATCAAAAGAAACAGGCTCATTCTCATCATAGAGACTAGACGCAGCCATAGCATAGCAATCTGATGTAAAAGAGGCACTATGAGAGCCCGAATGAGTACAATATGATAGAGGTGCATCTAATTTGTTGTCATGCAAAGTCTGCACCAGCCATTTTGGCATAGTTCTTGCCTGCTCAATATCAGCTCTCTCATCAATAAGTGCATCATGTACATCTACATCAGAAATGGAATTATCTGCATCATCACATGAAACCTGCAAAGGCTGAGAAGTTGCCTCATTAGGACCAGCACTAGACTGTCTACCTGTAAAAAGAGGCATCAAAGTATCATACATGTCTTTGGAGCTAACAGATGTCTCCTTGGTACATGAAAGCAATGGTTGAATAGCATCTTCCACAAAAACAACATCACGGCTAACCAGAATGCATTTAGTATGTGGATGATACAGACGATAGCCTTTACTTTCAAAACTGTACCCAACAAAAATACATTTTACTTCCTGGAGGATGGCAAAAGAGGTGGGTGTGAAACTAGGAAGAAGGGGATTGTTGCGACAAATTGGGGCAGGGAGAAGGTGGAAAAAAGAGGAAAGGTGAAAATAAGGGGTAGTTTGAACTTAAGGGGTCTGGAAAAATAAAGAAATTCACAACCATATAGAGACCAACCTGTACACTTGCATATGAACAAAAGCAACCAGCAAACAACCATAGAATGCACAAATAACACACAAATAACATAGAACCAGAATCTCATATATATATAAGAGCAAAAAAATACAATAAAACCTCTTTCCACCAATAAGTACATGAAGTGCCAAGAATGGCAAAGATCTGCCTAGCAATAAGTACATGAAGTGCCGATGAATGGCAGGGAAACCAAAAGGATAACTAAGTGCAATGCTACGAAATGAGCCTCAACAACAAAAGGAGGCAAGGGAAGACAAAATGATGCAAGTGAAAACTGAAGGGGTAGGAATGCCTAGAGCCTAGAGGAAAGACACTAGTGAGTAGTGTATGGATGATGCGTCATCGAAGAATGAGACTCTGCCCCAGGTGGAGCATCACGATGAGGTGGAGGTAAGTCGGGGGATGTGGGTGGAATGATGGCTGCCTCCTTAGTCCATGCAGCAATCCTGCTCCTGTACTTGCGCAAATGATTGCGCTCCCTGTGGATCAGCCAACACGTAAGACTATCACATATGCCTAAGGACGCACGTTGGCGGATCTCCAAAAGAGTGCAAGTCACAACATCACCCTCATCTCGAAACCGATATCTGTCCTACTGCATGGTTTGCAACGCATCCCGAGACGTCTGCCACTGTGCGGTCGCAGAAGCACGAATGTGCTCGATCATCAAAGCGTACTATTGATGTAGTGTAGCTGTCGCAGAGACAAAATCAAGGAAGAGATGTGCAGCATCGGCTCCATTGCTCGCGACGAGGCTCACATCACGAAGAAGGCTCAGGAAAGGGGGATCGTCATCGAGGCCATCAAGGATGGAAGGGTGGGAGGCACGTGGGGGTGGGGCCGGGGTAGGCTGGTGGGAAGTGGGAGAAGCGGGAGGTGAGTGATGATGATGGGAGGTGGATGCAAACTCAATGAATATGGCTGGAGATGGAAGAGGCTGATCGGCATTAGTCGACGGGGGTGACGGAATGGACGAGGGAGGAATAGGGGAAGGAGACTGTAAGCTACTAACCAAAAAAGAATCCATCAAATGTGTACGTACTCTCCTAGCGGGTGGCGGAGTGGAGGCGGCGATGGGAGTGGACACTTGAGGAAGGGAGCGAGGGGGTGCAGCAAGATGATGGCTTGTGGTGGAGGAGGATGGGGAGAATGGGCTATAGAGTGTGCAGGGTGCGAAGGGGCAATGTTGTGGCTGGGTGCGATGGATTGTGTACTAGGAAGATGAAAGAGACAAGCCAAGACCAGGGCAGAGTATACCAAGAATGAACACGTGCCGCGATGGAGGGCATCATGGAATCGGCGAGAGAAAAGTAGGAAGGACTGAAACATGAGGGAGCCATAGGGATAAGGGCAGCCATGTATAAAGCAGAACAGTGGGTCGGCAATATGGATGTCATGCAATGGAAGGTCCGAGGAGGGGCTACAAAATAAGAAGAAGAAAATGAAAGAATGTGGAGCAAGAATGTGGATCGCAAGAATGTGGATGTAGAGCAAGAATGTGGATTGCAACTGAGTGTTGAAAACACATAGACCACCAATAAGGACTGCAATACGATGTGATCCGACAGACAAGAGGGGAGGGACAACATACATATAAAAGAGATATCTATGAAGTCAACACCGAAGTGGATAGAGGAAAACAGCTAAAAAACATCCCAATCTGGTGAATTGAACCCAAAAATTGGATTCAACATGGTCGAATACCCTAAAAATGATCCTTAAAATGCCAAAAACAGAGTGGTACAAGATGAATAACAGAAATATACACCAAAAATGAAAAGAAAACAAAAAAAGAAGGGGTAGAAAATAAATAAACAAAAACAAAAATAAAAAATAAAATAAATAAAAAATAAGAGGGAAAAAGGAAAATAATGAAAGAAAATGACTAAAAACAAAAAATAAAAAATTAAATAAATAAAATAAAAATTTACAAGAAACACAATTAAAATAAATAAAATAAAATAAAACATAAAAATATAATGAAAAATAAACAAATAAATTAATTTAAAAAGAAATAGGGCTTACCTGAAAACCGATACGAACGTGGGGTGAAAGGGGAGAGGTTGTGGGGGGGAGGGGGGGGTGGGGAGGGGGTGGGGGGCATGGGGGGGGAGGGGGGCGACAGGGGTGGGAGTAGGGGGGGACGAGAGAGAGAGAGAGGCATGTTTTTTTTTTGGAAAAAATAAAATCGCCTAGGAGGCCCTTTTCTTTTGGAAAAAATAAAATTGCCTAGGGGCCCCTATTTTTTGAAATTATCCAAAAAAATTGAAGAAAAACTTAAAAAATAAAAAAAAAATCAAAAACATCTTCAAAAAATTCTAAAAAAAATTCCTACAGGTCTAGGCTAGTTTTTCCACTCAAAAGCACAAAGAGCTTCCTTTCTTTCTCCAATTTGGCAAGAAAATGACACTTGAGAAGGAGTAAAAAATACGAGAAAATTTCTAAAAATGCTTGAAAAATTCCCAAAAAATTCTCGAAAATTTCCAAAAATTGTACTTCTGCAAAGATTATGAAATGGTTGCTAAATTTGCTAAAAACTCAAGGAATGAGCATGAAATTGATAAAGAAAACTACTAAAACTTAAGCAAAATGAAATGAGTAGGCTATGTACAACCTGGACAGATTTTGCAGGTTCCAGGTGATCCATAATTCTTTAGTTGTGTTGATGATAGGCCTTGAGCCTTGATATATTGACCAGTGGCAAGGCTTCTCCTTTAAGCTTCACTAACTCCACAGCACCCCAATTCAGCATTGATTTAACTCGATAAGGTTCTTCCTAGTGTGGAAGCCATTTTCCTCTCACTTGTGTTTGGATTTGAGGTCTATGGAGAAGAACTAACATGGCTGGATCTATGTTGTTGTTCCACAGATTCCGATCATGTGCCTCCTTCCTCTTCATCTGAGTCTCTATCAATTGTTTAGCAGCATGTAGACGTATCTCCTCCACTTTATGCAGTGCTCCACGCCTCTGAGAAACACCACAATCTTTCTTGCCCTACACGAATGCTACTTTTGGTGATCCATGTAAAAATTCAAAGGGTTCAATTGGCAATATCCCATAATCTAGTTGGAATGGAGAATATCCAGTGGCCTCTTGGTAATCTAACATGTATGCCCATAGGGTACCTTGATAAGCAATGCCCCAGGAATTGGGCTGTAACATACATTCCTTCCTTAACATAGCAATTAATACCTTATTAGTTGATTCTGCCTATCCATTAGCTCTTGGGTAATAGGCACAAGAGGTCCTATGTAGAATTATGTATCTATTGAAAATTTTCTGTAGGACCTTATTCACAAAATGAGTACCTTGGTCTGTACAAATTTCAAGTGGACATCCAAACCTGCAAATGATGCTACTGTAAATGAAATCAGCAATAGTTTCAGCATTGCAGTCAAGGGAGGTAATAGCTTCAGTGCACTTTGTCGCATAGACTGTGGCAATCAATGGATACTTTTCTCTTTTTGGAATCGATGGAGGGTAGATGGGCCCTACAAAATCTAGCCCCCACTTCTCAAATGGTTGCCAAGAAGTGGAAATAACCAAGGGGTTGTGCCTCTGCTTTGTTGGCTTAGGTCCACACCTCTAGCAAACGTCACATGCCTTTCCCCATTCATATGCATCTTTGAATAATGTAGGCCACCATAAACCAGCATCAAGTATCCTCTGACTCATAATATGTCCTGGAAGGTGCCCACCACCTATTCCTTCATGTGCAGACTGAAGGACGTCCCTGACTTCTTCTTCTTACATGCACTTCCTAAACATGTTGTCCTTTCCCGGTCTATATAATTTATCTTCAATGAAGGTATACTGTTTGCTCTTGATTAGCAGTCTCTTTCTTTGCACAGCACTTGCCTTCTCTAGATACACTCCAGTTTTAATGAAATTATTGATATCATTATACCAACCTTGAGCTTGTACAACGAATAGATTAGCATCTGGAAAATCATCATTGACTCCAATTGATTGATTCATCATATTGATCCTGGATAGGTGATCCACCATGACATTTTCTTTACCCGGTCTATGGACTATAGAAAAATCAAACTCATGGAACAAAAGTAGCCACCTCCATATCCTCCCAGTTGCTTGTGGCTTGTTCAATAAATACCTGACTGGTTGGTGATCAGTGATGATAACAAACTTCACACCCAACAAACAATGACAAAATTTTTGTATGGCGAAAACCATTGCTAGAGCTTCCCTTTTTGTTGTGCTATAATTTTTTTCAGCTTTAGTTAAAATTCTACTAGCATACTGAATAGGCCTGTCAAATTTGAATTCTTCACTGTGTTGCGCCAATACTGCACCCACTGCAAATGCACTGGCATCTACATGCACATGAAAAATTTTTTACCAAGGGTGATAAGAATTGGTGCAGCCACCAATTTGGACCTTAATGTCTGATAAGCATTCTCTTCTTCCTCTTCCCATTGAAAGGGCACTTCTTTACCTATAAGTCTAGCCAGTGGCCTCGCTATCTCTGCATACATTTTGATAAATCTTCTGTGGTACCCAGTATGCCCTAAGAAACTCTGAATCTCTTTAGAAGATTTGAGTCTAGGCAACTTTAATATAGAAATAATTTTATCTGGATCTAGAGCCATACCTTTAGCCGACACCACATGTCCCAAAAGGGTTCCTTCTGTCACGAGGAAATGACATTTATTTGGGTTGAGCTTTAGTTTAGTCTCCTTGCATCTCTTGAAAATATTCTGTAGCTATCGCAAGTGATGGTCCAAGCAATCTAAGGGGGTCTCTTTGTGAGATCATGAAAATGAAGAAAATTCATCCATGAAAATTCTAAGTGTTTCTGACAATAAGGGTCCAAAAATGAGGTTGACGGTTCTGTTAAAGGCGGCTGTAGCATTTTTTAGTCACAAGGGCATTTTTACATACACATATGTTCCCCAAGGTGTGATAAAAGCAGTCTTTTCACGATCCTCTGGGTGTATAGATATTTGGTTATAGCCACTAAAACCATCCATAAAGCTATATAATGCATATCCAGCCACTTCTTCAATGACCTGCTCAGCAAATGGCATGGGGAATCCATTTGGAATGGTCGCCTTGTTGAGTGCTCTAAAGTCAACACAAATTCTGATTTTGTTGGTATTCTTCTTTGGTACTATAACCATAGGTGAGAGCCACTCTGAGTGTTCCACAGGAATGATGATTCTTGCATCCTCCATCTTCTATATCTCCACATAAACAACTTCAACATCTTTTGGGTTAAGTCTATAACTCTTTCCTCTTATTGGTTTGGCTCCATCAACCAGAGAGATTCTGTGCTCCCCATAATTGGCAGGCACTCCTTCTAAGTCTTTATAATGCAAAGCAAAAACATCTGCATAGTGGGTCAAGAAAGATTTTACCTTTTCAAGGAGCTCTGGGTGGTTCCACAATCAAGTAGCCACCAAAACTTGATGATTATTTTCTTGATTGTCTAATTGTATTTCTTTGACAAGGTTTCTCTCTACCATGGTATCTTCATGCTCATCTCCAACCTTGTTTTCTTCCAATAGCTTTTCATGCATTGTTGCATAAGCCGGAGTGTTCTCGATCTCAATATATTCTTCTTTGTCCTGCATCCATCCTGCAGGGATTTCTTGAATTGGTAAAGAACACTCTTCACTAGTATGTTTTACCTTGTCTTTAACTTTAGTAACTTCTTTCTCGGCTGTTGTTGCATCCTCCTCCAAGTTGTATTTGAGGGGTGTTATCCTCCCCCTTTTGTGGTCTATGATGGGTTCTCCCAATCCATCAACCTGAACTTTATCCTCATTTTCATTATAACATTCCTCTGTACAAGAATTATTAAGAAAAATTCCAAAACAAGAGGAAGATTTGCCTGCTTGGAGCCAATTTAGAATATCTTCTTCTTCCTCGAACTCTATTTGGGGTTGGTCCTCTGTTTCTGATTCCATGCAAATGCCAACTGATTGCATCATGTTGGTGTTCCCTTGATGATTTGGGCCCTCCTCTAAATGTAGTTGTGTTAGTTCTTTCCCTTTCTTTTGTACCCACATAGCATCTTTACCCCAATCATGGATGACACTTTCATGCCTCAACCATGGTCTTCCAATTAAGAGGGGAAATCCTCCTTCAACCTAGGGTAATTTCAATACCACAAAATCGAGAATGAAGAGATTACCCTGTACTTCCAATGGAACCTTTGGAATCACTCCCAAGAACCTTACTTTGCTTTGATCTGCCAAAGTAATAGTGAAATTTGCAGGCCTTGAAGGGTGGAATCCAATCTTTTTCATTGTATGTTCAGGCATCAAGTTAATGCCAGAACCACCATCCACAATAACTCCCTGAAACTCATCACCTTTAATAGATATTGTTAGCCGAGGACTCTTATAATTTGTAAGGGGTGCTTCCCTTACAATTTTACCTTTATGCATAACAACAGTCTTTGCCACTAAACTTGTAGTGGAAGCCTCATCAATTATCTATAAGAGTTCTGACTTGAATTTCCCATCCATCTTTATTAAATAAAAAATACTACCCTCCTTCTTCATGGACTTGAGTAGTTTTGAAGCCTCTGATTCCTTAAGAGCATGGGCTCCAATTGACTTATCAAACTCCTCATGAGCCCTGTTGAATGCATGCCCAATGGCATCACTGGTACATATGAGATCTCCTTGTTGCCTTGTCTCTGCACGTGGTGGCTTTGTCTTCAGATGTCTCTTTGTCTTTATTCAATCCATTAATTCTTGATTCTTTACCCATGTCTACTTGAGCCTTACCCGTGCTTCTTGTCTGCACTGTAAAAAACTCAATTTCTTCTAGCTGCACCACCCTGGTAGATGGTGAGGGCCCATTGATTTGATATAACATTTCTTCTTTGTGCATAAAAATCATTTGAATGTGTTGCCCAAATGAAGAGGCTTGATTCTTAGGACAACAATTTGTATAGTGGTCTCTGGCCTCTGGATAGTTCCTGCAAGGAGGGACATTTTCCGGTACAGTGCACCTACTTTGATAGTGCCCACATTCTCCACATCTGAAACAAATGATTGGCCTCCTAGGCCCATTTCCAAAGTTATTCCTCTATCTAGGGTTGTAATTGTTACCTTGATTGGGTGCAGTGGCCATCACATTTGTTGATGGTAAGGGTCCTGCTTGTGTCCAATATGTTGTTGTAGGTATTCCCCTTGATTGGCATTCCTGGGCCTCATGACCAGCTTTCCTGCATAATTGGCAAGTCACACTTAACAGAGGTCATTCACTTACTATATGACCTTGGTTGCTGCACATGGTACACCAAAGTCCACTCTTGATGCCACCCCCTTTGAGTTCCTGCAACTCCTGTCGCAGCTGAGCCAATTCCTCTGTTTGGGCCTCCTCCTCCTTTTGGAGCTTTAATGCCTCAATATCCCTCCTCAATTGAGTAACATCATTCTCCTCCTCTTTGTGGGGCTTATTCCTTTTTAAGCCCTCCTGCTCCTTCCTTGGATGGATTACTAGATCCTCCATTTCTATAGAATATGGTAGTTGAGAAGAAGTTGCTCCATACTGTTGCCTTATCTGCTCGAGTCGTGTAGCTGTGTTGATGAATTCCTCTATGGAGGCTGTAGGCAACACTAATTCCTTGATTTTACATTGCGTGGTCACTGGAAGTGGCTTAGCTAACCATTTCTTAACAAAAAAAGTCATGTGGAGGATTTGGCAACTTAGTCATTAGTGCCTTAGCCCTAGTTATAAACTCTGGAAATTTCTCACCTAGACCCAATCTCAAGTTTTCTAATTCCTCTATGATGATCTCTGCAGTATTTCCATGCTGGAATTGATTTTTGAATGCATCTTTCATTAAGTCCAAAGTTGTAAAATGGTTCTCAGCAAATTGACTAAACCATTTATCTGCTAATCCTTCTAATGTGGCGGGAAAGAGTATCAAAAAAGCATCCTCCCTGCCCATCAAGCCTCTAGTTTTGCATAGTACCAAAAACCTTTTAATGTGCTCGTCCAGATCTTCTTGAGCTAGGCCTTTGAAAGAAGGAAAATTTATATTTAATCTTGATAGTAAGGTTCTCAAGTCTACTCGTCCCGCCATGCTCTTTACTGATGAGGTTGAAGATAGTGGACTAAAGGATCTTCTAACAACCTTCCTTCTTGTTTGCTTGCAGGTGACCCTCAATGTTTGGGACCGGGTTGTGGTCATGGGCTGTTCATAGTCCCTTTAGTATGAGATGATTGATAAGAATATTTACCTCTTAGTCCACTGAAGTAGTACTGTTGGCACCTGAACGCTTCTACCCTTTGCACTTGGCTTCTCCTGCGCTCAAATCTCCTTGCATCCCATCGGGCATGCCAAATTTTGTTGGGAGATTCTTGGACAAGAAGGGATTTGAGTGTTTGTAGGAGAAAAGGGGAAGACAAGAAGAAAGATACACACACTGTAATGAGACCTTGGGATCCTTGGGGGGAATAGCTTAACACTTCTTTGTACACTTCTTAGTCACTCTTCATGCACAACTTGCACTTCACTTCTCTGTGTCGCACACTGTGTGTCTCTTGCACTTCTCTCTCTTGCCTCTCTTAGACTATGCTCACTCTTGCTTAGTCTTAGAATAGTCCAAGAATAGTCCTTACCTTGATTTGAGTGTCGATTCACATACACTCCTAACTGCAAGAGTATCTTGGTGCTCACTTTGATGTCTCAAGATTGTCTCCACAAGTGGGCAGCCAACGAATCCCTGTTTTGTCCTGTAGTGACTTTATACTAAAACAAAAATTTTAATTGGGGGCCATACTTTCACTTCTGCATACATTGCCGCTTCACATACTTCACATTTTCCTTTTAAGTCTTCATTTGTGCACGTAAGAGAGGGTTCACCTGAACCTTCCAAAAAACTTTAAAACACTTTGAACCTTAGGGAAATTATAGAAATACCTCTGCAACCTACAACCAACTTTTTGCAATTTTACCCTTTGTGGACAATTAATTGTGCACTACCTATGCACCTTAACACCTTCACTTCAAACACTTTGACTTTGCCCTTGTTGACTTTGACCTTGGCCTTGTTGACTTTGATTGGTTTGACTTTGTCTCTTGACTTTGATGATGGTTGACTTTGACTATGGTTGACTTTGACCAATATGACTTTAATGGGCTCAACAACTATCTTATATTCCAATGTCAAATCACAATTTGTGAATATGATACAAACTGACAATATATGAATCTAGGCAAAAATAGGAATTGGATACAAGCAATTGTGTCGAAGAGGTATGAAGAGCGTGTGTGTATGAGAGAATATGGAGAATATGAATAGTTTAGAACTGTTTTACAACGAACTTGAATTCAAATTAACCTAGTTAAATAGAAACTAGTGAATGAACAAGTGAGGATAGATGTAGATTTGTTACTAGCAGTATGTTGGCTGATACGAACTCCTGCAGATTTCTCTAGATGTAGAGCACAACTCCTCCAACAGTATAAGAACTCCTCCTCTAGTTGATCACCTCCAAGATCACCAAAGATCTCGAACGCTAGAGCTTGTGGAAGCTTCAGTGATGCTCACCAATGAGCAATTTCTCCCTTATATAGTTTTGAAAAGCAAGTTCAAAAATCTATCGCAAAACAACTGACTCCATGAAACAACAACACCAAAAATGAAAAGGCTTATTAGATCTATCGCAAAAAATATACCGATGTTGTTTGTTTTTTGAATTTCATTGTCGCCATGCTGCAATCAAGATTTGAACCCGAGTGGAATCTATAGGAGGCATTTAACACCAAGTCGCCCACTTGCTTTTCTTGAAGACTTCTGTAATTATTATAACATATTTGAACTGATTCTAGTTGGACTTATTGACATTATATCCAACATTTTCTAACCTACATGGTAAAGAAGTGTGGCACTTCCTCTCACTTGCAATGGCTGACAAAGGACTGGCGAGGCGAGTCACATGGAAAAAGAACGTTGCTTACTACAACAACTATTTGCTAATGCTCTTTGCTACCAGGATTCAAAATACAAATGCGCATGCAAAAAGTAGTTCTCTTTGAATCCATGTGAAAAAATACCATTAACAAGGGGTGGACAAATTTGTATGTTTCGGACTTATCCGATTCAGTCCCACTGCCCAAGGCAAAACATTGGTGTGATCTTCGTATATTTCTTAATAATTGAATGGTTAATAGTTATCCATGGAACAGAAGAAATAATCCAATCAATATAAGTGTACATATATATCCAAGGATGCCTGGGTCTTGAAAATAGCCATCCCTTAGGATGCCTAAATCTAAAAAATGGGCATTCTTTAATTCCCCAACCTTAATTTGATGCCTACTGATTTGATTGCTTTGATGCCCAATAAATTGATTGCATTGATACCTTATAATTTGATTGCTTTGATGCCCCAACCCTGCTTGGATACCATACAATCTTGTGCGTCTATGCAATCATGTTGTTGGAAGGCCTAGTTAAAGGAACATTTCCTTTGATGTTTGAATGATCATAAATGTTGATATATTTAGGTAGTGATGTGTGTGAACACACTAGGACCATCGGGGTACTTTTTTCCCTCTTTAGGAGGTTTTTTCCCCCTGCTTGTATATATGCCTATTGCCCTAACGGGCTACTTATCTTCGTACATTCTCTAGTAATGCATTCAGTATTGTGTGTTGTGCTCCATGCTTCTTCTTCTTCCTTGTGTTGTTTGTGTGCTTCCACAGGCATCTAACTTCAACAATTGGTATCAGAGCAGGTCGTCGCTTCATCTGGGGCGTCGTCTCCACCTCTCTGGTTGTAGTCTCAAAATTGCATGAATTTTGGTGAGCATGTTTCTGAGATCAAAACAGCTTTGTTGTGTGGTACCAAAATCACGATCTGAGCTCGTTTCGGCCTCCGAATGCACTATCACAGTGCTTGTGCAAGCTATTTTGTCTTTTTGTGCCAAAGGTATATACTAGTTTTGGTTTGCCAGTATAAGCATCTTGAAGTTTGCTAGATGTCTAGCAAAATTTGTCTCGGAAGTTCTATTCAACTTTTTTGAGATATAGTCATTTTTTTGCATCAAGGTATTTTAGTCACCGACCATGGCTAAAAGTAGTGATGTATTCTGTATGTTGGCTATTGAGGATAAGTTTGATGGTACCAACTAACCGTTATGGGCTTATATGATGTGATATCTATTGGTTGCAAAAGGACTGTGGAACATTGTGCAAGGTGTTGAAAAACATGATATCACACCCGGAAGTGTTACAACTGCAAGTACTGAAGCTGATGCAGAAGGTGTCAAAGATGATGATATTCTACATATTCCTATTCGTGTTGCAGTTTTTGATGCACCTACTGCAAAGAAAATTCATTGGGATGGTAGAGATGCCCAGGCACATGCATTGATAGCTTTGTCTATCAAACGTGCCATTATTCCCCACATTCGCTCTTGCAAGACAGCTATGGATGCTTGGGATACACTTACCACAATGTACCAAGCTAGGAATGAGGCTCGTGTTGCTTATCTCCGAAAATAGTTGGAGAGTGAGCACATGAATGAAGGTGATTCTATGGACAATTTTCTAACAAAGATCAAAGACTTGAAGGAACAATTGATTTCTGTTGATGAGGTTATACCAGACAACTCACTTGTGTAGACCGTTTTAAATGGTCTCCTTGATTCATATCAGAGTTTTGCTTCTACTCTTCGTTTGATGATGAAAGGAAATCCAAATGCCTTATCATTTGAGGAGTTAGTCTTTGTTCTATTGTAGGAAGATCAGTCCAAGCAGAGCAGGTCCATCATGGGTGTTGCAGTTCAAACTTTCTTGGCTAGTCAAAAGGGCAAAGGAAAATGGAGCTCTTCAACTAGCAAGCAGAAATCTGCAAATGCTGCACAATCAAAGAGGGAAGACAAAGACTAAAAGAAATCAGAAAAGCAGAAATTTTTTTGCAAGTATTGTAAAGGAAATGATCATATCATAAAGAACTGTCCTAAACTGGCTACAAAAGAGGCAATGAAAAAAGAGGTTGGAATGGTTGTTGCAGAACTTCTACTCCAAAAACAGAGTCTACTAACCTTGTGCAGGACAAAGAATGGGCATTTACTAATGTTTGCAATTTTGACCCATCTTTTCATGAGCAGTGCATGTTTGTAGTAGACACAGATGTTTGGTACTTTGATAGTGGGGCGACCAAACATATTACCTCGTCGTGCAGTTTCTTCTCTTCACTCGAGCCTACCCCTACAGGGAATACTATTACATGCACCAACAACTCCTCTTATCCTATTATGGGAGTTGGTAAGATCATTTTGACTACTGCTGATGGTAGTTCTTTCACTTTGTCAGATGCTTTGTTTATGTCACGGATCAAGAAATTTTTTTTATCAGTTTTTGCATTAACCAAGATTGGCTTGGTTGTGAAATTTGTTGATAACATATGTACAGTTCATGATCTGTCAAATGGTGATGTGATTATTGCTTCTGGCATTTTATGTCGTGGGTTGTATAAGCTCATAGACTATGACAGATCTGTAAATGATTTGGCATGTGTAGTACATGATTCTCAGGCTATGTCAAATGCAAAGCTTTGGCATGCACGCTTTGTTCATCTAAATTTTGCTAGTTTGCTATGCCTGCAAAGATCTGAAATGGTGTCCTCTTTGTCGAAACTTGAGGTAGCTAGAAAACATGTTTGTGAAGGCTGTATTTTGGGCAAAATGTACCATTCCTCCTTTCCAAAAGATGGTTCAGTTCGGGCTATTTAGAAATTGCAGCTTGTACATAGTGATGTTTGTGGTCCTATGCAGACACCTTCTTTTGGAAATTATCTTTACTTCGTGACTTTCATCGATGATTTTTCCAGGCATGTATGGGTATATCCATTGAAGGCAAAGTCCAAAGTGTTCATGTGCTTCAAACAGTTTTTGGTTTTGGCTGAAAGTCTATCAGCATGTAAAATGGGCACCCTCTGTTCTGATTGGGGGGAATATATTTTTTCTGATTTTAATGCATTTCTAGCTAAACGTGGGATAAAACAATAGTGTACAGTGTCATATACACCTCAACAGAATGGAGTTTTTGAATGGAAGAACAGGTCACTCATGGAGATGGCGAGGTGTATGGTCAAGAGTTAGGTTTTACCACATAGTTTCTGGCTTGAGGTTGTCATGTATGTATCATATGTACTTAACATGCCGTGTCCCACTAAAGCACAATAGTCTATCACTCCATATGAGGCTTGGCATGATCGCAAGCCATCTGTTGCTCATTTGCGTGTTTTTGGTTGTTTGGCATATGCATTAGTGCCTAAACAACATCGTAGAAAATTGGATGATAAAGTAGTAAAATGTATTTTTGTTGGGTACATTTCTCAAAGTAAAGGCTATCATTTATATCATCCACAGACTAAACAATTCTGGTTAGCCGTGATGTTGTTTTTGTGGAAGATGCTATTCAGCCATTGCTTTCATGTACTAAGGAGACATCTTTTAGCTCCAAAGACATGTATGATACTTTGCTTCCTCTTTTTACAAGTGGACAGTCTAGTGTTGGTCTATGCAGATCATTCCATTTCTGATGCAGATTTACATGATGCACTTGTTGATGAGAGAGCCGATATTAGGCAGACAAAAACTATGCCAAAATGGCTAGTGCAGACTTTGCATGACAACAAATTAGATGCACCTCTATCATATCATACTCGTTCAGGCTCTCATAGTGCCTCTTTTGCATTAAATTGCTATGTTATGGCTTCATCTAGTCTCCATGATGAGAATGAGCATGTTTCGTTTGATGAAGCACAAAATTCAAAAAATTTGATGGCTGCTCTGCAATCTGAATATGATGCTATAATGAAGAATGGTACTTGGTCTTTATGTGACTTGCCTCCTGGCAAGAAGGCCATTGGGACTAAGTGGGTATACAAGCTGAAGCGTAAACTTGATGGTATAGTTGATAGGTATAAGGTTAGGCTTTTTGCAAAGGGCTATGAGCAAGAAAGAGGCATTGATTTTGATGAGACCTTTGCACCTATTTGCGGAATGACTACTGTTCATAGCATATGTGCACTTGCAGCTCATCGTGGTTAGAATGTACATCAGTTGGGTATCAAAACAACATTTTTCAATGGTGACTTGCATGAAGGAGTGTATGTTTTTCAGCCCTGTGGCTTTGTGCAGAAAGGGCATGAGAACTAGATGTGCAGGTTAAAGAAGGCATTATATGGCTTAAAGCAAACACCACATGCTTGATATGAAAAGATACATGCCTATCTGATTGCACATGGTTTTGAGAACAGTCCAACTAAAAGCACCTTATTAGTTAAGCGTGCTAATGATGTACTTCTTATCATTGTGGTTTATGTTGATGACATACTACTCACTAGTCCTCATGAGAGGCACATAGCTGATTTTAAGGCTGATTTACATGCCTCATTTGAGATGTCTGATTTGGGGCATTTGCATCACTATTTGGGCATTCAATTTATGCAAGTTGATGGTGGAATGGATTTTTGCCAGAAGAAATATATTGACACATTATTGCAGTGTTTAGGCCTTGAAGACTGTAAGCCTATTGCCACTCCTATGGAGATAGGTTTACAATTGAGTCTTCAGGATGCTCGAGTGTTGTTCTCTATCAGCAAGTTGTTGGGTGCTTGATTTACTTATGCACTACTCGACTAGATATTCAGTTTGATGTCTCACAGATGAGCAGGTTTATGCATTGCCCAGGAGTCAAGCATTGGCAGGCGGTTAACTGCATCTTTCGCTACTTGAGTTGTACTCGGCTACTTGGGTCGTTTTATCCCAAGGGGGGATCTCTACCACCAGATTTGCATGCTTTTTCTGACTCTGATTGGGCTGGTTGCTATGACACTCGTGTGTCCACTAGTGGTTTTTGCTTCATGCTTGGTACGTCATGTATATCTTGGTTGAGTAAGAAACAGCCTACTGTGGCCACTTCAAGTTGTGAGGCTGAGTATAGGGCAGCTTTCATAGCGACCGTTGAGTGTGTGTGGCTCAAACGCCTCATGGCTGATTTGGGTGTTGGTCAGTCTTCTGCCACCACCATCTTCACTGACAGTCAAAGTGCATTGGCAGTTGCGAGGAACCCTATGTTCCATGCTCATACTAAGCACATTGAGGTGCATTATCATTATGTCAGGGAGAGGTTCTTTGTTGGGGAGATCAGCTTGGCATATGTGCCCACGTAGGAGAACATTGCAGACCTTTTCAAGGAGGCTCTGTCTAGGGAGAGGTTTGAAGCTTTCTTCAAAGCTTTGGGCTTACTTCCTTTTGTGGAGTGATTTCCACATAGCTTGGCACTTCCTTATACATGAGTGTCAGCTCCTTGTTCACTGTATCACTCCCAGGGGGGATTCGTTGATATATTTAGGTAGTGATGTGTGTGAACACACTAGGATCATCGAGGCACTTTTTTCCCTCTTTAGGAGGTTTTTTTCCACCGGCTTGTATATACGCCTATTGCCCTAATGGGCTACTTATCTTTGCACATTCTCTAATAATACATTCAGTATTGTGTGTTGTGCTCCAAGCTTCTTCTTCTTCCTTGTGTTTTTTGCATGCTTTCGAAGGTGTCTAACTCCAACAATAAAAAATATCTTAAAGGAACCATGAACATCATCAGTAAGCCCCCTACATTTGCAACACAATTTGAACAAAAAGACTTGCTAGAATATGCTTATAGAGGCTTAATTATGCAATAGATATGAAACCGATCAAAGCTAGTAAAGAAAACCTATAGATATAGCATGTAGGCTCATTTTGAGAGGTTTCTTGAGATTACTAGTGAAGGAAAGTAAAAAAATCTTGTACCTTGTATGTTTTTTGAATCAAGAGTCACTCTCTTTTGTTGGGAATTGAACTCACAACCCTCCTAGCTAGGAGTACAATAGGTTAACTACTTGCCCCAAAAACCATGGTTGAGGATTACTTCCTAATCTTCCCTCTTACAATGTTGTTCAACCATCTCCTACTAAGGTTATGTGATATTCCTTCCCCCTTAAATTGAGCATTGTCCTCAATGCTCACTTGTGGATCCTTCAATCTTACTTAGGTCCCTTCCCACATTTGAGCACCTCCACTAGCGTCGAATTCCTATGCATGGACCTATTTTGGACCTATCAAACTCTCTGTTGGTGCCCAAATGGCCTTGTGCATTCATTCTTGGCTATTTTTAGACTCATCCATGGTCAAGTGCTTCCCTAGTGCCCACGAATGAGGCTTCTAACCCCCATGTTGTCCAAGTTTGTCAACTAAGCTTTGATACCAATGTTGGGAATTGAACTCATGACCTCTTAGCTAGGAGTGTGATGGGACAACCACTTGCCCCAAAAGCCATGGTTGAGTTACTTCATAATCTTTCCTCTTAGGGCGTGGTTCAACCATCTCTTGCTAAGGTTATGTGACATTTTCCTTCTTGCTTGTGTTTTAGGAGACAAATCTAAAGAAACAAATGACCATGGTCAGATATATAAAGCATTATGCATGGGGGAATATTGTACATATATACTTCCATATGTTTTTGAGAATGAAAATGTTTTAAAGGGGGGAGAATGTATGTAATAGCCGTGAGCTAAGCTTTGCACATAGGTTGAACCCTTGGGTTATTTATTTGTATATTTGAACTCGCATGAGTGGTTTCAATCCTTAAGGTTGATTTATCTTAAATTTTGGAAACTTTAGCCTTGGGATAAAGTTCTTTAAGTTCTAGCTTGGAGTGTACATGCAAGAGAAGAATCTCTCATGTAGAAACCCATGTGATTTCATATAAAGCTAACTTTAGAAACCCATGTGTAGGCTTCATTTACCATCCATGTGATCTTAACACATGGCTAGGCCGTATCTCTTTGGCTTGAAGGTATATATATGAGTAAAATTGTTTGGGAGAATCATCATGTGCTCTCTCTCTCTCTCATGCTGGCCTATTTAGTTATCTTGATAGGGATAGCGGTTTTCCACAAGAAGAAATATAGGTAAATAAGAAACTTTGAAAGATGGGCTTTGATACTTGTAGGAAGAGAAGGATATGACTACTAGATACATGAGTGCTGGAGAGGAAAATCATGTTTATTTACCTTAATACTATAGATAAGAGATATGACCTTGGAAGTTGGCACCCATTTCTCTTTGTTGAACTATACGGAGGAATAGTAACCGACTCATATAACTCTCTTCAGATAGCTATCTCTCCCCTAAGCAAATGTCTTCATAAGATTCAATAATTCATAACACTTCTTTGGAGCTAGTTCTTTCATAAGCCTTCACCAAACAAACATATCGCCTTTTCCCTTGCTTCCGACATAAAAGAGAGTTGATTAATAATATATTTTTCTAAGAAATTTTAAGATCCTTTGAGGGTTCTTGAATATTCAATCCATTTGAAAAGAGCAAAAGAAGAGCCCATATGTGGTATTACATTATTTAATCCTTTGAGGATCCTTGAATATGCAACAAAATATGTATTTTATGTAATGGCCCCCACAAGTGTATGCAAAGGAATCTGTTTTGATGTTCCTTACACCGTGGACTTGTTCAAACCTATTACGATGTGCATCAAATTGAATACGCTCCAATCTTGTGTGTCTCTGCAATCATGTTGTTCCAAGGCTTACTTAAAGGCATGTTTCCTTTGATAATGATTGAACACTCATATTTTGTTCGAGCACGGTAGACTATTTGGTTGGACTTTTCGTCTCTTGAGGTGAGAGCGAGGGTTCAACCCCTTCCTTTGCTTTGGCTCATTGTCTTTTTTTTTTTGTTTTTTGAAGAAAAACAAGAAAGTTTAATTAACAAGGGATGATACAATCTGTGCTCAGGGCAGGAGGCACAACAACAAAAAGATTACAAAGATAAGACCATTTCTAGTCTTTTACCGGAGTACAAAGAGGATAAAAGATTTCTCCTCGTGTATTTGTTTTCAGCCATAATCCTGAATACATTATCATTGGACAAAGGGGCAGATTCAATTTGATGAGTACATTTATGAGAGGCTCTTTTGAGACTACTAGGAAGGGAAATGAGAAAATTCCTATTTCCATTACTAAGATTAGCATTATTTCTACTCAGCCAAATTTTCCACAAGATGTGTCCTCTCCAAATATTCCAGAGCAGAAGGTCCATATTCCTGCAGCAACCAAGTAGAACATCCCATTTGTTGAGTTGAGGGAGGTTGTTTACATGAAGATACTTCACAACAGGATCCCAAAACTTTTTAGCATGCTTGCAATGAAAAAATAGGTGGGGAACATCCTCCACTGAGCCACAGAAAGTACACAGTCCCTCATTGAAAAAAACCTTCCTGACTTTGTGACCAATCCACAGACCATGATGTATCATCAAGCATTGTAAGAAGGAGTGTTTACTATAATCTGGGAAGGCCCACAAAGATTTGAATCTATAGGTCCACTAATGAGGAGACCAATTGACCTGCCATCTGGAGTTAAGCTTAGACAGAAGATGATGAACTGATCCTCTAGCTTTCTTAAATCTTTGGAAGATGTAGGCAGCAACCTCCTGAAGCTTCAGATTCTTCCTTCTACAACACTTCAGTTTTTCCTTCAGGATATCTTTATGGTTGGCCAGAACCTGCAAACAAGACCTAGAAAAATTAGTATTAATGAAAGAATGCAGATCTGCCATATTAGCATCATTAGTCATAAAATCTTTCCAAGCACAAATTCCAGCCTTATGACATTTATGTTCTGATATGGCAATTCTACATTTATTCCAGGAGGCCAGCCACCCCAACCAGGGGGATTCCTGCAAATAAAAATCTGCAATATCAGTCATGGCAGGAGGAGGATGAAAGGACTTTTTAGCCTTAAACCAGGCTTTCCAAAACTTGCAGGTCAGAGAGCTTCCAACAGGGGTAATAGGTTGAGGAGAAACCAAAATATCCCAAAGATTAATGTTTTTCCAAGACCTGTAATTAGCCAGGAAAAATTTTTTAGTGTTCCTTTTTAGAAGACAAGCCCAAACATCAGTACTATGTAGACTTCTCAAGACCCATTTGGCAGCAAGGTTTTCAGACATTTTAACAGGACAGATAATCCCCAGCCCACCCTGAGATTTGGGCAGACAGCAAGTGCTCCAAGCCACTTTGACAACTTTTGTTTGATTGGACTTAGCACCCCAAAGGAAATTTCTGGCCAAGGCAATAACCTGCTTGATTTGCTTGTTAGAAGGGGACCAACAAGACAAAAAATAAACCAGCTTAGGGAGAATAAAATTGTTGATGAGAAAGGTTATGTGGGGGAGGGAGCTATTAGAGTCATACCAATGTTGTAATTGAATTTTGAACTTTTCAACAACCTAATCCCATCTTTGATCAAGGGAGACATGGAATCCCATAGGTATCCCTAAAAGCCTGAAAATCTCACCATCTTTAAGAACATTACAACCAATCCTGGAGATACAGGGAGGAACCACATTATCAAAAGCTTTGAACCCGGTTTTCCTGTGGTTGACCATAGAGCCACTGGCAAGACAAAAAGTATTCAAGCAGTCCAGAAAGTTAGTCACATAACTAGTATCAGCATTAATAACAACATTAGTGTCATCAGCAAACATCTGCAAACCAAGCGGGGTAGGGGAATCAGGAATGTTTATACCTTTAATTAGCTCACATTCCATAGCATCCTTAACAAGCCACACTAAGGCATCACTAGCAATGGAAAATAAGAGAGGGGCTAGGGGGCAACCCTGTCTAATGGATCTGCTTAGCTTGAAGGGATCATAAATGTGACCATTTATAGCTATCCTGGACATGGCATTACCAAAAAGAGTACTAACATATTTAATGAATCTCTGGCTAGCTCCCAAATCATGAAGAGCCTGAAGGATAAAATCCCATTCAATCCTATCATAGGCTTTGTCAAAGTCAATCTTGAAGAAGTAGTAGTCTTGACCACTCTCCTCAGCATACTCCATACCTTCCCAGAGGGAGATAATAGCATCAAGAATGAACCTAACTTTTATAAATCCTTTTTGTTCAGGAAGAATGATGGAGTTCATCAGGGGACTAATTCTTCTAGCAAGGGAGGAAGAAAAAATCTTGTAGATGAATTGAGACAAGTGATAGGTCTCCAATTATTGAGATCATCTTTATTACCTCTTTTGTGGACAAGTCTAATAACTCCGATGTTAATTTGACAAGGAAGGAACCCTTTACTAGTAGCCTCTTCCCACACCAAAAGAATATAGGGAGTGAGAAAATCCTGTAATATCATGTAGAACTCATTGGGAAGACCATCATAACCAGGAGACTTACAGGGTTTCAATTTATCAATGGTTTCTTTGATCTCACCGGCAGTGAGGGGCAGGTCCAGGATGGGAAGCAGGCTTTCAGGAATCATTTTCTTCCTTTTTATGGCAATAGTGGATTTGGCCCTCTGAATATCCTCCCCCCACTTGGGAGAACTAGAGAAAACATCCATAAAGAAGATTTTAGCCTCCTGTAGAGTCTCCTCAATATTTAAAGTGTGCCCACCTTCTTTCTTCTGAATCATGGGGATGAAATCCCTACTTTTTCCTTTTTTTAACAGAGAATACATATGTTTGTTGTTTCTGTCAATTTTCTCACTCCAAAACTCCTTTGAGGAGGCAAGAGAGTAGCTAGCTTCAAGGTACCTCTCCTTGCTGAGTCTCAAGTTAGTGTCATGATATTCTTGAGAAGTAACATCAAGAGCACTCAGCTTATCCATAAGAACTTTTTTTCTATTGGCTCTCAGGTCTCTAGCTTTCTTCTTACACTGGGTGAAAAGGAGTTGAACGTCTTTAACCGACTTGTCCCAAGCTTTACACGGGGAGTTAGAGGAGCTAAAGTTGGAGGAAATGAGGCTTTTAATATGAGCCAACACACTAGGAAGTTTAAGGAAGTTAATATCAATATGCGGCCATCCAGACCTATACGAAGGGGTGCCCATCTTAATAGACACAGCCAAAGGCTTGTGATCAGAGATCAATAACGTTTGGTCAGAGTGGACACTAATGTCCCAACAGTTTTGAATGATTTTATTACTAGCATAGCATCTATCAAGCCTAGCAACAACATAAGCATTACCCAACTACCTGTTAGACCAGGTGCAACCAGAATTATGAGAAAGATCAGAAAAGTCATGAACATTACACAGATCATTCCAGGCATCTTTTTCAAAACCTCTGATAATATTACCTTTACAGTTCCATCTGTCGTTTAAGGAAGTAACCATATTAAAATCACCCAACATGATGAGGGGAGCCGGAAGGAGAGAGAGTTCCTCCCAACAAGCCTTTCTGGTTATACTGGAGTTGGAAGCATAAACAGAGACGATGGTTAAATCAAAGGGAATACCTAACTTAATAGCACACCACTCATTAGAGATGCTAGAAGAAAAATCTTTGACTAGATGAGCCAAGGGAAGGGATAAACCAATGACTGCACCCCCTTTACCCTCACAATGCTTGGTGTTATACCACCTATATCTAGAAGACACGAAATTAAGATTTAACTTGAGGGGGTCTCCACCAATTTTGACTTCTTGCAAACAAAGCACATCAGGCATCTTAGGCAAGGATTTCAGCCAATTGTTAATCATTTTAGGTCTAACAGGATCTGTAAGACCCTTCATATTGATAGTAATAATAGAAAGATCAAACATGAGAAACAAAAGAAAAAGTTACTTCCTGCTATTCTTCGTAGGCTTGGAGGCTGATAAGGAAGATCTAACCACCTCTTTCCTTTTGGGTTTGACAAGGCCAGCTAGATCTCTTGAAGTTTCAGCTTCTTGAGTCATAGGAACAATATCTTGAACAATCACATCTTCATCCATATTATTAATCTTATCTTGATCCATGGCCTCGATTTCTTGGCAGAAATCTTCCGGTGACAAACTTGAAGGGGGCTGATCTGTAGCAGCAGGAAGAAAACCAAGAGGACTAGGCAACACATTATCTTTTGTAACCTGGGGAGGGATTCTTTCCAACTGTTAGCCAACCATTATTATTTTTGTTCTGATGAATTGAATTCTGCTAAGAATCACTACCACACTCACTGGTGCCAGCCAATTGAGAATTGGGGTGGACATTTTCTTTTGAACCTGAAACAGCTGAGAGTCAACAGAGTTCACTATGTTATCAAAAGGATTAGAGACCTCTTCAAGCAGGATGTCATAAAAGTTTTCTAACTTAAAAACCTTTTTTTTGGATTTATTTACTGGTTTTTTATTTTGAAAAGACTGAACAACATGAGGATCTTTAACCTCTTGAGTCATTTCCTTATTTTTTTCATCTTCTTTGCTGGCTTGGCCCTGAATAAGAGGATAGTCTTTGATCAAATGCCCTTGCTTGTAACAGTTATAGCAAGCATTTGGGAGGTTTCTGTATAGAACTTTCTGGGAGTAGAGCTTTTTCCCACTGGAGTCCTTAATGATTAGGTGAGTTTTGATTTCTCTGGCCGTGTCAACTTCTACAAGCATTTGAGGGTCCCACTTGGGGTTGATAATGGAGTTCCTAGACTTTTGACCCAAGACTTTCCCAACCATACTACCTAGATTTTCCACCCAGGGGTAGAAGTCATAAGGCAATTCAGGAAATTCAACCCATATAGGGATTTTGGTTGGTTTCGGGCCTTTGGGGTTAAATCCAATATACCACTTAAAAAAAGACATAGGGGTGTTACGAATGAGCCACTAACCTTCACTTATGACATGCAGAGCACTATTAGCTTCTTCAAAGAAGAACAAAAAATAGTTATTAGGACAATATTGCACATGTTTAACAAAGAGACCCCTTGATTCCCAGTGTGTTTTAATCCAAGATTTCAGAATCTCCTGAGCAGGCCTTGGGCCATGACATCGCCCTATGACAACTCTATCAGTGAGCTCATGATGCCAGTTATCCAAGGAGTTCTTGTCAATAACGAGAGTATCATCCTCGTTATCACTTTCAACATTGTCTATACACAGTTCGTGAGGGTTGGCCTCAACCTTTTCTTTACCTTTACCAGAAGCTGATAGAGGAGAGAAAATACATGGACCATGATTGCTATCCAAACGAGCGCTAGACATGTTACCGTTACCCTTGGCAGACTCCGCGTACGATTTCTTGGGGGAAAACGACATAGCAGCATCTTTCTGCAGTTCCGGGAAATTAGAAGAAGCTTGGCCACCTTGGAAACCTGGTTGCATGTGATCCGAAGAGGTCACTAAGTGTCCCTTGGGGAAGGAAGGAAGCATAGAGCAATCCATGGAGTTACTACACGACTCCATCACCGATATTCCGTTGCGTAGAGCTTCAAAAAGCGCCATTTGAGCAAAGGTTTAGTGAGCACGCTAGCAGCAAAAGCGCCTGCCCCCCCAATGTTGGGGGGACAACGCAAGAGAGGGAACCGAGAGGCCCTAGCCCATCGAAGAGGAGAAGGAACCATAACTCATTACCGCCATTACCACCGGTCAAGATTTGGCTCATTGTCTTACTTTTGTGCAAATTTAAATAAGTTGCCTTCGGGCAATCCTTTTCAATCACTTGATGCCTCACCTTAGGCATCATCAAAATTTGAGGGATACGTTGGAAATGAAAGTGTGCATCTTAGAGGTGGGCAATTGCCAATGCACATCAAATCATAAAAGTGAAGATCATGAAAAGTGGGTATAAGTGGCCATCAAATCATCAACGCAATGATCTCTTGCAAATACAAATGCACGTGCAAATAATAGTTCTCTTTGCACGCATGTGAAAAAAGAGGATAAATGGAGGGCGAGCAAATCTATGTGTTTCAAAATTCAAACTTGTCCAAATCCCGATTCACTCCACTACCAAGCGGTATTTAAATTTGATGCCCGACCCTGGGCATCACTAAATTTTGGGGGATGCCCTTGAAATAAAGTCGGCATGCTTATCAAACAAAAACATATTTCCATTGTTTTGATAGAACATCACCTTGATGTTAGAGTGTTTGGCTACACACCATCATTGTATTTAACTTTCAATATTTTCTATCATGAAGAAAAGCAATTAAAAAATGTTTCTTTTTTTACCTCTCTATGAAGAACATACAAATATATATATATATATATATATATATATATATATATATATATATATATATATATATATATATATAAATAGTATGCATAAAATATAGAATCCAATGATTAGTCTCTCTCTTTCTCCCTCTCTCTCTCTTTCTATTATGCATGAAGTAAAATTTGATCATACATTATGTCATTCTGAATATGGAAGTAATAAAAATCAAATGATTCCTCAAAAAACGAGTTCCTACTATAATTCATATTTTCAAAATGTAATCACAATCCAAAACATGTTCTCCGTAAATTTGAAACAAAATAAGAATGAGTCTAAAGATCAGCCACACGATGATCTTAATTTGAATGAGTCTAAAGATCAGGCACACGATGATCTTAATATGAATGAGTCTAAAGATCAGCCACACGATGATCTTTTGATTTTTCCCATATGTCATAGATTCTTTCCCAATTCAAAAGATCACATGAGGGTCCAAGCATGGAGATTTGCATAAGCATATCCAATGTGTCCACCTTAAGATGTTTACGATCAATTTTTATAATGTTTTGCTTGGAGAATCCTCTTTGACAAGTTACTGATGATATAGGAAGCACCAAGAGTATCTGCCACAACTTTAATAGATTTGGAAATTTTTCTTGCCAATGTGAACTATTAGAGAAAACTCTCCATGCATCTTTGAAATTCATCCCTTTGCATCCATAATATAGAGTATCTACAAATGCCTTCAACTCTTTTTCACATCCATTGACATTGATGACATGATAACCATATGATGGCTTTTCTATCTCTTTCATCTTGATCACTTGGTTAGTACATAGGACTAAATAATTTGCTAGCATTGGAAAAATACATAGCAAGAAACCTTTCATTGACACAATCAATTACTTTCAATACAAAATCCTTTGCCATCATTATGCATGTATCCATAATATAGAGTATCTATAAATGCCTTCAACTCTTTTTCACATCCATTGACATTGATGACATGATTACCAATACGTGTAGCAAACATTATAACCATATGATGGCTTTTCTATCTCTTTCATCTTCATCACTTGGGACATAGGACTAAATAATTTGCTAGCATTGGAAAATACATATCAAGAAACCTTTCATTGACACAATCAATTACTTTCAATACAAAATTCAAAGATCCACCTTGGATGTCTAATGGAAAACTATTTTTATATTTGCCTGGCATGGATACATACAAAAGAATATGAATATACTCTTTCCCATTCTCATTTACATGTTTCAAGTAACCCATTCGTGCATTTTCAATGAAGAGTTTCAAGTATACGGTACTCTTTGCAAAGATATCACCAAGAAATTTCTTTTTCAAAGAGTTCAAGCATACTTCTATAGATGTGCTGAAAGAAGTAATATCTATACTTTCTTTTTGGAAAATTTTATTCAATCCATCCAATTCCAATAAGACATCTACTAATAGATGTATGCAAACTAGGACTTTGAATATGCATAATTTTTCATACCACATTAGTGCTTGGCATTTCCAAAATATCAAGATTGTTGGCTATAATTTAACCAAGTGTACCATCACATACCCTCTTGCCAACCATCTCACATCATGAATCTACAACACTTCCAACACTTCAAGTTCCATTTCTTGAAGTATGTTTTGAAAGTCCGAATGTCTTACATTTGAAGCATTTATCCAAGAATATACTTGTTGGAAGCAGCCAGAGGCACAGACGACGCGGAAGCATGTAACAACGGAGCAGGGAGCCAGTCAAATCTTTTTTCAAAGAATCATGTTCTAAAAATACTTTTCAAAAACCTCCAACAGTGATTTTTATCACTATTGTAACATATGTAACATAGAAAACCCCATTTTGTAATCCATAGCTCCATTTTGTGCAAGCCGAGGAGTCCTCGAGCTTGAGGAGCTTAGGTAGAACAAGCGTATCAATTTTCGTTATTTTTAGACATCGTTTACCCTTCCAAATAGCATCTAGGACCTAATTTTTAACTATGCCGGTCACTAGATGTGAAACCGGTCAAAACTAGTCTAGAAACTATAAAAAGAGCTAGAGAGCTCATTTTTGAGGTTGGTTAGTGTTAGCTAGTGTGAGCTTAGAGCTATTTTTGAGCTTGTAAGAGTGTTCTTGAGTAATAGAGTTGATTTTTCATCTTCCATTGTGTCTTGCTTGTCTCTTCGTAGTGTGTGTGTATGTGTGTGTGCATTTCTATGCTTCTCACCTTCACTCTCACTTCATCTCACATTCACGATCTTCATATCACTCCTATCTCTTCCGCGGATTGACATTAAGGAGGTGGCGCTTCTTAACGTGGTTCTCACCATTGTGCTAGAGCAACACCAAATTTGGCGCCGTTGCCGGGGATCGAGTCTAGGACGAATGTGTGATGGTAAGAGTATAGCAAGAAGTGGCGTTGGAAGGTAAAAATTTCAGTTTTTGTTGTTGTTTTTACTTAGTTTTTAGTGTTTTTCACCTCCCCCACACTCCATCTTCATCACCGCATCATCATCTTCATCTCCAAAAAAATCAGAAAATTCACCATATCCACCCATTCTCCTCATTTGTGCATGCGAGAGAGTGAGAGAGAGCTTTTGTGATTGTGTGTGCTTTTGCTTTCTTGAGTTTTCTTGCAGGTACAGTACTCCAGTGCATCAGGAAGGCTGCAAAAAGGTAAGAAAATCACCTTCTGTCAGAAATTTTCGAGTGTGTCAGACCATCGTGATGGTCTGCAAACTTTGGAATTTGAGGTAAGCGACTTCATAGACGTGTAGGCGACACCAGCGTCTCTAGGAATCCACACTTGCATTTGCAAAATCATCAGTTTGGTGGACCATCGCGACGGTCTCAGACCATCGCGATTGTGTCACACCATCACGATAGGCTCACGCCATCGCGACGGTCTCACGCCATCGCGACGGTTCATTTGGACCATCGCGATTGTTCGCGGACCATCGCGATTGTTCGGTTGACCCCACACCATCGCGATTGGCTCACGCCATCGTGCTGACGGTGCCACGTGGCAAGCGGGACCATCGCGACGGCTCGCACCTCACACCATCGCGACAACCCAAAATTTTGGACCATCGTGATTGGCTCACGCCATCGCGCCCAGACCATCGCGATTCGCTCAAGCCATCGCATCTGTGACCATCGCGACGGTTCACTTTGGACCATCGTAATTGTTCACGTTGACCGTTGACTGATGCCATCACGATTGTCCGCCTGATCGAGCCATCGCGATTGTCCACTTTCACGCCATCGCGATTGTCCACTTTCACGCCATCGCGACGGTTTACCCTCACGCCATCGCGACGGTTTACCCTCACGCCATCGCGACGGTCCCAAACCATCGCGATTGTCTCACACCATCGCGATTGTGCACCCCCATCGCAAATTTTAGGGTTTCATTTTTTGGCCAATTTTGGGGCTATTTTTGGGAAATTTTTGGGTGATTAGACTCATAGGAGACCCCTTAGCTCATATTTGGAGAAACATCGGTTTGTCAGTTTTTATCCCCGAGGGCCTGAACGGTCATAACTTTTTCATCCGAAGTCCGTTTTTTGAGCTTAATAGCTCGTTAGAAAGCTCTTTACGAGTACTACGTGACCTTGATTGTTTTTTTCTTAAAGGATACATCTATTTTTAGATAATCTATTCTGAGGTTGACTTAGTTTGGGACTAGAAAGCCAGGGAGCGAACATTGAAAAGTTGGGAAAAAGGGAAGGGACTTAAAAGGTGTATATACTCAAGTGTTTGATCATCCAACTGTGAATTGGTCTAATATTGGATTTTTCCAGGTCTAGCAAGGGCAATCAAAGGCAACCAAGGCAAGGCAGTGAAGGGCATAAAGCTTGGGAAGCGCGACTTCTTAGGCAGCAGAGCAACCAAAAAAGCTGACTCGAGGTTGGAAGATTACTCAACCCCCTCAGTCAATTCTTAGCTTAGGATAAACATTAGCATTGTGGATTAAGACGATAGGAACGCCTCAAGTTCAAGAGAGTTAAATTTATCAAGTTCAAGACTAAAGTAAAGGTGTGTGACACGAAAACCTAAAGGAAAGAACATAAGTCTGACGGAACGAGAACTCAAAGTACCACGGAAAGTCGAATTCCTGACGCATACATTAAGACAAGAATCTAAAGAAATTTAAAAAGAATCAAGAAAGTAATAACAAAGAATCTCTGATGATCTGAGGGTGTACTGAGTGTGCAAGGAACAAAATTAATGAACCTTAGATCGGGCAAACATATAGGTAAGTCAGACCAGCGAAGCCTTAGATCATCAGAGGCAAGTGTAAGAACTACTGCACGATCGTGGGCTCAACAATTGAACACTAGTTATCCCTACGAGAGCTGAGATACTAGTGATTCAGAAATGGCATTTAGCACAGAAAAACCAGGAGGGTCGAATGTAGCCTATTTAGAAAAACCAGAAGGACCCTATAGAACACAACTAGAGTTTCTCCGAACCAACCGATTAGGTGCTCGCATCTATGAGGATGGTTTGCGAAGGCAAGTGGTGCAAATGCACAACCCCGATCAACCCATTGGATTGGAATATCTAGTGGTGAAATTCGAGAGAGACACGTACATAGACAAGGAAGGAACGATGTACATCGTAAGTACGCAGCCAAACAATACCAACGAGTTTGGCATGATTCAACCAGAGACGAAAACAAAATCTCAAGGAAAAGAACCATTAGAAGAGCCTAGAACACCTAGAGGGAAATCTGTACTGACACGAGTACTAATCCCGGATTGGATCCCTCAAGCCAACAGAAGCATAGAGTTGTTTGTAAATAAAGAAACTGATGAAGCCTTTTGGAGATACAAGACCAAAATACTTAGTGAGGTAGGTATCATCACTATATACGAGTTCAAGGATCCGGATACACCTGGAAAGGTTGTATACCTGGATGAGACTTCAGAAAGAGTCTTTGTGGTACCTGACCACGCTAAAAACACATACACATGGAGAGGTGAATTGGTATTCCCTCCATCTAGAACGAACATGAATACAAGTCAACAAGGGGCAGGAACATCCTCAGCCCATGGAAATCAAAGAGAGGGAAATAAAGAGAGACCGGAAGTAAGCTTTAATCACCCCATAGGGAGAGATAGAACAACCACGAACACTAATAGAGCAGATAGACAAAGAGATCATGGAGTACTAGGTGGTAGAGATGATTTTCCTCTACCTAGACCACGCGAACACGCAAGAATATTGAGACCCACACAGTTAGTAAAATCAATGAAGAATTACTTTGATGGGACAGGAGATCCCTATGACCACGTCGCAGAACTCAAGCAAGTACTAAGAGGTAAACAAGTTGAAGACATGTTCACGCAATACAACGCATTTGGACTAACGTTAAAGAATACCGCTTTAACTTGGTTCCAGCCTCTGCAGCAAAGGCAATTTAGAGACATCCATCACTTTTTAGAGTCATTCATCACTGAATTCTCTAAAAGTGGGATTAGACATGACACATCTTTGTTGATTCATAGCTTTAAATAGACCCCTCAAGAAACAGTAAGACTGGCAGGACGTAGGTTTAGACAATATGTTGAACGATGTCCAATGCAAGAGCTACCCTCACAAGCCAAGCAAGTGTCATTGTTTTTAGATGGCTTGTTCAGCTCTAAACTACGCTCCTACGTGTACCTAAAAGAACCCAGAACGCTAGAGCAATGTGTAAGAATTTGTATAGACATTGAGGACAACTTAGGAGACGAGTTGGAACTCTCAAAGGCCTATAAGGACTCAGACTGTTCATCTCTAGCATCCACAAAATTGTCTAGCTCAATAGAAGACCTTGCAGAAAAAGTGGCCCAGAAACTAGGAGTTTCTAGTAAACCTAGGGTGCTAATGAACAAGCGTTGTTACACCTGTGGTGGTGACCATATGGCAAATGTGTGTCCCAATGCAACACAACCTCAAGCCAACCCTAGTGGCGAATATTGTACAATTGAGAGAAGATACACGAATCATACGGCTCAGGACTGCCCGTACAACAAACAAACCGTGAGACAGAACTACCCGCAAGCATACCCGCAGCCAGGTAGGTATCAAGGCCAATACAATGCTCAGCCTTATTACTATAGGCCTCCTCAGAACTACCCATACCAGGCTCAACAGAGACCTCAACCTGTCTTAGCTTAGCAGCCACCCCCACCAGCGAATGTCATCTCAGTCAAATACGCTGTTGTAGAAGAGAATCTAAATAGGGCCTTAGTGCCTTCTTCACCTTTGATCACAGAGGGTGACCCGAATTCGAACAGTTTTGACTCCACTCATGTAGATAGTCCACCTGCATATTACACAGAGTCACCAGAACACGTAGAAACATATCATTATGATAGTCCACCAGTGGAACCTAGTTGGGAGCCCGACTATGCTAATGTGATGTACACAAACCCAAATCCACGACCCCAATTGAGACAACAAAGACCACAGGGCCCTAGAGGACCATGATTTAGGTGCCAAGGAGATCATTTCATAAAGGATTGTCCACATCCCCCGATAGCAGGACAATCACAGTACTATAACATCCAAGGCTTTTGTGCTGATTGTGGCAAAGAGCACATAATCAAAGATTGTCCTAAAAATCCAGTTAACGCTTCGAATGTGACACCGATCAATGTGATAGGTATTGTAAATAACGCAGATGGATCCAACCCTACATACGTGCCTATCCAAGCTATAACAAGAGCCCAGGCGCTCTTACAGAACCAACAGCTTAATCAAGAGAAAGTAGCCGGAACCAGTGAAGTTGCAGAATCTAGTAGTAAAAAGACAAAATCTTGGAGAGATTCTAGAGAAAGGATAAAGAGAAAATGGAGTAAAAAGATAAGTGATTTGGAAGGAAGTTTGAAGGAATCTAGAGCCAAAATCCAAGAATTGACTTCACAGGAATTGAATCAAGAGAATCCAGCTCAGAAATCAGGATCCGTTTTAGCAGAACCCATACCAGAAAATCTAGACATGATGTTTCGTGCATATCAGGCTAGATTAAAAGAGGGACCTCAGGTAGCTGAAATGAGCAAAAACTACCCTCGAGCTGATCTAGAAATTGAGAGAACTAAACTTTGCATGAAAATGGTAGAACTAGCACAAGCTTTGTTTGAAGCCTCTAGATATCTTAATTGGAATAACATGGCAAAACCTGAACTACACTTTCAAGGACTAATGGAGAGGCTAGAATACTTGATTGAAAGCAAAGAGAAAAAGGATCAGCCTAGGAATAGCCCTATCTCCCATCGAAGCTGAATATAGAGCCTTAGCTTGTGTCATATGTGAGATTATGTGGTAGAAGAAGCTCTTTAAAGACTTGAACTTAAAGGTAAAACATATTCCAATCATGTGCGACAATATGAGCAGTGTACATCTAGCTTAGAATCTAGTTTTTCATGTTAGGTCCAAGCACATTAAAGTACACTATCATTTCATAAGAGAGAATGTGATTGCAAGCGAAGTCAAGATGGAGCATGTAAGCATTAAACATCAATTTGCAGATATGTTTACAAAACGATTGGAAGGAATGAAGATACTAAAACTCAAAAGAAGCATTAGCATGGTAGATTTAAGTTCATGGCTTGAGGAGGAGTGTTAAAAATCAAGCCTTGAAGATGGCTAAAACTTATTTCGGTAGTTTTTTGCTATTTTTATTGGTGCTTTTTTGGTAATATTCCGGTGGTTCTTCAGTGGCCTAAAACTTTATGGAATCATGCAGCCGAGTCTCTTTTGGTAAGTTTTCAATGTCTTTTTGATAGTTCGGTAGTACGGTAGTCTAGGAGTCCAGTGGTCCGGTATGTTCTGTCGCACAAGAGTTTCGAATATTTGCCTAAATCATAGCTGAATTCTGGAGGCACATATGATAAGTGGACCTATTAATTAGAGGCTTGATATCATGAATTTCAGCTATCAAGAAGTCTCAACCACTTTCCCAAATCATAGATTACCAAAAAATATTAAGAGGCTTATTGAGAAATTCTTGCAAACTTATAGGAGCACTTTTGGATCACCTATATATATATATATATATATATATATATATATATATATATATATATATATATATATATATATATATATATATATATATATATATATATATATATATATATATATATATATATATATATATATGAATCAAAGTCAAGAATTAAGTAAGAGGCCTCTACTCTCCTCCTAGTTGAAGACCTCTACTCTCTTCCTAGAGTTAGCATAGAGCATAAGAAAGTTGTTATATGCAGCCCCCTTACTCAATTAGTTATTTTGTTAGCTTATTCTTCTTTGTAGTTAGCCATTGCTCACTACTGCTGTGAGGAGTGAGCTAGTTTCCATCACTACTTTGTTTTGGTTGTAACTCCTTTTGGTATGGATTTCAAGTAATTTCACGTGCATTCGATTGCTTATAGAGTCTATTGAATGTGGTGTGAATATAGTGACTATGCTCTAAGTGATCTCTGAGTAAAGTTATAAATAGAGGTGTGTCTTTGCACATAGACAAACAACAGTACCGACTAGTCTAACTTGTAGAGATAACTTTTCCCTATTGGAGTATCCAATCAAGTGTTTTAAAGTGCCATGGATAGCTATGAGTGGTCTACTTTCATTCTAGACAGTTTCATTATTTTTTCACATCTAGATTTTGCATTAGAGGCTAAACAGTGACTCAGGAT
The DNA here is from genome assembly GCA_020310875.1 of Ceratopteris richardii. Taxonomy (NCBI): domain Eukaryota; kingdom Viridiplantae; phylum Streptophyta; class Polypodiopsida; order Polypodiales; family Pteridaceae; genus Ceratopteris; species Ceratopteris richardii. The sequence continues at coordinate 34,270,230 of CM035437.1, forward strand.
CACTGTGGAAAATAACGTGTGAGGGCCTAAAACCTTCCAAAGCTGTATAGGGGTGTTGCATATCCCCCAGTAGTGCTAACCACCCATACCTACGAGTGCTCTTTGTGTTGTATATGTATGTGTGAAGTGAATTTGTAAGGAGCTAAGAACCCTTCCTTTCCTTCATATCCATCCTTGCTTACGAACTTGAGAACTAAAGTAAAATTAAAGGCCATTTCTTTAGTGTTCCTCTTATAACATGATGCACCCATTGAGAAACTCAATTTAATGAATTTCTTAATCTCCAATAACCAAAACCATCCCATTCGTGCCAACCAACGTTATCAACCAAGACTCCTCCTTTCCATCCATATCACATACAGTAGGAAGATATTCTTCCAACAATGCATAGCCTATCATTTTTGGGTTGAGCTTTTGGAAGAAATCTTTGCATCTCAAGAACTATTTATCTTTCCAATTCTAGAGTATATCTTTAGCTTCGACATCTGGATCTTCATTCTTCTGTAAGGAAGCCACCTTCAAGTTCAACCATGGCATCAATCTTTTCACTTTTCTATGGAAGACTCAATGAAGATGTTGTAGAGTTTTTTGACAACTTGAAAATGGCATACCTTGTCTCACGTTGGGGTCAACAAGCTATCAAGTTAAGGGATTTTCCATTGGTTCTAAAGAAGGGAGCCAAAGTATGGCGCAACAACCTATCAAACGAGGCAATAGGAAGATATAAAGCAATGCGTGAAGTGTTCATAATGCGATATGATGCCAGAAGGATTGTGACAACAATTGCTCTCACTAAGGTATATAACTCTTGAAGAATTTTCAAATTATGAGTCCAAGTTTGAGTGTGTATGGAATAATTGGAAAAGTACTTAGGGGCAAATAAAGTAGCTCCAAAGTTTTTGAAAAGGGATAGATTCATCTCTTCCTTTCTTAGAAACAAAAAGTGGAGTTAGAATTTCTAGGGACCTTTGAAGAAAGCACTAGAGATAGTAAAAGTGAAGGGTCGAAAATTAAATTTTTAGTTTTCAAAGGTTGAAAATATAGAAAACCAATGCATACCAAGCCAAAATGAAAAATAATAGTATTGTTTAATATGTTGGTGTAATAAAAAATTTAAGACTTACAATATGTGATATAGAGGCTGCTTTGGATATGTATGTGATTGCAACCAAGGGGAAAGGCTACCTCACCTTATCAGGATGTCCATGGTTAATCGTGATAAAAGTAGATAAAAAATAGGTTATGATCTTCTAGTTCTCAAACCAAATGATAAAACAAAGTCAGTTACCTATGATTTGGAGGACTAGAAGAAGGAAGATCATAGGTATCAAACAAGTATAGATGAACAGAGAGGAATTGACAATTGAGAATAAGTCATCAACACTCAAAATCATGGGCATGATCTTTCTAGGAAAGGAAGATGGAAGCAAAGAGGATGATCTACAACAATCACAAAGTGAGGATTCCACATCCAATGCGGATCTCCAAAAGATGCTAGTAGAAGATCTCATCTTAGAGGAAAGGATTAGGCACATCAACATGCTCAAAAGGTATCACAAATTGTTCATTAAATATTATAATGAGATATAAGGTATAAAGAACATTCAACATCATATCAAAATCAAGTCAGAATCAAAGCTAGTGGCACAAAAGCTCAGAAGGATCAGAAAACTTCAACAAGAGGCTCTACTAAATGGGGTAAATAGACTCATAGAGGTTGGTTTCATTTATAATATCAAATTCAAAATGGCTGTCTCTAGTAGTAGTTATCCGAAAGAGCAATAAATGGAGGATGTGTGTAAACTATAAACCCTTGAATTTAGCAACCAAGAGAGCTCATTTTTCACTACCTTCCAAGATGAAATTCTAAACGAAGTGGTAGGTCATGAAAGATACACTCTATATGATGGATACTCATGGTACTTTCAAATTCCGATAGTTGAGAAGGATCAAAGAAAGAGCATATTCATTATGCCATGGAGATGCTTTGTTTATCGGGCAATGCCTATTGGTTTAACCAATACACGTACAACATTTCAAAGCTTTATGAACTATGTTTTTCAATGATTCTTTGGATCATCAATAAGGGTATACATGGATGACTTTTGCATATATAGTACTAGATCTATGCATTGTCGGAAGGTTGAAGAAGGCTTAAAGAGATTGGAGGTTGGAGGTTAATTGAATCTTGATAAGTGTCATATTACAGAGAAAGAGCTAGTGCTCCTTGGACATCTCATATCAGAAAAGAGGATTCTGATTGATGCATTCAAAGAGGAAGCTTTATTGGCTCTATCTCCTCCAATAACAATGAAGCAGATCCTCACTTTTGTACAAAAAGTATGCAAAATATCATGATTCATCCAGCTTCTATCTGAATAATATCGTCGTTAGAGAAATTTGCACAAGATAGTGTCTTTGCAGGTGATGATATCCATAGTGAATATTTTGAAGAAATCAAAAGATTACTCAATACTCTATCCACATTCATGATCCTAAATATGGGAGAGATTTTCTAAGTGTGTCCAAGCATAGGTAAGAAAGCAATAGGAGTAGTGTTACTCCAAAAGAACACAAAAATATCTCACATGTGTCCTGTTTACTTTGCTAGCAAGGTAATGAAAGAAAATGAGAAGAGATACACATATGTAGAGAAACTCAGGTATGCACTTATGTTTGGATTAAGGAAGTTTTGGTCTTACCTTCTTGCTAGGTCTTTCATTGTTCTTACAACAGATCATGCATTCCCATATGCGGTACAACATATAAGTATCTCATCTAAAATAGCAAATGGATGCTTGGACTTCAAGAATATAACTATAACTTTGTAGTAGAGGAAAACACAAGAGCTGTCTTGTAGACATAATCACCTATAGGAAGTTGGAGAGGAAAATATCCAATGAGAGGGACACGGGAGCAACCTTCCATGAACAAGATATTAAAGAGCACATATTGTATTTTTTGATGGTGCATATAAGAAGCAGGTCAACAAAGCAACAGGAGGGTTTCTAATCTATGAACAAAACAAATGACTCATCTTCAAGAAGGTATAACTCTTCCTTATGCTCATTCAAATAATGAAGCAAAATATGTAGCACTATATGAGGCCTTGCATGAATGTGTTCAACATGGTATCAAAAGTTTGATTATCAAAGGAGAATCAATGTTGATAATTAAGCAATTGCAAAATTTTTGGTGTTGCAAAAGTCAAAATTTGTTTGAATGGTTGAAAAGGGTAAGAGTATAATATATCATGTACCAAGGAGTGAAAAATAAGGAATTAGATGCATTAGCAAATGAGTGGTTTGATGGTTTAATAGCATCCATAATGTTGGGAGAAAATAGTTTTTTAGATCAAGAAGGATTAAAAGTTATCATCAAGTTTCTTGAGACTCAGAACCACCCAAGCTCCTATACAAGGTACAAAGGCATAGACTAGTAGAAGAAGGCTCTACAATATTAACTCATAGGAGATTATATCTATGAGAAAGATAAGGACCTTACCCTTAGAAGGGTCCCCTCATCGGATGAAATAAAGAGCATTATGGAATCATGTCATGATCATGCACATGGAGGATACTTCTCACATGAAATGACAATAAGGAAAGTACTTCAAGGAGGGTATACATGGCCTACACTTCATAAAGATGTTTAATTGGTGTAAAACATGAAATAAATGTTAGATTGTATGGAATAAGAATCTTATGTATGAACCATGCATACCAATCATCTCGTATGGTCCATTTAAGAAATGGAGAATCGATGCAATTACACTCCCACCAAGGACAAGCTCAGTGAAGGAGTACATCATTGTGGCAATGGACTACATGAATAGATGGGTAAAGAGAGAACTCAAATTCCACGAATTTATGGTGGTTGTGTTGTAATGAAGGAATCAATCAATCACCTAAAAGTAGATCAAACTAGATGTTTACTTTTCCTAGATTGTGGGAAAGTGAATTGATTCCCTCCAATAACCTTTATCGCCTTCACTTGAATTCAAAATCCACTTGTGGAAGTCGTGGAGCACTTGAAAAGTCTACATAAAATCACTTGTACATTACATGGAAGCAACATACATACACTTGTGGTCATCATTGTCTTGCTCCTTCTCTACAGAGCTCCAAATTAAATGAAATAGGACTCATTTCAAAGGTATTAGTATTGTTTATGCCTGTAAATTTTCAAAGCATTTGGTTTAGTAGATTGGGAGAGATTTTCGTTTTTCTATCTGGGGTCGATCTCCTTGTATTGCTGAAAAATAGGAGGTACCATTGTTGAGTCTCTAGTTCATCTTGGACGAGGACTAAGTAAAACTTTTTTCGGGAATTTTGGAGGTGGATTAAGTAAAACTTTTTTCTCAGAGGTCATAATCATGAATGTAAACTACTTTAACAAAATAACCCTATACAAATATAAGTAAGAGTGCAAAGATAATTTTCAATGTTCTAAGACAATTTTCTAAGATAATTTAAAAGTAATATCATCCCTTTGAGATTCTAGATAGAAGGATTTGAACAATTGAAACTTCAATCAGTATCTATTGCATTGCTCTTTAGCTTCTCGTTCGTATTATTCATCAAGATCAGTTGCTCTTAAATGCTCTAAAAAATAGATTAGGAGAAACATAAGTACTTTTTATGAACGATAAAACAAACTCATGTTTTTATAAATTACTTTCAACTCTTATCATATAGATATATACACATAATTTATTCATATCTTCATGCATACATCCATGCTTTTTCATACATACATGCACACACATACATTTATGCATATGAACACTCTCTAACATTCACTTTCATTCATCTATATATTTGCGCATATGCATGTATACATCTTCTCATGCATATGCACACTTTCATACACACATTCATGCTCATACACTCTCTCATGCATGCACACATACAATCTCATATGCATATACAAACACTCATATGCATACACACATACTCGCATTCATGCACATCACATTCCATGCATACACTTCATACCAACTTCATATATGCACATGAATATATCAATCATGCATATGCATTCATGCTCACTCATATTAATTCATGTATACATTAACTTATATACATTCATACATTTATACACTTTATATGCATACATCCTTCATTACTTACACATGTTCATGCACTTTCACACTTATGAATTATACTAATCATGCATATGCATTCATGCACATGCATACATGCATACATGCAAACATGCATTCATGCATTCACCTCATACAAACATGCATCTATACCACACTTATTCATGCATGCATACACCTCATTCATACATACTCATCTTATTCACTTATGCACATGCACACACTTCATGTACATGCCTTCTCATTCATACATGCTTATGTATGGCATATGCACATATCATTCATGCACATGCACTCTTTCAAGCATGCACGCATACAATCACATATGCATGGACACGCACTCTCAAATGCATGCACACATACTGTCATTCATGCACCTCACATTCATATGCATGCGTACACTTCATACCGACTTCATATATACACATGCATATGCATTCATGCTCACTCATCATATTCATTCATGTATAAATTAACTTATATACATTCATATATGCACACAATTTACATGCATACATCATTCATTAGTTACACATGTTCATGCACTTTCACACATGCCTTATATTAATCATGCATCTGCGTTCATGCATTCTTCATGCACATGCATACATGCAAACATGCATTCACCTCATACAAACATGCATCTTTACTACACTCATTCATGAATGCACACACCTCATTCATACATACTCATCTTATTCACTTATGCACATGCACACACTTCATGCACATGCATTCTCATTCATACATGCTTGTATATGGCACATGCACATATCATTCATGCACATGCACTCTTTCATGCATGCATACATGCAATCTCATATGCATGTACACACTCTCTCATATGCATGCACAAATGCTCTCATTCATGCACCTCACATTCATATGCATGCATACACCTCATTCATACATACTCACCCATTGGAAAAGGAGGGATGGAGCATGATCAAGACTTTGGAGCCATCCGAAAAGTTCTCTGCCAATGGGAGGAGCATGAAGAAGGTGATGGGGGAGTTGAGAGACTCTCTATCTCTCTCACTCCCTCTCTCACTCTATCTCTATCTATATCTACTTCTACCATAAGAACGCATAACAGCTGCCGGTAGCAATCCAGGGGGAGGGGGGAGAAGGAGGAAAGGAATAATTATCTGCATAAAAAAAACATTAGGATAATAAAACACATATATTAGTTATATGTACACACTCAAAAACACTTAGACACATGCACACACATTTACTTAATAGACAAGTACACTTACTGGCACACTTTCACATGCACACTCTCATTTTACCCATGTACAATCATGCACTCAAAGGCACACGGCTCACTTAGACTCACCCTTTTACTCACACATCATACTTAGACACATAAATAGGTAGTTACATACGTATGTATATTGTTTAAGTACGTACTAGTTAAATTTATATTAACCGTACATTTATTACTTCAAATATATTATTTATTAGTTACATGTGTTAAAGCAATGATTAACCATATATATATATATATATATATATATATATATATATATATATATATATATATATATATATATATATATATATATATATATATATATATATATATATATATATATATATACATAAACATTTATTTTAATATATATACATAAAGTAAATTAAATATCTATTAATACACACACATCACACATTTATGTTATTATTTTTTTATTAGGGTTAGAGCACATTTATACACATAAAAATCACCATCTATATGAATCATCATAATCACCGATAACCTAACGTCAATCAAATCCTAGCAGTAGGCACACCTTCCCATTGTGAGAATCATCAGAAAAGAACTTAAGGGTAATGGTACTTAGGATTCATGATCTGGAAATCACACATAACCCAAATTTACGTAGCAAAAAAAGATTCCTTTATATAGCTCTATGACCTAAAGGAAGATTTTCCAACACTATCTAAGAGGACTGAGCATACACATGAAGATTCAAGTGACCCTGATGATGATCAGAAGACTCCACGAAGAGAGATTAATTCTTGAAACTCCAAAAGCAAAGCTAAAGTGAAGGATTTGAGAGATGTAGAATCATCTCAACAAACCATAAGAAGATCTACAACGAAGAAAAGGAAGCCAAAAAGTTATGGTTATGACACATCCTTGGTCACCAAGCATTCAATTTATATTGCTTAGGATACAAACTCTAAAGAACCATCAACATATGAAGAGGCCAAGAAGAAACCAGAATGGAGCGATGCCATGGAAGAAGAAATTGAAGCTCTTCAAGAGAATCAGAATTGAGATTTGGTTCTCGAGAAGCCATCCATGAAGGTCATTGAATCAAGATGGATTTACAAGGTAAAGAAGAATTTTGATAGCTCAATTAACAGGTACAAAGCAAGGCTTCTAGCTAAAGGGTTTGCTCAAACCCAAGGTATAGATTATGAAGAGACATTCTCACCTATGGCAAAGATGCCTACAATCAGAGTACTCAAGAGTGTGGCATCTTCTAAGAATTGGAATATCTATCAAATGGATGTAGAAAATGATTTTCTTAATGGTTGGATTCTAGAGGCGGTGTACATGGCTCAACCTCTTGGTTTTGAAGATAAATCATATCCATAACATGTATGCAGGCTAAGGAAAGCCTTGTATGGCTTGAAGCAAGCTCCTAGAGCATGGAATAACATATTGATCACTTATTCACAAGATAAAGGATTTTTGGTGAGCAAGGCAGATCCTTCCCTCTTCATAAAGAGGACCATTTAGAATTCATATATCTCTGTGTATATGAGGATGATATAATTATTACAGGTAATGATGCAGATGGAATCAAGAGGATCAAAGCTCATATGAAAGAAGAATTCAAGATCAGTAATCTTGGCCTACTCACCTACATCCTAGGATTGTAAGTGGTATATACAGAGAGAGATATGTTCCTAACTCAGAGAAAGTATATTGGAGACATGCTTTCCAAGTTCAAGATGGAAAATCAAAGTTTGCAGGTACTTAAATGGAGATAAATCATAAGCTAAGTGCTCATGAAGGTGAGCTAATTCAAGATATTACTAGTTACCAAAGTCTTGTTGGAAGCTTGAAGTATGCTACCTTGGCTAGGGTTGATATATGCTATGGAGTTAGTGTGCTAAGTCAATTTATGCACACTCCAAGGAAGCCTCACATGGAAGCAGCTAAAAGAATTTTGAAGTATTTTAAGAATACAATTAATGAAGGGTTGTATTACCCTTATACCTCTTATTTAGATATCAAGCTATTTTCTAATGCAGATTGGGCAGGTTTCAAAGATGATAGGAGAAGCACCTCATGCTATCTCACATTTGCAGGTACCAAATTGATTTCTTGTTCATCAAAGAAGCAACCTATAGTTGCTCTCTCATCAACTAAAGCTGAATACAGAGGACTTGCAAATGCTACTCAAGAGGCTATGTGGATCAAGGCCCTTTCATACTTCAACTCCACACATGTTTGTAGATAACATTAGTTCATTGCATCTTGCTGCTAACCCTATCTATCATCCTAGGACAAAACACATTGAATTTCACTACCATTATTCAAAAAAAAGATCATTAGTAGGGAGATACAACTCTCATATGTATCCACACATCAACAATGTGCAGATATGATAAAAAACACATTGAATGGAAGCAAGTTGAATAGGTTCAAATCAATGATTGCTTTGCAGGAAATTATGAAGGAATGAAGTCTCAAGCATCTTAGGCTCAAGGAGGAGTTTTTGGTACATTTGGCAAGCCTAAGTGCTTGGCCAAATATTCAAGACTACACCATCTTATTCTTCAACACACATGAAGAAATATATGTGAACATATGCTTAACTTTTTCATTTTATTACCTTAGATAAATGTAAAAGCAAAAGTGCAAGGAATAAAAATTGTGGATTTAGGAGAAGCCAAACCCTAGCTTGTTTGGTGAAGGAATCATTTCCAAATCACTCCTAAAGTGTAGGAACACTTTTAGGTGTGGGGAAATTCAAAATTCAAATTCATTGGTTGAGTTAAAAAGAGGAGATTTTAGTCGCGAGATAATGAGCCACTACTGAGAGCTTTAAGCTGCACCATTGAGCATACCATGAGCTCAAATTATGTATGTGTATCCCATTACACTTCCTTTGTATCATATGTTCATTAGCATACATAGTTGATACAATTCTTCTAGATCATTTTAGTCTACTGGTCTCTACTATTTCTTCATCATTTTATTGATTTTGCAGGAGTGATTTATATGTTTCTACTCAATCATTTGATGCACTTTAACTTGATAAAGTTAGAGTAAACTCTCTACTATGTACTTATAAAGTTTCATTATTTTTGGTTTAGCCAATCTAAAGATATGTACTAATGAAGTCCACTATGTGTGCACATCATTTTGCTCCTGAAATGTCGGGATTACCCCCCTTGGTTGCTAAACTCATTACTTAGTGTATAATGCCTATAAATTCATGAAATAACTTTGTTAGTTAGATATGTGTGCAAGAGTGCTCTGATCAATTCATACTAGGTTGTGAGCTATGAGCAAAGCACTGAGCACCTACATTCCCAAAATAGGTTTCATCATACTTCTAGTACATGCAAGTTATCTGTTTTGGTAAAAACTTTTTGGAATGATATTCCAAAGCACATAGTGGGTTTAAATGCATTATTGACAAGCTAAACAATCTAATAAGGATTCTTGAATTCAACTTGGTAGGTGTAGAGCAGGTTTTGTGCAACACCAGCTCATCTCTGGATTGTATCCAACTATCTCCTTGTTGATATATTTAGGTAGTTATGTGTGTGAACATCCTAGGACCACCGAGGCACTTTTTTCCCTCTTTAGAAGGTTTTTTACCACGGCTTGCATATACCCCTATTGCCCTAATGGGCTACTAATCTTTGTACATTCTCTAGTAATACATTCAATATTGTGTGTTGTGCTCCAAGCTTCTTCTTCTTCCTTGTGTTGTTCACGTGCTTGCGTAGACTTCTAACTCAAACAATTGGTATCAGAGAAGGTCATCGTTTCATCTAGGGTGTCGTCTACACCTCTCCCATTGCAGTCTCAAAAGCGCACAAATTTTGGTGAGCAGCGTGTTTTCGAGATCAAAACGGCTTCGCTTTGTCGTGTTGAAATTGCGATCTGAGCTTGTTTCGGCCTTCAAACGCACTATCACAGTGCTTGTACAGGCTATTTCATCTTTTTGTGCCAAAGGTATATACCAATTTTGGTTTGCCAGTATAAGCACCTCAAAGTTTGCTACAAATCTAGCAGAATTTGTATGGGCAGTTCTGTTCAACTTTTTGAGATACAATCAATTTTCCGCATCAAAGTATTTTAGTCACCGGCCATGGCTGAAGGAGTGATGTATTCTGTATGTTGGCTGTTGAGGATAAGTTGGATGGTACCAACTACCCGTTGTGGTCTTATATGATATGACATGTATTGGTTACAAAAGGATTGTGGAACATTGAGTAGGGTGTTGAAAAATGTCCTATCACACCTGCAACTATCACAACTATAGGCACTCAAGCTGATGCAGAAGGTGTCGAAGATGATGATATTCTGCATATTCCTATTCGTTCTACAGTTTCTACTGCATCTACTATAGAGAAAATCCGTTGGGATGGCAGAGATGCCAAGACACATGCATTGATAGCTTTGTCTATCAAACGTGCCATTATTCCTCACATTTGCTCTTGTAGAACAACTAAGGATGCTTGGGATACACTTACCACATTGTACCAAGCTAGGAATGAGGCTCGTGTTGCTTACCTCCGAAAACAGTTGGAGAGTGAGCACATGAATGAAGGTGATTCTATGGACAAATTTCTCTCTCTCTCTCTCTCTCGTTCTATGTGTGCGCTGCTAGCTATGACTGTCTCTCTCTCTCTCTCTCTGTCTCTCTCTCTCTCCCTCATCCGACAAGTCCTACAAAATCCGCGTCGTCATAATCTCCCCGTAGCTCTCTCTCTCAACCCTTGCATCGCCGCCCATAGTGGGAGTCGCTCTCTCTCTCTCTCCTCTCTATGAGAAGTAGCGTGAGCCTCCGCCTACTTCCTGCATCTCTCTCTCTCTCTCTCTCTCTCTCTCTCTCTCTCTCTCTGACGTCGAGGAGCTATCTGCAGCGCCGATCTTTCCTCACATCTTTCTAGTCGACTTTGCTCTGTAGACTAAGCAACACGTCTCTCTCTACACGTCAACTCCACCGACAGAGCAGACTACCCAGTCATCTCTTTATCCGGCTACGCTACAACCATGAACTCTCCATCTCTCTTGTCACATCTAGATTGCTCTGCGTACTACCGCCTAAAAGCTCTCTCCAATTGCAATGACCATCTGCGTAGCCGTTGTATGGTCTCCCTCTCTCCTTCCTCCGCCATCTCTGGTGCCACTAAGATCTATCTCTCTCTACATGGCGGTACAACAGACCCGAATTCCACCAATCTCTCCCCTTCGTGCACCTCCATGATCCATTCCCTCCATTATTCTTTCTCTGGAAAAATATCAAGCTCTATCAATACGGATGAACAAACATCATCAACAATATCAAAAGGAGGACCGAATGTATACTACAGAGCGACATGGCAATGGCTAGAAAACTCTTGAAATTCGCTTGCTCTTTATGAACGAACAATAAGAATCTCTCTTGCTAAATGCATTACCAAAAGTAGGAGGAAAAACATGAATGAACAGAAATGGACAAGGAGCATACCTAGGAAGAAAAATCATGGATACGTCCACGGGGAGAAACAAATGAGGCTTGGTCCCCTATGTATAGGTTCCCCTCTCCTTAGGACTTCTATAGAATCTTCTAACCTCCCTAGATAACTTTCTAATTCCAGATCACCTTGCATGTTCATTTGCTGTTTTTGGAAAATCACACCACTTATTTCTATTTTTTATTTTTCTTCTTTTTATTTTTCATAGAATAAGGTTTTGGTTTCACATTGTATGCACATTAATTAATTATTTTTAAGGGTTTGATATAGGGTAAACGCTAATTCCAAGGGTATAAGCTAGGGTTTTTGATTGGGGAAGTTAGGATTTTGATCACAATTAACTCAACCACGTCAAGTCAAGGGTTTGTTTATAATTTTGGCCAAAACTCCAATGGTTTCTAAGGGTTCAAGTTCATATTTCATGGGATAAACTCACGTTTTCGGGGGTTTTTAAGGGTCAAACCTAGGTTTTTATGGATCAAAAGTCAGATATTTACACACACAAGTCCAACGTACATCTCTAACATCATTCACATCGTAGAATCAATCAAATTGGCCAAAACATGTACAATTTTTACCACTTTTCTCCATCGAAACATCACAAAACTCATAAAATCAATCAACTTTGAAAAAAAATCATGCACACTTCCCTGAGGGATTTCATCCCGACAACGAGAGAGGGATAGATAGATAGATAGATAGATAGAGATAGATAGATAGAGAGAGAGAGGGGAGGGAGAGAGAGAGAGAGACAGAGAGAGAGAGAGAGAGAGAGAGCTTCTTCCATTGGAGCCTCAAGTGGGGAAACTAGTCATTCATATTGTAGTAGCCTCATTTGTAGTTCTTTAATCTACTTTTGTAGTTTGATCGGTGCACCCAATATCACCCTCTTGAGTCCGTAACTACTCAGGAGGGTGATATTGGGGGCCTCGGGGTAATTGTAGGTTCTATCTCTCTTTATTTATAGAGTTTGTTTAGGTCTTTTGATAAGTTGTCATGTGGCTCCAGCAGGTTGGCATAATCTTTGAGAAAAATCTTGATGTTCTACGGGGGAATGGCTTGAAACTTTGATGGGCTTATGGATGCCCTGATGTGTTCTCTATGGCAGTGACTAGATTTTCTTGATTGGAAGCATCTATTTTCCTATTGAGCCACTGTAAGATGTCTTTGGAGGAGCACCATCTTGCACTGGATTTTATAATTTTGTTCCATTTGAGTGCAGAGTTGTTCTTTGACCATTTGCAAAGCCTCAATATCGATTTGTTGAATCTTTGTATTGAGTATGTTGTGTGCTTCTTGTATCAATTGCTTGAATCTTTGTATTGAGTATGTTGTGTACTTCTTTGATCTCCTGCAATCCAGTCATCATTTTGAACCTATTCAATTTAGTTCCATTTAAGGATTTAGTTAGCATATCTACACATTGTAGGTTTGTAGATACATAGGACAATTATATGTCCTTGCTAAGCAACTTCTCTCTCACATAATGGTAATGGAATTCAATATGCTTAGTCCTTGCATGATACACAAAATTAGTAGCCAAATGTAATGAGCTAGTGTTATCTCCAAAGATCATTGGAGTGTATGTATGTAGCCCTAAGTCTGACTAGAGTAGCTTTAATAACATGGCGTCTTGAGTTGCATTTGCTAGGGCCCTATATTCAACTTCAGTTGATGATAATTCCACAGTGGGTTGTTTCTTTGATGACCATGAAATTAAATTAGACCCTACGAAAGATACATAACCAGATCTGCTCCTCCTTTCATCTTTTGAGCTAGCCCAATCTACATCAGAGTATAGCTTAATATCCAAGTCAGATGTAAATGAAAAAAATAGTCCTTCATTTATGGTACTGTTCAATGATATCATCCACATAAACACATAGATAAATAACCTCTGAATTAGTCTTCTTAATGAACAAATGAAGAATTTGCTTTGCTTGCAGCAAACCATTGGTCCTACAAGTATGTGACAAGCCTATGGCTCCAAGCTCTAAGAGCTTGCTTTAAACCATACAGTGCCTTCCTTATTTTACATACATAATTAGGTTTGTCTTTGTCTTCATATCCTGGTGGTTGAGCTATGTAGACCTCTTTAGAGATCCAGCCATTAAGGAATGCATTTTTAACATCTAATTGATACAAGTTCCAATTCTTTGAAGCAGCAATACTTACTAAAAATATGATAGTTGGCATCTTTGCCACATGTGAGAAGGCCTCCTCATAATCGACTCCATGGGTTTGAGCAAACCCCTTTGCTACTAGGCTTGTTTTATACTTGTTTATTATGCCATCTGAATTCTTTTTCACTTTGTAAATCCACCTAGATCTTATCTGTCCATAGCCTCCTCTGTGGAAACCTCTTCCTCTCTAATTCTTTGTATTTCTAAAGCATTCATCTGTGGTATGATTGGTCAAGCCACAAATGTTGCAAGGTGAAGGATTGTATGGTCTCCTCTTGCCTTGCTTTCCTCCTCCGCCCCTTCCTCTAGTACCGCTTCCTCTACCTCTGAAATTCACTTGAGAAGTGCTTGCATCTTCTTCATTCTTCTTACCTTTGCCTTTATCCTTGCTCTTATTTTTATCTATGTAAAGGGTAGAAGATTGATTATCTCTAGAAGTATCTCCATTCTTGTTGAGCTTTGTCTCATGTGTGAAGAGTTGCCCCATCAATGTATTGAGGTCAGGTATCTGCATGTCCATATATAAGTCCATTGCTATGGTGAAAGACTCCCATTTTTCATCAGCCTTGATGCCATTTATAATCTGCCTTACTATCTGCTCCTCTTCTATTTCTTATCCAATACTCCCAAGTTGATCAGCTACATCCTTCATCTTGGTCACATAGTCAATTACACTTTGCTTTGGTTGCTTCTTCAAGGTTGTGAACTCCATCCAAAGCTGGTTCTTTCTAGCTCTTGTATTTGATGAGAAGTATGAAGATAGTACCTCCCAAGCCTCTTGGGAAGTCTTAGAATTCCTAATATGAGGTAATACAAAATTAGAGATTGAATTGAGTATCTAAGACCTGGCTAGAGAATCCTTTGCACACCATGTAGCTAGTCTCTCTTACTCCTCTCTTGTTGGTTGGTTTTTGCTTCTAAGGATTGGCATTTCTTCATCTCTAGATATGTATCCATACAAGCTTCACCATGTTGGATAATTGCTCCTATCCAATTTATCAATGAATGATGGAAATCCATTTCCCATTTTACCTTTATGTTGCTTTGATACCACTATTGGAGGAGATGGTGGAAACCTTCTAGAGATGAGATGGTGCTCCAAAATCCTACTTCACACAAGTGAAAATTGCGTTGAGGAGTGCAAAAGTAGACCTCTTGAGATTTTGGGGAAGCATAAATAATCACCCAAGTACTTTGAAAGATGATCCTCAAATCATTGGATCAAAACATACAACTTGGACTTTTCACTATGAATGAAAACTTGCTATTTTGGTCACTACACCTGCTTAGAGAAATGAACAGTTCTATTTTCTTGGTAACAATTGGACAAAGTCCTTTTGGGAATATCTGATTGACTAAGCCAACTAACTTTCACAAGTTATTTCACTTGAAATGATTAACTATAGAAAGATAATGATCTTTGGCAAGTCTCATGTGTATCTCATCTTTTTAGGAGGTTGATATTACACAGACCAGAGAGCACTATTTTGCACATTACTCGAGAATGGCTAAGGCAAAACGAATGAAACTTTGTAAGATGAAATTAGACTATCTAATGCATCTATAATAAGTTGAATCACTAAAAATGATAGAGTATACACTGAGAAATAGATCAGAGAATTTCAATATTCTGAGTGATACATGAGAGAAAAGAGACAATGAGGTATAATCAAAATGTATGTATTAATGCACATAAGGTACAATGATATTGGAAATGAATACACAATATGAGGGCAAGCTCAATATCCACTTGAAATCCCTCTAAATACCTCTTCAAATCGGGTTCTATGAGGTTGGCTTTTATGCCTCCTTTAATAGGTAAAGTTGAAGCCATCTTTGAATTTTTGAAATTCAAACGTGTACCAAAAAGTATCGCTAAAGTTTAGGATTTTAATCTCCATCTTACTTACCAAACAACTCATAAAGAGATCTCCTAAGAACTCATGATTGCAAGTGCTCTTTTTACATGTGCACTTTTACACAGATAAAAATCATGCTTTTACAAGTGGGTAGTCATATGTGACTTCATGTGAGTACATAGAAATGAATGTTCAAATGTCCAAGTATGTAGGCTTAGATCCATTTGCACCAACAAAGTTGTAGGAAGACTAGTAATAAAATCCATAGAGATTTGTTCCATGGTCCATTAGATTTGGGAAGTGGCATTAATAATCCAAAGGCTTTACCGTGATGTCTTTTCACATGTTGACACACAATGCAATTGGAAACATATTGTGCAATATCTTTTCCATATTTGGACAAAAGGAAAACTCTTTACATGTAGAAATAGTACTTTGTATACCCCTATGACCCATATACGGTGGCTCATGCATCTCTTTCATAACAGATTCTTTGAAACCTTGTGTGACGCATAGCTTGTGTTTTGAAATACAAGAACTTATTATGAAAAGTGTAGGTGATTATGAGTGAAAGCATTCCATGTTTGTGAAAAATACAAATCAGAGGCATAGGTAGGAATCATGTCATGAAATGCTTATCGTATGTACTATAGTTCTTTTTAGAAGGTTTAAGTTTTCCACTTTCAAATGCCATAGGATGATCATTTTGCATTAATACAACACCTATACCTGAACTACTAGCATCTGTAACTACATAGAAAGGTTGTGTAAAATCTAGTAATTGTGAAATAGGTGCATGAGAAAGTGTATTTTTAAAATTTTCAAAGGATTGTTGTTGTGCTATTCCCCATGTAAATTTCAACTTCTTCTTCAATATAATGTGAGTGGAAGTGCTCAACAAGAAAAAACTTTTAGAAACTTTCGATAAAAACTAGCTAACCCAAGAAATGAGCGTACATCATTCATAGTTTGAGGTAGAGGCCATTCTTCAATCACTTTAATTTTCTTTGAATCTACACGAACACCTTGACTAGAAACAATATGTCCTAAATACTCTATTTTTTTGGAAAAAGTAACTCTTTTCAAGATTGGCATAAAGTTTTTTTTTTGCATAACAAATTAAAGATTGTTGCTAAGTGATTTTCATGGTCATTGACACTCTTACTATAAACAAGTATGTCATTAAAGAAAACAAGAACCAAAGCTTGGTAATCAAAGAAAATGTTATTCATCATGCGTGCAAATGTAGTAAGTGCATTGGTGAGTCCAAAAGGCATTACCATGAATTCAAAGTGACCAGTATGAGTTCTAAAGGCAGTCTTATAAATGTCATTTTGTGCCATGCATATTTGATGATACCTTAATTTGTTATAAATTATGGAATGTGTTAAACAAGGCATTGTTGGAATGTTAATTTATTAATGTATGAATGTGTTTTGGTGTTTTTAATATAGGAACTGAAGGTTTGTGAGGGCGTGAAAGGCATTAAAGGGTGGACATCAATAACACGAGTTTAGGGCAGACATCAAATAATCCAACTTATAATTTGGTTTGTAAATAAACTCATGTAGAAGGTTCTATTGTTAGAAAAGTAGTGGTTAGAATAAGGGTCATTGTAGACTGTAATTTTTAATATTGAAAGCAAAGCTTTTCCACAAAACTTACCAACTTTTACTTTCACACATGCTTTTTGAAGCCGCTTTCATGTAACCACTATTTTGATGTCATAAAAAATTCCTATAAATACATGCACTCTGTGGACTGTCGAAACAGAGTGAATGGGGGAAGATTGCACCCAATACTAGGTTCTGTCTTTTCTTCTTGCATATCTACTTGTCTGTGTTTTTTTGGAATTCATAACCTCTATGTGCACGTGAGATAAGATCCTGATAATAGTGGTATCAGAGCTAGGTTCTCATCACTATGGAGGGATTTGTTTTTTTTCGTTTTGGTGATTGTTCTCTGTTTCGCTGTTCTCTGTTTGCAATCCGATTTGATTCTGGTTCCAGTTCTGGTTCCGGTTCTAGTTCCCATTCCAGTTTCCGTTTCTATTTTCGATTCCGATTCTGGTTTCCATTTTTGGTTCTTGTTCCTTGTTATAGTGAGGACTCTGAGAGAGGTGTGAACCTCCTTTTAGTTATGGATATGGGCTCACACATGAGTGCCATGTGGCACCCATGTGTAGAGCCAAGGATCATTCATATTAATGGAAAGAGATCAATTCAAGTGAATATGTGTGTGGCTGGGCGGCATAGAGAGGTCATCGAGCTCCGTGTTCAGGGACTGCGCTCATGTTCTCTAGAGAAGGACTCCTCGTTGTCTGTGCAAGAACTCCCTCAAAAGTGAGGGAAGTCACTGGAAGATGGCCGATTTTACATTGGTATCCGAGCGAGAAGCATCGATGCTCATCAGCCAGCCACGCATGCGCGTTTAGAGAGAGAATAATCGACCGTCAGCTGCCGCCCGCGATCAGAGAGGGAACTCCCTCCTCTCTTCCTCCTCCCCTCCTCTAGGATGAAAGAAGAGGCATTCTAGCTCTCCATATATACTCATACTCTTCTTGCTTGCTCTCACATATGGGATAACTTTCCCTCAGTCTATACACTAGCGAATTCGAAAATTCATGGAGATGAAGAAAGCACTATCACCTACAAAACTGAGTTTTTCTCTTGAATTAGAGGAGCAAAAGGGACCTTTTGGATCAAAGTTTTGCAAAAATTATCATGCATATATGTAATGTGGGCTGTGGACAAGGGCTATGGGTCATGGGTTTTTCTTGAAAAGCTTCAGTCCCTCAGTTTTGAGCTTCTCAAAGTCACTCCTCCAAGAAGATTAGCATTTGCACTTCTTACTCTTGACCTACCCGGATTCTCCGCACCATAGCTTACTCATACGATATCGGATTTAAAAAATCTTGGTCAAGTTTTGAAGCTACACTTCTAAGATTCGTTTAGAAACCATTGTTGTTGTATTTGGATGAGATTTGGCCAACCAAAATTTCTCTGCAGTGCTTCAGCAGGAACTAGGCAGCCACTCCCGGGCCTAGTTTTTCATCATCTGGTGTCCAAATTCACTTTTTTCACTTGGGATAGTCTCAAATTTTTGAAGTACAGGTGCTGAGCTACATTTCATGGACCGACAAGGATTGTTAAATCTCAGAAGTTTCTCGTTTTCACTCAGTTTTCCCGGTTGGGGCTATTCCCACGAGCTTTTGGCATTGCTTTGGATGGTTTTTGGTGTTTAGAACCTCCCCGGACCTACCGGACATTTCCAATTTTTGTTCGGGCCTGGCGAGGATTCAAAATCAGCAACTTAAAGGTTCAAGAATCACTTGGATTACGCTTTTGCAACTTTACTTTGTAATAGGTAAGTGCTCTTGTGATATTTTTCTCTTCTTCTTGCATATTTAAGCTTTACTTCCATTCATTTTCATATACTCTAGTTAGAAAATGGGGGAAGAGAAGAAAAACATGGAATCTAAAGGCAAACAAGTAGTTGAAAACATTTCTCCATCTAAAGAGCAACTAGAGGATCCTGATTCTAGAATGGAAGAAGTAGAATTAGGGAAAGAAATAGAAGAGAACCTAGAAGAAAAAGAGCCTTCACAGGAAGAACATACATATGAGGAAATGTTAGATGAGTTTGTCACTCATGACCAATTCATAGACTTGAAAGAGCAAACCCTTAAATTAGAGAAAGATCTTGGTAGCATCACATCTCTTATACAGCAACTTACATCTCAAATGATCTCACTTGAGACTAACGTCACCTCTTTCCTAGCTAGGAAGGAAAGAGAGACCCCTCCTATTCCTCTAGAGCTCACTAGGAAAGATATATCTCTTCCTAGTAAGCACAAAGAAGAGAGCTCTAGGGAAGCTCCCCTCCTGAAAGACTTGAAGCCACCTACCTTTACGGGGGATGACTGAGATAGGAATAAGGATGCAATCTACACTTTTTTACAAAAGTGGCATGATTTGCATCAATTGAAGGGCATCCCACTAGAGTATCGTGTGCTAGAGGCAAGTCTTTCCCTCGGCCCACGTGCTTACAAATGGTGGATGAGTCTTAAGGAGGCGAACTCTATCCCTACTGATTGGACTCAATTTGAGGCTCTTTTCCTAAAAGAGTTTCTTCCTGAGAATGAGGAGGAGAGGAATTGGGATGAATGGGATAGGATAACACAGAGAGGTAGGCCTGTTTCAGTCTACCTATCCCACTATAAAGAGTTCATTTTGAAACTTAAGGGCTTAGATAATTTCCAGAAGACTAGAGGGTTTGTTAGGGGCTTGGACAAAGCCATAAATAAAGAGGGAAGTTAGAAGGAATGCACCTAAGACGTTTGAGGAGGCGATCAAGTATGCACAGATATATGAGGACCATAACCATCCTTAGTATACTCCTATGGAGACGGATCAGTCTCTCAAGCCTCTTAGTACGAGTAAATTCAAGAAGAAGTTGCCTTTTGGGAAAAACAAAGTTTTTATTAAAAAGAAAAGATCACAAGGGCCTAGATTATCCATAGACCAGTTTGAGAGGGCCAAAAGAGAAAACCTGTGCTTTAGGTGCCTATCTCCTAGCCATTCACAGTGGAACTATCCACTCAAGAAGGGGGAAGAAAAGAAGAAGGGACCAGAGTCTAGTATGGCCCTCGAAAAGGGCAAAAAGATGGTCCACCTAGTGCAGACCCTTCCTATTCATGGCAACTCTAGCTGCAAGGGAGTGGAGGTGATGCACAAGGATATAGAGCACACCTGCTGTTTGACTCAGTCATTGTGGTCACCGTAGTTTGGACCACATGACCTAGTTAAACTGCATGGTAGTGTATACGGGACCAGGGTGCGAGTCATGATAGATGACTCAGCTACTCATAATTTCATAGACTATGCTTTGGTTAAGAAATTAAAGATTCCCTAGTAGCCTAGTGCACATAAATACATTGTATCTATGATGCAAGGGCAAGATAAAAGAATATGGGATACTATGGTATCCAATTTGGAAGTGAAGATGCAGGGCTATACAGATTATATGGACTTCCAAATTATGAATATGGAGAGGAAAGATCTAGTCTTAGAAAGAGAGTGGCTATGGGGGTTGGGAGACACACTTAAACACAATTATCAAAACAACACACTCGAATTTGAAAAGAATGAAAGTAAAGTTTGTATTCAGGGAGAGAGAGATGTATCTAGTGCACCTCTCATTTCATAATTAGAGTTGTATAGTCTTTGTTATTCTCAGCATGTACAGGACACGTTTTTAATGTATAGTCATGATATGGAGCATTGTACAGACATCTCATCTGATGTATATTTTCATGCTAGGAATGTAAATATGAACAGGACTTTCTACTATTCTTTTTTGCAAGAGTGTGTGGTTAAAAGTTTTAAGGATCTTATGTTTGAATATAGAGATGTTTTTCCCATTGAATTACCTAGAGGGCTACCACCTGAGAGAGGGGACATTGACCATGCCATTGAGGTTATTACTAACACTAAGCCTATTTGCAGGCCACCTTATAGGCTTAGTGTTTCTCAGCATGAGGAGGTTGAGAGGCAATTGCAGGATTATTTAGATAAGGGATTCATTAAACCTAGTAACTCACCTTGGGCATCGCCAATGCTCCTAGTTAAAAAGAAAGATGGCTCTATGAGATTATGTATAGACTATAGAGCACTTAATAAGGTAACTATCAAAAATAGGTTTCCAATGCCTAGATTGGAAGATCTATTTGATCAGTTACATCAAGCTAGGTGTTTTACCAAGCTTGACATTAGATCAGGATATTGTTAGATCAGGATTAGGGTAGAGGATGTCCCTAAGACTACATTTAGAACTAGATATGGGCACTATGAGTTTTTGGTGATGCCTTTTGGTCTCACCAATGCTCCTGCCACTTCCATGAAACTCATTAATAGTGTTTTACGGCCTTATCTAGGACACTTTGTAGTAGACTTCTTAGATGATATTCTGATCTATAGTGCATCAGAAAAGGAGCACTTGGAACACTTGAGGAAGGTATTTCAAGTGCTAATGGAAAATTCAGTCTTTGCTAAGGAATCAAAGTGTGAATTTTTCAAGACAGAGGTTAGATACCTTGGGCATATAGTCTCCCAGGATGGAATCCAGATGGATCCTTACAAAGTAAGGGCTATTATGGAATGAGTGGCCACAACCAAGGAACAGAAGAGCTGCAGATCTTCCTAGGTTTATCAGGTTTCTATCAAAGATTCATTAAGAACTATGCCAAGATTGTTGTCCTGATGACGGAACAACTTAAAGGGAAAGGGAAAGCCTTTCATTGGGGAGACAAACAAAAGCAAAGTATGGAAAAGTTGAAAGTAGAAATCGCTAGAGCTCCACTTTTACATATAGCAGATCCCAACAAACCATTTGTGGTTGAGACTGACGCGAGTGTTTTTGCCATAGGATTGGTTTTAGTACACGATGGTCGATCAATAGCTTTTGAGAGCAAGAAACTAGAACCGGCCCAGAAGAATTACTTCGTCTATGAGAAAGAGTTATATGCAATTATCCATGTTTTGAAGAAGTGGCGTCATTATTTATATGGTGCCAAAGTCATGATAGTGTTTGATCAAGAGAGCGTTAAGTGGCTCTCTAATCAAACAGACCTTAAAAGTCGTAAGGCCCGATGGGCAGAGACCCTTCAGGAGTTCGATTATGAGCTTAGGTATAGGAAGGGAAAGTTTAATGTAGTAGTTGATTCACTTAGCCGCATGCCTATGCTAAATGGAGTGAGTTTTACTCAGATCAATAGTGAGATACTTGAGTTCATTAGAGGAAAATGTAGGCTTGATCCTGCATATTCTGAGAGTTGGGAAGCCATTGAGAATGGGGATCGTGATATACGGGTTTCCAACGAGTATCAATGGGTACTCAAGAAGGATTCAAGTGGAAGAATTACAGTGTCCATGATGGATATCTGTTATATAAAGGAAAGATGTGTGTCCCTAGAGATATTGAGATGAGACGGCATATTTTGTATGAGTGTCATGACACACCTAGTGCGGGACACCCAAGAGTTAAGAAGACTTATGATCTTGTTAAGAGGCAGTTTTACTGGCCTGTACTTCATAAGGACGTCCTTGAGTATGTGCTTAAGTGCAATAAATTCCAGGTCAATAAAGCTGAGAGATTGAGGATTGGAGGACTACTCCACCCATTGGATATTCCTAATGGGAAGTGGGAGAGTATCTCCATGGACTTTATAGTCGGATTACCTAAGACACAGAGAGGGCACAACTCGGTCTGGGTAATTGTGGATAGGTTAACCAAAATAGCTAGGTTTATTCCAACACGTACTACAGTGAAGACACCTGAGTTGGCTAGACTTTTTGTAGAGAACCTATACCGGTTATATGGTCTTCCCTTAGACATAGTTTCTGATCGGGATAGGAAGTTTACTAGCCACTTTTGGAGAGCGGTCATCAAAAGGTTGGATACAAAACTTAGCATGAGTACGGTCCAGCATCCAGAGTCAGATGGGCAAACCGAAAGGGTTAACTAGATCCTAGAGGATATGCTTCAAGCATATGTGAATGAAAGGCAAACTAATTGGGAAGAGTATTTACCTATAGCAGAGTTTGTATATAATAGTGCCACTCACTCTTCCACTGGGCATAGTCCATTTATGCTTATGTATGGGTTTCAACCAAGAGCTCCTTATGCAGTAGATTTGCAGAATGAAAAATTTCAAGCTGCAAAGGACTTCTTGGAAGAGATGAACGATATGCTTAGACTTGATAAGGACAACATTAGGAGAGCTCAGGATAGAGCTAGAACCTATGCTGACCCTCAAAGGAGAGATATCATCTTTGAGGTAGGAGAGCAGGTCTATCTTAGAGTTCCATCTAGGTCTGAAACCATGAAGACGGGACCTTGTCCAAAACTATCTCCTAGGTATTGTGGACCATTCCAAATACTTAAGAGAATAGGAAAGATGGCTTACCAGCTCCAACTTCCAGAGAATAGTCAAATCCATCCAATTTTTCATGTTAGCCGGCTTAAGAAAAGGCTGGGTGAATCTGACAACCTCATTCCAAATAGTGAGGTAGTAAAGCCTATTTCTATTCAATCTACTCCACATGAGCCTGAGAGCATACTATGCACTCGAGAGAAACAGACGAGAAGTCACTTGTATAAATAGTGTTTAGTAAAGTGGAAAGATAGTTCAAAAGATAGTGCCACATGGGTGCGGATTAGCACCCTTTAGAGATGGTTTCTCAATTTTAGATTACCTTCCCAAGAGTTTTCTTAAGGGAAGGATATGGGGAAACAACACGGAGACATGACCATGTATTTTTATACATGGGCATTTAGTGGGAGCACTATTCCCTTGCTTATCTCTTTCATTAGACCTTCCAGTACCATTTTTGAGGTCAAAAATGGAGTTAAGGGGAAGGAAATGTTATAGTGAGGACTCTGAGAGAGGTGTGAACCTCCTTTTGGTTATGGATATGGGCTCACACATGAGTGCCATGTGGCACCCATGTGTAGAGCCAAGGATCATTCATATTAATGGAAAGAGAGCAATTCAAGTGAAGATGTGCGTGGCTGGGCGACATAGAGAGGTCATCGAGCTCCGTGTTCAGGGACTGCGCTCATGTTCTCCAGAGAAGGACTCTTCCTTGTCTATGCAAGAACTCCCTCAAAAGTGAGGAAAGTGACTGGAAGATGATCGATTTTACATTCCTGTTCTTGTTCCTGTTCTTGTTCCTGTTCTTGTTCCTGTTCTTGTTCCTGTTCTTGTTCCTGTTCTTGTTTCAATTTCTGTTCCAGCTTCGGAACCAGAACCTACGTTTACACCTATGTTTACTCCTTTAAATTACTCCAAGGCATCGACTAAAGCATAGAACTTAGGCATAACTTAAGGCATTAGTTTGGCATCTTGGGCACCCAAGGCTCCCTTGGCGACTGTTGGCAGCCATTGGCTACACGTGAACCAATTTTAATTTATGAGTGACAATAAGGTTTTATATTCACCAAGGTGGAAGGATTTGAACCCACAACCTCACTCACACAAGGGAAGTGTTTTACCACCACTATCTCTTTGTGTTGTCACTTTACTTCACTTTTCTTATATTTAACACAACTTTCATCTCTTTCTTACTTTTTCAATTACAGAACAACCCTTCCTTTTACATTTTAACTCAAACAAACTCAAAAATTGTTTTTACATATCTAGCAAGAGGATTTTGTCTCTACATCCTCATGGACCCTACGAACAACATGGAGGATTTCAGCGAGTCACCTCTACCCAAGGTAACACTCGAGCAACAACTAGAGCTCTTGTGGCGCAAACTACGAGGCACTTAGAACAAGATCCGACAATGTGACAAAGTACTCCAAAAAATGCAAAGTAATGAAGATAACCTTACGAGGGTGGTCAAAGCTATTATCTTTGCCCAATTGGATGGCACACATTCCAAGATTTCTCTTAGGAATTACCAGTTTTTAAGGTTTGATGACTGTAAGGATGGCCCTTTAATCCTTTCATGGCTGCCATAATTTCATGATTTTTATACTGATGAAACATATGCTGAAACTGAAAAAGTCAAATTTTCCACTAACTATTTAGTAGGAAAAGCTCAACTCTGGTGGAATGTCTTGCGACACAGTATAGAGCGTCCAACAACGTGGAAGGGTTTCCAAGATAAAGTGAAGGATTCTTTTCTTCCTCCTCAATACTATTTACATGTTTGACATGCATGGACGACCCTTACATGGAAGGAGGGAGATACTGTTACTACCTACATGGAGTGGTTCTGGCAAAATTTACTATTGGTTCGAATGCTTGAAGATGTAGTGGAGCCTATAGCTTGCAAGAGAAATATGAAGATGGTTTGGTGGTGGCAATCCAAGCTAAGCTTCACACCCTACGACCTACCACCCTCAACGAGGCTATATCTTTCACCTATGATGCAAAGAAAGAATTCGATTCCATAACCAAGTCACTCTGTTTACAACAACCACATCAATGACTACTTTTTGTTAAACCAGATCTTCCCATGAAACATAATTTTAATGCCCCATCTTACCCTAGTTTTGCTCCTCCACTACAATCCAACAACTCAATTGCACGTGTTGCTTCATCTCTCCAACCTACCAAACCACCTACCCTATAGACTTCAGCGACGGATTCCCAATAGAAGCGGCCAGGAATCACCTGCTAGAATTGTGGTAAACTTGGACATACAAAAATGAAGTGCTGATTGCGACCTCTTGACATGAAATTAGCTGCAGCTCAATTACATAACATGGAGGCTCATAATGAAGAAATTCCTCCTCTTTCAATAGAGGAATCATTGGAGAAGGACTTAAGTACCTTGGGTAATGATATCACTCTTTATTCTGTACTTTGCATGCAAGGTACTATTAATAACAAACTCGTTAAAATTTTACATGAGGATGGTAGTTCACATGACTTCATTTCACATTTATTAGTACAAAAACTTAAATTAGAAATGTTTCCTTCGTTGTATAAAGTAAAAGTTGCATTTCAATGTAATCGTTATAATGTAACACGAGAAGTGTAAAATGTTACGATTAGCATAGGCCCATATGTTGATTCACGAACATTTTTAATTGCAGCTTTGCAATCTTATGATGTTATACTAGGTATGCCATTTCATCATCATCATTACAACCCACACATTGACTACCATACACATACCTTTAACTTTGAATTTAAAGGTCAAATCATTACTTTGTCTACACGGCATGATTTCCAGCCATTTCCATTGATTATTCATACTCAAGTAAAATGTGCATTTAAGAAAGGATTCAATTCTTGCATTGTTTTTGTCAATGTAATCAATGATTATACTCATACAGTTCTTGATGCACATAAACCTTTCATGAATACTTATAAGGATTGTTTTATGTCTGAGTAACCCTTTGAACTACCACAATCTCGAGGATCCTTTGACCATAGCATAAACTTAGAGCCTGATAGTTCTCCTCCTCATAAAGCACCTTATAGACATGGACCACTACACCAAAAGGAAATAGAAAACCAACTAAAAGACCTACTACAAAAAGGACTTACATAAGGCCTAGTTCTTCCCCATTTGGAGCACCAGTTCTCTTAGTAGAGAACAAGAATAAAAATTATCGAATGTGCATTGATTATAGAGCCCTTAACAAGATCACAATAAAGAATAGATACCCTATTTCTTGAATAGATGATCTTTTAGATAAATTACGAGGAGCTCGTGTCTTTAGTAAAATTGATCTAAAATTGAGATACCATCAGATTGGTATGGCGAAAGTGATCTTTTTAAGACTGCATTTAGAACTCAAACCGGGCATTATGAATTTATGGTAATGCCTTTGGACTTACTAATGGCCCGAATACATTTGCACAAATGATGAACAACATTTTTTCTTGATTAACAAGCTTTTGTTCTTGTATTGTTCAACGATATACTTGTTTATAGTAAGAATGATAGTGAGCATGAGAAGCATCTTAAAACAATTTTTCATTTGGTATGAGAGAACACACTTTACACTAATCCTGAAAAGAGTTACTTCTTTCAACGTAAGCTAGAATATCTAGGACATATTATTTCAAGTGAAGGTGTGCATGTGGATCCAAAAAAGATTAAAGTTATAGTAGAATGGCCTACACCACAATTAGTCAATGATGTTCATTCTTTTCTTGGGTTGGATAGTTTCTATAGAAAGTTTGTTCAAAATTTTTCTTATTTAGCATTGCCTCTTACCTTGTTATTGAAAAAGAAAATAAAATTTGCATGGGGACTTACCCAACAACAACCCTTTGAAAAACTCAAACATGCACTTTCACATGCACCTGTTTTACAGTTACCTGATTTTTCACAACCCTTTCATGTTGTTACTGATGCTAGTGGTTCAGGAATAGGTGCTATTTTAATGCAAAATGATCATCCCATTGCATTTGAGAGTAGGAAGCTTAAGCCCTCAGAAAAGAATTATAGTACATATGATAAAGAATTATTAGCGGTTGTGCATGCTTTGCGAATTTGGAAAAAACTATCTTATGGACTTTGAGATCTTATTCAAAACCGATCAACATTCTATAAAGCATTTATTAAATCAGCCCTTAATCTTTGATCGACATCTGAAATGGGCATCATTCATTCAAAATTTCCAATCCATGATCTAGTATCAGCCTGGTAAAGCTAATGTTGTAGCTGATGCTCTTAGCCGATCTCCTTCACATTCTATTATTTTGCATAATGTTTCTACCATCAAAATTCATTCTTTTCAAGAAATGGTTTCCACGTATGCATCTGATTTGTATTTCTCATGTGCATGGCATGACTTCAACAATGGTGCATCTTTATATGATGAACATTATACATTTCATAATGGTTTTCTTTATTTTCAACATAGATTATGCATAACCCAAGCTTTTAAAGATTTTGTCATCAAAGAAATGCATGAACCATCTTACATGGGTCATAGAGGCATACAAAGCACCATTTTCGCCTACAAACATTTCTTCTTTTGGCCACACATGGAAAAAGATATTGCACATTATGTTTCTCAATGAATTGTATGTCAGCATGTAAAACTTCATCATGGTAAACCATTTGGATTATTAATGCCACTTCCCATTCCGTGAACAAATTTCTATGGATTTTATCACAGGTCTTCCCATCACTTCATCACATAATGATATGATTTGGTCAATAGTTGATAGTTTTAGTAAATCTGCATATTTCATTCCATGTAGAAAAACTTTGTCGGCACCTCAGGCAGCAAAATTATTCATTAAATGCATTTTCCCACATCATGGATTTCCTAAAGGAATGTTATTTGATCGTGATGTTAGATTTTGTAATCACTTTTGGGTTGCCTTATTTCAACATTTTGGTTCGATTTTAGCTCTACATTTCATCCCAAAAGTAATGGAAAAAGTGAGGCTACAAATAGTACTATTCTTGATTTATTGCATTTTTATTCATTAGATAGTCCCACTAACTGGGATGAAAAGTTGCCATTGCTTCAATTTGCTTACAATAACACCACACACACCACTACTGGTCGTGCACCTTTTGAAATTGTTTATGGAAAAAAGATTCCCACTCCCATGTCACTCTCCCAAACCGACATTCTCCCGAACCGACATTCCGTTGGCTGATTCTATTGCTCAAGATCACATTTCTATACTTCACGATGTTCATGAGCACATTAGGAAAAGTCAAGAGCGCTACACACATAATATCAATACAATATGATTAGCTAAGGAATTCAAGGAAAATGATTTTGTGTGGTTGCATATCATTAAAAGATGTCTCAAAAATATTTTGCAAATCCTTAACTTAGATATACCATGTATGCCTCTATGACCCATGTAAGAAATGTATCCTTAAATGAGATGGCATTAGTGAAGTAAATCCTTAACTTGATTAACAATTTCTTTTTGATGTAAAATTCCATGCCTATAAGGTGCTTTATGGGGAGGAGAACTACCAGGAATTAATTCTATACTATGATCAAGAGATACCCTAGAAGGTGTTAGCTTAGAAGGAAAAATCAGCCATAAAACAATCCTTATAGGAAGCCATAAATGATTTATGTGCATCAAGAAGAGTAGGCGTGTAATCAACTATGGTATGACAAAAACAATACATGAATTGTAGCCTTTCCTAAATGCACATTTTACTTGAGTATGACTAATGAATGGAAATGGTTGGAAGTCATGCATTGCATACAAAGAAATATCTTGATTGTGAAACTTAAAACTCATGGTGTGTGTATGATAATCAATGCATGAATTATAATGATTATGAAAATGCATACCAAGTATAACATCATAGGATTGCAAAATAAAATCATACGAATTACCATCATCATGTACAATATTAACAACTTTACCATTAATAGTACCTTTCATACAAAGTAAATAATGAATAGAAATTTCGTTACCCAAGGTACTTAGATCCTATTCCAATGCTTCTTCGATCCAATTAGCTTGAGTGTCCTCATGAACCACCTCCATTTTGTGTATCTAAGCTCTGACAAGTTTCACCTCATTACTTCACCATCTACATTTAGCTTCAGTATGACCAAACTTACCACAATGCTAGCAAGTAATATAGAGCCATTTTTGTTGAGCATCCATCATTGTAGTTTGAGGAGTTGGAGGTTTGGGCTTCTAGATGGGTGAGAAATTGGATTGAGGAGGGTGTGGAAAAGTAGAGGGGCATTGAGAAATAGTGAAATTATGCTTGAAAGGAAAATTAAGCTTGATTGGTGATTGTCATTGATGCGTTTGTTGTAAGCAAATGGACTTGGTAATGGATTGAAACTTTTTCTCAACATCATGTGCAAAAGAAATAACTTCATAGAGAGTCATAGGACATAGGGTGTTGAGCTTGGCTTGGATTCCCATCTCCTCAGTACAGTGAGCATTGTGAGGAATAACCAAATTGATAAATGAACTTTATAACCAAATTTGATAATCGAGCAATGAACAATAAGCATCGTGAGCACATGGGGCATAGTGAGTATAGTGAGCACAGTGAGCATAGTGAGCACAATGGGTATAGTGAATACAATGAGTACAATGAGTACAATGAGTACAATGAGTACAATGAGTACAATGAGCACATGGGATACAATGTGACAATGAGGACAAGGGGGTATAGTGTGACAGTGTGATAGTGAGCACAGAGGGTACAATATGACAATGAGCATAGTGCACAATACCAAATTTGAGAAAAAATTCAAAAAAACAAACTGACGAACAAAAATAAACAAATTTGATAAACAAAATGTTGGATCCGACGATTGAGATAGTTGCCCATTAACGGGCAGATGCCACGAATTACGACCAGACATTGATGCATACACCTCCGCATACATGGCTTGGCACTGATACCACTGTTTGTCATCCCACCAATGCACATACACATAGATAGAAACAGAAATGAAATCTCACAAAAGCATAAATAGAATAGATAGAGACAAGAGGCTTGACACATGATCGGGTACAATCTCCCCCCACATACTCTAATGGATGGGTCTATCAGAGCATGTGTACCTACAAGTATTTCTTATTACAACTTGAATAGAAGATACATGAGGGTGGTGCTTTGAAAAGCATGTTTTTTACAAAAATTTGCTTTATCTACAAAATCATGATTTTCCATTTTTACAAAAATGTCACTTTCTAAAGCGGTCTATTATGTTTACAAAAATAACTAAAAATACTATCTTCTAAATATTCTTCTAAATAACTTCAAAAAATATCTAAGTAAGTCCACGGGCATTCATACCCTCACAAATCTTCACTTGCTAGATCAAAACACAAAACACATAAAAAACTTCAAGGCATTAAAATCCATTTAACATTCCATTATTCCATAAAGTATAATAATGAGAGACAAAAAACTAAATATATGGCCGAGTTATGCATAAATAAATCAAGAATCCAACAACTTGCTGATAGAGAAAAACATCAAATGCATCTCCAACATCATGAAGACTCAATCATAAAACTTTTTCCCTAAGAGTGGCAATAGGGTTGTAGTCTTCACTGCCAAAATGCTACAATAATGTGTCAATATATTTGCTTTGATGTTCAGCTATTCCACCATCAACTTGCATAGACTCAATGCCCAAATAATGATGAAAATGTCCCAAATCTGACATTTCAAAAGAGGCATCCAAATCAGCCTTAAAAATAGCAATATGCTTCTCATTAGAACCAATGGTCAGTATGTCATCAACATAGACAACAATGATCAAAAGCACATCATTTGCATGCTTAATGTATAAGGTGTTTTCAGTTGGACTATTCTCAAAACCATGTGCAATCAAGTAGGCATGTATTTTTTCATACCAAGCACATGGTGGTTGCATCAAACCATATAAAGTCTTCTTCAACCTAGACACTTTGTTTTCATACCCTTTTTTGCACAAAATCATGGGGCTGAAATACATACATTTTTTCATGTAAGTCACAATTCAGAAATACTATTTTAATGTTCAACTGATGTACATTCCAACCATGATGACTTGCAAGTGCACAAATGCTACAAATAATAGTCATTCTGCATGTGGGAGCAAATGTCTCATCAAAATTAATGCCTCTTTCTTGAGTATAACCTTTTGCAACAAGATTCACCTTAGACCTATCAACAATTCCATGGGGTTTACATTTTAGCTTGTATACCCATTTAGTTCCAACAAACTTTTTTCTTGAAGGCAAATCACATAAAGACTAGGTACCATTCTTCATATTAGCATCATATTCTAATTGTGTAGTAGCCATCCAATTTTCTGAATTTTGTGCTTCATCAAAAGAAATAGGCTCATTCTTAGCACAAAGACTAGAGGCAATCATTGCATAGCAATTTGATGCAAAAGAAGCACCATGAGAGCCTGAACAAGTGTGATATGATAGGGATGCATCTAATTTTCTATCTCGTAAGGTCTACACTAGCCATTTAGGCATAATTTTTACCTCATCTATATTAGCCCTCTCATCAACAAGTACTTCATGTAAATTTGCATTAGAAATGGAATGATCTCCTTCATCATGTAGAACCTATAAAGGCTTAGAAATTATCTCATTTGGACTAGCACTTCACTTTCCACCTATAAAAAGAGGAAGAAAAGATTCATACACATATCTAGAGTTAATTGAAGTCTCCATGGTACATGAAAGTAATGGCTGATTTGCATCTTCCTCAAAAACAACATCACGGCTAACCAAAATACAGATGATAACCTTTGCTTTCAAAACTATACCCAACAAAAATACATTTTACTAGTTTATCATCCCATTCTCCGCATTGTTGTTCTATGGATGATGTATGATAGCCTTTGCTTTCAGAAGTGTACCTAACAAAAATACATTTTACTACTTTATCATCCAATTCTCTACATTTTTGTTCAGGCACTAACACATATACCAAAAAACCAAATACACAAAGATGAGCAATAGATGGCTTGCAACCATGCCAAGCCTCATATGGAGTGATAGACTGTAGTGCTTTGGTGGGACACCAGTTAAGTACATATGTTGCATACATAATAGTCTCACACCATAAGTTATGTGGTAAATCCTAACTTTTGACCATACACTTTAACATCTCCACGAGAGACATGTTCTTTCTTTCAACAATTCCATTTTGTTGAGGTGTATATGGAACTATACATTGATGTTTTATCCCATGTTCAGCCAAAAAGCATTAAAATTAGACGGCATGTATGTTGGAGTTAGATGTCTGCGGAAGCACACGAACATCACAAGGAAGAAGAAGAAGCTTGGAGCACAACACACAATACTGAATGTATTACTAGAGAGTGTACAAGGATAAGTAGCCTGTTAGGTCAATAGGTGTATATACAAGCCATGGGAAAAAACCTCCTAAAGAGGGAAAAAAGTGCCTCGACGGTCCTAGAGTGTTAACACACATTACTACCTAAATATATCAACAAGTCCCCCTTGGAAGTCATGCGGTGAACAAGGAGTTGGCACTCATGTATAAGGAAGTGCCAAGCTATGTGGAAATCACTCCACAAAAGGAAGTAAGCCCAAAGCTTTGCGAAAAGCTTCAAACTTCTCCCTAGGTAGAGCCTTTGTGAAAAGGTCTGCAATGTTCTCCTACATGGGCACATATGCCAAGCTGATCTCCTCAACAGAGAACCTCTCCCTGACATTATGATAATGCACCTCGATGTGATTAGTGTGAGCATAGAACACAGGGTTCCTCGCAACTGCCAATGCGCTATGACTATCAGTGAAGATGGTGGTGGTAGACGACTGACCAACACCCAAATCAGCCATAACGTGTCTGAGCCACACACACTCAACAGTCGTTGTGGAAGCTGCCCTATACTCAGCCTCACAACTAGAAGTGGCCAGAGTAGGCTGCTTCTTTCTCAACCAAAATATACATGAGCTACCAAGCATGAAACAAAAGCCACTAGTCGACATACAAGTGTCATAGCAACTAGCCCAATCAGAGTAAAAAAAAGCATGCAAATTTGGCAGTAGTGATCCCCCCTTGGGATAAAACAACCCAAGTAGTCAAGTACCACTCAAGTAGCAAAAGATGCACTTAACTGCCTGCCAATGCTTGATGCCTGGGCAATGCATAAACCTGCTCATCTGTGAAACAAAAAACTGAATATTTGGCCGAGTAATGCATACGTAAATCAGACGTCCAACAACTTGCTGATAGAGAACAACATGAAATGCATCTCCAGCATCATGAAGACTCAATCATAAACTTGTCTCCATAGGAGTGGCAATAGGTTTACAATCTTCAAGGCCAAAACATTGCAATAATGTGTCAATATATTTCGTTTGACACAAAGCCATTCCACCATCAACATGCATAAAATGAATGCCCAAATAGAGATGCAAATGCCCCAAATCAGACATCTCAAATGAGGCATGCAAATCAGACTTAAAATCAGCAATATGCCTCTCATGAGGACCAGTGAGCAACATGTCATGAACATAAACCACAATGATTAGAAGTACATCATTAGCACGCTTAACATATAAGGTGCTTTCAGTTGGACTGTTCTCAAAACCATGTGCAATCAGATAGGCATGTATCTTTTCATACCAAGCACGTGGTGCTTGCTTTAAAACATATAATGCCTTCTTTAACTTACACACCTGGTTTTCATGCCCTTTCTGCACAAAGCCAAAGGGCTGAAAAACATACACTTCTTCATGCAAGTCACCATTTAGAAATGTTGTATAAATGTCCAACTGATGTACATTCCAACCATGATGAGCTGCAAGTGCACAAATGCTACAAACAATAGTCATTCCGCAAGTAGAAGCAAAGGTTTCATCAAAATCAATGCCTCTTTCCTACGCCTAACCCTTTGCAACAAGCCAAGCCTTATACCTATCAACTGTACCATCAAGTTTACATGTCAGCTTGTATACACACTTGGTGCCAATGGCCTTGTTGCCCAGAGGCAAGTCACATAAAGACCAAGTACCATTCTTCATTATTGCATCATATTCAGATTGCATAACAACCATCTAATTTTTTGAATTTTATGCTTCATCAAACGAGACATGCTCAGTCTCATCACAGAGACTAGATGCAGCCATTGCAGAGCAATCTAATGCAAAAGAGGCACTATGAGAGCTTGATTGAGTACAATATGACAGAGGTGCATCTAATTTGCTGTCACGCAAGGTCTGCACCAACCATTTTGGCATAGTTCTTGCCTGATCAATATCAGCTCTCTCATCAATAAGTGCATCATGTAAATTTGCATATGAAATGGAATGATTTGCATCATCACATGAAACCTGCAAAACCTGAGAAGTTGCCTCATTAGGACCAGCACTAGACTGTCCACTTGTAAAAAGAGGCAGCAAAGTATTATACATGTCTTTGGAGCTAATAGATGTCTCCTTAGTACATGAAAGCAATGGCTGAATAGCATCTTCCACAAAAACATCACGGCTAACCAGAATGCATTTAGTCTGTGGATGATATAGACGATAGCCTTTACTTTCAGAACTATACCCAACAAAAATACATTTTACTACTTTATCATCCAATTTTCTACGATGTTGTTCGGGCACTAATGCATATGCCAAATAACCAAAAACACGCAGATGAGCAACATATGGCTTACGATCATGCCAAGCCTCATATGGAGTGATAGACTACAATGCTTTAGTGGGACACCTGTTAAGTACATATGCTGCACACATGACAACCTCAAGCCAAAAACTATGTGGTAAAGCCTGACTCTTGACCATATACCTCGACATCTCCATGAGTGACCTGTTCTTTTGTTTAGCAACTCCATTCTGTTGAGATGTATACGACATTGTACACTGGTGTTTTATCCCACGTTCAGCCATAAATGCATTAAAATCAGAAGACATATATTCCCCCACTCGATCAGAATGGAGGGTGCCCATTTTACATGCTGATAGATTTTCAGCCAAAACCAAAAACTTTTTGAAGCATATGAACACTTCAGAATTTGCCTTCAATGGATATACTCACGCATGCCTAGAAAAATCATCGATGAAATTTATGAACTAAAGATAATTCCCAAAAGAAGGTGTCTGCATAGGACCACATACATCACTATGTACAAGCTACAATTTCTGAGTAGCTCGAACTGAACCAACTTTTGGAAAGGACGAACGTTGCATTTTGCCCAAAATACAGCCTACACAAACATGTTTTCCATGTGCCTCAAGTTTGGGCAAAGAGGACACCATTTTAGATTTTTGTAGGTATAACAAACTCGTGAAATTCAGATGATCAAAGCGTGCATGCCAAAGCTTTGCATATGACATAGCCTGAGAATCATGCATTGCACATGCCGAATATTTACAAATCTTTCATAGTCTATGAGCTTATACAATCTACGACATAAAATGCCAGAAGCAATAATCATGTCACCATTTGATAGATCATGAACTATACACCTGTCATCAACAAATTTCATAACCAAGCCAATCTTGGCTAATGGAGAAACTGATAACAAATTTTTCTTGATCCCTGGCACAAACAAAGCATCTGAGAAAGTGAAAGAACTACCATCAAGAGTAGTCAAAATGATCTTACCAACTCCCATAATAGGATAATAGGAGTTGTTGGTGCATGTAACAGTATTCCCTGTAGGGGCAGGCTCGAGTGAAGAGAAGAAACTATGCTACAAGGTAATATGTTTGGTCGCCCCACCGTCAAAGTACTGGCAAACATCTGAGTCTACTGCAGACATGCACTACTCATGAGAAGATGGGTCAAAACTGCAAACTGTAG
The DNA here is from genome assembly GCA_020310875.1 of Ceratopteris richardii. Classification (NCBI taxonomy): domain Eukaryota; kingdom Viridiplantae; phylum Streptophyta; class Polypodiopsida; order Polypodiales; family Pteridaceae; genus Ceratopteris; species Ceratopteris richardii. Next base: position 34,306,873 of record CM035437.1, read on the forward strand.
TAAACACCCATTCTTCTTCCTGCACAAGATTAGTAGAATCTATTTTTGGTGTAGAGGCCTCTGCAACAACAATTCACGCCTCCTTTTTCTTTGCCTCTTTAGCAGCTAATTTTGGATAGTTCTTTATGATATGATCATTTGCTTTATAGTACTTGCAAAACAATTTCTTCTTTTCTGATTTCTTTTCATCTTTGACTTCCCTCTTCGATTGTGTAGAATTAGCAGATTTTTGCTTACTACTATGAGATCTCCATTTTCCTTTGCCCTTTTGACTAGCCAAGAAAGATTGATCTGCAACATGCATAATGGACCTGTTCTGCCTGGACTGATCCTCGTGCAACAAAACATAGAGTAAATCCTCAACAACTGAAGAGTAGAAGCAAAACTCTGATATCAATCAGGAAGACCATTCAGACTGCTCTACACAAGTGAGCTATCTGGTATAACCTCATTAGCAGAAATCAATTGTTCCTTCAAGTTTTTGATCTTTGTTAGAAAACTGTCCATAGAATCACCTTCATTCATGTGCTCACTCTCCAACTGTTTTCGGAGGTAAGCAACACGGGCCTCATTCCTAGCTTGGTATAATGTGGTAAGTGTATCCCAAGCATCCTTAGCTATTGTGCAAGAGCGAATGTGAGGAATAATGGCATGTTTGACAGACAAAGCTATCAATGCATGTGCTTGGGCATCTCTGCCATGTCAACGAATTTGCTCTACAATAGGTGGAGCATAAACCGCATCACGAATAGGAATATGCAGAATATCATCATCTTCGACACCTTCTACATCAGCTTCAGTACCTACAGTTGTAATAGTTGGAGGTGTGATAGGACGTTTTTCAACACCATGCACAATGTTCCACAATCCTTTTGCAACCAATATATGTCACAACATATAAGCCCATAATGGGTAGTTGGTACCATCTAACTTGTCCTCAACATCCAACATACGAAATACATCACTGCTTTCAGCCATGGCCAATGACTAAAATACCTTGATGCAAAAAATTGATTGTATCTCAAAAAGTTGAATGGAAGTACCCAGACGAGTTCTGCTAAACTTGTAACAAACTTTGAGATGCATATGTTGTCGAACAAAAAGAGGTATATACCTTTGGCACAAAAAGACAAAATAGCCTACACACATGTTGTGATAGTGCGCTCAAAGGCCGAAACGAGCTCAGATCATGATTTTGGCACTTAGAGCAAAGCCGTTTTGATCTCTAAAACATCCTGAGTATGCACACCAAATTTCATGGGAATCTGAGACTGCAAACGGAGAGGTGTCGATGACGCCCTAGATGAAGCGATGACCTGCTCTGATACCAACTGTTGGAGTTAGACATCTGTGGAAGCACACGAACAACACAAGGAAGAAGAAGAAGCTTGGAGCACAACACACAATATTAAATGTATTACTAGAGAATGTACAAAGATAAGTAGCTTGTTAGGGCAATAGGCATATATACAAGTGGGGGGAAAAAACCTCCTAAAGAGGGAAAAAAGTGCCCCGACGATCCTAGAATATTCACACACATCACTACCTAAATATATCAACAATGTATCCCCACTGATTAGAATGGAGAGTGCCCATTTTACATGTTGGCAAATCCTCAACCAAAACCAGAAGCTCTTTGAAGCACATAAACACTTGAGACTTTTTTCAATGGATTTACCCATGCATACCTGGAAAAATCATCACCAAAAGTCAAGAAGTAAGGTAGTTCCCAAAAGAAGGTGTTTACATAGGACCACAAACATCACTATGAGCAAGCTACAATTTTTGCAAAGCTTGTATTGAACCATCTTTTTGGAAGGAGGCACGTTGCATTGTGCCCAAAATATAGCCTTCATAGACATATTTACTAGGTGGCTCAAGTTTGGGTAGAGAAGACACCATTTCAAATTTCCACAAGCATAACAAACTAGTGAAATTCAGATGGCCAAATCATGCATGCCAAAGCTTTGCATCTAAGATGGCTTTGCATTGATAGATTTTTCATATTCTATGAGCTTATATAACTAGGATATAAAATGACAGATGAAATAATCATTTGAAAATTGTACACCTATCATCAACAAACTTGATAACCAAGCCAATCTTGTCTGATGTTGATACTGATAATAGATTTTTCTTGATCCTTGGGATAAACAAAACATCTGACAATGTTCTACCTAGATTGATCTTGAATGTTAAGCCATTTGCATTGCCTTTCATCATCAATCAGAGAGTAGAAACAAAAATCTGATATGAATTTGGAAGACTATAAAGAGTAGTCTACACAAGTGAGATATTTGGTAAGACCATCAACATAAATCAATTGTTCCTTCAAATCTATGCTCTTTATAAGAAAACCATATATAGAACCTCCTTCATTCATATGCTCACCCTCTAACTATTTTTGGAGGTAAGCAACACAAGCCTCATTCATTGCTTGGTATAAAGTGGTAAGTGAATCCCAAGCATCCTTTGCTATTTTGCAAGTGTGAATGTAAGGAATATTGGCACATTCGATAGACAAGGCTATCAAAAAATGTGCATGAGCATCTCTACCATCTCAACAAGCTTGTGCCAAGAGGACCATGCTATAGATGTGCAGGAGATCATTTCATAAGGGAATGCACATTTGACATCTGCTTGCATTTTGAACCAAAGTTTCCTACTGTCGAGTTTGTCCACGTGAACTAGATTCCGAACCTATTGTGTACACACATCTCTCTCTTTCTCTCTCTTTCTCTCTCTTTCTCTCTCTTCCTCTCTCTCTCTCTTTCTCTACATCTATGTTTCTCTAGATCTGAAATTTTGGTAAGAATTTCACATACTGTAGCACCCTTTCTCTTTCTTTTTGTTTTCCCTTTTCTAATTTCTCTTCTCTTTCGTTTTGCAGGAGCTTTTTGGCATCAAATCTTTGGGATTCAACGAAGGGCAACATTAAGTGGACCTTGATGACAACGCTCCAAACAATTACATCGATGTAAGTGATTGTTTTGTTTTTGATTGATATAGAGTGAGATAGAGAGAGAGATGAAAGAAAGAGAGAGATCTAGAGAAACATAAAGAGAGAGAGAGAAAGAAAGAGAAAGAGAGATGAAAGAGAAAGAGAAAGAGAAACACACATATACATACATACATGCATATTACATACAAACATGCATATTACATACACACATGCATATTAGATACACACATGCATATACATACACACACATATTCATTCTCATACTCACATACATACATACATGTATACACACATATACATACACACATACACACACACACATGTATACATACAAACATGCATATGCATACATACATACACACATATTTGCATGTACACACACATACATACATACACACATGCATATTACCTACACACTCACATTTGTATACACACACATATGTGCATATACACATGCATATGCATACATACATAGACACACATATGCATGTACACACACACATACATACATACATACACACATGCATATTACATACACACACACATATATATACACACTCACATATGTATACACACTCACATAAGTATACACACACATGCATACATGCACATACACATACACACACATCACATATACATACACACATATACATGTTTTAGGGTTAGGCTTTTAGGCTTAGGGTTTATGAATTTCTCTTTTCTTTTGTTTTGCAAGAGATTTTTGGCATCAATTCTTTGGAATTCGACGAAGGAAAACATTAAGTGGACTTTGATGACAACGCTCCAAACAATTACATCGATGTAAGTGATTGTTTTGTTTTCGATTGATATAGAGTGAGATAGAGAGAGAGAGATGAAAGAAAGAGAGAGATACATACACACATATTTGCATGTACACACACATACATACATGCATACACGCATGCATATTACATACACACACACATATAAATACACACTCACATATGTATACACACACATATGTGCATACACATGCATATGCATACATACATACACACACATATGCATGTACACACACATATGCATGTACACACACATACATACATACACACATGCATATTACATACACACTCACATATGTATATACACACATATGTACATACACACATGCATATGCATACATACATACACACACATATGCATGTACACACACATACATACATACACACATGCGTATTACATACACACACATATTAATACACACTCACATATGTATACACACTCACATATCTATACACACACATGCATACATGCACATACACATACACACACATCACATATACATACACACATACACACATATACATGTTTTAGGGTTATGGTTTTAGGATTAGGGTTTTTGAATTTCTCTTTTCTTTTGTTTTGCAAGAGATTTTTGGCATTGATTCTTTGGAATTTTACAAGAGACGATGTCAATTGGGCTTTGACGAGAGCGTTCAAGAGAATTACATCGATGTAAGTGATTGTTTTGTTCTTTATTATAAATAGAGATAGAGAGAGAGAATAAGAGAGAGAGAGAGAGAGAAAAAGAGGGAGAGAGAGCTGAAAGAGAGAGAGAGAGATAAAGAGAGAGATATAGATAGAGAGAAAGAGAGAGACATAGAGATACATACACACAGATGCATACATATTACATACACATATGCATATGCATATGCATACATACACACACACATATACATGCATACACGTGTACACACACATGCATACATGCACATACACATACACATACACACACATCACATATACATCCACACAAACACACATATACATGTTTTAGGGTTAGGGTTTTAGGATTAGGGTTTTTTACTTTTACACATATACACACATAATACATACACACATGCACACATATACACATGCATACACACATACACATACACATACACATACACATACACATACACACACATACACATACACATACACATACACATACACATACACATACACATACACATACACATACACATACACATACACATACACATACACATACACATACACATACACATACACATACACATACACATACACATACACATACACATACACATACACATACACATACACATACACATACACATACACATACACATACACATACACATACACATACACATACACATACACATACAATACACATACACATACACATACACATACACATACACATACACATACACATACACATACACATACACATACACATACACATACACATACACATACACATACACATACACATACACATACACATACACATACATACATACACACACATGCATACATACATGCAGACACACATACATACATACATACATACATACATACACACATACACATAGAGAGAAAGAGAGTCACATGCACACACATGCATACATACACACACATGACATATACATACACACATATGCATGTTTTAGGGTTAGGGTTAGGGTTTTTGGCTTTTACATATATACACACATGCATACACACATATACACATATGAACACATAATACATATGCACATACACATATATATACACGTGCACACACACACACACACACACACACATATATATATATATATATATATATATATATATATATATATATATATATATATATATATATATATATATATATATATATATATATATATATATATATATATACATGCATACACACATACACATATGTGACATATACATACACACATATGCATGTTTTAGGGTTAGGGTTTTTGGATTTTACATATATACACACATGCATGCACACATACACACATATAAACACATAATACATATACACATACACATATATATACACATGCATACACATATACACACATATACATGTTTTAGGTCTAGGTCTTCAAAATTAGGTTTTAGGATTTTTACATAGATACACATATGCATATACACACATACACATATATATATTCACCTACACTTATATATACACAAGCATAAACACATACACCTATTTTAGGTCTAGGTCTTTAGGATTAGGGTTTTAGGGTTTTTACACACGTAGATAAATATTTACACATATAGAAATATACACACATAATACATGTACACATACACATGTATATACATAGGCAGACACACATATACATGTGTTCTAGTTGTTTATAATATCATGTCTATGTGTCCCATTTCTTTGTACACGATTCATGATTCATTTTGCTCATGTCTTTTGTATTTGACAGTATTTTTTGCTTTATCAGATCTTTTTTTTGTTGCCTGTCATACATGTCACATGTAGTTGGGTTTTTCTTGGGTAGAGTGGATTGTCTTTTGCTACACAACAACATGGGAATGTTGCTGTAGCAAGAGACAACATACTCTGCCCAAAAGAATTTTGCAGATATGGTCGTCGGTATAGGCGACGGCATAAGCGTCGGTATCCCCAAGCACATACCGATGCTTATACCGACTATTTTTCCCAGGGGCATACCATGGCTTATACCGTCGCTTATACCGACACGTATACCGGCACTAATACCGACACATATACCGATGCTTATATCGATGCTTATATCGGTGCTTTGGTTCTGATGCCTACACCGACCCTTACACCGATGTCGGGGCAAAATCGTGCCCGTTCATTTTCCTCGGTAGAAGCCTCGGTATACGCCTGATATGTTGTAGTGACGGGAGGAGAATAAAACTCAATTATGGCCTATCGGACATCAAAATTACCACCCCATAGATGATCCTATGTATATGCCTCAAGTTTTCCCAGATGAAGCATTGGAACCGCACGGATGGATGGAGATTTTAGCTACCTTAGATGTGTGTGTAAATGAGGAAGTGTTAACCATGAATAGATGTGTGGATGAAGAAGGTTATGATGTAAGTTTTTACATGGTAGTCCTTCATGAAGTAGAGGTAGGAGAATTACTAGAAAAGGAATGGAGGGAGAAGTAGGAAAGCATAGAGATGGAGCTAGAATTCGATTCAAAGGAACGGTATTTAAAAGCAATAGAGGCTGAGAACAATGAAGAAATACCCAAGTTATTAACAATAAAAGAAGATAAGACAAGACCGAATGTGTACCTAAGCTATGAAGTCTTAGCGACTTGTGTTGAAGAGACTAAATCTCAATCACCCCACAAGTGCGTATAGTGGTGGATATATACACGTTTAATTATCAATCTGAAGAACCACATGAACCAAGTGTATGAGGACGTGTGCACACATGATGGAAAGTGAAGTGGCTATGCTACAATGCATGTGAAAAGACTAGAATACCTCTCCAACTCACTAAATCTCTAGAAATGCTTGCTGCGATACCACTTACAACAGTAAGCACACATTCGAACATTTCTCTTAGCTCCGAACTCTGAATATGGCCAATAGTGGGTTCCTTTTGAAACTCTCAATGAGACGCATCTATTGTGGTATTTTCACTTAAATCTTACAAATGCTCTTCAAGTTATGTGCAAAATAGTAAATGGGGGGAAACACGTACACTCGCTCCACAACTTGTAATGGTTCACACACACACTACAGTAGTTCAAAAGTGATGGGAAGGGATAGGTAACAGTCATAAACACACATTTCAAGCATTACAGACACACAAAAGATCATAGAGAAGATGGAAATCAGTAGGGAAGAAGCAAATTCGAATTTCAGCTCTCCTTCTTCACAATGGCAAAAAGTCTTTACAAAGAGTCACCAAGTGACTTATATACATGTGCCCTAAAATTTGTCCTTTCACACATGAGACCGGCACTTTATTGATTAATCTCAAATTCCTACCACTTTACAAGAATTATGTCACAAGGATTTGGGGTTTATGCATCTAGAGGACTCCTCTAGTGCAATTACATAGCTTTCGAGGGAATTTCCTAGGATTTTGAAGAATAATTTTCATGCCATCAATTTGAAAATTTTGGGGCTCCTCTTTTGTGCCTCTTTTCTCTGCAACACTCTCCCCCTCTTTGTCTCTGTCGTCCCTTGAGAGACTTTACTTTTTCTCTGTAGCTTGTCTATGGATCCTGAATGCACACACTTAGTGGTCGAAGAAGTGATAAGGTTTGTCAGACAATTTGTTACTTTATCTGAAATTAGTCCTTGCTTCTATAATCCCCTTGGTATTCCATACATTCATAAATCTAGGTTGCTGTATTAAATTGGGTTACCACGCACGCCATCAGTGGCTAAGAATGTGATATTCTTAGTCACTCTCTTCAACTTTTCAGCCTCTCCCCTTTCAAACTTTTGGTCCTCTAATATATCTTTGTTGCATCTAGGACTCTTGCTTCCAGTACTAGTGGATCAAGCAAAGCTAGTTGTAGGGTATTCATTACTTCTGCACATCGCTGGAAGTCCAGTTTGTAGATTGGTAGTTCAAAGTACTTCTGAATACTAGCTTTCTTCATAATTTCCATAGTCTATGGAAGTTCATGTACTACTTTAAAATCTCGAGACATCACTGGAAACTGATGGTCCGTGTCCATGATCTTCATTGTTACTAAGAATAGATAATCCCCAGTAGGTTGACCCTCCCAAAACTAGTGACCTTTTGCTTTCATCATGCTCTGTAGGGAAAATTCCAACATCTCCTCTTGAACAGTTGCTTCAGAGTCCTTAGAAGCCAACTGCACTTGCAATAAGGAGATCATCAGCTTTTTATAGAAGGCATGTCGTGAGTGATGTGTGCCTCAGTGACAAGTTGTATATTGCATCACTCCGTTTCCCCTTACTCAAGTAAGTAAGATTTCTTACCACACATCTTTTCATTTATAGTCCTGAAAGAAAACAAGATTTAGTTTTAGCCAAAGCATTTATTTATTTACATAGTAGGTTCATTCATATGGGAGTAGAATCTAGAATCTATTCCCAAGTAGGAAATGTGCACCACTAGTTTTGTTGAGCATATCATGTGCCGAATGCATGGCCTCATAGCGTGGCCATGGCATGCATACTTGACGTGCATTGGAGAGTGGAAACAAAATTTTGTTGAGTCTGTTGTTCCAGTCTTTGCTGCCTCTTGGGCCTCCATATTCATTTTGTAGTTGAGGTTTGAGGCTTCATCTTCTCTTGGGCTTGTCATATTCTAGGTTTTTCCTCTTTCTTTTTTGTAGTATGATTGGTTGATATCGTGTCCCTTTGGTACCTTTAGTGGGTCTTGTTGGGTTTTGTTGTCTTGCTTTGTTGGCGTAATATTTCCTCTCGCTTCTCTAGCTTTTGAATTGTAGTCTGTTTGATCTTCTTTGGTATCCAAATTTGTTGAAGTTTTTTCTAGGCTTCTACTAATGGTTTTGGAAGGCATACAATTAGGAGTCTTGGTGCTTCTGATGGTTGTTGTGAGTATTCATTGTCTTTCCTCGTTTTGACCGAGTGACTGGTCAGCTCTTGAGTTGAATCATTTGGGTTAGTCATTTGATCCTTCTAAACCCATTGTAAATGGGATTTCCATGGATATGATGCTCGATTGGTAGACTTCCATGTGGATGGTTTCCTTTGGTGTAGGTAGTTAGAGAAGCGTTGTCTTCACATTTTCTCTTGGATTCATCGTTCATGGGAAATGAAGGCACATCATCAACTAAAGCATTTGTATCGGTAGCCAATCCTTGCTTAGGGTACTCTTTGGGTGAACTCTGGATTGATTCATTTTCCAAATCCTCTTCTAGTATGCTCACTTCATTCTCAATAACCCAATCTTGTCCCAGGGTCAGGTTTTCTATTAGATCCTTATCTTTACATACTAGAACTCATTGCTCCATAGTGAAATTTCCTAGGTGGGGGGAGATTATAACTTCTCCAATACACTATGACTTGGATTTCGATGCCTATCATGTGAGATTTAGTCGGTTTCATGATCATTTGAAGATGCATGATGATCGTCATTCATATGCAGCTAATCGCTGCCCCTGTGTTGATTAATGCATCAATCAACTGGTATTTTTTAGTGCCAATCCCTAGGTTCAAATAGGGTTGAGATATGGTAAGGCTATTTGTGTTGGCTTGGTAAACTTGGTAATTGGCCATGGGAATTATTTCTTCTCCTTGTAAATATCGCTCATCGCATTGCCTTATCCACTCCTTCCATTTCTTGATACGCTCTAGGGCTTCTTGCCTTGCTTCTTCTCTAATTCTATCTTCTTCTTTTTTTGGTTTTGCGCATCTACCAGTTGTGCTAACATCTGATCCGTCAATGGTTCCATATATTGCTTTACTCAGAAACCACTTATGTAATTAGGAAGTATATCTCCATCCAACGTAGCTAGGTTCATGGATCCACTCGTTGAAATCCTATTGATTATTAGAGGTCCATGTTTCTACAGCTTTTTGGCATGTTGCTTCAAAGTATACACCAAGACTAAATCTCCTTCTTTTAGTCCTTTATCTTTGATGTGCGTGTCATAATATGCTTTCTGTCTTCTTTTTGTTGCATAAATTCCCGCAATAGCTTGTAGTCTTGTTTTGTGTAGCTTCTCAATTTGTTCAAGTTGCTTGGAAAACTCATGCCCCATCCATTCATTTTGTAGTGCAACTCTTAAAGTAGGCACCAGAAAATCCATTGGCGGGATTGCATTTTGTCCATACACTAGGTTAAAAGGAGTAGTTCCAATGACAATCTTGTAAGCCACACAGAAGGCCCAAATCGCATGATGCAATTGTTTTTCCCAATCTCATCTTCCACTATTAACTATCTTGGTCAATACAGTGCACACCACTTTATTGGAACTTTCTGCTTGACCATTGGCTTAAGGATGATAAAGAGCTGATTTTTATGAATCACTAAGAACTCATTCATCAAGGACTCTATTACTTCATTAATGAAATGCGTTCCTCGATCCCTCACTATCTCTATAGGTAGCCCAAAGCGAGTAAAGATGTGCTGAAAAAGAAATTTAGTTGTGGTCTGTGCATCGTTTTTTAGAGTTGCTTTTGCTTCTACCCATTTAGTCAAATAGTATGTTGCCACGATTATGTACTCAGCGTGTGATCCATAATTTCCATAGTCGATGGAAGTTCATGTACTACTTAAAAATCTTCAGACATCACTGGAAATTGATGGTCTGTGTCCATGATCTTCATTGTTACTAAGAATAGATAGTCCCCAGCAGGTTGACCCTCCCAAAACCAGTGACCTTTTGCTTTCATCATGCTCTATAGGGGAAATTCCAACATCTCCTCTTGAATAGTTGCTTCAGAGTCCTCAAAAGCCATCCGCACTTGCAATAAGGAGAGCATCAGCTTTTTATAGAAGGCATCGTGAGTGATGTGTGTCTTAGTGAGAAGTTGTTTATTGTGTCACTCCGTTTCCCCTTACTCAAGTAAGTAAGATCTCTTACCACACATCTTTTCATTTATAGTCCTGAAAGAAAACAAGAGTTAGTTTTAGACGAAGCATTTATTTATTTACATAGTAGGTTCATTCCTATGAGAGTAGAATCTAGAATCTATTCCCAAGTAGGAAATGTGCACCACTAGTTTTGTTGAACATATCATGTGCCGAATGCATGGCCTTGTAGTGTGGCCCTGACATGCATACTTGATGTGCATTGGACTCTTCATGAGTGCATAGGCTTCAGTGTCAGCATCTCCATCATCTGAATCCGCATTTTCTCCCTTTGAGGGTTTGGTGGGGTAAGCACGGCATTTGAATTCTTCAAAAACGATGTGGGTATCAAAAAATTGAAAATCACTAGACAATACATCTAGGATCTCAAAGTCAAATGTAGTGTGGATATCTTTCATGCCCAAACGAGTGACAAGAATCAAAGACAAATATAGAAGTTGACAGGGCTGCTTCAGTTGTAGTAGGGGTGGTAGCCAGTGTCATGGTCGAGGCAGTGGTCTCTACCTATGAAACCTCATGGAGTGTAGTAGACCAGGTCAGGCAGACTAAGAGCGGTGGAACATTTGGTTGTGATTGAGCGGGAGGTCTTTGGGGAGAGGTTTCAAGTGTGGGATGAGGTGATGGTGACTCGAACACTTGTAAGCAAGGGATCATGCCATGCATGTGCTTGACTCTACGAATGTTGGGAGGCCTCGTAGTTTTCTTGGAGCCTTTGTATTGCTGTAATTGCATCGCAGGGAGGGCTCTTTCTATAGCAATGTCGTAAGCCAAACACAAGTATATGATGCATGTAAGAGCACAACATCCATGAAAGACCTTTTTCTTCTCCCACCAATGGCCGGCCAATAAAAGTTGATCCTAAATATAAGTAGCAATATTAGTTGTCTGAGGCCCTATCGTGGCAAGATACAAACCAAACCAAAGATTCTTGTGCAGGATCGTAAATCGCTCGTGTAGGGAATGCAAAGTGATGTAGACATATTCACAGTGGAGTGGTCAACAGAGGGTTGATGGCTGAGATGGTTGGCCATTTATCAACATTGCTTTGGTACCATCAGTTCTGGGATGAGACACTCTTTCTCTGTGGGCGTATGGTTGTCGTGAATCTTAAGTGCAGTCCTGATTAAGTCCAGAGACAATGTAATCTTCTTAAAAGTGGATCATTCACCAAGGATGGTAGTACAAAGACAGGGTCCAATTCCTTGCACTCCTGCTCTTTAATAGAAGCCACTAAATAGTAACACTAATAAAAATCCAATTTCAGGAGGGGTGCACTGAAGTAATTTGCAAATCTTGCCCTTTGCCATATAGGTTGAAGATCTTCACTATTCTGGAGGTTTTTGAACTCTTGTGAGAAGAATCGGTAACGTCTTCATACATTTGCACCGTAAGTCAGGTTAGCTTCATATATGAACTCTACATCTCCCAAGGGTCTTGCAAGCCCTTGGAAAGAGTGTGCCTTGCTGCTTACTCTTTCTATCTGTCCTTGAGGAGGTCCTTCAATGGGGCATAGGTCCCTTGAAAACCTAGAACTCCACTGGGATAGCCTTAGGCAGGCTCTCAAATGGAAGAGCCGAGAAATCCCCAATAGGCCGCCCGAGTGTTGCGCTAGTAGAACGTTTTGCTTGCATGATGGAAAGCTAGTGTTGCGAACCTAAGCTGAAGTGAAGAGGAAAATACATTAGTCATGGAAACTATTTAAGGTCCCAAGAAGATGAGACCTCCATTCATTTCCACCACCAACATGCTTTCTATGCACTGTGTAATTTTAATGATGTGAGAAGTGAATTGCTTTGATTGTGAATGGGAGTGTGTGTGTGGTGCATAGCTTTACAATTGATTTCAAATGAGTACTACCTACATAGTTAGTGTATGTTACAAGAATGGTGGTGATATGAAGTTGTCAAACTGGGTCTGAGTGTAGTGATTAATCAAGAGTTTAGCTTCACTAAGTCAGTGATCCTCGGGAGTTTGGTCGAGAGTTGTTATGATTAATGAAGGCTTGGGGATCCATTTCTATATCACATGGTGGGTTAGAAGAGATGAAGTGGAATTTACAAAAGAAGGCGTGTAGGATGTCCTACTGGTCTCAGAAAAGGTCTTCTTTGGGTTGACTAAGGTTGAAGCATGAGCTAACACTTTTTAGGTACCTAGAGTTGGCGAGATTTGGATTGAGCTATGACCAAGGATTTGGGGCACCCAAATCTGTCAAATTTTTTTGCCTTGATCAAATTTGAGAGGGATGCAAAAGATCTAGAGTGTTTGACTCACTAGGCACAATCACCTTGCGCATCCACCTCGATTGTGGAAACACCTGAGTAGATTGTCTAGCGGGCCATTCTGATGTGCTGCACCGCTTAGTGTGTAGATGATGAGGCCATGCAAGTCGCCAAGGGTGAGATGTTGTATCCACACCCTCTTTTGGAAAAGAAGGGAGATCCACTGCCAGTGTGCCCGATAATGGTGACTATTCACATTCATCTGCAGACTGAGCCTTACACCACCATACTTGTTTGATTCATGTTTGTCTACCCAATTTCCTCGCCTTGATGGGTGGTAATGCCTGTTTTTGTGCAGTAGGGATTGTTGACTTTGAGGGGGCCACACACAGTAGGGGGCTTTTGTTGCCTCCACCACCTACCTGCACCGACCGTGGAGGGGTAGTTCATGATATTGTCCTGCAAGTTCCAACTGAAGCATACTTCTACAAAGATTTAAATTCACCGAGTAATGGTAAAACCATTCCTAGCCTAGGATCATAGGTTCTATTAGGTCATCGTCATGGCAAACCAATAGCCTTATGGTTAGGATCACGTCCTGAATGGAAATTGGAAACTCAACCTCATCTATGCAAGGGGTTTCTAATCCACCTAGTCCTATGAGATAGGCTTCAAGAGGCTTAACTTCATACTCTCTACAAAGAGAGAATCAAATTGCATTCATTGCTGCACCAGAGTCGATTAAAGCCTTAGTTTATGTGCACATGGGATCCTATCTTAGAGTGATATTAATGAATAGCCTCTTATCAACAATACTGGGGACATCTCTTCCTCCAAGTTGGCACATAGCTACATGGTATCGTGGGGGATCCACCGATTGAGGTTCTCGACCTAGTCCTCTCCTTCATAGTCTCATCCGCTTAATGTGTTCTAACACTTTTGCTTGGGCTTTAGCTCTGATTTGTTCCTCCTCTTCCTTTCTCTTCTTTGCAAGAGTTATGAAGCTAAGCATGTTTGCAGTTGAAGGTTCCTGATATAGCTTATCTCGGCATGTGCTAATATAATCAGGCAATACCTCACCTTCAAGAGTTTCTAATTAAGCCGCATGGCTAGTCGATATCCTATTGATGATCATGGGTCCATAACCTTGTTTCTCTAACTTGTGGGCATGTTGTTTCAAGGTGTAAACTAGCACCAAATCTCCTTCTCGTAATACTTTATCCTTAATATGAGCATCAAAGTAGGCTTTCTGTCTCTTCTTAGCGGCATGAATTCTTGCTGTTGCTTGCAATCTTGTCTCTCCCAGTTGTTCTAAGTCAAGTATTCTTGAAGAAAGCTCATGACCCTTCCATTCATATTCCTGAGCGATTTTGAGTGTGGGTATCAAAAAGTCTAAAGGCAACATTGCATTCTGACCAAACACCATCTGGAATGGTGTAGCCTGAAGTACTGTTTTATAGTCTACACGATAAGCCCAAAGCATGGTGTAATTGTTGATCCCAATCAGAACGTTGGTTGTTCACAATTTTGGTGAGAATGTTGCAAAAAATCTTATTAGTACTCTCAGCCTGTCTATTAGCTTGTGGATGATACGGTGCCAATTTGTTGTGTATGACCATAAAGTCTTGTAATAGATATTCAATAACCTCATTTAAGAATTGAGTACCCCTATAACTTTCAAGCTTGATAGGAAGTCCATATCTTGTGAAGACATTCTCCAACAAGAACTTTGCAGTGGTATGTTCATCGTTTTTCCTTGTGGCCTTGGCTGCTACCCAATTAATAAGATAGTGTGTGGCAACAATGATGTACTCGACATGGGAATTCCTTGCAGGGGGATTAATAGGTCCCACAAAATCAATTCCCCACTTTGAGAATGCGTGCCTTCCCATCATGGGTCGTAGGGGCATCTCATCCCTACGTATGGGATACTGAGTCCTTTGACATATGTCACATCATTTTACGTAGGTGTGGGCATCCATATGCAGAGTGGGCCACCATAATCTGGAAAATAGTATGGCCTTGATAGCACGATCGGGTCCAAAATGCCCATCTGCTGCACCTTGGTGTGCAGCTTCCAATAAGTTAAGATATTCTCTTTGGTGCACACATATCCTCAGATAACCATCTCCTCCTAGTTTATATAAATTATCCCCAATGAGCTGGTAGTCTAAGGCCTCTTGTTCTAGGATTCGTCTATGTGCTATAGTCATGCCCTTGGAAAAAGTCTTTGTCATTAGTTAAGTGACTAGGGGTTCACTCTAGTCTGGCATTAGGGTCAACTAGTATAAAGTAGCATGTTCTATTGGGGGTCTATTATAACAGTTTGGACATTCGTCACACACTCTTTGGACATCTTTTTCCATTGAGGGCCAAAACACACCTAACCTCTTCAAGGTCAATAGTTTCTCTTGTCTCAAATGGTGTTGCTCTAGTACACCTACATGTGCTAATTGCAACCAATTGTTATACTCCTATTCCTCGACACAACAGGCAAGGATATTGCGATGGTCTTGCCTATAGATACTTCCTACGAGAGGTTGATATCTCTATGCTCTCACTACATCTTTCCCTTGGGTTCTTACTTGGGAGTTCTTAGGTCCGTGTGTCAATACTGGGACTAATGACTTGGCCCATTTAGGGACAATCTTGATATTCAAGAGAAACACATCTGGTAGCTCATCTACTACCCCAATAGCTGCTTCTCCAGAAGTTATCCTAGAGAGGTGGTCTGCTCTCAAGTGTGTTTTCCCTTTTTTGACTACGACCTCAAAGTCATACTCCATCAGGAGTAAAAATCAACATATTAGTCTACTAGTGTTACATGGTTTGTTTACCAAATATAAAAGAGCCTGGTGGTGAGTAAAAAATTTGAACTTATTTGCCAATAAATAATGGCAAAACTTCTTGACCACATAGACCATTCCTAGTCCCTCTCACTCAGTAGTGGTGTAGTTTCTCTCTGCGGTGTTCAACTGCCTATTCGCATATGCAATTGTTAAATCTATATCTCCCTCCTCAGTGAGGTGTGCAAACACGAATCCTATGGCATGATTAGAAGCATCTATGTGTACATGAAAAGGTTTATTCCAATCGGGCATAGTTAGAATGGGTGCAGAACATAACCGTCATTTAAGCTCAATTCTCGCACTCTTCTATCCACTCAAATTTTGTTGGCAGGTTGTAGAGTGGCTTAGCAATGATTGCATACATATGTATGAATCATCGGTAATAACCACAATGGCCCATAAATGCTTGTACTTCTTTGAAGTTCTTTGGCCTGGGTAATTCACTCATACCTTATCTTCGTCCATGGAGATTCCATTTTTTGAAACTATATGACTGAGTATCTTGCCTTGTCTAACCATAAAAACACACTTCTCTGGGTTTAAACAGACTTGATATTCCCTACACTTGTCAAAGATGCGTTCAAGCTCAAGGATATGATGTGGTCTATGTGCTGAGTGAGCACACAGGTCATCCACGTACACCTCTAGGTTTTTTCTCAAAAACTCTTTGAACACATGGTACATCAACCTTTGGAAAATTGCAAAATGCAAAGATACCCCACTCCGTGGCAAATGCCATCTTATGCTGGTCCTTGGGGGCAATGGTAATTTGATTATAGCCTAAGAATCCGTCAAGGAAGCTATACACTTCCTTGCCTGTGACTCTTTCCAACAGGTGTTCTATAATGGGTAGAGGTAACTATCCCTAATGGTGGCAACATTGACCTTCTTTAAGTTAATGCACACTCGCAACTTACCATTCTTTTTGGGCACAACTACGATGGGTGAGAACCACTTGGTGTCTTCTATTTTGTAGATAAATCTGGCTTCTATGAGTCTATCTATTTCTTCCTTGATTTTCAATGCATAATTGTCATTATATGTATAGGGCTTTTGCTTAGTGGATCTGGTTTCGATGGTCATGGGTATTCTATGGGAACATATATCACGATCTAACCCCTTTCAAATCTTTGTAACTCCATGCAAACACATCCCTATACCTCTTCAATAGAGCAATCTAACTTTCTTCCTACTCATCGGTCAAATCATGTCTTATGTACGTGATTCGTTCTTCTCCTTCCTCGATTTCCACTACGACCTTCTTCATGGTTTCCTTATTGTCATAAGCTTCTCATGCACTTTTATCTATTTTTGGCATTTTGATCATGATTTTTTGGTCTTCCACTACATATTTCCTAAAGTTTTTTGGCACCTCCATCAATGGTTCTTCTTCCTTGGTTTTTTACGTTCTTTTCCTTCCTCATCTTTTGATCTCGTCGAGGGGTGTTGCTCTAGCACAATGGTGAGAACCACATTAAGAAGCTCCACCTCCTTAATGTCAATCTGCGGAAGAGATAGGAGTGATATGAAGATCGTGAATGTGAGATGAAGTGAGAGTGAAGGTGAGAAGCATAGAGATGCACACACACATACACACACACTACAAAGAGACAAGCAAGCAAGATACAATGGAAGGTGAGAAATCAACTCTATTACTCAAGAACACTCTTACAAGCTCAAAATAGCTCTAAGCTCACACTAACCAACACTAAGTCACCTCAAAAATGAGCTCTCTATCTCTTTTTATAGATTCTAGATTAGTTTTGACCGGTTTCACGTCTAGTGACCGGTATAGTTAAAAAATGGGTCCTATGCGCTATTTGAGAGGGTAAACGGTGTCTAAAAATAATCAAAATTGATATGCTCATTCTACCTAAGCTCCTCAAGCTCAAGGACTCCTCAGCTCGCACAAAATGGAGTTAGAAATTAAGAAAAGGGTTTTTTCTATGTTACATATGTTATAATAGTGATAAAAATCACTGTTGGGGGTTTTTGAAAAGTATTTTAAAACATAATTCTTTGAAAAAAAGATTCGATTGACTCCCTGCTCTGTCTTTACATGCTTCCACGTCTTTTGTGCCTCTGGCTACTGCCAACACCCCCCTCCCTCTCGCTTCTGTCGTCCTCGACAAAACCTTGTTGTGCGGTCTGTCGGATGTAGTTCTGTAGTAGTTCGTGAGCGAGGGTGTGTTCTGATATTCGAATGCCTCGGGCTAAATCTGCCTCGAGTTTCTCCCAATCAATTGGTTGCAGTTCATCGGGTGGTGGGAGTCAATAATGTGTGGAATATACCATCTGTTCACAGGCGAATAAGTGTAAGAGGTGGGTGGGCCTACTGATGAACACTCTGAATGGTATTCCCAAAAACCGGTTGTGAACATCGCTTCGAAAGTCTGCTTGTAGCACGCCGATAAATATTTAATTTTGCAATGCCAGGCATAACACACCCGTAGCAATGGCATTGTACTCATATCATATGCAAGATCCAAATTGCCATGCTCGAAGCCCAGGGTGTTTACATGAGGTGCCTTTACACAACGGAAGACTTTGAAAACCATTTGCAGCATGTCAAAGATTTTGACAGTCATGTGCGCGGCTATATCGTCCATGTGTTTCAAGCAAGGGAGCCAGTGACGAATCGTGGCCATCATGTATCCCACTGTCGGTAGTTGTATGGGTGGCTTGAAATATGGGTAATCTAACCAATCCTGGCACTGCTTGTTGTTTTGTACTTTAATAGCAAATGCTGTCCAGGAGCGGCGACATGGCACTAGTCCCCAACATGGGTTGTATTTCAAATGTAGTGGTGCCTTTACCCAAGTACTCATCATCTCAGGATATTCTTGTAAAAGATCTTTATGCCACTCTGGTTGATAAATCTCGCCTTGCTACGCATCCAGTGGCAAATCATCAGGCTCAAATTGAGTAGCGTGAGATGGTTTCTTGCCTGTTTCTTTCTCTATGGCCAACTGATACTCGGCCATTAGCATAAAATATAGTTTGTACTGTAACTCATGCCCTGATATATATCTGCGAGGGGCCAAGTGAGCGAAGTAGGGCGACTGTAAAATTCTTTCCTCAATCATTGCCATTGCGTGCAGTTGCGCCTCTACTCGTGCTCAATGGGTGGTTCCAAGCTCTTCCACTATCTTCATCCATGCGGGGGTTGGAAGTTCATAAGTCATCTGGCCTTCAGCCGTGACTCATCCGCCTGGGATGGGTTGTGGTTCGTAGGACTCTTCAAAGGTTTCCTCCACCGGAATGGTTACATTTTCTTCATCGGTTGGGAGTTCTGGTGGGGAATCTTACCGTGGTGGTGCTTCATATATAGCTATCCACGATCCAAGAGTGGATACCTGGGCCCGTAATGCGTTGAGTTCCTCTAGGATGTCACGAGAAGGGTTTGCAGGACTGGTAATCCTTGGGTTGCTGGTAGTCCTTGTGTTGTAGGTGCTCTGAGCTGGAGTAGTTTATGATCTTCCTTTAGCTTCTGATACTCTTCGTTCATTCGATCGTATTCGTTGAGCAATCGGATGTGATCATCGAACAACATTTTCATTGATTCGGAGGGCACTGCTTTGAACCAGCTAGGACTTAATGGATGGTCTGGGTTATTGAGAGAAACTTCTAAATTTTCTCTGTTCTGCTCTTGTAGCCGCTGGTTCTCTTCCTTTGCTGCTGCTAGGTGTCTTCTGAGTAAGCCCATGTTCCGTGTAAGCATCGCATTGCGAACTATCTGGGCCCTTAACAAATTGTCAAGATCAACAGTGGCCTCTTTGGATTTCTCTTCACTTTCTAGTTCCAGCTTGTGATAAGCCTCATGTAGTTCTTGATATCGGGTGTTCAGTGAGGCATTCTCAATAGACAATGAGTTAAGCTTCGACTGCAAATCGTTGGTTGTCCTCTGCAGCTGCTGATAATTATTTCCAAGAGATGTGAACTCATCTCTTACTTGCGTCATACACGTGAACATCTGTCGAAATGCTGTGTCTAAGGTGGGTGATAAGATTAATGGTGTGCTAAGTGAAGATGCAGTGGGTGTAGATGCAAAGGGAACGGGGAATGGGGGTGGGAAAGTGGATGCTGTGGTGATTGTTGAAAATTGTGGTGTGCTTAAATATTGTGGTGCCACAATTGAAGTGAGTGGTGGTGCGGTGGGTGGTGATATATCCATATCACTAGATGTAGTGTCGAGTGCGGTGACTATGAGTAGTGGTGTGATCGTGGGTAAGTGTGTGGGTGTAAATACAGGATTTACAAAGGTCAAAGAAAAATTTACAGAGGGGTTGTCTTGGACGGCTTGATGGAGAGGGGAAGGAGGGGTTACGGTGGGTCGGGGAGGTGAGACTGGGGAGAAGGTTAATGGAGGTGGGAATGGGAAAAGGGGTCTTGGAGGTGTGGGGAAGAATGGAAAAGATGGATGGAGAAATGGGTTGGATAGAAAGGTGGATGTGTAAGGGGGTAGACTAGGTTGAGTGGGTGTGGGAATTGTGGGCTGAGTGGGAGTAAAGACGACTTTTGCTACTCCACCGGAGAAAGAAGATGTTGTTCTGGGAGAAGGGGGGTGTATGGGGGAGACTGGATGGATGGGAGGTGATGGGGGAACGGTTGGGGTGGTCGGTACTTTGACGACTGTGGTGATATGTACAACGGTAGTACGGGGTGGGGAGTCGACGATAATGGTGTCTTCTGCCAAAGAGCCTTCAGGGACAAGACGTGCTTCCCTGGCCTGTTCTGAAGATTGTGCTCCTATTGGGACACAAATGTATTCGCCCGGTTTTGATAATAGCCGTACATGTTTGGGGTCATACTGTGGTAATGCTTTCCTCTGTAAATATCTTAAGGCTTCAGTAGGTCCGACTGATTTGACAAGCTCTCTGAAACCTCTGATGTAGACTTCTTCGAACCCTCCTAAGAGGAGTTCTTGTTTGATGAGTGTTTGGCTTTCTTCGTCGGTCAACTTCTTGTGTGCCCAAACTTTTTCCATAGTACGATATAATTTTTTTATGGCTAATGTATAAGCTGCAGCTTCGAAGGTTTCTTCTTCGTGTGTGCTCGTGTCACCCTGGGTGTCCATTTGCCGTCCTTGTTCATACGTCTGTACATGTTCTTGGGAGTCATGTGTACCTTGGCTGGCTTCATCGTTTCCTTCATCGTCATCTGTTGCTGTTCTTTCGTCATCTAAGCTCGATACGATTTGTACTTGTGGTTGATCTCGGGGTGTGCTAGGGTAGCTGGGCCTTTCATATTCCTGAGAGAAGATCTGGCCTTCTGAAAATTGAAATTCACTTGAAAATATGTCCTGCATCTCAAAATCAAATGTGTTGCCTGCTTGTTCTGTTTCTAAATGGGGTATCGGGAAAGAGAAAGCTTCCGCACCAATAGTGGTGGGAACTTCTGCCGTAGTGGTGGTAGGTCCTGGGACTATGGTTTCTTGAGTAGTGATTGTGCTGGTAGTGCCCTCCATTTCAACTGGTCTTGATAACCGTATACAAATAGGTTGTACTGTGGGAGTGGCTTCTGTCGGAGACTGTTCTGGAGATGGTTGTGGTGAGGGTGATTCTTGCACCTGAAGGCAGGGGATAGTTCCTCTCATTCGCTTTCCTGCTCTTCCTTTGCTAGGCTTCCTAGCTTTCTTCGTGGTTCCTTTAAACGCTTTCAGCTCCTCACTTGTCATTGCTCGCTCGATAGGTAAATCGTATGCTAAGCACATAGATACAATTCTAGTTAGTGCGCAGCATCCATTGATGACTTTCTTTCTTTCCCATCTATGTTGTGCTAAATACATCTGATCAATGATCCAGCTAGATAGATCAACTGTCTGGGGTCCCGTACAAGATAAATACAAACCGAACCATATTCGTTTGTGAGGCATTGTGAATCTATCCTGAGCGGGGAAAGCAAAATGCTACATGCATATCCGCAGTGGCTTTGAAAGCTCAGGTGTGATCGCTAAAATCTCCTCCCACTTAGTGACGTCCCCACGTTTCATAGGGTCAAGAACTAACCTTTCTCGCACTGTGGGCGTGTGGGTGCCATGAATCTTGATGGTAGCTCGAATCAGATCTTTAGAAAGATAAAATCTTTTATATGGTGGATCGTTCACTAAAGATGGCAAAATAAAAGTTTCGGGCAGGTCCTTGTTCTCCGAAGCTATCAAAGTGGTGATTAAATAATAGCATCTGTAGAAGTCAGGTTTAGGCAAAGGGTCACTGAAATACTCTGTGAAGTCAACTCTTGCCCAAACATGTGTTCAGTCTTGTGTGTTCGGTAGTCCTTCAAACTCTCTTGAGAAGAACTGATATTTTCCCCATGTACGGTCATCAAAAGTTAAATTAGACTCAAATATAAACTCAGCATCTGCCAATGGTCCTGCTAGCCCTTGAAACCAGTGAGAGTTGCGATGAATCTTCTCAGTATAGCCTCGAGGAGGGTCGTCGATAGGCATGGGTCCTGGGAATCCTTGGAATTCTGGCGGTGGAGCCGTCGGATGGGACTCTACGAGTAAAACACTGATAGGTGCTACAGGTGCGCTGGGGCCTGCTTCTGATGGTCCTTCTTTGGTTTGCATGATGATTGCCATGCTAATGGAAAAGATCTGCTACAAAAGATTAGCACATTAGTATGGAAATTAATTATGATCCCATTAAGGTGAGACCGTAATCCCTTTCCATAACTGTTGAGGGAGAGTCAAGTAAGAAGAAGAAAAAAAGAAGACAACGAAAAAAGCAGCTTCACTAAAAAGAAAGACTTGAAGGCACATCTCTGCACAGAGCCCCGCAGGGGCACACACACCAAGGAAAGGACGCAACCCACTTGGGTGTTTCAACCTCTTGATCTGTTGGAACGTCCAGATCGAAGATGGAAGCACCAGATCTTCAACCTTCCACTGGTGGCGTGCGTGGCAACCGAACTGAAGACAGCAACCCAGATATGTGATATACGGAATACCAAGGGGCACAAACAGAAGCAAAGGACAAACATCGGATAAGATACCCAATTGTCTAACGGTCCTTATTGCTTCTTCAACCACTGGATTCGTGCGTGGTATCCCAGAATTAATGAACCTATAGGTGAATTAGACTGCACGATATCAGCAAGTCAGTCTAACTTCAAGGGTTGCGGGAAAGCAAGTCAAATGCATTAGGCCCAGAGAATGTAGAACAAGAATTAAGAAGAGGCCGTCAAAACTGAACACCTGTTTTAGAAACAGGTAGAACTGAGCAAAGGTTGCTTGCAGAGAATAAACTGAAGACGAGAAGCAAAGCCTGTCAAGGGACGACAGAGACGAAGAGGGGGAGAGTGTTGCAGAGCCAATGAGCGCACAAAGCAGAGAAAAAGATGGGTCCCAAAATTTTTTCGATTTGGACCACATATTTTTGTAACATATTCATTTTTGTAATATATTTCCCATTGTAAAGGCACTAGAGGAGTCCTCTAGATGCATTCCCACAGAAGAAGAGAAGCTTACCCATGTAAAATAGTAGGAAATTAGCTCTTAGTGAATAAAGTGCCGGTCTCTTGTGTGAAAGGACCATTTTTAGGGCACTAGTATATAAGTCAAATGTGACTCTTTGTAAAGGACTTTTTTGCCATTGTGAGAAGGAGGAGAACAGAAATTCGAATTTGTGTCTTCATCACTCCTTATCTTCTTCTTCGTGAGCTTGTATGCATGTGTATTGCTTGGAAAGAGTGCTTGTGAGTGTGGTCTATCCTTGAGAGTGTCTGTTTGCTGTAGGTAAGGTGTGTGCGAGGAGAAGGAAGTGTTGAAGTGTAGGAAAGTACTCCCGCGACTCAGTATTTTGCCCATAACTTGAAGTAGGAGCGTCAGAATTGAGTTTCAACTGCCATTGGATGCGTCTTCTCGAGAGCTTCGAAACGCATATGCTATTTGCTATGTTTGGAGCTCGGAGCTAAGAGAAAAGTCCAAAATACTGACGGCTGCTGCACCAAGTATCGTTTCGTCTTGACCTACAGTTAGAGCTTGTTAGGATAAGCATTTACCTCATTTTCATTCTTGAGTAGTTCATTTGCGTTGACCATTACGTGATTGCATGTCTTCATACACTCGGCTAGGTTAGCATACTCTTCGGATTGATAAATTAAAAGCGTGTATCCCCACTATATGCACTTGTGAGGGGATTGAGGTACAGTCTCTTTCTCCGCAAGTCCCTAAGTCGAAGCTTAGGTCAACACACTTTTTGGCGCCGTTGCCGGGGAGTGACGAATCAAACCGAGGCATTCGCGTGATGGTAAGTAGCTTTTTGCTTTGAAGAACTTGGAGGAGCGGAAATCTTCTCTTCTTTGGTAAGTCAATTTCAGCCGCACTTGCTACTTCTCATTCTTGGAGTGTGTGTAGTGAGTTGATAGATTAGGGAAGAGAGTAGAAGAAGTAGAGTAGGAATGAGTGGAGAGTAGAGTAGGCGTTAGTGTTGTTCAAAAATTTTCTTTTTTTGTAAGCTAGGAATTTCCAAGTCTAAAAGCCAAAAAATTTTCATTTTTCAAATCACTTGTTGAACAAGTATCGTGGAGAGCAGTGTCGAGTGTCGTGAGAGCTTGCAGAGATCGTGGGCGAGTTTTTAGGCGACCTGGAGCATTACAAAGCAAGGGAAGGGGAGCAAGGTGTTGAAAGAGCATCAGAGGTGAGCCTAGCAAGTCCTAATCCTGTTGCAGCATTCAAAAAAATCATTTTTAGTCTGAAACGACCTGCGTCAGAGGTCGTTTGGGTTTGATTGAGGTGAAAAGGTGAGCTTTTAGTGATCCAGAGAGTGGAGAAGGGGGAGGAGAGTGCATGACACAAGTGCATTGAATCCAAAACTTAAAAATTTTTGTCAAAAATTGAAAAAGGGTCAAGTATCGCTTTGCTCCTGCGGTCGAGTATCGTTTTACTCCTGCGGTTGAGTATCGCGATATTTCCCAGCGGTCGTAGATCGTTTCGCTAGAGATCGTTTCAGACAGCGGTCGTCGATCGTTTCGTTAGAGATCGTTTGAGATAGAGGTCGTAGATCGTGTATCGTTTGCATCGGAGGTCGTCGATCGCATATCGTTTGCCAAGTATCGTTATCCAGAGATCGCGACACTTGCCAAAGGTCGGTATCGTTTCAGTCAGGTATCGTCGATCGTTTCTAGTGAAGATCGTAGATCGTTTATGTTCGAGTATCGTGTATCGCCTAGTGAGAGATCGTGTGTCGTTTCAACCGAAGTATCGCCGATCGTTTCTACTAGAGATCGTCGGTCGTGTATCGCTTTCTGCCAGAGATCGTTTTGCTAGAGATCGTTTTGTCAAAGATCGTTTTCCAGCGATCGTTTGAGCAAGTATCGTTAGACTCAAGTGTCGATTTCCAGAGATCGTTTTGATCAAATATCGTCTGACAGCGATCGTTTTGGTCAAAGGTCGTAGATCGTTTCATTGAGAGGTCGTGTATCATTCCAAGTCAGAGATCGTTTGGGGAAGGGTCGTTTGCCAGCGATCGTTTCACCCAAGTATCGTTTGTCAGTGATCGTTTATCAGAGGTCGTGAGAGTCAAGTATCGTGACTGGAAATTTCTCTTTCAGTCACATCCCAGCCTAAGTTTTCCCTAGACTTCTGAACCCTAACTTAGGACTCTAGAGACTAAAGGTGGACCAGAATTGATCAGAGCTCGTAAGTGAATGAACCTGAGATCAGGAAGAACCCTAGGAAGCCGAAGAAGTGTAATTTCTTCCGTAGGGAGTGTTGTTGAACCTAGTAACCGATCACACTATTCTGAGACCTCCAGTGAGTCAGAAGGAGAAATCCCCATGGCTTCCGAGGATATGCAAAACACGGTGCCCATGATTGGCCAGATGTCCATCATTGAGGGTGAATACAGAACTTCCTTAGAATATGTGAGCACTAACCATAATGAGATACCTATCTATTTGGATGGTCTAAACAGATCAGTGGCCAGACTGAGGAAGGCTTCAGAAGCCTACATAGTGCCAAGACCGGCAGTTAAGTACCTAGGAGGACTGTACATGGATAAACAAGACATTCAATACATGGTCACAGAACACCCTGAAATCATTAATGAGCGTGGTGAGGAACATAATACATCAAGCTTAAATGGATATGGAACTGAGGAACAAGTAACAACTCCTAGAGGGAGATCGACAATCACTAAACTTTGGAGAGGAGACTTAGTTCCCCAGGATGACACTCTAATAGATGTGTATTTGATCAACGGGATGGAGCACCTGCTCAGAGCCCATTCCTCTATTTGGGAAGCTGCTCCTAATCCAGTTACCATCTATGAGTTACAAGATCCTGAATTCCCCACCATCATCACATATTTGGACAAAGACCACAGAAGATATTGGCCAGTCACTGAATTAGAGAGAGCTGAGCTGAAATATCAGAACATCCCAGTGTTCCCCCCTAGGGACCAAGCCACTACTTCACGAAACCCACATGGAACTTCTCAAAATGACTCAAGTCAACATTCGGGACAAACACAACAAACTCAACAAACCCGGATCCCTGTCAGACCACATGTTCAATTCGCAATGCCTGCCACTAATCCTAATTATCGGCCACAACCAGCCATGGACCCAAGACATGGAGTTCATGCTCCAGTCAGACCACAGGTAGTACGAGGACCAGGCATACCTATAGGAAGACCTATGATCCCAGGGATGCCTAGACAACCTGAGGCAGGAAGACGACTAAGACCAATCCAAGTTGCCAAGTGCATGAGAAATCATTATGATGGCTCGACTGAACCCTATAATCACATAGCAGAATTTAAACAAGTAATCAGAGCCGAACAGGTTGAGGACTTTCTGATTCAATACGAGTCCTTTGGCCTTACCTTGTCAGACACAGCCCTGGCCTGGTTCCAGCCATTGGATCCAAATACCTTCCAGAACATGGATCAAGTATACCAAGAAATGATTGAAGAATTTACTAAGTCTGGAATCAAGAACAATTCTTCGTCATTAATCCACAGCTTCAAACAGGTTCCGACTGAGTCAGTCAGATTGGCTGCCAGGAGATTCAAGCAGTATGTGGATAGATGTCCCGTAGAGGAGAGACCAACTCAAAACAAGATGGTATCATTGTTCTTAGAAGGACTACTGAATGGAACCTTGAGGTCATTAGTGTACGTGAAGAGAGTCCAAACTTTGCAAGAGTGTATGAAGGAATGTATAGATCTAGAAGATAACCTTGCAGAAGACTTGAAAATACCCCAAGGTAGTGTGAAAAGTGAAGAGTCATCAAGTAGCACATCAAACCCTAAAAACGACGTAGAGGAAATCGCCGACTTGCTAGCAAAAAAACTGAATATGCAAGGACAGAGGAATTATCCCACCAATCCTATGAGAATGCCTATGCTTAGAAGATGTATGCAGTGCGGAGGAGATCATCCTTCTCACATGTGCACTAGGGGAGTGGTTCCACCACCAGCTTATGGTTATAATAGACCGACTGTCCCAGGACCTTTACAATATTGCAGTGTGGAACAAAAATACGCAAATCACAGCACAGAAAATTGTCCCTACAATAGGCAAACAAGACCGGCACAACAATACACGAGACCATATGGATACCCTCAGAATCACCAGGGAGGTGAAGCTTTTAGATATCCCTCTTATCAGACACAGGCACCAATACCACGACCATACGCATACCAGGGATATCCACAGCCTCAGCCAGTACTAGGACAACAACCGCCCCATCCTCAGAACGTTGTCCCAGTCAAAATTGCCCAACCTGAAGAAAACTTAGAGAGAGCCATAGTACCAGCTACACCTTTGACTAGTAATGAACCATATGACTTGTTTTATGATCCTAGTCAAGGAACATATACCAATTATGAGAGCCCAATGACTGAATATGGACAACTGTGTGAACCATATGCCTATGGCATGGAGGCACCAGATAGTTCCTACGGATATGAGCAGGATTATGTGTCATTGATGTACACAGCTCCTAGAGCAACTATGCCACCCCAACCCATGAACAGACCGCCTGTACCCAGAGGACCATGTTACAGATGTGGAGGCGATCACTACATCAGAGAATGCACATTGCCAAACCCACCCCCACAACAACGAGTCTGGGAAGGCTACTGTAGTGATTGTGGTAAGGAACATCTTTTTAGAGACTGCCCAAGGAATCCCAACAAAGTTACATCAAACGTGCAAATCAATGTAATTGAAGTAATTGAATCGTCAGGGAGCGACAAAGAATACACAGTACCTCTAAAAGCCATGACAAGAGCCAAGGCCAGAGAAAACCCTGATAAAACGGAAGAAAACAACCAAAGTGACAGGGAGGTGAACACACCCATCCCTCAAAGAGTGGAAGACTCAGAAGAGCCAGAAAAAAGTAGTGCAAGTAAAAGGTCCCAGAGATGGAAGAACCGAAGAGATAGGATAAAAGAAAAGAAGTTATTACAAAAGAAGGAGAAGGAGGAAAACAAACAAAAACTAAAGGAAGAACCAAAGAAGGAAAAGGAAATCAAAAATGAAAAATATCAGAAAGAAGAGGTAGGATCTGTATTAGCAGACCCAATGCCTGAAGAATTAGCCATGTGGATTCAGGCATATAAAGCAAGAATAAAAGCAGGACCTACCATAGAACAACATGAGAGAGAGTATCCGAGAGGCGACTTAGAGAAAGAAAGATTGGAAATCTGCAAAAAATTGATAGAAGTTGCCCAACAAACATTAGAAAAAACCGCATCATCTTTACCAAACAACCGAATTTGCGAAGAAAAATTCCAAGAGTGTCTAAATAACCAGGAAAAGCCTAATGTGAATAGACCTCTGAATGATGAAATTGGTATGGAGAGAAAGGAAGGATCCATAGTCCCTGAAACAGAAGGAGATTGGACTAAGGATTTATGGGCGCGAGTTCAAGAGGACAAGTGGAAAAAGGTAGAGGGAATGGAACCGCCCTTTGAAGAATTGAAAGCAGAAAACGAATTAGAGGATTCAATACCTGAACTTAATTCAGAAGAAATTTTTCCAATGGATGCAAGTGACAAAAAAGCCGAAGACGATGTGAAGGAACTACCTAATTACACCGGGGAATACGAGCACAACTCAGAATTGTATCGCATTCCATCAATAAAGAGACGAGAAACGAATCCATCAGTTCAAACATCGGAGATCATACAACGCCTTAGAGAAGTGAAAATCCCATGTACCTTAACGTTCGAGGAACTGTTAAAGGTAAAACCACATTTGAAAGAAAAATTGATCAATCAGTGGGAAGTCAAGGAAGAAAAGAAGGAGGTAGATGACGAGGTGAAAACGGTGAGAATTCCAGTGGATAAAGTAGGAGACTTTAGTGAAGGGGATGAGGGAAATACATGTCTACCAATCACCTATAGGGGTTACACAACCAAAGCCATATTAGATTCAGGAGCTGGTGTTGGCATTGCTACCAAAGAAATTTGGGATGGGGAAAACCAGCATTGAGACCAACACGCATGAAAATACAAATGGCAGATGGACATACGGAAAGACCCTTAGGATTATTGGAACGAGTAGTCTTCACTACGTGCGGAGTGGAATTCGAACATACTTTAGCAATTTGTCACTTTGAAAGGCCAAGCAATTATGAAATGATTTTGGGAAGGCCTTTCATGAGACAACTAAAGGTCGTACAAGATTGGGGAAAGGACGCAGTGTACCTACAACACGCAGGAGTCACCACTAGGATCGACCTACATATGTACACATATCAAGATGTACCACCTCTGCAATGGAATCAAGTCCATAAAGAGGAAGACGATCAATCGATTCATAGTGCAGGTTCTAGTGACCAATCCTGGATGAACGAGGACACTCATCTATGGATATGCCAAGCTGCGAAAAAGGAAGAAGAGAGAAGAAAAAGTTGGCAGCAGAAACAAGGTGTAGTGAGATCGGTACAAGATCCAGCTTATATGCCACAAGTATTTCCAGACGAAGAATTCGAACCTCACGGTTGGATGGAAATCTTAGCCACCCTCGATGTCTGTGTAAATGAAGAAGTGGTAACTATGAACGAATGTATTGACGAGGAGGGTTGTGACATTAGTTTGTATGTGGTAGTCCTTCAGGAGGCAGAAGAAGGAGAAGTAATTGAGAAAGAATGGAAGGAGGACTACGAGAGCATTGAAATGGAACCAGAACCCCTGGATCTAGGGATTAGTACCAACAACATGGATATCACTGCCAATGAACAACATAAGGATATCACACAAAAGGAAGAATTAGAAGTTGAAAGGGAGTTAGAAGAGGAAGACAACAAGCTTCAAGACCAATTTGAGGTACCAGCTCATTTCAAGAAATATGAAGTGGAAGAGAGGAAGATTGCTATTCAAATGCCTAAAAGAGAAGCACAACCGGGAATAGCATATGATAATAAAGAGCAGACGAAGAAAATAGTCGTAACCATGGAAGGAGGAGAGGAACGATGTACTTTCATAGGACAGGATGTCTCATTAGAGGAGGAGCAAGAGCTAATTCGTCTCATAAGAGAATATCGGGATGTCTTTGCTTGGACCTACAAGGATTTGAAAGGAGTTGACCCTTCTATATGTGCGCATAGAATCCCCATGACATCCGAGGCCAAACCTTCCAAACAGAGACCTTATACTTATAATGATGAGTATTCAACCAAGATAAAAGAAGAAATAGATAAGTTATTAGATGTTGGATTCATTTACGAGATTGAGCACACAGAATGGGTGTCACCTTTGGTGGTTGTACCAAAGAAGAATGGCAAGTTAAGAGTGTGCATCAATCTAAAGAAAGTAAATGCTGCGACCATAAGGGATAGTTACCCCTTACCAATCACTGATCATCTCTTGGAAAGAGTAGCAGGGAAGGAAGTTTATAGCTTTTTGGATGGCTTTTCAGGGTATAATCAGGTAGCTATTGCACCTGAGGACCAACATAAGACTGCATTTGCAACAGAATGGGGAGTATACGCCTTTAGAGTCATGCCTTTTGGTTTAACGAATGCCCCAGCTACATTCCAAAGACTGATGTGTCATGTGTTCAAGGAATTTCTGAGAAAGAGCATGGAGGTATACGTGGATGATCTGTGTACATATTCAGCCATACGATCAGAGCACATCCCTGAACTAGAAAAGATTTTTGCTAAATGTCGACAATATAGAGTATGCCTCAATCCCGAAAAATGTGTCTTCATGGTGCGACAAGGGAAAATCTTAGGACATATTGTTTCTAAGAATGGAATTTCCACGGATGAAGACAAAATCAAAGTCATTTTGGATTTACCAAGACCAAAAACTGCTAAAGAAGTTCAAGCATTTATGGGACATTGCGGTTACTATCGAAGATTCATACACATGTATGCCATAATTGCTAGACCTCTTTATGCATTGTTAACTCAATTCAATTGGACCGAAGAATGCGAAAAAGCTTTTAATGAGTTGAAGAATCGATTGAGTTCAGCACCCATTCTTCAAGTCCCCGACTGGAATAAACCGTTTCATATCCATGTTGATGCTTCCAAGTTTGCCATTGGGTGCATCTTAGCTCAACCAGCTGATACAGGTAAATTAGACCACCCGATAGCCTATGCCAGTAGACAGTTAAATCAGGCGGAACGCAATTATACTACTACAGAAAGAGAAGGCCTAGGAATGGTTTATGCAGTCAAAAAGTTCAGACATTACTTACTGGCAAACAAATTCAAATTTTTCATTGATCATCAAGCTCTATTGTACTTAGTCAACAAGCCTTGCAATACAGGAAGACTAGTACGATGGTTTTTATTGCTAATGGAGTTTGACTTTGAGGTAATAGTCAAAAAGGGAAACACACATGTGAGAGCAGACCACCTTTCTAGATTAAAACACGGAGAACCACCCGTAGGAGTACCAGATGAGCTGCCAGATACGTACCTTTTTAACCTGGAGGTATGTCCTCAGTGGGCAGAAAAATTGATCCCGATACTCACACATGGACCTAAAGATGGGATCACGCCAAACCAAACGCAAGACCTCTGGAAAACTAAAAACCTTCACATTATTGCTGGAAGTTTATACCACCAGGATTCAAGTGGACTACTGATGAGATGCGTGGAAGAAGATGAACAAAAAATGTGGCTTCAGAAGGCACACATAAATCAATGGAACACTCACTTGAACGCAACTGGAACATGGCAAACACTCAAGAGATTCGGCATATATTGGCCGACCATGCAACGAGATGCACATCATTATGTGTCAACCTGTCAAACCTGTCAAGAACAAATCCCAGATGAGAACTCTACGTTATGCTATTCTACAATAGCACCAAGGTGGAGCATGCCTTTAGTAAAGTTCTTGAAAACTCGAGAGTACCCTGATGGAGCTACCCTAGCAAGAAAACGTGCTCTTGAAGAACAGAGCAAAGATTACGTCATCCTAGGACAACAACTCTTTAAACGCGGGAAGGATAACCAGCTAAGATTGTGCATTCATGAAAATGAATATCTCTCTGTATTAGAAATGGCACATGCAGGAGCTGCGGGAGGACATTTCTCAGCAGACAGAACGGTCAAGATGATTCTCTTTGCAGGCTTGTGGTGGCCAACTCTACATATGGATGCAGAGACATATGTGAGAAGCTGCGAAACATGTCAGAGAGCAAAATACCCCGTTAGAAGAGATGACATGCCTTTAAGACCCATGGTTTGTGCGAGAGCATTTACCAAGTGGGGTATTGATTTCATAGGACCTATCAATCCACCTGCGAAAGGATCACATGCGGAGTACATAATAGTAGCCACCGATTATCTGACTAAGTGGGTAGAAGCAAAAGCCACTAGAAAGAATGATGCTCAAACCACAGCAAAATTTCTCTTTGAGCACATTTTCACACGCTTTGGACTACCGATCGAGATAGTGAGTGATCGAGGAACGCATTTCTTAAACGAAGTCATTGAATCGCTAATGAACGAATTTCTAGTGATCCACAAAAAATCAGCCCCATACCATCCTCAAGCCAACGGACAAGCTGAAAGTTCCAACAAGGTACTATGTACTGTATTGACAAAGATTGTCAATAATGGAAGGTCAGATTGGGACAAACAATTGCATCACGCAATTTGGGCCTTCCGAGTGGCATATAAAACGGCCATTGGAACTACGCCTTTCAACCTAGTGTATGGGCAAAATGCAATTTTGCCAATTGACTTCTTAGTACCTACACTAAAAGTGGCCCAGCAATATGAGTGGAACGGCCATGAGTTGTCTCAGCAATTAGATCAAATTGAAAAGCTGCACGAGACTAGATTGCAAGCGGTAGCGGGCATTTATGCCGCCAAACGGAGACAAAAGGCTTATTATGATGCACATATAAAAGACAAGGGACTGAAAGAAGGCGATTTAGTCCTAGTATACACCCTCAAACAACATGCAAAGAAGCTCCAAAAACGCGGATATGGACCCATGATTATAAATCGAATCTCTTCTAGTGGTGCAGTCAATCTCGCCACACTAGACGGAGATATTCTTCCCAACTACATCAGTGGATGCAGAGTGAAAAGATTCATGGAGCCATTGACTGATCAAATGCTAGCACGACTATTAGGAGCTCAGAGTAGGAAAAAGGAAGAAGAACGCATACGAGAAGAAGCGAGACAGGAAGCCCTAGAACGTATCAAAAAACGGAAAGAGTGGATGAGAGAAAGGGACGAGAGATATCGAGTAGGAGAAGAACTCATCCCTATGGCTAATTTTAGAGCCACTGAGAACTCCGGACAACAAAGAAGACAGCCTTATTTGAATCTGGGAGCAGGACGAAAAGAGTACCACATAGTGGATGCTCTTATAGACACAGGAGCAGCAATAAGCTGCATTAGATTTTCCTTGTCTCAGAGACTTAAAGAGGAGTTACGCCCATCGAAGGCACAGCTAATTGGAATTGGAGGAAAAGTTACTCAATGCATAGGTGAGATCACTTTACCTTTACATATAGGCAATAACACTATGGAGCAGAAACTCTTAGTGTGTCAGGACCAAGACCTGCTTGAAGATGTGGTGTTAGGACAAGATTGGATCTACGAATATGAGGTAACCATTCAATTGGCTTTAGGATACATCTCGGCCAGAATAGGACCTCGTGAAGTATTTAGTTTGCTAGACGAACGACCACCCAAAGCTACGATTTTAGAGCCAGAAGTTCTTCCCAAGGAACAAAGTCCGGATTGTATGTTAACTAGTACTATGGAAGCCTCATCATCAAGTACTTCCTGTGAAAACACCGTGAGTCCTGTGTGCACTCCATCCTTGAGTATAGAGAGTCACGAGAGTACGCAAGAACATGAGATCAAGCCCACTGAACCACAAGGCACAAGAGAGAATATTCCTCGGCAAGAATTGAAGTCTACACCTGTGAAAGTGTACCCCATTCCACATTCTACACTAGCTTGGATAAGAAAGGATCAAAAGAAGGCATATCTCCAGCAACAGAAACGTCATCGACAACAGCATGAGCACTTATATAAGAAGACAAAGAATTTCGAACACTTTCAGCAACCAAGACTCAAGAGCATATGGATCCCAAAAAAGCTGATAACTGCACAACCTGATTGAACAATAATTTGGATCCCAAAGTCAGGCACCCAAAGAACGACTATCCCAAACAAGGAACACCCTCAGAAGAGCTATCATACTCAACATGGTCAACAGACACATCAGACGAGAAAAAGGACATATTGGAGGAAGAAGGAATCTACAGATGCAATGCAAACCAACCTGAGATTCCCAAAACAGAATCAGCAGACATATTATAGAAGACGAACCACATTCATCAAAAAGGTGGAAAATACAGTACATTCCTCCCAAGTGAAGCAAGTTTGGATGCCGAAAAACAAGACAAGCTGCATACATCAAGCAACTACTTCCAATTGCACACATGAGGAGTTGCCAAGATCCAGAGTATGCATGATAGGGCCACATTACAAGGCCAAGCATTCGGCACATCTTTCTTCTATTTTCGGATAGTCATGCACATTTTCCCGTTGGAAATAGGAGAGCACTTGTACATACTTAAGATATTACTCTTAAAAAAAAAAAAAAAAAAAAAAAAAATTTACTAACCGCTTTGGCTATGTACTAACCTTTTATGTTTTCTTTTCAGAAAAAAATAAATAAATAAATAAATAAATAAATAAATAAATATAAAAATGCATGAAAAATTCAGGTATTACCTTTCTCACACCCACGGGGAAGGGACGGCACCATGCACTCGGAGAAACATCGAATTATTAATCAACATATGGAGGAGGATTTCTGAAAAAAGATATGGATACTAATACATCCTCTATATTGAGTGCAGATGACATCTTCTGATTCAGAAGCTACACAGCAGGAAGAGGAACTACTTCTTCCATTGGGGTCAATAACCAAGGTCAGAGGACATTGGTTTCGAGATGACCAACCTATCTCGGAACTTCTCTTTATGGCAACCATCAAGATTATGGACAGGGACCACTATTTCCCCATCATGTCACAGGATTTCAAGACCATAATACAAGGGTTACCACATATCGAAGAAGTATGGACTCAAGCTGGCATTGAAGCATTTTTGAAGATACCCATATGTGTACCCGATTTCCAAAGATGTACACAAGTAATGAATACTATGTAGCCGGCTGCTACAAGGATTTCGGTTCCAGAAGCAAAGGTGTTGGACAAGGTGGGCACGTGGAAGACCATTCAATTCACTCATGAATTGATCAATAAGGCCTTTGGATGGAATCAAGACGGCATTACCAATGTCAAAGAGGAATGCCATGACCCCAAGAAAAGATCATTCCTGGAGATTAACAGAGTAGATATTGAAGATGCGGTACGTTTGGTACATCAACACTTTTGTTTTCCTGGCATGAACAGATACACCGCACCACAAAAAATTGTAGTACAACTCCTATCGCATGCCATGAGACAGATAGGAAACAAAGTGAATCTCACAGGTTACGTACAAGAGCGATTGTTTGAAGCTCAGAAGAAATGGGGGCAAAAGAAGTTCCTGAACGGTGGTTCAGCTTTGACCTTATTGATATATGAAGCCCTAGACATGAGACACTGCTTACGAGAGATGCCGACAGCAGAAGGGCTAGCAAGGTATGCAAAATCCGCTTCTGTCCCCAAGAAGAAGAAAGCAGTAGTAGTGGTTGAAGAGGCTGGAACCAGCACACAAAAACCCATGAGGGGCACTAAACGTTTGCGAGAAGAGGAAGCCCAAACAACACCTCAGTCTAAGAGAACGCAT
Source organism: Ceratopteris richardii (assembly GCA_020310875.1). Classification (NCBI taxonomy): domain Eukaryota; kingdom Viridiplantae; phylum Streptophyta; class Polypodiopsida; order Polypodiales; family Pteridaceae; genus Ceratopteris; species Ceratopteris richardii. The sequence continues at coordinate 34,343,473 of CM035437.1, forward strand.
CTCTTGCCTAAGATCACGACGGCTCCAATGCCAATTTCAAAAAGAGACTTGTCTGCTGCCCTCGAGCAAACACACCAGTATATGCAAGGGCAGGTGAATCTAAATGTCCAAGGACATCATTATAGACAAGCAAGTCAAGTTCAGCAAAAAGAGAGTACAGAAAAGACTCCAAAACAACCTGGAAGATACCAAGAATTGGGCATTGATGACTCGAGTACGAATACGGAATCCAGTCCTGAGAAAGACACGCTAGATACCGATATCAGGACAGAAACATATGAAGAGGAAGGACAAGAAATTGATCAAGTGGACGTGACACCGGACAGCCAGAAGGAAAAAGAAAAGAAGGTGGATGATGCTAAGGAACAGGAGCACGTCATTCAATTGAATGACAATACAAAAATAAGCATCAAGGAAGATACGACTATTGGGGTTACACATGCCAAAATACCTATTAAAGAGGAAGAACAAACCCCAGTGAATAAGGAAACGGGAGAGCCCCAACAAAAAGAACAAACCATAATCGAGGTGCCTGATGACACACCTCAAGCACAGGATGAAAACATGAGGGCCGAGCCAAGGATTCAACTTCAAATCAGGCAGCCCCATGATACCACATTACACATTGCTCAAGGCAAAGACGTGACTACCGGGGAAGAACCTTCCATACCGAAAACTTGGCTCAATGTGGATGTGACTCAACTGAAGCCGGTAGTAAAGCAAATGATTCAGACAGCCATGGACACGCAACAACAAATGATGGACATAGATGCAGACTACGACAAAGCCATGAAGGACAAGAATCAGTTTCAAGTTATGAGTGAACAGTTGTCTGCACAACTAATTCAGGTACAAAAAGAGATAGCCACCAAAAACACTGAGCTGTTAGAAACACAAACGCAATATGAATCATTATGCACTCAGCATCAGCAACTGCAAGACAAGCTCAAGGACCTACAGAAAGTATATGATGCTACTGCAGCAGAAAAAGAAAGAATGAAGAACAGAAGCACTCTACTAGAAACACAACTGAAGTTATATCTGGACGAGAATGATACTTTACGGAACAGAAATAAAGAGTTGATGAAATCACTGTTATATGACCAACCAATAAAACAACATGAGTCAACTGAAAGTAAAGAAGATGAATTAAGAGATCAACTCGCACAATATGAAGCTTTGCTCAAACAAGAGCGCGTAGTAAGAGACGAAGCAGAACATAAGCACAATCAGGAAATATGTGAGCTCAAAAAGCAACTGAATTCAGCACAGGCCAAACTCGTACAGAGCTACTGTGAAAACATGGATCACGTAGCTGACATAGGTAAGGAGCTCCTAGCCACCAAAGAAAAACTCGAGGAAGCCCTACAACAGATAAAGGAAAAAGATGACTGCATTGAAGAGCTAAAAAATCAGCAGAAAGGCAAAGAACCGATCGGGACATCAGTAGTGCTAGAAAAAGAACATCCTACTGACGAGGTAGAGGTAAGCCCTCTATCTCAACCGATCTATCATTCTCCAATACATGAGCAGATGGCGGATATGCATGATGATCATCCAATGCCATACACTGCAGAAATAAGTCAGAAGGAACGGGCACTAGTGGTGTCCCGATTGACGGAAAATTTTGAGAATGAAGTCATCAAGGTCATGAAGGAAGCCAAAATCAAAGGTAAAGACTTGGAAAAGATCATCAAGCCTTTCAACATTCCATATGGACTGATGAAAGAGAAAACAAGGCAATATATAAAGAAGGTTACACACAAAAGCCCAGATGAGCAGCTCAATTTCAAGAATGACACATTCATGTACACTCAAGCCGAGTTCGAGGCTGCACAGCCGGTGTGGAGGAGAAAATTTTTGGAGAAACATCCCACACTACGGGTGCACTGGGAGGCCGCACCTTATTTACTACAGGTAAACCCTTCATTTTGTCCAATACCACGAAGAAGGGATACAACAGACTTTTTGGCTTCACAACGCAACGGCAATATTAATAAACAGTGGCTAAACTATCCGATGTTACCTAGCCCGCCACACAACTATTTGCCAACAGAAGATTATATGATCAAAACAATAGAATTTTGGCTACAAAACTATGCGACAGTACCAGATTTAGCAGTTAAGATGACAAATAAAATACTTAGTATGCTACTTACAGTTTTGAAGGTCTTCAAACATGCGGCATATACATTTCTGAATTTCATCGGCATTAATCAAGGCACAGATATACTTATTTTTGATCTATCAGTAATGCCGAGCCGCCCCACAATAATGGCATATTATTCTAGACTCATGTTCTTGCCAAGTCTGTACATGCAAACATTTGAAGAAGCATTTTTTACAGGATTTTTTGAAATAGATTCAGAAATATTTTTGAAGATGTCATCTAATCTGAATGCCAGACTGGTGGCATACGAATTAAGCTTCTTCGCAGATCACCGACAACCGCCCAATGATGGAGTCAAAGCTGAACAATGGAAACAGATCATGATACGTGAAGCCAATCTGCTAAATGACACCGAGCAACAAGTATACAGAACATATGCCCGGCGCTTATCAAAGCCTGTCGGGGACGACAGAGTCCAGGAGGGGGGCAATGTTGAGGGAGAGTCAAGTAAGAAGAAGAAAAAAAGAAGACAACGAAAAAAGCAGCTTCACTAAAAAGAAAGACTTGAAGGCACATCTCTGCACAGAGCCCCGCAGGGGCATACACACCAAGGAAAGGACGCAACCCACTTGGGTGTTTCAACCTCTTGATCTGTTGGAACGTCCAGATCGAAGATGGAAGCACCAGATCTTCAACCTTCCACTGGTGGCGTGCGTGGCAACCGAACTGAAGACAGCAACCCAGATATGTGATATACGGAATACCAAGGGGCACAAACAGAAGCAAAGGACAAACATCGGATAAGATACCCAATTGTCTAACGGTCCTTATTGCTTCTTCAACCACTGGATTCGTGCGTGGTATCCCAGAATTAATGAACCTATAGGTGAATTAGACTGCACGATATCAGCAAGTCAGTCTAACTTCAAGGGTTGCGGGAAAGCAAGTCAAATGCATTAGGCCCAGAGAATGTAGAACAAGAATTAAGAAGAGGCCGTCAAAACTGAACACCTGTTTTAGAAACAGGTAGAACTGAGCAAAGGTTGCTTGCAGAGAATAAACTGAAGACGAGAAGCAAAGCCTGTCAAGGGACGACAGAGACGAAGAGGGGGAGAGTGTTGCAGAGCCAATGAGCGCACAAAGCAGAGAAAAAGATGGGTCCCAAAATTTTTTCGATTTGGACCACATATTTTTGTAACATATTCATTTTTGTAATATATTTCCCATTGTAAAGGCACTAGAGGAGTCCTCTAGATGCATTCCCACAGAAGAAGAGAAGCTTACCCATGTAAAATAGTAGGAAATTAGCTCTTAGTGAATAAAGTGCCGGTCTCTTGTGTGAAAGGACCATTTTTAGGGCACTAGTATATAAGTCAAATGTGACTCTTTGTAAAGGACTTTTTTGCCATTGTGAGAAGGAGGAGAACAGAAATTCGAATTTGTGTCTTCATCACTCCTTATCTTCTTCTTCGTGAGCTTGTATGCATGTGTATTGCTTGGAAAGAGTGCTTGTGAGTGTGGTCTATCCTTGAGAGTGTCTGTTTGCTGTAGGTAAGGTGTGTGCGAGGAGAAGGAAGTGCTGAAGTGTAGGAAAGTACTCCCGCGACTCAGTATTTTGCCCATAACTTGAAGTAGGAGCGTCAGAATTGAGTGAAACCACTGCCATTGGATGCGTCTTCTCGAGAGCTTCGAAACGCATATGCTATTTGCTATGTTTGGAGCTCGGAGCTAAGAGAAAAGTCCAAAATACTGACGGCTGCTGCACTAAGTATCGTTTCGTCTTGACCTACAGTTAGAGCTTGTTAGGATAAGCATTTACCTCATTTTCATTCTTGAGTAGTTCATTTGCGTTGACCATTACGTGATTGCATGTCTTCATACACTCGGCTAGGTTAGCATACTCTTCGGATTGATAAATTAAAAGCGTGTATCCCCACTATATGCACTTGTGAGGGGATTGAGGTACAGTCTCTTTCTCCGCAAGTCCCTAAGTCGAAGCTTAGGTCAACAATAACCGATGTGTAACCCGTGTAGCCAAGTGTTGTGATGTGATTGATGCAATTTTCTTGCAGAACTAATGCAGGTCTCTAGACACCTATATGTTTTCAGATATTGCATGCAGTTCTTTGATGAGATGTTATTACAGGTGATGTTGGGTTATAGTGTGTGGATTTATACAAGGTTCAATCATGAATGAGTTATTACAAGGTTGTAGATTAGTCGGGGTGGTAGTTATGTTAGACAAGGGGTTAGGAGAAGACTTCTGGATACGTTTCGGTATCCACTTTCTAAGAGTTTGTGATCGGGTGATAGGTCTCTGCAGAGGGACAAAAGATGATATAGGATTTGGTGGTATGGAGGGTTGAAAAGATTTTCGATGGGTATATTTTACATGGCTTGAGGGTTGAGCTATAGTACATGGTTTGGGTACCCAAATTTGCGTGGGTGTTGGTCGGTTCGTAAGGTACTTCTTGGCGATCCAAATTTGTTGAATGTTCAAACTTGTAGAAGAAGGTCGAGGGAATGTTGGACACTGATTCTGCTTCTGCCTTGACTTCTTCTTGTCATTATCTACATTGTTGAAATCTATCGGTGCTTTCTATCCTTTTGGCACCCATATTTGTCTTGTGCCACTTGCTTTGTGTTGCCGAGACTGCTTTCCTCTTTGCGTCGTCTGATATTGCCGTTGGTCTGGGTTCCTTCGTAGTGGTTGACTCCTTTGTGGTTGAGGTTGAGAGGTTGGATGGACACTCTGCTTTGGAAAAGAAGGGAGTTCCAACACTTGCAAAACCTGCCCATTAGGAAGTGCTTCGTTTCGTACTTTTAATCTAGGCCAGTCCATAGTAAGTGTGGAAGGATGGGCACCGCAGGTTGTTTTGCCCCTGTGTCCGCTGATGTAACCCACCTGACCGTTGATTGTGTCCATCTGACCAAGCAATTGGGTAATTGCCCCTTCTAATTTGCAGGAAGCCCAAGGGAAAATCTCCTGACGTCCTTCTGATTGACAACTGTCTATAGCCAAGCCCGAGTGGGTTGGTGTAGACGTAACATGACTGATCTGGCCAAAGATCTTCCGGTCTTCTGTCGCATGCATTTCATAGGGTCTAGGGTTACAAACCTCAGTCGAAATGCCATTAGGGAAGTCAAGCGGTATCACTCGCTTCTGATCTAAGGTTCCAATCTGCAAGGAGCCTTGTCTAAGATTTAGGTCCACTAAGTGATCGTATAGCCAGTCTTGGCCAAGGATTAGGGGTTCTATCAGGTCGTCATCATGGCACACCAGTAGCTTCACTGTCAAGGTCACTTCGTTTATGAGGATAGGAAGATCCACCTCACCCATGCAAGGGGTTTCCATGTGTCACATCTTATGTTAATGTCACTTTATGTGATTGGCACTTTATGGATTCTTTATCACATAGGTAGAAGATTGATGGAGAATATTCATATTCTCATATTGCTAGAGTTGGATCTCGGACGCGGCTGGGAGGTTATGAACGCTATGATCTCTGTGTGATAGGCGTCGGCTGCGCATGGCTATGTCGGCGTAGAAGGATTTCAAAAGGATTTATGACACTGGTATAAGAGCCCCGTGCGATCTAAGTCGTTCCCGCGTGTGCACGGAGGTAAGAAGCGCAGGGATTGAACCCGCGACCTCCTATAAGGGAGAAGCTTGATCTATCCACGTTGCTTCATAGCTTGGATATGCAAGAGAGCAGCGCCACGCTTAGTAAATGACTCTTGGAGTTGAGGGAGCTCGAATATGAAACATGGAGGAACAATATCATGCATCCATTTCAAGTCATTGAAGGTGTCGCCATGCTGTTCATTGTATGAAATGAGGAGAAATAACATAATAGAAGTACTTGAGAAAGGAGCTCACATGCATAGTTCGTTCGGCTTCCATTCCTGTTTTGCTTCATCGGATGTCTATACATCATATGCCCGCACACGAATGTGAGAAGGATGAGAAGATCATCAAGGCAACAAGGAGCAAGCAAAGATGATATTTTCCTTTACGCGATTTAGCAAGGAGTTATGACCTCAAATTCCAGGTTTGAGTGTTTTTTGAATTTTTGTAAAATTCTTACCTTTTGATAAGGACAACGAAGAGTTAGGAGGCCAAGTTCTTCGAGGGAAATCACAGTATGGAGAGTATGAGATATGTACTGTCACCTAGAGTCAAGGATTCCCTCAAAATACAAGAAAGTGGAAGCTTTGGGCACCTCCAGAATAGTTTATTTTCATAATTTTGACACAAATTTCAGGAGCTATTTTGATAAATAGCCATTTTGGGAAGGGGAAAAGAGAAGGTATTTTCCATAGATTTATGAAAAAAACCATGCACACTTATAGTCTAGTGTATTGACTTCCATATACAATCAAGAAATCCATAAGATACCTCAGTTTGATGGGAGTTTGAAGCTCCACAAAACCCCCTTCCATCACAGTTTGATAAAAATTTCAGCACCTAAATCTATGAAATTTCATTTTGGAAGAGGGAAAAATAGGTGCGATAGCTATGGATGGATAGGGAAAGGTATGTACACTGAGAGTATGGTGTGTGGAAGTCTTAGGAGAATCATTAGATTCATTAAAATGATAAGTTAAGGAGGAGTTTCAGTTCCTCAAAAACCCCCTTCCCGCACTTTTTGAAAAATTTCAGAAATTAATCTTTTGCCAAACTCCACTTCTTGGAGTAAGAAAAAGATCATTTAGAGGCTTCCCATGGATTATTGTGCATAATCCAAGAGAAATCCACATTAGAATGGATTAGAAGCTTGCTAAAAGCTCCCATCTAAGTTTTACATGAAAGTAAAAATCTTGATTTAGGCCTCTTTTGGGGAGCAATTTAGCATGCACGAAGGGAGGATTTGGAAAGGTGAAACTAGGCCTAAGCATCTTCATATACCACTCTCTGAGATTATGGAGAGAATTTTAGGATTTGCATGATGGAAGAATGCTTTTGGGCATCCCAAAAATCACATTTTCACACTTTTTCCAGCCCCTCCAACAGTCCACTAGTTTGGCATGTCCCGCTTGGAATGGCCATATCTTGGGCTAGGAAACTCCAAATTGGACGTGCTACGGCTCGTTTCGAAGAGCACAAGGTCTAAATTTTGGTTATGAGAAAAAATTTTGGAAAGTAAAAATTTTTGCAGGTCTGAGCAGGTCTGCAAAGTCTGAACAATTTTTGGCGACTACCTTCCGGGAGCCATATTTTTCAAACCGGGAAGGCGATTTGAGTAATTTCACTTAGAACTATTTGCACATGCTTTATATTTCAGTTTATGAAAATTTGCAGGTCCTAAAGTGGGTTTTTGCAGGTCTAAAGAAGGATTACTAATGCATTTTTGAGCTAAATTTGCATTATTTTTGTAATCACCTGACCATGCTTTATGTTTTGGGGAGTGTTCCGATGTTTTCGGACACTTCAAAGTTTATGTTAGGACCTGAGGAGGAAGGTGCAGAGGTCTCGAAGCTTATCGAGAGCGATTGGATGCATGCAATTCCAAAATCAGACTACTCAGGGACGTATATTTTATGCTTTCTGGCATTTTATCTATGTTATGGCATGTTCTGTATCTACATGCATGAATGGGATTGCATACATCAAGTGTTGATCATTGTTTAAGCTCTTAAAGTATGGATCAACATGCAAGAAGTATACACTTTTGATTGTTTGCAGGAAACAGGATTGCAGAAACTATATGGTTAGGCAACACAGAGAATGGTTACCAACATTTGTTTTTATCTTTTTGCAGGTCATGGAATCCACATATAAGTTTATGGCGTGCATGCCATGGGCCTGTCAAGCCCTATGTTATTGGGTGGCCTATGTGCCACTGAGCTATGGTTTAAATTTTTTGGGATTCCATTTCCTGGGGAAATGCTATCCAAAAATTTCCCACCTCATGGCGTTATATACGCACTTGCCTTTAGGTAAGAATGATATGGCATGGTAACATGCCTATTGTGCAAACGTCAATAAGGTATACACATGCTTCTACGCATGTATTTGATGGACTTAGGACCATCATAGTAGTATACATAAGGCAACTTCAGTAGTAACAGGATCCCTACACATAATCCTTATGGATTTAGACCATAGGATTGCTAACGGAAGGAGCTACACCTTCACTATTAGTAATGTGCACAAGCAATCCTATAGGTTTTAGGAAGTTGCATACAGGCACGGGAGATATATTTATGATAATCTCCAAGTTAGTGAAGATTTAGTTATCTTCACAAGAGTCTCACATGATGATTAGGAGACTATGGGGTATCATCATGCATACCCAAAGAGTGACTAGTTTCACTCATATACATCACTTGAGCAAGTAGTGAAGCATTTTTGCTACACTACTAAGGAAACCAAATAGATGGGATCACAAATATGGGTTTCATGAGACAACATCGACGGGTGCTAGGTGATTCGAGTGATGGTTAGGAAGGCCATAGGCATGGCACTAGCTCTATGCTATAGAGCATAGATCCCTTAGTCAGGAATACTTGGGGTACCCAATACATATATATGTATATCGGGATCTACAGAGAGGTACCTAGACTTAGTCTTTGTACCTAGGAATAAGTTGGTTTGGAACAGAAGCGGATATCCATTGTCACATTGTTGACTAGAACCAAACTAACTACTTCGAGGATATGGGACTCATTTGAGTCCACTGATATGATTCTAGGATATGGGATTCATTAGAGTCCACCTTCATATTCCATTACATATGTATGGAATATATATTCGGTTTAGTGTAGGTATGACAACATGAATTGGAAGAAGGTTCCACTAGTATGGGACGGTAGAAACAACTTCCCTTTGAGCACTCTTCTTCTATGGCCAGGGAGAAAAGGACTCATCATTCATGGTGTCATGTCTCACTAGATCAGAGGAGAGCTCTTAGTAGATATCTCCTTAGGATTGGGAGTTATCCTTCACAGTATAGGGAAGCTTTACTCTTCCAGTAGAGAATGTGATAGGTGATTTTATCACCATTGGTATCACATACTCATTTTTGAGTTTTTCAGGAAGGATAAATCCATCAGTTTGATTGGATCGTATAGATCCATGTATAGAGTATGGTTGGCAAAGATAATTTTTTATTATGGATACACATGTGTTTACGGTATCATGCTATATCATTGTTGACCATTTAGTAGAGGGCTTTGACCCTTATTAGGAATTTATTTTCTCCATTCTTCACTATATACACCTTCATTAGTCAGGGGAGATTTGTTCTCCATATTCATAGGAATATATGTAATGAGGGATTATGCATTACTTATGGAAGAGAGGACTAAATAAATTCATGAGTTTCTCTTTTAAGGAAAGGAGAAAGTGGGAATCAGCTCAGAGATCCATGAGAGATCTCACTTTAGTTCAGTGGTCTCACTTTAACTCCTACTCTTTAAGAGAGAAAGAAAGAAAGGAAAAATACGATTTCTTCATACGAGAAGAATAGAGTATGTTTTCCTTTAGAGAGAAGAGGTGTTAGCGAAACATCTCTTAGTCTTTATTTCAGAAGGAATTCAATTACTCTACTTTCCAGTATAATTTTCCTTCACATGGGAGTTTCTTTCTCCACTATTTTAGAAGGAAAAAACATGGAGAACTTATGTGCATGTTCTCAGTTATGGATGAGTATAGTAATTGGATTCAAAACAATCTCTTTCAAGGGGAAAGGGAAAGTGGAATAGGTTCCACTGCTAGAGCTCTTTTCCTTAGAAGAGATTGAATAGAGAGAGAGAGAGTTTCACTTTCTCACTTTTAGGTTGTCTAGATAGAAGTGGCACTCTTCTATCAAAGACAAGAGGGAGATCAGTTAGTCATGATGGTTAGATTGAGTCTCACTTGTAGACTCTAGAGAGAAGTAGTTATGTTTACTTCCAGTGATGGTCCTTGACTAGATGAGATGATCTAGTTATTGACATTAGTGAGACTGGAAGTAGAGATATGACTCTTCTCTTTATGCTTTCTAGGAGATAGAGATATATCTAACCTATTATGGTACCAAACTCGTAGTTGGTGTTACATCATGAGTATGATGAGTTAACATCAGTTAGGAGGATGGGTACTTAGGTATTATCTGAATCTCAAAGGGAATGCTTTCTGCATTCATATGGCAAACTACAGGGAAGAGAAATATTAGAGTTTGCACTAGTGCCAATAAATGCTCTTCCAATAGAACTTAGTCCAATGGTAAAGGATGACAAACCACATATTTCTTGGTTGGTCGAATGTAGAGATTTCATTTTACTACCAAGAAATTCTTATGTATGAGCTAGATGATGGATTTGCATAGTTCACAAGGTAGTTTAGACAAAAACTACTACTTGTGATTACACTCAAGGTTAGTAAGACCTAGAGTGGTATGCGGGCAATCTATCATGTACTCCTAGATGGGTTTGAAGTCACTTTTTATGGGACTCTGTTCTATACTTCAGAGGATTCTATGGTTTATTATCTCCACTATGGTATGGTCAAACTTATAAGTTTGGCACTTTACACTTTCTTTTCATATTATTACTCCATAGAGGATACATCATATGGACTTAGGTCATTTGGATGATGTAGTAGGTTATGGGAGTGATAGTTTGGAGGTGGAGTGTATATGGGAGATAGTAGGCACCACTCAGACGGTTTCCCACCTTTGAGATGATCTCATATGAGACTTCTTAAGGGGAAGGATATGGGGAAACAACACACAGAGATGACCATGTACATAGAGTACATGGGGTTCAGGGGAGTCCGAGCACTTTCTTCTGCCATTACGGATATTTCATTTACATTTTCGAGGATGAAAATGCTTTCAAGGGGAAGGAAATGTCACATCTTATGTTAATGTCACTTTATGTGATTGGCACTTTATGGATTCTTTATCACATAGGTAGAAGATTGATGGAGAATATTCATATTCTCATATTGCTAGAGTTGGATCTCGGACGCGGCTGGGCGGCGAACCAAGAAAGCGCTCTGTGTGTGTGTGCTCGTGGACGCAGATCGAGGCAGCAGAGGAGCAAAAGGAGTTTTATGATACCATGCCTCCTAGCCCTATGAGGTATGCCTCAATTGGCTGCATTTCTATTCTTGAATCCTTATAGTGGGACCATCTAATCGCACTAGTCGCAGCACCTGAATCAATTAAAGCCCTGAGCTCTTGGCAAGACCTGACTGTAATGAATGGTCTCCTGTCCACTATGCTAGGATGAGTGGTTGACTTTACTTGACACATGGCCATGGGATATTTGGGTGATGTTTCCAGATGGTTATAATGTTCTCTCCCTAGTCCTTGTCTTCTTAACTTCATGCGCTTAATGCGTTCTATAGCTTCTGCCTGAGCTTCAGCTCGTATTCTATTTTCTTCCTCCTTACGCTTCTTTGCCAACGTGAGTCGTCTAAGCATATCCTCAGTAAGAGGTTCTTGGTATAGCCTGACTCTACAACGACTAATGTAATTAGGCATTATATCTCCTTCTAAAGTGGCTAATTGTACTGCTCCACTTGTCGAGAGTCTGTTGATGATCATAGGTCCATAACCTGGCTTTTCTAACTTCCATGCGTGTTGTTTTAGCGTATATACTAGAACTAAATCTCCTTCTTTTAAGCCTTTATCTTTCACATGTGCATCAAAATATGCTTTCTGTCATTTCTTTGCCGCATATATTCCTGCTGCTGCTTTTAGCCTCGTTTCTCCTAATCGTTCCAAGTCCATTATTCTTGCTGATAATTCATGGCTGGTCCACTGATGTTCTTGTGCAACCTTAAGGGTCGGTATCAAGAAGTCCAAGGGAAGCACAGCATTCTGACCAAAAACCATCTGAAAGGGAGTTGCATTGAGTACGGTCTTGTAGGCCACTCGATATGCCCAAACATCATGGTGTAACTGTTTGTCCCAATCTGAACGTTAGTTGTTCACGAGTTCCGTCAGTACGTTGCAAAGGATCTTGTTAGTGCTTTCAGCCTGCCCATTGGCCTGAGGATGATATGGTGTGGATTTCTTGTGAATCACCATAAAATCCTGTAACAAATATTCAATGACTTGGTTTAGAAAGTGAGTTCCTCGATCGCTCACTAACTCTATAGGCAATCCATATCTTGTAAATACATTTTCAAATAAGAATTTTGCAGTCGTGTGTGCATCATTCTTTTTCGTGGCTTTTGCCTCTACCCATTTGGTGAGATAATCTGTCACAACAATAATGTATTCAGCATGTGTACCTTTTGCAGGGGGGTTAATGGGTCCTACAAAGTCTATGCCCCACTTAGAAAATGCACGTCCGCCCATCATAGGTTTCAATGGCATTTCATCTCTGCGAGTAGGAAATTGAGTTCTTTGGCACACATCACATCTCTTTACATAGGTATGTGTATCCATGTGAAGAGTGGGCCACCATAATCCTGCAAAGAGGATGGCTTTGATTATCCTATCTGGTCCAAAGTGACCTCCTGCAACACCTTGGTATGCAGTCTCTAGTATGCTCAGATAATCGCTTTCATGAACACATTGTCTTAAGTATCCATCTTGTCCTCGTTTGTATAGATTATCGCCAATAAGTGAATAGTCTTGAGCTTCCTGCTCTATACTGCGTTGTCATGCTAAAGTCATTCCTTGAGGGAATGTGTTCATCCTTAAGCATGTCACTAAAGGTTCACTCCAGTCTGGTGTGAGAGACACATGATATAATGTAGCATGCTCTACTGGTGGTCTTTCACAACAAACATGGCATTCTTTACACAACTTGTAGACATGTGCTTCCATAGAAGGCCAATATACTCCTAGTCTATGCAGAGTCTGCAATGTACGATGTTTCGAATGATGTTGCTTTAATGCACCCATGTGTGCTAATTGCAACCAGTTCGCATGTTCTGATTCATCTACACAAAAAGAAAGAATCTTTTAATTATCCTGTTTATATATGCTTCCTGCTATGATTTGGTATCTCTGAGACTTGGTAATCTCTCCTTCCTTGATCCTTATCCTAGGATTCTTGGGTCCATACGTGAGAATAGGGACTATCGGCTTAGCCCATTCTAGTGCTATCTCAAGGTTAAACAAATATGCATCTGGTAAATCATCCACTACTCCTTGAGGAGCTTCTCGTGAGGTTAATCTTGAAAGGTGGTCAGCTCTGAGATGTGTCTTTCCTTTCCTGACTACTACTTCAAAATCGTACTCCATGAGTAATAGAAACCAATGTATTAGTCGTCCTGTGTTACATGGCTTGTTGACTAAATACAATAGTGCTTGATGATCTGTAAAGAATTTGAACTTGTTTGCCAACAAATAGTGCCTGAACCTTTTTACAGCATAGATCATCCCTAATCCTTCTTGTTCCGTAGTGGTGTAATTTCTTTCTGCTGCATTCAATTGTCTGCTTGCGTAAGCTATGGGGAGATCTATGTTACCTTCACTCGTGGGTTGTGCTAACACACATCCTATGGCATAATTGGATGCATCCACATGTACATGGAATGGCTTACTCCAATCTGGGGTTGTCAATATAGGTGCTGAGCACAAACGTCGTTTGAGTTCATTGAATGAATTCTCACATTCATCTGTCCATTCAAACTTAGTTAAAAGAGAGTACAATGGCTTGGCTATGATTGCATACATGTGTATGAATCCCCTATAATAACCGCAATGGCCCATAAATGCCTGTACTTCTTTTACGTTAGTTGGCCTAGGTAGATCTGCAATCACCTTCACCTTTAGAAATTCCATTCTTTGACACAATGTGTCCTAGAATTTTGCCTTGTCTGACCATGAAAACGCATTTTTCTAGGTTCAAACAAACCTGATATTCTCGACATTTGTCAAATACTTGTCTTAACTCAGGGATATGTGTTTGTCTTACATTTGAATGAGCACATAAGTCATCGACATAAACTTCCAAATTCTTGCATAAGAATTCCTTAAAAACATGACACATGAGTCGCTCGAAAGTAGCGGGTGCATTTGTTAAGCCAAATGACATTACACAAAATGCAAATATGCCCCATTCTGTGGCAAAAGCCATCTTGTGTTGATCTTCGGGAGCAATGGCTACTTGATTATAGCTTGAGAATCCATCAAGGCAGCTATAAACTTCCTTGCCCGCAACTCTTTCCGATAAGTGTTCTGTGATAGGAAGAGGATAACTGTCTCTAATCGTGGCGGCATTAACTTTCTTAAGGTTAATACACACACACAATTTTCCATTTTTCTTGGGCACTACCACAATGGGGGATACCCATTCGATATGCTCAATTTCGTAAATGTTCTTGCTTCTATCAAGCAATCTATCTCCTCTTTTATCTTTGCAATGTAATTATCATTGTACGTGTATGGTTTCTGTTTCGTGGGTTTTGCATATGGAGTCATAGGGATTCTATGGGAACATATGTCTGGATCTACTCCTTTCAAGTCTTTGTAACTCCAAGGGAACACATCTCTATATTCGCGCAATAGGGCAACTAATTCTTCTTCTTCTTCCTTCATCAAATCATGCCCAATGTATGTACATTTTTCTTCTTCTCCTTCTATGGCAACTATGATTTTCCTGGTTTTCTCTCGGTTATCATATACTTCTCCAATGTCAGCTTTTCTGTTAGGCATTCGTACCATGATTCGTCTATCTTCTATTTCATATTTCTTGAAGTTCTCGGGTACTTCAAACAAGGATTCTTCTTCTTCTGACATGGTTTCTTTCTTCTTTCTTTTCTTGCCTTCACTCTTGCTAGTCACTTGAGCGGCTATTCTCACATCATTCATAACTTCTTCCTATTTTTGAGGGTGAGTTTCTACTTCGTAAAAATATTCTTCCTCTGATGCAAATGGTGGGTCCATGATAATTGATTCTAATCGAAATCACTCCCATACTCAAATGCAACATTGCTAGGTTCACATTCTTCTAAAATTGAATCACACATGATTGGTTCTATCGTGAAGACTGAGATGTCATAGCCATCCTCATCACAGTGGGGTGTCCATTGTTCTTCATTGATGGCTACGTCCATGGTTGCTAGGATTTCTGCCCAACCATGGGGTTCAAATTCTTCATCTGGAAATACTACAGGTGCATATGCTGGGTCTTGAAGGGTTCGTGGATGTTGTTCTGCACCTAAGGTCCTTGCTTCTAACCTTTTTTCCTCTTGTTTTGCTACTTTACACATCCATAAATGAGTGTCCTCGTGCAACCATGAGGGGTCTGATTCTAATGAGTGTACCGATTCTGTTTCTACCGGTGTCTTATGGATGGTATTCCATTGTATTGGGGGTACATCTCGATGTGAATAGTCTTTAAGATTGACTTTAGTAGTCACTCCTAAATGTTGCAAGTACAAAGAATTAGTTCCCCAATCTTGTACAATTTGCAACTGAGGCATGAATGGTCGTCCCAATATCATCTCATAAGCATGATTTTTTGCAAAGTCACAAACGGCGAAGGTGTGCTCAAACTCCACACCACAAGTGGTGAGAGATATGCCTTCTAGTAAGCCTAATGGTTTTTCTATGTGTCCATCAGCCATTTGTAGCTTCATCCTAGTAGGTCTGAGTGCTGGCTTACCCCAATGTTTCCATAAAGCAGTGGTAGCGATGGCTACTCCAGCTCCTGAATCTAAGATGGCTTTTGTGGTGTAGCCTTGATGGGTTATTGGAAGATATGTATTACCTTCCTCTCCTTCACTTACGTCTCCAATCTTTTCTACGGGTATCTCTGGTACCTTCTTATGTGATCCTATCTGAGAGGAAGTTGTAGCAAGCTCAAGAAATTGATTTGCTACGTGCTTCCACAATTCTGGTTTTACCTTTAACAATTCCTCCAGAGTGAGATTACACTATACTTTAGTGTTCTTGATCACTTCCGTGTTTCTAGGGATTACTGATTCTTCATTCCTCACTATTATCGTGGGTGCTCTCATACTAATAGACTTTGCTTCCCAAGGTCCTGTGAATTGAGGTAATTCTTGTAAAGAATTGGATTCAAAACCCGTGTGTTCACTCAGTTGTTCTTCCTCTACATCATCGTAAATAGAGGGGATATCTTGGGGAAATTGCTCTTGCAAGTCGTCTATCTCTTGAGTAGGAGGATGAGTTCCTTGTTCTTTTCTCCACTTCTCGTCTTGGATTTCTCTCAAAAATTCATGTGAATATCTATGTATAGAAGACAGGTTGTCTTGACTTTCTGTATTGGGTACTTAAGACAGGGATGGTGCATTCCTTTCCTCTGTCTCTGGGACACTAAGATTCCTATGCTGATCCTTTTTTTCTTTGCTTTCTATCAAGTATTCTAGCCTCTCCATTAGACCTTGAAAGTGTAATTCAGGTTTTGCCATGTTATTCCAATTAAGATATCTAGAGGTTTCGAACAAAGCTTGTGCTAATTCTACCATCTTCATGCAAAGTTTAGTTCTCTCAATTTTTAGATCAGCTCGTGGGTAGTTCTTACTCATTTCAGCTACTTGAGGTCCCTCTTTTAATCTAGCCTGATATGCACGAAACATCATGTCTAGATTTTCTGGTATGGGTTCCGCTAAAACTGATCCTGATTTCTGAGCTGGGTTCTCTTGATTCAATTCCTGTGAAGTCAATTCTAGAATTTTGGCTCTAGATTCCTTGAGACTTCCTTCCAACTCAATTATCCTTTTACTCCATTTTCTCTTAATTCTTTCTCTAGAATCTTTCCAAGATTTTGTCTTTTTACTGCTAGATTCTGCAACTTCACTACTTCCGGCTACTTTCTCCTGATTAAGCTGTTGGTTCTGTAAGAGCACCTGGGCTCTTGTTATAGCTTGGATAGGCACGTATGTAGGGTTGGATCCATCTGCATTGTTTACAATACCTATCACGTTGATCGGTGTCACATTTGAACCATTAACTGGGCTCTTAGGACAATCTTTGATTATGTGCTCTTTACCACAATCGGCACAAAAGCCTTGGATGTTATAGTACTGTGATTGCCCTACTATCGGAGGATGTGGACAATCCTTTATGAAGTGATCTCCTTGGCACCTAAAGCATGGTCCTCTAGGGCCCTGTGGTCTTTGCTGTCTCAATTGGGGCCCTGGATTTGGGTTTGTGTACATCACATTAGCATAGTCTGGCTCACTAGGTTCCACCGGTGGACTATCATAATGATATGTCTCCACATGTTCTGGTGACTTTGTGTATATGCGGGTGGACTATCTACATGAGTAGAGTCAAAACTGTTTGAGTTCGGGTCACTCTCTATGATCAAGGGTGAAGAAGGCACTAAGGCCCTACTTAGGTTCTCTTCTACAGCAGCGTATTTGACTGAGATGACGTTCGCTGATGGGGGTGGCTGCTGAGCTAAAACAGGTTGAGGTCTCTATTGAGCCTGGTATGGGTAGTTCTGAGGAGGCCTATAGTAATAAGGCTGAGCATTGTACTGGCCTTGATACCTACCTGGATGCTGGTATGTTTGCGGTTAGTTCTATCTTACTGCTTGTTTGTTGTATGGGCAGTCCTGAGCCGTATGATTAGTGTATCTTCTCTCAATCATACAGTATTGGCCACTAGGGTTGGCTTGTGGTTGTGTCACATTGGGACACACATTTGCCAAATGATTTCCACCACAAGTGTAACAATGTACGTTAGTTGTTAACTTGGGCACCTGTTTACTAGAAACTCCTAGTTTCTGGGCCACTTTTTCTGCTAGGTCCTCTATCGAGTTAGACAATTTTGTGGATGCTAGAGAAGAACAGTCCGAGTCCTTGTAGACCTTTGAGAGTTCCAACTCATCTCCTAAGTTGTCCTCAATGTCTATACATATTCTTACACACTACTCTAGCGTTCTGGGTTCCTTGAAGTACACGTAGGAGCGTAGTTTAGAGCTCAACAAGCCGTCTAGAAACAATGACACTTGTTTGGCCTGTGAGGGTAGCTCTTGCATTGGACATCTTTCAACATATTGTCTAAACCTACGTCCTGCGAGTCTAACTGTTTCTTGAGGGGTCTGTTTGAAGCTATGAATCAGCGAAGACGTCTCATGTCTAATCCCACTTTTAGAGAATTCAGTGATGAATGACTCTAAAAAGTGATGGATGTCTCTAAATTGCCTTTGTTGCAATGGTTGGAACCAAGTTAAAGTAGTATTCTTTAACGTTAGTCCAAATGCGTTGTATTGCGTGAACATGTCTTCGATTTATTTTGCTCTTAGTACTTGCTTGAATTCTGCGACATGGTCATAGGGATCTCCTGTCCCATCAAAGTAATTTTTCATGGACTTCACTAACTAAGTGGGTCTTAATATTCTTGCGTGTTCACGAGGTCTAGGTAGAGGAAAATCATCTCTACCTCCTGGCATTCTTTGTCTTTCCACTCGGTCCGTGTCTATGGTCATTCTATCTCTCCCTTTGATTACTTCCGGTCTCTCTTTATTTTTCTCTCTTTGATTAGCATGGGCGGAGGAAGTTCCTGCCCCTTGTTGGCTCGCGTTTACGTTTGTTCTAGATGGAGGGAACATTAATTCGCCTCTCCATGTGTATGTATTTCTAGCGTGGTCTGGCACCACAAATACTCTTTCAGAAGTTTCATCTAGGTATACAACCTTTCCAGGTGTATCCGGGTCCTTGAACTCGTAGATTATAATGGAGCCTATCTCGCTCGGTTGTTCCGTTCTATATCTCCAAAATGCTTCGTCAGTTTCTTTATTTACAAACAACTCTATGCTTCGGTTGTCCTAAGGGGTCCAATCTGGAACTAGTACTCGTGTTAGTACAGATTTCCCTCTAGGTGTTCTAGGTTCTTCTCCTACTGGTTCTTTTCCTTGGGATTTCGCTTCTGTTTCCCATTGAATTATGCCAAACTCATTGGTGTTGTTTGGCTGCGTACTTAAGATATACATCGTTCCTTCCTTGTCTATGTACGCGTCTCTTTCGAATTTTATCACTAGATGTTCCAATCCAATGGGTTGATCGGGGTTGTGCATTTGCACCACTTGTCTTCTCAAACCATCCTCATAGATGCGAGCACCTAAGCGGTTGGTTCGCAGAAACTCCAGTTGAGTCCTATAGGGTCCTTCTGGTCTTTCTAAGTATGCTACATTTGGCCCTCCTTCTAATCTTTCTATGCTAAATGCCATTTCTGATTCGCTAGTATCTGAGCTCTCATAGGGATAACTAGTGTTCAATTGTTGAGCCCACGATCGTGCAGTAGTTCTTACACTTGCCTCCAATGATCTAAGGCTTCGTCGGTCTGACTTACCTATATGTTTGCCCGATCTAAGGTTCATGAATTTTCTTCCTTGCACACTCAGTACACGCTCAGATTATCAATCATTCTTTGATCTTTCTTGATTCTTTTTAAGTTTCTTTAGATTCTTGTCCAATTGTATGCATGAGGAATTCAACTTTCTGTGGTACTTTGAGTTCTCGTTCCGTCGGACTTAGGTTCTGTCCATTAGGTTTTCGTATTACACACCTTTACTTTAGTCTTGAACTTGATAAATTTAATTCTCTTGAACTTGAGGCATTCCTATCGTCTTGAATCCACAATGCTAATGTTTATCCTAAGCTAAGAATTGACTGAGGGGGTTGAGTAATCTTCCAACCTCGAGTCAGCTTTTTTGGTTGCTCTGATGCCCAAGAAGCCGCGCTTCCCAAGCTTTATGCCCTTCACTGCCTTGCTTTGGTTGCCTTTGATTGCCTTTGCTAGACCTGGAAAAATCCAATATTAGACCAATATCACAATGGATGATCAAGCACCTAAGTTTATACACTTTTAAGTCCCTTAAGTTTTGGCAAAAATTTTCTTCCCAAGGCCCCCTTTCTTTCCTAGTTCCAACTATGTCAACCTCAAAAATATCTTCTCAAAGAATCAATGTATTCTTTTTGAAAAAAACAGGTCACGTAGTACTCATAAAGAGCTTTCTAACGAGCTATTAAGCTCAAAAAACGGACTTCAGATGAAAAAGCTATGACCATTCAGGCCCTCGGGGGTAAAAAATCACAAACAAGATTTTCTTCAAATATGAGCTAAGGGGTCTCCTATGAGTCTAATCACCCAAAAATTTCCCAAAAATGGTCCCAAAATTGGCCAAAAATTGAAACCCTAAAATTTGCGTATGGGGTGAGCAATCGTGATGGTTTGAGATGATCGCGATGGTCTGGGACCGTCGCGATGGTCCAGGCGAACCGTTGCGATGGCGTGTGTGCGAACCGTCGCGATGGTCGGAAGTGCACGGTCGCGATGGTCTAAATGTGAGCAATCGCGATGGTCGGGGTGAGGCGTCGCAATGGTCCGACAGAGTGAACAATCGCGATGGCATTAGTCAACGGTCAACGTGAACCGTCGCGATGGTCTGAAGTGAACCGTTGCGATGGTCATAGATGCGATGGCGTGAGCCAATCGAGATGGTCCAAATTTTGAGCTATCGCGATGGTGTAAGGGTCTCGTCGCGATGGCATGGCTAGTGAGCAATCACGATGGTCTAGCTTGCCACGTGGCACTATCGAGGCAATGGCATGGGCCAATCGCGATGGCGTGGGGTCGACGAGATCGTCGCGATGGTCAAGGACTGTCGCAATGGTTCAAGTGAACCGTCGCGATGGCGTGAGACCATCGCGATGGTTCGGCCGAGCCGTCGCGATGGCGTGAGCCAATCGCGATGGTGTGACACAATCGTGATGGTCCACCAAAGTGTGAATTTTTTAAATGCTTCTGTGGATTTGTGCATACGCTTGTGTCACCTACCTCGTGGTGTGGTCGCTTACCAAAATTACCGAACTTGGCAGACCATCGCGATGGTCTGACACACTCGGCAGATCTCTGATAGAAAGTGAATTTTTACCTTTTCCAAGCTTTCCTGATGCACTGGAGCTCTGTACCTGCAAGAAAACTTAAAAACACACAAGTACACACAAGCACAAAAGCTCTCTCTCGCACATGCACAAATGAGGGGAAATGAGGAGAATGGCTGGATATGGTGAATTTTCTGATTTTTTTGGAGTTGGAGATGATGATGCGGTGATGAAGATGGAGTGTGGGGAAGGTGAAAAACACTAAAAACTAAATAAAAACAACAACAAAAACTGAAATTTTTACCTTCCAATGCCACTTCTTGCTATACTCTTACCATCACACATTCGTCCTAGACTCGATCCCCGGCAACGGCGCCAAATTTGGTGTTGCTCTAGCACAATGGTGAGAACCACGTTAAGAAGCTCCACCTCCTTAATGTCAATCCGCAGAAGAGATAGGAGTGATATGAAGATCGTGAATGTGAGATGAAGTGAGAGTGAAGGTGAGAAGCATAGAGATGCACACACACATACACACACACTACAAAGAGACAAGCAAGCAAGATACAATGGAAGGTGAGAAATCAACTCTATTACTCAAGAACACTCTTACAAGCTCAAAATAGCTCTAAGATCACACTAACCAACACTAAGTCACCTCAAAAATGAGCTCTCTAGCTCTTTTTATAGATTCTAGACTAGTTTTGACCGGTTTCACATCTAGTGACCGGCATAGTTAAAAAATAGGTCCTATGCGCTATTTGAGAGGGTAAACGGTGTCTAAAAATAACCAAAATTGATATGCTCATTCTACCTAAGCTCCTTAAGCTCGAGGACTCCTCGGCTTGCACACACTAGAGCTAGAAATTAAGAAAAGGGTTTTTTCTATGTTACATATGTTACAATAGTGATAAAAATCACTGTTGGAGGTTTTTGAAAAGTATTTTATAACATAATTCTTTGAAAAAAAGATTCGACTGACTCCCTGCTCTGTCTTTACATGCTTCTGCGTCTTCTGTGCCTCTGGCTACTGCCAACAAGGGGAGCTTGAATTATCCTTTTCCTTCCTAGGGCTGGTGAGATCTGGGGACATGGCTTCTACCCAACCTAGAAATTCCTCTTCTGGTGAACATTAAGGTCTATCCGAATCTACTTCCCATTCCTTGTTGTTCACTTGTTTACTCTGTTTTTGATATTTCTTCTTTAAGAATATCCTCTTTTGTCTCTTCTCTTACTAGGCTTACAGTGAAGATGGATATATCATAACTGTCCTTGTCACAATGGGGAGTCCATTGTTCCTCAATAATTGCAATGTCCAATAGTCGCTAAAATCTTTGCCTAGCCATGGGGTTGGAAGTCCTCATCTGGGAACACTACTAGAACATATGCTGGATCCTCAATGGTTCTAGAAGTGTGGCCTACTCCTAACATCCTTGTTGTAGCACACTCCTCTTCCTTGGCTCTAACTTTACACATCCAAAGGTGTGTATCCTCATGCAACCAAGATGGATCTGATGTTAAGGAGTGCACCAATTCATTTTCCTCTTCGTTCCTATGTATTGTATTCCATTGCAAAGGTGGTATGTCCCTATGTGAATAGTCTATGAGGTTCACTTTCGTGGTTACTCCTAGGTGTTATAAGTACAAAGAATTGGTTCTCTAGTCTTGTACTATCTGAAATTGTCGCATAAAAGGTCTTCTTAAGAGCATGTTGTATGCATGATTCTTTACAAAGTCACTTATTGCAAAGGTGTGATCAAATTCTACTCCACAAGTGGATAGGGTAATTCCTTCCAATAGTCCTAAGGGTCTTGCTATATGTCTATCTGCCATCTCTAACTTCATCCTAGTGGGTCTACGAGCTCGTTTTCCCCAATGTTTCCATAGAGAATTGGTCATGATAGCTACACCTCCACCTGTGTCTAGGATGGCTTTCGTTGTGTAACCTTTGTATGTAATGGGCAAATAAGCATTACCTTCCCCTCCTTCACTCGCATCTCCCACTTTATGTATGGGTATTTTAGGTACCTTTCCTCGTGCACCTAGTCTAGAGGAGGTTGTGGCTAATTCCAGAAACTCATTTGCTACGTTTTTCCACAGTTCTAGTTTGATCCTCAATAGTTCGTCCAAGGCTAAATGGCATTGAAATTTAGTGTTCCTAATAGCCTCTGTTCCTAGGAAGAACTGAGTTCTCTCCCCTCACTTGGATAGTGGGGGCTTTCACTTGAATTGAATATTCTTCCCAAGGGCCCATAAAGTGAGGTAACTCTTGCAAAGAGTTAGATTCAAAACTAGTGTGCTCGTTTGGCCAATCATCTAGTTGATCTCCATATATAGATGGGATTTCTACAGGGAATTGTTCTCCTGAGTCATCAATCTCTAGTATAGGTGGTTGTGATTCTTGCTCCTACCTCCATCTTTCTTCTTGAATCTCTTTCAAGATGGCATGTGAATCCATCTAACCCATTTGATGATTTTCTAAATCTGACCTAGCCCTTTCAAATAGAGTGGTCCTCAAAGTTTATATTGGGCTAGTTTGTGTGCTAGAATTGACTTTCACTAGGTTAGATACTACTTGTCCTAGTCTTTCTAGTAGTCCTTGAAAATGTAACTCAAGCCTGGCCATAATTTCCCAATTGAGGTATTGTGATGCTTCAAACATTGCCTGGGCTAATTCCACCATTTTCACGCATAGCTTGGTTCTCTCAATTTCTAAGTCCGCTCTTGGGTAATTCTTGCTAGATTTTCCTACTTATGGTCCTTCTTGTATCCTTGCTTGATAGGCTTTGGACATCATATCAAGGCTTTCTAGGGTGGGGTCTGCTAGTACTAATCCTAGTTTAGAGGTGACTATTCACTATTCAACCTCCTATGATGCTATTTCTAAGATTTTAGCTCTGGTTTCCCTTAGGCTTTCCTCTAACTCATTGATGTTTTTACCCCAATTTCTCTTGTGTCGCTCTCGTGACTCTTTCCAAGTTCTAGTTTTCTTTTCTATTGATTCTCCTACTTCACTAGCTTCAGCTATTTTTCCTGGGTTTTATGGTTGTATTTGCCTTTGTGCTTGGGCTCTAGTAAGTGCTTGGATGGGTATGTACTGGGGTATAGAACCTTCACCATGTTGCACTATGCCTATCACATTGATGGGGGTCACTTTTGTAGATGTGTTCGCAAGGTTCTTGGGGCAATCTCTTATAAAGTGATCCTTTCCACATTCAAGACAAAAGCCTTGAATGTTGAAGTATTGCGACTACACTACAGTTGCGACATGTGCACAATCTTGTATGAAGTGGTCTCCTTGGCATTTCAAACATGGTCCTTTGGGGGCCTATGCTATTTGGTTGATATTGCTGAGGGTAATTCTACCTAAGCACTTTTTTATTATATGGACAATCCTTAGTAGTGTGTTTTGTGTATCTTCAATCTATGGTACAATACATTCCATTAGAGTTTCTTACAGGTTGCATTGCATGTGGACACAATTTCGCCATATGGTCACCTCCACAAGTATAACACCTTCGAGGGGGGGCTAGTTTGATGCCTGGTTTTCTAGAAACTTCTAGCCATTTGGCCACTTGTTCTACAAAGTCCTCTATTGAATTGGAGCATCTGGATGAAGTTTCTATAGTACTATTCAAGTCTTTAAGAACCTTAGGAAGTTCTAACTCATCTCCTAAGCTATCTTCTATGTCTACACAGATACATAAACATTGATCCAAGGTTCTTGACTCCTTCAAGAAGACGTATGATCTCAACTTAGCACTCAGTAGACCATCTATGAACAAAGCTATTAATTTGGCTTGAGTGGGTACTTCCAATGGGGGACACCTTTCTATGTACCATCTAAATCTTTGACCCACCATCCTCACTATCTCTTGAGAGGTTTGTTTGAATGTGTCTATCAACGAAGACGTGTTGTGTCGGATTCCGCTCTTGGAAAAGTATGTAATGAAGGAATCCATCATGTGGTGGATGTCTCTAAATTGGTGTTGGTGCAACGGTCGGAACCAATCCAATGCATGACCCTTTAACGTGAGTCCAAAGGCATTAAATTGTGCAAACATGTCTTTGACTTGTTCATCCTGTAGCACCTAGTTAAATTCTACTACATGCTCATAGGGATCTCTCGATCCATCAAAAAAATTCTTCATAGCCTTCAATAGTTGAGTAGGCCTCAAAGTTGTGGGGTGGTCTCTTGCCCTTGGTAGGGCAAAACCTCCCCCACCCCTGTGAGCCCTATGATTCCTGAGAGGTTCTCTGTCAACCCTCCCACCTCTGGTAGGGGCCCTCTCCCTTCTTGCATGATGGATGAAACTACTCTCTACACCTGCCTTGTTCTTCTCTCTATGTCCTTGAGATGTTCCAATACCCAAATTATCCTTAGATACTTGCGATCATAGTAGAGGGAAAATTAATTCTCCTCCCCATGTATATGCATGTCATCCATGTTCTATGAACTTATACATTTTTTTGAGGTATCATCTAAGTATACTACATTTCCTAGAACCTTTGCATCCTTTAATTCATAAAACGTGTTTGCTCCTGCCATAGTAGGATGCTCAGGCCTATATCTCCAAAAGGCTTCATCGGTCTCCTTATTCCAAAACATCTCTATACTCCTATTGCCTTGGGGCATCCACTTAGGAGTTATCACCCTCGTTAGTATGGATTTTCCTCTTGGTGTTTTGGGTTCCTCAATCTCTTTACTGTGTCCTTCCACATCTATGTCTGCATTTTCTACCATCTCACCTAGTTCATTCGTCGAGTGGGCCCTAATTGTGATGATATAAATGGTCCCCTCTTTGGCTATGTAAGCCTTGTTTTTAAACTTCACAGCTGGATGTTCTAATCCCATAGGTTGATCGAGATTATGTAGTTGAATCACTGACCTATGAAGGCCATCCTTATATACCCGGGCACCCAATCTATTCATATGGATATACTCCAATTGAGTCTTGTACGGTCCCTCCATCTTCTCTAGGTGGGCTACATTGAATGACTCCCCTAGTCTACCTGTGTTGAAAGACATATCTGAGTCACTCGTGTCTGAGCTAACCTCGTATGGATAATTGCCTAGCTATTGTGCCCACAATCGTGTTGTAGTTTTTACACTAGCCTCGGAAGATCGAACACTCTAGTTATCGCTTTTCCCTAAGTATTTTCTAGATCTTAGGTTCATTAATACTAATCTCACCTTATCGCATTCACCCCTTTAATTAGGTCAATTACTTGGTTCTTTGTGCATTTTCTTTATAGGTTCTTCTCTTGTTCAACTTTGTTGCAAGGAATCATATTGATATGTTTCACTTTAGTTTATTTGAGCATTGCGTATTCAAGTCACAAAATTCCTTTAGGCTTGATCCCTTCACCCACTTACTTCTTCTCTCATCGACTAATTATCACTCAATGAGTGAGGGAAAATCCTAGCTATACTAGGAGTCCTAGGGCACTCCGTTAATCACAATATACCTTGCTTAATGAAATCTTCAACAATTAAAGAACTAGAAATTCCACTTACAATGTTCTCCTCGACTTAAGAAGTGGCTGTTTTGACTTTGTCCGAGAACTCAAGGTACTTGTCAGCTTCTCTCTTTGCTCTATGCCACACACAAGGGTTCACAATTAATGTCACAAAATTACCCCAAAATTTTTGAAAATATGTGCAAAACCAAAATTTGGTGTTTTGTCTCACAATCATGATGGTCAGACACAATCGAGATGGTGTGTCATCGTCGCAATGGTGTGACACCCATGATGGTCAGAGGTCAAGATGATGAGGCCTTATGATGATAAGTTACAGTCACGA
Organism: Ceratopteris richardii; assembly: GCA_020310875.1. Taxonomy (NCBI): domain Eukaryota; kingdom Viridiplantae; phylum Streptophyta; class Polypodiopsida; order Polypodiales; family Pteridaceae; genus Ceratopteris; species Ceratopteris richardii. The sequence continues at coordinate 34,370,140 of CM035437.1, forward strand.
CTATCAAGTCACGACAATTAGTCAGGATCACGACGATCAGGTCACGACAGTCAAGCTATGATGATCACTAATGATCACGATGGTCAAATGATGATGGTCAAGGTCACGATGGTCAAACACAATCCCGAAGATCAAGGCACAATGGCTAGTCAGGATCACGATTGTCAAGCACCATCGCAATGGTGAGTCATCATCGCGATGCGAAGACATGACCGTCGTGATGGTCAGATGCAGTTGTGATGATGTGTCATCATGGTGATGGTCAAAAAATGATGCAATTTCACAATCCTAAGCATGGATATATGCAAGGGCTTACCTAGCTCCTCCTTCATGCAAAAAATTTGCACAAATTCATCTCTTGCCTGACAGTCGCAATGGTCAGCTTCAATGGCACTTTTTGAGAGAAAAATGGAGTTTTTACGTGTGATTCTAGCAAATTCATGGTGTCCAGAGGCTGCCCTACAAGATTAGTGCACCACAAAACATGAACATAGGCCTGCAAAATATCTCTCGCTCTCGCACACACACAAATGAGGGAAAGAGAAGAGAAAGAGGAAATATGACTAATTTTTGGTGATTTTTTGGAGTTTGAGATAATGATAGGGAATGATACTAGAGGAATAGAGGAGTAAAAGTATGTAAAAGTTAACTACAAACAACAAAACAAAAAAGAAATTTTACCTTCCAATGATTTTCTCCAACACACTTACCATCACACGCTCAACTTAGATCTCTTCCCCGATAATAGTGCCAAATTTGGTGTCACTCTAGAACAATAGAAAGTACCAATGTGAGGAGCTTCACCTCTTAATTGTCAATCCATGGAGAGGTTAGGCGGATATGAAGATCAAGGGCAAATGAAGAAGATGGTGAGAAATGCAAAGAGCATACACACACATGCATACACACACACACTAGGAAAGTCATGATGGAGATCAATGGAAGGCAAGGAAAGAACTCATACTCATATTCATCATCATCTATTTACAATAGCTCTTCTAAACCTAGCTCATATGTTCAATCATAAACTAACAACAACCTCAAAATGAGTTTTCTAGCTCTATTTATAGTTTTTGCCTAGTTTTGATCGGTTTCACATCTAGTGACTGACATAGTTAAAAAATAGGTTCTACCTCTAATTTGAACTATCTAATGGTTTCCAAAAATTACAAAAATTGATATAAGCTTTCTACTTAAACTCCTCAAGCTTGAGGAATCCTTGGCTTGCACAAAATGGAGTCGCACTCGCAATAATTGGATATATGTACATATATTACATAGTTTTAGTGATAAAAATCATTGTTGCCATGATGAAGTAATTTGAGTAGTTTATGTACTTCCTCTTCTTCTATGAAGAGAGCCGGTGGTCGAACCTTTGCCTTGAACAATAATAAAAATATGCATCAATCTTTAGGCTCCCACCCAAAAGAACATGAATAGTCCTTTGCAAATAAAAGGGTTATGTCATCAAGCCTCCTCATCAAGAATACATGGTTGAAACTATTATTGTGGAATGAAGCCAAAACCTTAGTATTGTTATCAAGAACTGATGAGCAAAATTGCTTGAAGTCATAAATTTGTGTAAGGTGTTGAACTTCAAGTTTTTGAGTATATGCTTCAAAAATCAACACGAATAGTATTGGAAGAATAAAAGCATTTGCCAACCTCTTAGAGAACGTACTAAACCTTTGATGAATGTGATCATGAGTGTGCCCAACCAAAAGAAAATTTACCTTAACCTTTTGAAACACTTGTCTATCAACAAACAGGCATAAATATCCAAAGAGTGTCAAATTTTTATTCTCCCTTGTAGTATTATCAAGTTACAAATACAAATTTGGTGGCAAAAGACCCTTGCATGATTGCAAAACTTTATGAATCATAGCAACCGTAAGTTTTGGATCATTATGCACATTGCGATATGTGAAGAAAACCTTAGACTTTATGGTTCCATTTTATACCAAAGAACCAATCAATAGCATTTGCACAAACACGTCATCTTCAATGTCCTTAGGAATGCAAGAAAAATGGGCCAGCCATGTTCTCCTTTGATCCATAACATCAACCAAGAAACACATATAACACTCTAGATTTTTGAGTGCTTACTTCAATGATGAATTGCTTTGTTTATTTCTAAAGCTTGACCCTCTTGATGGTTCTTTAGAAGACTTTTAAGGTTATCTTTTTCTTGTGGTGTTTTGGCCTCCTAGTTGATATATTTAGGTAGTGATGTGTGTGAACACACTTAGTCTAGGACCACGGGGGCACTTTTTCCCTCTTTAGGAGGTTTTTTCCCCTCGCTTGTATATATGCCTATAGCCCTAATGGGTTACTTATCTTTGTACATTCTAGAGGTAATACATTCAGTACTGTGTGTTGTGCTCCAAGCTTCATCCTCTTCCTTGTGCTGTTCGCGTGCTTCCGTAGACATCTAACTCCAACAATTGGTATCAGAGAAGGTCACCGCTTCATCTAGGGCATTGTCAACACTGTTGATATGTTTAGGTAGTGATGTATGTGAACACTCTAGGACCGCCAGTGCACTTTTTTCCCTCTTTAGGAGGTTTTTAACTCCGGGCTTGTATATATGCCTATTGCCCTAACGGGCTACTTATCTTTGTATATTCTCTAGTAATACATTTAGTATTGTGTGTTGTGCTCCAAGCTTCTTCTTCTTCCTTGTGCTGTTTGCGTGCTTCCGCATACATCTAACTCCAACAATTGGTATCAGAGTAGGTCGCCGCTTCATCTAGGGCGTCATCATCACCTCTCCGATTGTAGTCTTAGAATCATATGAATTTTGGTAAGCATACTCAGTGCAAGCTATTCTGTCTTTTGTGCCAAAGGTATATACCTGTTTTGGTTCACCAATATAAGCGTCTCAAAGTCTACTACACACTTAGCAAAACTCGTGTGGGTAGTTCCATTCAACTTTTTGAAATATAGTCAATTTTTTTGCATCAAGGTATTTTAGTCACCGACCATGGCTAAAAGCAGTGATGTATTTCCTATGTTGGCTGTTGAGGATAAGTTGGATGGTACCAAGTACCCATTGTGGTCTTATATGATGTGACATGTATTGGTTGCAAAAGGGCTGTGGAACATTGTGTAGGGTGTTGAAAAACATCCTATCACACCTGCAACTGTGAGAGCTACAAGTACTGAAGCTGATGCAGAAGGTGTCAAAGATGATGATATTTTGCATATTTCTATTCGTCACCTACAATTTTTGCTGCACCTACTGCAAAGCATATCCATTGGGATGGCGGAGATGCCGAGGCACATGCATTGATAGATTTGTCTATCAAACGTGCCATTATTCCTCACATTCGCTCTTGAAGAATAGATAAGGATGCTTGGGATACACTTACCACATTGTACCAAGCTAGGAATGAGGCTAGTGTTGGTTACCTCCCAAAACAGTTGGAGAGTGAGCACATGAATGAAGGTGATTCTATGGATAGTTTTCTAACAAAGATCAAAGAATTTAGGGAAAAATTGATTTCTACTAATGAGGTTATACCACATAGCTCACTTGTGCAGACCATTCTAAATGGTCTTCTTGATTCATATCAAATTTTTGCTTCTACTCTTCGATTGATGATGAAAGGCAATCCAAATGCCTTGTTATTTGAGGATTTAGTCTCTGTTCTATTGCAGGAAGATCAGCCTAGGGAGAACAGGTCCATTATGCGAGTTGCATATCAAGCTTTCCTAGCTAGTCCTATTATGGGAGTTGGTAAGATCATTTTGACTATTGCTGATGGTATTTCTTTCACTTTGTTAGATGCTTTGTTTGTGCCAGGGATCAAGACAAATGTGTTATCACTTTCTACATTATCCAAGATTGGCTTGGTTGTGAAATTTGTTGATGATAGGTGTACAATTCATGATCTATCAAATGGCTATGTGATTATTGCTTCTGGCATTTTATGTCGTGGGCTGTATAAGCTCATAGAATATGAAAGATATGTAAATGATTCGGCATGTGCAGTACATGATTCTCAGGCTATGTCAAATGCAAAGCTTTGGCATGCACACTTTGGTCATCTGAATTTTGCTAGTTTGCTACACGTGTAGAAATCTGAAATGGTGTACTCTTTGCTCAAACTTGAGGTACCTAGAAAACATGTTTGTGAAGGCTATATTTTGGGAAAAATAGAACATTCCTCCTTTCCAAAAGATGGTTCAATTCGGGCCACTAAGAAATTTTATCTTATGGTCCTATGCAGACACCTTCTTTTGGGAATTATCTTTACTTCGTGACTTTGATCGATGATTTTTCTAAGCATGCATGGGTATATCCATTGAAGGTGAAGTCCGAAGTGTTCATGTGCTTCAAACACTTTTTGATTTTGGCTGAAAATCTATCAGCATGTAAAATGGGCATCCTCCATTCTGATCAAGGGGAAGAATATATATCTTCTCATTTTAATGCATTTCTGGCTGAACGTGGGATAAAACACCAGTGTATAGTGTCGTATATACCTCAACAGAATGGAGTTGTTGAACAAAAGAATAGGTCACTCATGGAGATGGCGAGGTGTATGATCAAGAGTCAGGCTTTACCACATAGTTTCTAGCTTGAGGCTATCATGTGTGCAACATATGTACTTAACGAGTGTCCCACTAAAGCACTGCAGTCTATCATTACATATGAGGCTTGGCATGCCCACAAGCCATCTGTTGCTCATCTGCGTGTTTTTGTTGTTTGACATATGTGTTAGTGCCCAAACAACATCGCAAAAAATTGGATGATAAAGCAGTAAAATGTATTTTTGTTGGGTACAATTCTGAAAGTAAAGGCTATCGTCTGTATCATCCATATACTAAAACATTCTAGTTAGCCATGATGTTGTTTTTGTGGAAGATGCTATTCATCCATTGCTTTCATGTACTAAGGAGACATCTATTAGCTCCAAAGACATGTATGATACTTTGCTACTTCTTTTTATAGGTGGATAGTCTAGTGCTCATCCTAATGAGGAAACTTCTCATCCTTTCCAGGTTTCATGTGATGATGCAGATCATTCCATTTCATATGCAAATTTACATGATGCACTTATTGATGAGAGAGTTGATATTGAGTAGGCAAGAACTATGCCAAAATGTCTAGTGCAGACCTTGCATGACAGCAAATTAGATGCACCTATGTCATATCCTACTCGATTAGGCTCTCATAGTGCCTCTTTTGCATCAGAGATTTCTATGCTATGGCTGCATCTAGTCTCTATGATGAGGCTGAGTCTGTTTCATTTGATGAAGCACAAAATTCAGAAAATTGGATGGCTTCTATGCAATCTGAATATGATGCAATAATGAAGAATGGTACTTGGTCTTTATGTGACTTGCCTGCTAGAAAGAAGGCCATTGGTACTAAGTGGGTATACAAGTTGAAGCATAAACTTGATGGTAAAGTTGGCAGATATAAGGCTAGGCTTGTTGCAAAGGATTATGTGCAGCAAAGAGGCATTGATTTTGATGAAACCTTTGCTCCTACTTGCCGAATGACTACTGTTCGTAGCATCTGTGCACTTGCATCTCATCATGGTTGGAATGTACATCAGTTGGACATTAAAACACCATTTCTGAATGGTGACTTGCATGAAGAAGTGTATGTTTTTCAGCCCCATGGCTTTGTGTAGAAAGGGCATGAAAACCAAGTGTGCAGGTTAAAGAAGGCAGTATATGATTTAAAGCAAGCACCACGTGCTTGGTATGAAAAGATACATGCCTATCTGATTGCACATGGTTTTGAGAAAAGTCCAACTAAAAGAACCTTATATGTTAAGTGTGCTAATGAGGTACTTTTGATCATTGTGGTTTATGTTGATGACATGCTGCTCACTAGTCCTCATGAGAGGCATATTGCTGATTTTAAGGCTGATTCGCATGCCTCATTTGAGATGTCTGATTTGGGGCATTTGCATCATTATTTGGGCATTCAATTTATGCACGTTGATGGTGGAATGGCTTTGTCTCAAACAAAATATATTGACACATTAATGCAGCATTTTGGCCTTGACGACTGTAAACCTATTTCCACTCCTATGGAGACAAGTTTACGATTGAGTCTTCATGATGCTAGAGATGCATTTGATGCTGTTCTCTATCAACAGGTTGTTGGATGCCTGATTTACTTATGCATTACTCGGCCAGATATTCAATTTGCTATCTCATAGATTAGCAGGTTTATGCATTGCCGAGGGGTCAAGCATTGGTAGGTGGTTAAGTGCATCTTTTTCTACTTGAGTGGTACTCGGTTACTTGGGTTGTTTTATCCCAAGGGGGATCACTACCGCTAGATTTGCATGCTTTTTGTGAATATGATTGGGTTGGTTGCTATGACACTCGTGCGTCGACTAGTGGCTTTTGCTTCATGCTTGGTAGCTCATGTATATCTTGGTTGAGCAAGAAGCAGCCTACTGTGGCCACTTCCAATTGTGAGGTTGAGTATAGGGCAACTTTCATAGCGACTGTTGAGTGTGTGTGGCTCAGATGTCTTATGGCTGATTTGGGTGTTGGTCAGTCTTCTGCCACCACCATCTTCACTGACAATCAGAGCGCATTTATAGTTGTGAGGAACCCTGTGTTCCATGCTCGCACTAAGCACATTGAGGTGCATTATCATTATGTTAGGGAGACGTTCTCTGCTGGGGAGATGAGCTTTGCATATGTGCCCATGCAAGAGAACATTGCAGACCTTTTCACGAAGGCTCTACCTAGGGAGAAGTTTGAGTCTTGGCGCAAAGATTTGGGCTTACTTCCTTTTGTGGAGTGATTTCCACATAGCTTGGCACTTCCTTATACATGAGTGCCAACTCCTTTTTCCTCACATCACTCGTAGGGGGGATTTGTTGATATATTTAGTTAGTGATGTGTGTGAACACTCTAGGACCACCGGGGTACTTTTTTTTCTCTTTAGGAGTTTTTTTCCCCCTGCTTGTATATATGCATATTGCCCTAATGGGCTACTTATCTTTGTACATTCTCTAGTAATATATTTAGTATTGTGTGTTGTGCTCCATGCTTCTTCTTCTTCTTCCTTGTGATGTTTGCGTGCTTCCGTAGACGTCTAACTCCAACAAACACCTCTCTGATTGGAGTCTCAGAATCGCATGAATTTTGGTGAGCATACTTAGGGTGTTTTAGAGATCAAAACAACTTCACTCTCTGGTGCCCAAATCGCAATTTGAGCCGTTTTGGTCTTCGTATGCACTATCATAGCACTTGTGGAGGATATTTTGTCTTTCTCTGCCAAAGGTATATACTAGTTTCGGTTTGCCACTATAAGCATCTCGAAGTCTGCTACAGGCTTAGCAGACTTCGTATGGGCAATTCTTTTTAACTTTTTTAGATACAATCAATTTTTTGCATCAAGGTATTTTATTCACCGGCCATGGCTGAAAGCAGTGATGTATTTTATATGTTGGTTGTTGAGGATAAGTTGGATGTTACCAACTACCCGTCATGGGCTTATATGTATTGGTTGCAAAAGGACTATGGAACATTGTGCAAGGTGTTAAAAAATGTCCTATCACACTTGCAACTGTTACAACTACAGGTACATAAGTTGATGGAGAAGGCATCGAAGATGGTGATATTTTGTAGGTTCGTGTTCGTGCTACGGTTTTTGTTGCACCTAGTGTAGAGCAAATTTGTTGGGATGCCAGGGATGCCCAACAAAATGCTTTGATAGATTTGTCTGTAAAACATACCATTATCCTTCATATTTGCTCTTGCAGAACAATTAAGGATGCTTGGATACACTTACCACATTGTACCAAGCTAGGAATGAGGCTTGTGTTGCTTACCTCCAAAAACAGTTGGACAGTGAGCACATGAATGAAGGTGATTCTATGGACATTTTTCTAACAAAGATCAAGGATTTGAAGGAACAGTTGACTTCTGCTGATGAAGTCCTTCCTGATAGCTCGCTTGTGTAGACCGTTCTAAACAGATTTCCTGATTCATATCAGAGTTTTGTGTCAACTCTTCATTTGATGATGAAAGGCAATCCAAATGCCTTGTCATTTGAAGAGTTAGTTTTTGTTCTCTTTAGGCAGAATAGATCTATTATGCGTGTTGCAGATCAAGATTTCATGGCTAGTCAGAAAGGTAAAGGAAAATGGAGCTCTTCAACTAGTAACCAAAAATCTGCTAATTCCACACAATCCAAAAAGGAAGACAAAGATGAGAAGAAATAAAAAAAAGAAAAAATTGTTTTGTAAATACTATAAAGCAAATGGTAATGTCATTAAGAGCTGTCCAAAACTCGTTATTAAAGAGGAAAAGAAGAAAGAGGTCGGAATGGTTGTTGCAGAGGCCTTTACTTCGAATACAGAGTCTCCTAATCTTGTGCATGAAGAAGAATGGGCATTTACTACTGTTTGTAGTTTTGACCCATCTTGTCATGAGCAGTGCATGTCTATAGTAGACTCAGATATTTGATATTTTGATAGCAGGGCAACCATACATATTACCTTGTAGCGCAGTTTCTTCACATCACTCGAGCCTGCCCCTAGAGGGAATACTGTCACATGTGCCAACAACTCCTCTTATCCTATAATGGGAGTTGGTAATATCATTCTGACTTCTGTTGATGGTAGTTCTTTCACTTTGTCACATGCTTTATTTATGCCAGGGATCAAGAAATATCTCTTATCAGTTCTCATTAGGGAAACATGCCTTCTTAAGCTCCATCCAAGCCTTCCATAATCTACAACAAAGGGAACTGCCTACAACAACAAAAGAGTGAGGAGACACAATAATATCCCATAAAAAATGATATTGCCATGATTTATAGTTTTCTATATAAAAATGTTTAGTGTTTCTTTTTATGAGGTTAGCCCATATGTTAGAAGAATCTAGGGATCTAGCTATCCATTTAGCAGCTTTATTACAGAGGCAACAAATGTTCCACTTGATTGAACGTCTCAGCACAGAAATGGTGACTGAAGTAACTAGTTTATAATTATCTAGTCGAATCATGTACTACATAGTGCCAAAAAAAAGTTGGCCAACATCACATGGGTATTACAAATTCCACGGAATACTATTATAAATGGCCTCATACACATCACCATTTATGGTAAACACGTTTGTACAATCATGGATTGGTGACATGGGTATTTTAATGCATCTTACAAGATGGGAATACATATAAACTGGTGGTCTTGTTTCTAACAGCCTGTAGACATTTTCTTCTAGTGTCTCATAAAATAAACCCACCACATAATATGTTGCTGAAGCTATCAGGGTTTTCCATGCATCCATAACATTCTTTGGATTGAACTGTTTCCCTTGTGTGCACTTTCATAAATAGAAATCTGCACCTTCATCATTGTCCTCTTTTGCATTGACTGCAAAGTTGTCATCCATTGCCAATGCATCTGATACGTAGTTGCCATCACCTTCAAATGTAAAATTGGAAAAGGATGAGTCTTTTTTCTTCATCTGACTCACTGATAGGAGTCAAAGTATGTTATGTCCAACTTTGAACGTGGCATTTGTTGATGCATCTTTTCCACTGACCATGGATACAATGAAAGCAATAACATGTTAGTTATTTGACACCAATGCAATGTCCACCTAACCTTGAATAGCCATGAATCAAATGCAAGGATCGAACTTGAGATATCCCCTTACAATCCCAAGCCTTCTCTCGGTTCACTTCATCAATCTTCAGTTCCCAAGAAGACACGTGTGACATCTCTCCCTTTTGACTCTAACAAATATCCCCTAAGAAATCTGCAGCATACTTCAGCATTGCACCTTCAGGTTTAAGTTGTTCATGGGTTGGCACCCTTTTCACAACTGCACCTGCACCATCATGTTCTCCCTTCCCGTGCCTTGACTCAAAGAAGTTCCATATCATAGTCATGCCTATTGGCCGTGGACATCTTCCTACAAAGTAAAATGGACGTTTCACTTTAAATTGAGAAGTTGCACTATCTGACCATACCCAATGTTGGCTTAATTCAAGATTTAGCTCTCTCAACCGTTGCCAATGTAATTGGAAACAATGTTGCACAAAAGGGTATCATGCTTCTTGTCATCGGATACAAAGAAGTGGATTACCTTTTTAGGAATACCCTCCGAACAAAAATATGTGATATGCACAAAAATAGTTACCTGTATAGACCACCAATGCATAGATTGTAATTTCATTTTGCTCACGGAATGTATAGTTTTCTGCAAAATCAACCATTGAAACCACAACATCACCTGGGAATTTAGAGACACACATCTTAAACTAATTTGCTTGCCATATATAAATGAAATTGTGCTTGATAAATTTCTTTAGTGTTTTCTCAAATAATCCTGTTACAACTTTAGGACTCATCTCCCTCTTTATCAATTCTTTCCTTCTATGAACTTGTCCTTCATACATTGACTCGACATCTTCAAAAATCTTTATAGGAATATGATATTCCTCAATGCTAGTCTCTCTGGGACACCACTTTAAATGTCCTACTTCGTAATCAGAGCACTCACCCATCACACATTTGTATTGGTGGAATGTGGTATCATTTTGACGTGGACATAGAGCTTGTAGTTGTTGACGTGGATGGGTTGTTGAAGCATTGCACCTTGATGTCTCCCCCTCTTGACAAATAGAACAATCACATTTACAAAACCAGTTATGCACGACCGAGCTTGATTGACGTAGGAAATTGATTGCATGCTTAAGGTATGATATTTAAAGCTGATAAATGCGGCAACATGTGCATCTGACTTTCAATCTCTTAACAAAATATGGCTTCAATGATTCGAACTTTCGAATCTAGATATTTATCATTGGATGCAATTGTTTGAAGTGTATAAATAGCTCCATCTACATTACACGAACAAGTGGTTATTAGTAGTCATTAATTAGCTAGTTATCAGTTTGCTATGACTAAGTAGTTGGTGGTTAGTTGTTACAAGATGTTAGGTTGTTACTAGTTAGTTCTCAGTAATTAGCTATTACTAATTAGCTTGTTAGTAATTAGCTATTATTAAGTAGCTAGTTCTTGGTTGGCTATTTTAATTAGCCATTACTAAGTAGCTGGTTCTTAGTTAGTTCTTAGTAATTAGCTATTACTGAGAACAATTAGCTTGTTAGCAATTAGCTATTACTAAGTAGCTAGTTCTTGGTTAGTTGTTTGTAATTAGCTATTACTAATTAGCTTGTTACTAATCAGATATTACTAAGTAGCTAGATCTTGGTTAGCTATTTATAATTAGCTATTACTAATTAGCTTGTTACTAATTAGCTTGTTACTAATTAGCTATTACTAATTAGCCTATTACTAATTAGCTATACTTAGTAGTTGGTTCTTAGTTCGCTGTTTGTAATTAGCTATTACTAATTAACTTATTACTAATCAGATATTACTAAGTAGTTGGATCTTGGTTAGCTGTTTGTCATTAGCTATTACTAATTCGCTTGATACTAATTAACTTGTTACTAATTAGCTTATTACTAATTAGCTTGTTACTAATTAGCTTGTTACTAATTAGCTATTACTAATTAGCTTGTTACTAATTAGCTATACTAAGTAGCTAGTTCTTGGTTAGCTATTTGTAATTAGCTATTACTAATTAGCTTGTTACTACTTACCTATTACTAATTAGCTTGTTACTAATTATTTATTACTAATTAGCTTGTTATTAATTAGCTTGTTACTAATTAGCTTGTTACTCATTATCTTGTTACTAATTATCTTTTACTAATTAGCTTGTTAGTAATTAGCTATTACTAAGTAGCTTGTTCTTGGTTAGTTGTCTGTAATTAGCTATTAATAATTAGCTTGTTACTAATCATCTATTACTTATTATCTTGTTACTAATTAGCTTGTTACTAACTAGCTTGTTACTAATTAGAAATTACTAATTATCTTGTTACTAATTAGCTATTACTAATTAGCTTGTTACTACTTAGCTATTACTAATTAGCTTGTTAGTAATTATCTATTAATAAGTAGCTTCTTCTTAGTTAGTTGTTTGTAGTTAGCTATTACTAATTAGGTTGTTACTAATTAGCTTGTAACTAATTAGCTATTAATAATTAGCTTGTCACTAATTAGCTTGTTACTAACTAGCTTGTTACTAATTAGCTATTACTAATTAGCTTGTTACTAGTTAGCTTGTTATTAACTACCTTGTTACTCATTAGCTTATTACTAATTAGCTATTACTAATTAGCTTGTTAGTAATTAGCTCTTACTAAGTAGCTGATTCTTGGTTAGCTATTTGTAATTAGCTATTACTAATTAGCATGTTACTAATTAGCTTGTTACTAATTAGCTTGTTAGTAATTATGTTATAACTTATGGAATATGTTGAACAATGCATTGTTGGAGTGTAACATGGAATATGTTGAACAATGCATTGTTGGATTGTAACAGTAACATGGAATATCTTGAACAATGCATTGTTGGATTGTAACATGGAATATGTTGAACAATGCATTGTTAAAGTGTTAAATTATTAATGTATTAATGAGTTTCTGATGTTTTTGATATAGCAGCTGAAGGTTCGTGAGGAGCGTGCAAGGTGTGAGGGGCGGATATCAATAATCCAAATAATTATTATTTATCTTGTAAATAAACCCACGTAGAAGGTTCTATTGTTAGAAACAGTTAGAAAAGTTATGGTTAGAATAAGGTTCGTTGTAGACCAAAGTTTTTGTTATTGAAAGCAATGGCTTTCTATAAAAGTTACCAACTTTTAGTTTCATGCTTGCTTTTCGAAGCCGCTCTCATGTAACCACTCTTTTCGACGTAATCAAAAAGTCCTATAAGTACATGCACTTTGTGGACTGTCGGAACAGAGTGCATGGGGGGAGATTGCACCCAATACTGTGTTTTGTCTCGTCTCTTGTTGCATCTATTCTCTGTGTGTTTTCTGTGTCCGTAACCTCTGTTTGCGCGTGAGCAAGATCCTGACAACAGTGGTATCAGAGCTCTGCACGCGTCAATATGGAGGGTTCTATTCTCTGTTCGCGATTGCGCTTCCGATTCCGATTCCGATTTCGTCTCCGTCTCCGTCTTTGGTTCCGATTCCTATCTCTGTTTTTGTTCCAGTACCAGAACCAGAACCTACGTTTTCACCTACATTTGCTCCTTCCGCTTACTCCAAGGCGTCGACGAAGGCAAAGGACTTAGGCAATAACTTATGCAATATATTGGCAACATTGGCACCCAAGGCTCCCTTGGCGACCGTTGGCAGCCATTGGCTATGCGCGAGCCAATTTTAATTTTGAGTGGCAATAGAGTGGTTTAGATTCCCTAAGGTAGGGGGATTTGAACCCACAACCTCCTACTTACAAGGCAAGTACTTTTACCACTACACTCTTTCTTGGAGTTGTCACTCAAGTTCTCTCCTCTTAAATTTAACATAACTTGAAGTTTTTCTTACTTTTTCAAGGCAGCACGGTGCGATGCGATGCGGCGCATCTCAGGGTACATCCTATTAGGGTACACTTCTCAGGGTACACCAGGGTACATCCAGACAAGGTACATCCTGTCAGGGTACATCAGGGTACATCCAGACAGGGTACTTTTCTGCTAGGGTACATTCCCTGAGGGTACATCCTGAGAGGAAAGCACTAGCTTAAGGGTCCAAGAGCACCATGGAGGATTATAGTAATTCACCTCTACCTAAGGCAACACTTGAACAACAACTAGAGCTTTTGCGGCATGAGCTTCGAGGAGCTTAGAATGAGATCCGACAACGTGATGAAGTCCTCCAAAAGATACAAACTGAGGCAGACAACCTTACAATAGTAGTTGGTTTGGAGACGGGAATCTAAGCTAAGCTTCACACCCTATGACCTACAACCCTCAACGAGGCTATATCTTTCACATATGATGCAGAAAAAGAGTTCCAATCCATAACCCAGTCACTCCGTCTACAACAACCACATCAACAACCACTTTATGTTAAACCTACATTTCCTATGAAGCGTACTTTTAATGCTCCATCTTACCCTAGTTTTCCTCGTCCTCCACAATCCAAGTACTCAACTCCACCTGTTGCTTCATCTCTCCAACCAACCAAACCACCTACCCTTCAAACTTCAACGGTGGATGCCCAACAATAGCGACCATGAATCACTTGCTGGAATTGTGGTAAACCTGGACATACAAAAATAAGGTGCAGATTGCGACCTCTTCACATGAAACCGACTATAGCTCAATTGCATGACATGGAGGTCCATAAGGAAGAAATTCCTCCTATTTGGACAGAGGAATCACTGGAGAAGGACTTAAGTACCTTGGGTAATGATATCTCTCTTTACTCTCTACTTTGCATGCAGGGTACAATAAATAAGATACTAGTTAAAATTCTACATGATGATGGCAGTTCACATGACTTCATTTCACATTTATTAGTAAAAGAACTTAAATTAAAAAATTTTCCTTCCTTGTATAAAGTGAAAGCTACATTTCAAGGTAGTCGTTATAATGTAACACAAGAAGTGCAAGATGTTACGATTAGCATAGGCCCATACGTTGATTCACGAACATTTTTAATTGCACCTTTGCAATCTTACGATGTTATACTAGGTATGCCTTTTCATCACCATTATAACCTACATATTCATTACCATACGCATACCTTTAACTTTGAATTTAAAGTTCAAGTCATTACTTTGTCTGCACGGCATGATTTCCAGCCATTTCCACTGATTAGTCACACTCAAGTAAAGTGTGCATTTAGGAAAGGATTCAACTCATGCATTGTTTTTGTCAATGTCATCAATGATTATACTCATACACTTCCTGATGCATATAAACCTTTCATGAGTACTTATAAGGATTGTTTTATGTCTGAGTATCCCTTTGAACTACCACCATCTCAAGGATCCTTTGACCATAGCATAGACTTAGTCCCTGGTAGTTCTCCTCCTCATAAAGCACCTTTAGACATGGCCCATTACACCAAAAGGGAAATAGAAAACCAAGTAAGAGACCTACTACAGAAAGGACTTATAAGGCCTACTACTGAAACATGATGTGACTAGCCATCCATGTTTATTATTTTATCAACTGAGGACAATTGCTTTTTCAACTGAGGGGCTAATTAGCTGTTACTAAGTAGTTGGTTATTGGTTAGTTGTTTGTAATTAGCTATTACTAATTAGCTTGTTACTAATTAGCTATTACTAAGTAGCTAGTTCTTGGTTAGCTATTTGTAATTAACTATTGTTAATAAGCTTGTTACTAATTAGCTATTACTAAGTAGCTTGTTACTAATTACCTATTACTAAGTAGCTGGTTCATGGATAGCCGTTTGTAATTAGCTATTACTAACTAGCTAGCTACTAGTAACCTATTACTAAGTAGCTGGTTCTAAGTTAGTTCTTAGTAATTAGCGACTACTATTTAGCTTGTTAACATTAAGTTATTATTAAATAGCTAGTCGTTGGTTAATTATTTGTAATCAATTATTACTGATAATCTATTACTAATTAGCTTGTTGCCAATTAGCGATTACTAAGTAGCTAGTTCTTAATTAGTCGTTAGTAATTATGTAATACTAATTAGCTTGTTAGTAATTAAATATTACTAAGCCGCTAGTTCTTGGCTAGCTATTTGTAATTAGCTATTACTAATTAGCTTCTACTAATTAGCTAGTTCTTGGGTAGTTGTTTGTAATTAGCTATTACTAATTAGCTTGTGACTAGTTACCTATTACTATGTAGCTGGTTCTTAGTTGTTAGTAATTAGCTATTACTATTTAGCTTGTTAAGAGTTTGTTTTTATGAAGTAGCTACTTCTTGGTTATTTGTTAGTAATTAGTTATTACTAATTATCTTGTTACCAATTAGCAACTACTAAGTAGTTGGATGGTTGTTAGTAATTAGCTTGTAACTAATTGGCTATTACTTAAGAGCCAGTTTCTTGGTTAGTTGCTTGTAATAAGCTATTTCGAAATAGCTTGTTACTAGTTAGCTATTACTATTAGCTTGCTACTAGTTATCTATTACTATTAGATTGTTACTAGAAGCTACTTGTTATTGATTCTTGTATAATTAGATAAAATTATGAACTGATGATTGAAAATAGGATTGCCTGAGATACATCAAGAAGGTGAACATGATGCTCCAAATATTGATTTCTGCCAAGTCGGGTCCTGCTTATATCCTTCTTATTTGGTGACACCCTACTCTCCATTGTCCAAAACATGATAATCAAATGCTTGACCTCTTGTGTGATACATGTGGTATGTGTTGCCGTACCAGTTGCCTTCATAAAACTATGATGAGACTCAACTGTACTAGACCATCCAGTCCTATCATAGAGGACTTTCCTGCTTACTCCCAATACCCTAAAAATTCTTGAAATATTTATCTCATTTGTTGATGAATATGCATCACTATTTAGAGCCATCATCAATCTTGATCTCTTCCACACAAGGTCATTAGAATTCTTTCTCATACTTTTTAGTGTATTCCGAAGATTGATGAAAAGGGCACATGTTACATGATCTTTGTTACTACCCATTGCATCAAAACGTTGTGCAATACATGGACTCTGCAACATCCTATTTAGTGCCTCGATTTTATCTTCACAACATAAGTGTCTAGTTTGATTTTTAAAATACTTGATGATCTTATCCACAATGCCATCCAAGTTGCTTGAACTGCAATTAGCATTACCCTCCACATTAGTGCCCGACCTTGATGTTATTGTTTCTCTATATTTCCTTTTCTTTTCCTTCCAATAGCATTCTAATGCTTGCTGATCACTAACCACTACTGGTATTGTATTAACTTCCATCAGTTTGCTTGTCCGAGATTGCCCTGCATCAACACACTACAAATGATGAGGAAACCATAAATACAATAACATCTACTGCTCATCAACCCACTTTATTATATTGAATTTACATTGAGTATGCTCACCTGATATCATTATGTGCTCCATCACTTATGTTGGGAAAGATGGATGGACACTCCAAGAAATGAGTAGGTACTACCACATCCTGCTTTGTACGAGCCCCTTGAAGCTTCAAAGTTGAGTTGTGGGGCCTCTTAGCTCTCTAATGACACTATACAAGTGCCTATGTACTTTGGAAATGATGTGAGAAATGATTGAACCAAAACAGACTACTTCCAAGTTGAAGGATTAATGAAAACCTTCTATTTTTGTTCACACACCTACTGCTTGTTATGCTCCATGCTTCTAGTACAGTAGGAATTAGAAACATTCCTTTTAGAGGTATCTAATTAGCTCAGTAAGCTAATTATTCCAAGTAGAATCACTTAAAATGATGCTCTATACAAAGAGAAATCAACTTAGCAATTGAATCATTACCCCTGATTCTTTTAGGACCTCTGCAGAGTCTGATTAGTGAGTGCTTCGACATGCTTTTATCCAAATTGGCTGCATGGATTTCCTTCAAAAATTTTTCTCATGTAAAGAACTTGGGTCTGATTCCAACAAGCTATCAAAAATTGAAAATGGTGGAGAAATGATTGAGATATGAGCAGTACAAGTTGAGAGCTATGAATGACTATAACAGATAGATCATAGATAAGCAATGTAGATCTATTGTATTAATGAACAATGTTGTACAAGATCATAGGCTTGACAATCATAGCCTAATGATGGTGAGTAGTGTAGGCTACAAGATCATAGGCTTGACAATCATAGCCTAATGATGGTGAGTAGTGTAGGCTACAATGTATACTTCACTCTCTTACAATATGACAATGGAGAACTGAGGAATAGAGTCTTCTGACCACGGCTTTTCCATGTTACCTTTTATAAGTGCTCCATTCAAATTTTGAATTTGAATTCAACTTTTGGCTCTCTCTAGAAGTAATTCATCAATCTAGGAGTTATTTTCTCCAACTTGAAGTCGTTACTTTTCATCCAACAAACTCCACGAGTTTGTAGGTAGCTACAAATATTCCTTCAAGTTTATAAATAAGCTTTTACAAATGGTAAAGGATAAAATCTTCCTAGCAATGGTTTCCATGTAGCTTCAATTGTTCATGAGCTTCTAGCCAAATGTGTAGGCTTGATCTTTGCACCAACATCTCGCCCTCAAGCCAAACATTTTGGCTTGGTCTTCTTCTTCAATCTTCATGAGTATCCTGCAATCCAATCATTGACTTAAACCTGCAAAGGTTTGTACCATCTAATGCTTTAGTCAATAAGTCTGCACATTGCATATTAGTTGATACATATGCTAACTGAATCTCCTTGCTCTATAGCTTCTCTCTCACATAATGATAGTGGACCTCTATATGCTTGGTCCTAGCATGATAAATAGGATTTGCTGCAAGATGTAGTGAACTTGTATTATCTCCAAAAATAATTGAAGATGTAGTATGCAAACCCAAATCTGTGTATAGCAATCTGATCCATATGGCCTCTTGAGTAGCATTGGCCAATCCTCTGAAGATAAAGCAACAGTAGGTTGCTTCTTTGAAGACCATGATATAGGTTTATCACCTACAAAGGATAGGTATCCTGAGGTACTCCTTCTATCATCTTTGCATCCTACCCAATCTACATCTGAATATATTTTGATGTCCAAGTGTGATGTATAAGGAAAATACAATCCATGATTTTGAGTGCCCTTAAGTTACTTCAAAATCCTTTTAGCAGCTTCCAAATGAGATGCCCTAGGCTTGTGCATAAACTGACTTAGAAAACTTACTCCATAAGCAATATCAATCCTTGTTAATGTGGCATAGTTCAAGCTTCCCACTATGCTTTGGTAACCTACAATGTTCTCAAGTACATTACCTTCATGAGCACTTAATTTTAGGTTTAGCTCCATTGGAGTACTTGCAACTTTGACATCGTGAAAATGAAACTTCTTTAAAATATCTTGTATATACTTTCTCTGAGTAATATAAATTCTAGATTTAGTATAGACTAACTCAAGTCCAAGAAACTATTTTAGTGGTACAAGGTCACTAATTTTTAACTCCTTCATCATCTAATTCTTGATCTGCTTGATGCCATTAGCATCATTACCTGTGAGTATGATATCATCAACATATACACACAGGTATATTACCTCTGAATATTTATTTTCACAAACAGAGATGTATATGCTTTGCTCATGATAAATCCTTGATCCTGAAGGTATGTAGTCAACCTATGGTTCCATGCCCTAGGTGCTTGCTTCAATCCATAAAGGGCTTTGTTCAATTTACATACATATGTTACCTTGTTTGGGTCCTCATAGCCAGGAGGTTCAGACATGTACACCTCCTCAGAAATCCAGCCATTTAGAAATGCATTTTTTACATCCAATTGATACATGTTCCAATTCTTTCATGCAACCACACTTACCAATAGCGTGATGGTTGGCATTTTTGCCACAGGTGAGAAGGTTTCTTCATAATCAACTCCTTGGGTTTGTGCAAAACCCTTAGCCACAAGTGTAGCTTTGTACCTGCTTATTGATCCATCATAATTCCTTTTGATCTTATAGATCCATCTAGAACTAATTACCATCATAGACTCCTTCTTTGGTACTAGTTTCCAAGTATTACTCTCCTTCAGTGCTTCAATTTCCTCATCCATAGATTCCTTCCATTTTGCCTTATTTTTTGCCTCTTCATATGATGATGGCTCTTCAAATGAAAAGTCTTTTGCAAGATAAACAGAGTGCTTAATAACTAGGGAAGTGTCATACCCATATGTGATTGGCTTCTTGCTCTCCCTTTGTGATCTTCCGATTCTTGGTTGGATGATTCAGGTATATCTTCCAACTTCTTCATCTTGACTTTGCCTGGACTTCCATGCCTTGAACTCTTCTAGGTTGATGATGTCCTCATCATCTGAGTTGATGTCTCCATTTGAGTAGGCTCCTCCTTAGTGAGGCTTGGAAAATCCTCTTCCAAGCCATAAGGTAGTTTTACCTTCTTGCATTCACTACCAAACCAAGAGTCATTCTCATCAAAGACAACATCTCTACTGACCATGAATCCTTTGTTTGAAGGATTGTAGAACCTGCATCCTTTCTGATTCAAATCATACCCTATGAAGATGCACTTCTCTGCCTTAGGGTCTAGCTTACCTCTTATCTGAGAAGGGATATGCACATAAGCAACACATCCAAAGATCCTGCAATGATCAAGTGAGGGTCTTCTACCAGGCCATGCTTCATAAGGGGTCATCCCATCAAGATATTTGGATGGCAACCTATTCACAAGATAAGTGTTAGTAGATACACTCTTTGCCCACAAGTAGTTAGGTAATTATTTTTTCATTTAACATTGACCTAGCTGTTTCAACAATTAATCTGTTTCTCCTTTCTGCCACCCCATTTTGCTCAGGGGTATACATGTTGTAATTTCTCTTTTGATTCATTTGTCCTACAAGAATATATCAAAATCATTTGAGAAGTACTCACCTCCTCCATCTAACCTTCCTCTCTTTAGGTTTCTCCCTATTTGGTTCTCAACAAGTGCAAGATACTTTTTAAAGCAATCAAATACTTCATCTTTGTGCTTCATGAAGTACAACATAGTCCACCTACTATAATCATCAATGAAAGATACATAATACCTTGATCTAGAGATTGAGGGATCCTTACTTTGTCCCCATACATCTGTATGGACAATCTCTATGTAGTCCTCATGCATGTAGCCTTTCCTTGAGAAGGGTAACCTGTGAGAGTTTCCAAACTGACAAGCACCATCATGTGTTGCTTGGATACACTAGGTATCCCAGGTACACATTGGTCTCTACAAATCTATTTCAAGGTTCTTTTGCCAACATGCCCTAATCTCTTATGCCAAACTTCAAGCTCTCATAATGTTTGATCTTTGTAACTATAAACTGCAATGTTCCTTGTATCCTCAAGTTCAAAAGTGAATAATCTACCTATCTCTTCTCCTTTGGAAATTCTCTTGAATCCATGCTGGGGATCTTCCAAAATGCTCCATATTGGTTGAATCTAACTTGCAAACCCTTTTCCACAATCTGTCTAACACTCATCAAATTCTTGGTAATTGTAGGTACATATAGAACCCTACTCAAGAGATTCTTATTTCCATCAAAGGTCTTAACATTTCCTACTTTAATCACTGAGTGCTTGGTGTCATCACCTGTTTGTACCTGATGTTTACCCTTTGCTTCTTCAAGTTCAGAGAGAAGGGCTACATTGCCTGCCACATGGTTTGAGCATCTTGATTCAATGTAGAAGAGATGATCATCATTTATACCTAGTTTTGAAGTCATATTCATAATCAGAAGAGAATCTTCTTTCTCCTTTGTGTAGTTGTTGTAGTCTTTCCTTGATTTGCAACCTCCTTGGTAGTTGCTATTGTAGTTGTTGTAGTTGTTATTGTATCCTTGATGGTGATTAAATCTTCCTCTTGATTGTGTATATCCACCTCTTTGGTATCCTCTACCTCTCTGATTTTTGAAGTTCCTATAACACGCATCTGTAATATGATTTGATAGTCCACAAATATTACATGGTGAGGAGTTATAAGGTCTCCCCCTACCTTTCTTACCTCCTTTGCCTCTTCCTCTTGAGGTTCTAGGTCTCCCTGCATAGTTGGATTGGGAGGTAGTTCCTTCATCTTCAACCTTCTTGTTCTTTCCTTTCTCTTTGCACTTACTTTTATCAGTGCATAGGGCAAAAGAGCTATTACCTCTTGATGAATCTCCATTCTTGTTGAGCTTGGATTCATGGGTAAATGGTTGCCCCATGAGTGTGGTAAGGTCTCGAATCTGCATGTCCATGTACAAGTCCATGGAAGTTGTGAAGCTCTCCCATTTGTCATCAGCTTTAATACCATTGATTACTTGTCTTACAATCTGATCCTCTTCAATTTCTTCTCCTATGCTTGCTAATTGTTCCACTACATCTTTCGCTTTGGTCACATACTCTGAGATGCCTTGCTTAGGTTGCTTTCTTTGAGTAGTAAACTCAATCCACAATTGGTTCTTCCTAGCCCTTGTGTTGGAAGAGAAATAAGAAGAAAATGTTTCCCAAGTCTCTTGGGATGTCTTACAATCCCTAATATGTGGAACAAGAAAATCAGATATTGAGTTAAGTAAGTAGGACCTTGCTAATGAATCCTTGGCACACCATGTGTTGAGTCTTTCATGCTCCTCTCTTGTAGGTTGTCCTTTGCTTCTGAATATGGGTATCTCCTCATCTCCGCAGATGTATCCATAGAGGCTCCTTCCTTGTAAGTATGTCTTCATCCTCAAGGACCATGCTTGATAGTTGTTCCTATCCAATTTATCAATGAAAGAAGGAAAACAATCTCCCATTTTACCTTAGCTTTGCTCTGATACCATTGTTGGGAAAGATGGATGGACACTTGAAGAAATGAGTAGGTACTGCTAGATCCTGCTTTGTACCAGCCCCTTGAAGCTTTAGAGTTGAGTTGTGCACCATCTCAGCTCTCTAATGACACTATACAAGTGCCTTTGTACTTTGGAAAATGATTGAACCAAAACAAACTACTTCCAAGTTGAAGGATTAATTAAAACCTTCTATTTTTGTTCACACACCTGCTGCTTGTTATGCTCAATGCTTCCAGTATAATAGGAATTAGAAAATTCCTTTTAGAGGTATCTAATTAGCTTAGTAAGCTAATGATTCCAAGTGGAATCACTTAAAATGATGCACTATACACAGAGCAATCAACTTAGCAATTGAATCATTACCACCGATTTTTTAGGACCTATGTAGAGTTTGACTAGTGAGTGCTTCAACGCGCTTTTCTCTAAATTGGTTGAATGGGTTTCCTTCAAACTTTGGATCATGCAGAGAACTTGGAGATGATTCCAATAAGCTATAGAACATTGAAAATGGTGGAGAAATGACTAAGATATGAGCAGTACAAGTTGATAGTTATGAATGACTATAATAGAGAGATCATAGATAAGCAATGTAGATCTATTGTGCTCTTCACGTTCTTTCATAGACGTCTAACTCCAACACTCCTTTGCCATGTTTTTCAAAGTGGCACAAACTGCGAATTCACTACAAGGAATACTTACATGGTTAAAATCTTCTTTCCATGATTGAGTAAAATGTCAATACAACACATACTTCTAATTTTTACTTTCCATCTCTTCTTTATAGACTTGAAATACTTAGTGATGAGTAAAGTTATATGACTTGTGTAACCTTCTAGTTGTCGGCATAACTTCAAAATGCAAATGTTGGTAGTAGTCAGGGCACCCAAGGACTCACAAGACAAGGAAGTCAATGGAGGGAGTCAGAGTAGAGAGAAGGCACAAGTAGACAAAGTAGTCAACGAAGATCTGGAAAATAGGCCATCCAAATTTTTCAACCGAACCTCTTTTGAACAGTGATTTTATCACTACATTAACCTTGTAAATACCATTTTTGGATAGTTTCAACTCCATTTTTTGCACGCCAAGGAGTCCTTGAGCTTGAGGAGCATTAGAAGTACCTAACTATCAATTTTCATATTTTTTAGACTCCATTTGAGCCCTCAAATAGGCCCCAAAACCTAATTTTTAACTAGGTCAGACACTAGGTCTAGACAGGGCTAAAACTAGTCAAAAACTATAAAAAGAGCTAGAGAGCTCATTTTTGAGGTTAGCTTGTTGTAGATTTGAACTTGTATGATAACTCTTTTGTAATAGAAACTACTCCATTGTCTCTCTCTCTTTGTTCTTGCCTTGTGTGCATGTGTGTGTGCATGTGTGTGCATGTTAGTGTGCTTCTCACTCACACATTTGTGCCATCACTTGTTTGAGGTCTTCATACCATCCTCAGGTCTTCCCGGATTGACATTAAAGGAGGTGCTACTCATCACTGAGCTACACCAAATTTAGGCACCATTGCCGGGGATCAAGCTTTGAGGACGAGCGTGTGATGGTAAAACATAGAGTTGAGATGTTGGATTCTTAGGTATTTTGTTCACTTTTATCTATTCTCTTTTATTTTCTTCACCATCATCATCATCACCATCTCCCATATCCATCTCCATCATTACGACATTTTTAGTTTTTTTTGGTCATATCACCCTTCCCATACCATTTCCCTCATTTCACTTGTGTGAGAGAGCGATTTCATGCTTGTGCCTTTCTGTGTTTTTTGAGATTTTCTACAAGAATCAGCCTCCCCAGCAACTGCACCAACTTTAGTAGGTACAAATTTATGATTGTGTAGGTCCCGAGGCGTTGACCTCTGTCAATCGCCACTGACAAGAAAATTGACCTTTTTGCAAAACAAAGTGCATAAACATAATGTGTAGGCCTAGAGCATTCCAAAAGTGTGTTTAAAATTTTAAAACTCCTCTATTTTCTATCAATCAGGATCGACACGTCAATCGCGATCGACAAACGACGATGGAAACTTGCCGACGGACTCGTCAATCACGATCGACACGTCGATTGTGATCGACAGAGTCAACGACCGATTGACCATGATCGAAAGAATTTACGTGCACCACGTGTCAATCGCGATCGACCCATAAATCACGATTGACCCATCAATCGCGATTGACAACCATGACGGACTTGTCAATCGTGATCGACAGAGTCAATAACGGTTCAACCACAATTGATAGAGCCCCTCGTGTGACACATGTCAATCGCGATTGACCCATCAATCGCGATCGACCCATCAATCGTGGCTGATAGCCCCGGTGGACCTGTCAATCGTGACTGACCCAGTCAATGATTGTTTGACCACGACTAACTGAGATGTCGAGCCACATATGGATCCCGATTGACCCATCAATCACGACTGACAGCCCCGACAGACTTGTCAATCACGATCAACACGTCGATCGTGATTGACACATCAATCGCGATCGATAGACCACACGATCACGATTGATGGGCAAATTCGGCCATTTTTTAGGGCAAAGACATTGGGTCTATTTTTGGCTAAAATTTGGGAAAAATTAAGGGCCGTAAGAACATACCCAAGCCTTAGAACACACTGCGAGTTATTTGTGTTTGTCTGTTAGCCTATTTTAACCTTGTTTTAGGCCCAAAACCCTAAATTGGCATAACTTTCTCATATGAAATCCATTTATTGCGATTTTGGGTTTGTTGGATTATTAGGTATAATATTTTTAAGTTGATCATACCCAGGGGGAAGGAAACTGCGGGATCTCTAGGATTTTTTTCCATAAAGGCAAGGGGCAATTTGGTCATTGAATTGCATGAATGAACATGGTCTGTTGTGTCAATTGAATTTAAATCTTGAGCCAACTTTGGGACTGTTATAGGTCCATTCAGAGCATCGAAGGGCATTCTAAGCAAGAGTAAGTGCAAGCTTGGGAACACGCTTCCTGGGCACACAAGGGTAACCAAGGAGAGAAACTAAAGGTTGGAAATTCTCCGTCAATTCCTAGCTTAGGCTAAGTACGGATAGAGGTTTCGATCAATTAGGGTTACGTTAAGCACGACCAAGTCCAAGAACTCTAATCACTCAAGTGCAAGTACAAAGAAATTCCATTTGCGAAGCAACCTAAGTGAAAAGAATTTAAATCAAGCAACCAAACTCAAGTACGATAAAACCTAAGTGCTCCTAGTGATGAAGATTGATTGGAAGAAAGTGACATCCTAAGAAAATTAAAAAGAACAAGTGATTAATACAAATTGATCCGCAACAAGGTTGTACTTGGGGAAAATTGGGGCTATTCAGTTAGGCATATGAACCTTAGATCAGGACGACACCTAGGAAGAGATAAAGAGAGTCTTAGGTCTTCATAGGCTAGTGTCAATCATACTGCTAGGTATTGGGCCCATCAGTTGAGCCATTATTCACACTACCCTAGCTCTAAAACTAGCGCATCCGAGATGTCTCATGGTATGGAGAGACCCACACGAAGTTCAAGTGTGCCATACTTACAAAGGGTCGAAGGCCCTTACAAGACGCAACTCCAATACCTTAGGACCAACCGATTGGGTGCTTGCATCTATGAGGATGGCCTAGGAAGATCTGTGGTCCAGATTAAAAACCCTGACCAACCAATTGGACTCGAACACCCAACAGTCAAGTTTGAAAATGGTGCACACTAGACAAAGAAGGAACCATATATGTAGTCACCAGTCACCCAGATAGGACAGACGAATTCGGGAATGTGATCCCAGAGATGGACATAGGCGACCTAGAGCAAGGGAACTTAGGTGGAGAGCCTAAAACCCCTCGAGGCAAATCAGTTCTCACTAGAATTATCACACCAGAGTGGATTCCCCAGGACAATAAGAGCATAGATCTGATCCTAAACTGAGAGACTGATGAAGCCTTTTGGAGATATAAGCCTGATTAGCCAAATGAGATAGGAACGATCACGATCTATGAGTTCAAAGATCCTGATAACCCAGGCAAAGTGACCTATTTAGACAACACCTCAGAGAGGATCTTTGCAGTCACAGAACATGGTAGGCCATCCTACACTTGGAAGGGCGAATTCATTTTTCCCCAACCAAGATCTAATGTCTCTTTTGGCCACCAAGGAGCTGGAATGTCCCAAGCTCATGGGGCTCAAAGGGATAGAAATAGAGACAGGCCTGAGGTAAGCTTTGCCAACCCCTTGGGAAGAGAAAGGATGAGAACAAATACAGATAGAGTGGAAACTAAGAGACCTAGGGACCCAAGGAACCTAAGAAATGTTGATGGTTTCCCGTTGCTAAGGCCTAGAGAACACACTAGGACCTTGAGGCCAACCCAACTGGTTAAGTCCATAAAGAATTACTTCAATGGCAAGTTTTGAGAGCTGAACAAGTTGAAGACCTATTCATGCAATACAATGCCTTTGGTCCAAGCCTCAGGAACACAGCCCTTACATGGTTTCAACCACTGAATGAGCAGCAGTTTAGAAATATAGACCAACTTCTAGAGGCATTCATTACCGAATTCTCCAAGAGTGGTATAAGGCATAATACTTCCTCACTGATTCATAGTTTCAAGCAGACACCTCAAGAGACTGTTAGACTTGCAGGAAGAAGATTTAGGCAATACTTAGAGAGGTTCCCTATTCCAGAGCTACCTACTCCAGCCAAACAAGTGGTATTATTCCTAGATGGGTTATTGAGTACCAAATTGAGATCATATGTGTATCTGAAGGACCCTAGGACCATAGAAGAATGCACATGCATGTGTATAGACATAGAGGATAATCCAGGAGAGGAGTTGGAGCTTTCAAGAATCTACAAGGATTCAGATAGCTCTATCAGTCTCTCTTCTAGAAAATCCATGTCTATTGAGGAACTTGCAGAGAAGGTAGCTCAGAAATTAGGTGTCTCAAGCAAACAAATACCCCGATTTACCCCAGTGAGACGATGCTACACATGTGGAGGTGACCATATGGCGAATGTATGTCCCATTATGGCTCAACCCCAGGTGAATCTTAGTAGCCAATACTGCACCATAGAGCAAAGATACACCAACCACACCGCATGACTGCCCCTATAACAAACAAACCGTGAGACAAAATTACCCTCAACCATATCCACAACAGGGCAGGTACCAGAACCAATATCCACCACAGCAATACGGTAGGCCCCAACAACCCTATCAGCCACCCTATCAAGGGCAACAGAGACCTCAACCAGTTCTAGCACATCAACCCCCTTCTCCAACTAATGTGATTCCAATAAAGTACGTAGCTGTAGAGGAAAATCTAAATAGAGCCATAGTCTCAGTCACTCCATTGCTTTTAGAAGGTGACCCTAGTGATCAGAGTTTTGATTGTACTCATGTTGATAGCCCACATGCTTACTACATGCAGTGACCTGAGCATAGCAAGTCCTACTATTGCGAAGAACCAATTGAACTTGATTGGGATCCAGAGTATGCAAATGTCATGTATGCAAACCCCAACTCTAGACCTCAACCTAGGCACGTAAGACCCCTAGCCCCTAGAGGACCATGCTACCGATGTCAAGGAGATCACCTCATTCGTGATTGCCCAATGCCTGCCCCTACACAACCCCAATCCGTGACAATTCAAGGCTTTTGTCAAGATTGCGAAAAGGAGCATCTCTTATGAGATTGCCCAAAGAATCCCAATAATATGCCAAAAATCACTCATATCAATGTTATTGGGTTAGTAGTAGACTCTACAGGAAGTGTAGCTTCCACTGCACTAGTGCAAGTTGTCACTAGAGCTCACGCTTTGCAGTAGAACAAGTTGAGGACCTATTCACACAATATAATGCCTTTGGTCTAACCCTCTGGAACACAACCCTTACATGGTATCAACCACTGAATGAGTGGCAGTTGAGAAACATAGACCAACTTCTAGAGGCATTCATTACCGAATTCTCCAAGAGTGGTATAAGGCATAATACTTCCTCACTGATTCATAGTTTCAAGCACACACCTCAAGAGACTGTTAGACTTGCAGGAAGAAGATTTAGGCAATATTTCCTCATAGTTTTGAGAGTTGAACAAGTTGAGGACCTATTCACGCAATACAATGCATTTGGTCTAACCCTGAGGAACACAACCCTTACATGGTTTCAACCACTGAATGAGTGGCAGTTCAGAAATATAGACCAACTTCTAGAGGCATTCATTACCGAATTCTCCAAGAGTGGTATAAGGCATAATACTTCCTGACTGATTCATAGTTTCAAGTAGACACCTCAAGAGTCTGTTAGACTTGCAGGAAGAAGATTTAGGCAATACTTAGAGAGGTTCCCTGTTCTAGAGCTACCTACTCCAGCCAAACAACTGGCATTATTCCTAGACAGGTTATTGAGTACCAAATTGAGATCATATGTGTATCGGAAGGACCCTAGGACCATAGAAGAATGCATACATGTGTATAGACATAGAGGATAATCTAAGAGAGGAGTTGGAGCTTTATAAAAATCTACAAGGATTCAGATCACTCTATCGGTCTCTCTTCGAGACAATCCATGTCTATTGAGGAATTTGCAAAGAAGGTAGGTCAGAAATTAGGTGTCTCAACCAAACAAATACCCCGATTTACCCTAGTGAGACGATGCTACACATGTGGAGGTGACCATATGGCAAACATATGTCCCATTATGGCTCAACCCGAGGTGAATCCTAATAGCCAATACTGCACCATAGAGCGAAGATACACCAAACACACCGCACAAGACTGCCCCTATAACAAACAAACCGTGAGACAAAATTACCCTCAACCATATCCACAACAGGGCAGGTACGAGAACTAGTATGCACCATAGCAATACGGTAGGCCCCAACAACCCTATCAGCCACCCTATCAAGGGCAACAAAGACCTCAACCAGTTCTAGCACACCAACCCCCTGCTCCAGCTAATGTGATTCCAGTAAAGTACGTAGCTGCAGAGGAAAATCTAAGTAGAGTCATAGTCCCAGTCACTCCATTGCTTTCAGAAGGTGACCCCAGGGATCAAAGTTTTGATTCTAATCATGCTGATAGCCTAGAGGCTTACTACATGTAGTCACTTGAGCATAGCAAATCCTGCTATCGCAAAGAACCAATTGAACCTAGTTGGGATCCAGAGTATGCAAATGTCATGTACGCAAACCCCAACTCTAGACCTCAACCTAGGCAAGTAAGACCCCTAGCCCCTAGAGGACCATGCTACCGATGTCAGGGAGATCACCTCATTCGTGATTGCCCAATGCCTGCCCCTACACAACCCCAATTGGTGACAATTCAAGGTTTTTGTCAAGATTGTGGAAAGGAGCATCTCTTACGAGATTGCCCAAAGAATCCCAATAATATGCCAAAAATCACTCCTATCAATGTTATTGGGTTAGTACTAGACTCTGGAGGAAGTGTAGCTTCCACTACACCAGTGCAAGTGGTCACCAGAGCTCGGGCTTTGCAACGGAACCAAGGTTTAGGCCAAGAAAAGAGTGCCGAGGCTAGTGAAATTGAGAGCATAACCAAGAAACGAACAAGAGCTTGGAAAGATAGTTGGGAAAGGATGAAAAGACAATGGTCTAAGAAGATGAGTGAATTAGAAGAGAGCATAAGAGAAAGAAAAACAAAGATTGTTGAACTCACCTCTCAAACTAACTCTCACACACCACCACCACCTTCATCCCTACCACCTTCTAACCCACCGCATACAACTCCACCACCCCCTAGAGAAGGATCGATACTAGCTGACCCCACTCTCGAGGACATAGACATGATGCTTAAAGCATATCAGGCCAGGATCCAAGAAGGGCCAAATGTGATAGATCATGACAGATGCTACCCTAGAGCTGATCTAGAGATAGAGAGGTGCTCAGATAAGGCACAATTGCACTTTGATGGACTGTTGGAGAAGTTAGAGAGCATAATTGCAAGATCTGATAAGAAAGAGCCAACGTCCAAGAAAGAGACAAGACAAATGAAAGAATAAGCGTTCCTCCCCAGGAAGCTTATGTGCGTAATTCCACTGAACCATACACCTCTTCTTCTATGAATAGGTATTCACTAGAGTTCCTGCGAGAGATCAAAGAAGAGAAATAGGCCAAAGAAAGTGAAGTCCCTCCTCCCATTGAACTTGTGGATGATGCGCATGATCAATTCTCATGACATTCCTTCTATTTATGGAGAGCAGGAGAGTACCCAATCTCATGAGAGATTAGACTTTGAGTCTAATTCCTTGCAGGAACTACCCCATTTCACAGGCCCATGGGAACCTAAGTCTACATATATGAGAGCACCCACGGTCATGGTAAGAAATGAAGACTCAGTCATACCTAAGAACATAGAGGTGGTAAAGAACACTAAAGTGCAGTGCAACCTCACCGTAGAAGAGCTACTCAAGGTTAGGCCTGCATTATGGAAACATGTAGCCAACCAAGTGCCAGAAGTAGCAAAACCTCGTTCCCAAGTAGGTCTCATCGTACAGTGCCAGAAATACCCTTGGAGAAGATAGGAGACATGAGTGAAGGAGAGGAAGGGAACACGTATCTTCCCATTACCCATCAGGGGTACACCACCATGGCAGCAATGGGGCAAGCCAGCAATCAGACCAACGAGAATGAAATTGCAGATGGCTAATGGTCACATTGAGAGACCCTTAGGATTGTTAGAAGGAATAACTCTCACTACATGTGGTGTAGAGTTTGAGCATACTTTTGCTATGTGTGACTTTAGCAAAAAATCAAGCCTATGAGATGATTTTGGAAAGGCCATTTATGTGGTAGTTGCAAGTGGTACAGGATTGGGAAACCAATTTCTTGTACCTGCAACACTTAGGCATCACAACCAAAGTTAATATCAAGCACTAATCTCATAGAGATGTCCCTCCCATCCAATGGAATCCCATCCATAAAGCCAAAGATGATACTGAGTCAGTGCACTCCATATGATCAGGATACTCATGGATGCATGAAGACACTCACTTGTGGTAAAGTAGCAGTAGAAGAAAAGAAGAGCGAAAAAGCCAGAGAGGTGCAAAGGAAACCCATAGATCAATTCAAGACCCAACCTATGCACCTATACTATTTCCTGATGAAGAATTTGAACCTCACGGCTGGGCAGAAATTTTAGCAACAATGGATGTAGCCATCAATGAAGAACAATGGACACCCCACTATGATGAGGAAGGCTATGACATTTCAGTCTTCTCCATAGAGCCAATCATGGGAGATTCAATTCTAGAAGAATGTGAACCTAGCACTGATGCATTCGAGGATGCAAGTGACTTCGATCTAGAGTCAATCATTATGGATCCACCTTTTGCATCAAATGAAGAATACTTCTATGAGGTAGAAGCCCACCCTCAGAGACATGAAGAGATCATCAATGATGTGAGGTTAACCACACAAGTGGCCACCAAGAGTGAAGGCAAGAAAAGGAGGAAGAGAGAAGTAACACCAGAAGAGGAAGAATCTTTGTTTGAGGTGCCTGAAAACTTCAAAAAGTATGAGATAGATGGTAGGAGATTCATGATAAGAATGCCTAAATGTGAGGCGCAATCAAGAGAGGCCTATGATAACAAAGAAACCACGAAGGAAATAGTTGTAGCCATAGAAGGAGGAGAAGAGAGATGCACTTACATAGGGCATGACCTCACTGAGGAAGAAGAGCAAGAGATGATAGCTTTGCTAAGAGAATACAGAGACATATTCGCTTGGAGTTATAAGGATTTGAAAGGTGTGGACCCTGACATATGCTCACACGCTATTCCCATGACCTCAGATGCCAAAACCTCTAAACAAAGCCTTACACATATAATGATAATTATGCTGCCAAGATCAAAGAAGAGATAGATTGCTTGGTTGAAGTTGGGTTCATCTATGAAATTGAGCACACCAAGTGGGTATCCCCCATTGTCGTGGTGCCCAAGAAGAATGGAAAGCTAGGTGTATGCATTAACTTGAAGAAGGTTAATGCAGCCACAATTCGAGATAACTATCTGCTTCCAATTACCAAGCATCTACTAGAAAGAGTAGCAGGCAAGGAAGTTTATAGCTTTCTTGACGGCTTCTCTGGCTACAATCAGGTGGCCATTGCTCCAGAAGATCAGCATAAGATGGCTTTTGACACAGAGTGGGGCATATTTTCTTTTCGAGTAATGCCATTTGGTCTCACCAATGCACCAGCTACCTTCCAGAGATTGATGTGTCATGTATTTAAAGAATCCCTGAGGAAGAATTTAGAAGTCTATGTTGATGATCTTTGTGCTCATTCCAACATTAGACAAACACATATACCTGAACTCAGGCAAATGTTTGACAAATGTAGAGAATATCAAGTCTGCCTGAACCCAAAAAAGTGTGTTTTCATGGTTAGGCAAGGCAAGATTCTAGGACACATAGTGTCCAAGAAGGGCATATCCACTGACAAAGAGAAAGTGAGAGCTATCGCATAACTACCTAGGCCAAGGAATGTCAAGGAAGTGCAAGCTTTCATGGGGCATTGTGGTTATTACCGATGCTTTATACACATGTATGCCATCATTGCAAAGCCTTTGTATGGACTCTTGACCAATTTTGAGTGGATTGATGAATGTGGAACATCTTTCAATGAGCTTAAATGGTGATTATGTTCAGCACCAATCTTGACTACCCTAGATTGGAACAAGCCCTTTCATGTTCATGTGGATGCATCCAATTATGCTATTGGATGTGTGCTTGCACAACCTACTGGCGAGGGTAATATGGATCTTCCAATTGACTATGATAGTAGACATTTGAATGCAGTAGAGTGGAACTATACGACCACCGAACGAGAAGGATTAGGCATGGTATACACAGTAAAAAAGTTTAGAAACTATTTGCTTGCAAATAAATTTAAAGTTTTTACTGATCATCAAGCACTTTTTGTATTTGGTAAGCAAGCCATGCAATACAGGTAGATTAGTAAGATGGTTTCTCTTACTAATGGAATATGACTTTGAGGTTGTGGTGAGGAAAGGAAAGACTCATTTGAGAGTAGACCATCTCTCTAGGCTCACACCCGGAGAAGCCCCACAAGGAGTATTAGATGATCTTCCTGATGCTTACTTGTTTAATTTAGAAGTTGTAGCTCAATGGGCCAAAACATTAGTGCCAGTATTGACATAGGGTCCTAACCACCCTATAATAAACACTTAAGATAGGGAGGTAGTAAAAGCACAAAAGTACCATATCATGGCAGGGAGTATGTACAAACATATAGATCAAGGAATATTAGCTTGTTGTGTGGAAGAGGATGAGTACGCTAAGTGGTTGCAATTAGCACATGTAGGTGCATAGAGCAACATTACTCAAGGCAAACAGCCTACATTCACTAAGGAGACTCGGGATGCACTGGTTGACTATGGAAGCAGATGTCCATAAGTTGTGTAAGGAATGCCAAGTCTGTCGTATTAGACCACCTATGGATCACGCCACACTGTACCAAGTGTCTCTAATACCAGATTGGAGTGAACCATTAGTGGCCTTCTTGAGGATGAAAACATTCCCTCAAGATATGACTCTGGCTAGGAGAAGAAGTTTAGAACAAGAAGCCCTAGACTACTCACTCATTGGAGATAACTAGAGAAACTAGAGAAAAAAGGTTATGGACCTATGATCATAAATAGGATCTCAACGAGTGGAGCAGTTCAACTAGCTACACTAGA
The DNA here is from genome assembly GCA_020310875.1 of Ceratopteris richardii. NCBI lineage: Eukaryota > Viridiplantae > Streptophyta > Polypodiopsida > Polypodiales > Pteridaceae > Ceratopteris > Ceratopteris richardii. The sequence continues at coordinate 34,404,129 of CM035437.1, forward strand.
AGGTGATGTCCTCCCTAGTTACATTAGTGGATGCAGAGTCAAATTATATCAAGAACCCCTCATAGAAGAGATGTTAAATCGACTCAATACTACAAAGAAACGTATAGAAGAGGAAAAGTGAATTTGAGAAGAAGCACAAGCAAAAGTGTTAGAGTGAATCTGAAGAATGAAGTTGAGAAGACAGGGTAGATATCAACCTAGAATAGATGATTATGCGGATCGAGAATATCATATGGCTATGTGTGAAGTCTCAGGTTTAAGTCCCCATAGAATAATTGATCGACGTCCTTTTGCAACCTTAGAGATAGAACAATGAAAGAGTGCAAGGATTGTATGGGCCATGATTGACTCAGGTGCAATCACTAGTGCTGTTGAACTCTCTTACTGTCAAGAATTGAAGTTAAGTGTCAATCCTGTAGAAGCATATCTTATAGGATTGGGAGGTGTAGAAACCTCTTGCATGGGTGAGGTGGAACTTCCCCTCTACATCCAAGATGTTTTAATGACATTCAAGGTGCTAGCGTGTCAAGACGAGGACCTCACTGAGCCTCTTGTCTTGGGTCAAGACTGGATCTATGACCATGGAGTCAACCTAAACCTAAGAAGTGGACTTCTTTAGGTCTGGGTGAATCAGAATTTCATTACAATTGCGCTAGGAAATGAAGCACTCAAGGAACTAGGAAAGGCACAAACTCTTGGTCCTTCCAGGAGTACACATGAAGATGACGATTCTATTCTTGTCCAAAACTATGTGATGCAGAGGGATGAATGTCTCAACAAAAAAGTCATGGATACGATGGAACTCCCTTCTTTTCCAAAGGCCAAAGGGATACAACAATCAAAGGCGCATCAATTGCAGAGGAGGTAGATGACCTATGCTCAAAGTCAAAAGAAAGTACGAAGCACGGTATCGTAGCAACCAAAACAAGTGTGGGTGTGGAAAGGCGATCAACCTATGGCGGTCCAATCACAAACATTGGCTCAACTTCATATTAGTGATCAATGACAGGCCACTAATAAGAAGTCTTTCAAAAATTCTTCTACGAAAGTGAAGTCTATCTGGGTACCCAAGAAGTCAATGAAGGCTCACCCACAATCAAGGCAAATTTGGGTGCCTAAGGCTTGCTTGCGATCTCAAATAGCCACACATAGACCACACCATGTACAACATGGTTCACTCACTCGAACAGTTGATACCCACTCTTATACGACATGCACGAACGCATATTCGCCCATGAGCACGAGCATAATCAACACAATTCACTTCACCTCATGACACTACCACCCCAATTTCCACAATCACCACATATGTCATGGGAATTCCTCTCTCTCCACACATCCAATTTGAAGGGGTTACCATGCTTACAGTCACAACACTATTGACAAACATCACTTCCACCCCACCTTCTGTTCCCATTTACACAGTCACACACACTTTTGACACAATGGAGACATCACCAAGCACAGCACCACTCCCTCCCCACACAGAGCCACAATCTCCCATAACCCCTCCACCCACATCACCACTTGATTCCACCGCATTCACGATTCCCTTTCCCTTCCCCATTCCCCCTGCATCCTCTGCGTTCCCAGCATTTTTAAATGTAAATAATGTGTTTCTACTTTACATCAATGTGTATATCAAGTACAGAGTGAATATCAGACTCTTGAAGATCGCCATCGTCAATTAACTACGGACCAACAACAACTACAGAAGCGGCTTGCAGTCTTGGAAGCAGAAAACACTAACCTAAATCAATGCTACACTATGCTTGAGCATGCCGAGCAGACCCTTTTGGAAGCTCCCCAGCCCTCCGAATCCTCTAAAGTTAAAAAACTAACAGCTCTACTTGAACTTTATTAGTAAAAAAATATCAAAGTCCATCGCATCCTTACCTTACTCAAAAAGCACATACCCTCGAAGAGAACAAGTGCTTGCAAAAGCAGAATGAAGAAAATTTAGAGGCAGCCATGGAGAGTTCCCCCAAGGAGATCGACCCCGAAAGATTCAAAGCTATTCCTTCAGAGACTATGAAGACCATCCTTGAGAGCTATGCTGATCTTTTGGAAGCACATGATGATGTAGAAAAAGAATGAGGCACACTACGCTGACAGCTAAAGGAACAAGGAGAACAACCAAAGATCACATAGTCGACATCACCTAAAGAGGAGGTAAAGCAGCTAAAAGAGTAGGTAGAAGAATTGCAAAGGAAGCTCCTTCAGTATGAATGACAACCTTCCCCAATCATTGAACTAGAAGCAGAAGAATTGGTACACATAGAAGTACACGAGTCTTATGAGGAGTCGTATGTTCCTATGCCAATGCAGGGTGGCCAACAAACCTCTGAGGGATTGGACACACTAGAGGTAGAAGCCCCAGAATGAATGCAGGCACTCGAGAAATTGTCCAGTACGCATGATGATAGAGTGGTGGTAGAGATTGAATCAATGTCTAAGATTGAAGACGCTCTTATCAAATTAGAATACTTCCGATGCATGTCTCACCATCGATGGATAGGCACAAGTGATGATCAATATGTACCCTACTCTGTGCTCTTAGCAGACTATAATGCAGAGATTCAACGATGATGTGGCAAGGCTCCAACCTTTGCCACTCAATTTGGCCCGATGATATCCTTGAGAGCAGTACACAAGGATCTATTTTTCAACCTACCTAGTAGTTGTGACTCCTAGAAACTTACCCCGAGATGGTTTGAACTTGGAATAATATGCCATTATTCATCAAGTATAATCCCTATTATGCTCCCATCCTCAGAAGATGCACATGTGCTGACTTTGCCATCATTGTGAAGCATGTTAAAGGCTGTGCAAAGTGGCTCAATTACCTATACTTGGCACCACCATGGGGACAAGCTATGGTGGCATACATGATCTCTACCATCCGCCACTGGGAAGTCAGATTGCAAAACATCCCAGATGTAATGGCTCAGGTGTGCATGAAGATATTCGAGTTGATGTTGGTTACCTTCAAAACCTTCAAAAGTATTAAAGATCCACATTTCTCAGGAGTTGGATTCACAGTAGGTAACCTCGACTTGGTCTACGATATGAGTACAACCCCCTCCATTCAGGTGATATATGCATGGCACACACGAATTACATACCTCCCAACCTGCTACAAACAAACATTTGAAGAGATGTTCATCAGAGGGTTCTGGGAATACCACTCTGAAATCTTTGTTCCTAGACCCTCCCTTCTCCTCCACCTCTTTGCAATGGAGCGAACCTTACATTTGGAACAACTGTGTTTTTCACACACGGATGTTCTAGGTCCAGTGGATAGGGATGCCCTCCTAATAGATTTAGCAAAGGAGTTGAGGCTAGCAGAGCACCACTTATCCACTGATGTGGTTGAATATTATGTGAAACGCTTAGCCAAACAAGGGTCTGTCAGAGACGACAGATGCGAGAGAGGGGGGGTGTTGGTAGCAGTCAGGGCACCCAAGGACTCACAAGACAAGGAAGTCAACGCAGGGAGTCAGAGCAGAGAGAAGGCACAAGCAGATAAAGTAGTCGATGAAGATCTCGCAAATATGCCATCCAAATTCTCCAACGAACCTCTTTTGAATAGTGATTTTCATCACTACACTAACCTTGTAAATACCATTTTTGGATAGTTTCGACTCCATTTTGTGCAAGTCAAGGATTCCTTGACCTTGAGGAGCATTACAAGTATCTACCTATCAATTTTAATTTTTTTTTAGACTCCATTTGAGCCCTCAAATAGGCCCGAGAACCTCATTTTTAACTAGGCCGGACACTAGGTTTGGACAGGGCCAAAACTCGTCAAAAACTATAAAAAGAGCTGAAGAGCTCATTTTTGAGGTTAGCTTGTTGTAGATTTGAACTTGTATGAGAACTGTTTTGTAATAGAAACTACTCCATTGTCCCTCTCTCTTTGTTCTTGCCTTGTGTGCGTGTGTGTGCATGTTAGTGTGCTTCTTAATCACACATTTGTGCCATCACTTGTTCGAGGTCTTCATACCATCCTCACATCTTCTCGGATTGACATTAAAGGAGGTGCTACTCATCACTAAGCTACAACAAACTAAAGTGGTTCTTAATCCAACTCATTGCATGACGACCAATAGATTCTTTGGTCCCAACTCCATGATATGTATGAAAAATGAGATCTCCAGTGATAAGCCCTTGATTAATCTTATGTACTTTGATATTCTCCATGCCGATGCCAATTTTGAATGGAGCCCTACAACATCGGATCCCTTGACTAAAGTGATATTGAAAATCAAGATGTGTTACTGACATGTTATAATCAATCGTTTGCATGTGAGAAACAAGGAATATATATTGCCTTTCACTATCTAAGTTGAAGAATTTTTCTCTTATCTGTTTTAGTTTCTTCATTCCTAATTTATACAAACATTTGAAACCACAACAATGCTTCACAATGTCCAATGCAATTTTTCTATCTGAAGTAAGGAATCAAAATCTTCTTTGACTTACTTCATGAGTTCTTTTCTTAAACCACCACATGCTTTGTATACTCTCTCTCTCTCTCTATTTGTGTGTGTGTGTGCTAACATCCTTTGCTCCACATGCACTTGAATCCGAAGAGAGATCTATAGGTGGATCGAGATCAAATGGTCCATGGGTTGAGAATTGTTGCATTGAGAATCTAACTTAAATGACTCAACTAAGAACATATAATCATTGATATATTCTAAGCCATGGACATCATTCATGAAAGGATCAACTGAAAACAATGAATTTGAAAGTCTATAAAGATCCCTAGAGACAAGTGCTACCCAGGCATCTACCGAAAAAATGGAGATCATCTTCATTGATAGTGGAAGTGTTGGAGCATTCCCTTTATTATATATAAATAGTGGAAGTGTAGCATCAACTGATTATATCTCCCAAATCATGTATCTAGATAATTATGAAGATGGATTGTGCCCATTATTATGGGTTGTGGAATCAAGATTAAGAAGTATGATTTGACATTATCTCTTGACTTTATGATCTAGCATCACAATCAAGAATCATTAAGAAGTAAAATTTGACTCCTAACTAATAATTGGAGAAGGCCTACATGATAGGCAATCCATCCATGTACAATCCATCAACTTCTAAAAAACGAGATAGCCAACCTCTAAAATACATTTTTCATAATACCACATTGATCACATGTTAGATTGTGGATATAACCAAAACAATGGATCAAATGTCCAAAACTCTTTTTAATGGGTATATTTAAATGTTAAACGCTCTAAGTTTGTAGTTTGTTGGACATATCTTGGGGTTTGTTGGAGTGTGGAAAGTCCTAGTACTCTTGGCCAAAGATAGGAATGGAAGGGGCACACCATATGAGCCCATGACCTTATATATCCATTGTGGTATCAAACAACTATTGAAGTCACACTTTATATTTTAATTCCTTATTTAGAGTGGGGACTCACACCAATAGCAAGAATGACTCTCATAGAGAGAAGATTCAAATATTTTCAACCTTTTGAGAAGGCCATATAATATGATTGGACTAGAATCTCATCCCACTAGCCAAAATTAGGCATCCCTTCTGTATCCATGCGCTCCACTACAAAGTTCATGTATTTATTCCAAAGGTTCATTTCTTTAGCAATAACTTTCAATTTGGAATCTTGGAATTTCATCATTTTACATTATCTTCAACCATAACATTAATCCCAAATACACAAGAACACCATTGGTTGTTCAGTAAAGGGTTATGTTCAAGAAAGAGGCATTGATTTTGATTTGACCTTTGCTCCTACATGTTGAATGACTACTGTTTGTAGCATCTATGCACTAGCCTCATCATGCTTGGAACATACATCGATTGGATATTAAAAAAAAATTCTAAATGGTGACTTGCATGAAGTGTATGTTTTTCAGCTCCTTGGTTTTGTGTAGAAAGGGCATGAAAACAAAGTGTGTAGGTTGAAGAAGGCATTTTATGTTTTAAAGGAAGCACCACATGATTGGTATGAAACAATACATGCCTATGTAATTGCACATGGCTTTGAGAATAGTCCAACTAAGAGAACCCATTATGTTAAGTGTGAAAATGATGTGCTTCTGATCATTGTGGTCTATGTTGATGACATGCTGCTCACTGGTCCTCATGAGACACATATTGATGATTTTAAGGCTGATTAGCATGCCTCATTTGAGATGTCAGATTTGGGGCACTTGCATCATTATCTGGGCATTCAGTTTATGCAACTTGATGGCAGAATAACTTTGTGTCAATGAGTCTTCATGATGCTGGTGATGCATTTGATGCTATTCTCTATGAGAATGTTGTTGGATGCTTGATTTAATTATGCATTACTCAGACATATATTTAGTTTGTTGTCTCACACATGAGGAGGTCTATGCATTGCCTAGGTGTCAAGCATTGGTAGATGGTTAAGTGCATCTTTCACTACTTGAGTGGTATTTGACTCCATGGATTGTTTTATCCCAAGGGGGGATCACTACTACTATATTTACATGCTTTTTCTGACTTTCACTCGACTGGTTGCTATGTCACTTGTGTGTCCACTAGTGGTTTTTGCTTCATGCTTGGTAGCTCATGCATATCTTGGTTGAGCAAGAAGCAACCTACGATGGCCACCTCTAGTTGTGAGGTTGAGTATAGGGTAGCTTTCACAACGATTGTTGAGTGTGTGTGGCCCAAATGCCTTATGGCTGTTTTGGGTGTTGGTCAATCTTTTTCCACAACCATCTTCACTAAGAGACACAGTGCATTTGTAGTTGCGAGGAATCCTATGTTCCATGTGCATAGTAAGCACATTGACATGTACTATCATTCTGTCAAGGAGAGGTTCTCTATTGGAGAGATCAGTTTGGCATATGTGCCTACATAAAAGAACACTACAAATCTTTTCACAAAGGCTCTACCTAGGGAGAATGTTGAAGCTTTGGGCAAAGCTTTAGGCTTACTTCCTTTTGTGGATTGATTCCACATAGCTTGGAACTTCCTTATACATGAGTTCCAACTCCTTGTTCAGTGCATCACTCCTAGAGGGAATTTGTTGATATATTTAGGTAGTGATGTGTGTGAACACACTAGGACCACGAGGGAACTTTTTTCCCTCTTTAGGAGGTTCTTTCTCCTTGACTTGTATATATGCTTATAACCCTAACGGGTCCCTTATCTTTGTACATTCTCTTGGTAATACATTCAATATTATGTATTGTGCTCCAAGTTTCTTCTTCTTCCTTGTGATGTTTCCATGGTTCCATAGACCTCAAACTCCAACAAATTGTTGAGCCAATGATCCTAGAAGTTTTTCTACGCACTAGTACAAGCCAGAGAAAAGATATGGATGAAGTGTTTAAACAAATCATGATTGAAAAACAAGGGGCTTAGTTGTTCAAGCCATCTTAAGAGACAAAGGGAAGTTTACACGATTAAACACGACTGAGTACTTAGAAGCTTTTGAAGACCAAGCACATATCCATTGGCTACCTTACGAAATGTTAACTTATTTCTTGACTCAGGTAGTTTCAAGATCAATTTTAGCATCCATCTTAATACATATAAAGAAGAGTTGGATAGATTTTAGAAAACATAAACTCCTCTACTTAGAGGACTTTAGTTAGCATAGTAGAGATGGTTCTTTAAATTGATTCATTCCTTGAAACCTATGTCATCATTGATGCATCTATACAATGAGATCCTAAAGAGGTATGCTTAGTTTCCTCAAGTTAACCTAAACCCTTTAAAGCATGACCTTACGATTTCATTTCTCAAGATTTTAAGTCCTTAAGAAAAGAATAAAGTTGAGAGAAGGATTGAGGAGGCTGAAAGAGGTTTAGATTGAATGAAGACTAGGAAACAAATAAAAGAGAGGTAGATGCAATTGCCTAGATGAGGCAACAACATGCCATGCTTTATGATAGACTTGTACAGACTACTTCATTACAACCTAGGGACACACCTGTTCCACTAGGTCCAAATGTGTCTGCAGCATCATTTATAGTTAATGAACACTTTTCCTATGCATCTAAAGAGCCGAAGTGGGCTAAAGGGCATCAATTAGTAACAGATAAGGATAAGAAAATTTGTGACTTGGCTTCCTATAGATGTAAATTGGGGGAAGGTAAGAATGAAGAACCTATATGAAAATCTATTGGGCACAAATGCTAGTACATCTACAGCCTAGTTAGACCCATTAGACGAAGGAAATGAAGAACAAATTAGGCCACATATGCAAAATAACTACTCAATAGAACTTTAGTAAGAGCCACAGATGCAATTATGCAAATGACTACTTGGAAGTCTCCTCTGGATCAACTCTCACTCTACTTGCAAATAACTAATGTTGAGGATAAGAGGAGAAGAGATGAAATGTAAGATGAGGCAGAGCTACACAGAAGACTAAGTAGGAGGCAAAGTAAAGATAATGAGGAAAAGGCTAAAGATACTGAAAAAAATCCCACTTTGAGGAGTCTATTGCTTCTCAAGAGGAAACCAAGAAAAAGAAATAAGAGAGGGAAAGGGGCCACCCAAGACGATTAACTCCAAGAAACAAATCAAGTAAATGAAAAGAAGCAAGAACCTAATGAAAAGACAGATAATGTTCAGAAAAATAAGAAGAAAAAAAAGAAGAAATCATGAAAGGTTGTAGTAATTTCTAAGCTTGAGAAAACGAAGACTCAAAAAAAAATTTGAATGAAATTTTATTGAAGATTCAAGTAAGTATGTCTTTGCAACAGGTTTTCTCGATTGTGAAGCCTGAGTTCAAAGATAGTTTCATCAAACTGATAAGAGAAAAAGATTTCGATTACCTGAAGATATAGACATTGGAGAAGCACTTGAGAGCACTCAAGTGATGAATGAAGCTATTGCTTTGAGTGACAAATCTGATAACGAGGATGATGAGATTGCATATGTCAAGTAAATAGGAATTCTCTAGGATTGATCATACTTGACGATGAGACAAAAAGATGTGAGAGTGATTATACTAGCAACTTCTAGGCAAGAGGGATGCTAGAAGTAAAAGTGAACTTAGGAAATGACAAAGATTCATATCTAGATTTGACATGAATTTGATTGAGATCGATTTTGAAATCCTTGCAAGACATGATAATTTACCCAAATCATGCCAAATTTGAGAAAACATCCCATTAACTCTTATGAATGTGAGTGCAATAAGTGTACAGTGACCAGTGAGGAATTTTAGGGCATATTTTGACCAATTTTTGTTAGGATCCACTATTGAGCAAGACAATGGTGGGAAATGGTTTGATGTCTTGCAAGATTGTGTACATAGTTTTCAAAGTTATGTATATTCATCCGCATTTAAGTTACTTTATTTGAGAAAAGAAAACACAAGCTCATATACAAGGAAGAAATTCAAAGGAAAAACATGCAAATTTTCTTTAAGGAGTGGTGGGCAGGCAAAGATGACATGCCCACCAAAGAGATGTGCAACATTCTTAAAAGAAAACAAAACAAAGAAGTGATCCCCCTATTAGTAGACTCAAACAATGATGTATGCAATACAGAAGAAGAACATTTTGGAATCATTAAAAAATATTTTACAAGACTGATCGGAACCTCAAATCCCCTCTCCCCTCATAGATGGGACTACATGGCAACCATCTCCAGGGTTTCCTCTCATAGGATCCCACACAATCTTCGATCCGTTCTTGATGCCCCTCTCTTGGAAGGAGAGATCATTGAAGTTATTGATGCCCTTCCAAGAGGGAAAAGCTCGGGGCTAGAAGGGCTTACTAATGAGCTCTTTAAGGCTCTCAAGTTGGTGATCTCCACCACCCTTTGTTTGTGCTAGCAAGAGGCCCTCGAGTTTGGTGCGCTCTCTTCCTATCTCAATAATGACATCATCAAGTTAATCCACAAAAAAGGGGAAAATAACAAAATTGAGAACTAGCATCTGATTATGATGCTTCAAACGGGATATAAGGTCATTGTGAAAGTCATAGCCAATAGAACTTCCTACCATCTAAGAGCATGGTTAAGCCAGGATAAAAAAGGCTTCGTCAAAGGCAGGTCAATATTGGAAGCCATTATTTATATTTGGGAAGGTCTCGACTTTGCAGATGAATCAAGAAAAGATGTGATTTTCCTTAAGATCGACCTTGACTAGGCGTACGACAAGATGGAATGGGATTATCTTTTGCAGTCACTTAAAGACCTCGGTTGCACTAAAAAATTCACCAAGATGATCTCGACCCTTATGGGAAACGTGTCCATTCAAATTAATGTTAACAACCAACTTTTGAAGGCAATCAAACTTAAAAGATCGATTAGACAAGGGTGCTCGTTGGCTCCCCTTCTCTTTGCCATTGCCATAGAAGGACTTAGCTGGCTTGTGGAACATCAAGTGGAACTTGGTAACATCAAAGGCCTCCAATTGGCCTGTGACCATGGCCAGATCACCGTGAGACTTTTTGCCGATGATATGAATGCATTTATCCTCAATGATGGTACGAGCCTCGAGACATTTTGGAAATGCTTGGATACTTTCTGCAAAGCCTCTAGATCCAAAATCAACCACTCAAAGACCGCTCTTAGAGCTATTGTCGGGATGCAACCCGAATTTCTCTTTGGTCATGGATGTCAAAATATTCCTACAGGCCAAATTTTTTGGCTTCTCCGGATCCCCTTAGGCTTTGGTATCTTGTTGGAGCAGCAGTGGAATGGGGTCTTGGCCAGAATCAAAAGCAAGTTAAACTTTTGGAGAGGTATGCAAATCAATCTTGCTAGTCATGCAATGGTTATCAACACGTTCCTCATTTCGTCTACCACTTACTTCCTCTCTTGCTAGAGATCGAAAGAGCAAGAGCTATCCAAACTTGAAAGCATTTGCAGAAACTTCCTTTGGATGGGTGACCACAATAGGAGGGGGGTGCCCAAAATCAAGTGGGCCATCTTCTCCGACCAAAGAGATAACGGAGCCCTTGGCATTCTAAACATTGGGTGCATGGCTAACAAACTTGCAGAAAAATGGATGATTAAGGCATGGTGCAACTGGGAAGCCTCCTGGGCCAAGCTGATCTTCAGAAAAAAAAATGTGTTGACTTTTGTGGGATTCTGAAACTAGAAGAATCTTGACATTCTGACCCTTTTTTTCCCCGATCTCGGCCTTTCGAAAAGGCTCGGAGCTTGTGTGCTCCCTATGGAAGAGTTGGAATAAATTCAAAAGCTTCACAAGAATCAATGAAGACTAGAAGTGGGCGATTAGTATCAAACAAAACAACTCTATTTGGTTTTTGATCTATGGCATCCGAATCGTGGAACCTTGGAACGTTCGAAATGCCAAGAGGCTATGGCACAAAGGGTTCAAAAAGTGGAAGCATCTCTGGAACCAAGACACCAACCAATGGGTCAACTTTGAGGATATCGACCCTAGTGTCAACATTACCTTTGAAGAATGGAATACTGCAAAGCAGATTTCTTTCCCAAGAACGCTCTAAAGTTCACCTTCTCATGGGACACGACATGCAGAGCCCACTTGGTCTCACATATCACAATGGTAACTGCCTAAAAAAAATCCCACACGTAAAAAAAACCATTGATTATAAGGTTAACCTCAACAAGAAGTGGTGCCTCTCGTGAACACGCCTTCGGTGGGACATGAAATTCATGGCTATCTAGCACCCTCTCATAGAGATAAAAAAGTCTATCCTATTATGGAAAATTGTTCATCGTGGTATATGGACCAACCTTAAGGCTAGCAAAATATGTGGGGTGCCTCGCTAGTGCAAATGCTGCTATCGGTCCATCGAAGAGGTTTCTCATATCTTCTTTAATTTTCCCAACTCCAATAGGCTCTTAGGGATTGTCAGAAAGAAAATTAGACTTCAAAAGCATATCACTTGGAAACAAGCTTTGCTAAGTGAAGCAATGGACTGCTCCGCGACTCTCTAGAATGCCATTAGAGGGGAGGCCTTATGGAAGACCTGGTGGGAAAGATGTGCTTATAACTTTGGTGACTCCCCCAAAGAGTGGTCGATTGAGAAATCAATATTTCTCCTCGGTAAAAGAATCACTAAATGCAAGAAATCCCCCCCTTTAGGCACCATCAAGTGCTCCTCTTGATCAACAACAACTAAGTGGGCCCCCCATGAGGGCAACGAGAGGGTATTAACCTTCTTTGTAATACCATCTAGACTTTGTAAGATCTCCCCCCGCTCTGTGGGACTTGGGGGGTCCCGTGGGCACTAGTCCTCTTCACTTGTACTTTTCATTATTTAATACAAGTCTCGTAGAGTAGGCTAAGTCCGAACTTCCATTCTATTTAAAAAAAAACATTTCAAAAAAAATTAGAAAAACATATGAAAAACATTACAAAAACTTAGGATTGATGTTGCTTGACCAAAAGATTGAGAACATAATTGAGACAGAAAGAAGTTCAACTTTTTTGGAAGAACTTGAAACGAAAAAGTTGAAATCATCATGCTTTGTTTTATTCAAGAAAATGATTTGATTGTTGAGTTTTCTAAAGATCATAAAGTGAGTATAAATACCAAGTACAAGACCATTGATAAGGAAATCAAACCCATATGTTTGTTATACTTTGGAGTTGTCCTCTCCAACCATCATAGTATAAAGAATTAACTTAAACAACACCTTTAATATGTCAATGCGGGAAGTACTAAGACTACAACCCCTTCTAGTACCAATGGGATCCAAGAAATTGCAAGAAAAGACCATATTATCTGAGATTTTCTTGAGGAAGAAGTTGAAAACTAGGATTTGAAATATCTTGAAGTAGGAATAAGTATTTTTTATGATTCTTGTGCCTAAAGCATGTTATTTTTTATGTAGATTCCAAATATGAACTGAGAATTAAATTTCATAACCTATATCATCATGAAGAGACATATTCTTCTCAATCAGTAGTAGTTTCTTACAAATAACCATTCAATATTGTAAAAGACTCCCCTGCTCACAAGATTCACTCAGTAATACACAGGTCTCACCAATAAAATCCATGAAAAATAGAAGGAAAATATTCACGTTCAGCTATGAAAACTAGAGAAAAGGGAGAAAACACGATTTTCTACTAAGAGCTCTCAAATTCATATTTAGCAAGTACAAATGATCAATATCCATCCAAAATACAAAATTTTGGCCTTTATAATTTTTCAAGTGTCCATGTTTAGACTTCAAATTAGGTCCTTTCAACTTCTAATCTAAAAATAATTAAGTTTGAGAGCTCCAAAAGATCTCAAAAAAATACATAGCATCTAATTTATCATGAGGAAGACTCTTCCTCATTTTTACATCACTGTAATAATCATATGTATGAAAATTGTCTATTTTACAAAATCCTTTTGACCTCAAAAAGCATATTCTAACATTTCTTCCCCTCCTAGACTTTTTGGCATCTTTGAAAGAAATTTGATTCCATAGAGTTTAGCTTCTTTAATGCTTCTTCTTTCTTTGATACACTTGAGCGAGGAGGTCATGACTCTTCTTTTCAATCACATTTAAACTGTTGACCATCTCAAACAAGGCTTTTATCCACTATACTACTGCTTTTGTGTTGGTGCATTTTGCCAAGCCTAGTGCTTCATTAAAATTATTGTGCAATGATCTTTTATGTACTGTCAATGAGACAAGTCATAAAACCCTTCTCTTGTAAAAGTAGAAAATTAGAATCTTCAAATGTAAAAGGGAAAAAGGAATCCCGCAGCCTTGGTAGATGCAAATCATAAAATTTAACTAGGAGGAATAAATTAGATGAGATTCCCTAGAATGGAGGAACTCTTGTCGGAACAAAGCAATCTCAAATTGATGGTTATGAAGAACTTGAAGCAAGTTAAGAATCAAAATGAAGCCAAAGAAGTAAGTCATTGAAGGTAGTGAAGGGATCTCAGAAGTATAGCTTGTATACATATGTACATTACAGATGGAAATTCTTGTACTATGAGTTTAGATGATCATTATAATGATAAGGAATAATGTAATAGGCATAGTATAAGTCTAGAACCATATGTATATAAGTCAATGATGTAAAGAAATAAGTGAGAGAGTCATTAGAAGCCAAGTATCCATGAGATAGATGTGTAGAGAGTCATCTTCAAGCGTTAGTGTCGAGTCTTTCTTTGATTCCTCTCAGCCTGATCATGTGGATCAAGGAATATTTTTTACACATCTATTCTAGAAGCTAATGAAGCTATGTTCAAAGCTTCATGGTCTAAGTTCTTTTAGGTTGTGTGTATGATCAATACGAACATGTATATGTAAAGTCTATAGGTAGATCTCTCAGAGTCATGCATTTTTTCATGTCAATGTTTTGTGTAGATCTCAGTGCACGGTGTAAAGTTTTTTTATGAATGAGAATTCAAAATCTAAGTTAAGAGGTAAGGAAGCTTTGGCTAAAAGAATTTAGCAAAATGAGAAGTGTGTTTGTGAGAAATCAACCTTAGAAGTTGACTATGTCAAAGACGCTTGTTCAGGAAGATAGTTTCTGACATACCTTTGATCTTAAAGATCAAATTAAAGTTTCAATGATTCTTTTGAAGATCTAATGGTTGATATTATTGTGCAAAGGTAGCATGGAGATATGTGCATCATTAGATTGAAGAAATTAGAAGATATGTGCAGGTAATGAAGTGAAATCTTGAAGCGGACTTCTTGAAGAAGAAAATTTTCACTCAAAGAAGTGATAGTGTATGACTTGATAAACTAAGGTAACATTTGTGTAAAATTTGGTCTACAACTGATCTAGAGGTGCTGTTAAATCAGTACAGATCAAGCCTTTGGAGATTTAGAGGTCTCCAACAGTGGTATCATAGCAAAAAGATCAAATCAATGTGAAGAAGAAGCAAGGAAAATCTTGACTATTGCAGATATCAAAGATCTTGTGAATAGAAGGAGAAAAGAGTAAAGTTTGGAAAAAAACCTAGAGAAGAACAAAGCATGAGCTCAAAGGATCAAGAAGGATTAAAGCTTCATATCAAAGGTACATTATATCATCATAAATCTTAGTAATTGCAGACACAGAAGATCAAAGATGGGAGAAAGCTTGCATATTGATAAACTAGATAGGGAGAACTATCTAGCTTGGTCCATGAGGATGGAGGCACACCTCATGAGCAAAGAGTGGATGGCATTCATCACAAGAGAAGAAGAAAAGCTTGAGTTTGAAGATCCTAGTGTTTCAACTAGGGAAGATCTTGCAGATTTTTGGAAGAACTGGATGAAGAAGGATGCTCAAGCTAGGAGCATCATTTACATGGCTACAAATGATTATCTTCTACCTCATATTAAAGGATTAGAAAGTGCTACAGATGTGTGGAATGCTTTGGAAGGACATTTTCAAAACATAACCAAGTCATGGAAGTCCTCATTATGGGTAGAGTTCACAACCTTGAAGAAGAAGAGTTCACATTCAATTTCTGATTATGTGGCAAGAATGAAAGATATTGCAGATAGCTTGGGAGCAGTAGATGAAGATATTGAAGAGGATAAGTTGGTAAGACAAATACTTACAGGTCTGAGAGGAGATGAGAAATGGAATCCTTTCATATTGTCCATAGAATTGTCACTAGATCATTTTACTCCTGATCTTAATCAATTGCTAGGACACATGCTAACTTTTGAACAAAACATTAAGGGAGATAATGATAGGAGTGCAAGTCAAGCTATGTACTCCAAGGACAAGAAAAAGAATGGAAAAGGGAAGCAGTCAACTGATGATGAAGGAATTTCAAGTCAAGCTAATTGACAACAGAAAAGATGAATTTCAGAGGTAAAGGAAGAGGAGGTAAAAACAAAGATAATACTAAAGCTTGTTGGGTTTGTGGTAGAACAAATCATTTGGCAAATGATTGTTGGTATAAGAATCAGAATGGTGGAAGCCATAATCAGAGTTTCAATCAAAGATGTAGAGGAGGTAGAAATCAAAGAGGTAACTTCAGAGGAAGAGGTGGTAGGACATCATATGCTAGAGGAGGTGGAAGAATGTTTCAATCTCAATCCTACAATAACAACTATTATAATTATGCATTAGATCAGAAGGATGACATGACTTTCATCTTGAATGCAACACATGAAGCAATAGGAGAAGATCAAAGGGTATTCTATATTGACTCAGGATGTAGCAATCATCTGAGTGGCAATATATCATTGATGGCTCACATGGAAGCAAAGGTGAATGCACATACAATTCGAACACGAGGTAACACCAAGCATAAAGAAGAATTGTCCAAACTACTTATGGGCAGAAGCTATCAACACTACAACATACCTTATGAATAGGTTACCATGTAAAGCTTTGGATGGTAGAACACCTTATGAAGCATGGTGGGGTAAGAAACCTACTCTTGATCATTGTAAGGTATTTGGATGTTTAGCATATGCTTATGTTCCTTCTCAATTAAGACATAAGCTAGAACCCAAAGCACAGAAGTATGTGTTTATTGGGTATGATGATAGACATATGGGTTACAGATTGTGGAGTCCATCTACAAAGCAATTTCTTGTTACAAAAGATGTTACATTTGATGAGCAAAGCACATGGTATACAGGGTCAACAAATGATTATGCAGATGTTGAAGAAATACAAAGGAAAGGGAAGACCAAAGTAAAGGTGTATGAAGAAGATATTGATGATGTTGATTGTAAAAGTAAATTGGAAGACAATGATGAAGATAGGCCAAGATTTGATCTAGAATCAAATGTGGTTGAGACTTCAAGAAGTGCAGAGGTCAGAAGATCTCTGCGAGAAAGGAAAGAACCTATCAGGTATAGCTATGATACACCTTTCTTAACAACAAAAGATTATGCTTATATTGTGAAGACAGAAGAAGATCCAATCACATATGAAGAAGCTAAAGGTAAACAAAATCGGGAGAAGGCAATGCAAGAAGAGTATGATGCTCGACTTGAGAATGAGACATGGGAATTGGTGCCAAGACCAAAGAACCAGAAAGTAATTGGATGTAAGTGGGTGTACAAAACAAAAAGGTTTGCAAATGGTGAGGTGTCTCGATACAAAGCTAGACTTGTTCTTAAAGGTTATGACCAAACTTATGGGGTAGATTATGATGAAACCTTTAGTCCAATTGCCAAGATGTCGACCATTAGATCTCTAATTGATATTGCTGCTTGTAAAGGATGAAAGTTATCACAGTTAGATGTGAAGAATGCATTTCTGAATGGACATATTGCAGATGAAGTGTACATGGAGCAACAAGAGGGTTTCATGAATTCGATCTGATCAGATTATGTGTGTAAGCTC
Source organism: Ceratopteris richardii (assembly GCA_020310875.1). Taxonomy (NCBI): domain Eukaryota; kingdom Viridiplantae; phylum Streptophyta; class Polypodiopsida; order Polypodiales; family Pteridaceae; genus Ceratopteris; species Ceratopteris richardii. The sequence continues at coordinate 34,421,357 of CM035437.1, forward strand.
AAGAGAGCTTTGTATGGTTTGAAGTAGGCCCCAAGGGCATGAAATTACATGCTTGTTAACTTCTTGAATGAATGTGGATATCAAGCTTCAAAGGCAGATAGTAGCTTGCTAGTGAGGGCAAGTCAAGATGGATATATATACATGGGTATTTATGTTGATGATATTATTCTCACAAGTACAAATGCTCAAGGAATCAAGGAGCTTAAGAAATAAATAGAGAAGGAGTTAAAGATAAGTGATTCGGCAAACTTGTCTTATTTGTTAGGAATGCAGATTGTGCATACTCAACATGGAGTATATGTTACACAAGAGAGATACTTGAAGGTCTTCTAGTCAAGTTTAACATGGAAAATTGCAAGCCTTCAACCACACCATTGGAGGTAAATCATAAATTGAGCAGATATGGAGGTGAAGAATTTGATGACATGAAGAAATATCAGAGTTTGGTAGGTAGTTTGATCTATGCTACCTTGACAAGACTAGACCTATCATATGTAGTGGGTGTTTTATCACAATTTATGCATTGCCCAAAGAAAACTCATTGGATTGTAGCTCAAAGGGTACTCATATATATCAAGGGAACTGTGAGTGAAGCTTTATATTATGGTTTTACTTCTGGCACAAGAATCAAAGTGTTTAGTGATGTAGATTGGGTAGATAATTCAAATGATAGGAGGTCTTCTCATGGCTATCTCTCTTATATTGGAGATATGTTAGTTTCTTGGTGCTCAAAGAAGCAACATACAGTTGCTTTGTCATCCACAGAAGCTAAGTATAAAGGAATGGTAGAGGCTGCAAAAGAAGTGATATGGTTGAAGACCTTATTGAAAAGTTTTGGAACTGATCAGAGTACTCCAATTGTTTTTGGAGACAACATGAGTTCATTATATTTGGTAGCTAATCCTGTTTTTCATGCTAGGACTAAACGCATAGAGATTCAATATCATTTCTTGAGAGAAAAGGTACTTGATAAAGAGATTGAAGTATTGTATACTTCAACAAAAGAACAAGTTGCAAATATGTTGACAAAAAAATTAGATGGACCTAAGCTAGAGAATAAAGAAGAATGGAATAATCACAATTAGTGATTGAGAAGGAGTTGTTAGAACAAAGCAAAGAGATCTCAGAAGTATAGCTTGTATACATATGTACATTATAGATGGAAATTCTTGTACTATGAGTTTAGATGATCATTAGAATGATAAGGAATAATCAAAGAGATGGCAGGAATAAAGAAGAATGGAATAATCACAATTAGTGATTGAGAAGGAGCTGTTAGAACAAAGTGAAGAGATCTCAAAAGTATAGCTTGTATACATATGTACATCATAGATGGAAATTCTTGTACTATGAGTTTAGATGATCATTAGAATGATAAGGAATAATGTAATAGAAATGGGATGAGTCTAGAATCATATGTATATAAGTCAATGATGTAAAGAAATAAGTGAGAGTCCTTAGAAGCCAAGTGTCCATGAGATACATGTGTAGAGAGTCATCTTCAGGAGTTAGCGTCGAGTCTTTCACTGATTCCTCTTAGACTGATCATGTGGATCAGGAAATCTTTTGTACACATCTAATCTAGAAGCTAATGAAGCTATGTTCAAATTTTCATGGTGTAATTTCTTTCAGGTTATGTGTATGATCAATAGGAACATGTATATGTAAAGTCTGCAAGTAGACCTCTCAGAGTCACACATTTTTTTGTGTCAATGTTTTGCTTAGATCTCAGTGCACAGTGTAACGTTTTTGATGAGTGAGCATTTAGAATCTAAGTTAGAAGGTAAGGAAGATTTGGCTAAAAGCATTTAGCGAAATGGGAAGTGTGCTGTGAGAAATCAACCTTAGAAGTTGACTATGTCAAAGTTGCTTGTTCAGGAAGACAGTTTCTGATATAGCTTTGATCTTAAAGATCAAATTAAAGTTTTAATGATTCTTTTGAAGATATAATGGTTGATATTATTTCACAAAGGTAGCATGGAGATATCTGCATCAATAGATTGAAGAAATTGGAAGATGTGTGCAGGTAATGAAGTGAAATCCTGAAGTAGACTTCTTGAAGAAAAAAATTTCACTTTGAGAAGTGATAGTGTATGACTTGATAAATTAAGGTAACATTTGTGTAAATTTTGGTCTACAACTGATATAAAGGTGCTCTTAAATCAGTACAGATCAAGCCTTTAGAGATTTAGAGGTCTCCAACAACTCTTAGGTAGAATCGCACCAAATCTAAATTCAAACATTCCTTTAAAAGCTCATGAAAAAAGTCATGGGGTAGAGCAGTCCTTTAGAGGAGATTAGAATTGCAATTTGGATCATAATTGAAGAACACATTGTGCTCCTCATTCCCATGCTTCATGTCCAATCATTTCGTGTACTATATGTGCAATACAGATTGATTTTTTTACCATACTTGGAGTTCTCTATAACTACTGTCTCAGGTTTACTCTATGTTTTTCAATCAACTTTGATCAATGATTTCTCTTTGTGTAGTTACTCTTTTCAAGTGATTTAAATTTCTATAGGTAAACTGATAAGTGTGTTTGCTTGATCTCAATTTTCATAACACTTGAATCTTTACTCTTTGAGCTACATTGATTTGAAGTGACCTATGTATGCAAGCAGATTGCTCCTGAAACATTGAGATGACACAACAATGTTCCTTATATATATATATATATATATATATATATATATATATATATATATATATATATATATATATATATATATATATATATATATATATATATGTATATATGTATATATATGTATATGGCCCATACAATCTAACTAGCAAATATATTGAATCTACTAGGCTCCACCTTCCTTTTAATTTGTTTAAATTTTTACTTCCATTAGTAGTTTCTTTAGGGATACTGAAAGATGCTTTAAAATAGTTTGAAAGAATCTCATTAAAGTCAAAGTATCCACTACTTGATAACCCAAGTTTCTTGTCAGATATACATTTTCTCTCAGTATAGACCATTAAAATTCATCACATTTTTTGTTTTAGATTTGTCATATTTTCAATTGAATGTGTAAAATTTTCTCTAGTCAATTTTTAGTAGACTCTAAGCTCTAAGTAAAATATCAGAGCCCCATAATAGCAAGTTTTTGATCATCTGTTTTCTGTTGAGTTATTCGTTTTGATGAATCAATTGGAGAATGATCTTCCAAAGTACTGAGGAGGTTTTATTGCATCATTAGCAAGCTCAAAGTGTCTACTAAGCATTCTTGGAGTGAAACTTGGTAGGTTTAGAGTAGGTTATTGAAGCACCACTCTCATCTTTGGAGTGTATCGCCATCTCTTCTCACAGTGGTATGAGAGCATTGCAAAATCAACATGGGAGATGGTTTTCCTTCTACCATTGACAAATTGGATAGGAACAACTACCAAGCATGGTCTTTGAGGATGGAGGCCTACCTTCAAGAGAAAAATATCTTTGGATACATATCAGAAGATGAAGTTATGCCAACAATGAGGTGCAAAGGGCAACCATCACTTGAAGAACAAGAGAGACTCACAACCTGATGTTCAAAAGATGCATTAGCAAGGTCATACATTCTAAAATCAATCTCTAATTTTCTTTTACCTCATGTGAAAGGATGCAAGACCTCAAGGGAGATCTAGAATGCATTGGCTACTTTCTTTTCTTCAAACACTAGAGCAATGAAGAATCAGTTATGGATGGAGTTCACTACATTGAAGAAAAGACCCAAGCAAAGTGTGATTGATTATTTCACAAAGATGGACGTTTCTGATCAATTAGGAAGCATTGGAGAGGTGATTGAAGAACAACAAATCATAAGACAAATCATCAATGGTATTAAAGCAGACGAAAAGTGGGAATCCTTCACAACTGACATGGATCTTTACATGGACATGGAGATACCAGATCTTGATATTCTAATGGGCCAACTCTTCACACATGAAGCAATGCTGAACAAAAATGGTGAGTCCTCAAGAGGTAATCAATCTTCTACCTTGTACTCTGATAAAGCTAAATCTAAGGATAAATCAAAGTCAAAGAATAATGAAGATGAAGGAATTTCTTTTCAAGCTAACTCCATAGGAAGAGGAAAAGCTAGAGGCAGAGGCAGAGTAGGAAAGCAAGGTAAGGGGAGACCCCAAGCATCACAACCTTGCAACATATGTGGTTATTCTAATCACACTACTGAAGAGTGTTACAAGAATCCAAGAAATTCAAGAGGAAGAGGATTTAAGAGAGGTGGATATGGATCAAATAGAGGCACATACAATGGAGGATATAACAACAACTATCAAAACAACAACAACTATCACAACAACAACAACTATCAAAATGGATATAGAGGAAGGAAGGAATACAACAACTACACTGAGGATCAAAGTCAAGAAGACTCACTTCTTCTCATGAACTTATCATTGAGGCAGGGTAAGTATGATGATCATGTCTTTTACATTGATTCAGGATGCTCCAATCATGTATCAGGAAATGTAGCATTGCTCTCTGATTTGGAAGATCCCAAGAATAAACATGAAGTGCACATAGGAGATGATACAAGTCACTTATTAGAAAATATAGGTAATCTCAAGACATCAAATGGAAACATGAACCTTCTGAGTAAGGTAATATATGTGCCTACCATAACTAAGAACTTGATAAGTGTTGGACAAATTGTGGAGAAAGGATTGGAGGTTAGATTTACAAGACATGGAGCCTATGTGGAGAACCCAAAGCAAGGATTCAGAAGGATAGCTAAAGGGGAAGAGATAGGAAGGCTATTTACATTTGAAGTGGAAGGTACCAAGAACATAGCATTGTTTAGCTATGGATCTCAAACTCTCTCTCAATTAGAGGTATGGCATAAAAGACTTATTCATATTGGTGAAAGGACTTTAAAACAAATATGCAGGGACCAAAGTGTACTTGGATTGCCCAACACCACAAAGAAACATATGATGTACAAGTGTGGAGCTTTTCAATTTGGCAATCCACATAGACAAACCTTCAATAGAAAAAGCTACATACATCAAGAGCTATTGGAACTTGTACACATAGATGTGTGGGGTCCAAGCAAAAAACCTTCCATTTTAGGTTCCAAATACTATGTATCATTAAACATAAAGATGAATTTTTCAATTGTTTCAAAAGATATCTTGCACTTATAGAGAATCAAACAAGTAAATGTCTCAAGAGACTCATATCAGATATACCCCTAAACTCAATGGAGTGGCTGAGAGGAGAAACAAGACCATAGTTGAAGAAGCTAGATCTATGATCAATGAGAGGAATCTACCTAATTACCTTTGGGTAGAGGCTCTATCACTAGCCACATATCTTGCAAATAGACTCCCATCTAAATGCTTAGATGGTATAACTCCATATGAAGTGTGGCAACGAAGGAGAACAAGCCTAGAACATTGTAGAATCTTTGGATGTTTAGCCTATGCTCACATTCCTTCTCAAGTAATAGGGAAATTGGATCCCAAAGCAGAGAAGTGTCTGTTGATTGGATATGATCAAAATCAAAAGGGGTGTACAATCCCATTAAGAAAGGTTTTCTAGTTAGTAGGGATGTACTCTTTCATGAGAATCAATCTTGGTTTGATGATGAGAGGAAAGTGAAGCTACCATATGAATTGGAAGAGGACTTTCCATCTCTTCCAACAAAGGAGCGAAAGAAATTTGAAGATAGTGATTTTGAAGATGACATCACAGAGTTGGAGAAATTGAAGCTACGAAAGAAAAAAGGCAAAGCTAAAAGAGAAGAATTAAATCAAGGACTAGAAATCTCTCTACAACCAATCAGAAGCTCAATGAGAGAAAAGAAGAATCCAGAAAGATATGGATTTGACACATCCTTTGTTACAAAGAATTCAATCTACATGGCCAAAGATCTCCACCATGAAGACCCTACATCCTATGAAGAAGCTCGCAAGAAAGAATGCAGAGAAGCAATGGATGAAGAAATGGAAGCTCTCATGGACAATGACACATGGGAACTTGCTCCAAGCAAACCATCAATGAAGGGAATCGGTTCAAGGTAGACTTATAAAGTTAAGAAGAATCTAGATGGTAGTATCATTAGGCATAAGGCAAGGTTAATAGCTAAAGGGTTTGCTCAAACCCATGGGATAGAAAATGAAGAAGCCTTCTCACCTATAGCTAAAATGCCTACCATCAAAGTGCTTGTTAGCATTGCTACATCTAGGAATTGGAAGTTATATCAATTAGATGTAAAAAGATGCATTTTTGAATGGCTAGATTTTAGAGAAAGTCTATATGGCACAACCTCCTAGTTATGAAGATGCACATCACCCTAGTTATGTGTGCAAACTGACGAAATCTTTGTACAGATTGAAACAAGCTCCAAGAGCTTGGAATCATAGGTTGGTAACCTATTTGTAGGATCAAGGCTAGCAAGGCACATAAATCATTGTTCATAAAAAGAAATGGGTCAAAAGTAATTTATCTCTGTGTATATGTAGAGGATATAATAATTACAAGGAATGACATCAATGGAATCAAACAAGTAAAGGTTGGATGACGGATGAATTCAAGATCAGTGATCTTGGACCTCTAACATATTTCATTGGACTTGAATGCATTTATATAGATTCTGGCAACTACATCACTCGGAGGAAGTATGTACTTCACATGCTTTCTAAATTCAAAATGGAAAATACTAAGTGTGTAGGTACACCCATGGAGATGAATCATAAGCTAAGTGCTTATGAAGGAGAATTCATTGAGGACATCACAAGCTATCAAAGCTTAGTAGGAAGCTTGAACTATGCTACTCTCAAAAGGGTGGATATATGCTATAGTGTTAGCATACTTAGTAAATTTATGCATAAGCCAAGGAAGCCACATATGGAAGCAGCCAAGAGAGTGCTCAAATACTTGAAGGGCACAGTTAATGAAGGACTATTTTATCCTTATACCTTAGAAATTGATCTCAGAATATACTTAGATTTTGATTGGGTTTGATCTAAGGATGACAGGAAGAGTACATTAGGATATTTATCTTTTGCAGGTTCAAAGTTAATCTCATGTTCTTCAAAAGAAGCAACCAATTGTTGCTTTATGATCAATTGAAGCTGAATATAGAGGATTGGCAAATGCAACCCAAGGAGCAATGTGGTTGAAGTGTTTATACTCATAGTTGGGATTACATACCTCAACACCTCACATCTTTGGTGATAATACTAGTTCTCTTCACTTAGCAGGTAATCCTGTTTACCATGCTAGAACTAAGCATATTGAAGTTCATTACCATTATGTTAGAGAAAATTATTGAGCAAGGACATTCAACTACCCTATGTATCTAGTGTGCACATATGTTGACGAAACCATTGGATGATATTAAGCTACGCAGATTCAAAGGCATGACTGGACTGATGGAAATCAGTGATGAATGAAGACTCAAGCATGCTAGGCTTGAGGGGGAGTTGTTGGTGCATTTTTCCAATGCCAGTGTTTGATTGAAATTATTTTTGCAATGAACTTTTATGTACTCTCAATGAGAGAAATCATAAAACCCTTTTGTAAAAGTAGAAAATTAGAATCTTCAAATGTAAAATGAAAAAAGGAAACATGTGGCCTTGGTAGGTGCAAATCATGAAATCTAAGTAGGGGGAATCAATCAGATGAGATTCCCTAGAATGGAGGAACTTTTAGATGGAATCTCACCAAGTTTGAATTCAAAAATTCCTATAAAAGCTCATGAAAAAAGTCATAGGTAAAATTAGTCCTTTAGAGGAGATTAGGATCTAGACTTGGATCATCATTGAAGCATAAATTGTGCTCCTCCTTCCCATGCTTCATGTGGAATCATTTCGTGTACTATATGTGCAATACATATTGATTTCTTTGACCATACTTGGAGTTCTCTACAACTACTATCTCAGGTTTGCTCTATGTTTTTTAGTCAACTTTGATTAGTGATTTGTCTCTGTGTACTTACTCTTTTGAAGTAATTTAAATTGCTATCAGTTAAGTGATAAGTCTATTTGTGTGATCTCAATTTTAATCACATTTGATTCTTCACTGTGTAAGCTACATTGATTTGAAGTGACCTATGTATGCAGACAATTTGCTCCTGAAAAGTTAGGATGACACCCCAATGTTCCTAAATTCATTTCTCTCAGTATAGTCCATTAGCATTCATCCAATTTGTTGCTTTAGATTCATCATATATTCAAATTGAATGTGTGCAAAGTTTCTCTGGTCGATTTTCAAGAGTGTGAGCTCTAAGTAAAATACCGGAGTGCTCTTCATCCCAAAATAAAAAGTTTTTTAACAACTGTTTTATGTTGAGTTATGTGTTTTGATGAATCAATTGGAGAATGATCTTCCAAAGCACTAAGGAGGTTTTATCACATCATTAGCAAGATCAAAGTGTCTACTAAGCATTCTTGGAGTGAAACTTGGCAGGTGTAGAGTAGGTTATTGCAACACCAGTCTCATCTTTGGAGTGTATCACCATCTCTTCTCACATTCTAATCTATCAATGACATCCTTCCTGACATATTCACTGTAAGTTGCTTCATATGCTGTAAGTCTTGAATATGTAATCACTGAGAGTGTACCAAAATTTTTTGAATCCCTTTCAAAAATCCCATAATCAAAAGAATCTTCAAAAATTTATAAGTAATGACAGCCCAAAATTACTATTTTGTTGTAATAAGCCATGAGGCATATCCTATCAGGAGTTTCATGTAGGTCAAAAAGAAGAGCATCAATGGGTGAACTAAACCCTATGTAATTCAAGGTTTTGACATTTTTATTTGTAAGTGTTTCTATACAAGTGAGGATCATCCTCATTATTCTTGTTATTGATATACAAGCATGGTCATTTACATCCTTGTATGAGGCTATCATTGCTTCAGTTGTATCCACCATATAAATCATGGTTGGCCATGTTCCTTTCATAGGTCCAACTATCTTGAGAGAATTTAGCCATCTAGATGGAATTAGGCCTTTATTTCTCCTTTTCCAATAATCAGACCAGTCCCTTCTTCTTGCTACAAGGTAGCATGCTGGATTTATCTTCTACTAGAGAGGAGCTTCCTTCCAAATCTGTGTGCATTCTTTATAAGCATCAATCCATTTGTTTCTCCAAGCACGGTGTGAATTCTCAAATAATTCTTGGCTCACAATTATATCTTCTTCATATTCCAAGAATTTGTTGGGAGGTATCCCTACTCTTGCAATTTGATAATTCTTTATGCTTTCCAAAATCATGCAAAAATTAATACCCAACTATTGCTCTAGCATAATGGTGAGAACCACGTTAAGAAGCTCCACCTCCTTCATGTCAATCCCAAGAAGAGATATGAGTGATATGAAGATCGTGAATGTGAGATGTAGTGAGAGTGAAGGTGAGAAAGCATAGAGATGCACACACACATGTAGGAGACAAGCAAGACACAATGGAAGGTAGGAAAATAGACTCTATTGCTTAATATCAATTACAAGCTCAAAATAGCTCTAGGCTCTTCTCTACTCACACAAGCTAACCTCAAAAATGAGCTCTCTAGCTCTTTTTATAGATTCTAGACTAGTTTTGACCGGTTCCACATCTAGTGACCGACATAGTTAAAAAATAGGTTCTAGGTGCTATTTGAAGGGGTAAACAGTGTCTAAAAATAACCAAAATTGGTAGGCTCATTCTACCTAAGCTCCGCAAGCTCGAGGACTCCTTGGCTTGCACAAAATGGAGCATATAGTTACAAAAGGGGTTTTTCTATGTTACATATGGTACAAAAGTGATGAAAATCACTATTGGAGGTTTTTGAAAAGTATTTGATATATTTGTTTGAAAAATTGATTCGATTGGCTCCCCACTACTTCGTTGTGCTCTGTCTTTACATGCTTCTGCGTCATCTATGTGTCTGGCTACTGCCAACTCATGAGCGAGGGTGTGTTCTGAAATGCAGATACCTCTTGCTAGATTAGCTTCAAGTTTTTCCCCATCGATGGGGCTGAGGTTCCTCTGGTGGCGGTAGTCGGTAATGTGTGGAATACACCAGTTGTTCACAGGCAAATAGTTGCAGTAGATGTGTAGGCCTACTGATGAACACTTCGGAGTGATACTCCCAGGAAGGGCACCAAATTTGGTGTTGCTCTAGCACAATGGTGAGAACCATGTTAAGAAGCTCCACTTCCTTAATTTCAATCTGCAGAAGAGATAGGAGTGATATGAAGATCGTGAATGTTATATGTAATGAGAGTCAAGGTGAGAAGCATAGAGATGCACACACACACACACATGTAGGAGACAAGCAAGACACAATGGAAGGTAGGATAATAGACTCTATTGCTTAAGATCAATTACAAGCTCAAAATAGCTCTAGGCTCTTCTCTACTCACACAAGCTAACCTCAAAAATGAGCTCTCTAACTCTTTTTATAGATTCTAGACTAGTTTTGACCGGTTTCATGTCTAGTGACCGGCATAGTTAAAAAGTAGGTTCTAGGTGCTATTTGAAGGGGTAAAGGGTGTCTAAAAATAACCAAAATTGGTAGGCTTGTTCTACCTAAGCTCCTCAAGCTCGAGGACTCATTGGCTTGCACAAAATGGAGCATATAATTACAAAAGGGGTTTTTCTATGTTACATATGGTACAAAAGTGATGACAATCACTATTGGAGGTTTTTAAAAAGTATTTGAAACATTTTTGTTTGAAAAATTGATTCCACTGGCTCCCCACTACATCGTTGTGCTTTGTCTTTACATGCTTCCACGTCGTCTATGCCTTTGGCTATTGCCAACACCCCCCTCCCTCTTAATTCTATCGTCCTCGACAGAACCTTGTTGTGGGGTCTGTCGGATATAATTCTATAGTAGGTCATGAGCGAGGGTGTGTTCTGAAATGCGGATACCTCTTGCTAGATCAGCTTCGATTTTTTCCCAATCAATGGGCTAAGGTTCCTCTGGTGGCGGTAGTCGGTAATGCATGGAATACACCAATTGTTCACAAACAAATAATTGCAGTAGATGTGTAGGCCTGGTTATGAACACTTCAAAGCAATACTCCCAAAAATCGATAGTGAACATTTCTTCGAAGGTCTGCTTATAGCACACCGATAAGTGCCAGGCATAACACACCCAGAGCCAGGCATAACACACCTAGAGCGATGATTCGACAGTGCCAGGCATAACACACCCAGAGCGATGGTGTGATACTCATGTCATGAGCTAAATCTTGATTGCCATGCTCAAAACCCAGGGTGTTTACATGTGGTGCCTTGACTCGACGGAAGACTTTGAATACCATCTGCATCATGTCAAATATTTTGACAGTCATATGCGTTGCTACATCATCCATTCTTCGTAAGCGAGGGAGCCAGTGACCAATCATTGCCATCATGTATCCCACTGTTGGTGGTCCTGTGGGTGTCCTGAAATATGGGTAATTGAGCCAATCCTAGCATTCCTTGTTGTTCTATACTTTAATGGCAAATGCCTTCCAAGAGCGACGATGTGGCATGGGACCCCAACATGGGTTGTACTTCAAGTGGAGTGGTGCCTTGGCCCAAGTGCTCATCATCTCGAGATATTCCTATAATAAATCCTAGCGCCAAGTGGGTTGATATATTTCTCCTCTCTACGCATCTATCGGCAAGTCTTTAGGCTCAAATTGAGTTGCATGGGAGGGCTTCTTGCCTATTTCCTTTTCGATGGCTAGCTAATATTCTGCCATTAACATAAAATACCGCTTATATTGTAGCTCATGCCCAAAGATGTACCTGTGAGGGGCCAAGTGAGCAAAGTAAGGTGATTGTAATATTCATTCTTCAATCATTGCCATCGCATGTAACTATGCTTCCACATGAGCGGAGTGGGTTTTGCCAATTTCTTCAATCGTCTTCATCCATGTGGGAGTATGAAGTTCAAAAGTCATCTAGCCTTCCGCTATGACACGTCTGCCTAGGATGGGTTGGGGTTTATATGCCTCTTCAAAAGTGTCCTCCACCGAGATAGTCACTGTTTCTTCATCTGCTGGTAGTTCCGGTGGGGAATCTGGCCTAGGGGGTGCTTCGTAGGCTGCTATATGTGTTTGGAGAGTTACTACTACCTGTGCCCATAGAGCATTGAGTTCCTTGATGATTTCAGTAGGTGGGGCCGTAGGAGCTGGTAGTCCTTGTTGTACAGGTGCTCTCAATTGGAGCACTTTGTGCTCTTTTTTGAGCTTCTGGAATTCTTCATTAATACTGTCATATGTTGGAGTTGGACGTCTACGGAAGCACGCGAACAGCACAAGGAAGAAGAAGAAGCCTGGAGCACAACACACAAGACTGAATGTATTACTAGAGAATGTACAAAGATAAGTAGCCCATTAGGGCAATAGGCGTATATACAAGCCGGGGGAAAAAAACCTCCTAAAGAGGGAAAAAAGTGCCCCGGTAGTCCTAGAGTGTTCACACACATCACTACCTAAATATATCAACAAATCCCCCGTGGGAGTGATGCGGTGAACAAGGAGCTGGCACTCATGTATAAGGAAGTGCCAAGCTATGTGGAAATCACTCCACAAAAGGAAGTAAGCCCAAAGATTTGCGGAAAGCTTCAAACTTCTCCCTAGGCAGACCTTCGTGAAAAGGTCTGCAATGTTCTCCTACGTGGGCACATATGCCAAGCTGATCTCCCCAGCAGAGAACCTCTCCCTGACATAGTGATAATGCACCTCAATGTGCTTAGTGCGAGCATGGAACACAGGGTTCCTCGCAACTGCCAATGCGCTCTGACTGTCAGTGAAGATGGTGGTGGCAGAAGACTGGCCAACACCCAAATCAGCCATAAGGCGTCTAAGCCACACACACTCAACAGTCCCTGTGAAAGCTGCCTTATACTCAGCCTCACAACTGGAAGTGGCCACAGTAGGCTGCTTCTTGCTCAACCAAGATATACATGAGCTACCAAGCATGAAGCAAAAACCACTGGTGGACACACGAGTGTCATAGCAACCAGCCCAATCTGAGTCAAAAAAAACATGCAAATCTGGCGGTAGTGATCCCCCCTTGGGATAAAACAACCCAAGTAGCCGAGTACCACTCAAGTAGCGAAAGATGTGCTTAACCGCTTTCCAATGCATGACTCCTGGGCAATGCATAAACCTGCTCATCTGTGAGACAGCAAACTAAATATCTGGCCGAGTAATGCATAAGTAAATCAAGCATCCAACAGCCTGCTGATAGAGAACAGCATCAAATGCATCTCCAGCATCATGAAGACTCAATCGTAAACCTGTCTCCATAGGAGTGGCAATAGGCTTACAGTCTTCAAGGCCAAAACGCTGCAATAATGTGTCAATATATTTCGTTTGACACAAAGCCATTCCACCATCAACGTGCATAAACTGAATGCCCAAATAGTGATGCAAATGCCCCAAATCAGACATCTCAAATGAGGCATGCAAATCAGCCTTAAAATCAGCAATATGTGTCTCAATAGGACCAGTGAGCTGCGCATGTCATCAACATAGACAACAATGATCAGAAGCACATCATTAGCACATTTAACATATAAGGTGCTTTCAGTTGGACTGTTCTCAAAACCATGTGCAATCAGATAGGCATGTATCTTCTCATACCAAGCACGTGGTGCTTGCTTTAAACCATATAACGCCTTCTTTAACCTGCACACCTGGTTTTCATGCCCTTTCTGCACAAAGCCATGGGGCTGAAAAACATACACTTCTTCATGCAAGTCACCATTCAGAAATGTTGTTTTAATGTCCAACTGATGTACATTCCAACCATGATGCGCTGCAAGTGCACAAATGCTCCGAACAGTAGTCATACGGCATGTAGGTGCAAAGGTCTCATCAAAATCAATGCCTCTTTCTTGCGCATAACCCTTTGCAACAAGCCTAGCCTTATACCTGTCAACTGTACCATCAGGTTTACGCTTCAGCTTGTATACCCACTTAGTGCCAATGGCCTTCTTGCCAGGAGGCAAGTCACATAAAGACCATGTACCATTCTTCATTATAGCATCATATTCAGATTGCATAGCAGCCATCCAATTTTCTGAATTTTGTGCTTCATCAAAAGAAACAGGCTCATTCTCATCACAGAGACTAGATGCAGCCATAGCATAGCAATCTGATGCAAAGGAGGCACTATGAGAGCCTGAACGAGTACGATATGACAAAGGTGCATCTAATTTGCTATCACGCAAAGTCTGCACCAGCCATTTTGGCATAGTTTTTGCCTGCTCAATATCAGCTCTCTCATCAACAAGTGCATCATGTAAATATGCATCAGAAATGGAATGATCTGCATCATCATATGAAACCTACAAAGGCTGAGAAGTTGCCTCATTAGGACCAGCACTAGCCTGTCCACCTATAAAAAGAGGCATCAAAGTATCATACATGTCTTTGGAGCTAACAAATGTCTCCTTAGTACATGAAAGCAATGGCTGAATAGCATCTTCCACAAAGACAACATCACGGCTAACCAGAATGCGTTTAGTCTGTGGATGATACAGACGATAGCCTTTACTTTCAGAACTGTACCCAACAAAAATACATTTTACTGCCTTATCATCCAATTTTCTGCGATGTTGTTCAGGCACTAATGCATATGCCAAACAACCAAAAACACGCAGATGAGCAACAGATGGCTTGCGGTCATGCCAAGCCTCATATGGAGTGATAGACTGCAACGCTTTAGTGGGACACCTGTTTAGTACATATGCTGCATACATGACAGCCTCAAGCCAGAAACTATGTGGTAAAGCCTGCCTTTTGACCATGCACCTCGCCATCTCCATGAGTGACCTGTTCTTTCGTTCAGCAACTCCATTCTGTTGAGGTGTATATGGCACTGTACACTGGTGTTTTATCCCACGTTCAGCCAAAAATGCATTAAAATCTGAAGACATATATTCCCCCCCTCGATCAGAACGGAGGGTGCCCATTTTACATGCTGATAGATTTTCAGCTAAAACCAAAAACTGTTTGAAGCACATGAACACTTCGGACTTTGCTTTGAGTTGATATACCCATGCATGCCTGGAAAAATCATCAATGAAAGTCACGAAGTAAAGGTAATTTCCAAAAGAGGGTGTCTGCATAGGACCACAGACATCACTATGTACAAGTTGCAATTTCTGCGTAGCCCGAACTGAACCATCTTTTGGAAAGGAAGAACGCTGCATTTTGCCCAAAATACAGCCTTCACAAACATGTTTTCCAGGTGCCTCAAGTTTGGGCAAAGAGGACACCATTTCAGATTTCTGCAGGCGTAACAAACTAGCAAAATTCAGATGACCAAAGCGTGCATGCCAAAGCTTTGCATCTGAGATAGCCTGAGAATCATGAACTGCACATGCCGAATCATTCACAGATCTTTCATAGTCTATGAGCTTATACAGCCCACGACATAAAATGCCAGAAGCAATAATCACATCGCCATTTGAGAGATCATGGACTGTACACCTGTCATCAACAAATTTCACAACCAAGCCAATCTTGGCTAATGCAGAAACTGATAACAGATTCTTTTTTATCCCTGGCACAAATAAAGCATCTGACAAAGTGAAAGAACTACCATCAGCAGTAGTCAGAATGATCTTACCAACTCCCATAACAGGATAAGAGGAGTTATTGGCGCATGTGACAGTATTCCCTGTAGGAGCAGGCTCAAGTGAAGAGAAGAAACTGCGCTGCGAGGTAATATGTTTGGTCGCCCCACTGTCAAAGTACCAAACATCTGAGTCTACTGCAGACATGCACTGATCAGGAGAAGATGGGTCAAAACTGCAGACAGTAGTAAACGCCCATTCTTCTTCCTGCACAAGATTTGCAGACTCTGTTTTAGGTGTAGAGGCCTCTGCAACAACCATTCCAACCTCTTTCTTCTTTGCCTCTTTAGCAGCCAGTTTTGGACAGTTCTTTATGATATGATCATTGCCTTTACAGTACTTACAAAACAATTTCTGCTTTTCTGATTTTTTCTCATCTTTGTCTTGGTTCTTCGAATGTGCAGCATTTGCAGATTTCTGCTTACTAGTAGAAGAGCTCCATTTTCCTTTGCCCTTCTGACTAGCCAGGAAAGCTTGATCTGCAACACGCATAATGGACCTGTTCTGCCTGGACTGATCTTCCTGCAATAGAACAGAGACTAATTCCTCAAATGACAAGGCATTCGGATTGCCTTTCATCATCAACCGAAGAGTAGAGGCAAAACTCTGATATGAATCAGGAAGACCATTCAGAACGGTCTGCACAAGTGAGCTATCTGGTATAACCTCATCAGCAGAAATCAATTGTTCCTTTCGGTCTTTGATCTTTGTAAGAAAACTGTCCATAGAATCACCTTCATTCATGTGCTCACTCTCCAACTGTTTTCGGAGGTAAGCAACACGAGCCTCATTCCTAGCCTGGTACAAAGTGGTAAGTGTATCCCAAGCATCCTTTGCTGTTCTGCAAGAGAGAATGTGAGGAATAATGGCACGTTTGACAGACAAAGCTATCAATGCATATGCCTGGGCATCTCTGCCATCCCAACGAATCTGCTCTGCAGTAGGTGCAACAGAAACAGCAGCACGAACAGGAATCTGTGGAATATCATCTTCGACACCATCTTCATCAGCTCCAACACCTGTATTTGCAGTACCTGTCGTTACAGGTGTAACAGGACGTCGTTCAACACCCTGCACAATGTTCCACAATCCTTTTGCAACCAGCACATGTCGCATCATATAAGCCCATAATGGGTAGTTGGTACCATCCAACTTATCCTCAACAGCCAACATACGGAATACATCACTGCTTTCAGCCATGGCCGGTGACTAAAATACGTTGATGCAGAAAATTGACTGTATCTAAAAAAGTTGAACGGAACTGCCCAAACGAGTTCTGCTAGACCTGTAGAAGACTTCGAGACGCTTAAACTGGCGAACAGAAACTGGTATATACCTTTGGCACAAAAGGACAAAATAGCCTGCACAAGCGCTATGATAGTGCGTTCGGAGGCCGAAACGAGCTCAGATCGCGATTTTGGCACCACAAAGCAAAGCAGTTTTGATCTCGGAAACACCCTGAGTATGCTCACCAAATTTCGTGCGAATCTGAGACTGCAAACGGAGGAGTGTCGATGGTGCCCTAGAAGAAGCGACGACCTGCTCTGATACCAATTGTTGGAGTTGGACGTCTGCGGAAGCACGCAAACAGCACAAGGAAGAAGAAGAAGCCTGGAGCACAACACACAAGACTGAATGTATTACTAGAGAATGTACAAAGATAAGTAGCCCATTAGGGCAATAGGCGTATATACAAGCCGGGGGAAAAAAACCTCCTAAAGAGGGAAAAAAGTGCCCCGACAGTCCTAGAGTGTTCACACATATCACTACCTAAATATATCAACATCATATTCCTCTAATAAGCTGACATGATCTTCCAATAACATCTTCATAGATTCAGAGCGGACAGCTTTGAAGCGACTGGGGCTCAAGGGCTCGTTCGGTTGATCTAGAGCCACTTCCAAATTCTCTCTGTTCTGTTCCTATAGACGTTGGTTTTCTTCTTTCACTACTGCTAAGTGTGCTCTGATTAATCCCATGTTTCTATTTACCGTTCCATCTCAAATAGTATGAGCCCTCAACACGTTGTCAATGTCTGTAACAGCCTCTTTTGTCTTTTGTTCACTTTCGAGTTCAAGTTTTTGATAGGCCTCGCGTAGCTCTTGGTAGCGGTTGTTAAGCGATGCATTCTTGATTGATAAGGAATTCAGCTGCGGCTGTAAATCGTTCGTTGTCTGCTGCAGCGTCTAGTAATTAGTTCTAAGAGATGCAAACTCATCTCGCACTTGGGTCATGCATGTGAACATCTGACAAAATGTAGTGTCGATGGTAGGTGATAAATTTAATGGTGTAGTGAATGTAGATGTTGTGTGTGTGGGTGTCGATGCAAGGGGAAAGGGAAATGGGGATGGGAATGTGGATGCAGTGGTGATTGTGGAAAAAAGTGATGTGCCTAAGTATGGTGGTGCAATGGGAGATGTGAGTGGTGGTGCGGCGGGAGGTGATATATCCATGTCACTAGACGTGGTTTCGAGTGTCGTGACTGTGAATAGTGGAGTGATAGTGGGTGCATGCGTGGGTGTAAATACGGGATTTACAAAAGTGGCAGAATAATTTACAGAGGGGGTCTCTTGTACTGCTTGGTGGAAAGGGGAAAGAGGAATTATAGTGGGTTGGGGAGGTGAAACTGGGGAAAAAGTCAATGGATGTGGAAATGGAAATAGGTGTCTTGGAGGTTTAGGGAAGGAAGGGAAGGATGGATGGAGAAATGGACTCCATAGAAAGGTGGATGTCCGAGGAGGTAAGCTAGGTTGGGTAGGTGCGGAAAGGGTTAGAGGAATCAAACCAACAAAGGCTTCTGCTGATGCACTATCGAAGAATATGGATGTCTAGGAGAGGCAGGGTGTATAGGAGAGACTGGAGGGATGGGCAGTGAAGGAGGAGCCATTGGTGTGGTGGGTACTTCGGTAACAATGGTGGTATGTACAGTAGTAGTGTCGGGTGGGGAGTCGATAATAATTGTTTCTTCTGCCAAGCATTCGTCAGGGATGAGACGGGCTTCGCTGGCTTGTTCTGAAGATTCGCCATCTGTGGGTACACGAATGTATTCACCTGGTTTTGAAAGTAATCGTACTCAACGTGGGTCAAATTGCCGGAGTGGTTTTCTCTGCAAATATCTTAACGCTTCATTTGTGCTTACTGACTTAACTAGTTCTCTGAAGCCTTTGATGTATGCTTCTTCGAAGCCTCCTGTGAGTTCTTGTTCTATGAGAGCTTGGCTTTCTTCCTCAGATAGCTTTTTACGTGCCCAAACTTTTTCCATGGTGCGATATAACTTCTTGATTGCCAAGGTGTAGGCAACTGCTTCAAATGTTTCATCTTCATAAGTGCTAGTGTCACGCTGGGTGTCAGTATGTTGTTCTTGTTCATCCATCTGCACATTCTCTTGGGAGTCATGAGTGCCCTCGCTGGCTTCATCATCTCCATCGTCCTCATCTGTTTCTGTCCTTTCTTCTTATGAGCTGGATACTACTTGTCCTTGTTGTTGATCACGTGGAGGGTTAGGGTAGCTTCGTCGTTCATATTCCTGAGAGAAAAACTGTCCTTCGAAAAACTGAAATTCATTTGAAAAGGCATCTGGCATTCCAAAATCAAACGTTGTATCCGTTGGTTCTGCTTCTAAGTTGGGTATCGAAAAAGAAAACGCTTCTGCACCAACAGTGGTGGGAACTTCTGCTGTAGTGGTGGTAGGTTCCTAGACGATGGTAGCCTGAGAAGTAACTGCACTAGTTGTGCCTTCTGTAATAACTGGTCATGACAGGCGTATGCGAATGGGTTGTATCACTATTGGGGGTTTCGTAGGAGATTGCTCGGGAGATGGCTGAGGTGAAGGGGATTCTGGGACTTGTAGGCATGGGATAGTTCCTCTCATGCGCTTTCCTGCGCATCCCTTGCTAGATTTTCTCGCTTTCTTGGCCTTCCCTTTAAACGCCTTCAACTCTTGGCTCATCATAGCATGCTCTATTGGCAAGTCGTACGCCAAACACATATAAAGAATGCGCATGAGAGCACAACATCCACGGATGATATTTTTTCATTCCCATCTGTGCTGTGCTAGATACAACTGGTCAATAATCCAACTTGCTAGATCGACTGTCTGAGGTCTAATGCAAGATAAATACAATCCAAACCAAATGCGTTTGTGGGGCATGGTGAATCAATCCTGAGATGGGAGCACGAAATGTTTCATACAGATTCTTAATGGCTTAGAGAGCTCATGTGTGATTGCCAAAATATCTTCCCATTTAGTAACATTGACATGCTTCATAGGCTCTAGAATTAGCCTTTCTCGCTCTGTCGGCGTGTGAGTTCCATGTTTCTTGATTGCAGTACTAATAAAATATTTCGAGAGATAAAACTTCTTAAACGGTGGGTCATTTACTAAGGATGGCAAAATGAAGGTGCCTGGCAAATCCTTATTCTCAGAAGTTGTCAATGTGGTAACCAAATAATAGCATCTGTAGAAATTTGGTTTAGGCAATGGATCACTGAAGTATTTTATGAAGCGTGCTCTCACCCAAACATGCTTTAAATCTTTTGTGTTCTGGAGTGCTTCAAATTCTCTAGAAAAGAACTGGTACTTTCCCCATTTGCTATTGTCAAAGGTCAAATTGGCATCGAAAATAAAATCTGAATCTACCAAAGGTCCTACTAGACCTTGGAACCAATGTGAATTGCAATGGACGTTTTTTGTGTATCCCCTAGCAGGGTCATCGATTGGCATAGGTCCTGGGAATCCTTGAAATTCTGGTGGTTGTTCTGTTGGATGAGGCTCTGCCATTAATTTGCCAATATTTACCATAGGTACACTAGGGCCAGCTTCAAGTGGTCCTTCTGCCTGCATGATGAGTGATGCGAGTGTGGAGAAGATCTGCTACAAAAGATTAACACATTAGTATGGAAATTAATCATGATCCCATTAAAGTGAGACCACAATCCCTATCCATAACCGATGTGTAACCCGTGTAGCTGAGTGTTGTAAGGTGATGTATGGGATGATGTTTGCAAAACTAGTGCAGGTCTCTAGACACCTACATGCTCTAGATAATGCATACATTTCTTGATGAGATGTTATTACAAGTGATGTTGGACTATAGTCTGTGGATTTGTACAAGGTTCAATTGTAAATGAGTTATGACAAGGTTGGAGATTAGTCGGGGTGGGAGTTATGTTAGATAATGGGTTTTGAGGAGACAACTGGATACAGTTCGGTACCCACTTCCTAAGAGTTTCTGAGCAGGTGGAATGTTCCTTCTGAGGGACAAAAGGTGATATCGGATGTGGTGGTATTGAGAGGTGAAACGATTTCTGAGGGGTATATATTACATGGTTTGAGGGTTGAGCTATAATACATTGTTTGGGTACCCAAATCTGCATGGGCATGGGTCCATTCGTAAGGTACTTCTTGGCAATCCAAATATGTCGAATGTTTGTACTCCTAGAAGAAGATCGAGGAGATGTTGAATATTGGCTCTACTTCTACCTTGACTTCTCCTTGCCAATGTTCGCTTTGTTGAATTCTAGTGGTGTTTTTTGTCCTTTTGGCACCCATATTGGTCGCATGCCTCTTGCTTTGTGATACTCATACTGCTGCTTTCTTTGTGTCGTCTGATGTTGTCGTCGGTTTGGGTTCCTCTGTTATGGTTGACTCCTTTGTGGTTGAGGTTGAGAGGTCTGATGGACACTCTGCTTTGGAAAAGAAGGGAGGTCCAACACTTGCAAAACCTACCCATTAGGAGGTGCTTCATTTTGTATAAAAAATCTAGGCCAGTCTACAGTAAGTGTGGAAGGATGGGCACTGTAGGGTGTTTTGCCCATGTGGCTGCTGATGCAATCCACCTGACCGCTGATTGTCCCCATCTTTTCGCTACTGGAAGACTAGTGGAAAATCCATTGAAATTCTTTTGTCTGGCCCCTATCCATCGGCAAGCTCTCATGGGTTGACTTTGGCATGAGCGTGCTTAGCCGAGGGATCTGCCCAAAGATCTTCCTGTCCTCCTTCGCATGCTGTTCATATGGTCTAGGGTTACATACCTCAGGCAGAGTGTTGTTAGGGAAGTCAAGCGGTATCACTCGCTTCTGATCTAAGGTTCCAATCTATAAGGAGCCTTGTCTAAGATTTAGGTCCATTGAGTGGTCGTATAGCCAATCTTGGCAAGGGATTAGGGGTTCTATCAGGTCGTCGTCATGGCACACTAGTAGCTTTGTTGTCATGGTCACTTCGTTTATGAGGATATGAAGGTCGACCTCACCCATGCAAGGAGATTCTATGCCTCCTAGCCCTATGAATTATGCCTCAATTGGTTGCATTTCTATTCCTGAGTCCTTATAGTGGGACTATCTAATCGCACTAGTCGCAGCACGTGATTCAATTAAAGCCCTGAGCTCTTGGTAAGGGTTGTCGTGCTCTAGCCTGACTGTAATGAATGGTGTCCTTTCCAATATTATAGGATGAGTACTTGACTTTTCTTGACACATGGCCATGGGGTATCTGGGTGTTGTTTCTAGATGGTTATAATGTTCTCTCCCTAGTCCTTATCTTCTTAGCTTCATGCGCTTGATGCGTTCTATAGCTTCTGCCTGAGCTTCAGCTCGTATTCTATTTTCTTCCTCCTTATGCTTCTTTGCCAATGTGAGTCGTCTAAGAATATCCTCAGTAAGAGGTTCCTCATATAACTTGACTCTCCACCACTAATGTAATTAGGCATTATGTCTCCTTCTAGGGTGGCTAATTGTACTGCTCCACTTGTCGAGAGTCTGTTAATGATCATAGGTCCATAACCTTGCTTTTCAAACTTCTGTGCGTGCTGTTTTGATGTATACACTAGGACTAAATCTCCTTCTTTTAAGCCTTTATCTTTCACATGTGCATCAAAATATGCTTTCTGTCGCTTCTTTGCTGCATATATGCGTGCTGCTACTTTTAGCGTGGTTTCTCCTAATCGTTCCAAGTCCATTATTCTCGATGATAATTCATGGCCGGTCCACCGATGTTCTTGTGCAACCTTAAGGGTCGGTATCAAGAAGTCCAAAGGAAGCACATCATTCTGACCAAAAACCATCTGAAAGGGAGTTGCATTGAGTACGGTCTTGTAGGCCACTCCATATGCCCAAACAGTGTGGTGTAACTATTTGTCCCAATCTGAACGTTTGTTGTTCACGAGTTTCGTTAGTACATTACAAAGGATCTTGTTAGTGCTTTCAGCTTGACCATTGGCCTGAGGATGATATGGTGCGGATTTCTTGTGAATCACCATAAAATCCTGTAAAATATTCAATGACCTGATTTAGAAAGTGAGTTCCTCGATCGCTCACTAACTCTATAGGCAATCCATATCTCGTAAAGAAATTTTCAAATAAGAACTTTGCAGTCGTGTGTGCATCATTCTTTTTTGTGGCCTTGGCCTCTACCCATTTGGTAAGATAATCTGTCGCAACGATAATGTATTCGGCATGAGTACCTTTTGTAGGGGGGTTAATGGGTCCTACAAAGTCTATACCCCACTTAGAAAATGCACATCCTCCCATCATGGGTTTCAATGGCATTTTGTCTCTGCGAGTAGGAAATTGAGTTCTTTGGCACACATCACATCTCTTAACATACGTATGTGCATCCATGTGAAGAGTGGGCCATCATAATCCTGCAAAGAGGATGGCTTTGATTATCTTGTTAGGGCCAAAATGACCTCCTGCAACACCTTGGTGTGCAGTCTCTAGTATGCTCAAATAATCACTTTCATGAACACATTGTCTTAGGTATCCATCTCATCCTCGTTTGTATAGATTGTCGCCAATAAGTGAATAGTCTTGAGCTTCCTACTTTAGACTTCGTTGTCATGCTAAAGTCATTCCTTGAGGGAATGTTTTCGTCCTCAAGTATCACTAAAGGTTCACTCCATTCTGGTGTGAGAGACACATGATATAATGTAGCATGTTCTACTTGTGGTCTTTCACAACAGACAAGGCATTCTTTACACAACTTGTAGATGTCAGCTTCCATAAAAGGCCAATATACTCCTAGTCTTTGTAGAGTCTGCCATGTACGATGTTTTGAATGATGTTGCTTTAATGCACCTACATGTGCTAATTGTAACCAATTTGCATGTTCTAATTCATCTACACAACAAGCAAGAATCTTTTGATTATCCTATTTATATATGCTTCTTGCTATTATTTGATATCTTTGTGACTTGGTAATCTCTCCTTCTTTGATCCTTATCCTAAGATTCTTAGGTCCATATGTGAGAATAGGGACTATCAGCTTAGCCCATTCTGGTACTATCTCAAGGTTAAACAAATATGCATTAGGCAATTCATCCACTATTCCTTGAGGAGCTTCTTCTGTGGTTAATCTTGAGAGGTGGTCAGATCTAAGATGTGTCTTTCCTTTCTTGACTACTACTTCAAAGTCGTATTCCATGATTAATAGAAACCAACATATCAGTCGTCTTGTATTACATGGCTTATTGATTAAGTACAATAATGCTTGATGATTTGTAAAGAACTTGAACTTGTTTGCCAACAAATCATGTCTCAATTTTTTCACTGTGTAGATCATTCCTAATCCTTCTCGTTCCGTAGTGGTGTAATTTCTTTCTGCTGCATTCAACTGTCTGCTCGCATAAGCTATGGGGAGATCTATATTACCTTCATTCGTGGGTTGTGCTAACACACATCCTATGGCATAGTTGGATGCATCCACATGTACATGGAATGGCTTACTCCAATCTAGGGTTGTTAATATAGGTGTTGAGCACAAACATCGTTTAAGTTCATTGAATGAATTCTCACATTCCTCTATCCATTCGAACTTGGTCAAAAGAGAGTACAGAGGCTTGGCTATGATCGTATACATGTGTATGAATCATCTGTAATAACCACAATGACCCATAAATGCTTGTACTTCTTTTACATTATTTGGTTTAGGTAGATCAGCAATTACTTTCACTTTTTCTTCATCCGTAGAGATTCCATTCTTTGACACAATGTGTCCTAGAATTTTGCCTTGTCTGACCATGAAAATGCACTTTTCTGGGTTCAGGCAAACCTGATATTCTGGACATTTGTCAACCACTTGCCTTAGTTATGGGATATGAGTCTGCCTGATATTCAAATGAGCACATATGTCATCGACATAAACTTCCAAATTCTTGCATAAGAATTCCTTAAAAACTTGACACATGAGTCACTGGAAAGTGCCGGGTGCATTTGTGAGCCCAAATGGAATCACGGAAAATGCAAATATGCCCCATTCTGTGGCAAAAGCCGTCTTGTGTTGATCTTCTGGAGCACTGGCTACTTGGTTATAGCCTGAGAAACCATCAAGAAAGTTGTAAACTTCCTTGCCCGCAACTCTTTCCAGTAAGTGTTCTATGATAGGAAGAGGATAACTGTCTCTAATCGTGGCGGCATTAACTTTTTTAAGGTTAATACACACACGTAATTTTCCATTCTTCTTGGGCACGACCACAATGGGGGATACCCATTCGGTATGCTCAATTTTGTAAATGAATCCTGCTTCTATCAACCGATCTATTTCTTCTTTAAACTTTGTGGCATAGTTATCATTGTACGTGTATGGTTTCTGTTTCATCGGTTTTGCATCTGTAGTCATAGGGATTCTATGGGAACATATGTCCGGGTCTACTCCTTTCAAGTCTTTGTAACTCCAGGCGAACACATCTCTATATTCACGCAATAGGGCAACTAATTCTTCCTCTTCTTCATTCGTCAAATCATGCCCAATGTATGTACATTTTTCTTCTTCTCCTTCTATGGTGATGATGATTTTTTTGGTTTTCTCTTGGTTATCATATACTTCTCCAACATCAGCTTTTCTGTTAGGCATTCGTACCATGATTCTTCTATCTTCTATTTCATACTTCTTGAAGTTCTCCGATACCTCAAACAAAGATTCTTCTTCCTTTGACATGATTTCTTTCTTCTTTCTTTTCTTACCTTCACTTTTGTTAGTCACTTGTGTGGCTAACCTCACATCATCCATAATCTCTTCATGTCTCTGAGGGTGAGTTTCTACTTCGTAGAAATATTCTTCATCTGATGCAAATGGAGGGTCCATAATAATTGACTCTAGATCAAAGTCACTTGCATCCTCAAATGCATCAGTGCTAGGTTCACATTCTTCTATAAGGAAATCACACATGATTGGCTCTATCGCGAAGACTGAAATGTCATAGCCATCCTCGTCATAGTGGGGTGTCCATTGTTCTTCATTGATGGCTACATCCATTGTTGCTAGGATTTCTACCCAACCATGAGGCTCAAATTCCTCGTTTGGAAATACTATAGGTGTGTAAGCTGGGTCTTGAAGGGTTCGTGGATGTTTTTTTGAACCTAAAGTCCTGGCTTTTAACCATTCTTCCTCTTGTTTGGCTACTTTACACATCCATAGATGAGTGTCCTCGTGCAACCATGAGGGGTCTGATTCCAATGAGGGTACCGATTCTATTCCTTCTTGTGTCTTATGGATGGTATTCCATTGTATTGGGGGTACATCTCGATGTGAATAGTCTTTAAAATTGACTTTTGTAGTCACTTCTAAATGTTGCAAGTACAAAGAATTAGTTCCCCAATCTTGTACAATTTGCAACTGACGCATGAATGGTCATCCTAAAATGATCTCGTAGGCATGATTTTTTGCAAAATCACAAATGGCAAAAGTATGCTCAAACTCCACACCACAATTGGTGAGAGATATGTCTTCTAGTAAACCTAATGGTTTTTCTAGGTGTCTGTCAACCATTTGTAGCTTCATCCTGGTGGGTCTTAATGCTGGCTTACCCCAACGTTTCCACAAAGCAGTGGTAGTGATGGCTACTCTGGCTCTTGAATCTAAAACAACTTTCGTGGTGTAGCCCTGATGGGTTATTGGAAGATAAGTATTATCTTCCTCTCCCTCGCCTACATCTCCGATTCTTTCTATGGGTATCTCTGGTACCTTCTTGTGTGATCCTATCTGTGAGAGAGTAGTAGCAAGCTCACAGAATTGATTTGCTACATGCTTCCACAATTCTAGTTTAACCTTTAACAACTCCTCTAGAGTGAGGTGACACTGTACTTTGGTGTTCTTGATCACTTCCCTGTTTCTAGGGTTTACTAATTCTTCATTCCTCACTATTATCTTGAGTGCTCTCATGCTAATAGACTTGGCTTCCCAAGCTCCTGTGAACTGAGGTAATTCTTGCAAAGAATTGGATCCAAAACCTATGTGTTCACTCAGTTGCTCTTCCTCTACATCATCGTAGATAGAGGGGATGTCTTGGGGAAATTGTTCCTACAAGTCATCTATTTCTTGAATAGGATGGTGGTTTCCTTGTTCTTTTCTCCACTTCTCTTCTTGGATTTCTCTCAAAAATTCATGTGAATATTTATGTATGGAAGACAGTTTGTCTTCACCCTCTGTATCTGGTACTTGAGACAAAGATGGTGCATTCCTTTCTTGTGTCTCCGAGGCAATAGGGTTCCTATGTAGATTCTTTTTCTCTTTGCTATCGATCAAGTATTCTAGCCTCTCCAGTAGTCCTTGAAAGTGTAATTCTGGTTTTGCCATGTTATTCCAATTAAGATAACGAGAGGCTTTGAACATAGTCTGTGCTAGTTCTACCATCTTCACGAAACGTTTAGTCCTCTCAATTTCTAAATTTGCTCTTGGATAGTTCTTGCTCATTTCAGCTATTTGGGGTCCTTCCTTTAATCTAGCGTGATATGCACGAAACATCATGTCTAGGTTTTCTGGTATGGGTTCCGCTAGAACTGATCCTGATCTCTGAGCCACGTTCTCCTTATTTGATTCTTGCAAAGTCAATTCTAGGATTTTGGCTCTCGATTCCTTTAAACTTCCTTCTAACTCAATTATCTTTTTAATCCATTTTCTCTTAATTCTTTCTCTAGAATCTTTCCAAGATTTTGTCTTTTTATTACTAGATTCTCGAAATTCGGTAGTTTCGGCTATTTTCTCCTGATTACATTATTGATTCTGTAAGAGCGCCTGCGCTCTGGTTATAGCTTGGATAGGCACATATGTACGGTTGGATCCATCTGCATTGTGTACAATACCTATCACATTGATCGGTGTTACTTTTGAAGCATTCGTAGGGTTCTTCAGACAATCTTTGATGATATGTTCTTTGCCACAATCGGCACAAAAGCCTTGTATGTTATAGTATTGTGACTGTCCTGCTATCGGAGGATGTGGACAATCCTTTATGAAATGATCTCCTTGGCACCTAAAGCATGGTCCTCTAGGGCCCTGTGGTCTTTGCTGTCTCAATTGGGGCTGTGGATTAGGGTTGGTATACATCACGTTAGCATAGTCAGGTTTCCAAATGGGTTCCAATGGTGGACTATCGTACTGATATGTTTCCACATGTTTGGTGACTTTGAATAATATGCGGGTGGACTATCTACATGAGTAGATTCAAAACTGTTAGAGTTAGGGTCACTTTCTGTGATCAAGGGTGATGAAGGCACTAAAGTCCTACTGAGGTT
Source organism: Ceratopteris richardii (assembly GCA_020310875.1). Lineage (NCBI taxonomy): Eukaryota > Viridiplantae > Streptophyta > Polypodiopsida > Polypodiales > Pteridaceae > Ceratopteris > Ceratopteris richardii. Next base: position 34,449,447 of record CM035437.1, read on the forward strand.
TTCTTCTGTAGCAGCGTATTTAACTAAGATAACATTAGTTGGTGGGGGTGGCTACTGAGCTACAACAGGTTGAGGTCTCTTTTGAGCCTGATAAGAATAGTTTTGTGGAGGCCTATAGTAATAAGGTTGAGTATTGTACTGACCTTGATACCTACCTGGTTGCGGGTATGCTTGCAGGTAGTTCTGTCTCACTGCTTGTTTATTGTATGGGCAGTCTTGAGTTGTATGATTCGTGCATCATCTCTCAATCATACAATACTAGCCACTAGGGTTGGCTTGTGATTGTGTTGTATTGGGACACACATTTTCCATATGATCACCACCACAAGTATAAAAATGCTTGTTTGTTGTTAACCTAGGCATCTGTTTACCAGAAACTCCTAGTTTCTGGGCCACTTTTTCTGCTAGGTCTTCTATCAAGCTGGACAGTTTTGAGGATGTTAGAGGTGAACAATCCGAGTCCTTGTAGACCTTTGAGAGTTCCAACTTGTCTCCTAAGTTGTCCTCAATGCCTATACAAATTCTCACACATTGCTCTAACATTCTGGGTTCCTTCAAGTACACATAAGAGTGTAGTTTAGAGCTCAACAGACCATCTAAAAACAATGACACTTGCTTGGCCAGTGAGGGTAGCTCTTGCATCGGACATCTCTCAACATATTGTCTAAACCTACCTCTTGTAAGTCTAACTATCTCCTGCGGGGTCTGTTTGAAACTATGAATCAACAAAGATGTATCATGTCTGATCCCACTTTTAGAGAATTCCATGATGAATGATTCTAAAAAGTGATGGATGTCTCTAAATTGCCATTGTTGCAATGGTTGGAACCAAGCTAAAGCTGTATTCTTTAACGTTAGTCCAAATGCATTGTATTGCGTAAACATGTCTACCTGCTCTGCTCGTAGCGCTTGCTTAAATTCCGCAACATGGTCATAGGGATCTTGTGTCCCATTGAAGTAATTTTTCATGGAATTTACTAGCTGAGTGGGTCTCAGTATTCTTGCGTGTTCACGTGGTCTAGGTAGAGGAAAATCATCTCTACCACCTGGTATTCTAGTTTGCCTTTGCTTTCCACTCTATCGGGGTCCATGGTTGTTCTATCTCTCCCTAAGGGATGAGGGAAACTTACTTCTGGTCTCTCTTTGTTCTTCTCTCTTTGATTTCCATGGGCTAAGGATGTTCCTGCACCCTGATGGTTTGTATTTACATTTGCTCGTGATGAAGGGAATACTAAATCACCTCTCCATGTATAGGTATTTCTCGCATGATTTGGTACCACAAATACTCTTTCTGAAGTCTCATCCACGTATACAACCTTTCCAGGTGTATTTGGGTCCTTGAACTCATAAATCATGATGGAGCCTACCTCACTAGGTTATTCCACTATGTATCTCCAAAATGCTTCATCTGTCTCTTTGTTTACGAATAATTCTATGCTTCTGTTATCTTGAGGGATCCATTTTGGAATTAGTACTCTTGTTAGTACAGATTTCCCTCTAGGTGTCCTAGGTTCTTCTCGTACTGGTTCTTTTCCTTGGGCTTTAGCTTCCGTCTCTAACTGAATTACACCAAACTCATTTGTATTATTTGGTTGAGTACTTATGATGTACATTGTTCCTTCTTTGTCTAGGTATGCGTCTCTCTCGAATTTCACCACTGAACATTCCAATCCAATAGGTTGATCAAGACTGTGCATTTGCACCACTTGTCTCCGCAAATCATCCTCATAGATGCGAGCATCTAAGCAGGTGGTTCGAAGAAATTCTAATTGAGTTCTATAAGGTGCTTCGGTTTTTTCCAAATAAGCTATGTTTAATCCTCCTTCTAGTCTTCTATGCTAAAAGCCATCTCTGGTTCACTCGTATCTGAGCTCAACTCGTAAGGATAACTATTCAATTGTTGTGCCCACGATCGTGCAGTAGTTCCTACACTTGCTTCTGAGGATCTAAGGCTTCGTCGGTTTGACTTACCTATATGCTAGCCCGATCTAAGGTTCATGAATTTACTTCGCGGCACTCTCTGATTGTCAACGTTCCTTGTTTTCAATTGCTTGGTTCTTTTTTAATTTCTTTAGATTCTTGTCTTGTCTCAATGTATATGTCAGGTATCGACTTTCCGTGGTACTTTTGAGTTCTCGTTCCGTCACACTTAAGTTCTTTCATTTAGGTTTTTGTGTGACACAGCTTTACTTTAGTCTTGGACTTGAAAAATTAAATCTCTTGAACTTGATGTGTTCCTATTGTCATTAATCCGCAATGCTAATGTTTAGCCTAAGCTAGTAATTGACCGAGGGGGTTGAGTATTCTTCCAAGCTCAGGTCAACTGCTTTGATTGCTCTGATGCCCAAGAAGCCACGCTTCCCAAGCCCTGTGTTCTTCACTGCCTTGCTTTGATGGTCCTCGATTGCCCTTGCTAGACCTCTAAAAATTCAATGTTTGGATCACTTCTCAATTGATGTTCAAGCACTCTAATATACAATCCTTTAAGATCCCTTCTTCCTTGCCCCAAAATTTTTAATGCCCCTTGGCTTTTCTAGTCCCAACACTAGGTCAACCTCAAATTATCTTAAAAATTCTCTTAAAATAGCCCCAAATTTGCCCAAAAATTGAAACCCTAAAAATTGTGTTTGGGGTGGACAATTGTGATGGTCTAAGACAATCCTGATGGTCTAGGACCATTGTGATGGCTCAGGTGAACCGTGGCAATGGCGTGATGCATGAACGGTCATGATGGTCGAAAGTGGAAAATCGTGATGATTCGAAGGAGCGAGGCGTCGCGATGGTCTAAAATGAACAATCACGATGGTCTAAATGACAAACAATCATGATGGTGTCGATCAATGATCAACGTAACAATTGCGATGACGTGAGCCCGTCGCGATGGTCACGAGGCACGATGGCTTGAGCCAATCGTGATGGTTCAATTTTCGAGGCATCGTGATGGTGTACTTGGTGTCGTCATGATGGCGTGGCTAGTGAACAATCACAATGGTCTGGCTTGACATGTGGCAGCATCGGCACGATGGCATGAGCCAATCACGATGGTGTGGGGTCGATTGGATCGTCGCGATGGTCAGAGACCGTCGCGATGGATCAAGTGAACTATCGCAATAGTGTTAGACTGTCGCGATGGTCCGGCCGAGCCATCGCGATGGCGTGAGCCAATCTCGATGGTGTGACACAATCGCAGTGGTCTGAGACAATCGCGATGGTCCACGAAAATGTGAATTTTTAAAATGCAAGTGTGGATTCCTACATGCGCAAGTATCGCCTATACGGTGGTGAACTCGCTTACCTCAAATTTCGAGTTTGGCAGACCATCAGGATGGTCTAACACACGGCAGATTTCTGATAGAAAGTGATTTTTTACCTTTTGGAAGCTTTCCTGATGCACTGGAGCTCTGTACCTGCAAGAAAACTCAAAAACACACTAGTACATGCAATCACAAAAGCTCTCTCTCCCTCGCATGCACAAATGAGGGGAAATGAGAAGAATGGGTGGATATGGTGAATTTTTTGATTTTTTTGGGGTGGAAGATGATGATCCGATGGTGAAGAAGGGGTGTAGGGGAGATGAAAAACACTAAAAAATAATTAAAAACACAACAAAAACTGAAATTTTTTACCTTCCAACACCACTTCTTGCTATACTCTTACCATCACACATTCGTCCTAGACTCGATCCTTGGCAGCGGTGCCAAATTTGGTGTTGCTCTAGCACAATGGTGAGAACCACATTAAGAAGCTCCACCTCCTTAATGTCAATCCGCAAAAGAGATAGGAGTGATATGAAGATCGTGAATGTGAGATGTAGTGAGAGTGACGGTGAGAAGCATAGAGATGCACACACACATACACACACATGTAGGAGACAAGCAAGACACAATGGAAGGTAGGAAAATAGACTCTATTGCTTAAGATCAATTACAAGCTCAAAATAGCTCTGGGCTCTTCTCTACTCACACAAGCTTACCTAAAAAATGAGCTCTCTAGCTCTTTTTATAGATTCTAGACTAGTTTTGACCGGTTTCACATCTAGTGATCGGCATAGTTAAAAAGTAGGTTCTAGGTGCTATTTGAAGGGTAAACGGTGTCTAAAAATAACCAAAATTGGTATGCTCGTTCTACCTAAGCTCCTCAAGATCAAGGACTCCTTGGCTTGCAAAAAATGGAGCGTATAATTACAAAAGGGGGTTTTCTATGTTACATATGGTACAAAAGTGATGAAAATCACTATTGAAGGTTTTTGAAAAGTATCTGAAACATATTTGTTTGAAAAATTGATTCGACTGGCTCCCTACTACTTCGTTGTGCTATATCTTTACATGCTTCCGTGTCGTCTATGCCTCTGGCTACTACCAACACCAACCCATTAGTAGCCTAATGATTTTGATCTAGATTCACACCATTCTCTAATGCAGACTTTACTATATGATTTTCATACTAATCATGCATCTTTTTTATATATTCCATCCTGGCTTCTCTACTTGTCAATAGTTGTTGAACAAATTTGTTTGAGTATTCTTTTGCTGGTCTTTCTTCTTTAGAAGTCATGAAATGTACCTTAGGTGGAGGAGACATCTTTGTTGTTTGTCTGACTACTTCCTCTTCCTGTTTCTTTTGTAGTTGTTCTGCCAACTCCTTTTCCTTTTGTACCTGTTTATCCACTTGATTCTTCCTCTCCTCTAGTTCTTAGAGTAACCTTTTTTTTTGTTTTTCCCATCCTTGTCTCTCTTTTACTATATCCTGACTAACCTTGTTCTAACCTTTCATAGCACTTACTGCATGAGCATTGGCTTGCTTCTCCAATTCCTTTACATCATTCAATTCTTCTTACAACCTCTGAACTTCCTTTCTTAACCTTTCAATCTCCTCACTTTCTGATGTGGTTGTGTGATTTTCAATCGTGCCCTGTCCTTCTTCCATAAGTAGCTTATTAATTTCCTCATTGGCTCTTACCATGATTTGGTGTGAATTCTGCAAAAATTATATTTTGATTCCATTTTCTTTAGATTTCCTTCTAGCTGACTAATGTTTTCCACTTGCTTTGTACTTTTTTCTCTAGGAACTTTATTATGTTCTTATTCTGTACATCTTGAGTTACTTATACTAAAATTTTATCTATCAGTTGCTCATTCCTTCCCTACATCTCCTTATTTTACTCCTCCATTCTAGATTTCTCCTTCTTTTGTTCCTCTATAACTTTACTCCCTCTTATGAATTTTGATTTAGCCACCATACTGTTGGAGATAGACGTCTGCGGAAGCACGCGAATAGCACAAGGAAGAAGAAGAAGCTTGGAGCACAAACACACAATACTGAATGTATTACTAGAGAATGTACAAAGATACGTAGCCCATTAGGGCAATAGGCGTATATACAAGCCGGGGAAAAAAAACCTCCTAAAGAGGGAAAAAAGTGCCCTGGTGGTCCTAGAGTGTTCACACACATCACTACCTAAATATATCAACAAATCCCCCCTGGGAGTGATGCGGTGAACAAGGAGCTGACACTCATGTATAAGGAAGTGCCAAGCTATGTGGAAATCACTCCACAAAAGGAAGTAAGCCCAAAGCTTTGCGGAAAGCTTCAAACTTCTCCCTAGGTAGAGCCTTTGTGAAAAGGTCTACAATGTTCTCCTGCGTGGGCACATATGCCAAGCTGATCTCCCCAGCAGAGAACCTCTCCCTGACATAGTGATAATGCACCTCAATGTGCTTAGTGCGAGCATGGAACACAGGGTTCCTCGCAACTGCCAATGCGCTCTGACTGTCAATGAAGATGGTGGTGGCAGAAGACTGGCCAACACCCAAATCAGCCATAAGGCGTCTGAGCCACACACACTCAACAGTCGCTGTGAAAGCTGCCCTATACTCAACCTCACAACTAGAAGTGGCCACAGTAGGCTGCTTCTTGCTCAACCAAGATATACATGAGGTACCAAGCATGAAGCAAAAATCACTGGTGGACACACGAGTGTCATAGCAACCAGCCCAATCTGAGTCAGAAAAAGCATGCAAATATGGCGGTAGTGATCCCCCCTTGGGATAAAACAACCCAAGTAGCCTAGTACCACTCAAGTAGCGAAAGATGCACTTAACCGCTTTCCAATGTGTGAGTCCTGGGCAATGCATAAACTTGCTCATCTGTGAGACAACAAACTGAATATCTGGCCGAGTAATGCATAAGTAAATCAAGCATCCAACAGCCTGCTAATAGAGAACAGCATCAAATGCATCTCCAGCATCATGAAGACTCAATCGTAAACCTGTTTCCATAGGAGTGGCAATAGGCTTATAGTCTTCAAGGCCAAAATGCTACAATAATGTGTCAATATATTTCGTTTGACACAAAGCCATTCCACCATCACCGTGCATAAACTGAATGCCCAAATAGTGATGCAAATGCCCCAAATCAGACATCTCAAATGAGGCATGCAAATCAGCCTTAAAATCAGCAATATGTGTCTCAATAGGACTAGTGAGCAGCATGTCATCAACATAGACAACAATGATCAGAAGCACATCATTAGAACATTTAACATATAAGGTGCTTTTAGTTGGACTCTTCTCAAAACCATGTGCAATTAGATAGGCGTGTATCTTCTCATACCAAGCACGTGGTGCTTGCTTTAAACCATATAATGCCTTCTTTAACCTGCAAACCTGGTTTTCATGCCCTTTCTGCACAAAGCCACCGGGCTGAAAAACATACACTTCCTCATGAAAGTCACCATTCAGAAATGCTGTTTTAATGCCCAATTGATGTACATTCCAACCATGATGGGCTGCAAGTGCACAAATGCTCCGAACAGTAGTCATACGGCATGTAGGTGCAAAGGTCTCATCAAAATCAATGCCTCTTTCCTGTGCATAACCCTTTGCAACAAGCCTAGCCTTATACCTGTCAACTGTACCATCAGGTTTACGCTTCAGCTTGTATACCCACTTAGTGCCAATGGCCTTCTTGCCAGGAGGCAAGTCACATAAAGACCATGTACCATTCTTCATTATAGCATCATATTCAGATTGCATAGCAGCCATCCAATTTTCTGAATTCTGTGCCTCATCAAAAGAAACAGGCTCATTCTCATCACAGAGACTAGATGCAGCCATAGCATAGCAATCTGATGCAAAGGAGGCACTATGAGAGCCTGAACGAGTATGATATGACAAAGGTGCATCTAATTTGTTGTCACGCAAAGTCTGCACCAGCCATTTTGGCATAGTTTTTTCCTGCTCAATATCAGCTCTCTCATCAACAAGTGCATCATGTAAATCTGCATCAAAGTATCATACATGTCTTTGGAGCTAACAGATGTCTCCTTAGTACATGAAAGCAATGGCTGAATAGCATCTTCCACAAAGACAACATCACGGCTAACCAGAATGCGTTTAGTCTGTGGATGATACAAACGATAGCCTTTACTTTCAGAACTGTACCCAACAAAAATACATTTTACTGCCTTATCATCCAATTTTCTGTGATGTTGTTCAGGCACTAATGCATATGCCAAACAACCAAAAACACGCAGATGAGCAACAGATGGCTTGCGGTCATGCCAAGCCTCATATGGAGTGATAAACTGCAACGCTTTAGTGGGACACCTGTTCAGTACATATGCTACACACATGACAGCTTCAAGCCAGAAACTATGTGGTAAAGCCTGACTTTTGACCATGCACCTCGCCATTTCCATGAGTGACCTATTCTTTCGTTCAGCAACTCCATTTTGTTGAGGTGTATACGGCACTGTACATTGGTGTTTTATCCCACGTTCAGCCAAAAATGCATTAAAATCTGAAGACATATATTCCCCCCCTCGATCAGAACGGAGGGTGCCCATTTTACATGCTGACAGATTTTCAGCCAAAACCAAAAACTGTTTGAAGCACATGAACACTTTGGACTTTGCTTTGAGCGGATATACCCATGCATGCTTGGAAAAATCATCAATGAAAGTCATGAAGTAAAGGTAATTTCCAAAAGAGGGTGGTTGCATAGGACCACAGACATCACTATGTACAAGCTGCAATTTCTGTGTAGCCCGAACTGAACCATCTTTTGGAAAGGAAGAATGCTGCATTTTGCCCAAAATACAGCCTTCACAAACATGTTTTCCAGGAGCCTCAAGTTTGGGCAAAGAGGACACCATTTCAGATTTCTGTAGGCGTAGCAAACTAGCAAAATTCAGATGACCAAAGCGTGCATGCCAAAGCTTTGCATCTGACATATCCTGAGAATCATGAACTGCACATGCCGAATCATTCACAAATCTTTCATAGTCTATGAGCTTATATAACCCACGACATAAGATGCCTGAAGCAATAATCACATCACCATTTGAGAGATCATGGACTGTACACCTGTCATCAACGAATTTCACAACCAAGCCAATCTTGGCTAATGCAGAAACTGATAACAGGTTCTTTTTGATCCCTGGCACAAATAAAGCATCTGACAAAGTGAAAGAACTACCATCAGCTGTAGTCAGAATGATCTTACCAACTCCCATAACAGGATAAGAGGAGTTATTGATGCATGTGATAGTATTCCTTGTAGGGGCAGGCTCGAGTGAAGAGAAGAAACTGCGCTGCGAGGTAATATGTTTGGTCGCCCCACTGTCAAAGTACCAAACATCTGAGTCTACTGCAGACATGGACTGATCATGAGAAGATGGGTCAAAACTACAGACAGTAGTAAACGCCCATTCTTCTTCCTGCACAAGATTTGCTGACTCTGTTTTTGGTGTAGAGGCCTCTGCAACAACCATTCCATCCTCTTTCTTCTTTGCCTCTTTAGCAGCCAGTTTTGGACAGTTCTTTATAATATGTTCATTTTCTTTACAGTACTTGCAGAACAATTTTTGCTTTTCTGATTTCTTCTCATCTTTATCCTGGTTCTTTGATTGTGCAGCATTTGTAGATTTCTGCTTACTAGTAGAAGAGCTCCATTTTCCTTTGTCCTTCTGACTAGCCAGGTAAGCTTGATCTACAACACGCATAATGGACCTGTTCTGCCTGGACTGATCTTCTTGCAACAGAACAGAGACTAATTCCTTAAATGACAAGGCATTCAGATTGCCTTTCATCATCAACCGAAGAGTAGAGGCAAAACTCTGATATGAATCAGGAAGACCATTCAGAACGGTCTGCACAAGTGAGCTATCTGGTATAACCTCATCAGCAGAAATCAATTCTTCCTTCAGGTCTTTGATCTTTGTAAGAAAACTGTCCATATAATCACCTTCATTCATGTGCTCACTCTCCATCTGTTTTTAGAGGTAAGCAACACGAGCCTCATTCCTAGCCTGGTACAAAGTGGTAAGTGTATCCCAAGCATCCTTTGCTGTTCTGCAAGAGCGAATGTGAGGAATAATGGCACGTTTGACAGACAAAGCTATCAATGCATGTGCCTGGGCATCTCTGCCATCCCAACGAATTTGCTCTGTAGTAGGTGCAACAGAAACAGTAGCACGAACAGGAATCTGTGGAATATCATCTTCGACACCATCTTCATCAGCTCCAGCACCTCGAGCACCTATATTTGTAGTACCTGTAGTCGCAGGTGTAACAGGACGTCTTTCAACACCCTGCACAATGTTCCACAGTCCTTTTGCAACCAGTACATGTCGCATCATATAAGCCCATAATGGGTAGTTGGTACCATCCAACTTATCCTCAACAGCCAACATACGGAATACATCACTGCTTTTAGCCATGGCCGGTGACTAAAATACCTTGATGCAGAAAATTGACTGTATCTCAAAAAGTTGAATGGAACTGCCCAGACGAGTTTTGCTAGACCTGTAGCAGACTTTGAGACGCTTAAACTGGCGAACAGAAACTGGTATATACCTTTGGCACAAAAGGACAAAATAGCCTGCACAAGCGGTGTGATAGTGCGTTCGAAGGCCAAAACGAGCTCAGATCGTGATTTCAGCACCATAGAACGTAGCTATTTTGATCTCGGAAACACCCTGAGTATGCTCACCAAATTTCGTGCGAATCTGAGACTGAAAACGGAGGAGTGTCGACGGCACCCTAGAAGAAGCAACGACCTGCTCTGATACCAATTGTTGGAGATAGACATCTGCGGAAGCATGCGAACAGCACAAGGAAGAAGAAGAAGCTTGGAGCACAAACACACAATATTGAATGTATTACTAGAGAATGTACAAAGTTAAGTAGCCCATTAGGGCAATAGGCGTATATACAAGCCGAGGGAAAAAAACCTCCTAAAGAGGGAAAAAAGTGCCCCGGCGGTCCTAGAGTGTTCACACACATCACTACCTAAATATATCAACACATACCTGATAGGATCATATTATGGCTTGATGGTATGAAGTTCTCTATAGATTCCATAATAGTTTGACATTCATTCCTTATATCCTTCCAAATTCTTCCCAGCCTTGTACTTACTTCCAATTGCTTTAGCTCAATCTACTTCTCTTCATTTTGATATCTGTCTTCTTTTTGTTTGTTCCTCTTCTTGGTCATCTGTGACATCTTCCAAATTAATCTTTTGCTCTTCTTGCTCCACCTTCTACTGTTCTTTGTGTTCTACACCTTGATCCATGATGACAGTTCCCTCTTTTTCGTATCTCTCCTGGTCACCTTCTTCTTCCTCTATGTCCACCTTCTCTTGTTCTTCCTCCTCATTAGTTACTTCTATTAAACCTTGATCCTCATAGTGTTGTTCTTCTTCTCTTTGATCTTCTTTCCCTTGCTCTTATTTTCCTAGACCTAAAAGGACTTCTTCAATGTTTTTAATGATTTCTAGTTCTGAAGCAACTTCCTTTTCCTCAATCTTCTTTGTTCCTTCATCTTCAATAATTCTTTGACAATATTCTATTTTATAAGGTTTGATAATGATAGTCATCCTTTCAATCAAACCTTCATGGCTTTCCCCTTGCTCCTTAATTTCTACTTCATCCACCTTTTCTTTATCTTTATCTTTCCTCTTCTTCTCTTTAGCATATTCTAAAGAAGACATAATTTGAATTTCTGGCTTCCTTTGAGATTCACTAGATCCCATTCCCTTTTCTAATACTTGAGTCAGTGCTTCCACCTGTATTTGTTTCATCGTTATTCCTAGTAATGACAAGTTTAGGACTCTTAATAAGAATCCTTCTATATCTGAATCTAATTGAGATGACACTTTACCTTTTTCCTTCTCAACTGCCTTTTCCACATGAAAAATCCTTTAAAAATGTTATCTACTTCCATCATTGAAGTTTCCACAACTTTTCCCTTATCTTTTCTTGCAGGTTTCTTGTTTTGAAATGTCTTCCTTTGTACCTTCTTCCTAGCTACTATTGTTGTTCTGGTTTCTGGTGGTCCTTGAAGTTCTTTGAAATAGGCTAATAATTCTATTTCTTTTTTCACAAGAACTTCTTTTGTCTCTCCAGCCATCATCTGCTCATGAAGATCCTCATAGTGGTCCATTTCTTCCTACTTCCAATTAGTAGCTTTGTCAGAGTAATCTTCTAGCATCTTTTGATATTATGACTCATACATAGCCCTTTTATCTCCCCCTTGTGTCAAGTAAGCATACAACTTCTCTTTTCCTTTTTGGGGTGGATGTGGCTCTTTATCATCATGTAATTTCTTTTGCTCTACTTGAATTTCTTCTTTGGACACTTCCTCTTGCCTCAATTCTAGCTTCTTGGGATCCATTTTCCTTTTCTTGCTTAGTTGGGTTTCTTTTATTGCTACCACCTTCCTCTTACTGCCCACCTCTTTAACCATCATGGATTTTGGCAGACTTCCCATGCTAGCCATTAGAGTTATAATAATCTAAACTTTTGGAGCCAATTGCAAGTTTTCCTCCATCCCTAGTACATGATAGATGATTCTGGTAAAAAGTTACGCTCGATTCATGAACTTCCTTATTGACCAATGCTCTGTTGCTTCTTTAAGATGCTCATGTATATTTGGAGTTACATCCATAACACCAAACGGCGTGGTCTTATCTTTGTTGTTTAGCATGATGAGGGTGATTGGTTTTTGATGTATTGTGTACCTAGGCATTCTTGGAGAACATAAGTATTGGAGAAACATCCTTATAGCCATTTCTACATTTTCCCTTCCTTTGAAGTCAATGAATTTTGTGTAACTTGCATATGTTACAACATTGTTCTTCACAAACCTGACATCCAACTTGGTTCTCATAGTATAGAAGCTCAAAGCATTCCTGATATGTTCTGGCTTAATGGATATCTACACTTCCTCACCATACTTATTATTTACTTTGCACCAGAAATAGGCATCATTGCCTCTTCCCAATTCTTGTAAACTTGACATTACTTGAGCCACCCTTTCAAAGTCAATGAAAAAGATTGGTTCATCTAGCATCGTGTGCGTGCCTTCCATTTCTTGTAGGTGGTTGTTGCTCTCTAGAAATTATAGAATTCTTGGCAAAGCATTGTGTATTTATACTGCCCCTTTTTTATAGTGACTACATGTTGACTAATAATGCCCAAGGCTCCTTTGAGTTCTTTTGCTGTCTTGGCACTCTCACACAATTCTTCATTAGCATGAGACTCTAGCTCATGAACTTCCTCTCTAGCTTCAGTGTCAAGAAACCAATGCCCTCTAGATAAGGACACCAAATTTAATTCCAACTTAGCAATATGTAGCTCTTTGGAATTCAACATCCTGTAAATGTGAAAAATAGAAAACACACCCACTCCAAAACCATGAGTCTCTTGATCAAAAGAAAAAAAATCAATTAAGAAAAACTAGATTTCAAGATTTCTCAAGACTCAAATAAGTGATCATTACACTGGAATAAGATTTTTCTTTTAGGCATTTTTGGGAAAAAATAAAACAGAATAAACTTAAACAAATTAACAAAAAGGAAAAGAAAAAATTATGTTCATATATATAAGAAAATGAAATAAATTAAACTAACATTCTACAATACCCCACCCTAGATCTTGCTTTTGTGCTTTAGAAATTTATTAGAACTTGTCAAACAAAGAATTCAAATTAAGAAAAGAGTAAAAAGATCAAATTTATCATAAAAAAATAATTTTCATGTTTTTACCTCCTTCTTTCTTTATCTCTTTTATTTCATATTTTTTGAGTATTTTGTACATTTTTTCCATTTTTCATTCTCTCTTTTTCTTCCTTTTTTCAAAATACATTTTTTCTGAATTTTTCAATATTTTTCCCAATATTGGTCATATGACCATATATGTATGAGGTAATTCTCTTCCCCTCCTACTCTTTTTCCTTGAAAAGAAATTGTAATATGTGTCTCAGTGATCTCTTTTGTGCCTAGTCAATGCATGTCTTTGTAATGCAACCCTACACATGAGTTCTATAGAAATGCATTCCTAGCATTGGACTTAAGTAGTTAGATGATATTGAGGCTTTCTAGTTCTATTCTTGTGTGCTTCCAATGCTTCTACTTTCTTGAAAATTATACTGTCCTTCTGTATATCTGTCACTTGCTTCATTTTTCTAACCCAACATGTTTTCTTTTGTGACTTTGCTTCCATACTATTGCATGTATTCCTAATTTCTCAATTTGCATGTTGATTTTGGACAGAATGGGTTTGTTTTTCTTTATGTCTCCATACCCACTTCCTTTCTAGATTTTGATTGATATGCAAAGGTTTTGGTCTCCATACCAATTGTTCTTTGAATTGTGAAATCATTCTCGTCTTTTGATTCTACTTTTGATGAGAAATACGTAAATTCCGTTGTTGGAATTTTCTGTTTGTCACTGTATTCTACGACTTTGTTTCCTCATCAGATTATTGCTACCCTCTCTGTTGATTACATCCTTTTTTTAATGAAAACTCTTCATGTATAGAGAAAGTAAATTTCTCCATTTCCATTCTATAAGTTTCTTCATTACGTTCCTACACATCATGACTAACAAACAAAACTTTTATTCTTTTATTGGGCAAATTTAAATGAAGTACCATCTTTTCAAAATCAATTGATACCTTGTTATCTTTCATCCAGGTTTGCCCTAAAATCAATTGTTCAGACATTATTTTATCTGGACATTCCTCACATTCTACATCCACTTGTTCTTGTTCAATTTGCAATATGATGCTTTGTGTAGAAAGAGTTTGAACTATTTACCCATCTATTGTTTTTATTAGGATTTTACTTTGTTTTCTTTTTGCATGGAGTTTTGTCAATAATTCAATACTTATGATATTCACTTGAGATCCTAAATCTAATAAAACCCTAATTTTTTTCTCCTTTAAAAGTCAAATATACAATTGACAAACGTTCTCTTATTTTTCCTCTTTGTTTTTCACATTTCAATACTTCTCTTATATTCTTGCATTTCCTCATTCTTTCCTTGGCTTCTAATTGAGCTTCCCACCTCATTTTATTCTCCTCCTATTTTTTGTGTTGAGCTTCCTGTAGTCTCCTCTAGTCTTCAATAGTCAAAGGTTGGTTATGTTAGAAAAACAATGTCTCATTGGTTGGAAAACAATCTCACTCCCTCCTATAGCAATCGACGGGCATCGCGGAATATATACTCTTCATGAGGTATATTAGAGAAGAAGAGACATAGGCTTAGAATATGTAGTAGCTGGTAGTTCTTACAAGGAAGCAATGTTGGCAGCATGGATACTTCAATTTATTCCCAAAGATCCCACCAAGGTTCGAATCTTGAGCGGCATAGCGCGGAACAATCCTTTGCTTTTGCTTTATTAAAATCAAAACTATGGGCAACGAACAAATCGACGGACGCAAACGCATCTTGTTCGTTATTGACAAACGATCGTAGTTTTTTAGGATCGCCCATCTACATGATGTATTTGAAGATTATCTTCTACAAGAAGATGTTAGGTTGAAGCTTATCTTCTACAAGAAGATGTCTAGCTACTTCAAAGACATTGGATGGGACCATCTACATGATGTTGAAGATTATCTTCTACAGGAAGATATTAGGTTGAAGATTGTCTTCTACAAGAAGATGTCGGGCTACTTCAAAGACATTGGATGGTGTTTAACATAAGATTCACATCTTATGTTAAGTATTCAGGTACATATTCTCTTTATGCACACAGGTACTACTTGAAGTTTATGGAGGCTGTGGCATTCATATCAAGAGGAGTCCTATTCGACATAGGTACAAGAGAATCAGTACTTATATGCTTTATGCATATTTTTATGAGGTGTTTGAGAAGGTGTGTTCACATGAGTTTGAGGATTTCCGGCAACAATCTTGTTAGCATTCTATGCTACTTTATAAGTATGTGATCTTTTCACACACGTATCTGACTTAGGGTCTTCCATAGCCTAAGTTTAGATGTAGGTTTGTTGACCATCAGTTTCACATTGATCTTTCCTCATTCAGTCACTCATATTCACTCTTCTATAACCTATTAGGTCACACATCTCATGTATATTCAGATTACTACCCACACATTTGAATATGTTTGTTACATTGTACATTCACTCATGCATCTATTTCTCATCACATAGAGTGGCTGAGAATTTTACTCCCACATTGTACATTGAAAATTGGTATATATGATACTATGAGTAAGCGATGGCTTTACATAACACCTTACACATGTAGTCTATTCTTTCTCTATCTTTGTCTCATCATCTGTATGATTAAGTTGTGATATGTTCATGTTTTGTCAATATGGAAGATTGCTGGAATTAATGTTGTACATGACTAGAACTATGGAACCATGGACCTGTGACATGAGCCTAAGGGCCTACCTCACTTCCAACATTTGGTATCAGAGCACTAAGGTTTTGGTTTCAGAACTTTAGATCTTTGGCATCAATGCATTAAGGCTCATTCATAATCCCAGGTTCCTAGACTTCCAGATTTACAACATATAATTTAAAGGCATCTTCTAATATTTGACATTTGACATACACACTTAATCTAGATGAGTAGAGATTTGAGAATTAGACACTTCAGTTACATTCATCAATGTGGAGTATGAAGTTGATGATCTATTAGCAGTCGAATATTTTTGGAAGAGTATGCAAATACTTTACAAAAGTCTTATTTGAAGACCCAGAATTGATGAAGAGAAGACTACTTCAAATTCAAGGAAGAACAATGGTTTAGAGAAGATGAAGGAATCAGATCAACATCAAATCACAGGTATCAGTTTCTACTATCAGATTATCATTTGCAGGTCATATCTTAGAAGAGCAGTTATGAAGAGATTTGAAGAAATTCAAGGAGTGCTTTTATACGCTTTCATCATTTGAAAGTTAAAGGCTACATCAAAACAGGTATCTAGAGGTTTTTCTAGAGAGTTTTGAAAAATCTCTTTCATGGCAAGAAAGTTCATCTAAGAAGACAAATGTGAAGATGGCATGAGTTTTTTTTTCAGCCAATTTTCTATTGTAAGTTGGTTGGATATCAAGGTACAAATGTATCTAGAGAAGGTAACTCTAGAAGGGTAATTCATCATTCAGACAAACGATTGGTGAATTTAGTCATTTCAGACATTTGAAGTAGAATTTTGATTCAGAGATATGAGGAGATGATAAAACATGATTCTATATTCACTTCCATTTATATACCATGTTTGTTTTATCTCTTACTCTTACATTAGAGGAAGAGAAAGGTTCATTTGAAGAAGTCAAGAGTGCTTGCTACTTCAAGATGAAGAGAACAAAAGGTATGGAAGAGAAGTTTGAAGATGTTAACATTATCATCAGGTGGAAGAAAGATGCAGAAGAAGAAAGTCTAGCATTTCCAAAAGAAAAGTAAGACTTCCTTTTCTCATATATCTTCCATATACTTTTCCTATTTTATCCTCTACACCCAAAGACAAGTCTACGAGAACATCTTGTTTAAAGAAGAAGCAGTTTCTTGTTTTGCATTACACTTGGTCATGATTTAGTAGATTTGACAAAGAATTGCATTGAGAGAAAGAAAAGCAACAGATATATGTTTTAAACTCATATATGTATGAGTTATGTTTAGTTGAAGCTTTTAAGCAGGCAACTTATATGTTCCCTCAAAGAATTCTTGGAGTGTCAATACAAAGCTACTTGGTATATGACAAGTTGTAGAGAAGTATATTTCTTCTTTATCTAAGTCTTGAGGTAAAAGAGTTTTTTGTAGCAGATGTTGAAGACTTGCGTTAAGGTTTTATGTTTGGAAAAGGTTACCTCATACTCAGTATTTTCAGAAACTTCAGAAAATTCAAATTTGCTGATGTATAGGTTATTTGAAGAATCTACTTTTTATGATTGTCTAGTTTTTTGGATACATGCTTGTATTCAAAAAGGTGTTCCATCATATCCTATCACTTGATTGAGAAGTGGAGTTAGCCAAAAGAAAGTCAAGCAGGTACTGTCACATTTCACCCGAGTAAAATATGAAAGTTATGAAGTATCAAACTTGTAGCTTTTGGAGTTCTCAAGGTGAGAAGTTTGTCCACTTATATTTCAAGTAGGAATTGCAGATTCCTTGAAGGATTTGTTTGAAGAAAAGTTTTACAACTTTTTGAGAAGCATGGACACTTGGAGACATTCATGAAGTAAATCAAACATTCAGTCATGAAGGTTTGATGATAGCATATTCTACACAGGAGAGATCATTGATGTTGTTTGATCTTATATGATCTTGAGTATTTATGATTCAGTTGTCTATCCTTTGTTTGTGAAGATTCTTAACATTGGAAGAAGTAAGTCAAAGATTCAGGTTCTATCAGATTTGTCTTGCAGAGAGATAGAAGAAGATACTTGTTATGTTACAGAAGGTTATGAATCCTATAAAGCTTTCAACAAGGTTTTGTTATGTTAGGATCAGCTAACCTTATTCTAGATTTTGGAAAGCTGAGGAATGACATGGCAAGCTATTGGCATCTGATCAATGCTAATAAAAAGGATTTAGAGATTTTGTTTCAGATACAGGTATGGATCACTAAACATCAGATTTATGAAGGAAGACGTTCCAGATTTCATAAAGTCTGATATATTTGAAGAATATTGGATACTAGTGTTAAGTCATCCAGGGGGTGATGAAACATGAAGACTTATTTTCAAGCCATATGTAAAAGAATGCAGAGTCATACCTACAGGTATTCGTATCTCAGGTATTCCTATATTTCCTTTGTCAGGTTCTCTTTATGTTCCAGCTTTGAAAGAAGAAGGAAGAAGAAGAATATTTGGAGAAAGTTCCTGTTAGGATGTTCCTGTTCAGGAGAAGGTTCCAAAATTCTATTGAAGAGAAGCTTGATATTTCAGAAAGGTATTTTCAGAAGTGCGCACATATATGTTTATACCAAGTTCTGAAGGAAAGAGGTATGAAGGATTTAAAGGATGAAGACATGATGACATCATAGATTTTTACTCATATTTCAGTTAATTTCAATTGAGATGAGTTGACATGACTTGAGTACAGTCAGAAATGAACGAGCAATGTTCATAATACACTAAGTTGTGAGTTGTCAATCACAGGTTCCAGGATTCAGTTCCTGATTTTGTTTAATGTATTTACATGACGCAGCTGAAGTACGTTGAGAAACCTTTTTTGGAAGGTAAATGCAAATATATGGATCCTAGTGTATGTTTTCAGGTTTATGAAGACAGGAGATAGCAGGTGCAGAGTCAGTACATGCTATATTTGTTGTCAAGCAGTGATTGCTTGATGTGTACACTATTGGATATCTAGTTTGCATATTTTCTCAAGTATTATGGTTCATATTCAGCAAGTTCAGATTTTTGAAGGAAAGTCGAATTCAGTTTTGAAAAAGATTTTTTTCTAAAGTATCGGAAGTACAAGCTTGAAGCTTGTGATAGTTTGCAGTTTGTGACAGATTGCAGATTCAGTCCAGGTTATACCAATATGACATTGCAGGGGGGATTGTTAGAAAAACAATGGCTCATTGGTTGGAAAACAATCTCACTCCCTCCTATAGCAATCGATGGGCATCGCGGAATATATACTCTTCATGAGGTATATTAGAGAAGAAGAGACACAGGCTTAGAGTATGTAGTAGCTGGTAGTTCTTACAAGCAAGCAACGTTGGTAGCGTGGATACTTCAATTTATTCCCAAAGATCCCACCAAGGTTCGAATCTTGAGCGGTGGAGCGTGGAACAATCCTTTGCTTTTGCTTTATTAAAATCAAAACTATGGGCAACGAACAAATCGACGGATGCAAACGCATCTTGTTCGTTATTGACGAACGATCGTAGTTTTTATTAGCTTTTGGAGAGCTCTTAGAGGGGAACACAAACACTATATAAGAAGTACTTGGGGTCACTTCTAATTATCCTTCACCTAGGATCAACACAAGCTTTGGAAGCTTGGACCTCAGTAGAGGTGGTGTTTCATCTAGCACATGGGGCAGCCATGGTGCTAACTTGAAGCATGTTGAGGAGCAGCTATGGCATTCTTCTTAATGATTCTTCTTGGAGAAGATGAAGGGTGTGCTCACACTCTAGCTCATGGAGAGGAGGTCATCTCTTGTTCATGGCAAGAAGACTTGATTATTAGCAGCTTGATGGTGAGGATCGCCCATCTACATGATGTATTTGAAGATCATCTTCTACAAGAAGATGTTAGGTTGAAGATTATCTTCTACAAGAAGATGTCTAGCTACTTCAAAGACATTGGATGGGACCATCTACATGATGTTGAAGATTATCTTCTACAGGAAGATATTAGGTTGAAGATTGTCTTCTACAAGAAGATGTCGGGCTACTTCAAAGACATTGGATGGTGTTTAACATAAGATTCACATCTTATGTTAAGTATTCAGGTTTTATGCACACAAGTACTACTTGAAGTTTATGGAGGCTGTGGCGTTCATATCAGGAGGAGTCCTATTCGGCATAGGTACAAGAGAATCAATACTTATATGCTTTATGCATATTTTTATGAGGTGTTTGAGAAGGTGTGTTCACATGAGTTTGAGGATTTCCAACAACAATCTTGTTAGCATTCTATGCTACTTTATAAGTATGTGATCTTTTCACACACGTATCTGACATAGGGTCTTCCATAGCCTAAGTTTAGATGTAGGTTTGTTGACCATCAGTTTCACACTGATCCTTCCTCATTCAGTCACTCATATTCACTCTTCTATAACCTATTAGGTCACACATCTCATGTATATTCAGATTACTGCCCACACATCTGAATATGTTTGTTACATTGTACATTCACTCATGCATCTATTTCTCATCACATAGAGTGGCTGAGAATTTTACTCCCACATTGTACATTGAACATTGGTATATATGATACTATGAGTAAGCGATGGCTTACGTAACACCTTACACATGTAGTCTATTCTTTCTCTATCTTTGTCTCATCATCTGTATGATTAAGTTGTGATATGTTCATGTTTTGTCAATATGGAAGATTGTTGGAATTAATGTTGTACATGACTGGAACTATGGAACCATGGACCTGTGACATGAGCCTAAGGGCCTACCTCAGTTCCAAGAGGTTATACCTTTGTATCTAGTAGTCACTTATGAAGTTTGACATGATTTGTCCATCCAAATTTGCCAATTGTACTACTCCACTTTGACTAATCTCATGGATGATATGAGGACCATGTCCTCTTTTTTGTAGTTTTATATTGTGTTCTTTAAGAGTATATGCTAACACTAAATCTCCCTCCTGCAAGTCCTTATCTTTGATGTGAACATCATGACATGCTTTTTGCCTTTTTTTATTTGCATATATACTCATAACTGCTTGTAACATTGAATCTCCTAACGTTTCCAATTCTAGCACTCTATTGGATAATTCATGTCTTATCCATTCTAGTTGATTTCCTACTCTCAGGGTTAATATTAGAAATTCTAGTGGTAATACAACATTCTGACCATACACCAAATTGATTGGAGTTGTTCCTATTGCAAGCTTATATGCTACCTGATAAGCCCATAGGACATGATGAAGTAGACGACCCCAATCCTTTCATTTTGGATTCACCAATTTTGATAGCACATTGCACAAACTTCTATTCGTGCTTTCTACTAAAACATTGGCTTCATGATGATAGGGTGACTGATTTTCTATGAATAATCATAAAATAATCGGTCAAATTGTCAATAAACTGATTAAGGAAATGAGAACCTCTATTACTCACCAACTCAATAGATAATCCAAATCTGGTGATTATGTTTTCATAAAGAAATTTAGGAGTTGTTTGAGTATCATTTTTTCTTGTATCCTTAGCTTCAACCCATTTGGTGAGATAGTCAGTGGTGACAATGATATATTTTGCATGAGAACTTCTAGCTGGTGCATGTATTGGTCCAATAAAGTCTGATCACCACTTGCTAAAGGCTCTTGTAGAGATCAAAGGTATCAAAGGCATTTTATCCTTCCTTCCAGGTTGCCTTGCTTTTTGACATATATCACATATTTTTACAAATTTTTTTGCATCTAGAAAGAGAGTTGGCCACCAAAATCTTGAGTAAAGTATCAATTTAGCAGTTCTCTCACCTAAAAAGTGACCTCGGGCTAATCTTGAGTGTGCAATCTCCAAGATTTCCAAATACTTTTCTTCAAGAACACATATTCTTATGTATCCATCTATTCCTTTCCTCTAGAATTGTTTCACTTGGCTCACCTTCTTGGCTCAGGTTCTTCATATTTCTAGAATCTTCATTTTGCACGTGATTCTTTTGCTCTTATGGTTGTTTAAGTTCTTGAACTATATCTTCACTCCACTTAGGATTTTTCTGGAACCAATACAGTGTGACCAAACTAATTATGTTTTTTCTTTGGCACTTTTGGCATTGTATAATGTATCTCTCTACATCTTGTTCTTTGGTTGGCGAATGCACTCCCATTCTAGATAAATTATTTAGAGTTAGAATCTTGGAAGCATGAACACATGGATTCCACAGATGTGCTTTCTATAAATAATTTCTTTACTCTTCCTCTAGGGTACAGTATTCCAACACACCAATATGATTTACATGGTATAAATGTCCAGCCAACAACAAAAAGTTTCTACTCTATAATAACAAATGTGTTTTATTACAAAAATTTTGACATGGTCCAATTGTAAGAAGTGGGACCAAAGACATTGCCCAATCACAGACACTTTCTATTTTGAATAGATAAGCATCCGAGAAGTCATCATTAATTGGAAGAGTTTGTTCTTTTGTTTGAATCCTTGATAAATGGTATGCTCTCAAATGTGTTTTCCCCTATCTGACCACAACTTCAAATTCAAATTCCATTAGGAGTAAGAACAATCTCACAATTCTTCTAGTATGACAAGGTATATTTACCAAATATAATCATGCTTGGTGATCCACAAAAAACTTAAACTTGTTGGCTAACAAATAATGTCTATATGTTTTTACTACAAATACCATTCCCAATCCGTCTCTTTCAGTAGTGGTATAGTTCCTTTCTACTTGAGTTAATTGCCTACTGACATAAGCAATAGGGAAATCTAATTTACTTCCTTTAATAGGTTGTGCCAGAACACATCCCAAAGCAAAATTGGAGGCATCCACATGGACATGAAAGATTTGATTCCATTGTTGTGTTTTTAGAATAGGTGCTATCACCAAAAAAGCTTTTAAAGTTTCAAAGGCTTCATCACATTCTTGGGTCGATTCAAATTTGGTTATTAGAGCATATAAAGGTTTAGCAATATCTACAAACTTATGTACAAATTTTCTATAATAACCACAATGACCCATAAAATTTTGTTCTTTCACAATGGTTGGCTTGGGCAGATCCACTATTGATTTAATTTTTCCTTCATTAATGTTGGTGAAAATCAATCACCAATTGATTTGAAGTCAAGTATTGAAGAAAAGATCAATTTATGAAGCATGAAGGAAGTACATGTTCAGAAGATGAAGATGTGTATACATATGTACATTAATTTAGAGATAGCTCACATATACCTTTTGTATGGTCATAAGCTTGTACATAAATGCCTATATTTACAAGTAAAAAGTCAAGGGAACTATGATAAAGTATGATAGAACAAGAATTTAGAAGAATTAGATGTCATTAGACACTTTAGAAGTGAAGTAGATCTCTCTCTCATCCAGATGTAAAAGTTTTCTGAGTAGAAGAAAAATTGTGCCCGATATTCCTGAGTGTTCTCCTTCTGTGTTGAATCTTCTCTGAAATGATTTTGTACAACTCTAAGTCTATAGTTGATTGAATTCTATACAAATTCTTAGCTTATAAGTGTGATAAGGCTGAGAGAATTGAGTGTAGGAACATTTACACATGTAAATGTGAAGAAGTGAAGTTATAGCAGGCGCAAAATTCGATGCTAATGTTTTGGTCAATTCTCCTTCCAAAGTGTAAAGTTTTGAGCAAGCAAGCACTAATTCTTTAAGTTAGAAGGTAAGCTACCTATGACTAAAAGAATTTGAATAAATGGGGTCTCGTTTGGGAGAACTATGTGTTAGAAGTTATAGGTGTCTGAATCGACTATTCAGGAGAACAGTTTCAGACATAGGTGAACTTTTTGATTCATTTCTCAAGATATACTTAATGTTTTGCAATGCTTTAACTTCAAGAAGGTTCAAAAACATTAGGCAACATGTTGTGCAAAGTTCTATAAAAAACTTTACACATATGATCAGTCAATGAGTGAACTATGTGCAACAGACTTTCTGAGTAGTTACGCTCTTCACAGTTTGTTCAAGATTTTGGTAATTGAGCATTGATCCTCCAAATTGGTAAAGTTTTTGAGTTATTCTTGATATAGAGGTGCTCTAACTTCAAGAATAGCTTGTTATTTTGCAAATTAAACTCTCCATCAGTGGTATCAGAGCAGGAACCATCAAAATTGAAGAAAGGAGGACCTCGACTGTTGTAGTTGTAAAGAATTCAACACTTGAAGGTTGTTGCTCTAGCACAATGGTGAGTACCAACGTGAGGAGATACACCTCGTAAATGTCAATCCGTGGAGACGTGAGGACTAGTATGAAGACTATGAGCAAGTGATGGTACAAATACGTGAGTGAAAGTACACAAGTATACACACACACATACACGCACACAAGGAAGAGACAAGCAAGACACAATGGAAGGTAGGAAATTAGCTCTATTACTCAAGAATGCTCTTACAAGGTCCAACTAGCTCTATGCTCACACTAACCAAAATGAACCCACCTGAACCAACCTCAAAAATGAGCTCTCTAGCTCTTTTTATAGTTTCTAGACTAGTTTTGACCGGTTTCACATCTAGTGACCGGCCTAGTTAAAAAATAAGTCCTAGAGGCTATTTGGAAGGGTAAACGAAATCTAAAAATAATGAAAATTGGTACGAACATTCTACCTAAGCTCCTCAAGCTCGAGGACTCCTCGGCTTGCACAAAATGGAGCTATGGATTACAAAATGGGGTTTTCTATGATACATATGTTACAATTAGTGATAATAATCACTGTTGAGTGTTTGAAGAATTAATAAGAAACATATTTGTTTGGAAAATTGATCCGACTGGCTCCCTGCTCTGTCTTTACATGCTTCCGTGGCATCTGTGCCTCTAGCTGCTTCCAACACCCCCCTCCCTCTCGCTTCTGTCGTCCCTGACAGAACCTTGTTGTGAGGTCTGCCGGATGTAGTTCTGTAGGAGGTCTTGAGCGAGGGTGTGCTCTGATATACGAATGCCTCGGGCTAGATCAGCCTCGAGTTTCTCCCAGTCGATAGGTTGCGGTTCGTCTGGTGGTGGGAGCTGATAATGTGTGGAGTACACCATTCGTTCACAGGCGAATAATTGCAATAAGTGTGTGGGCCTGAATGGTACTCCCAAAAGCCGGTGGTGAACATTTCTTCGAATGTCTGCTTGTAGCATGCCGGTAGATATTTGATCCTGCAGTGCCAGGCATAACACACCCGTAGCGATGGCGTTGTGCTCATATCATAGACTAAATCAAAGTTGCCATGCTCGAAGCCCGGGGTGTTTACATGGGGAGCCTTGATGCGTCGGAAGACTTTAAAGATCATCTGCATCATGTCAAAGATTTTGACAGTCATGTGCGCGGCAATATCATCCATATGCTTTAATCTAGGGAGCCAGTGGCGGATCGTCGCCATCATGTAGCCTACTGTGGGTAACTCGATTGGTGGCTTGAAGTAGGGATAGTTCAACCAGTCTTGGCACTGCTTATTGTTTTGTACCTTAATAGCGAATGCAGTCCAAGAGCGGCGTCGTGGTACTGGTCCCCAGCACGGGTTAAATTTTAAGTGCAGCGGCGCTTTCACCCACGTGCTCATCATCTCTGGATAGTTTTGCAATAGATCTTTGCGCCAGTCTGGTTGAAGGATTTCACCTCTCTGCGCCCTTGGTGGCAAGTCTTCCGGTTCGAATTGAGTGGCATGCGTTGGTTTCATACCTGTTTCTTTCTCTATGGCTGACTGATATTCGGCCATTAACATGAAGTACGGTTTATATTGAAGCTCGTGCCCAGATATGTATCGTCGCGGTGCCAATTGAGCAAAGAATGGTGACTGTAAAATCCTCTCTTCAATCATGGCCATGGCATGTAGTTGTGCCTCTACTCTGGCCGAGTGTGTCGTTCCGAGTTCTTCAACTGTCTTCATCCACGCGGGAGTAGGTAATTCATAGGTCATCTGGCCTTCGGCCGTGACACGTCCGCCTGGGATGGGTATCGGTTCGTATGCCTCTTCGAATGTTTCCTCCACCGGGATAGTGACGGTTTCTTCCTCAGCTGGTAGCTCAGGTGGGGAGTCTGGCCTAGGTGGTGCTTCATAGGCTGCGATTCTAGATTCAAGATTTGTTACCTGGGCCCGGAGTGCGTTGAGTTCCTCTAAAATTTCAGGGGCAGGGTCCACAGGTGCTGGTAATTCTGCTGCTACTTGTACTTGTTGTGTTGCCGGTTCTCTGAGCTGTAGTAGCTTGTGATCTTCCTTTAACTTTTGGTGCTCTTCGTTCATACGATCATAGTCCTCGAGCAATCGCACATGATCATCTAGCAACATCCGCATCGATTCAGATGGGATTGCTTTGAATTTGCTAGGACTTAAGGGTTGGTCTGGGTGGTCCAAAGCCGCCTCCAAGTTTTCTCTATTTTGCGCTTGGAGTCTCACATTCTCCTCCTGGGCTGCGGCTAAGTGTCTTCTTAGTAAGCCCATATTTCTAGTGAGCGTTGCATTGCGGACGGTTTGGGCTCGAAGTAGGTTGTCCAAATCCGCGGTGGCCTCTTTTGTTTTCTCCTCACTTTCTAGTTCTAATTTGTGATAGGCCTCTCGTAAATCTTGGTATCGGCTGTTCAGTGAGGCGTTCTCCATTGATAACGAATTAAGCTGCGTTTGTAATTCATTCGTCGTTTTCTGCAGCTGTTGATAGTTGGTGCCGAGTGATGCAAACTCTTCGCGGACTTGCGTCATGCATGTGAACATGTGTTGAAATGCGGTGTCTATGGTGGGCGATAGTAGTAATGAAGTGCTAATTGAAGATGCAGTGGAATTAGATGCAGCGGGGATGGGGAATGGGGTTGGGAAGGTGGATGCGGTGGTGATTGTGGAAAATTGTGACATGCCTAAATATGAGGGTGCTGTGAGTGGAGTGGGTGGTGGTGAGGTGGATGGTGATATGTCCATGCCATTGGACGTGTTTAGTGTTGTGACTGTGAAAAGTGGTGTGATTGTGGGTGGTTGTGTAGGTGTGAATACGGGATTTACAAATGTAGAGTAGTTTACAGGGGGGGTGGTTGGCGTGGCTTGGTGACGCGGGGAAATAGGGGTTATGGTAGGTTGGGGAGGTGAGACTGGTGAGAAGGTTAGTGGGTTTAGAAAGGGGAATGGGGTTCTTAGAGGTGGGGGGAACGCTGGGAAGGATGAAGGGTTGAAGGGGTTAACATATGGATGCGTAGGGTTAGGTGTGGGCATGGAAGTATGCATTGGCAGGGCAAAGGTTGCGGTTGTGTTGCCTTGAACTGGTATGGATGTGGGGGAAGTGGGTGGGTGTACGGGGGATACAGGATGGGTTGGTGAAAGATGAGGTGAGAGAGGAGTAGAGGGCGTGGATGTTATTTCGAAGATAGTAGTGGTATGTACAACAGTGGTACGTGGTGGGGAATCTACAAGGATGGGTGCTGCGGTCACTGAACTTTCGGGGACGAGGCGTGCCTCCCTGACTTGTGCTGAATACTGAGCTCCTGTTGGTACGCGAATATACTCTCCGGGTTTTGAAAGTAGTCGCACTCGGCAGGGATCAAACTGTGGTAGTTGCTTTCTTTGTAAAAACCTGAGTGCTTCATGGGAGCCTACTGATTTGACTAACTCCCTGAACCCTCTGATGTATGCGTCTTCGAATCCTCCGGAAATGAGTTCCTGTTCAATTAATGCCTGGCTCTCCTCTTCAGTTAACTTCTTCCGGGCCCAGACTTTCTCCATGGTACGATATAATTTCTTTATGGCCAGCGTGTATGCTGCGGCTTCGAAAGTCTCTTCTTCATATGTGCTGGTGTCGCCGTGCGCGTCAGTTTGTTGGCCTTGGCCATCTGTCTGTCCGTCTTGTGAGCCCTGGCTGGCTTCATCGTCGCCTTCCTCGTCGTCTGTTTCGGTTCTTTCTTCTTCAGAGCTCGACACAGCTTGTCCTTGTGGCAGATCTCGCGGCGTGGTAGGGTAGCTGGGGCGTTCATATTCCTGGGAGAACAGCTGTGCCTCTGAATATTGGAATTCGTTTGAGAATGCATCAGGCATCTCAAAATCAAATGTTGTGTTTATAGGGTCTGTCTCCATATGTGGTATGGGGAAAGAAAACGCTTCCGCACCAATAGTGGTGGGAGCTTCTGTTGTTGTGGTGGTGGGTTCTGCGGTGGCAGCTGCCTGAGGTGCAGCGGTACTAGTGGTGGCCTCCGTAACCACTGGTCTGGACAACCTTATGCGAATAGGTTGTACTGTGGGAGCCGCTTCTGTCTGTGGTCGCTCTGGAGAGGGTTGTGGTGATGGCGACTCTGGCACTTGAAGGCAAGGGATGGTGCCTCTCATGCGCTTACCTGCCCGTGTTCGACTGGGCTTCCTGGCTTTCTTCGTCGTTCCTTTGAATGCCTTCAGCTCTTCTCCTGTTAATGCACGCTCGATGGGCAAGTCATATGCTAAACACATATACACAATTCTAGTGAGTGCACAACATCCATTAAGTACTTTCTTGCGCTCCCATCTGTGCTGTGCCAGATACATTTGATCTATGATCCAGCTTGCCAGATCAACAGTTTGAGGTCCCGTGCATGCCAAATACAATCCGAACCAGATTCGTTTATGGGGCATGGTAAATCTGTCCTGAGCTGGAAATGCAAAATGTTGCATGCATATCCTTAGTGGCTTCGACAGCTCAGGTGTAATTGCCGAAATCTCCTCCCACTTCGTGACATCGCCACGTTTCATCGGTTCTGGAATTAATCTTTCTCGATCTGTGGGTGTGTGGGTGCCATGAATTTTGATGGCCGCTCTGATTAAATCCTTAGATAGGTAAAACCTTTTGTAAGGTGGATCATCCACTAGAGTAGGCAATATGAAGGTCCCTGGGATGTCCTTATTCTCTGAGGCCAGTAGGGTAGTGATTAAGTAATAGCACCTGTAAAAATCCGGTTTGGGCAGAGGATCACTGAAATACTCTGTGAAGCCTGCTCTGGCCCAAACATGAGTTAAATCCTGGGTGCTTTGTAGGGCTTCGAACTCTCTGGAGAAAAACTGGTATTTTCCCCACGTGCAGTCATCAAATGTCAAAGAGGATTCAAATATAAAGTCCGCGTCCGCAAGGGGTCCTGCAAGGCCCTGAAACCAATGAGAGTTCCTGTGTATCTTTTCGGTGTAGCCCATGGGTGGGTTGTCGATAGGCATGGGCCCTGGAAAGCCCTGAAACTCCGGCGGTGGAGCAGTCGGGTGGGACTCTGCTCGTAGCATGTTGAGGGGCACAACCGCTACACTGGGGCCTGCTCCTGATGTTCCTTCGTCGGTTTGCATGGTGATTGATGCGCTAATGAGAAAGATCTGCTACAAAAGATTAACACATTAGCATGGAAATTAATTATGATCCCATTAAAGTGAGACCGCAATCCCTTTCCATAACTGATGCGTAACCCGTGTAGCCAAGTGCTGTGATGTGATGGATGCAATGTTTCTTGCAGCACTAGTGCAGGTCTCTAGACACCTATACGTTTCAGAACGTGCATACATTTCTTGATGATATGAGATTACGAGTGATGTGTGATGATGGTGGGTGAATTTATACAAGGTTTAAAGGTTAGTGATTTAGTACGAGGTTGTATGTTAGTCGGGGGGGTAGTTTTATCAGACATGGGGTTAGGGGGAGACGGTTGGACACGTTTCGGTATCCATTTCCTAAGGATCTTGGAGTGGGTGATGGGTTTCTGCTGAGGGGCAAAGGGTGGTGTCGGGTGTGGTGGTATCGAGGGATGAAATGAGTTGTGGGGGTTATATATTACATGGCTTATGGGTTGAGCTATGATACATGGTTTGGGTACCCAAATCTGCGTTGGCGTGGGTCTATGGGTAAGGTACTTCTTGGCGATCCACATTTGTCGAATGCTCGGACCTGTAGAAGAAGGTCGAGGGGATGGTGGATATCGATTCTGTTTCTGTACTGTTTTTTTTTTTATCGATTTCTGCTTGGCTGGAGTTCTTTGGTGCTTTTTGTCCTTTTGGCACCCACATTTGTCTGGTGCCGCTTCCTTTGGGTGGCTTGAACTGCCTTCCTTGTTGTTTCCTCCGATACTGCAGTCGGTCTGGGTTCCTTCGTCGTGATTGACTCAGTTGTTGCTGGGGTTGAGAGGTCGGATGGACACTCTGCTTTGGAAAAGAAGGGAGATCCAAGACTTGCGTGACCTGCCCATTAGGAAGTGATGCCTTATTTAACTTTAATCTAGGCCAGTCCGCAACAAGTTTGGAAGGATGAGCACCGCAGGGTGTCGTGCTCATTTGGCCGCTGATGCAACCCACCTGACCGCTGATTGTGTCCATTTGCCCTAGCGGTTGCGTAGCTGCCTCTTCTAGTTTGCAGGAAGTCCCAGGGAAGATCTCCTGTCGTCCTTCTGATTGACCACTGTCTATGGCCAAGTCAGAGTGGGTTGGTGTAGACGTGGCTTGACTGAGCTGATCAAAGATCTTTTGGTCTTCCGTAGCATGTGTTTCGTAGGGTCTAGGGTCACAACCGTCAGGCGGAATGCCATTAGGGAAGTCAAGCGGTATCACTCGCTTCTGCTCGAAGGTTCCAATCTGTAAGGAGCCTTGTCTAAGATTTAGGTCCACTGAGTGATCGTATAGCCAATCTTGGCCAAGGATTAGGGGTTCTATCAGGTCGTCATCATGGCACACTAGTAGCTTCGCCGTCATGGTCACATCCTTAATGAGGATAGGAAGGTCCACCTCACCCATGCAAGGGGTTTCCATGCCTCCTAGCCCTATGAGGTATGCCTCAATTGGCCACATTTCTATTCCTGAATCCTTATAGTGGGACCATCTAATCGCACTAGTCGTAGCACCTGAGTCAATTAAAGCCCTGAGCTCTTGGCAAGGGTTGCCGTGCTCTAGCCTAACTGTAATGAATGGTCTCCTGTCCACTATACTAGGATGAGTGGTTGACTTTACTTGACACATGGCCATGGGATATCTGGGTGTAGTTTCCAGACGGTTATAATGTTCTCTTCCTAGTCCTTGTCTTCTTAACTTCATGCGTTTAATGCGTTCTATTGCTTCTGCCTGAGCTTCCGCTCGTATTCTATTTTCTTCCTCCTTACGCTTCTTTGCCAATGTGAGTCGTCTAAGCATATCCTCAGTAAGAGGTTCTTGATATAACCTGACTCTACAGCCACTAATATAATTAGGCATTATGTTTCCCTCTAAGGTGGCTAACTGTATTGCTCCGCTTGTCGAGAGTCTGTTAATGATCATAGGTCCATAACCTCGCTTTTCTAACTTCCGTGCGTGTTGTTTCAGCGTATATACTAGAACTAAATCTCCTTCTTTTAGGCCTTTATCTTTCACATGTGCATCGAAATATGCTTTCTGTCGCTTCTTCGCTGCGTATATTCCTGGTGCTGCCTTCAGCCTGGTTTCTCCTAATCGTTCCAAGTCCATTATCCTAGTTGATAATTCATGGCCGGTCCACTGATGTTCTTGTGCAACCTTAAGGGTCGGTATCAGAAAGTCCAAAGGAAGCACAGCATTCTGACCAAAAACCATCTGAAAGGGAGTTGCATTGAGTACGGTCTTGTAGGCCACTCGATATGCCCAAACAGCGTGGTGTAACTGTTTGTCCCAATCTGAACGCTTGTTGTTCACGAGTTTCGTCAGTACATTACAAAGGATCTTATTAGTGCTTTCGGCCTGACCATTGGCCTGAGGATGATATGGTGCAGATTTCTTGTGAATCACCATAAAATCCTGTAACAAATATTCAATGACTTGGTTTAGAAAGTGAGTGCCTCGATCGCTCACTAACTCTATAGGCAATCCATATCTTGTAAAGACACTTTCAAATAAGAATTTTGCAGTTGTGTGTGCATCATTCTTTTTCGTGGCTTTTGCCTCTACCCATTTCGTAAGATAATCTGTCGCAACAATAATGTATTCCGCATGTGTACCTTTTGCAGGGGGGTTAATGGGTCCTACAAAATCTATGCCCCACTTAGAAAATGCACGTCCGCCCATCATAGGTTTCAATGGCATTTCATCTCGGCGTGTCGGAAACTAAGTTCTTTGGCACACATCACATCTCTTGACATAGGTATGAGCATCCATATGAAGAGTGGGCCACCATAATCCTGCGAAGAGGATGGCTTTGATTATCCTATCGGGTCCAAAATGACCTCCTGCAACACCTTGGTGTGCAGTCTCTAGTATGCTCAGATAATCGCTTTCATGAACACATTGTCTTAGATATCCGTCTCGCCCTCTTTTGTATAGATTATCGCCAATAAGTGAATAGTCTTGAGCTTCCTGCTCCAGACTACGTTGTCGAGCTAAGGTCATGCCTTGAGGGAATGCGTTCGTCCTCAAGTATGTCACTAAAGGTTCACTCCAGTCTGGTGTGAGAGACACATGATATAATGTAGCATGCTCTACTGGTGGTCTTCCACAACAAACATGGCATTCTTTACAAAACTTGTAGACATCTGCTTCCATTGAAGGCCAATATACTCCTAGTCTATGCAGAGTCTGTAATGTTCGATGTTTCGAATGATGTTGCTTTAATGCACCTATGTGTGCTAATTGCAACCAATTCGCGTGTTCTGATTCATCTACGCAACAAGCAAGAATCTTTTGATTATCCTGTTTATATATGCTTCCTGCTAAGATTTGGTATCTCTGAGACTTGGTAATCTCTCCTTCTTTGATCTTTAACTTAGGATTCTTGGGTCCATATGTGAGAATAGGGACTATAGGCTTAGCCCATTCTTGTGCTATCTCAAGGTTAAACAAATATGCATCTGGTAGATCATCTGCTACTCCTTGAGGAGCTTCTCCTGATGTTAATCTTGAAAGGTGGTCAGCTCTAAGATGTGTCTTTCCTTTCCTGACTACTACTTCAAAATCATACTCCATGAGTAATAGAAACCAACGTATCAATCGTCCCGTGTTACATGGTTTGTTGACTAGGTACAATAGGGCTTGATGATCTGTAAAGAACTTTAATTTGTTGGCCAACAAGTAGTGCCTGAATTTCTTTACTGCGTAGATCATCCCTAATCCTTCTCGTTCAGTGGTGGTGTAATTCCTTTCTGCTGCATTTAATTGTCTGCTCGCGTAGGCTACGGGGAGATCTATGTTACCTTCACTCGTGGGTTGTGCTAACACACATCCTATGGCGTAATTGGATGCATCCACATGTACATGGAACGGCTTACTCCAATCTGGGGTTGTCAATATAGGTGCTGAGCACAAGCGTCGTTTAAGTTCATTAAATGAATTTTCTTATTCATCTGTCCATTCAAAATTAGTTAGAAGAGAGTACAATGGCTTGGCTATGATTGCATACATGTGTATGAATCTCCTATAATAACCGCAATGGCCCATAAATGCTTGTACCTCTTTCACATTAGTAGGTCTAGGTAATTCCGCAATTACCTTCACCTTTTCTTCATCCGTAGAGATTCCATTTTTTGACACAATGTGTCCTAGAATTTTGCCTTGCCTGACCATGAAAACGCACTGTTCTGGGTTCAAACAAACCTGATATTCTCGACATTTGTCAAATATTTGCCTTAACTCTGGGATATGTGTCTGTCTTACATTAGAATGAGCACATATGTCATCGACATATACTTCCAAACTCTTGCGTAAGAATTCCTTAAAAACATGACACATTAGTCGTTGGAAAGTTGCGGGTGCGTTTGTTAAGCCAAATGGCATTACACGAAATGCAAATATGCCCCATTCAGTGGCAAAAGCCGTCTTGTGTTGATCTTCTGGAGCAATGGCTACTTGATTATAGCCTGAAAATCCATCAAGAAAGCTGTAGACTTCCTTGCCCGCAACTCTTTCCAATAGATGTTCTGTGATAGGAAGAGGATAACTATCTCGAATCGTGGCGGCATTAACTTTTTTAAGATTAATACACACACGCAATTTTCCATTCTTCTTGGGCACTACCACAATAGGGGATACCCATTCGGTATGCTCAATTTCGTAAATGAATCCTGCTTCTATCAAGCGATCTATCTCCTCTTTAATCTTCGCAGCGTAGTTATCATTGTACGTGTATGGTTTCTGTTTCGTAGGTTTTGCATCTGGAGTCATAGGGATTCTGTGAGAGCATATATCTGGATCTACTCCTTTTAGGTCTTTGTAACTCCAAGCGAACACATCTCTATATTCGCGCAATAGGGCAACTAGCTCTTCTTCTTCTTCAGTTGTCAAATCATGCCCTACGTATGTACATTTTTCTTCTTCTTCTTCTATGGCTACTACTATTTTCTTGGTTTTCTCTCGGTTATCATATACTTGTCCATCACTTGCCTTCCTGTTGGGCATTCGTACCATGATTCTTCTATCTTCGATTTCATATTTCTTGAAATTCTCTGGTACTTCAAATAAAGATTCTTCTTTTTCTGACATGGTTTCTTTTTTCTTTCTTTTCTTGCCTTCATTCTTAGTAGTCACTTGAGTGGCTATTCTCACGTCATTCATAACTTCCTCATGTCTCTGAGGGTGAGTTTCTACTTCGTAGAAATATTCTTCCTCTGATGCAAAGGATGGGTCCATGATAATGGATTCTAACTTGAAATCGCTTGCATCCTCAAATGCATCCGTGTTCGGTTCACGTTCTTCTAAAATTGCATCGCACATGATTGGCTCTATAGTGAAAACTGAAATGTCATAGCCATCCTCGTCACAGTGGGGTGTCCATTGTTCTTCATTGATGGCTACATCCATGGTTGCTAGGATTTCTGCCCAACCATGGGGTTCAAACTCTTCGTCTGGGAATACTACAGGTGCGTAGGCTGGATCTTGTAGGGTTCGTGGATGTTGTTCTGCACCTAAGGTCCTTGCTTCTAATCTTTCTTCTTCCTGTTTTGCTACTTTACACATCCATAAATGGGTATCCTCATGCAACCAAGAAGGATTTGATTCTAATGAGTGCAAGGATTCCGTTTCTACTTGTGTCTTATGGATGATATTCCATTGTATTGGGGGTACATCTCTATGTGAATAGTCTTTAAGATTGACTTTAGTTGTCACTCCTAAATGTTGCAAGTACAACGAATTAGTTCCCCAATCTTGTACAATTTGCAACTGACGCATGAATGGTCGTCCCAATATCATCTCATATGCATGGTTTTTACTGAAATCACAAATGGCAAAGGTATGCTCAAATTCTACACCACAAGTGGTGAGAGATATTCCTTCTATTAAGCCTAATGGTTTTTCTATGTGTCCATCAGCCATTTGTAGCTTCATCCTGGTGGGTCTTAATGCTGGCTTACCCCAACGTTTCCATAAAGCGGTAGTAGCGATGGCTACTCCAGCTCCTGAATCTAAGATGGCTTTCGTGGTGTAGCCCTGATGGGTTATCGGAAGATATGTGTTACCTTCCTCTCCTTCGCTTACATCTCCGATCTTTTCCAAGGGTACCTCTGGTACCTTATTATGTGATCCTATTTGTGAGGGAGTAGTGGCAAGCTCGGGGAATTGATTTGCTACGTGCTTCCACAATTCTGGTTTTACCTTTAACAACTCCTCTAGAGTGAGATTACACTGTACCTTAGTGTTCTTGATCACTTCTGTGTTTCTAGGGATTACTGATTCTTCATTCCTCACTATTATCGTGGGTGCTCTCATATTAATAGACTTTGCTTCCCAAGGTCCTGTGAACTGAGGTAATTCTTGTAGAGAATTAGATTCAAAGCCTGTGTGATCACTCAGTTGTCCTTCCTCTACATCGTCATATATAGAGGGAATGTCTTGGGGGAATTGCTCCTGCAAATCATCTATTTCTTGAATAGGAGGATGAGTACCTTGTTCTTTTCTCCATTTCTCTTCTTGGATTTCTCTCAAAAATTCATGTGAGTACCTGTGTATAGAAGACAAATTGTCTTGATTTTCTGTAATGGGTACTTGAGACAGGGATGGTGCATTCCTTTCCTGTGTCTCTGGGACAATAGGGTTCCTATGCTGATCCTTTTTCTCTTTGCTTTCTATCAAGTATTCTAGCCTCTCCATTAGTCCTTGAAAATGTAATTCAGGTTTTGCCATGTTATTCCAATTAAGATATCTAGAGGCTTCGAACAATGCTTGTGCTAATTCTACCATTTTCATGCAAAGTTTAGTTCTCTCAATTTCCAGATCAGCTCGAGGGTAGTTCTTACTCATTTCAACTACTTGAGGTCCCTCTTTTAATCTAGCCTCATATGCACGAAACATCATGTCTAGATCTTCGGGTATGGGTTCTGCTAAAACTGATCCTGATTTCTAAGCTGGGTTCTCTTGATTCAGTTCTTGTGAGGTCAATTCTTGGATTTTGGCTCTAGATTCCTTTAAACTTCCTTCCAACTCAGTTATCTTTTTACTCCATTTTCTCTTAATTCTTTCTCTAGAATCTTTCCAAGATTTTGTCTTTTTACTGCTAAATTCTGCAACTTCACTGGTTTCGGCTATTTTCTCTTGATTAAGCTTTTGGTTCTGTAAGAGCGCCTGGGCTCTTGTTATAGCTTGGATAGGCACGTATGTAGGGTTGGATCCATCTGCATTATTTACAATACCTATCACGTTGATCGGTGTCACACTCGA
Source organism: Ceratopteris richardii (assembly GCA_020310875.1). Lineage (NCBI taxonomy): Eukaryota > Viridiplantae > Streptophyta > Polypodiopsida > Polypodiales > Pteridaceae > Ceratopteris > Ceratopteris richardii. The sequence continues at coordinate 34,485,636 of CM035437.1, forward strand.
AGCATTAACTGGGTTCTTAGGACAATCTTTGATTATGTGCTCTTTGCCACAATCGGCACAAAAGCCTTGTATGTTATAGTACTGTGATTGCCTTGCTATTGGGGGATGTGGGCAATCCTTTATGAAGTGATCTCCTTGGCACCTAAAGCATGGTCCTCTAGGGCCCTGTGGTCTCTGTTGTCTCAATTGGGGCCGTGGGTTTGGGTTTGTGTACATCACGTTAGCATAGTCTGGCTCCCAACTTGGGTCCATTGGTGGACTATCATAATGATATGTCTCCCCGTGTTTTGGTGACTCGGTGTAATATGCGGGTGGACTATCTACATTCATAGAGTCAAAACTGTTTGAATGTGGGTCACTCTCTGTGATCAAAGGTGAAGAAGGCACTAAGGCCCTACTTAGGTTTTCTTCTGTAGCAGCGTATTTGACTGGGATGACATTTCCTGGTGGTGGGGGCTGCTGAGCTAAGACAGGTTGAGGTCTCTGTTGAGCCTGGTATGGGTAGTTCTGAGGAGGCCTATAGTAATAAGGCTGAGCATTGTAATGGCCTTGATACCTACCTGGCTGCTGGTATGTTTGCGGGTAGTTCTGTCTTACGGTCTGTTTGTTGTATGGGCAGTCCTGAGCCGTATGATTCGTGTATCTTCTTTCAATTGTACAGTATTTTCCACTAGGATTGGCTTGAGGTTGTGGTGCATTGGGACACACATTTGCCATATGATCACCACCACAGGTGTAACAACGCTTGTTTGTAAGCTCCCTAGGTTTTCTAGAAACTCCTAGTTTCTGGGCCACTTTCTCTGCTAGGTCCTCTATCGAGCTAGACAATTTCGTGGATGCTAGAGATGAACAGTCTGAGTCCTTATAGACCTTTGAGAGTTCCAACTCATCTCCTAAGTTGTCCTCAATGTCTATGCAAATTCTTACACATTGCTCTAGCGTTCTGGGTTCTTTTAGGTACACATAGGAGCGTAGTTTAGAGCTCAACAAACCATCTAAAAACAATGACACTTGTTTAGCTTGTGAGGGTAACTCTTGCATTGGACATCGTTCAACATACTGCCTAAACCTACGTCCTGCGAGTCTAACTGTTTCCTGAGGGGTCTGTTTAAAGCTATGAATCAACGAAGACGTATCATGTCTTATCCCACTTTTAGAGAATTCAGTGATGAATGCCTCCAAAAGGTGATGGATGTCTCTAAATTGCCTTTGTTGCAATGGTTGGAACCAAGTTAAAGCGGTATTCTTTAACGTTAGTCCAAATGCGTTGTATTGCATAAACATGTCTTCGACTTGTTCTACTCTTAGTACCTGCTTGAATTCTGCGACATGATCATAGGGATCTCCTGTCCCATCAAAATAATTTTTCATGGATTTCACTAACTGTGTAGGTCTCAACATTCTTGTGTGTTCACGTGGTCTAGGTAGAGGAAAATCATCTCTACCACCTGGTATTCCATGATCTCTTTGTCTATCTGTGGTTGTTCTATCTCTCCCTATGGGATGAGTGAAGCTCACTTCAGGTCTTTCTTTCTTTCCCTCTCTTTGATTTCCAAAGGCTGATGATGTTCCAGCCCCTTGTTGACTTGTATTCATGTTCATTCTAGATGGAGGGAATATCAATTCACTTCTCCATGTATATGTGTTTTTAGCATGGTCAGGCACCACAAAGACTCTTTCTGAAGTCTCGTCCAGGTATACAACCTTTCCAGGTGTATCCGGATCCTTGAACTCATATATTGTGATGATACCTACCTCACTAGGCTGTTCCTTTCTATACCTCCAAAAGGCTTCATCGGTCTCTTTATTTACCAACAACTCGATACTCCTGTTATCTTGAGGGATCCACTCTGGGATGAGTACTCTTGTTAATACGGATTTCCCTCTAGGTGTTCTAGGCTCTTCTAATGGTTCTTTTCCTTGAGATTTAGTTTCCGTTTCTAATTGAATTACACCAAACTCGTTCGTATTGTTTGGCTACGTACTTAGGACGTACATGGTTCCTTCCTTGTCTATGTAAGCATCTCTCTCAAATTTCACCACTGGTCTCTCCAATCCAATGGGTTGATCGGGGTTGTGCAGTTGCACCACTTGCCTTAGCAAACCGTCTTCATAGATGCGAGCACCTAATCGGTTGGTTCGGAGAAACTCTAATCGCGTTCTATAGGGTCCTTCTGGTCTTTCTAAGTATGCTACATTAGACCCTCCTTCTGGTCTTTCTGTGCTAAATGCCATTTCTGATTCGCTAGTATATGAGCTCTCGTAAGGGTAACTAGTATTCAATTGTTGAGCCCACGATCGAGCAGTGGTTCTTACACTAGCCTCTGATGATCTAAGGCTTCGTCTGTCTGACTTACCTATATGTTTGCTCGATCTAAGGTTCATTAATTTTCTTTCTCGTTCACTCAATTACACACTTAGATCGTCAATGGTTCTTTGTTATTACTTTCTTGATTCTTTTTAATTTTCTTTGGATTCTTGTCTTTATATATGCGTCAGGAATTCGACTTTCCGTTATAGTTTTGAGTTCGCGTTCCGTCAGACTTAGGTTCTTTCCTTTAGGTTTTCGCGTTACACCTTTACTTTGGTCTTGGACTTGAAAAAATTAAGTATCTTGAACTTGAGGCGTTCCTATCGTTTTAAATCCACAATGCTAACGTTTAGCCTAAGCTAAGAATTGACTGAGGGGGTTGAGTAACCTTCCAACCTCGAGTCGGCTTTTCTGTTGCTCTGATGCCCTGTTGCCCAAGAAGCCGCGCTTCCCAAGCTCTACTGTCTTCACTGCCTTGCTTGCTTGCCTTTGATTGCCTTTGCTCGACCTGGAAAATTCCAATGTTAGACCAATTCACAGGATAATCAAACACTTGAGTATATATACCCTTTAAGTCCCTTCCCTTCTTTTGCCCAAATTTTCAATGTGTACCCCCTGGCTTCCTAGTCCCTAACTGAGTGAACCTCAAAATAGCTTATCCAAAATTAGATGTATTCTTTATGAAAAAAAACAGTTGAGGTCACGTAGTACTCGTCACGAGCTTTCTAACGAGCTATTAAGCTCACAAAACGGACTTCGGATGAAAAAGTCATGAGCGTTCAGGCCCTAGGGGGTAAAAACTGACAAATAGGTTTTTCTCCAAATATGAGCTAAGGGGTCTCCTATGAGTCTAATGGTCCAAAAATTTTTCAAAAATACCCTCAAAATTGGTCAAAAATTGAAGTCCAAAATTTGCGATGGGGGTGGGCAATCGCGATGGTCGGGGACCGTCGCGATGGTCCGAGCGAACCGTCGCGATGGCGTGACCAGGCGGACAATCGCGATGGTCCTAGGTCAACGGTCAAAGTTGGACCGTCGCGATGGCGTAAGATTGAACCGTCGCGATGGCTCGATCAAGCGGACAATCGCGATGGCCTGGGTCAACGGTCAAAGTTGGGCAATCGCGATGGTCCGATGGGAACCGTCGCGATGGCGCGAAGATGGACAATCGCGATGGCGTAAGATTGAACCGTCGCGATGGCTCGATCAAGCGGACAATCGCGATGGCACAAGTCAACGGTCAACCGGGAACAATTGCGATGGTCCGAGCGAACCGTCGCGATGGTCCGCGATGCGATGGCTTGAGCCAATCGCGATGGTCCGAATTTTCGAAGTGTCGCGATGGTCCAAAAAATGAACCGTCGCGATGGTCTATCGTGACACGTGGCACCATCGTGGCGATGGCGTGAGCCAATCGCGATGGTCCGGGGTCAACTGAACAATCGCGATGGTCCAAGTGGACCGTCGCGATGGCTCAAGTGAACCGTCGCGATGGTCCGAAAAAGTGAACCGTCGCGATGGTCCGGCCGAGCCGTCGCGATGGCTTGAGCCTATCGCGATGGTGCGACACAATCGCGATGGTCCGAGCCAATCGCGATGGTCCACCAAATAACGAATTTTTGAGATGCAAGTTTAGATTCCTACTCACGCAGGGGTCGCCTACCTCGTGGTGTGGTCGCCTACAAAGAATTCCGAAGGTTGCGGACCATCGCGATGGTCCGCCACACTCGGCAGATCTTGGACAGAGAGTGAAATTTTACCTTTTCCAAGCTTTCCTGATGCTCTGGATCACTGTTCCTGCAAGAAAACTCAAGAAAATGCAAGCACACACAAGCACAAATGCTCTCTCTCACTCTCTCGCATGCACAAATGAGGGGAAATGAGGTGAATGGGGAGATATGGTGAATTTTCTGATTTTTTTGGAAATGGAGATGATGATGCGATGATGAAGATGGAGTGTGGGGAAGTGAAAAACACTAAATACTAGTAAAAAACAACAACAAAAACTGAAATTTTTACCTTCCAACGCCACTTCTTGCTATACTCTTACCGTCACACGCTCGTCCTCCAAGCTCTCTCCCCGGCAACGGCGCCAAATTTGGTGTTGCTCTAGCACAATGGTGAGTACCAACGTGAGGAGATACACCTCGTAAATGTCAATCCGTGGAGACGTGAGGACTAGTATGAAGACTATGAGCAAGTGATGGTACAAATACGTGAGTGAAAGTACACAAGTATACACACACACATACACGCACACAAGGAAGAGACAAGCAAGACACAATGGAAGGTAGGAAATTAGCTCTATTACTCAAGAATGCTCTTACAAGGTCCAACTAGCTCTATGCTCACACTAACCAAAATGAACCCACCTGAACCAACCTCAAAAATGAGCTCTCTAGCTCTTTTTATAGTTTCTAGATTAGTTTTGACCGGTTTCACATCTAGTGACCGGCCTAGTTAAAAAATAAGTCCTAGAGGCTATTTGGAAGGGTAAACGAAATCTAAAAATAATGAAAATTGGTACGAACATTCTACCTAAGCTCCTCAAGCTCGAGGACTCCTCGGCTTGCACAAAATGGAGCTATGGATTACAAAATGGGGTTTTCTATGATACATATGTTACAATTAGTGATAATAATCACTGTTGAGTGTTTGAAGAATTAATAAGAAACATATTTGTTTGGAAAATTGATCCGACTGGCTCCCTGCTCTGTCTTTACATGCTTCCGTGGCGTCTGTGCCTCTGGCTGCTTCCAACAAAGGTTCAAAGGGTGAAAGATTGAGGGGAAAACTTGAGAAGAAGACTAGAAGTTATCAATAATCTCAAAAGGAACTTCATTCGAAGAAAAGGTACATCTATTACTCATAAAGTTTGAAGAATTCAATACACAAGTGAAGAAAGGATGGGAGATTCTCTTCAGATAGAGAAATTGGATAGAGAGAACTATCTAGCTTGGTCAATGAGGATGGAGGCTCATCTCATGAGCAAAGACCTGATAGGATACATCATAAGTGAAGAAGAAAAGCCACAATTCAGAGATCCTAGTGTTCCAACTAGGGATGAGTTACCAGATTCGGAGAATTGGATGAACAGAGATGCTCAAGCAAGGATCATTATCTACATGGGAGTCAATGACTACTTGCTACCTCACATTAGAGGTCTTGAAAGTGCAAGTGATATACGGAATGCTTTGGAAGAGAATGTCCAAAACACTACAAAGTCAAGGAAGGCATCTTTATGGGTAGAGTTTACCACATTCAAGAAGAAGGCCTCTCAATGCATCTCTGATTATGTAACAAGGATGAGGGACATTGCGGATGCATTAGGAGCAGTTGATGAAGATATCGAGGAAGATAAATTGGTAAGGCAAATCCTCACAGGTTTGAGAGGTGATGAGAAATGGAAGCCATTCATCTTATCTATTGAATTATCACTAGACCATTTCACTCCTGATTTAAAGTAGTTGCTAGGACACATGCTAACCTTTGAGCAGATGTCAAAGATGAAAGTGATAAGAGTGCACATCAAGAAATGTATTCGAAGGATAAGAAGAAGAATACCAAAGGGAAGCAACAAGCAAATGAAGATGAAGGTACAACTAGCCAAGCTTACTTCCTAAGAGGAAGAGGAGGTGGCAAAGGTAGAGGAAGAGGTAGAAGCAATAAAAATGGAGCCAAGGCTTGCTGGATTTGTGGTAAGAAAAATCACTTAGCTCATGATTGTTGGCATAATAATCAGACTAATTGTGGATATAATCAGAACTTTAATTCAAGAGGAAGAGGTGGTAGAAATCAAAGAGGTAATTTCCGAGGTAGAGGTTACTTTGGAAGAAATGCAGGTAGAGGATTCCAAAGCCAATCCTACAACAATACCTACTACAATTATGCTTCAGATCAGAAGGAGGATTCAACCTTGATTATGAATCCAACTTGTGAAAGGAAAAGTGAAGATCAAAGAGTCTTCTACATTGACTCAGGATGTAGCAATCACCTGAGTGGCAACATAGCTTTGATGACTGATTTGGAGAATAAGGTAACTAATCATGTAGTTCAAACAAGTGACAATACAAAGCATAATGTGAAGTCAATTGGATCAGTGAAGGCCAAGGATGGAAGTACTCTCTTGAGTAAGGTTTTGTATGTTCCTACAATTCCAAAGAATCTGATAAGTGTAGGGAAAATTGTTGAAAAAGGTTCTGAAGTAAGGTTCACTAATGATGGAGTTTTTGTGGAAGACCCTAGCAATGAGTATAAACAAATTGTTTCAGGGAAGAAAGAAGGAAGACTCTTCACATCGAAGATTCAAGGTAATGTTGGTCATGCCTTGTTCAATTATGGAGGACATAAGATCTCGGAGTTAGATCTTTGGCACAAAAGGCTTGAACATTTCAATGAAAGAGGTATTAAAGATATGGTTAACAATGGTTTAGAGCTTGGATTGCCTAATGTTGCAAGTGAACATATGACATACAGATGTGAGGCATGTCAATTAGGTAAGGCTCACAAGCAATCTTATTCTAAGCATGGTTTCATGTATTCAGAGAAGCTTGAATTGGTACACACAGATATGTGGGGACCATCAAAGGATTTCAGTATAAATGGTTCAAGGTACTATGTGATTTATGTTGATGATGCTACCAAGTGGATCACTATCTATGTGATCAAAGATAAATAAGAGGTATTCAATACATTCAAACGTTATCATGTGTATGCAGAAAGAATCACATGTCAAAAATTGAAGAGATTAAGGTTAGATGGAGGGGGAGAGTATTTCTTTAATGAGATCAACGATTACTTATGGAATGCAGGTATAAAAAGAGAAGTTACTTGCAGGTACTCTCCTCAACAAAATCGTGTAGCAGAAAGGAGGAATAGACTCTTGTTGCGTTTGCAAGATCCATGATGAAGGAGAAAAATTTTCCCAATTATTTGTGGGCTGAGGCTGTAAATACAGCTAGATATTTGGTCAATAGGTTACCGTGTAAAGCTTTACATGGTATGATACCATATGAGGCATCATGGGGTAAGAGACCTACCTTAGATCATTGCAAAGTGTTTGGTTTTTTAGCCTATGCATATGTGCCATCTCAATTGAGGCACAAATTGGAACCTAAAGTTAAGAAGTATGTGTTCATTGGATATGACGATAAGCAGATGGGATATAGATTGTGGAGTCCATCCACAAAACAATTCCTTGTGTCAAATGATGTTACATTTGATGAGCAAGGTACTTGGTATGCAGGTACAATCAATATTTATGCAAGTGATGAAGAAATTGTGAATAAAAAAAAAGGTAAATCAAAGGTTCAAATATTTGATGAAGAAGAGAACAATGAAGTACATGTTGAAGTTGAATAAGTTCCAAGGTTTGATCTAGAATGTGATGAACTATAAACCTCAAGAATTGGAGAACTCAAAAGGTCATCAGGACACAAATGGCAACCTATAAGGTATAGCTATGATACTTCTTTTTTGGCTACTAAAGATTATGCTTATATGGTAAGAGCAGATGAAGACCCTTCTACATATGAAGAGGCAAAAGGTAAGGAAATTATAGACTTGTAAAGTTCTTGAAGGAACTTGGTTTCCAAGTATCTAAAAGATAGTAGCTTGCTTGTCAAAGCAAGTGATGATGGGTTTATTTACATGTGCATATATATTGATGATATAATTCTTAGAGGTACAGATGAGAAGGGCATACAAAGTCTAAAGAAGCAAATGGAGAAAGAGTTCAAGATTAGTGACTTGGGAAACTTGTCATATTTCTTGGGCATGCAGATCTCATACACTCAACATGGAGTGTATGTAACTCAAGAAAGGTATTTGAAAAACTTGTTGATGAAATTTAAAATGGATGATTGCAGGGTAGCACCTACTCCAATGGAAGTGAATCACAAATTGAGTAGATATGGAGGAGAAGAATTCAAGGATATGAAGTTATATCAAAGTTTGGTTGGTAGTCTTATCTATGCTACATTAACTAGGCCTGACTTATCATATGCAATTGGAGTATTATCTCAATTCATGCATTGTCCTAGGAAAGAACATTGGATTGTAGGACAAAGAGTGTTTAGGTACATTAAGTGTACACTCAAAGAAGGTTTGTATTATGGTTTTACATCAGATACAAACATCAAGATATATAGTGATACAGATTGGGCAGGAAATCCTGATGATAGGAGATCAACTTATGGATACTTGTGTTATGTGGGAGATAAGCTAATCTCTTGGTGTTCTAAGAAGCAACACACAATTGCTTTATCATATACAGAAGTAGAGTATAAAGGTATGGTTGAAGCTGCAAAGGAAGTCATATGGCCAAAGACTCTCATGAAGAGTTTTTACATCATTCAGAGTACACCTACTATTCATGGAGATAACATGAGTTCATTGTATTTAGCTGCTAATCCTATTTTTCATGCCACGACTAAACACATTGAGATTCAGTATCACTTTCTAAGAGAGAAGGTGATGGATAAGGAGATTGAAGTCATACATACTTCAACAAAAGATCAGATTGCAAATATACTAACAAAAAGTTTGGATGGACCAAAACCATAGAGATTCAAAGATGTGGCAAGTATAAACAAGAAAGAGAAAACCTCAATTGATGATCGAGGGGGAGTTGTTGGTGCAAATCAATCACCAATTGAAGTTTTGAAGTCAAGGATTGAAGAAAAGATCAATTTATAAAGCATGAAGGAAGTACATGTTCAGAAGATGAAGACGTGTATACATATGTACATTATATTAGAGATAGCTCACATATACCTTTTGTATGGTCATAAACTTGTACATATATGCCTATATATACAAGTAAAAAGTTGGGGAAAATATGAGAGAGTATGAGACAACAAGAATTTAGAAGAATTAGATGTCATTAGACACTTTAGAAGTGAAGTAGATCTCTCTCTCATCCAGATGTAAAAGTTTTTTGAGTAGAAGAAAAATTGCACCCGATATTTTTGAGTGTTCTCCTTCTGTGTTGAATATTTTGTGAAATGCTTTTGTACAAGTCTAATTCTATAGTTGATTGACCTATGTACAAATTTTCAGCTTTTAATTGTGATCAGGCTGAGAGAATTGAGTGTAGGAACATTTACATATGTAAATGTGAAGAAGTGAAGTTACAGCAGGCAATTTGGTCAGTTCTCCTTCCACAGTGTAATTTTTTGAGCAAGCAAGCACTCATTCTTTAAGTTGGAAGGTAATCTACCTATGACTAAAAGCATTTGAATAAACAAGGTATAATTTGGGAGAACTATGTGTTAGAAGTTACAAGTGTCTGAATCGACTATTCAGGAGAACAGTTTCACACATAGGTGAACTATTTGATTCATTGCTCAAGATATACTTAATCTTTTGCAATGATTTAACTTGGAGAAGGTTTTCAGACATTAGAATACACCTTGTGCAAAGTTTTATGAAAAACTTTACACATATGATCAGTCAATGATTGAATTATGTGCAGCAGACTTTCTGAGTAGTTACTCTCTTCACAGTTTGTTCAAGATTTTGGTAATTGAGCATTGATCCTCCAAATTGGTAATGTTTTTGAGTTATTCTTAATAAAGAGGTGCTCTAACTTCAAGAGTAGCTTGTTCTTTTGGAGATTAACACTCTCCATCAATTAGTAGAGATCCCATTCTTGGAGACTATGTGTGCTAACATTCTACCTTGTCTGAAAAAGAACACACATTCCTCAGGATTAAGACACATTCTATAGATTCTACATTTTTTGAATATATTCTCCAAGTCTTGTAGATGACTTCCTCTTTTGTTTGAGAAATTACAAAGATCATCTACATAGATTTCCATTATGGTTTTCAAAAAATCTTTCAACACATACTTGTCAAACCAGGAAGCATCTCATGAGACCCAAATGTTTGCGTAGAAGCACTCAGCAAACGTAATGGTGCTTCGTCAACGTATGATTAACAACATAATTAACAATAAAATACAACATAAGCATCGCAAATGATGCACATAATCCTAATCACAAGCATAATAACGACGTAAGCATACATCAACGTGTCACAAGCATTAGACAAGAAGAGAACAAGCACGCATGCACATCATGACAACAAAAGAGTAAGAGTCTAACTACAAACTAGCATTATCTCATTACTTCTAAAAAAGCTCTCCCAAAAGAAGAGGTGGAAACCTCTTTATATACAAAATGGCAAAAAAGCATGCTATGTGGGATTTCTAAACTGAAAGGAGAATGAATCCCACTTATTCTCTAGTGTGGCACTCACACACACCTATACAAGAGTGCTTTATTAACTGAATGAAAGGTAGAAAAAGGTACAAATGATGATGAAAATAGAGCGGATCCAAGAAATATATGTTGTATCTTCAACACCCCCCCTCCTTGACTTTGTCGTCCTCGACAAAGCTTTTGCAAGTTTGGAGCTTTTGTGGAAGAGTATGTAGGAGTTCCTTTTGATTTGCATGATCCTTGCACCATTGGAGTGCTTTGCTTTGTTGATTTTCTTCATCTTGCTTTTTGTTTGGAGTCGAGAGCTTTAACTTGGTTCTTTTGCCTCATATAGATGGGAATGAATATGCTAGAATGCCTCTCTCTTTTTTTTTTAAATAATAATGGATGGATGATCTATGAACATGAAATGTAGATGATAGATACAAATAGATGAACTTAATTCATCTCTTCTTAGTCCATATGCATGAGTGGGGACTAAGGGTGCATGGGTGGAAAACAAAAAAGTGCCTATGCATGGTCTTGTAATGTGACCCTATCTTATGCATACTCTAAAAAAATGTATACAAAAAACATTGGTGCAAAAATAGATGGATCTTGAGCAAAGTGCTCAAGGGTTAGGTGATGATGAGGCTTCCTCCAAATCTCAAACTTCTCTTTTCCATCAACCATTTGAAATCGATGATACCTTTGTCCACCATCCTGAAAAAAGAAAAATAAAAAGCAAATTTTTGAAATCTATGTACATGTGCCCTCTTTGTGCCTGGGTTAAACTAAGTGTGCCGAATACTTGGCCTTTGGATGAGGCCCTATTCGTGTGCATACTTGGTGTGCATCTTAAACATATGCTGTGCATTGGGCAAGGTTGGGTCCGACACCCATGGATGCTGCATGAAGAGGTTTTAGGCCGCCAATATGTCTTTGCTTTGTTGGTCTTAGCCTTGAGGTTTCTCCTTGGATCTTTTCTGAGTGTTGGCTTTATTGCTTTAGATCCCATGGTCAAAAGTGGTCGTTCTTGATGATAAGGCATGGTGAATCTAGACTGTAGATTATGAAGTCTAGTGTGAGAGGGTTGAGTTTGTATAAGAGCTTTCTTTGGTACCCATATCATAGTGCGATTTGGTTGGGCTCTAAGTAATTTCTTGGCCACCCAAATTTGTTTGACATTACAAGGGGAAGGTGATTTCTTCTTGATGTATGGGTCTTTTGGGCCTTCTATGTGAGTCTTTAGAAAAAACTCATCTTTACATATGGAGTTCAACAAAGGTTGAGTTTCTTTACATATATCATGCTCATGCAATGGCTCTTAAGGTTGTGTGGTTTGAGATCGATCTAGAGATTCATCGATACATGTATCCTTATTACACATAGAATCTCTAGATATACAAATAGGTGATGGATTGTCATGATTGACAATTGATCTGACATCATTTTCCATAGCGTTGTTACACATTGTTTGCTTATCCTCTTCTAGATGAGCCAAATGTGGCACATCCTTGCCCATGGATTCATGAGAGGAATCCAAGTTTAAAGGAAGAGAGGGCCCTTCCACTTCCCCCAAGCACTTGGAGTCCTCCATTTCTTCGTTTGCCAAGGTTTCCTGCGGCTTACTCAAAGAAAGATTAGATACAAAATCATGAGGGGAAAGATAATTTTGTGGATTTAAAGCACAATCTTTGAATAAATGATCATATCCACAATCCTTACAATGAGGATAATCATTAGGATTTCCAAAAGACTCACTAGTGGGGATGGACATAATAGATGGACAAGATGCTACAAACACTTGATGTTCAAAAAACCTTTGAGTGCCTATGACCAAGTCTTCATCTATACCTTCCATAACAAAAAATGTTTCCAAAAATTGCATATCATTTACCACAATCGGCAACACAACTTGACCCATGCAATCATAATTTTCACCGTTCATGAGGATAGATGAATGAGTGGTTAGTTGAATGTTGTCCAAAATAATAGTCACTAAATCAATATGAATTAAATTCCACTCACAATTAGGATTAATATAAGCACTCATATTTCTATGGTCATGACCAATGAATACATTTACAAAAGTGTTGCTATGTTCCCTAGTTGCAACTATGGAACCCACCCCTTTAGAAATTCCACCAATTTTCTCTACCCCTTGCAAATTTTCTATATTTGTTTCACCTTGATCATGTGTGATTAATGCATGCATTTCATCTTTTTCTTCCTTCTTTTGTGCAACCTTTTCCCCCTTCCTTCTTTCTTTTGCCTTTTTCTTTCCCATGTTTTGTTGAAACAATTTTTGGTTTTTTGAGTGTTTTTAATATTTGTTTGGTATTTTAGGAGTTTTTAGAATTTGTTTGAGGTTTTGTGTGTGTTTTTTGAATGTTTTCTAAGATGTGTAAATAAGTTCTAATGGGGTTGTTCTAACAGAAATAAAAAAGAGTTGTGTTATAGACAAGTTGAAAGAAGTATTGACAAAGAATTGGCTAAAAGCTTCATATCAATGAACATCATAAAGAACTTCGAACCAAGGTTTATGCAATTGGCACACAAAATGATAATTCAACATATTTAGGGCATGGATTCCCACAAGTTTCATTCGTTACAACACCATTCTTATAATTATGAGGTCATTGAAATTGGTTTGTATTTAGCTAAAGGAATCTCTTGTGGTGAAAGTAATGCCAAACAAAGATCCAATTCATGCTTTAGGAGAAAATCACATCTTGAGCACACACCCCTACTTAAGCTTCATGCATGTATACCAAATGTAGAGTAAAAACAAATCAAGAACATATGATAAGGTTTGACTAGCGATGACTTGCTTAACAAGCATGTATTAGATGCAATTAAGGCATAGCCCAAAACACCCACACATTTTAAGGCACATTAATACCTTAGAGTTTGGATTACTAAATGGCAATTACTTAGTTTAGGAATGGGTGCCAGCTCTCCTTATCATTCAGTTTCGTGAGTGCAAGTTCTCCACAAGGTGTTTTTATCCATTCGTCAAATAAGCCCATGTGTGGATTGGATCCAAATTCTAGAATTAGACTCGTGCCTAAAGAGTTTTTCTTGAAAAGTATAGGGCCGATCTCATTAATCCTAGCTGTGGGCCAGCTTGTACCAACCTTCATTAAGAGCCAACAACCCTCATAGTCTAATCGGATTTCATTTTCGTCCTGACAGGTGTTCAGAGCCCACTTCGGGACATTAGTCACTTTTGGTGTTCAAATGCTCTAAGTAGATATTCAGAGTAAGAGATGCTTTGAGCCTTATACGTGAATAAGGAGATGCTAATACATCGTGAGCTAACAGACAAGATCAGCTTACCAAGAAGTCTGTCGCAAGTTAAGATACTGTCATTTCACCTTTTTTTGGCTGATTCTGGCAGAGAAACAAGGCAGATCTTACTAACTCTTGTGCTACTTTTCATGCCCACATACTATGTATGAACCTAATGCCCAGTGGATATGCATGCACAGACAAAGAATGGGGTATGAAGGTGTTGGCATTGCGGCATCAAGTACTGGTGCCATCGTGCACATATTTGCCTGTATAGTAATAATTGCCTCATTACTGGATAGAAGCACAAAAACATCAAGCTCTTAAGGTTTTAAAGATTGTGCACAGTAGTGTTATAAACCAAATACCGCCCATGAATTACTCTGACTGATCAATGGTTAGGCCTCATGCACGACGCCGAGTTCTTTATGTGTGATCGGCTGTCATACTCTGCTATGCATTGCTCTCATGTGATATGGTTTACAGTAGCACAGAGAGAATCATCCATGTTTGCAGATGGTCGTGTTTAAACTGGGCTAACTATCTCTGCTATCATATCTCAACATAATCTGCAGATGGACAGAGAAAACGTTAGTCTTTTACAACAAGCCAGGTTCTTAATAGGCCACATACCTTAGGCACAGCTTACCCCCTTCATGAAGACTTATTGAAATAGGTATTAATTGCCATGCAGCTAGGTAGCACATGATAATGTGTATCCTCATGAGTCTCAACATCTGAGAGAAACTTTTGGATGTCCCAACCTCTAATACTCGTATGCAATAGACTCATGTCTATAATCTTTATGCTCACACGACCATCCTCATGTTTTCAGCTGCAAGTAGTATCTCAACAAGAAACTCAAGGTCATATTCAGAAGTCCCTATTTTTAGCTTCTTCTATTATTCCGATTGTCCTGGACATTGCCTTTCTTACTTCCCAGCTCCCATCACTTTACTTCCAAGGTGTACACTCGTATGAGCCTATAGTTCAGACACTTCCTAGTGACATATATTATCATGCATTAAGATCTCCCGTCAGCCTGCAGATACCATGAGGATTTGCTTGTGCCTCACCGATAGCTCTAAACCCACAGAACAATGCACCCCAAACCTCCATGGAGCCTTAGTAAACTTCCATCCAAGATTGCTTCTGGCTTCTTTTAGGGCTCTCTGACAATCTGTCAAATCTTTACAACTAAGGAAAACAACATTCCTAGAAGAGAGCCTTGCAGGTGTCAACACGGATACGTTTGTGGCCACACCCAATGTGCCCTCTTTACTAATGAAAATTTGCTTCATCTCATAGCCTGTATCTTTCTTAAGCTCCGTAAAGAATCAATTCTTGCTGGGTAGCCCATGGAAAAGGTAATGCTAGGATGGTTCCCACACGCTTTCCAAGCCAATCCTTATTTGCAACCTCCCATTCAAAAAACCTCTACCAGAACACTACTATCACCAATGATCTTCTTGAACTCAACAGGATCTTGATTACTAAGCATAGAAAAACGAGCATCCCGTAGAGTTTTGTTATAGCGTGGAACTTCTTGACCCTATCCACTTTAGGAATTTCACTATTATGCCTTCTTTGATCATATGTCACCAATTATATCATGATAAAAGTTGGGAGTACTCTCCAAACACTTGACAAGAGAAGTGAATGCACTTGTGATAGAGGCACCACCTCTTTCTTCT
This sequence comes from Ceratopteris richardii, assembly GCA_020310875.1. NCBI lineage: Eukaryota > Viridiplantae > Streptophyta > Polypodiopsida > Polypodiales > Pteridaceae > Ceratopteris > Ceratopteris richardii. The sequence continues at coordinate 34,501,138 of CM035437.1, forward strand.
AGTAGGGTTGCAATACACATCTCATGATTGGATTGTATTGATATCTTGTAGGCCAGAGAACCCTCGGTACAAGTTTGTATTAAAATTTTCAGGCTATCATGTAGTGCATAGACAAACATTTTATTCAAGTACTATCATGCCTACCCATACTCGAGCCTTACTCAAATATCTCCCCTAATCTTTTCCTACTGGCCTCGTCCCGATTATCCGAAGGTCTCCTATTAGGTTCTCCTGCTTAGAGCTTTTGGCTAATTCCCGATATGTCTCTAAACTAGGTTCTGTGACCACACTGATATTTTCCCCTAATCTCATTGATCCTTGCTTTCAGCAAAATCCTTTTTCTCTTCCTGATCCGAGTGGCTCTCATTACCTATCTTCTATGTGTCTCAACCACTCCTCAGCCATATGAGGTTTCGTGACCCGTCTTTCCTACTGCATCGGTTTTCTTCTCTTCATTATCTGTAATACCACCTGTAGTATGCTCGACCCGTATTTATCTTGCTTGATTTGCCACCGAAGCCTTCTCCCATGCTATCTTTGCCTTGTGCAGAACCATTTTTGATTGCTCGCTCATTTTCATCCTAGTTCAATCTGTCCTCCTCATTTGTAGTGGTGTCCTACTTGAGTCCCCCAACCCTATGTCCTCTGCTTCCTTAAGTGTGTTCTCTGCCATCCTTCTTTCATCTCAGTGGCATGTGCCGTGTGAGCTGTATTGAATGTGTCATTGACATAGAGGTCAACAATAGGTGCAAGTTTCTTGGCCTGTTCTAAGTCATCCTTTTCTTGCTTCCTGTCAAACCACAATTTCTCAAGCAATAGGACGACTCAGCCTAGAAGGGCAACAACCTTCTACTAAACTTCCTCCTTAATCGAGTAATCAACTTTCTCCTTCTTAATGCCCAAATGTTCAGAAATCCATGATTAGTTAGATACTTAATTGTTGGAACAACAGTTGGATCATTGTATCGTCTGTGATGTCGAACTTGTCATCAAGAGATATGTTGAGAGCTGCTCGTTTCATCCCTAGAGTTCTATGTTTAGCACCAATCCAAAGAGACCAGTCAACTTCGCAAAACATCGCATATGAGTCACTGCACAAGTTCCTTAATGATGAGTATAAAGAATCCTCCTACTCCATGGTGCAGTTCTTGGTAGCTCTGACCCTATGATAGTAGGAGTTACGGGCTGAACTGGTTCAGGGACTTTACGTGAAGCAATCTTAAACAATGGGTGATTGGAGATCATCCAAGTATCAATTGAGAGCAGTAAGGATGCTTGCAAAACTGTTCAGTTCTGCCATTCTAGTTTCCAGAAGAGAGTTCCCATATTTGCACTCACTTGCGTGGAAAGACCCTCCCTTTCTTCAACAGAAGTAGAAATTGATTAGCTCAGCGCTCATCCATCTACCTCACCTGGTGCCTTATTGTGGCCAATTCAGCCTCTTTACACTCTACTTTTCATTACTAGGGCAAACTCCCTTCCTCAGCTTCGAACACTGAGCCTTGGGTTTAGCTCAACGCTCTGCAGTGTGTTCACATAATGCATCGCTTCCCCCTCCTAATGCTAATAATTTTCTTGCACTTCGATCCGAATTCCCACACCAATTCTTTGTTTGTAAATCTTATGTGACCAGCAATAGGTCAATCCTATTTTCCTCAAGGTCTATAGTTTTCGACTCTATCCCAATCCTAATGAATAGAAATGGATTAGTTGTCCGATACTCTAAGAGTCATGACTTCTTGTGCTATTTACATTGAGTTAATATCTCCAACTCAACACATATCATGAATCTCTACCTTTGCCTTGGAACTTTCTACCAAAAATAAGGACAAATTTCTCTATGTGATGTGAATGAGGAGTAGAAGGAGAGTTTTAGTGCAAGAGTTTATGGAAGGGATAGTTTCGATTCTCTCTCGTGTTCCCGTGTATTGTGTAAAAGACATATTTTACATACCTTGGTCCTTCAAGTAGTTGGAGAGAATACCCTTCCTAAGTTTGTCGATGAAGATGATGAGCCAAAACTCCATTGATTTTTGTAGAAGAACCCCAAAAAGAAACCTATTCACACATGATTAGAAAAATCTAAACAAAGTTAATAGAAAAAAATCAACATAATGACTAAAAGATTTCCAAAAACTACTCTTATTCTACTCGTGACTTGAAGAATCACCACACATGGTGGATTAATCACCCAAAAAGGGGATCTTAATCACACCAAAAATGGCTCATCTCAACAAGTTATTGTAAATCTTGCAAGCCGCAAATGCTCACAAGAGCGTAATGAAATGAAGAACTCAAAAAATCGACATGAAAAGCTTGCATACACGTCATCTTCATGTCATAAACCATCATGTAAGTGACAAGAGAACGTTCCCGAGCAACGGGGCCAAAAGTTGTTGACGTTGTAGCATCACAACTCATACTTGTCAAACCAGGAAGCATCTCATGAGACCCAAATGTTTGCGTAGAAGCACTCAGCAGACGTAATGGCGCTTCATCAACGTATGATTAACAACGTTATTAACAAGAAGATACAACATAAGCATCGCAAATGATGCACATAATCCTAATCACAAGCATAATAGCGACGTAATCATACATCAACGTGTCACAAGCGTTAGACAAGAAGAGAACAAGCATGCATGCACATCATGACGACAAAAGAGTAAGAGTCTAACTACAAACTAGCATTATCTCATTACTTCTAAAAAAGCTCTCCCAAAAGAAGAGGTGGAAACCTCTTTATATACAAAATGGCAAAAAAGCATGCTATGTGGGATTTCTAAACTGAAAGGAGAATGAATCCCACTTATTCTCGAGTGTGCCACTCACACACACCTATACAAGAGTGCTTTATTAACTGAATGAAAGGTAGAAAAAGGTACAAATGATGATGAAAATAGAGCGGATCCAAGAAATATATGTTGTATCTTCAACAACATGACACATTAATGTTTGGAATGGGCTGACGCATTGGTTAATCCAAATGGCATAACCCTAAATGCATAAATGCCCCATTTTGTTGTAAGGGTTGTCTTGTGTTGATCTTCTATTGCAATAGGTACTTGGCTATATCTTGAAAATCCATCCAAGAAACTATAGACCTCTTTGCCAACTACTCTTTCCAATAAGTGATCTATTATTTGCAATGGATAGCTGTCCCTTAAAGTTGGAGCATTAACTTTCTTCAAGTTAATACAAACCCTAAGTTTACCATTTTTCTTTGGAACTAAAATTATAGGAGAAATCCACTCATATAACTCAATTTCATAATTCAAATTGGCAGCCAACAACTTGTCAATTTTCCTCTTTTATCTTTGCCGAGTATTTATCATTGAAGGTGTAGTGTCTTTGCTTACTAGGCTTTGCATATGGAGCAATCGGTATCTTATATTCACAAATCTTAAGATCTTTGCCCTTCAAATCTTTATAATTGTAAGCAAACACATCCCTATATTCTTAAGCTAATTCTATCAAAGCTTATTCCTCATGTTCTTCCATATCATCAGTTATGACAATGTTTCTATCTTCTCCTTCTTCCTTGGTGATTACTACCTTTTTGGTCTGTTCCTCATGGTCATCACCTTTCTTCTTTTCTCTTCTTGGTTTAATTTTGAAACATAGTATCTCTTCCACCTCATAGTGCTTAAAATTTGAGGGTACATCAAATTTTTTCTCTTCCACTCTAGATTCCTCTTGTTTTGTCTTGTTTTTCAGAGTCTTGATTCTCACTTCTCTCTTTATGTACACACTATTTATACTTTCTTGAGATTCTATCTCTGATTACATCATCTTCTTGAACTACTTCTAAGTAAGTTTCTTTTTGTTGATCAGAAGTGCTTAGTCATCTTGGAAATTATTTTGTTGGTCTACATAAATCATCTTTACTCTATATGAAAAATATCATACCCCTCCTCGTTTTGGAAGTTTATCCCCACATACTCATAATTGGCTATATCTAATGTAGATAGAATTTGACTCCACTCATATGGTTAAAACTCTTCATCATCAAACTTCTTAAGTATATATCTTTCATCTTCAATTCCTCTCCGCTCCTTAAAATCCTCCTATTTTATCAGAATTGTTTCCATAATGGTGGTTCAATATCACTTTCACTTTCTCCTCCTAATTCCTCACTTGTGTCCTGAATTTGATGTATCTTGAACCACTCTTGAGGGGATATATCATAGAATTGTCCATTTTTTAGGTTTAGTTTGGTGATTTTCCCTTGATTCTTGAGATACAAGCAATATTTTCCCCAATCTTGTACTATTTGCATTTGTCTCATAAAAGGCCTACCTAGGATAATCTCATAGGAAGTTAATTGTGGAAATTCTACTACAAGAAATGTATATTCTATTTCTATTCCATGTTTTGAGTTGAGGTCTCTGATTTGACATATAATTGTTTGTGATATACATGAATGTGGCTGCATCTAACTCAAACCTTCCATTTCCAAATGTAGGGCTTGTAAATCTGGCTCTCTATGATCATTATTCTCCCATCCAACAGGATCTTGATATTCGTCTAGAGAATGAAAATCATTCATGTAGTTTTGTCTAGTTATTAGTTTTTCATTTTCCTCTACTGGAGTGCATTTGATAGGAGCTACATTTGTGGGTATGGGAGTTTGTTGCCCTAATACTAGCCTTGGTTGTTCCTCAAACCCTAATTCTCTTTCTTGCTTGTATTGGCTTGAGTAGTCTTTTTCCTTGATAGGTTGTTTGTTGTAAAAACACTCTTCCCTAGTATGGTTGGTCCATTTTCTTTCTAGGGTATAGTATTTCAATGCTTTCTTGTCATGCAAGTGTTGAGGTCTTTGATATTGCCATTGATGTATCAAATGGTTTTCCCCATAGTTATAGCCTTTCTTCATTGGTGTTATTCTAGTATTTACTAGGTTTTCCTTAGTAGTAGTCTCTAGATCCTTTTCTATAATTTTGGCTAATTCCTCTATAGGTGATATCCTATTTTCATGCGTTTTTAGTTGGTCAAATGTCATTAGGTCATGCCCTCTATTATCTTTCAAGTCTATAGCTTTTTTGACACATGAATCTAAATCAGGACACCTTCTATAATAAACCAAAGTTCTAAGTTGAGCACTTCTCAGGCCTTTTATGAATAGAGAAACTTGTCTTGCCATTGACGGAACCTCATCCTTTGGACATCTATCTATATACTGCTTAAATCTCCTTGTAGCCTCTCTCACATTTTCCTCCTTCTATTGCTTAAAACTATGGATCAAAGTAGTTGTACTATGTTTTATCCAAGTTTTTGAAAATTCCCCTATGAAGGCTTCCAAGAAGGATTCTATGTTGATACATTTCGTTCCTCAAAGGTATGAACCAAGACAATTCGAGTCCTGTCAAAGTTAGCCCAAATTCTTCAAATTGTACTTTATAATTCTCCACTTCTTCAATCCTAATTAATTGTTTAAACTCAGCAACATGTGCATGAGGATTTGAATACCCTTCATACTAATTTTTCATACACTTTGCCACTTGATATGGCCTCAACATTCTCCCCTCGACCTACCAATTTGGTCTCCTTACTTGGAAATCTGGCATGTCCTCTCCTTCTCTTCCAAAGGGATTTGGAGAATTATATAGTCTCCTTTCTTTTTATTGCTCTATTGGAGTGTGGTTTCTACTTGGCCTAAGTATGTCAGATTGTCCCAAATCCTCATCACAAGGTCTTTTGTCTGCACATTGGCCAAGATCATCGGAATTTTCTAGATCATGAGTTAACACATATACACATCCTTGTCTATCCTCATATCTACCATCTCTGAATTGTCTCAATTAAATTCAGAGAAATTTCTAAGTTTCTCAATCTCATGAGATTCTTGTGCATTCCATGCTGATAAACATAGGTATCAAACATATTTGTGTACATGTATTTGAGGATATTCCTATAATCTCCTATGTCTATGTGTTCCTCTTCTAAATTCAAATTTTCCATACTTGGTGACTAATTTGTGAGCTCCTTCTGATAATTAGCTTGGAATTGTTATTTCTTAGCCTCACTATGGGTTTCAAAATGTATAATGGTAGTTCTAGATCTTAGTACCATTCACTTCTATATCTGGAGAACCTAAATTATCGGTTTGAAAAACCCCAATTTATCAATAAATTGGAGATTCGATCTTGAAAAGTTAGCTCCTCCCACTTTTGGCCAAAAGATCTTTTCTTTTCATTTGTGATTTGTCCTAGTTGTAATTTCCTTGAATTTTCCCTTAGTTTTGTACTAACAAAACTCACAATTGTAAATGACAATCATGTTTTCAAGAAGAGAAAAACACGATTCTCAAAAATCACGATTTTCTGTTGAAAATTGTAACTGTGAGACACAATCATGTTTTTTTTTTTTAATTCCACAGAACAGGATTTTATGAAACTACGATTATGGAAATTGTGATTATCACTAAAAATCAAGTTTTTAATGGAATGATACGATTTTGAGTCCAAATCGTGAAATTCTAGACTCAAAATCATGTTTCTATGAAAATCGTGATTTTTCACATTTTTGTGGAATTTCATGATTTTGTGTGAAAATCGCGATTTTCATACAGAATTGCATTTTTCCTTGCAATCGTAATTTTTTCACAATTTTGTGGAATTTTTGGATTTTCAAGTGAAAATCGCGATTTTCTCACAAAATTGCATTTTAGTCAGAATCGTGTTTTTTTTTCCACGATTTCGTGAGTGTCAATGATTTTGAGCTCAAAATCGTGAAATTTTGATATCTCAAAATCATGATTTTCAGTCACAATCGTGATTGCTCACAATCATGATTGCTCACAATCGTGAAAAAAACTATTTTTCAGAAAATCGTGTTTTTCTTGCACAAAATCACGATTTTGTGCAAGTTTAAGTAATAAATTTTATTTGATTTTCTCTTGATTTTTTTAATCACTACAAAAGCACCCGATCAAAAAAATAACATGCAATAAAACTTTTTTCTAAAATTTATAAAAAAACTATTAAAATTCAAAATTTCCAAAAATTGTGATTTCGAACAAATTCATGATTTTCAGCTTTCTTATTGATTTTTTTTTGTTTTCAGATTGCAAAATTTTTTGTAATGATTCTTACCTTTACAATGGGTCTCTTCTCTCAATCTTGCTTATAGGATGCCGGGAGCCAGATTTTTGTAGCTCGGTCTCTCTCTCTCTCTCACTCACTCTCACTCACAAATGAGATTTTTACCTTCAAAACTTACTTTTATAGCTTCCAAAAAATCGCAATTTTGTGCCAAATTGTACCCTTTTTACTATATCTTCAGACAATCTATCTCAATTCGTACCTCTAATGATTATAATCCTTACTTCCCAAGCAATTCAACACTTTACCTATGTTCTTTCCTTAACAAAAAATCACGATTCTGTGCATGAGATGCAAATTTTGCAAAAAAATTCAAATCTAGTACTTACCCTTTCCACTTGTATTCACTATCATTCCTTGGTTGATGTACCCATGCATTCAAATTTCTGAAATTAAAAAGAGGCTACCAAATCCAGAAAACCATGATTCCCTACTCAAAATCGTGAGTTTTGGTTCTTTCAAAAAATCATGTTTCTTTTCAGTTTGCATCCAATCATCTCTTCCCTCTTCACTTTGTTCCTACAAGCATCAAAGAATTAATTAAAATTTTGATTTTATTAAAGAAAAAGTGAAGGAAACACTTTGTTGCTTTTTATGTAATTTTTTCAAATTTTTATGAACTTTCGTTAAACTTTACTGATCAAAACAATTTCTCACAATCAATACCTCTCACCTTCCATCAATTCCATTATAAGAAGAAATTTTTTTGTATTTTTTCAAAATCATTTTTCTCTATTTTTTGGTATTTTTGCCCTAAATAAAAAGAAAACAATTTATCTAGGGCTTCTTTTGATGATTGAATGATCTTGAAAATTGAAAATGAATGCCAAATGTCTACCATGATCAATAAACAACAAGACACTCCACATGCATCAGCGTTTTTTTTGGCAAATGAAGAAATCAATTTGTACAAAGACAAGCACATTCATTCACTTTCCTTTTATCAAATGAAGCAATATTTTCCCAAAAGACAAGCACAATTACCTAGAATAAGCAAATGAAGCAATCAATTTGCACAAAGACAAGCACATTCACCTTCCTAAAGGTAAAGGAAGCAATCTTTTCCCAAAAGACAAGCACATATACCTTCTTTTCAATGCACACATGAAAAAAATATAATTTTACCTTTCCCAAAAGTGTTTGTTTCCATCAATATTGGAAGATCCATCAAGGTCCAAAGCTCCAATGGTAGCTTTACTTACTTCCCCCGCAAAGGCGCCAAATGATGTTTGTTATACTTTGGAGTTGTCCTCTCCAATCATCATAGTATAACGGATTATCATAAAAAACACCTTTAATATGTCAATCGAGGAAGTCTACTAAGATGACAACCCCTTCTTGTACCAATGGGATCTAACAAATTACAAGAAAAGACCATATTATGTGAGATTTTCTTGAAGAAGAAGTTGAAAACTAGGGTTTGAAATATCTTGAAGTAGGAATAAGTATTTTTTATGATTCTTGTGCCAAAGCGTGCTATTTTTCATGTAGATTCCAAATATGAACTTAGATTTAAATTTGACTACCTGTATCATCATGATGAGACAATCATGATTATGAGAAAAGAGGTATTCTTCTCATCCAACATTATTTTCTTGCAAATAACCATTCAATATTGTAAAAGACTCCTCTCCTCACAAGATTCACTCAGTAATACACAGGTCTCACGAACAAATTCCATGAAAAACACAAGGAAAATATTGACATTCAGCCATGAAAACTAGAGAAAAGGGAGAAAACACGATTCTCTGCTAAAAGCTCTCAAATTCATATTCAGGAAGTACAAATGATCAGCATCTCTCCAAAATACAAAATTTTGACCCTTATACTTTTTCAAGTGTCCATGTTCACACTTGAAATTAGGTCCTTTCAACTTCTAATCTAAAAGTAATTAAGTTTGAGAGTTGCAAAAATTCTCTAAAAAATAGATAACATCTTATGGATCATGAGGAAGACTCTTCCTCATTTTTACATCATTATGATAATCACATGTACAAATTTTTCTATTTTACAAAATCCTTTTGACCTCAAAAAACATATTCTAACACCATAGCTTAACCATTATTGACTGATAGTTATGAAAAGTATCTTAGAGTGTATGATGAACCTATCTTGAGAAGAAGAGAGCTTATAGGGCATCACTTTACTTAGAAGACTCTTAAGCAGATAAAGTTTGGAGAGAGATCATTTCTTACTAAAAAAGAAAGATAAAAGTTCATAGAAGCTATCAAGGGACAGAAGAAAGCATTTTCTCTTTTACCACATGAGATAGGGTGTGTAGATCCAAAACAAGCTCCACCCATGATCATCTTTGTAGCGTCACATATTCCATGGAATATTTGGCCTATACGAGATGCAAAGGCTCATTTACCAAATTTAATGAGATTGTTAAAGGAAAAGATATGCAAATATTGGAATCGTCTTCAATGCTATATTTGAATAGGTGGCTCATGATGCCAAAGAAGAATTGGAAACTTTGCTTCATCTAGGATTTGCAACCTCTGAATAAAGTCACGTTTAGAAATGTAGGGACATGAACCATAGTATATTAGTTTTTATAAGCTTTTGCTAGGCATTCCATCTACTCCATGGATGATCTCTATTCAGGGTATGACTAGTTTTATTTGGCTATTGAGAACAGAGACATTATGATGATGAAGACTCCACGGGGCCTTGTATGTTTGTGTACTCCATCGATGATCTCTATTCAGGGTATGACTAGTTTTATTTGGCTATTGAGAGCAGAGACATTATGATGATGAAGACTCCACTGGGCCTTGTATGTTTGTGTACTTTTCCACAAGGAGCGACAAATTTTGTAGCTCACATGATGAATTACAGGAATTTGGTCCTAGATGACTTTATACCTTCAATGACTATGCCTTTTATTGATGATATTCTTATAAAAGGTTGTGAGAAGGGAGTGAAAGATGATCTTTAGATACTTTTGATTGTAGAAAATTTGTTGCTGACCATATCTCTACACTACAAGGAATACGGGCGTGTAGCGACGGTTAACGCGACAGAATTTCGTCGCTGTAAAATTGCAACTTGCGTCGGAATTACCGTCGAGCGCGGACCATCGATTATACGATGCAAAAAATGACGGTATTTGCGACGGTCTTTGCCTAACGTCGCTTTAACGACGCTTGTCAAAGGCATCGCTTAAGCGACGCTCTTTAGCATCGCATAAGCGACGCTCTTTAGCATCGCATAAGCGACGCGTTTTAGCGTCGCATAAGCGACGCTTTTTAGCGTCGCATAAGCGACGGTCCATTGTGCGACAGTCCATTATGCGACGGTCTATTGCATCGCTTATACGACGACGCGTTGCATCGCTTATACGACGATCTGTTGACGGACAAAAATTAAAACGTTGGAGGCTCTGCAATCGGCATTTTCACGCATCCGATCGAAGAGCTCTCCAACATTCGCAATTGCACTACGCTTACGAGCTGAAGCAAGTATATGCAGAATTGTTGTTTTGCTTAAGCTCTCTGTTATTGTCTCCCTCTGTCTTTGTTTCTCTCTTTCTACATCTTTGTCTCTTTGAATTTTATCTCTCTCTCTCTCTAGATCTCTCTCTCTCTAGATCTCACTCTCTCTCTCTCTAGATATCTCTCTCTCTCTCTCTAGATCTCTCTCTCTAGATCTCTCTCTCTCTAGATCTCTCTCTCTCTCTCTCTCTCTCTCTCTCTCTCTCTCTTCTCTCTTTTTATTGCAGGTTATTCAAGAAGCTAACCAAGCAAAAACTATGGATCACAATTGTAAGTACAATTTCTATTATTTGTAGATCATTTGAATTGTGTTATTTTCATTACATACCATACTCACACTTATTGATATGCACTCATACACTTATACATGACGAAGAAGCACACACACATGCATATACCTACATATACACATATACATGCACATACACACACATACACAGAGTTATACATATACACACACATACACAAGAACATGCACATATTGATACATACATATACACTTATACATGCACATGCATATACATACATATACGCACACATACACATGCACATATACACATATACATGCACATACACACACATACACATAGAGTTATACATATACATGCATATACATATACACACATACACATGCACATGCACATACTCATACACACATATGCACTTATACATGCACATGCACATACATACATATACACACACATACACATGCACATACATACATATACACACACATACACATGCACATACATACATATACACACACATACATATACACTTAGGTACACACATATGAATGAATTATATAATTAAAGTATTAAAACACATGCTTAATATAAACAATAATAAAAATCAATAGAACAAAACTCTTCATTACTTAATACCATACACACAATTCAAAACATGACTGAAATGAAAAATATATAGATAAATATATGTATATATCAATGTAAATACATAATCCAATGTCATAATCAACGTCTAAAATCCTAATCATCGTCATCATGATCATCATCATCATCAGCAATATCATGATCAGATGGATCTTCCTCATCCTCATCCTCATGATCACCCTGTGACGATCGAGATCGTCCCTCCTGTGTCTGTCTCTCCACCTCATCCATATTTGTCTCCCCATAATACTCTTGTATTACATATAACAAACATAAATCAATAAAATAATTAAAACATTCATAACAACAAAATAATTATATAAAATTTAAAAATACTCACAAAGGCATCAGGATGATCTTGTATATACTCGCTCAAACGCCGATATCCAAAATGTGTAGCATACTCGATCTCGTGTTTCGTAGGATATCGGCCATAATCCTTTCGCTGCAATGAAACAAATAAAAAACATTAGTTGCTTGCATTTTAACTAAAATAAAAAATATACTCACAATAACACATATACTTACAAACGTAGCTACAAAACCATTATGGCCCATTTGGCCTAAGTGCGATGTGTGGCCCGACTCCACTCTCTTCCTTGCAGCAGCCTGTTTATTCAAGGAAAAAAATACATAAATTAAATTAAAAAATTACTAAAATATCTAAAAATTATAAATATAAACTATTAATTTGTGTACCTTCTGCTGAGGAAATGACTCCTGAAGACGTAGCTGTCTACGAAAAAACTGCCACGACTCAGGTGGTATGTTAGCTCGCCTCTTATTTTTTTCGACCATACAATATCTCCTGTTAGTTTAATCTCAAACAGAAAAAAATGTCAGAATACATACACATATATACACGCATATACACATACATATACACATACACATACCCACATACACATATACATGCAAACATATACGCATGCATATATGTATATATATACACATATACATACATATAACATAAACACACATATACATATCCACATATATACGTACACACACATGCATGCATATACACTCATTCATACAAAATACATGCATTTATCCCACAATAATATGTGTTGTGTATATGTGAATATGTGTGTATGTATAAATGTGTATATGTGAATATGTGTGTATGTATAAATGTGTATATGTGAATATGTGTGTATGTGTAAATATGTATATGTGAATTTTTTATTTATGTAGATAATCAAATTATTAATATCAAATACCATTATTTGTAGATTCTGATCAATCAGATGGAACTCCACCACCGTCTCCTCATCGTGCAACGACTTTATACTGTAAGTATATGAAATATTTAATTTTAACTATATTTGATGGATACATAACTTATATTTTTTTTTTATGTTTCTTATGATGTGCAGATTCTGATCAATCAGAGGGTACTCCACCACCTCCTACCCATGCAACGACTTCACATGTGTCCTCCGATAGGAATTATGATGAATTTTACTATCAAGAGCATATTATATGTTGGTGTAACTCTTGTTATGGCACGTATCGAAGACCACGATTGGAATGTATTGAACATGAGGCAGAGTATGGTACTTTTGAGCATGCACCATCACCTAGTCAACGTGATAATGCTTGGGTATGTATTTTCTATATATATTAATGTCATTTTTTTATTTAAAAACCATGTATAAAATCAAATTATTATTGATATACAGGAATACTTGCTCGATGATGATGATGATAATGATTTTTCTCATAATGTTAATATACCTCACGTCATGGACTTGCTGTTCATCAATTACAAGCAGAGAGTGAAACGGCTGGAGATTATCCATTGCCAGCTCGTGATCGTTCTTTAGTACAAACATATGATAGAAGAAGATATGGAGGATGGAATAGAGGACCACTTCCTTTAGATGGAGAGGTTTTCAACTTTTGGGGTAATCGCTATATGATTGCTCCATCCACTATTACTAATGCTGGTCATGGTCTCTTTATTGTAGAGGATTTGTATGTGCCTCCGAACTCTGAAGTCACTCTTATGTCATTTTGTGGTCCTATATATGGATGGGGAGATTGGCATCGACTTTCACGTTATGTTCAAAGCATGAGTACTTATGGAATATGCTTGAACGCAGCATCTCTTACTAGTAGAAGGATTTTACATGCAAAAAATGAAAGATTATATATTGATGGAAGACCTTACACACATGGAAATATAGCAGGTTTAATAAATAGTAGTCGAGGGTTACATAATAGTTCAAGGACTAATTGCACATTTGAGGAGCATGAAAATAGTCATGAATCACCATACATGAGTAGAGATGTATCAAGATACATAGTTGTCAATGCTATTACTACATTACATGCTGGTGATGAACTATTAGTGAATTATGGATGGCGTAGACCTCCAAGAGCACCTTTTAGCTAGAGAGAATAAAAGTTTTCTATCCATATTTAATAAGTTATATACTTAATTTTATATTTGAAGTTTAATTTTTATTCATTTATGGAATACTAATGAGTTTTATTTATATGTGTAGATTCCAACGTATGATGTTGATGATATTCGTCCACAACATTCACAATTACCAATAAGACCTCATTTATCAGAAGCTTCCATGAGGAGGCTACGCAAAACTAAGCCTGTGCAATATGCAAAGTTGAAAGATCTATATTCAAAAGATGATAAAGTACAAGATTTATGTGACAATGATGAAGATGATGGCATGGCAGATTTTATTGAGGATTGGTATCAAAATGACAGTGAGAGCCTGGATATTTCTAAAAATGAGAAATATCTTCGAGAGGAATGTCTAAAGCATGTATATGAAGGAAGTCGTTTGACACGACTAAGTGCGAGCTTACTTATTCTCAACCTTCAAAATCGTTTTGGATGGAGTAATGTATCTGTTTCGACACTATTAAGGTATAATTTTCAATTTTCTATCTATTTATATATATGCGCATCTTTTAAAACTATTAATGCATCTTTCAAAATATTCGTAAAAAATTTGATTGTTTGGATGGCAGGATACGATTGTTTGTTTTGGAGGATATGAAGTATGTACCTTCATTGAATGATTTGTCGATTCACGCATATGTTCAGTTTGAAAGTGTGAGAAGCGGATTTATAATTTGTATTCAAAGAATTTGACACTGTTTATAGGCCATACAATGGTGACCGGGATGCATCGCATGCACAGAGGTTACTCAAGATAGAGCAATCTGATTATAATGGACTAGTGCCAGCAAGATTCCTAGGGTATGCAGTAAACCTCTTGCATGTCAATGATGAGCATTTGAACTTTAGGATACAAAGTGGAACTCATGGTGGCTTGAGAGGATCACACATATACATGCAAGAGGTTTACTGCATACCCCAGGAATCCTGCTAGTACTAGTCCCTTATAATCAGGTTGCTCTATCTTGAGTAACCTCTGTGCATGCGATTCATCCAGGTCACCATCGTATGGCCTATAAACAGTGCCAAATTCTTTGAATAGCAATTATAAACTCTCTTCTCGCACTTTCAAACTGAACATATGATAGAATCGACAAATCATTCAATGAAAGTATATACTTCATATCCTCCAAAACAAACAATCATATCCTGCCATCCAAAACAATCAAATTTTGCGGAAATATTTTGAAAGATGCACATAAGCATACACATATATAAAATTATATGCATATATATATGTATATTTATTTATTTACTTTCTTTAATATATCATTTTTTTGATAAACTTACAGGTTATTATCTGAAAAGTTTTTACCAAGTCAAAATATTCTTCCTACCTCACATGATGAAATGAAGAAGATAATCAACAATCTTGGTATGGATTATCAATGTATACATGCATGTCCTAACGATTGTATTTTATATAGAGGTGAATATGCAGACTCTTTGACATGTCCCAAATGTCAATCTCCTCGATATAAGGGTGAAGAAGGTAAAATCCCGAATAAGGTATTGAGACATTTTCCATTGGCTCCACGGATTAGACATATGTTTCAAAGCCCCGAATTATCAAAGCTTTTGACTTGGGGACATGATCACAAAAGTACTGATGGAATAATCAGAATTCCTCATGATAGTGTTGCTTTTCAGCATATTGATTCTACATGGCCTGAATTTGCACAAAATCCACAGAATCTAAAGTTAGGAGTTGCATTAGATGGGGTTAATCCATTCTCCATGAAATCCAGTAAATGGTCAACATGGCCAGTGGTAGTCATAAACTACAATCTTCCGCCATATCTTAGCATTAAAAAGGAACATTTAATGCTTTCACTTTTAATCCCAGGCAAAAGACAAGTTAAAGATATGAATGTATATCTTGCTCCTCTCATTGACGATCTTCAAGAGTTATGGAGAGGTATTAATGTCATTGATATATCAAAAAGCATCAATGAAAGACATATTACGATTCGTGGTATTGTGGCTTGGACTATTCACGATTTTCCTGGATATGGCGTTTGTTCTGGTATTGATGTAATTTTTTTATTCAATATGCATGTAAATAAATATGATTTAATCTAATTATATTTTTATCCTTTTCCATGATGCAAGAATATCTACTAAGGGTTATAAAGCTTGTCCATATTGTGGTGATTGGTTGAGATCAATCTATAGTAAGAATCTCAACAAAAATATTTATCTTCGACATCGACGATTCTTGCCTGATGATCATCCATTAAGATCTAAAAGAGAAGCGATACATTTTAATGGAAAGCTTGAAACAGGCCAGTATCCAAAACCTATGATGCCTATGGATTGGTATAAAAAATGGACAGATGGACCTCTGATAGATCCAGAAGCAAAAATCTTCAGTGATGATTCAGATAATGAGTATGTGAACAAAGGTAAAGGGAAATTGGCACTCGCAGAGAACATATCAATATGGTATTCTTTGGAGTATTGGAAAGAGTTAAAAGTATGTCATCTTCTTGATCCTATGCATATATTCAAAAATATTGGTTATTCACTATGGCAGCATCTTCTTGGACTAAAAGATACCACAACATCAAGGAATGATTTGAAAGATCAAAAATCCAAACCAAAGTTATGGCCAGTTTTTGATAGACATCGACAAGAAATGACTTATGCATCTGCTCCTTGGGTACTTACGACAAAAGAGATACAGACTATCAACAATAGAATTCAATTGATCAAGACTCCTACAGGATATGGAGCATCGTTTCAAAACATGTTTACTATGGATGATAAGAGCTTATCTGGATTAAAGACCCATGACTGACATAACTTTTTGAAACATATTTTACCTTTGGTTATCGATGGATGTACAACGAAAGGAGTACGAGATGTGATCTATCGTCTTGGATCACTTATAAGGTAATTATGATACTTTTATATTTAATATGTATGAATATTGGATATCTTTTATTTTTTAATTAACTTCTTTACAATTGTTTTTATGATTTGTATAGGTGGATTACATCCAAAGAGATCGATAAAAATTCGATCCCACAAAAAAAACGTGAATGCAAAGAGCTACTATGTTTGATGGAAAAAGAACTTCCTACTTCATTTTTTGATATTCAAGTTCATTTACTAGTCCATCTTGTAGATGAGATAGAGATTGCTGGTGTTGTCAACACTCGATGGATGTTTTGGGTCGAGCGATTTATGGGAATACTAAAAGGTTATGTGCGACAAAGAGAAAAACCAAAAGGATCCATGGCAAAGGGTTGGACGCTTGAAGAGTGCATGTATTACGTTAGTGAGTACCTTGAAAGAGTTCATGAAGAAGTTCCATGTGCATGGACCAACGAGTCTTCTTCAAAAATAACAGATGAGGTATTATTAGGTAAGGGGGTTCCATTCTTATTTACATTTCAAGAAAAAAATGATGTTTCTACTTTTGTAGCATATAATAGCGAATGCATGCAAGCATTCGTTAGCGAGTACGAGGAACTTCAAAGTCTCCAAAGTAAAAGGCGAAAAAACAAAAGATCTAGACGTAATCTCGATAATAATGAGATTACAGATATACCTTCTTTCACGGATTGGCTATATAGTCGTTTGCAACGCGCCAACGCAAATAATGAAGAAATCTCAGATGAGCAAAGAGAGTTAATGATAGGTTGTGAACAAAAGGTAATTTTATTAAAATATATATTTTATTTTTTTCATATATGTATGTTAGTTTCTATTTACTAATTCAATTTATTTTGCAGGCTCGAATGTTCACTAATATGTGGGCTTTTGGACAGCATATTAGAATCAAATCCATTGATTCTTTACGTAAAACAGAGGATTCTAGTATTGTTGCTTGTTTCAAGCAACTATCACGTGCTAGCTCAAAAGACACGAACCTTATAGATAGCAAACTTGGTTACGTAGGAACTATTGTTGGTATCTACGAAATTTCATTTCGTACATTCAAACAGGTAGAAAAAAGTTTATATATTTTTTTTAGAGTTAGTTATTTTTTTAAGCACCTAATAATGGGACGTTTTTGTTGTTATATATTGTGATAGGTCATTTTGAAGGTTGATTGGTATCGAGCGGAGTATAAAGGTAGTAATTCTACAATAAGAAAGGAATTATCTGGGTTTTGGGCAATTGATTCTTCCAAGGTAATGTGATCTACTAAAGAACCATATATTCTTCCTAGGCATATTGAACAAGCATTTTTTTATAAAAACCCAGATGCTCATCCTTGGTGGCAAGTCATTCATGTGCAACCTAGAGGTAGGTCATTGTTTGAACAGTTTATTGTTAGAGAGATTGAAGAAAGTCCTCTTGATGATTCAACATCAGATACTGATACATCAACGTCTGGAATAGAAATTAGACTCATTATACGTGATAATGATACTAATCTTTTTGATGAAGAGGATAATTCTCTACATGCTGATTCTACTGATGAGGAAGAGGAATTACCAGAAATAGATATTAATCCACCAATAGATGATGTGATTCATGAGAACATAGATTTAACAATAGAAGAAATAAATGAAATCAATAAGGATAATGAAGATGAGACTATATTGATGTCTTACCAAAATGATGGCAATAATGAAAACATATGAGCAGATTAGATAGTAACTTGAAGCTTCTGAATGGATATCAGATAATAGGTTTTTTTTATTAACTTGAATAACGATGAATCCTACTAGAGAGATGAAATCATGTTCTTCTAAGTTAGAACATGAAGCTCGGGGGTATGCCTAATTATTTTATATATAGCTTTATCTTCGAGGAGTAAATTTTTATCATGTATGTATGCATATGTGTGTGTATTCATGTGTATTATATGTATACATATATTAGTATGCATATATATGTATTTCATGTATATGTATGTGTTTGCATGTGTGTGATATATGTATACATGTATTCATGTACGTAATATATGCAAGTGTTTATAATTGTGTACATGTATATATGTATATGTGTCTATGTGTAAATATGTACATGTAAATATGTATGCATGTATATATATGTTTATGTGTGCATGTAGGCATGTACATGTATGTGTAAATATGTACATGTAAATATGTTAGTATGTATATATATATTTATGTGTGCATTTAGGCATGTATGTGTGAAGCATAATATATCTACTCCATTTTATATTTATGTATCCTATCTACATGATGTGTATATATCTTTACATATATTATGAATCATGATCCTCGTTGATTCGAGTAGCTATATATAGAGGCATAAGGTTGGGAGGAGAGACATCTCTCTAGTAGGACGTCGGAGGTGTACATATACTTCAAACATATGGCTAAAAGGTTGAATTAGAGTTTTTAAATTAGGGATTTCAAAACCCTAATATCGAGATTAGTGCTCTCTGTCTCTCTCATAGTGGTTAGCAACGGGATGGCAACGTCGTAGGCAACGGGTTGCTAACGCGTTAGCAACGGGTTCAAGTTGCGAACCCCAAGTTGCGATAAAGTTGCGTACAAATCAATTTTTATTTTAGATTTTTTTATATGTATATGTGTGTGTGTATATATATATATATATATATATATATATATATATATATATATAGATACATAGATACATACATACATATATACACACACACATACATACATACATGGATTATATTATATTACATACATAGCAGTAAATATATACTACATACATACGTGTAATGTAATACACACATTTTTATGTATATATACACATAGTATATACATATTACATTTATACACAACACATAGATGTATACATACATGATACACATGCATACATACATACTACAAAAATAGAAACATGTATATTAGATACATATATAAGTTAATATAAATGCCTTTCAGTAAACATAGAGTAATAGATTTTAGGAATGACATCATACATACATAGATGCATATATAGATACATACATACGTACATACATACATAGCTCTGTCTCTCTCTCTCTCTCTCATATACATACATACCGTGCATTGTCGTGACGATGAGCCATAAGTGTCCGCATCTCTTTTAAACACCACTTAAGGGACCATCCTGTCCCAAACTCTATCTCAAGTGAACTAAGCATGTACTTTTTATCCCTCTCATCATGCTCACTACAAAAATAAAAAACATAATGTAAATAAAACATAAGATATACATTTCAATTTATATGTAAAACTTTTACTTACTTCCATGGTAAGTGGATAAAGCGCAGGTAAGAGTCGCATAGTGCCCGCATTCTTCTCTTGAACTCCAATCCATTCCCTATGTACACAATGTTCCCCTCCGGCTCTATGTCGCACTCTAGTCCTAAGGTGCCTATGCATGTCCTCATAGGCAACTCTGCTCTGCTATCACGTGCTGGAGGTGGTATAGGTGTCCTAAAAATAGATAGATAGAAATAAATAAAAATATGTGCTATAATATCATTAAAAAAAATTATGAAAAAAAACATACCTATGAGCAGATAGCTCTCTTCCTGCATGTGGATCCGCAGAAGAGCCCTCGTCTGATCGTGTAAGCATCTGGATCGTATAATCCAGCTCCTCATCGGACATGTCTGCGTAGTCCCGCATTATGGCCCCTAGAGTATCTGACGGAAGTCTTGCTCTCATAAGACTTTTTATGAGAGTGAGTTTCGCCTTTCTCTCTTTACTGGGATCCATAATACCTAACATATAAAACAAAATGGTTAGAAATCAATATATATACGTGTATGTGTGTGTATGCATGTGTATGTGTGTGCATGCATGTGTATGTGTGTGTATGCATCTGTGTGTATGTGTGTAGGTATATGTGTGTGTTGTCTATGTGTATGTGTGTGTGTCTATGAGTGTGTATGTGTTTATGTATATGTATGTATCTACGTGTGTGTATGTATCTATGTGTGTATGTGTATGCATGTATGTATGCATGTGTGTGTATGCATATGTATGTGTGTGTATGCATCATTATGTGTGTCTATGTATGCATTTGTACGTGTGTATGCATCATTGCATGTGCATGTGTCTATGTGTGTATGTGTGTGTATATGTGTGTGTGTCTATGTGTATGTGTGTGTTTATGAGTGTGTATGTGTTTATGTGTATGTATGTATCTATGTGTGTCTATGTGTCTAAGTGTGTATGTGTATGCATGTATGTATGCATATGTATGTGTATGCATATGTATGTGTGTGTATGCATTATTATGTGTGTCTATGTATGCATGTGTATGTGTGTATGCATCATTACGTGTGTATGTATCTATGTGTGTATGTGTGTGTGTATATGTGTTTGTATGTGTGTATGCATGTGTGTGTATGCATGTGTATGTGTATATGTGTATATGTGTGTGTATATGTGTGTATGCATGTGTGTGTGTATATGTGTGTATATGTTTGTATGCATGTGTGTGTATGCATATGTATGTGTGTGTATGCATTATTATGTGTGTCTATGTATGCATGTGTATGTGTGTATGCATCATTACGTGTGCATGTGTCTATGTGTGTATGTGTGTGTATATGTGTGTGTGTCTATGTGTATGTGTGTGTGTCTATGAGTGTGTATGTATGTATCTATGTGTGTGTATGTGTATGCATGTATGTATGCATATGTGTGTGTATGCATATGTATGTGTGTGTATGCATAATTATGTGTGTATGTGTCTATGTGTGTATGTGTGTGTGTATACATTATGACAGTGTATGTAAGCATGTGCATTATGTATGCATATAAGTATGTATGTATGCATATGCATATGCATATGTATGCATATGCATATGCATTATGTATGCATATGCATATGCATTATGTATGCATATGCATATGCATTATGTATGCATATGCATATGCATGTGTATGCATATGCATGTGTATGCATATGCATGTGTATGCATATGCATGTAAGTATGTATGTATGCATATGTGTGTGTATGCATATGCATGTAAGTATGTATGTATGCATATGCATATGCAATATGTATGCATGTATGTATATGTGTGTGAATGTGTGTGAATGTGTGTGTGAATGTGTGTGTGAATGTGTGTGTACATGTGTCTGTATGTGTGTATGCATGTGTATGTGTGTGTATGCATCATTATGTGTGTGTGTGTGTGTGTGTACATGTGTCTGTATGTGTGTATGCATGTGTATGTGTTTGTATGCATCATTATGTGTGTATGTGTGTGTGTCTATGTGTATGTGTGTGTATCTATGAGTATGTATGTGTTCATGTGTGTGTATGTGTCTATGTGTGTATGTATTTGTGTGTGTGTATGTATCTATGCATGTGCATTATGTATGCATGTAAGTATGTATGTACATTATATGCATATGCATATGCATTATGTATGCAAATGTATGCATGTATGTGTTTATGTGTGTATGTCTCTCTATGTGTGTGTATGCATATATGTGTGTGTATGTGTGTGTATATGTGTCTGTATGTGTGTATGCATGTGTATGTGTGTGTATGCATGTGTATGTGTGTATGTGTCTATGTGTGCATGTGTGTGTATATACTATATGTGTGTGTGTCTATGTGTATGTGTGTGTACCTATGAGTGTGTATGTGTTTATGTGTGTATGTGTCTATGTGTGTGTATGTGTTTATGTGTGTATGTGTATGCATGTATGTGTATGTGTGTGTATGTCTCTCTATGTGTGTGTGTATGCATATGTGTGTGTGTGTATATGTGTGTCTATGTGTGTATGCATGTGTATGTGTGTGGATGCATCATTATGTGTGTATGTCTCTGTGAGTGTATATGTGTGTGTATGTGTGTGAGCGTCTATGTGTGTGTATGTGTGTGCGCGTCTATGTGTATGTGTGTCTGTGTGTGTATGTGTGTGTATCTATGAGTATGTATGTGTTCATGTGTGTGTATGTGTCTATGTGTGTATGTATCTGTGTGTGTGTATGTATCTATGCATGTGCATTATGTATGCATGTAAGTATGTATGTACATTATATGCATATGCATATGCATTATGTATGCAAATGTATGCATGTATGTGTTTATGTGTGTATGTCTCTCTATGTGTGTGTATGCATATATGTGTGTGTATGTGTGTGAGCGTCTATGTGTGTGTATGTGTGTGCGCATCTTGTTTATGTGTGTCTATGTGTGTATTTGTGTGTATGTGTGTGTGTCTGCGTATGTGTGTGTGTGTGTCTATGTGTGTATATGTGTGTGTGTGAGTGTGTGTGTGCGCATACCTTGTGTATGTCTCGCTTCTCTCTCTCCCTCTCGCGCGCTGTATGTCTCTCTCTCTCTCTCGGTCTGTGTTCTTCCTCGCGTTCAAGGCCCGGCACAAATGTGCCGGGAGAATTGAATTTTTTTTTTTACATTCCAGAGCGTCGCATATGCGACGCTCTGTAGTTTGCCATCATCGTTAAGTGCGTTGCTAACTTGCGACGCTACTAGCGATGCTTCTGGTTTAGCGTCGCTTATGCGATGCTATCGTCGCTTATGCGATGAGGCTCGGCCAAAAAAAAAATCCGAAATTTTTACCGTCGCTTATGCGACGGTTTCGTCGCATAAGCGATGGTTTTCGTTTTTTTCCCGATTCGGGGGCGTCGCTACGCCCCCCTTTTTCTTGTAGTGCTAATTGTGAGAAGATTTTTGAGAGATTCAAAGAGGCAGGGCTCATATTTTCTCTAGAGAAATCTATTTTTGGAGTCGACAAGGTCCTCATTGTAGGACGTCTATGTGGACATTATGGCTGCAAGCCATACTCATAGAAACTTGAGGCCATTGGTAGGATTTCTAAGGTGTGTCGTAATATCATTGAGGTAAAACTATGGAAGCCAAGAGGCAAAGCAAAGATGCAAGAGTGTGGAGAATGCTCTAAGCAAGCTCCTAGAAGATCAACAAGAGAGAAGAAACAACCAAAAAGGTATGGATATGATTCCACATTTTTCATAGAGCATTTAATCTACTTGGATAAAGACTCAATTTCAGAGGAACCCTGAACCTATGAAGAGGCAAAGGGAAACCTTAATTGCGAAAAGGCCATGAAAGAAGAAAAAGATGCATTGAAGGAGATCGACAGTTGGGATTTGGTTCCAATGTCATCCAATCAAAAGGTGATTGGTTGCAGATGGGTATATAAAGTTAAAAGAAACCCAAATGGATCAATTTGCACATACAAGGCAAGATTAGTTGCTAAAGGATGCTCACAAACTCATGGTATAGACTGTGAGGAAACATTCTCACCAATTGCAAAGACTGCAATCAGAACATTGATAAGTGTAGCTGTTGCAAGAAATTGGAAACTCCTCCAACATTAGGGGAAAAAGTGAACCTTGCATGGGCCTTGTAAGGAACCCTAATTTCTAGGGATTAAGCTTAATTCTGTTCTTGTTTAAGGGGACAAAGTGCATTTAATAGGGTACTTTTTAGTAGGCTAGAGAAGGCTTTTTTTTAGGCTTTACTAGGCCTCTCTCTTTCTTCTTCTAGAGAGAGAGAAAGAGAATCTACTTTCCACATCGTCAAACTCGTACATGTATTTGAATAAAAAAATGAGTTTTTTTTTTAAGTTTCATTTTCAGTGTATATTAACTCAAAAGGGCCTATTTTTTAATATATATGTCAGAAGTCAGTTTTTTGGGCCCATTTTTTGAAGTTTCTTTTAGAAAAAGTATAATTTTCAAACTTCCTCCAAAAGTAAGTGCCACATCTTCAAATCCGTGACTATGCTTCCCCAAAAAAATGACTTTTTTCAAATTTCATCATTTTCAGCCATACACAGTGGAAAAAGACACTTTAACCCATACACATACAAGAAAACACATTTTTTGAGCAAAACATATGTGTTAGAGTCCCTTTCAACCAATTTTTTATCTTTGTTTTTGATATTGTTGGTCATTAGCAAAGATGTTGTTGACATGTATCACAAACTTCATAGTAGAACGTCCTCATGCTCTTGCATCAACAAGTATCCATGTTTGTGTGCCTAGAGAGTTTGCTCCAAATACATGATGCAACAATGATGCCAATGCTCAAAATGAATGTCGTGCAGTTGGAGAAAAAAGTATTGATTATTGGACTCATGGTTCACTATATCCTCTTGATCCAATATCTTCTTACCATCCAACATTCCATAACCTCTCGACTTTACTTTAGTTCATTAGTGTGGGTGAAGCTGGACTATTAGGTTACTGCAAGTGATTATCTACACATTCACATGCTACTGCTAAGTATTGGTTCCAACAATATCAACTCCATCATATGAGGGTGGTCACTTTAGAAAGCACAATCATATCTTTATAAAAACAACTTGCAGATTTGGAACAGGATATAGAAGCAAAACAAAGCACAATTTCAAAGTTAGCTGCCAATCTCCAATAGCTGAAAGAGACTCCACTTGGTATGAGACATAGGAAAAGAGCATTGTCATCCTTTGAAGCTCTTTCAATAGGTGACAGAGCATGCAAATGATGTATATATGAAACAAGGTGAGTATTTGTTTTACTTTTATATGTTTTAATAAAGATTTGTAATGGAATCTTTCATTGTGTAGGTCATTTATTCAAGACATAACTGCTTCATCAACAACACAAGACAAATTCAAGCTGATGAATAACTGTATAAACACCAAAGAAATCACTTTTGCTTTAGAGTTATCCATAGGAAAGTGCATTAGAGTTGTTGAAGCTGAGTTTTCAAAGAAGTGAAAAAGCCTTATCACAGTGCAAGATGTGCAGGCAATATGTGACGAATCGGGCATCAATACAAATGGGTATACTACAATGTACACCCTTCTGAGGCAAGCCTTACAAGCACAAGGTATTTCTCAAAGTATATTTCCATGCCCATATAAAGTTTCTATAAAAAAAAACTTCAAATGAGGATGTGACTCATACTATTGGAAAATATTTATTCATAGAAGACACTATGTCTGCCTCTGTTTATCATCCAAATATTCCCAAGAAGTAATAAAAAATCCTATCTACACAAGGATTTACTTACACTAAATTCAACAATATATTTGTGGATCTTCAGAAGCTTTAACAAGCAATGGTTCACTTTTATAGTTCAACAATCAAACGTACCCCTACTACATTTTATTTGGTGTTGAAGTTTTATTGCATTCAAGTGTCATATTAAGATAATGTTTTCTCTTTTGTGTAGACTGTAATGTTAAGTTAAAGTTCATACTAAAGCTTGATGATTGTCAAATCATAAAGGATCGGCAACTAGAAAGGTTAAGTGTGACGCTAATGAATGAAGTTATGGACCATGCAATGAGTGATGAAACTTTAGGATCCACTTCCCATTTGACTTACAATGTGCAATCAGAGAGAGATATCTCGTGGTTAGGTGCTATAGAAGTTCCCAAAGAAACCAACAATATTATTTCGTGGATTTTTAGTAGGACTCCATGGATTATGGAAGTAATCTCTTCTCAAGTACATGGGCAAAATCTTTCTGTAGATGATATAGGTGATTTTGAGGTAGAATGGCATTTAGGTGCAGACCTTAAGAGTATAAAATGCATGTTCAGTTGTAAACAAGGAACATCTTCTCTCTATCCTTGCCCGTATTATACACAAGGTTAAAAGGATCTAAGAGATCTTTACCTGCAAGGGCATTGATAAGAGTTGATGACTCTGAAGAAATTGATGAAACAGACTCATCGAATCGTAAGGAATGGGAGATATCACTTTTGAGGTGTCCAATGTTACAGGAACCGACTCATGATAAAATAAGCAATGATTGGAACCCCATTATTCCATTTCCATTAGTCAATGTTCACTTTTGAGATGTGAATAGAGATGATGGGAAATAGGAGCTTTGGAATGACCTCTATTCAATTATGACAGACAATGATAGTCAGGTTGATCTCATTAAGACGTGAAAGAAGGTTTGGTCATCGTTAGATCAATTGTTACATTTGATGTGTTTGGTTTCCACTAATGCTTCACAACAAGAATTATTCCAAGTGACTTTGAAGGAATTTACACAGTCATTCATCTTATCTTGGGGAGAAAGCAACATTACACATTACATAGTAAGTTTTGCTTACATTTTTTTATTTGGTTTTAAATACCATGTGTATACCTTATTGACCAGAGCATAGCATATTCTTTTTGCACATGGAGCATATTTTATGAATCGATATGGGTCACTGGAAATTTTTAGTACACAAGGAATGGAGAAGTCACATTATAGGGCGAGAGGTGTTTACTTTAAAAACACTCATCATGGAGGTGGTCTACTCCAACCAAACTATTTAGAGGAAATGTTAAACTGGTTTTTTCGTGCGACATTCGCTAGAAAATATCTAATGGAACGAGCATGTGAGTCACGAATAGCAAAGATTACACGAAAGCTACAACATGATATTGCAAGAGAGAAGTGGAGATCATCATCAAGACCACTACATCATGCCCAATGGCATGCGCAAAGAGCCTGCTAGGGTTCTACTTGGAAACAGCTTCCAAACTTTTAAAATGCATTACTATTTTCAAGGTTTTTAAAAATCCTTTCACTTCAAATAAAATTTTAATGCTTTTGTGAATATACTTTTATTGTCCTGAAACTAATTTTTATCCATTTAAATATAAACATGACAATTCTTAAGTGAAAGGCTATAAATAAAGGTGTCCTTCATCATTTTACCACTTTACAACCTAAGATAATGGCATGCACAAAGTAGACTGCTAGAAAGGATCATGTCGTCTACCCTAGCCATGTGCAAGATACTCAACGCCCAACATGGATGACACCCCACAAGAAGTGTCGAACCACAAGCCACTCTTCTAGACAAAAATGGGTTGCAGGCTGGTAGCATTCCATCACGGGGGAATGAAGCTTCACAAGAGAGAGATGTAGCAGAAGAAATAAATTATTCCCGTCGCACATCTGATGATGAGCCCCCAGTGAGGACACCACTCAAGGCAAGGCCCAAACAACAAGGATGGAGGGAAGTTGTGATGGAGGCAACATCAAATTTAGAGAGTTCCTCGGATGAAGAAAGTAGAAACGAGCCACCATGGAGCAACGATCATATCCCCGTAAACCATCGAGTAACACAAGGAGGCAAGACACTCCCCCCAGGACAAGGACAAAGACCAACGGATGAAGAAAGAGAGAAAGGCCATGCAGAGGAAGTAAATGATGAGGTAGGACCATCTAGGCATGCTGCAAGAAGAAAGAAGAACTATCAACCACATAGTAGACCACCACGACCGCAACCCAACATCCCCCCAAATGCAAGAGCACCGCAAAGGTGCAGAAAGCAAACCAGAGCCTTTGCAGAGATTCGACACTATCAAAAGTTTGTGGAGCTTCTTATTCCACAAAGGTCATTTGCAGGAGTTGTGAAGGAAGAGATCCAACGCTATTGCGCTGGACTTCATATCCAAGGGATAGCCATTGAAGCCCTCCAAGAAGCTGCAGAGGGGTATCTTATTTCAATGCTGGAGAACTTTAACTTGTGTGCCATCCATGCAAAGAGAGTGACAATACAACCTAAAGATTTGTAGCTAGCTAGAAGAATTAGTGGGAATAAAGCTTAACAAATATTTGTACTCCCTTTTTTGGAGAACTTTTTGTATATCCCAAACAATGAATATTTTGTAAATCCCAAATGATGAATATAATCTTTTTCTTTTTATATTTTCTCTCCCAAATGTTTATCTCTTAGTGTACATGTTTTGAAGTCTATTTCTCCTATGTATCTAGGTGTCTTTTTCTAGTACCTCTTTGAAGTGTTTTGCATAGTTTAATCACTCTTTTTACTATACTTCTTGTAAGTGGTGTTGCTATATAATGCATGCAATGGACAAATATTGCCAAAAAAAGGCCTGCCACAGAAACACGGGGATGGGCCCTGCAAAAGTTTTGTAGGGCCTATCCCCGTGTTTCTCTGGTAGGCCTTTTTTTTGCGTTTGTAAGCCATGAAACCACATGGCATGCAATTGGAGCATGTGATTGGCTGTAGATAGGGTGCACTGCATGCTAACCCTCTGACCAATAGCTAAACAATGTTGATGAACATTCAAATGTACTTATTTATTGTTGCATGCTTATATGCACCTAGAGGAGTCTAAGTTTTCTCTAATTATTGCACATAAGAAGAGTATTACACAATTCCCCAAGTCTAGGTTGTAATTCAGGGACATACACTTCCAATATAGGTAACCAATTGCATGGGATGGCCTAGGAATGCAAAAAAAGGCCTACCACAGAAACCCATGGATGGGCCTTGTAAAACTTTTGTAGGGCCCATCCCCGCGTTTTTGTGGCAGGCTTTTTTCTTTGCATTCCTAGGCCATCCCATGCACTTTGGGCAATAGAAATGACAAGAATGATTGGAAAAAGACTGATTAAAGTGTGCAAAAGTTAAGAGATTGTTAAAAACATAAAGATAATACACCTGGAAATTTAAAAAACAATAATTGGTATTATAAAGATTTTACAACTGGCTCTTGGCCTTGAGCCTCTCCACTGCATTATTTCTTCTCTGAAAAGACAGTGGCAATTTGTAAGTCAAAACTGATTGGGATATTAACTGAGGTTCTGTCAATCCAAGACCTAAAGCTATTCCTATTTTACCTAATATTTTTCCTCTAAAGCTAACTCCTAGGGTAGTAAGGGCAAAGGACTTCCTAACCAAATATATACAATTGGTCCCTTGCATTATTGTAGATAGACATAAAACTTTGCTCAAGGCCTTCACACACCAAGTCATGAAGTGTCCTTGAGGGAAAAAGTCCTTGTGGATTATGACAAAATCTTCCTTTGGAAATTTTCCAATGTAATGTGCCAAGGAAGAGCCATGTCCATGGGCAACATGGTCACCACCACTCCTTGCTCCAAATTTATCCACTTGGATTGCTTCCTGCACATAGTCAATCATAAAATTAAATAGATAGATCTTGTATGAATATGAGACAACCATAAATGTCATTAGATACTTACATCTTGAAGCCTATCTTCATCCTCTCCTCTTCCCATTGCATCTAGTGGAATCGATGAGTGGGCCATGCCACTTTGCTCCACAATAGGGGATGTTGGAATCTTTTTCTCCAAAATTCTTTCCCTTGCTGCGGTGTGGTAGAGATCCGAATCCCAAGTTGGCAATCCAATGAGATCATCTCGAAGCTCAGGGTTCTATCCACAGGGAGGACGTGTAATATTATGTCAGATAGAAAATGTGTATGACAATATAGACAGCAATTAAGGGAAAACTGGATACGTAGTGAAAGGGGGGAAGTATACGTGCGGAAAAGGTCCACAATTTTGATCGGTAAGGGAGTTCGCATCCATATGGCAGGATTTTTTTTGGAAAGTTGCTGAAGAGGGGAAAAAAATGGCACATCTGCACACATGCTGGGGGGGAGAGCTTGGACTATTAGGGAAGGTCTCGAAGAGCAAGAAGAGAGGGGTACTCCCGGTTCGCTGGCCTGGTGGTTGGGCCTCTCGCCTCTTGAGGCGGGGGTGAGGGTTCAACCCCTGACAGCAACATGTAGGGACATATAAATTCCAGGAACTGATGTATGTGGTTGTTGGCCACCGTTTTACCATCCCCGCGGTAGTTGTGACCGCCCTTTAACCCAGTTGTAAACCCTTGTTCTTGTGGGATAAGGGGGGTCCCATGGGTACTATGCCCTTCCTTGTACAGTTGTAATTTCAAAGTTAAAGTCTAGGGGAGTAGGCCTCGGCCGAACCTCCATTTTAAAAAAAAAGAAGAGAGGGGTAGGAGGGAGTTCTCGGGCCATTGGGGACCAAAAGAAGAGGCATATGTAGGAGTTCGCGCTGTGCGCATCGAGCACACAAGCTGAACAGAGTTTTTTAGTGACGATTAGAGAGAATGGGCATTATGCGTGCACGGTGGAGGGCAGCGTGAAAAAGGAAAAGACCTTCTCGCCTTTTGGTAGCGGGGGAGCAGACGGGAAAGACAGATTTGATTTGAGGGTTAAAGAGCTTGATTGCGAAACAAGTTTAAGCAACCTCCATGGCCTGTTGTCGAAGCATAGCTCCTTATGTCGACAGTGATCACGGTTTCTACGTCCAATACAATTAAGTATGTTATCATGTCTATGCATGCCTTGCACCTGCGATCACTTAGCATATGGATTCTTGGACAATTATTGCAGTCTTTTTCAGATTTTCCTTCATGGAAATGTCAATATGTAGCTTCCAAATGTGTGGCTGTGGGATATGATTGATGAATTTATTTATCAGTTTTAGTCTTGTTGCCAATACAGAGCAAAGTTAAAGGCCAAAATTTGAGCAAAAACTCGCTTTCATCCAAGAGTATGCAGATGTCTGGAGCGTACATGGAGTTCGCAACCACCTTTAGGCCCTCATTGAGAAATCAAATATAATTCAATCTCTAGAATATTCACGAGGGACTCAAACAGTGGGAATATGTCTATGTTTGTCATGGCGATCTTTGTTTCGATGCTTCGGAGGATGGATCCACTCTAGTATTTCTTGCTGCACTGTGGCTGCTAGTCTCGTCTAATTTGTGATAATCTGCCAGAATGTTGATGGATGAGCGCCCACTAGATCATAAACATTAAATCGTGCATTTTGATCCCTGAATTCCACTTACTTGCAACATGAAACTAGCTGAAGCACACTAATACTTGCACTACGTTGTCTTGCATCCTAGTTCTTTTTCCTCATTATATCCTATTTTTTTTCACTCACACTTTCAGCCACCACTCCACAATCTCCTCTCTTTGGTTTGCATTTTTTTTTTTTGAAATGTAGAGGACCATTGGCTTAGAAAGTGTTGATTCATACACAAAGGTCATCGAACCATCTGCCATTACTAGTGCATGATTTTCTGCCAGGAAGCATCGCGTAATTAGAGTTCCCTTATTGCAAGCTACTGAAAGTTAGACAAGCCTCTCGAAGCTCATTCTGTGTGCTTTCTAGAACTTGAATAATGGTTTTACATACCTGCGCTAAGAACAGAAGTTGAGAAATAGCTAACAACATGGATTCTTTTTTATTATGAAACTCTCACGGTAGCTAGTCCTTGCGATCTTTGACTATGTAAACAGAAAAAGAGTATGCTGTTTTGCACCTAAACATGTATGGAGAAATTTGAACCTTGAGAAGGTCTGAGCGCGACAATGAAATGCAATTGATTTCTTTAAAACATGACAATGCAATTCACATATTAAGCTTTGTTGAAGTTTGAGTTCAAGTTCCTAGTTACACTTAAGGATTGAGGAATATTCAGTTCTTCATTTAAAAGTCATACGAAGATACTTTAAGGAAATTGAGTTTCCATTGAAGGTCTAACTTTCTTGGCACCCCGTGTGCACCCCTAAGTGCGCAAGAACTCGACCACATAAGTGAACCCGACGTGAAATGGTTAGGGGATTTATAAGCTGAAACCTTTCCTTTGACTTTAGATTGGATTAAGATGGGTGATGAGACTTTACCGAGAGGAGTGCGAGGTGACTTTGATACATGGAATATCAATGCCCTGTTAGAACATATGTCTATGACTCAAAATAGCACTATAGATAAAGACCGCTTGGTACAAGTATTAGAAGCAATTGTCAAAGAACATGGTTTCTTTAATGGTCGAAATGTGTCGAGTTTCTTACGTATTTATGACTTGAAAATGGATTTCTATGGGGTACCAGTAACCTTGAAATTATTTGACTTTGTGAGACTCTGAGCAGTTACTCCAAGAATTAAACCGAGAATTTTTACACTTCAAGAGCAAGCAAAGAACTCGGATGAACTTAAGAAGCTCTTGAAAGTAGAATATTTTCTGGAAGATTTGACTACACCCACACATCGATCATTTAAAGACTGGGTAGCTTCTCCTAATAAGGGACTTGTAGCAACTGAACTCCTATGTTAATTTAAAGAAAGATTTAGCCACTTAGATGAAGCAAATCAGAATACATTAGCTCTCGACAAAGTCAAACTTTTTGTTCAGAGTGCTTATCTTGCCCTAGCCAGTCAAACCTACTTGAAGATTTGACTGAATCGATAGGTTTGACTATTGAATGGGATAAGGTTTGAGAAGCTGTTTTAATGATTATCAAGCGTAAGCGATGGAAATCTCGAATTTCTTAAGAAAGAGTAGAGGAAGTCAAGAATCCCCAAGAAGTTCAAAATAACTTAAATCCAAACCCAGAAATAAGAATTGACTCTCACCCTGAGATTCGACCAGTAGTTGCTCCGCCTACATATATGGATGAAATTATTCAAGGTATGAAGGATCTATGTTTAAAATTAACCACATTAGAGAAATCTAATGTGATAAAAGAGAAGCAAGAATCTAAAAGGGAATTTATTAAAAGGTGTATTTGGTGTGATAGCTTGGAGCATGCTAGCAAGGTTTGTGAGTCCTTCCAAGAAGCAAGAGCTAAAAATCTTGTACAATGGATTGATGGTAAGATTTGCTCTATTGATATAGGGAAGCCAGTACCTACCAATTTTGGTAAAGGAGGAATGAGAAGATATTTCGAGGCATCCTCTAGCCAAATGTTCTATGAAACGTCTAGTTTCTTGTTTAGACTTGCTAGAGAACAAGATGATAAGATAGAAAATTTATGGGATAATGTTCTAACATCTGTTTCAAAGGTAAAATTACCAATAGAGTCATTGACTAAAGTAGAGAACACAATTCGATCGCAAACGAGTCCGGATCCCCCTGTTGATGCATTTATTGTGTATGCATATGAGGCTAATGTTGAAGAAAAGCGAAAACGAGAGGAGAAGAATCAGGGTTTGAATAAGAGAGTAACAAGATAAAGTGAGAAGAAAGATCGAATTGAGGAGCCAATTGAAATAGAAACTAGCAAGGAAGAAAAGAAGGAATCTAAAAAAGGTCCTGCTTATAAGCTAGTTTCAGACTTGGAAAAACAAACGGATTTGAAGCAAGTACTTGATGATAATATACTTAAGAGTATTATTTCTATTCAATTAGGAGATTTGCTGGGGATTGCTAAAGGTGAGTTTATCAATGAAATACTTGATAGTCTCAAGAGAAAGAGGTAGTACTTTGAAGAACCAATATTAAATGAGCGAGTTCGAATGGTCCAAAATATTCAAACAAAAGTAAAGTGTAATGAGTTTAGAAGATTACCTAAGGTACTTCCCGATGATGAGCAAGAATGGAATGTACCTGAAAGTTACTATGCAAATAATCTTTGGGCTAGAGGGACAACAGAAACTATGGTGAGACTTGGTGGGAAACCAAGACCTTATGTTGCTCTTATTGACTCTGGGTCAGAAATAAATATAATTTCCAAAGATGTTTATGATCAAGAGAAGTGGGCTATTGATCGAGAGCATGGATGGAGGATGAAATCTGCAAATAACCTTACTGGAGCTTTACATGGAGCATGTGGTCATGTACCAATTTGCATAGAAGATGTTTGTGATGAGCATCACTTTTTCATACATGATGGTTGCCCATATCCAGTAATTTTGGGACAACCATTCATTAGTGAAGCACGAATGGAGACTAAAGTCCTTGATGATGGAAGTGTGTATGTACGTATTCGTTCACGAGATGGACTCAAGTCTGTTCAGTTTATGACTTTGTGTGTTAACCATCCGCGTAATAGGATGTTGCTGAGAAGTGATCATATTGGACATTTTGAACAAGATTTTATAAAAGTGCCATGATTAAGCGAGATGATTGTGGCATAAGATTTATAGAGAAATCGCCTCCTGCCATGATGAAAGAAAATTCAAGTTTTGTCTGTGATATAGGAGAGTCAAAATTTATAAGATGCATCTCCTATCATCTTTGGAACCTGCTCAATCTGCATCAAAGAACAATTTGATATCTAAATAAGAGATATAAGGATAGTATAACCCTCCATCAACTGTGCCGTTCAAGTACTTCAAGATTCTTTTGGCTGCCTCCATGTGGGGCTTTCTTGGAGTGTGCATAAATTGACTTAGCACACTTACTCTATAACATTTATCAATCCTAGTTAGGGTAGCATAATTCAAACTCTCTACAAGACTTTGATAACTAGTCACATCCTCAATTAGATCACCTTCATGTGCAGTTATCTTGTGATTTACATCCATTGGAGTACCTACAACCTTTGTGTCTTTCATTTTGAATTTGGAAAGAATGTCTCTAATATACTTCCTTTGAGTTAGAAACATACCACCTTTTGTATATACTACTTCCAATCCTAGGAAGTAAGTGAGTAGACCAAGATCACAGATCTTGAACTCTTCCTTCATATGTGCTTTTATATTCTTGATTTCATTTGCATCATTACTTGTAATGATAATATCATCCACATATACATAGAGGTATATGACCTCTCAATGAAATCTTTTTATGAAGAGAGAAGGATATACCTTGCTTACTTTGAATCCTTTATCCTGCAAGTAGGTAACTAACCTATGATTCCAAGCCCTAGGGGCTTGCTTCAAGCCATACAAGGCTTTCTTCAACTTACATACACATTATGGATATGATTTGTCTTCAAATCTTGGAGGTTGTGCCGTGTAAACTTCCTCTGAAATCCAACCATTAAGGAAATCATTTTTAACATCCATTTGGTAGATATTCCAATTTTTAGAAGATGCTACACTCATGAGTACTATGATGCTAGAAATCTTTGCCATAAGAGAAAAGGTTTGTTCATAATCTATACATTGGGTTTGAGCAAACCCTTTTACCACAAGCCTTGCTTTATACATATTTATTGATCCATCTGAGTTCTTCTTTACCTTATAGATCCATCTAGATCTAATGACCTCCATGGATGCTTTCTTGGGAACCAATTCCCAAGTGTGATTCTCTTGAAGAGCTTCAATTTCTTCTTCCATAGTTTCTCTCCACTCTGGCTTCTTCTTGGCTCCTTCAAACGATGATGGTTCTTCTGAGTTTGCATCTGAGCAATGTAAATTAAATGCTTAGTGATCAAGGATTTGTCATAGCCATACCTTTTTGGCTTCTGCTTCTCTCTGGTTGACCTTCTTATGGTTTGTTGAGATGGTTCAGCAACATCCCTCAAGTCCTACATCTTTTCTTTACCTTTATTGTTCCAGCCCTTGACATTCTTCCTTGGTGTGTTCTGATCATCATTAGAATCATTTGAATATTCATGTAGGTGATCATTCACCTTCTGCAATGTTGGAAAGTCCTCCTCTAAATCATAAGGTAGCTTTACTTTCCTACAATCATCTTCAAACCATAAGAAGGTCATCAAAAACAACATCTCTTATAACTATGAAACCTTTATTACTTGGATTATATAATCTATAGCCTTTCTGATTGAGATCATAACCAATGAATATAAACTTCTTTGCCTTTGGATCCATGTTGCCTCTAATTTATGAAGGTATGTGTGCATATGCAATGCACCCAAAAATCCTACAATGGTCAAGGCTAGGTCTTCTTCCATTCCATGCTTCATATGGTGTCATTCCATCTAATACTTTCAATGTAAACCTATTGATTAGGTAGGTGGCTATGGATATAGCCTCTTCCCATAGGTAGTTTGGTAACCTCTTCTCATTTAGCACTGACCTTGTAGCTTCTAATATGGTTCAATTCCTCCTTTCTATCACTCCATTATGCTCTAGAGTATATCTTGTTGTTATCTCTCTTTTAATACTCCCCTCTTGGAGATAGGCATCAAATTCATGGGAGAATATTCTCTCGCTCCATATGACCTAAGCCTCTTAAAGTTTTTACCCGTTTGGTTCTCAACAAGTGCAAGATACTTTTTGATACAAGTGAATACTTCTTCTTTATGCTTCATAAAATACATAGTTGTCCATCTACTACAATCATCAATGAAAGTCACATAGTACCTTGATCCACAGATAGATGGGTCCTTGCTTGGACCCCATTAATCTGTATGGAATAATTTGAATAGGTCTCCATGAATATATCCCGTCTTGATGAATGGTTGTCTATGAGTTTCGTCAAACTGACAAACACTGCATTTGTAGATCGTATGTTGCTTGGAGATATTAGGTAGGCCAAGCATGCTTTGATCCCTGCAAATTTTTCTCAAGGCCCTTCTCCTATATGAGCTAGCCTTTTGTTCCACATCTCCAATTTTGATAGTGTTTGACTACCATACTTAAAAAATGTAATGTTTCTAGGTCCTTGGAGCTCAAATGTAAACAATCTATCTGATTTTTATCCCTTTGCGATCCTCTTGAATCCTTGATGTGGATCCTCAACGTATGCTCCATGCTTTGTGAATCTGATCTGCAAATCTTTCTCCACAATCTGGCCAACACCAATGAGATTTTTTGTTATAGTAGGCACATACAATACCTTGCTTAATATGTTCATATTTGGATCTGGACTCTTCACATTTCCAATCTTCTCCACTGAATGTTTGGACTTTGCATGCTTATTTCTTGGATCTTCCAAATCTCAAAGTAGATCTACATTGCTTGCTACATTATTTGAGTAACTCGAGTCTATGTAGAAAACATGTTCATCCATTTTACCTTGCTTCATAGTCATATTCATTAGAAGTAGTGAGTCTTCTTGAGCTTGATCATCTGCATACTTGTTGTAGTCCCTTCTTCCTCTACATCCTCCTTGGTAATTGTTGTTAATGTACGAATTATTATTGTAGCCATTGTTGTTGTTTGAATCTGCCTCTTGGTCTTCCATATCCACCTCTGCTATAGCCTCTTCCTCTTTGATTCCTAAGATTCGTGAAACAGTTCTCCATATTGTGGTTAGTTAATCCACATATGGCATATGGATAGGAGCTTTGTGATCCCCTTTGCCTTGTCTTCCTCCTTTGCCTCTTCCTCTTGAGCCTCTACCTCTACCTGCAAAGTTTGCTTGATAGGTACTAACTTCATCATCATATTTTTTGCTTTTTATTTTACCGTCCTTATTCTTGTTCTTATTTGCGTTTGTGTATAGGGCAGAGAATTCATTACCTTTTGAGTTGTCTCCATTCTTCATAAGTTTGCCTCATGTGTGAACAATTGTCCCATCAGGATGTTGAAATGAGGGACTTACATGTCCATGTATAGGACCATAGTTGTGGTGAAGGCTTCCCATTTATCATCTATCTTTATTCCATTGATCACTTGTCTCACTATTTGCTCTTCATCTTTGAATTCTCCAATGCTCCCAAGTTGGTCACCTAGGTCCTTCATTCTAGTGAAAAAGTCATTCACACTTTGCTTGGGCATCTTCTTGAGTGTTGTAAACTCCATCCATAATTGATTCTACCGGGCTTTTTTGCTTGATGAAAAGAATGATTCAAGTGCATTCCATGTTTCTTGTGGTCTTTCAGCTCTTGATGTGTATGCATTCATACATTCACCTGATCTAAACATGCATTTATACTACACTAATTCATGCATGCATACACCTCATTCATACATACTCATTTTATTCACTTATGCACATGCAGACACTTCATGCACATGCACTCTTGCACACTCATACTTTCATACACTCATGAATATATATATATATATATATATATATATATAATTATTCATTCATTCATACTCACATACATATGCATTCATGCACACATGCACTCTTATATTTACATGCATGCTCTCATACTTATGCACATGCATGCTTACTAACAAACACACATGCATGCATTCATCTCTCATGCATACACATGCACTCACTTACTTACACATGCATGCATACTCATGCACACATACACAGATTTCACTCATGCATATGTCTCACATATGCACATGTTCAAACTCATATTCGCATGCATACACTCATTCTCTCTTGTACATGCATTCACTTATCCCTTATGTTCATACACACACTTATGCACATGCATGCTCTCACCACTTACAAGTATGCAGTCATGCATATGCATACATGCATTCTCACATTCACACATGCATATATCTTACACATGCATTCATGTACATATCACTCAGGCATAGATGCAAACACATTTATCATACTCTTACATACACATGCACACATGCACACATGCACATCTCTCACTCACGCTTATCATGCACATGCATGCACTTCTCATGTACATGCACAACTCACCTACTTCCATGCACATGCACACACTTTTCATGTACATGCATTGAATCATGTGTCTATGTATCTTACTTATATGCACATGCACACTCTCATATGCACATGCATACATGCTCATACTCACATACATATGCACTTATGTGCACTTGCACTCACATGCATATGCACACTCATGCACATGCTCATGCATATGCACTTACTCATTCTAATGCACATTTCATATTCTCATGCACATGCATACTTCTCACAAGCATACACATGCATGCACTCATGCATTCATGCATCTAACGCATACATGCATACGCAAACCCTCCTTGTGCATATGCATTCTCATGTATACATACACATGCATATGCATACACACTTAAGCACATGCATTCATCTTCACTCATAAGTATTCCTCATCTCACATGCACATATGCACAAACCATATTCATTCATGCATATGCATTCATTCACATGCACATGCACTCATGCATACTCACACTCATATGCATCTCTCTCGCTCAATCTCTCATCCTCTCCTCTATCAGATCCTTCTTTTATTTCATGCGATCATAGGAGTCGGATGTGGGTATGAGAAAGAGAAGTTAGGATCTCTCTCTTTTTCTCTCTCTCTCATCCATCTCTATTCTATCTTGCGCATGCTCAACAACAACAGCAGGAATCGCTCTCTCTCATCCATTTCCGTTTTGTCTTATGCATGCTTAGCAACAGCAACCGGAATGGCTCTCTCTCTCTCTCTCTCTCTCTCTCTCTCTCTCTCTCTACATCATCATGCGTGCCAGCATCCATCGTCGTCAATAAACTATTGCTTCCATGCATCAGCATCCGTCCACGTCCGGAGGAATTTTTTAGAGGTCTCTTCTCTTTCTACCATCGGATCATGCGCGCTCTACCATTATAGTCGAAAGGTGTGGGAGGGAGCTTGCTTCTCTCTCTTTCTCTCTCATCCTTCAGTCATCCTCTCTCATCCTCTCACTTATCCTCTGTCATTTTGCTCTATCGGATCCTTCATAGCAGTCGGATGTGGGAATGAGCAAGAGAGGTAAGCCTCCCTCCCTCCCTCCCTCCCTCCCTCCCTCTCTCCCTCCCTCCCTCTCTCTCTCTCTCTCTCTCTCTCTCTCTCTCTCTCTCTCCTCCTCCCCTCTCTCTCTCCCTCCCCCCCCCCCCCCTCTCTCTCTCTCTCTCTCTCCATCCCCCTACCTCCTCCTCCCGCAGTCG
This sequence comes from Ceratopteris richardii, assembly GCA_020310875.1. Taxonomy (NCBI): domain Eukaryota; kingdom Viridiplantae; phylum Streptophyta; class Polypodiopsida; order Polypodiales; family Pteridaceae; genus Ceratopteris; species Ceratopteris richardii. The sequence goes on from CM035437.1 coordinate 34,541,237, forward strand.
GATGTGAAAAATGACCATGAGGAGTTACAATCTCTCTCTCTCTCTCATCTGTCTCTATTCGGTCTTCTGCATGCTCAACAATATTAGCCAAAATGGCTCTCTCTCATCCATTCCTATTTTGTCTTAGGCATGCTCAGCAATAGCAGCGAGAATTGCTCTCTCTCTCTCTCTCTCTCTCTCTCTCTCTCTCTCTCCCTCCCTCTCTGTCTCTCTCCCCTCTCTCTCTCTCTGTTATATGAGTAGAGGTGTGAGAGGTCAGAACCCCCTCTTACACATACTAAGAAAGGCCCTCACATGAGTGCCAAGTGCCATCCATAAGAGAGATCTTAAGCATTACTCTTTATGGGTAGTGAGGGAGAGAAGGATATAAGAAATATCCACGCGGTTGGGTGGCAAGAGATTAGTACAAAGCTCCATGTATTTACTCCATAATAGTAGCCGGTGAGCCCTTTGTGATCTTGGTCTCGAAGTGTGTGCAAAGGAATCTCCAAAATGTAGGGACTCATTAGGAGTGGAGACTACATTGGTATCTGAGCTAGGCGGCATGCGAATAGATCTAGGCACCACACGAACACAGCCGAAGGACACTAGGAGCGGGAGGACCATTTTACACTAGGCCCTACAGTTGAGCATGCAGTCCTGAAGCTTCTCCCTCCTCCCCTGCTGTTGTATGTGAATTATCTCAAATGCTCTATATATCCTCCCCTTTAGCTCATGCGCTCCCACATGTGGGATTGATACTCTTCGTCTGTTGCTCCACATTGAGCTCTCCCAAGCGACTACAAGGAGGTATAACTGAAGTTTTTTTTTTGAATTTTTTTTGAAAGTTAGGGAGATAAAATTCATCCTTTGGATCAAGATTTGGAGACGATTATGATGCATACATGTAATATGGGCTGTGGATATGGGATAAGGGTCATTGGATTTGTTGGACCACCTTCAATTTGTCAGTTTTGAGCTTCCAAAGTCCCTACTTCATGAAGATGATCTTTACCACTTCTTACTCGTGAAATAACCATCTTCTCGCATCATAGCTTGGTCATACAACGTTTGATGTCAGAATTTTTTATCACGTTACGAAGCTACACTCCTAACCTTCGCTCAAAAATTGGTGTTTGATTTAGACAAGATCTGTTCAACCAAAATCTTTCTGCGGCGCTTTAGCAAGAACTAGATAGCCACTTTTGGGCCTAGTTTTTCATCATCCACTGTCCAACTTCACTTTTTTCACTTGGCATAGCTTTATATCTTTGAAGTACAGGTGGTGGGCTACATTTCTTGGACAGGCAAGGACTGTAAAATCTCTAAAGTCCTTCAGTTCCACTGAGTTTGCTTGGTTGGGGCTATTACTACAGGATTTTGGCATTGTTCTTGTTGGTTTTTGGTGATTAGAACCTCCCGAAGCCAATCAGACATTTCAAATTTTTATTTGGACCTGACGAGGATTCAAAATCGTCGACCTCAAGCTTCAAAGATCACTTTGATTGCAAGCGTGTTAGCACCCTTTAGAAACGGTTTCCCAGTTTTAGATTACCTTCCCAAGGGTCTTCTTAAGGGGAAGGATATGGGGAAACAACACGGAGATATGACCGTGTATTACTATACATGGGGATATAGTGGGAGTGGTGTTTCTAATATTTCTCTCTTCCTATCATATCTGACCTTCCAATGCAATTTTTGAGGACAAAAATAGAACTAAGGGGAAGGAAATGTTATATGAGCTTAGAGGTGTGAGAGGTGAGAACCCCCTCTTACACATACTAAGACCCTCAGATGAGTGCCAAGTGGCACCCATAAGAGAGATCTTAAGTATTATTCTTTATGGGTAATGAGAAAGAGAGGGATATAAAAAATATCCATGTGGTTGGGCGGAAGGACATCAATACAAAGCTCCATGTATTTAGTAGCCTACGAGCCTTCTGGGATCTTGGTCTCGAAGTGTGTGCTGACGAATCTCGAAAATGAAGGGACTCATTGGAAGTGGAGACTACACTCTCTCTCTCTCTCCCCTCTCTCCTTCTCTCTCTCCATCTCCCCCTCTCTCTCTCTCCCTCTCGCTCTCTCTTTCCCTCCTGTCTCTCTCTCTCCCTTCCCTCTCTCTCTCTCTAAATCAGCATGCGTGGCAGTAGCCACGGTCTGCATCCAAGAGGAGGGGGAGACTCTCTCTCTCTCCGCATTTCACTTTGTCTTCATTATTGTATGTGCATTCGCAATAACCCATAGCAGTTCTCTTCGCATGATCAGGAGTGTGTAGCCATCGAAAAAGGAGGGATGGAGCATGATCAAGACTCTGCAGGCGTCAGCGAAGTTCTCTGCTAATGGGAGAAGCATGAAGAAGGTGAGGGGGGAGTTGAGAGAATCTCTATCTCTCTCCCTCCCTCTTTCTCACACACACTCTCTCTCTCTGTCTCTCTCTCTCGGTCCGTATCTACTTCTACCGTCAGAATGCATAACAGCCGCTAGTAGTAACCCGGGAGGAGGGGGGAGAAGGAGGAAAAGGAGAATTAGGATGACATAAAAAAAAAAAGATTAGAATAACACAAACACACAGTAGGTAGATGTACACACTCACAAACACTTAAAGACATGCGCACGCATGCACTTAATACAAAAGTAGCCTTAGTGGCACACTTTAACATGCACACTCTCACTTTACCCATGTACAATCATGCACTCATAGGCAAACGGCTCATTTAGACTCACCCTTTACTCAAACATCACACTTAGGCACATAAAGAGGTAGTTACATACGTATGTATATTGTTTAAGTATTTACTAGTCAAATTTATATTAACCATACATTTATTAATTCAAATATATTATTTATTAGTTATATGTATTAAAGCAATTATTAACCATATATATGTAATAAAGCTATATTAATATATATATATATATATATATATATATATATATATATATATATATATATATATATATATTAACATAAAGTAAATAAAATATCTATTAATACACACACATTTATGTTATTATTTTTTTATTAGGGATAGTGCACATCTATACACATACGAATCACCATTTATATGAATCATCATAATCACCCATAACCTAAGGTGAATCAAATCGTAGCAACGGGCACAAATTCCCATTGCCAGAACCATCAGAAAACAACAAGGGTAATGGTACTTAGGATTCATGATCGTGACGGAGCAAATTCTGAATCGATGATATGGATACCACGAGAAATGCATAAGATACATCGCATAATCACAAACATTTAGGACTATCTCACATTCACTTGGGTCACAATTGCTTAGGATTCCATAATTTATAAAGCAATGCAAGTTTTCACACACTCATAAACACATCTCGAAATACTCATAGTCTCATATAGTTTGATTTAACAAATTTATATTTGTGTTACGTACATTTAGTTATGGAGGGCTGCATTTACCAATGAAAAATATATCATCTCATAACGAAGTACAACATATATATACAAACAATCAACACACAATATATTTAATTGCTTAGTCACATTCTCACGCCAAAATACCACCAGAAACTAAGGTACTATCTTTAGAATGTATCGGACTGTCACCGGAACGCACCGAATTACCACCGCATTTTACCGAACTGCTTCTACACAATACCGAACCACCACCGAAATCGCCACTCGCTTGTTGAATTGAACCTTCTACGACTGAACTTAATTGTTCTTCACTTTTACCACCAGAGGGTGACCCTAACAGATTCGAAACTGCCGAGGGATGTCGGTCACTTTGATATTTGGGATAAGATTCACCAGAACGTGTTATCGGCATATATCAAAGGATTCTTCGGCATATATCAAAGGATTCTTCTTTGAGCCTTAACCTTCTTCTTCAACTCCCTAATCCATTTCCCACAGACGGCACTAGTGTTAAACTTTACTGTTTAATCTGTTATCAAATTCTAGGTTCTTGGGATGGTTAGGGGTGTATAAAAACAGAGGCCCTGTTTGCATTTTCCCACTTCTACAAATTTAGGTATATACTACTTCACAGACTTAACACAATGAATTAGATTATCCCACAACTACTATCTATTTGTGTATCACCACATTCTTCAATACACAATACTTAACTGCGCAGTACAATGATCTTCATCGCAATATGCCTACGCACACTTCGTCAATTCACCGCAATGTCGATCACTTAGTACTTCATCAGGGACTTAATTAATCACCGAACTTAATTAGCAGAAAGATAGATAACATTACTCAGAATATGAAGAATACATGTTTCGCTACACTTCAAGCATCCGCCTAGACACATAGTCCAGTGACACACCTTCTGTTTCACATACGCTTCCTTTATTAATCAAAGGTTACAACTAATGTGCTATGCCTTTTCGGTATGCGTGTGACTTTTCAGGGTTTCATATTACATTCCATATTACAATCTGGCGACTCACAGTAGGAATGTGTGTGTGTGTGCTAAAACTAGGAGTTAGGGACCGTATGATTGTTATACGGATAGAAGAGGGAAAACTTAACTTGCAACTCCTAGTATAAGTAAACTTACTTTATATAGGTAGGCTACCTTAACACTACAATATATGAGAGGCATACCGATGCCACCCATATCGAGGGTCATACCCAGACATCAGAATGAACGTTGGAATTTCCTAGAATGATTACACAAGCCATAGCGACGGTCACTTTTCGCTCTTGGATCACTAAAACTCGGCATTGGTATATGCATCGGTATAAGCGTTGATATAAGTATGGGTATATGCATCAGTATATGTGTTGGTAATATACTGATGCTTATATCGATGCTTATGCCGATGCTTATACCGATGCATATAACAATGCCAAGCTCTAGTAACCCGAGAGAAAAAAGTTGACACTCTCTTCTATTTTGAATTGCATCCTATTATTGTCGAGTTTGCGCACGTACATTGTGCTCGTCAACTAGCATTGTGATCCTCTTGTGCACACACACACACATACACACCCACAGATCTCAGATCTCTCTCTATCCCTACACACACAAACCTCTTTCTCTTTCTCTCTCGCATCTTGGTAAGTGATGTGTATACTCTTTTACTCTCTCACTTTCTCTATGTTTTTGCTTTCCTAATTTCTCTTTTCTTTTGTTTTGTAGGAGATTTTTGGAATTATGTCTTTGGAATTTGACAAGAGACAACGTCGATTGGGCTTTGACAAAATCAATTTGAAGAATTATGTTGATGTAAGTGATTGTTTTGTTCTTTATTAAAAATAGAGAGAGAGAGAGGGAGAGAGAGAGATGAAAGAGAGAGAAAGAGAGAGAGAGAGACATTGAGATAGAGATATGAAAGAGAGAGAGATATAGAGAGAGAAAGAGAGAGATAGAATACATGCACACACATGCATACATATTACATACACATATGCATATGTATCCACATATACATGCACACACATATACACACACATACATACACATATGCATACACATACATATGCATGTACATATTACATTCACATGCATATACATACATGTTGGTGCAAGAAAATCCAAGATCGCATACTTGGATGATTAGCATATTTCTTATGGAGCCTTATATGTTCAATCCCTTGTAAGATCAGTTACATTTACCTTTGTAAAAGAACCTTACTTTCATGAGGAGATAGGAAGCATCAAATCTCCTTTCATTTGGTAGTTGATTGATGAGAGAATATACCCTATAGTTTAGGATTTATGTTTAGGTGGACTTTTGAATTTGAAATCAAAAGATTGGTTGCAAAATCAACTATAAAAAGAGGATCAAATGAATTACATGGTATCTCGACTTGAGGAGATCATTTTGAAGGAGATACATTGTGATTTGAGAGCTCACTCCATAGCTTAATCATCTTTCTCACATTATGAAATAGATTATTCCAATGATATTGTATTTGTATATGATCTAATACATATGTTTTCATTACATCTTCATTTCACTTCTCTGTCATGACTACTTTAGTACAGTGATATTCTCAGAGCTATACAGAGACATATACACACATATGTTGAAAATCAAGTCTCAATCATGCAAAAAGGCTCAACCATGAGTTTTGCAAGTGGACCAATAAAAAAGGAGGACCCAAAGTCGTGGAAGAAAGTTAGAAGCTCCACCAAACCCAATCAAATTCAAATCTCATCAAATCAGCCACCAAAAAGTGCACCTAAACTGATTGGTGGGTGGCTAGCTAGATTGTAGGAAAAGTAAAAGTCTATATAAGCATCATCCCGCCTTTGTTTCTTGCATTGTATGGATTCCACAAGTTTCCCACTTAGTTTAGTGAAGTCATAAACTCCAGCAAGCAGCCCCCTTTCTTGCTTACCTCTTTTTCTCATGATTTTGCTCTGCTTTACCTAGAGGTATAGTTACACTTTTCCAAATCTAATTGTACCAGATTGCAGAGCATTGTTTGCTCTCTCATTCTACTCATTTTCATTGATTTCAAGCTTCATTTGGTCTCTCATATTGTACCCTGAACGTTTCCAAAGTTTCAAGTTATTTGGCTAAGTGAGTTGTGAGAAATTGCCAAACTTTGTGAAGGTATATCTCTACACATAGGCAGAGAGTGTTGCAAAGAGGTAGCCTATTTACAGAGGGTGGTTGTCCCCAATGGAATATCCATTTTGGGATGATGTAATTCTTGTTAGGTAGCTCTTATACTCTACTGCAAGTCTACAAAATTTTCTTTTAAGTCTTTGTATTGGTGCAGAGAAAAGTTCTGAACAGTGAGCATATATCATTGCTTGTGGACCTAATGGAGGGCAGCCATCTTCCATTTTTGCATTGGGGTGTTAGAATCATCCCCCATCACTAGTATTAGATCCATTTTGGAGGCTTGGAGACATCCTTGGCATCATATTGAAGACTTGAAGGGATCAAGACAACTCGTGGAAGCACAAGGACAACTCATCAAAACAAGAAGACATCAAAAGGGGGTTGCGTCAATCGAGATCTCAACTAGTCGAAGGTTAGCAAGGGAGAAGGTATCAAAAGGAAATATCCACACCTTCTAAAGCATACCAACACTTGAGGAGAAGCTAGAGGAGCATTTTAGAGCTCAATATGGCTGAGTATAATGCACAAATAGAGAAGTTAGAGAAAGGCAATTATCAACCATGGAAATTTAGAGTTAGCAATTGCCTTATGGGCAAAAGATTGTGGGGATTAGTGAGTGGCACAAAAACAATGCCTCATGTACATGATCCACCACGTCAAGGGCAGGTCAAGGCACTTAATGAATGCATAGAAAGGGATAGGAGACTCATATTCATTCTATCTCAACACATAAGCAATAGCATGATAGGGCATATACAAGACTTGGGCACATCCAAGAAGGTTTGGGAGACCTTTGAGAGATTGTACTTTTCATCAACCAAGGCAAGGAAGATTCAGCTCAAGAATGAGCTGAATAATCTTAGGAAATCACCAAGTACTAACATAAATGAGTACGGTTTGAAGGTTAAGGAACTTGCAGATGCTTTAGGCTCAATTGGGAGCCCAATCAAAGATGATGATCTTGTTGCACACACTCTCAATGGCTTGAGAGAGGATGAAATGTGGAAAGCATTCACCACATCAGTTTATGTGAGGGATTCACTACCAGAATTTCATCAATTAGTCACATTGATGGTGACCGAGGAGATGAACCAAGGAGGTTCAAAATCAAAGGGCAGCCAAGCCCAAGTTTTCTATGTAGGTAGAGGCAAAGGAAAAAGAGGTGGACAAAACTCCCAAGGTAGAGGGAGAGCAAGGTCAAGCTCAAGCTCAAGCGACAAGAAGGCTCCAACCAAAGCTATGGATCAAGAGGAAGAGGAAAGAGTAGAGGAAGAGGAGGAAGATCACATGGAAGAGAAGCATCCAATGGAGAATGCTATAATTGTGGAAAACCAGGCCATTATGCAAGAGATTGTTGGTCCAAAGGAGGAGGCAATCAAGGATACAAAAGGAACCAAGGTAATTATGCTACTACTTCAACAAATTTAGAAAACGAGAACTTGCTTATGCTGTATGGATCAAGTGAAAGAGTCAGTTCAAATTTTACATGGTACATTGATAATGGTTGTAGCAACCATATGAGTTGCAATAAAGATGTTTTCTTTAATTTACATTAACCCATCACTCAAGGACATATAGAGAAAGGGGATGACATTGAGCACAAGATTACACATGTGGGATATGTTGCATTGAATGGATCTCAAAGCTCCAAGGTGTTGAAGGATGTGTTGCACGTGCCAACCATCACAAAGAACTTGGTTTCGGTAGGTCAAATGGTTGAAAGAGGTTATGAGGTGAGGTTCAATTGGCAAGGAGATTTTGTCGAAGACCCCATGCAGGACTATAAGCTCATAGAAAAAGGAAAGAAGCAAGGAAGACTCTTCACCATGGAGGTAAAGACATCAACCCCTCACAATGTCTACTTGTCAATTGGAAATAATCAGATTGCAGAAATTGACTTATGGCATAAAAGAATTGGGCACATAAACTTACAAAGGATGAAGGGCATGCAAAGGAAGGGCTTGGCGAGTGGTCTACTTGATCTTACATCTCAGAATCTGCAACATTTGTGCCATGCTTGTCAATTAGGAAAACAAAGCAGATTGCCATTCAAGAAGGGAGCACATGTGAGCAATGGTGTTGAATCTCATACACACAGATGTATGAGGACCTACAAGGGAGCCATCCATTGGAGGTAATATATATTTTTTCACATTTAGAGATGATCATTCAAGGTTTGTTTGGATGTATTGCATGAATTCAAAGGCAGAGGTGTTTTTCCACTTCAAGAGGTTCAAAAACCTAGTGGAGAAGGAAACAGGGAAGTATATAAAGACTCTCAGATCAGATGGAGGGGGAGAGTACTTTTCAAATAAATTTTCAGATTTTCTACATGAACATGGCATCAAAAGGCAATTCAATTGCTCTTATATACCTCAACAAAATGGGGTGGCAGAAAGGAAGAATAGATACATAGCAGAAGTGGGTAGATCTTTGTTAAATGAAATGAATGTTCCTAACTCTTATTGGGCTGATGCAACAAATACAACCATATACATTATGAATAGGTGTCCAACCTCAACAGTACATGGAGTTTCCTCATGAAGCTTGGTGTGGTAAGAAACCCAATCTTTCACATCTCAAAGTATTTGGTTGTGTGTGTTATGTTCACATACCTCAAGAATTGAGACACAAGTTAGACCTGAAGGCAGATAGGTGTATATTTCTTAGAAATTGTTTAGAGCAAAAGGGTTTTAGATGCTATAAACCTTGCACCAAAGAGCTTAAGGTATCTAGGGATGTAATATTTGATGAGTTGCTACCTTGGTATGGTAGCAAAGATGTGTTACAGGTTGACGATGCATATGAAGCTGAGAAGAAGTTCAAAGAGCAACAAGAAAGCATGGAGATAAGTGGTCCAACCACTTCAAGCACACCATCATAGGAGAGTACTACATTAGCTTGGCATGGAAGGACAAGGAATGAAGCTCATCCAAGTGTAGGAAGTAGCAAAGGAAAGGAAAAGGCAAATGACAAAGACCATTGATGGGTAGACATGGAATCTACAAGTGATGAAAAATTAGAAACTCCAAGATTTAAAGCATCTAAACCAAGGAGAAGGAGAATCCTACCACCTAATGGTGAGGTAAGGTCATCCAATAGGGTTAATATACCTTGTTCAAATGTTAGCTTATGATTCATTCATTGCAACACACTATGCCTACATGCATCAAGTTATAGATTGTGAAGAACCTAACTTTTTTGAAGAAGCAAATAAACATAGGGAATGGATTGAAGCCATGGACGAGGAATTCAAAGCACTTTAAGAAAATGATACTTGGTCATTGGTGCCAAGAACAAAGGACATGAAAGTCATTGGCAACAAATGGGTGTACAAGGTAAAGAGGCATGCAGATGGGAGCCTCTCCAGGTATAAAGCAAGGCTCGTTACCAAAGGTTTTGCTCAAACCTATGGCATAGAATTTGAGGAAAGATTCAATGCAGTAGCTAAGATGTCCACCATTAGAAGTTTGATTGCAATTTGAGCCTCAAAAGGTTGGAAGATTTACCAGTTGGATGTGAAGAATGCTTTCCTAAATGGAGAGCTTGAAGAGGTAGTCTTCATGGTCCAGCCCCAAGGCTTTGAAGATGAGAGGTTCCCACATCATGTATGCAAGATAAAGAAGGCTCTTTATGGACTCAAGCAAGCCCTAAGAGCTTAGAACCAAATATTTGTGGACTGCTTAGTAAAATGTGGATACAATAAGAGTCATGCAGACCCATCACTCTTTGTGAAGAAGGAAGGTAGCGAAATTATTTTCATTTGTATATATGTTGATGATTTGATCATTACAGGGGATGATGAAGCCAACATCAAGGACATAAAGAGGAAGCTTGGATGTGAATTTAAAATCTCAAATTTACGGATTTTAAGCTACTTCCTTGGGATTGAAGTACTATATAAAGAGGAATGTATATACTCGATGGAAAGGAAATACATTCTTGATCTTTTGAAGAAGTTTGGCTTGTGTGATTGCAATCACATTTCAAATCCATTAGAAGTAAATGTTAAACGAAGTGCTCATGAAGGTGAAGAAGTGAAGGATGGGACCATGTATGGGTGAATAATTGGTTCTCTCTTGTATGGTGCTACTATGACAAGACCTGATATTGCACATGTAGTTGGAGTGTTATCTCAATTTTTGCAAGCACCAAGAGTACCTCATCTTGTTGTAGCCAAAAGGGTACTTAGGTACCTCAAAGGATCAGTGAATGAAGGTTTATATTATCCATTTGATGATTAAATGTACAAGCTTATTGTGATGCTGATTGGGCAGGTTCCAAAGATGACAAGAGGAACACTAGTGAATATTTTATCATGCTAAGGAAGAAGACCATCTCGTGGATGTCAAAGAAACAACCAACCATGACTCTTTTATCAACTGAAGCTGATTATAGAGGCTTAGCACAAGTCTCATGTGAGATTATGTGGCTCAAGAAGTTGTTTGTTGATCTTGATTTGCAAGTTAAGCAAGTACCTATTTTTTGTAACAACATAAGTAGCATATGCTTGGCTCAAAATCCGGTGTTCCATGCAAGCTTGAGGCATATAGAAGTGCATTACCACTTTATTCGAGAGAAATCATGTCAAAGGATGTCAAGGTGGAGCATGTCAATACAAAGGACCAATGTGCAGATATGTTTACCAAATCATTGGATGGAGTAAAGCTACAACACTTCAAGGCAGGCATTGGAATGAAGGACCTAGGCATTGAGACTTGAGGGGGAGTGTTGAAAATCAAGTCTCAATCATGCAAAAAGGCTCAACCACGAGTTTTGCAAGTGGACCAATCAAAAGGGAGGACCCAAAGTCGTGTAATAAAGTTAGAAGCTCCACCAAACACAATGAAATTCAAATCTCATCAAATCAACCACCAAAAAGTGCACATAAACTCATTGGTGGATGGTTAGCTAGATTGTAGGAAAAGTAAAAGTCTATATAAGCATCATCCCACCTTTGTTTCTTGAGTTGTATGCATTCCACAAGTTTCCTACTTATTTTAGTGAGGTCATAAACTCCAGCAAGCAGCCCCCTTGCTTGCTTACCTCTTTTTCTCATGCCTTTTCTCCGCTCCATCTACATGTATAGTTAGGCTTTTCCAAATGTTATTGTATCAGATTGCAGAGCATTGTTTGCTCTCTCATTCTAGTCATTTTCAATTATTTAAAGCTTCATTTGGTCTCTCATATTGTGCCCTGAACTTTGCCAAAGTTTCAAGTTATTTGGCTGAGTGAGTTGTGAGAAATTGCCAACTTTGTGAAGGTATATCTCTGCACATAGGCAAAGAGTGTTGCAAACAGGTGGCATGTTTCCTAGATGGAATATTCATTTGGGATGATTTAATGCTTGTTAGGTAGCTCTTATAGTCTACTACAAGTCCGTAAATTTCATTTTAAGTCTCTCTACTGGTGCAGAGAAAAGTTCAAAATAGTGAGCATATATAACTGCTTGTGGACCTAGTGGAGGGCAGCCATCTTATATTTTTGCATTGGGGTGTTAGAATCATCCCCCATCAACATACACATACACATACACATACACATACACATACACATACACATACACATACACATACACATACACATACACATACACATACACATACACATACACATACACATACACAACAACACATTGACACTCTTTTCTAATTTGAGTTGCATCCATGTAAGTGATTGTTTTGTTCTTTATTAGAAATAGAGATACAGAGAGACGAAAGAGAGAGAGAGAGATAGATAGAGAGAGAGAGAGAGATGAAAGATAGAGAGAGAGAGGGAGATGAGAGAGAGAGAGAAAGAGAGAGAGGGAGAGATTTAGAGAAAGATGAAAGAGAGAGAGAGGGACATTGAGAGAAAGAGAGAGATAAAGAGAGAGAAAGAGAGAGAGAGATAGAGATACATACGCACATGCATGCATATTACATACACATGCATATGCATCCATATACACACACATATACATACAACACACATATACATACACACATACATACACATATGCATACACATACATACGCATGTACATATTACACTCTCAAATGCATACACATACACACACATGCATACACACAGATACATACACATATGCAAACACATACCCACTCACATGCATACATACATAAGATACACACATGCATATGCATACATGCATGCACACACATACATACATACATACACGCACATACATACACATATGAACACACATATACTTACAAGCATATATACACACATAGACACACATACACATACACATATACATACACATACACATACACATACGCATGTACATATAGACACATACACACACATATACATACACACATGCACACATATATACACATATACACATGCATACACAAGCATTCATGTACACACATGTCACATAGGCATACACACATATACATGTTTTAGGGTTAGGTTCTTGAGATTACGGTTTTTGGTTTTTACCTATATACACACATGCATACACATACACATATACACACATATACACACATGCATACCCACATACACACATGCATCTTTTAGATCTAGGACTTTAGGATTAGGGTTTTAGGATTTTTACAAACATTCTCACATGCATACACACATATACACATACATACACATGCATACATATACACATGCATACACACACATACACATACACACACATCACACGTACATACACACATACACACATATACATTTTTTAGGATTAGGGTTTTTGGTTTTTACCTACATATACACATGCATACACATATATACATACATACACACATATATGCATGCACATATATATACACATGCATACCCACATACACACATATACATGTTTTAGGTCTAGGTTTTTAGGATTAGGGTTTTAGGGTTTTTACATACATACATATATGCATACATACAAATATACATGTTTAGGGTTAGGTTTTTAAGATTAGGTTTTTTGGCTTTTACATTCATACACACATGCATAAACACATATACACATATAAACCATATATACACACACACACACACACACACACACACATATATATATATATATATATATATATATATATATATATATATATATATATATATATATATATATATATATATATATATATATATATATATATATATATATATATATACATGCATACCCACATATACACATATACATGTTTGAGGTCTAGGTCTTTAGGATTAGGGGTTTAGGGTTTTTACACATGCATATACACACACTATAAATATACACATACACATGTATATACACATGCATACACACATATACATGTTTTAGTTTTAGGTCTTTAGGATTATGATTTTAAGGTTTTTACACATGCATACACATATACACACATACACATATATATACACAAGCATGTGTGAGAAGAGATGGTGATACAGTACAAAGATGAGGTTGGTTTTGCAAAAACCTGCTCTACACCTGCCAATATTACTTCATGGATACTTATCGACACTTTGATTCTGCTAATAAAGCATTAATACCTCCTTAGTGCTTTGAAAGATCATTCTCAAATTGATTGATCAAAACAAATGACTTGACACAAAACACATTATCGAGAACTTGCTATTTTGGGATGGAAAGCACTTTGAAATTTAACTAAGAGCTCAGAACCTGCTAAGAAATGACTAGAAAAACTTTTCACACATTCGATTGAATATATGATGAATCTACTGCAACACATTTGATGAATTGTAACGGATTATATTGAGAGAAATCAATTTAGGAACATTGGGATGTCATCCTGACTTTTCACGAATAGTCTACCTGCATACATAGGCCACTTCAAATTGATGTAGCTCTTAAAGTAAAGATTCAAATTTGATGAAAATTGAGATAAAGCAGATAGACTTTTGACTTTACCTATACCAATTTAAATCACTTCAAAAGAGTAAGTACACAAAGAGAAATCAATCATCAAAGTTGACTGGAAAACATAATGTGAACCTGAGAAAGTAGTTGAAGTAGACTCCAAAGATGATCTAACAAATCAGTCTATATTGCATATATAGTACATGAATTGATTGGGCATGAAACATGAGAAGGAGGAGCATAATGTGTGCCTCAATGAGGATCTAAATCTCGGACCTTAATCTCCTCGAATTGTAGCACAAAATTCTTCTCTAATTCGTGACTTTCTTCATGTGTTTTTATAGAAAAAAATTTGAATTCAAACTTGGTGGGATTCCATCTAAAAGTTCCTCTATCATAGGGGAATCTCATCTAGTTGACTTCTCCTACTTTACATCCATTATTTGCACTTAACAAGGTCACATGATTCTCTTTTCCCTTTTATATTTGGAGATTTCACTTTTCTATTTTTACAAGGGATAGTTCTTATGATATCTCTCATTGAAAGTATATAGAAAGTTATTACATCAATGATTTTAATCAAGCACTAGGCTTGGAAAGATGCACCAATAGCTCCCCCTCAAGCCTAGCATTCTTGATGCTTCATTCCTCTTTGATTTCCATCAATCCAATCATGCCTTTGAATCTGTTTAACTTGGTACTATCCAAAGGCTTAGTCAACCTATATGTACATTGAAGATTAGTAGATACATAGGACAATTGAATGTCCTTTCTTAATAATTTTTCTCTTACATAATGATAGTGGACTTCAATATGCTTGGTTATAGCATGGTAAATAGGATTAGCTGCTAAGTGAAGTGAACTAGTATTATCACCAAAGATGTGAGGAGTTGAAGTATGTAATCCCAACTTTGAGTATAAACACTTCAACCACATTGCATCTTATGTTGCATTGGCCAATTTTTTGTATTCAACTTAAGTAGATGATAGAGCAATAGTTGGTTGCTTCTTTGGAGATCATGGGATTAATTTTGAACCTGCAAAAGACAAATGACCTGATGTACTCTTCCTATCATCCTTAGATCCAGCCCAATCTAAATCTTAGTAGAGTTTGAGATCAATGTCTGAGGTGGTGGGGTATAAAAGTCCTTCGTTGATTGTTCCCTTCAAGTATTTGAGCACTTCTTGGCTTATGCATAAATTGAATGAGTATGCTAACACTATAGCATATGTCCACCCTTTTGAGAGTTGTATATTTCAAGCTTCCTACCAAGCTTTGATAATTTGTGATGTACTCAATGAATTCTCCTTCAAAAGCACGTAGCTTATGGTTCATCTCCATGGGTGCACCTGTACACTTAGTGATATCCATTTCGAATTTAGAAAGCATGTCAAGTACATACTTCCTTTGAAGGATGTAGATACAAGAATCTGTATAAATGAGTTCAAGTCCAAGGAAATATGTGAGAGGTCCAAGATCACTGATCTTGAATTCATCCTTCATTCCAGCCTTTACCTCCTTGATTCCATTGATGTCATTCCTTGTAATTATTATATCATCAACATATACACAGAGATATATAACTTTTGATCCATTCCTTTTAATGAGTAAGTATGTATCTGCTTTGCTATCGTTGAAACTTTGATCATCCAAATAGGTTACCAACCTATGATTCCAAGATCTTGGAGCTTGTTTCAATCCATACAGAGCCTTCTTTAGTTTGCACACATAATTGGATTGATGTGCATCCTCATAACCAAGTGGTTGTGCCATATAAACGTCTTTTGAAATCCATCCATTTAGAAATGCATTTTTACATCTAATTGATAGAGCTTCCACTTCCTAGATGCAGCAATGCAAACAAGTACTCTAATGGTAGGCATTTTATCTATAGGTGAGAAGGTTTTTTCATAGTCTATCCCATGGGTTTGAGAAAACCCTTTAGCTACTAACCTTGCCTTAGGATACTACCATGTGGATCCTTCTTAACTTTATAAATCCATCTTGATCCAATTACCGTCATTGATGGTTTGCTTGGAACAAGTTCCCATGTTTCATTTTCCATGAGAACTTCTATTTCTTCACTCATTGCTTCTCTCCATTCCTTCTTGCTTTGAGCTTCTTCATAGGATGTAGGTTCTTCATGGTTGAAATCCTTGGCCATATAGATTGAGTGCTTTGTAACTAAGGATGTATCAAATCCATATCTTTTTGGCTTCTTCTTTTCTCTCATTGACCTTCTGATTGGTTGTAGAGAGCTTTTTGGTCCTTGATTTAATTCTTCCATTTTATCTTTCCCTTTCTTCTTCCATAGCTTCAATTTCTCCAACTCGGTTATGTCATCTTCAGAATCACTATCTTCAAGTTGCTTTGGCTCCTTTGTTGAAAGAGATGGAAAGTCCTCTTCCAATTCATATGGTAGCTTCATCTTCTTGCCATCATCAAACCAAGACTTATTTTCATCAAAGACTACATCCCTACTAACTAGAAAACCTTTGTTAGTGGGATTGTACAATTTGTAACCCTTTTAATTTTGATCATATCCAATAAACACACACTTCTCTGCTTTGGGATCTAATTTCCCTCTTACTTGAGAAGGAATATGAGCATAGGCTAAACATCCAAAGATCCTGCAATGCCCTAGGCTTGGTCTTCTTTCATGCCACACTTCATATAGATTCATAACATCTAAGGATTTAGATGGGAGTCTGTTCACAAGGTATGTGGTTGTTGATACAACCTCTGCCCAAAGGTAATTAGGAAGGTTCTTTTCATTTATCATAGATCAAGTTGCTTCAACCACGGTCCTATTTCTCCTTTCTACTACTCCATTGAGTTCAGGAGTGTACCTAGTTGTTACCTCTCTTTTGATGCCTCTTTCTTGAAGGAAAGCATCAAATTCATTTGAGAACTATTCTCCACCACCATCTCATCTGAGTCTCTTGAGACATTTACCTATTTGATTCTCTACAAGTGCAAGATATCTTTTGAAACAATGGAAAACTTCATCTTTATGTTTCATGAAGTATAAGATTGTCCACCTACTAGATTCATCAATAAAAGATACATAATATTTTAAACTTGAAATGGAGGGTTCTTTACTTGGAACCCACACATATGTGTGTACAAGTTCCAATATCATCTCCTATCTGCACTTCATGTTTATTCTTGGGATCTTCCAAGTCAGAGAGCAATGCTTCATTTCCTAATACATGATTGGAGCATCATGAGTCAATATAAAAGACATGATCATCATCCTTACCCTGCTTCAGTGATAGGTTTATGAGAAGAAGTTAGTCTTCTTGACTTTGATCCTCAGTGTAATTTTTGTAGTCCATCCTTCCTCTATATCCATTTTGATAGTTGTTATTGTTTGTTGTGATAGTTGTTGTTATATCCTCCATTGTATCTGCCTCTATTTGATCCATAGCCACCTCTATTGAATCCTCTTCCTCTGGAATTTCTTGGACTCATGTAACACTCTTCAGTTGTGTGATTAGAATAACCACATATGTTGCAAGATTGAGATGTTTGGGGTCTCCCTCTACCTTGCTTTCCTCCTCTGCCTCTTCCTCTAGCTTCTCCTCTATCTGTGAAGTTAGCTTGGAAAGAGCTTCCTTCATCTTCATTCTTTTTGGACTTTGACTTATCTTTAGCTTTAGCTTTCTCAAAGTATAGGGCAGAAGATTGATTACCTCTTGAGGATTCATCATTTTTGTTTAACTTTGCTTCATGTGTGAAGAGCTTGCCCATCAAAGTATTAAGATCTGGCACCTGCATGTCCATGTATAGATCCATGGGAGTTGGGAATGATTCCCACTTGTCATCTACTTTAATGCCATTGATGGTTTGTCTTATGATTTTCTCTTCTTCAATCACCTCTTCAATGCTTCCTAATTGATCAGAGATCTTCGTCATCATTTTGACATAATCAGTCACACTTTGCTTGGGGCTTTTCTTCAATGTAGTAAAATCCATCCATAACTAGTTCTTCCTTGCTCTAGTATTTGAAGAGAAGACACCAAGTGCATTCCAATTCTCCCTTGAGGTCTTGCATCCATTCACATGAGGTAAGAGAAAATCAGAGATTGATTTTAGAATATAGGACCTGGCTAATGCATCCTTTGAGCACCATGTTGTGAGTCTCTCTTGCTCTTCAAGTGATGGTTGTCCTTTGCTTCTCATTGTTGGCATGAATTCATCTTCAAATATGTATCCAAAGAGATTTCTCCCTTGAAGGTAGGCCTCTATCCTGAGAGACCATGCTGGGTAGTTGTTCCTATCCAATTTGTCAATGGTAGAAGGAAAACCATCTCCCATATTGATTTAACTATGCTCTAATACCACTCTGAGAAGAGATGGTTATACAGTCCAAAGACGAGGTTGATGTTGCAAAAACGTGCTCTACACCTGCCAATATTACTTCACGAATACTTAGTAGACACTTTGAGATTTTTAATAAAGCATTAATACCTCCTTAGTGCTTTGGAAGATCATTCTCAAATTTATTCATCAATACAGATGACTTGACACAAAATAGATTATCAAAAACTTGCTATTTTGGGATGGAAAGCACTATTCTTTCAATTCAGCACAAAGTTGATACCACTTGAATTTTTTTCGTAAAAACACATAAAAGGATTACTATCACTTGCATACATTGAAAGATTAGAGAAGCACTAAAAGATTTTTCCTTGCATATTTGCATCAAGTCTACGTGGTGCTAGTTTAATAAGATTCATACATGAGTAATGGGCAGAGAGAAACATACAAACATGAAAAATATAAATGAAAGTAAAAGTAATGAATCTTATGCAAATGAATTTCAAGAGCATATTCCAAAGAGTTTCGATTATGATGAAGCATACGTGAATGTATTGACTGATGAAAAACTAAGAAATTGGGAAGAAAAATTTATCGAAATGAGGAATAAGGAAAATGAAGCTATACAAAACAAATTTAGAGTTATTTTGACTTTACATGATACTGTTAATGCCATGTCCGTGTTGGAGATAGACGTCTACGGAAACACGCGAACAACACAAGGAAGAAGAAGAAGCTTGGAGCACAAACACACAATACTGAATGTATTACTAGAGAATGTACAAAGATAAGTAGCCCATTATGGCAATAGGCGTATATACAAGCCGGGGGAAAAAAACCTCCTAAAGAGGGAAAAAAGTGCCTCGGCAGTCCTAGAGTGTTCACACACATCACTACCTAAATATATCAACGAATCCCCCTGGGAGTGATGCGGTGAACAAGGAGCTGACACTCATGTATAAGGAAGTGCCAAGCTATGTGGAAATCACTCCACAAAAGGAATAAGCCCAAAGCTTTGCGGAAAGCTTCAAACTTCTCCCTAGGCAGAGCCTTCATGAAAAGGTCTGCAATGTTCTCCTGCGTGGTCACATATGCCAAGCTGATCTCCGGAGCAGAGAACCTCTCCCTGACATAGTGATAATGCACCTCAATGTGCTTAGTGCGAGCATGGAACACAGGGTTCCTCGCAACTGCCAATGCGCTCTGACTGTCAGTGAAGATGGTGGTGGCAGAAGACTCGCCAACACCCAAATCAGCTATAAGGTGTCTGAGCCACACACACTCAACAATCACTGTGAAAGTTGCCCTATACTCAGCCTCACAACTGGAAGTGGCCATAGTAGGCTGCTTCTTGCTCAACCAAGATATACATGAGCTACCAAGCATGAAGCAAAAACCACTGGTGGACACACGAGTGTCATAGCAACCAGCCCAATCTGAGTCAGAAAAAGCATGCAAATCTGGCGGTAGTGATCCCCCCTTGGGATAAAACAACCCAAGTAGCCGAGTACCACTCAAGTAGCGAAAGATGCGCTTAACCGCTTTCCAATACGTGACTCCTGGGCAATGCATAAACCTGCTCATTTGTGAGACAGCAAACCGAATATCTGGCCGAGTAATGCATAAGTAAATCAAGCATCCAACAGCCTGCTGATAGAGAACAGCATCAAATGCATCTCGAGCATCATGAAGACTCAATCGTAAACCTATCTCCATAGGAGTGGCATCAGGCTTACAGTCTTCAAGGCCAAAATGCTGCAATAATGTGTCAATATATTTCGTTTGACACAAAGCCATTCCACCATCAACGTGCATAAACTGAATGCCCAAATAGTGATGCAAATGCCCCAAATCAGACATCTCAAATGAGGCATGAAAATCAGCCTTAAAATCAGCAATATGTGTCTCAATAGGACCAGTAAGCAGCATGTCATCAACATAGACAACAATGATCAGAAGCACATCATTAGCACGTTTAACATATAAGGTGCTTTCAGTTGGACTGTTCTCAAAACCGTGTGCAATCAGATAGGCATGTATCTTCTCATACCAAGCACGTGGTGCTTGCTTTAAACCATATAATGCCTTCTTTAACCTGCAAACCTGGTTTTCATGCCCTTTCTGCACAAAGCCACGGGGTTGAAAAAAATACACTTCTTCATGCAAGTCACCATTCAGAAATGTTGTTTTAATGTCCAACTAATGTACATTCCAACCATGATGGGCTACAAGTGCACAAATGCTTCGAACAGTAGTCATACGGCATGTAGGTGCAAAGGTCTCATCAAAATCAATGCCTCTTTCCTGTGCATAACCCTTTGCAACAAGCCTAGCCTTATACCTGTCAACTGTACCATCAGGTTTATGCTTTAGCTTGTATACCTAGTTAGTGCCAATGGGCTTCTTGCCAGGAGGCAAGTCACATAAAGACCATGTACCATTCTTCATTATAGCATCATATTCAGATTGCATAGCAGCCATCCAATTTTCTGAATTTTGTGCTTCATCAAAAGAAACAGGCTCATTCTCATCAGAGAGACTAGATGCAGCCATAGCATAGCCATCTAATGCAAAGGAGGCACTATGAGAGCCTGAACGAGTACGATATGACAAAGGTGCATCTAATTTGCTGTCACACAAAGTCTGCACGAGCCATTTTGGCATAGTTTTTGCTTGCTCAATATCAACTCTCTCATCAACAAGTGCATCATGTAAATCTGCATCAAAAATGGAATGATTTGCATCATCATATGAAACCTGCAAAGGCTGAGAAGTTGCCTCATTAGGACCAGCACTAGCTTGTCCACTTGTAAAAAGAGGCATCAAAGTATCATACATGTCTTTGGAGCTAACAGATGTCTCCTTAGTACATGAAAGCAATGGCTGAATAGCATCTTCCACAAAGACAACATCACGGCTAACTAGAATGTGTTTAGTCTGTGGACGATACACACGATAGCCTTTACTTTCAGAACTGTATGCAACAAAAATACATTTTACTGCCTTATCATCCAATTTTCTGCGATGTTGTTCAAGCACTAATGCATATGCCAAACAACCAAAAACACAGAGATGAGCAACAGATGGCTTGCGATCATGCCAAGCCTCATATGGAGTGATAGACTGCAACGCTTTAGTGGGACACCTGTTCAGTACATATGCTGCACACATAACAGCCTCAAGCCAGAAACTGTGTGGTAAAGCCTGACTTTTGACCATGCACCTCGCCATGAGTGACCTATTCTTTCGTTCAACAACTCCATTCTGTTGAGGTGTATACGGCACTGTACACTGGTGTTTTATCCCACGTTCAGCCAGAAATGCATTAAAATCTGAAGACATATATTTCCCCCCTCGATCAGAACGGAGGGTGCGCATTTTACATGCTGACATATTTTCAGCCAAAACCAAAAACTGTTTGAAGCACATGAACACTTCGGACTTTGCTTTGAGTGGATATACCCATGCATGCCTAGAAAAATCATCAATGAAAGTCACGAAGTAAAGGTAATTTCCAAAAGAGGGTGTCTGCATAGGACCACAGACATCACTATGTACAAGCTGCAATTTCTGCATAGCCCGAACTGAACCATCTTTTGGAAAGGAAGAATGCTGCATTTTGCCCAAAATACAGCCTTCACAAACATGTTTTCTAGGTGCCTCAAGTTTGGGCAAAGAGGACATCATTTCAGATTTTTGCAGGCGTAACAAAGTAGCAAAATTCAGATGACCAAAGCGTGCATGCCAAAGCTTTGCATCTAACATAGCCTGAGAATCATGAACTACACATGCCGAATCATTCACAGATCTTTCATAGTCTATGAGCTTATACAGCCCACGACATAAAATGCCAGAAGCAATAATCACATCGCCATTTGAGAGATCATGGACTGTACACCTATCATCAATGAATTTCACAACCAAGCCAATCTTGGCTAATGCAAAAACTGATAACAGGTTCTTTTTGATCCTTGGCACAAATAAAGCATCTGACAAAGTGAAAGAATTACCATCAGCAGTAGTCAGAATGATCTTACCAACTCCCATAACAGGATAAGAGGAGTTATTGGCACATGTGACAGTATTCCCTGTAGGGGCAGGCTCGAGTGAAGAGAAGAAACTGCGCTGCGAGGTAATATGTTTGGTCGTCCCACTGTCAAAGTACCAAACATCTGAGTCTATTGCAGACATGCACTGATCATGAGAAGATGGGTCAAAATTGCAGACAGTAGTAAACGCCCATTCTTCTTCCTGCACAAGATTTGCAGACTCTGTTTTTGGTGTAGAGGCCTCTACAACAACCATTCCAGCCTCTTTCTTCTTTGCCTCTTTAGCAGCCAGTTTTGGACATTTCTTTATAATATGATCATTTCCTTTACAGTACTTGCAGAACAATTTTTGCTTTTCTGATTTCTTCTCATCTTTATCCTGGTTCTTCGATTGTGCAGCATTTGCAGATTTTTGCTTACTAGTAGAAGAGCTCCATTTTCCTTTGCCCTTCTGACTAGCCAGGAAAGCTTGATCTGCAACATGCATAATGGACCTGTTCTGCCTGGACTGATCTTCGTGCAACAGAACAGAGACTAATTCCTCAAATGACAAGGCATTCGGATTGCCTTTCATCATCAACCGAAGAGTAGAGGCAAAACTCTTATATGATTTAGGAAGACCATTCAGAATGGTCTGCACAAGTAGCTATCTGGTATAACCTCATCAACAAAAATCAATTGTTCCTTCAGGTCTTTGATCTTTGTAAGAAAACTATCCATAGAATCACCTTCATTCATGTGCTCACTCTCCAACTGTTTTCGGAGGTAAGCAACACGAGCCTCATTCCTAGCTTGGTACAAAGTGTTAAGTGTATCCCAAGCATCCTTTGCTGTTCTGCAAGAGCGAATGTGAGGAATAATGGCACCTTTGACAGACAAAGCTATCAATGCATGTGCCTGGGCATCTCTGCCATCCCAACGAATCTACTCTATAGTAGGTGCAACAAAAATAGCAGCACGAACAGGAATCTCTGGAATATCATCTTCGACACCATCTTCATCAGCTCCAGCACCTGTATTTATAGTACCTGTAGTTGCAGGTGTAACAGGACGTCTTTCAACACCCTGCACAATGTTCCACAGTCCTTTTGCAACTAGTACATGTTGCATCATATAAGCCCATAATGGGTAGTTGGTACTATCCAACTTATCCTCAACAGCCAACATACGGAATACATCACTGCTTTCAGCCATGGCTGGTCACTAAAATACCTTGATGCAGAAAATTGACTATATCTCAAAAAGTTGAACGAAACTGCCCAAACGAGTTCTGCTAGACC
The DNA here is from genome assembly GCA_020310875.1 of Ceratopteris richardii. Lineage (NCBI taxonomy): Eukaryota > Viridiplantae > Streptophyta > Polypodiopsida > Polypodiales > Pteridaceae > Ceratopteris > Ceratopteris richardii. Next base: position 34,565,240 of record CM035437.1, read on the forward strand.
TGTAGTAGACTTCGATACACTTAAACTGGCGAACAGAAACTGGTATATACCTTTGGCACAAAAGGACAAAATAGCCTGCATAAGCATTGTGATAGTGCATTTGAAGGCCGAAACGAGCTCAGATCACGATTTCGGCACCACATAGCGAAGTTGTTTTGATCTCGGAAACACCTTGAGTATGCTCACCAAATTTCGTGCGAATCTGAGACTACAAACGGAGGAGTGTCAACGGTGCCCTAGAAGAAGCGGCGACCTACTCTGATACCAATTATTGGAGATAGACGTCTGCGGAAACATGCGAACAACACAAGGAAGAAGAAGAAGCTTGGAGCACAAACACACAATACTGAATGTATTACTAGAGAATGTACAAAGATAAGTAGCCCATTAGGGCAATAGGCGTATATACAAGCCGGGGGAAAAAACCCTCCTAAAGAGGGAAAAAAGTGCTCCGACAGTCCTAGAGTGTTCACACACATCACTACCTAAATATATCAACAGTCCGAAACTCTACGAGTATTAGAAATTAACTTCAGAACCTACAAAGAGGAAATGAATGTTGAAATTGTAGAAATGAACCAAAAATATGAACTTTTGTCCAAAAAATTACAAGAATTAGAATTATCTAAATGTATGCATGAAAAAGAGGGAAAACAACAAGGGCTGTCAGTGTATCCTTTTCGCAAAAAAACATTCTAATGATTTTAGAAGATCCAGTCCTAGACTTCCACTAGGAACATCAAATAGGATTAAAACACGAACTTTACAATGTTTTTGGTGCGATCAATATGTTCATATATTTTGGACTTGTAGTGCATATGAAGATGCGAGAAGACAAAAACTAGTGATTAAAAATGAGAGAAAAAAATGTAATTATCAAGACCTATCACCTTTAAAATTAAATCTAGGAAGGGATGAGTGAAGGAATTAATAAAGTAGACCCACATCAAACCACATCTATGTGAAGAAAGTCAAGATTTCTAGAAATCTAACATACATGTGAACATTAAAACAAATAAACAAATGAGTGAGAGGTAATTTAAAAGGGAACATGAACTAATGAAAGAAATTAAAAGCAATAAAGCAAAGGAAGAAAATCAAAATTTTGAACCAATTATGAAAGAACAATTGGATGCAAAGCAAAGTGAACTTGATCATGAAATACAAGTAGGAGCAAGGAAACTTGAAAATTTCTAGGTTTCATTTTATCCAATGCTTCTTACTAATGAGAATTCTTTTTATCAAGAAAAAGTTAGAGAACTACAAATGCAATTGAAAAAACATGAAAACAATCAAGTTAAAGAAAAAAAGACCAAACAAAGTATACCTATGAATAGAAATTATGAAAAACAAACAAATGAAAGAGAGAAATAACTTCTTGATAATATTATTAAACAAATCGAAAAGAATATGAACATACACTCAAAAAAATCAAAACATTTAAATTTAACAAGAAAATTAAGAACTTACCATTGCAAAAACTAGAAGAAATGATTAAAACACCAACTTGACCAAAAAAGATGAATCAAATAATGAACAAATATATAGAATCTAATTATTATGAATTACTATTAAATTATGAAACAAATCAAGAGTTTATTTAAAGATTCTTTCGTCTTTTGAATATGAAATTTTTTTATAAAAAAGAGAAGTTTCTTTTTACAGAAAACTTACTAAGATATTTTACGAACTTATTTTGCGGATGAGAAAGATGAAAAATGATGAGAATACAAAACACAAAAGTTCAAGCGAGGTGAATGAGTTCTAAGCTTGATTTATTTTATTCAATTGCTTATAAAATTTCTTTTTCTCCATTTCATGATTATATGTGTACATAATTCTCATACATAAGGAAAAATATTAAAATGATAGCAAATGAGAATTAGAAACTGAAGTGGGAATGTGTGTGTGCGGAAAAGGAGTTACAGATCCTATGACTATTATATGGATAGAAGAGGGAAAACTTACTTGCAACTCCTAATAGATGTAAACTTATTTTATTATTATTATACCTTAATTATTTTTAAACCATTGAGCTAATGAGATCCTAGTTCCATCTATAGACCGCCTCTATAATTGCAACTCTGAATAGGGGTTAAGCCTTTTTCCTCAAAAAAATTATAACAAAAGAAAAGAGAGATACATAAAGTGATACATTAATGGTTGCTGCAACATGATAACAAGGAAAAATTAAAACAAAAATAAGAAAAAGAAGAAAAACAAAAGAAAGAAAAATAAAAAAGATATCATGAATCAGTTGTGGTCTCGAAACCACTTTAGAAATGTACTCTGCAGGATATACGAGGTGGATGTATGTTGTAGTTAGATGCATCTTATGGAAAGTGGCTAGGAGATGAGTGATAGAAAACTTATATAAAATAAAAATTACTTTTGAATGGGCTTAATAGAAAAGTAAGTACCATGGCTATCTGAATGACTTTTATAAGGCTTTCTAAAACTTGTTTTTAAGTTCATGCATTGAACAAAAAGCTTTTTAATTCAAATTTGTATCATTTTAAAAGTTTTCTTTACTATTAGAAATTGTACAAGCATTTAGGAGCATATTTGAAATAATGATTGAAATAAATTAGTAATTTTTTTCCAAAAGAATTTGATACTACCTTCTATGACATGCAAGTTGGCCATCAAGACAATGTGCAGGTTTAGTAGGGGCAGATGTCAGAAGGATTTCAACACTCTTACCGATATTCAAATAAATAAAAAATTTCCTTTCAGAATGGTCATCTATAAACTCTCAAAAATATGTTTTATGTGAGATTCTGATTTGACTAAACTCTCTCTTAAGTATTTGCACGTTGAGAAAGATGAAGATCTGCATCAAGCAAGAATCTCTAATGAGGTTTTGATATTTTGTTGGTTGTACTAACAACTTTAAGTTCATTTTCATCTTTTGACTCCTTTTGACTTATGTGTTGCGGCTATGAAACCAAAATATGTGATAGTCAATGTGTGATCCTCCATTCATTTTTTGATATTAACCCTACGATTGGATCCAAAAAGTATATGATTTTCCTATGGTGACCTTAACCTTATGCTTACATTTATCCTCTGTACCTAAAGTATATGCTCATTTCCCTTATCATTTCAATTATCCTTTATCATGTGTATGAGTATGTAGGTCACTATGAATGTGCATATCAATGTGTGTTTATTTGTATTGATGCATGTATGTGTCTAAGAATGAATGTGTGAGTGAACCAACGAGTATATATTCATATGCTTTCTGGAATGTGAAATTTACAGACCTCCTTTTTGCAGTATTCTTGAGTAATTTGATTCGTCTGATTGTGAATCAAGGTATGAGTATATCTATTTGCATGTGAGCATTTACATATGTGTGATGTGTGTGAATATTTGAGTTAATAAATATTAAAAATGTGTTCACATTTGATTAATATATATTATATTATGATTTAACTATTTGTAGTAATATATGTGTGTGTTTAATAATCAATTTAATCACTGAAAGATACAAAATAAAAAACAAAACTTAATAGTAGTAAAAGCATACGTGTGTGATTCCCTCATTACGTGAGTATAAGTGTGAGTGTAATTACGTGTGTGTGAGTGTGAGTTCTAAGTTAGTAGTGAGTTAGTTTGCATGTAAAAGTCGCGTGTTTATGTGCGTGTTAACTCAAGTGAATATGCGCATGCGTTTGTGTGTGTATATATATATATATATATATATATATATATATATATATATATATATATATATAGAGAGAGAGAGAGAGAGAGAGAGAGAGAGAGATTGAGTAAAGTATTATGCTCCATATCTATGCTTTTAGATACAAATCTCTTGAGAGAGAGAGTTTGTTTCCCCCTCCTCCCAGATGGGACAGTGGCTGCTGGTGCGCACACTGATTTAGACAGAGATTCTAACTTCTCCTGCTCATTGCCACATCTGACTGCTATGATCGCATGAGATAAGAGAAGGATCCGATAGAGGACAATGAGAGAGGATGAGAGAGAGAAGCAAGCTCCCTCCCACTCCTTCCGCCTACAGCGGTAGAGCACACACGATCCAATGGCAGAGAGAAAGAGGAGAGAACTCTAAATAAACCTCTCGGCTGTGGATAGATGCTAACACACAGAAGAAATAGGCTGCTGACAATGGTGGCTGCTGGTGTGCATGCTGATGTACAGAGAGAGAGAGAGACAGAGAGAGAAACAAGCTCCCTCCCACTCCTTCCGGCTGCTATAAATGATAGGGAGCATATATATATATATATATATATATATATATATATATATATATATATATATATATATATATATATAGAGAGAGAGAGAGAGAGAGAGAGAGAGAGAGAGAGAGAGAGAGCCACTCTGGATACTGTTGCTAAGCGTGCATAAGACAATATACAAATGTATGAGAGAGCCATTCAGGTTCTTGTTGTTGAGCGTGTGCAAGATAGAATAGAGATGGATGAGAGAGAGAGAGCTATTCTAAGTTCTCCTACTCATTCCCACATCTGACTACTATGATTACAGGAAATACAAGACGGCTCCGATAGATGAGAACGAGAGAGGATGTGTGTGTGTGTGTGTGTGTGTGAGAGAGAGAGAGAGAGAGAGAGAGAGAGAGAGAGAGAGAGATTCTAACCTTTTTTGCTCATTCCCACATCGGACTACTTTGATTGCATGAAATAAGAGAAGGATCCCATAGAGGATAACGAGAGAGAGAGAAATCTGCATATGAATGTGAGTATGCATGAGTGCATGTGCATGTGAATGAATTGCATATGTGCATGTAAGATGTGCACATATGTGCATGTGAGATGAGGCATACTTATGAGTGAAGAATGCATGTGCTTAAGTGTGTATGCATATGCATGTGTATGTATAGATGAGAATGCATGTGCACGAGGAGTGTGTGCATATGCATGTATGAGTTAGATGCATGAATGCATGTGCATGCATGTGTATGCTTGTGAGAAGTACGCATGTGCATGAGAACATTAAATGTGCATTAGAATGAGTAAGTGCATATGCATGAGCATGTGTATGAGTGTGCATATGCATGTGAGTGCAAGTACACATGAGTGCATTTGTACATGAGTGCATATGTACATGAGTATGAGCATATATGCATATCCATATGAGAGTGTGCATGTGCATATAAGTAAGATACATAGAAATATGATTGAATGCATGTACATGAAAAGTGTGTGCATGTGCATGTAAGTAGGTGATGTGTGCATGTACATGAGAACTGTGTGCATGTGCATGATAAGCGTGAATGAGACATGTGCATGTGAATGTAAGAGTATGATAAATGTGTTTCCATGTGTGCATGAGTGACATGTACATGAATGCATGTCTAAGATATATGCATGTATGAATTTGAGAATGCATGTAACCATATGCGTGAGTGCATACTTGTAAGTGATGAGAGCATGCATGTGCATAAGTGTGTATGAACATAAGAGATACGTGAATGCATGTGCATGTGAAAGAATGCATGTGCAAGAGAGAATTCGTGTATGCATGTGAATATGAGTTTGAAATCTGCATATGTGAGACAAATGCATGAGTTTTGTGCATGAATGATATGTGCATGTGCCATACATAAGGGTGTATGAGTAAGAATGCATGTGCATGAAATGTGTGCATGTGCATAAGTGAATAAGATGAGCATGTATGAATGAGGTGTACACATGCATGAATAAGTGTAGTATAAAGGCATGTTTAAATGAGGTGAATGCATGAATGCATGTGCATGATTAGTATAAGACATAAGTTTTAAAGTGCATGAAAATGTGTAAGTAATGAAATATGTATGCATGTATGAATGTATATAAGTTAATGTATACATGAATGAATATGATGAGTGGGCATGAATGCATATGTATGATTGATATATGCATGTGTATATATGAAGTTTTTATGAAGTGTATGCATGCATATGAATGTGAGGTGCATGAATAAGAGTATATGTGCATGCATATGAGAGTGTGTAGATGCATATGAGACTGTATGTGTGCATTCATGAGAGAGTGTATGAGCATGAATGCGTGTATGAAAGTGTGCATATGCATGAGAAGATGTATACATGCATATGCGCAAATATATGGATGAATGAAAGTGAATGTTAGAAAGTGTGCATATGCATAAATGTATGTATGGAAAGCATGGATGTATGCGTGAAGAAATAAATAAATCTATGTGTACAGATCTTTATGATAAGAGCTGAAAGCAATTCAAAGAAACATGAGTGTGTTTTATCTTTCATAAAAATTACTTATGTTTCTCCTGATCTGTTTTCTCAGAGCATTGAATCACATGTGATCTTGATGAATTATATGAATGGGAAGGTAGTAGATGCTGATTGAAGCTGCAGTTGTTCAAATATTTATATCTAGAATCTCAAAGGGATGAAATGCTTTTAACTTATCTTAGAGACTTTTCTTAGAAAATTGAAAATTATCTTTGCACTTTTACTTATACTTTTATAGAGTATTTTTGTTAAAGTAGTTTACATTCATGATTACGACCCCCAAGAAAAACGTTTTTACTTAATCCATAATTAAAATTATCGAAAAATATTTTAGTTAGTCCACATCGAAGATCACCAAATGACATACCGCTTGATCAATCATCAATTTATACTTTTATGTCTATGTTTTATTTCCTATGCCTATAAATAACCCATCTAAAAATAGGAATGATATCACTTCATCCTTTATTTCAAAGTTTTTATTACCTATACCTATAAATCTTACCACTCCATCTAAAAAGAAAGTATTATCTCGTTTATGTCCAAGATCACCCAATGATGTACTGCTTGATCAATCGATAATTCACACCTTTATTTCTATGAATTTATTACCTAAGACTATCAATGAACAAGCTAATATAAAAATATTAGAAGAAGAATTGCAAGTAGTTGAAGAAATAAAAGACTATATCATTTCTATTAATTTATTTCCTATTGAACAATAGTAAGTTTGTTTTTTGCTTTACCATTTGTATAGATCACTAAAATATAAATGAACACCTTTCACAACATGGCTATCACATCCAAAAGACCTAAAGCACAGTCAAACACCCCTTGTGTAGTCACACACTAGGATCCATTGCAAAGCTAGAACTAATCAACCCAATGGTCTTTGTTCAGGACCTGACATAGATTGGTGATGTGGGAGGGATTTCATCAGTGTGATTGATATCCAAAAAAATTAAAAATTTCTTATAAATTGGGAAATTCTAAAACTATTAAAAATATGTTTTATGTGAGCTTTTGATCTGACTAAACTCTCTCTTAAGTACTTGCAGATCGAAGATGATGGAAAAGTGCATTTGTACTCTCATTTGAGCCCTCCAAATCCTCATTTGAATTCTCCTTGTATAACCTGTCTTATGAATTATCATTCTATGCATGACTATGAGAATGTGACTAAGCACTTAAATATGTGTGTTGATTATTTGTATGTATATGTTGTACTTCATTATGACATGATATGTTTTTCATTGGTGAATGCAACCCTGCATAATTGAATGTAGGTAACATAAATATAAATCTGTTGAATCAAACTATATGAGACTATGTGTATTTGGAGACATGTTAATGGGTGTGTGAATACTTGCATTGCCTTATAAATTTGGGAATCCTTAGCAATTGTGACCCAAGTGAGCATGAGAGAGTCCTAAATGTTAATGATTATGTGATGTATCTTATGCATTTCTCATGGCATCCATATCATCCATTCCGAATCTGCTCCTTCACGATTATGAATCCTAAGTACCATTATCCTTAAGTTGTTTTTTGATGATTCTGGCGATCCAAAATTGTGCCCATTGCTAATATCTCATTCACGTTGGGTTATGGGTGGTTATAATGATTCATATAAATGGCAATTTTTATGTGTATAAATGTGCTCTAACCCTAATAAAAAAATAATAACATAAATGTGTGATGTGTGTGTTAGTAGATATTTAATTTACTTTATGTTACTGTATATTCCAATCTATGTTAAAATAAATGTTAGTATATATGTGGTTAATAATTGCTTTAATATATATATTAATAAATAATATATCTAAATTAATAAATGTATGATTAATATAAATTTAGCTACTAAATACTTAAACAATATACATACGTATGTAACTACCTATTTATGTGTCTAAGTGTGATGTGTGAGTAAAAGGTTGAGTCTAAGTGAGCCGTGTGCCCATGAGTGCATGGTTGTACATGGCTAAACTGAGAGTGTGCATGAGAAAGTGTGCCACTAAGTCTACTTGTGTAATAAGTGCGTGTGCATGTCTTTAAGTGTTTGTGAGTGTGTGTATATATAACTAATCTATGTTTGTGTTATCCTAATGTTTTTTTTATGCATGTAATTCTTCTTTTCCTTCTTCTTGCCCCTCCAACTGGTGGTTGTTATGTGTTTCGAGGCTAGAAGTAGAGATAAAATGAGAGAGAGAGAGTGAGAGTGAGAGGGAGCAAGAGAGATAGACATTTTCTTAACTCCCCCCTCACCTTCTTCATGCTCCTATCATCGACAAAGAACTTTGTTAGTGACTGCAGAGTCCTGATATTGCTCCATCCCTCCTTTTCTAGTGGATGTAGGTTCCTAATCATGCAAATAAAACCACTATAGGCTAATGTGAATGCGTGTAGGATAATGAAGACAAAGCAAAATGTGGAGGAGAGAGAGAAACACAGAGAGAGAGAGAGACTGAGAGAGAGAGAGAGGGGGAGGGAGAGGGAAAGGGAGAGGGAGAGGGAAAGGGAGAGGAAGAGAGAGAAACAAGCTCCCTCTAGCATAGAGAGAGAGGGAGAGAGAGAAAGAGAGAGAGAGAACACTCATTCCAGCATAGAGAGAGAGAGAGAAAGAGGGAGGGAGCGGGAGGGAGGGAGAGAAGCAAGCTCCCACTCTTTTTGACTGCTACAAATGATAGGATAGCACAAAGAGACAGGAAGGGAGAGAGAGAGAGAGAGAGAGAGAGAGAGAGAGAGAGAGAGAGAGAGAGAGAGAGACAGAGAGAGATGGAGAGATAGAGAGAGAGATTCTAACTTTTCTTCCTCATTCCCACATTTGACTACTATGATCGCATGAAATAAGAGAAGGACGCGATAGAGGAGAATGAGAGAGGATGAGAGAGAGGATGAGAGAGAGGACAATAGAACAAAAGAGAGAGAGGGGGGGGAGAGAGCGAGAGAGGATGGGATAGAGATATGCATGCATATGTGCATTTAAGATGTGTGCATATGTGCATGTGAGATGAGGCAAATTTATGAGTGAAGATGAATGCATGTGCTTAATTGTGTATGCATATGCACATGTAACCTTTGCCACTAAACTTGTTGTGGAAGACTCATCAATTATCTACTAGAGTTCTAACCTGAATTTCATATCCATCTTTATTAAGTAAAAAATACAGACCTCCTTTTTCATGGACTTGAGTAGTCTTGAAGCTTCTGATTCCTTAAGAGCATGGGCTCCATTTGACTTATCAAACTCCCCATGAGCCCTGTTGAATGCATGTCCAATGGCATCACGCGTACCTATGAGGTTTTCTTTTTGCCTTGTTTATGCACATGGCTTAGCTTTGTCATCAGATGTCTCTTTGTCTTTGTTCAACCCATTAATCCTTGATTCTTGAGCTATGTCCAATTGAGCCTTCCCCTTGCTTCTTGTTTGCACTATAAAAGATTCAATTTCTTCTAACTCCACCACAATGGTAGATGGTGATGGCACATTGACTTGTTCCACAACTTCTTTGCTCACAACAATCATTTGAATGTGTGGCCCTGGTGAAGATGCTCGGTTCTTAGGACAACAAATGGTATAGTGGTCCCTACCTTCTGGGCAATTCCTGCAAGGGGGGGCATTTTCTGGTAGAGTACATCTACTTTGGTAATGGCCACATTCTCCACATCCCATTTCCAAAGTTATCCATATGTCTAGGGTTGTAATTGCTACCTTGATTAGGTGTATTCCCCATCACATTAGCTGGTGGTTGGGCTCCTCCTTGTGTCCAATATGTTGTTGCAAGCATACCTCTCGATGGCGTGCTTTTTTGCATAGCTGGCAAGTTACACTTAGAAGTGGACACTCACTTACCACATGACCCTGCTGCTGCACAAGGTGTGTTGAGATATCAAGCTCAACATGTGATGATCCAGGATGACACATACCAAGTTTTTCGTTTCTCTAACATGTATAGTGGTCATGCCGGTATATGTCAGGGACACTTCATTGAGCTTTATTAAATTTATCTACCGAGAATGATGGAACATTTGTTTCTTTTCAGCTCACTTAGTCAGGACATTAGGTTTTTCCTTATGTACTAGTCTTTATATACTACACTTGTTGTATTCTTGTTTTTAAGTCATTCTTGTACATTCCTTTTTATGTAATAGAAGAAGAAGAAGAAGATCATTCTTCCTTGCCTCAATCTGTGTGTGTGCTTCTCCTTGAGAGTGAGAGTGTATGTGTGAGCTCTCTTCCTTATCTCCTTCCTCATGACATGATATCAGAGCCAGCATGGATGTAGAGAGCTCGTGGAGAAGGTGACGGTGAACAATATGCAGCAAGGCATGGAGAAAACGCGATTCACAAACGACCTCCATTTGCTACAAAAATCGACGTGAAGGTAGAAGACCTCAAAATATTTTCGAGAGTTATCCCTTTAGGGTAACTTTTTTTTGTCAAATCAAAGTTTCAAAGCCATATCGACCTGCATTTCGAGCCGTAAGGTGGGGCCCGCAGAAAAACCAAGTCAGTTTCAGAAACTATAACTTGCATTGTGTTCGACGACACTCATATATGAAGGGCTTTGGTGTGTAGAACGAGAGGAGGAAGGAGGAGATGAAGGGAGAGAGAAGAGAGGAACGACGTGCGGACATGCGTGGGAGCCTCGAAACCCACATAATGTTCTCTCGTGAGGCAATGCTCTATATATGATGTATATATATGAATATGGGGGTAAGGTCACATGACCCTTACATCCCCAACAATCTCCCACTTAAGGGTCAGTGACCATAAGTGATAACATATACAAAGAATGATGTAGGACTATACAATAATGTATAGGAACAGTCCGGATCTCAATCCATACTGATCAGCCTACACCAACTGCCTCGAACAAGGTGTATCCATGCACCTCAAACTTCTCTAGACTCATATTGACAAGAGTCGAGCTCACATCTGACTGATGCAAGAACTGATGAAGTTCCTGCAAAAGCTCCCACTCGCTCTATGCTTGTGTCAATCATCGAGCGACTGACAACTCCAAGTGCAAATGCTCCAATAGCAACTGCAATGTCTGGTCTCGAGCATAGAAACTCATACATCAGACTCCTGAATGCTGATGAAACATGTGCTATCCTAGCTAACCTAAGTATGTCAGCCATGCCTATATGCAAGGCATCCAAAGCACCATCATCAAGACCAACATGTCCTGACATATTTGTATCAATATCTGGCATGAGTGAATCCAAGAATGACTGCATAACTGTTGACTCCTCAACATCCAAATCAGCCATCCTATCAACCAAGGATGTGTCTAGCTGTGCATCTTGAGAGCTAATATGCTCTGGTATACGCCGTGTACCATGAGAGCAATCCTGCTCTACCATACCAAGTGTATGATCATGCTGCACATGAGCTGACTGCACAACATCAACACCAAGATCCATCTGATGATCTAACTCTAAGTGAGTATCATCACAATGCTCTATACAAGCATCCACATCATGCTCTAAAGCATCCAGCTGATCATCCAAAGTCTGCTCTGTAAGAGCATCCATACGATCAACAAAACCATGCTCCATAGAAGCATTAGGAGCATCCAAAACATGCTCTACATGTGCATCCATCTGAGCATATGAATCCTGCCATACATGTGCATCATGAATGTCAATAGACCTATGTGTAGGTAGACAAAATGAGACATGACGAGTCTCACATCACACATAAGGCTGAACTCCCACTGAGACGAGACTGTCTCTCACATGAAGTACCTGTAGTGGATACATGTGCCCAATCCTAGCACCTCTGACAAGCATAAGCTGTCCCAACTGCAACTGAAAATGATGCTCACCAAGGAATGCATAACATCTGCTCTCCTATAACTGGCTAACTGAAATCAAGCTCATAGGGAATGAAGGAACATAGCCTACATGTCTAAGTATAAGTGATGCTCCACTAGGTAGTAAGGTGTACATCAATGTCATATGTCGTACAACCAGGCATATGCACACATCCACGACTCTCATCTGAGAATCGACAAAACCACTCACGATGTGGAGTAATATGAAAAGTGGCTAATGCATCAAGCAACCAAGCCATATGCGTGCTATCCAATGAACAAGAGGAATCCTGAGATGAACCATAGGACAAAGTGATATCACCATCACTAGCATAATCATCTGTCATAGACTCTCCTGAAACCACTTCCTGACCTGCATCACATGCATGTCTCTGACATCGTCATCGCATCCACCTGAAGCAACGTCGTCAAGTATGGCCATCATGGCCACAGTGCCAACATCGAAGTCGTCGATGCGATCTATGTCTCACATGAGCCAATGGACTCGCATACATATCATGTAGTCTCTGCCATAATGCACTACTCGTCTCCTCATACATAACAGACTCATATATAGAATCCACAAGTTGTAATCGGATAGTGGAGTTGGCCAATGCATCCATATCTATCCATACGTGGTCGAGCATGTCACGAGGCCTCTGTGCATCTCTATGCACATACATGTGTAACCCTGCACGAACCAATGTATGCCACATCTGAGCTTTCCATCTCGGAAAGTCAGTACCATCGAATCGAGAAGATACCATGCTCGCAATCCAAGACTAGCAATGTAATAAGAGACTAGAAACAATACTCTATCCTGAATAGGATCACACCTGCATATCCATATGCATAACTCAAATCACATATGTCTCACTAGAGAAGAAAACCATGTGAACCACCTATCACATAACCATGCATCTAGCATGCACATAAAACCATGAGCATAAGCCTACTCACCAAGTCTCCAAAGTGATCAAGTAGATGTGAAAGAATCCTAGGAAAATTTTGACAGAGTATCCCCTGTAAACTGAGCAATCAAACAAGATAACCAATAATGAAAGAACAATAAGTAATCTGTCACCACCTGTCACTGATTAAATCAAGAAGATAATGGCAACTACATGTGCCAAAAGGCTAATGGCAATACACGCCAATACAATGGTGATGCACCTCCCACTCAAGAATGAATCCTACAAGATGGTCCAACCTGTCACGAACAATGTGTGACCAAGTCCAAGTGAATGGAGATAATCAATGATCCAAAGCTATCACACAAGCTTCAAGATCCACTAGAGCTCCTTTCTAGCATAAAAGCTGTCAAAATTTCGGCAGCATCTCCTCTATAAAATGGACTCTAGAACCAAAATAACCATGCGGGAATCACCATCCACATATGCCAAGAATCACACTGGCAAATATATATCAATCAATGACCAAATGCTAATAATGGTGACAAACAAATGTGTAACTGAGGCTCCAATCTGGATCATGTACCTGCAAAGAAAACAAAGATACAAGTACCAACTAAGATCCAATGTCAACTCTCACAAAAGTATGTGCAACCGACAAGTAAATCCATAACCAAATGGCATAAGCAAGATATAAACCACAATGCCACTATACGTTCATGATCGAACTCATGATGACATAAACCTCAAAGAAGAGTATGCCACAATGTCATCTTACATGCCAAACGCGTGACAAGATCATGCTCTACTCTCATATGGAGGAGCTATCACAATGATAATATATGTACAATGCCTTGAAGCTTTGAAAATAAGAGCTTTCACACCAAAAATTCTCTCTCGAAGAAGTTCCAGAGCCAATTCAACCTCCAAGAGTAATTAGGGTTCGTTTGACAAAAATCTATTGCTCTGTGTTTTGCTGTTTCAGTGGTTATAACCTCTGAATCTGAACTTTAGTCAGAAAACTTCAAGATCTAACTCTTGGCTATGTAACGACATAAAGAACACCTCAATCGGAGGTGTGTAGCTCAAGATATGCTCAAAACAAGCACCTGCTGTCAATTTCAATTTCACTTGCAACAGTACTGCTCTGTATTCTGCAATTTTGGCAACCTAAAACTCTGAATCTCAATCTGACTCTAAGCTTGTAGCTATCTTTCCAAGCTATGAGTAGCAAGTTAAATCATCACATTCCGATCTGTAGAACTCAAGTTATGATAAAAAAACCGAACTGCTATCCTACTCAATGTAGATTCGCCTTCTACAACTCTCTGCGTTTTTCGAATTTTTGGCACTTCAAAAGTCCGAACCAGGTTCTCAGCCCCTGTGAAATCGTAGCTCTCTGTGTTACCTACGCACAGAACTTTAAAACACGTCAATCCGAGCTTCCTATCTTGAGTTATGACCAAAATACTAAACAGCTATCAAGAGATGCCGACTTGCACTTCTACCTCTTCTCACCTAAACTTCCATTGAAGCTTCTTGCACACTAGCTTTCAGCATGCTCTGATACCAATGAAGGGCTTTGGTGTGCAAAACAAGAGGAGGAAGGAGGAGATGGAGGGAGAGAGAAGAGAGGAGAGACACGCGGATATGCGTGGGAGCCTCGAAACCCACATAATGATCTCTCATGAGGCAATGCTCTATATATGATGTATATATATATGAATATGGGGGTAAGGTCACATGATCCTTATATCCCCAACAATATATTCTAGATCCAAAATTTAAAGCAATTTCGTTTATTGTTGATACACAAAAACTCTATGAGATCGAACTGTCACATAATAGTGCGATAGTGTTCAAGCAAAAGTGCTGCTTGTAGTGTTTTGCAATGTTGTGGATTGCCGCAGAAATGGCAAATGCAGATGTAATGAGTCAGCTTATGAGCAATAAGTTGGAAAAGAACAACTTCCATGCTTGGAGATTCAAAATGACAAATTTCATGATGGGAAAAGGCTACTGGAAGTACATCAAAGGAGAGAATGAAAATGCTCCAGTTACGAGAAAGGAATCGAACTACAGATCAGGTAAGAGCATATGAGGAATGGAATCAAGGAGCATGAAAGGTAATGTATTGGCTATCTATTAGCATCCATGATAGCATGATTGGACACATACAAGATGCCAAGACTTCGAAAGAGGCTTGGAACAGTTTGGTCACATTATATGAGACCAATATAAAGGCACAAAAATTGCAACTCAAGAACGAGCTACATACATTGGAGAAGAAGGGCATGTCGGTAAGTGGCTACACTCTAAAAATTAAAAGCATATGTAAGTCACTTGCATCTATTGGCATGAATGTAGATGATGATGATAAGGTGGAAGTGAGTCTTCGTGGTTTAGGAGCTGCATATAAGTAGTTTAAAAGTTCTATATAGACGAGGGAAAATATTCTAAATTCTGTTGATCTAGTATCTATGCTAATGATTGAAGAAAAGAATCTTGGTGAGGATTCAAACTCCCAAGGAAAATCTAGTTTTGAGCAGGTATTCGACTCTCGTAGAGGAAGAGGCAGAGGTAGAGGTTTTGGAAGTGGAAGAGGAAATAGTAACCAAGACCAAAGTCAACAACAGAATCATGCAGGAGGAAGAGAATAGTTTCGAGGCAGGGGGAGCCAAAGAGGTCGCAGAAATTTGCAAAGAAATGATTCGGGTAATGATAGTAAAGGATGCTGGAATTGTGGTAAACCTGGACACTTTGAACATGATTGTAGGTTGAAGAATCAAAATAACAGAAGGCAGCAAAACAACTATGCATCCACAAGTACAGATGACTCTAAGAAGCTCTTCATGGTTCAACATCACATGATGAATACGATGTCTGCTGGTGTTTGAAAATCGAATGATAGTGTCTGGTATGTTGATTCAGGTGCTTCAAATCACATGACCAGTCATGCGGAATGTTTTAGTACTTTGCAAAAATTGCCAGTTCCTGGATATGTTGAAATAGGTGATGACACATCACATCCTATTGATGGATTATATGTAGAAGAGTACAAGTAGGATGGACGATTGGTTGCCAAAGGAATTAAAGTGGGTAGGATGTTCACCTTAAACGTGAACATTCCTGAAATGAACTCAGCCATGTTTGCAAAAGGTGCGGGAGTTATTGCAGATATAGAGATGTGGCACAAACGGATTGGACGTGCAAACTTGCAAAGGCTGAAATTGATGCAGTCAAAGGAGATTGTCCATGGACTACCAAATTTCAAAGTTGCAGAAATGCAAAAGGTATGTGCAGCATGTCAATTTGGTAAACAGTCAAGAGCATCGTTTTCACATGACAAGCATGTTAGTGAGAATGTACTAGAAGTAGTACATACAAATGTTTGGGGTCCAGCAAAACCCACATCTATGGGTGGTTGCAGGTTTTATGTTACCTTCATTGATGACCATACATGCAAAGTATGGGTATATTTCATGAAAGAGAAGAGCTAGGTGTTCACTCACTTCCTGAATTTTAAAGTTATGGTAGAAAATTAGACAAGGAAGTACATTCAGACATTAAGATCTGATGGAATAGGTGAATACATGTCAAATGAGTTCAACAGTTTTTTTAAAAATCATGGAATTTGATGCCAGTTTTCATGCAGGTACACACCAGAACACAATGGCATTGCTAAACACAAAAATAGACATATTGCACAAATAGCAAGCAAGCCTTGATGGCTGAGAAGAATATGCCTCATTGTTATTGGGCAGAACTTGTGCATACTGCTATATATATCATGAACAAAACTTCGACCGCTGTTGTACATCAAGTTACACTTGAAGAGAAGTTTACAGGTAAACGTCCAAACTTATCACATCTAAAAGTTTTTTGCTATATTGCATATGTACATGTCCGAGATGAATTAAGGACAAATCTTGATCCAAAAGCAAAAAAGTGTGTCTTCATTGGATACTCCCTTGAGCAAAAGGGATATAAATGTTATGACCCACTCACACGACAAGTAAAGGTGAGCAGAGATGTGGTATGTTATGAAATGTCAAGTTTCTATGCAGATGCCAAAGAAGGATTGAGTCTTAAACCAAATAACAAAGAAAATGCTGAAAAATCAAGTGCAGAATCTTAGGTTTTCAGTGGACCGGATGCATCACCAAGCAATAGTTCCAACTCAAATCCACGAAGTGGAAGATTACGTGGAAATTTTAGTCTAGAAAATTCATCAAATACATCCAAGAAAGGTAAAGAAAAGCTTACTGCTGGTCATAAAACATGTGCACGTTTTGAAGATGTTGATGGAGATTCAAGCGATTCAGAAAAGAGTCTTGATGAGGAACTTGGATTGCCCTCTATGAAGACTGCAAGAGTAAGAAAGGCATATGCAGATGATACAAGGAGAAGTGACCCAGGACCAAGAAGATCTGGGAGGATGCGTAATTCAATGCAACGATTGACATATGATAATTACATGGCTTGTCATTGTGCCTACATGACAAAGGTAATACAATATGCTGAACCTTCTTGTTTTGGAGATGCAATTGGTAATGCAGATTGGGAAAAATCTATGGATGAGGAGATGGCTGCACTTTATGGAAATGATACATGGAAGTTGGTTCCATTGCCACAAGGAAAGAACCCATAGGCTGCAAACAGGTTTACAAGGTAAAGCACAATGCTGATGATAGCATAAGTACGTACAAAGCATGATTGGTAGCAAAAGGATATGCACATACATATGGTATTGATTATGAGGAAACATTCCGTCCTATAGCTAAAATATCTACAGTTAGAACACTTGTTGCATTAGCTAAAACAAAAGGATGAACTTTCCATCAGATGGATGTGAAAAATGCTTTTCTACATGGTGAGTTACAAGAAAGAAGTATATATGGACCAGCCACAAGGATATGAAGATTCAAAGCATCTAGAATATGTTTGCAGGTTGTAAAAGGCTTTGTATCGGTTGAAGCAAGCCCCTTGTGCATGGCATGCAAGGATTGTTGATTACTTAACCAGCATTGGGTTTTCTATGTGTGATGCAAATCACTCACTATATGCAAGGAAGGCTGTTATGGCATCACTATTGTGGCTATTTATGTTTGTTGGCAGCAGTCAAGGCACCCAAGGACCCACGAGACAAGGAAGCCAAAGAAGGGAGTGAGAGCAAGGAACAAGCAGACAGAGCAGTCAACGCAGATCTAGCAAATAGGCCCTTAAATTTTTCCATGAAGAAGTACTTCCCAAATAGTGATTTTAGTCACCCCACACCATTATAAATACCATTCCACCTTTTTGTAGCTCTATTTTGTGCAAGCCAAGGAGTCCTTGAGCTTGAGGAGCATTAGAAGCACCTACCTATCAATTTTCATATTTTTTAGACTCCGTTTGAACCCTCAAATATGCCCTAGAACCTAATTTTTAACTAGGCCCGACAGTAGGTTTGGACAGGGCCAAAGCTAGTCAAAAAACTATAAATAGAGCTAGAGAGCTCATTTTTTAGGTTAGCTTGTGGTATAATTGAACTTGTAAGAGCACTTTTGAGTAATCTAAAGAACTCCATTGTCTTTCTCTTTGTTCTTGCCTTGTGTGGATGTGTGTGTATGTTTTTGCATGTTAGTGTGCTTCTCACTCACACACTTATGACATCACTTGTTTGAGGTCTTCATAGCATCCTCACATCTTCCCGGATTGACATTAAAGGAGGTGCTACTCCACTAAGCTACACCAAATTTTGCCAAAATTTGGTGTAGCTCACTAATGAGTAGCACCTCCTTTAATGTCAATCCGGGAAGACGTGAGGATGGTATGAAGACCTCGAACAAGTGATGGCACAAGTGTGTGAGTAAGAAGCACACTAACATGCACACACATACACACACACGTGCACACAAGGCAAGAACAAAGAGAAAGACAATGGAGTTCTTTAGACTACTCAAAAGTGCTCTTACAAGTTCAAATCTACCACAAGCTAACCCCAAAAATGAGCTCTCTAGCTCTATTTATAGTTTTTTGACTAGCTTTGGCCTTGTCCAGACCTAATGTTTGGTCCTAGTTATAAATTAGGTTCTAGGGCATATTTGAGGGTTCAAACGGAGCCTAAAAAATATGAAAATTGATAGGTAGGTGCTTCTAATGCTCCTCAAGCTCAAGGACTCCTTGGCTTTCACAAAATGGAGCTACAAAAAGGTGGAATGGTATTTACAATGGTGTGGGGTGACTAAAATCACTAGTTGGGAAGTATTTGTTCATGCTTGCTTGTTCCTTGCTCTGACTCCCTTCTTTGGCTTCCATGTCTTGCGGGTCCTTGGGAACCTTGACTACTGCCAACAGTTGCTTCTTAGAGCTCCAAGAGATCACTTTTGTACCTATCATGAAAACATAACCCCATGTACTCCTTCGATCATCCTTGCTACTTGCCCAATCAACATCACTATATCCTTTCACTTAGATCAGCATCATATGAGTAAAATAGACCTTGGTTGATGGTGTGCCTAATATATCAAAGCACCTTTCTTGCCGCCATAAGATGATCATGAGTAGGTGCATGCAAAAATTGAGAGAGAACACCTACTATATATGCAAGATCAGGCCTAGTGAATGTAGCATAAATTAATGAACCAATTATGCTTCTATATAGTGTAATAGCTTGTATAGCCTCTCCTTGACCTACAACCAACTTTGTATTGGGCTCCATGGGCTGAGAAAGTGGCTTACAACCACTCATATCAAACCTGTATAGCACATCCAACAAGTATTTTCTTTGAATCAAGAAGATGCCATTATGTGCATAGATTACCTGTATTCCCAAGAAGTATTTTAGTGTTCCAAGATCAGATATCTTGAACTCCTTTCCTAGCTTTTGTTTGACATCTTTAATACCTACAATATCACTTCCTATGATGATCAAATCGTCCACATAGATGCATATGTATACCGTCTTATCTCCTTGCTTCTTCATGTAAAGTGATGGATCTGCAACACTTTCTTTGTATCCACAACTTGATAAATAATCCACTAACCTCTAACTCCAGGCCCTTGGGGCTTGCTTTAGTCCATATAATGCTTTCCTTAGCTTGGAAACATGATTTGGGTACCTCATACTAGCAAATCCTTGAAGTTGGCTCATGTAGACTACTTCTTCAAGCTCTCCATTGAGGAAGGCATTATTCACATCTAATTGATATAAGCTCCATTTCCTTGATATGGCCACTGCAATCAAAGTCCTAATTGTTGGCATCTTGGCTACGGTGCAAAAAGTTCCATCATAATATATCCCGTAGCTTTGGGAGAAGCCTTTCACCACCAACCTTACTTTGTACCTAGCAATGGAACCATATGAATTTCTTTTGATTTTGTAAACCCACTTATTACCTATCACCTTCATGCCTTCTTGAGATGGTACCAAGCTCCAAGTATGGTTCTCATCAAGCGCTTTGAGATCTTCCTTCATTGCCTCTTGCCATTCCTTGCAATCCTTAGCTTCTTCATAACTAGTTGGTTCTTTGTCCTTGATTACCTGAGTCATGTATGCATAATGCTTTGCAATGAAATTATCATATGTTAACCTTTGTACTGGATATCTTACTCTTGAAGACCTTCTTTCACTTCCTTTAGGTGTGGTTGCCATCTTCTTTCTTTGTTTTGCCACTCCTGGAGTTTGAATTTCTTCTATCTCTTCATCTTCCAACATGCTCTCATCCACATAGCTTCCTTCTTCAATTGAAATCTTCTCTTTGCCTTTGACTTTGCTTTCTTTAGAGCTGGTCTCTCTTTCCCTAAGCCTTCCACTCAATGGTGGGGGTGTCCTTGTGTTGCATGAGTTGCTTGGACCACTTAAATCCATGCTTTCTTGAACTCTATCATCATTCTTCAAATCTATCTCACCTATGTCTTCAACCTGCAATGGACTCGTGCATGCATACCAAGGCTTCAACTCATCAAAGACAACATCCCTACTTACCTTCATCTCCTTGGTGATGGGATTATAGCATTTATACCCCTTTTGTTCCATAGAATATCCCAAAAAAATACACCTTTCAGATTTGGCATCTAACTTTGACCTCAACTCTTGAGGTACATGTACATAGCATATACAACAAAAGATTCTAAGATATGAAATGTAAGATTTTCTTCCACTCCATGCTTCCTCAGGGGTTAGATGATGCATACCTGATGTAGGACATCTATTCATGATGTATGTGGCTATATATGTAGCCTCTCCCCAATAACAATGCGGCATATTCATTTCATTGAGCATACACCTTCCTACCTATGCTATGTGTTTGTTCTTTCTCTCTGCTACCCCATTTTGTTGAGGGGTATATCTCCATGTAAATTGTCTTTTGATGCCATTGAATTGAAAAAATTTAGAAAAATCATGGGAGAAGTACTCTCCCACTCCATCAAATCTCAAAGTTTTGATAAACTTGCCAGATTCCTTTTCCACTTGTGCTTTGAATTTTGTGACGTAGTGGAACACATCTGATTTGTTTCTAATGCAATACAACCATACTTTTCTTGAAAATTCATCAATGAAGGTTACAAAATACCTATTTCCAGCAAGGGAAGCTTCTCTTGTTAGACCCCAAACATCCATGTGAATGAGGTCTAAAACATTTGCACTTACATAGGTACTCTTCTTGAAGGGCAGCCTTGATTGTTTTCATCATTGGCAAGCTACACAAATTTCATGCAACATTTTAGATGTAAACTTTGGTAGGCCTCTTATCAAGCTCCTAGGCCTCTTACCAAGCTCCTCCTTTGCATGTCCTTGAGCTTTTGTAGGTTGATGTGACCTATTCGTTTATGCCATAGATCCAAATCTGCTATCCTCTTGTCTCCATATGTGACATACATTGAATGGTGTGGTTGATTTATGTCCATTGTGAACATTCTCCCTTGCTTCTTTCCTTTTGCTATGAGCTTGAAACCTGCCCTTGGATCCTCAACAAAACATCCTCTTTCATTGAACCTAACTTGATAGCCTTTTTCTACCATTTGGCCTACCGAAATCAAGTTTTTGGTAATAGTAGAGCCATGTAATACTTATGATAAGCACTTTGCTCTTTGATTTCCTTCCAAACTGATATCTCCCACATGTTGAATGGTATGCTTTGATATTCACGTGTTTCCACATGCCCTTGATGCTTTGGGACCTTCAAATTACTAAAAAGATCCTTTCGACATAACATATGATTGCTACATCCACTGTCTACATACCATACATCTTCACTAACTTGAGTTGTATCTTCGCCATACCTCATGGCAAGTAAATAATCATTCCCTTGGCTGGATGATGTGTTTGCATAATTATCTTGTCCTCTATAATTGTTGTTGTTGCTTTGATTCCCCTAGCTTTGAGCTCTATGATATCATTCATTTGCAAAATGACTGGGCTTACTGCATACAAAGCATCCATTTGAAGTAGGTTGTCCTCTTCCACCCAATCTTTCACCTTTTCCTCTATTTGTGGCTCTTCCACCTCTTTGCCCTGCATTTTCTTGTTGTCCTTGAGCTCCTTGGTTGCTTTGATATCTTCCTCTTCCTCTTGTAGCACCTCGGTTGTGTCCTCCTCTTCCTCTACCTGCATACAACAATTGCCCTTGGCATTATGACCACCAAGGGTCATCTCCTCTGTCACAGTGAGAGTGATTAGTTGATCAAAATCAAGAAGAGAGTCCCTTACATACACTAAAGTTGTGAAAGCCCTCCATTTTTCATCATCCCTAAGTCCATTTAGGGTGTGGGCAACAAGATCGTCATCACCTAGGGCACAACCGATTGACCCTAGTGCATCTAAAAGCTCTTTAACCTTTAATATGTAATCATTAGAACCTTGAGAGGGTCTTTTCCTAAGATTATTTAGCTCATTCTTGAGCTGAATTTTTCTAGCTTTTGTGGAGGTTGAGTACAATCTCTCCAAGCACTCCCACACTTTCTTTGATGTATCCAAATCTTGAATATGCCCTACCATAGAGTTGCTGATATGCTGAGATAAAATGAAAATGACCCTTTTGTCCCTTTCATCCCACTCTCTTACTGATCTTCTTTGGTAATTGGTTGTATTTACCTCATCTATGTAGGGTTTTGGCTCTCCACCACTCACAAATCCCCACAAACCTTTCCCCATCAAAAAATTGCTTATTCTAAATCACCATGGTTGGTAGTTTGCTTTTTTGAGCTTCTCAATCTGAGCATTGAGATCAGCCATGGTGCGTCCTTGCTCTTTTGAACCTCCCCATTGATGTAATGAAGTTGAAAAAGATGGCTTTTACCTCAAAAAAAAGAGCTACTCCTATTGATGAAGCTTCATCTTTGATTTCATGATGTATTTGCTTCCCCTTGTTGACATGCGTGTTCTTTGCTTCCTTCCTTCAAACTTTGATGAATCCTTTACTTCACTTCAGTAGCTCCTTCTGCTCTCTTTGATACTCCACTTATAGCTCTGATACCATTGTTGGAGGATAAACACTCCTATCTGCACAACAAAAGCAAATGAACCCTCCTAGGATCCTGAAATTTTCAGACATAGGCTCTGCACTTTTTCAGTTTCTCTAAGTATATGCAGAGAATGAAAATGAAATTTTGCAAGCTTAAACTAGACTTTAAGAGCTTTCAAATGAGAGTAAAATCACTCTACTTGGATACTGGCTGATGCCTCAACAAGCTGCAACAAAACAAATAACTTGATCTCTTGACAGAGTATGAGCTAACTAGATAGCCACTATTCTAGAAATTTCTCTGCACATGTATAGGCACTAAACCCGAGACTTATACAAGACAAATTAGAAATTATAAGCTTTCCAACAAGACAAAAATAATTGCAAATGGATTTGGGATGAAGGAGAAACAACAATTACAAGATCGGGGGGTCTGCGAAGTTCATCTAGGAAGAAAAAGTATGAAAAGTGAAATCTTTGCACAATATGTAGAGAAGAGCTAGTAGGGGGTGTGCTTAAGGAAGGGGGCATCTTGGGCATGTATTTCTGCAACTCTAAGTCATAATACAACTCATTAGAGGTTTTAAAGACCACATATTAACCTCTTAAACCAATCAAAAGCATATACATGTCAAAAGTGAGGTCCAATCACATCAAGAAGTGAGCTAAATCTTCTCTAATCAACTTCTTTCCATTATGGGCATAATTTGATGCCTCCAACTCATGGAAATCAGCCTCCTTTGATTGTGGATGATGTGGAAGGTTCAATTTGGGGCATGTTCCCACACTCTTGAGCTTGAAAAACTTTCAATAGGAATTACACCATTCAATTTGGTCTATAAACAAAATGTTATATTACCCATAAAATTTCCCATTCTTACATGAAGAATTGCAAAAACCTATGAGTGTATTGTTCATGATTTATTCAATCATGTGAAATTATTAGAGTAATTACAAGAAACTCAACTAAGAGTTTTTGCAAGCACCTATGCTGCAAAATGTTGATAGAAATCTTACTATGAGGCCCACATTAAAGATAAGGGTTTATAAGCAACTTTGGATGGAAATATTTTTCCCAACTACATTAGTGCATGTTGTATCAAGAGATATATTGAACCATTGATAGATGAGATGATGACAAGACTCTAAATCTTCAGGCTGAGGAATTAAAAATTAGAGAAGAAGCTCAGGAATACTTTAGGCAAAGGATCCCTCAACATAGGCAACTTATGTAAGGACTTTGTGACCGTCTTCCATCCAACCCGATCCAAGTATTCACATGGAGAGTTAGAGACAAAGAGCCTTTTCAAAAGATGTGATGGCTACATTCTATGTTGGGACCATATTTCAGAGAAAGAATGATAGTGCACATACACTCAAGCATATATAAGAGTGTGATATGTATGGAACTTGCTTGGGCTATGCAAAAAGCAATTTGTCAGACAAATGTGGACATGATTAATGTACAAGCACAAAAACTAACTTGCCTTGGAGAAACTATCATTGCTAATCACAAAACTTGGTCTTTTGCACCATTCAATTCATGCACTTCTAAAGTACATGCATAAATTATAGCGCCACACTACATGGCCAAGAGTGGAAATAGTTGTGATTACCATGCACATGAGGCACCATTGTACATATGTATCATATTTCATGTATACTACCCTTCTTCTTGTTGTTCTAAAATATATTTAAAAAAAAGCTTGCTTAATGCCAATGCAAGTCCTCGTGTGCTCAAAGTTCCTTATCACTAAAAGGATTCAGGCTCATCGACAAAAAAGGAAATTCATCCACACAAAAGCATGGCCAAATGTCAATCACAAAAATGGATGTCTGTTGGTGCAAAACAATCTACAAATTCTCCTCTCAACTCTTATAATGTTTTCTTTAGTCACATTAAAAAACTTCAACAAATTCCACGAACTTATAGAATCACGTAATGCATTCCTTGATTTAAGGAAATCAACCACTATTGTTTTTTTTAGAAAGAAATGCATGCACAGTGAAAAGTTGCCGCTGCAAATTCATGTATATAAACATTATGCTATATTGAAAACTTTCAGCGACGTTGTGATTTTGTCATATCTATAGTCGTCTGCTCCATGTCTCTTTGATTCTCTCTTTGATTCATGTACTGCACCTTTAATCAATCAGCTTCGTTGAAGAAGCCCTCTGTAGATATTCTTCAACGTCGTAGCATACATTCTCCTCACTGTTGTGTTATGCGTATTTGTTTATTCTAATGACTATCATCACTGTAAGCTTGAATTATGCTACTATTGACAAGATGGTTCTCTTCGAATATGCAATCATGATGTGTTGCCACTATGGGAGTGATTTAACTCTATAGTGAACGTTTCGATTTTATTTTTGGAGTTACTGCGCATGTTTTCAGATGGACTTAGGAATGTAATTTGTTTTGCTTAATGCATAAGAAAGGGAAGCAGGTCCCGTAGGTGGTGGTCGACAATCATTTTTTTGTTCTGTTAATTTCATTAAGCCAAAGACTGTCTCTATTACTTTGAATGTTCTGCAAACATATAAATTCAATGAGAGTAATCGGGATTTGCCTTCAGTTCGAATATGTATTCCAGAGGATTTGTTTTTCTCTGATGTGCACAACATTCAAAACAACATATAGATCATCATCTTCACCTCATTCTATTGAACTGTATACACCATGCCCATTTTGTGTTCTTCATGATTTATGAGTTTATAGGTAATTAGTTCAGAGATGATAAGGCACACTATGCATAAAGGAGTTCAAGCGCATATATATCATTTGATAGCTTGACTATGCATATGTGAAACTAAACCACCAGTAGCGCAAGTTATTCAAGCTTCTAAAACTCTCAGAATGCAGAACAATGGGAAGCTCAAACAGTGACGCAAGCGGAAGAGCACAACTCGATGGCACTGACAGGTGTTCATGCTTATACTAGAAGGAGAGAGATGATGAAAAAGAAACTCCACAAATGACTGCCATCTTGTACGATCAACAGTTCAAAGTTCTAAGCACCCGACAATGTCCTTGATGGTACATTACTCCACAAAACGACAACCATCTTGTACGATCAATAGTTCAAAATTCTGAGCAACCGACAATGTCCTTGATGGTACAGTTCTGCAAGCGAGATTTTGATCTCTGCACTAGACATCTATTAGTGATAAGAGGATTCACAATTCTCAGAATGGAAGCTTCAATTTCGAGGATCACTTTTATGTATAAATCACAGTGCACATATGGTATTGACAGTCTAAATTAATGGAGATGCACATATGGTATTGACAGTCTAAATTAATGGAGAGTTATGCATATCCATTTCTTTCATCAAGCAAAGCTACAAAAATTAATTCGTCAAACGTCGAAGAATATTGAAGTCATAGTTTCATTATACACATTGAATTTTCTCAACAGCAAGTTCGACGATCTACACTTCTGCACGTGATTATATGTATACAGGTTATCATTTACTTCATGAAGGAAAATCTATACAAAGGATTCGGATTCACATGCGCATGAAATCCTCTCATGATATAATGTTCATTAGCATATCGAGAGTTAAGCTATTTTTGTCAATGATGAAAAGTATTGGGATAATGCTTTATGTAGCCTTTTTTGGAAGTATTGAAGTCATTCTTTACTTCATGCTCCTCCATTCATGTTTCCGCACATACATCCTATTCATTGCACACACTTACAGTGGTATCAGAGCCATTGAAAAGCCATCGAGAGCTACTCCAAGTTTTCAATAACCCTTGTCAACACTTTTGTATTTGACGTTTGTCTATGGAGCAAGCGGATCAACACTCATTGAAGAAGGTATTCAAATCGGCTTATGAAGAGAACAATTTGAAGAAACGGTTTCAAATACATCAATGGTGTATGCTATGTGTGCTACATGCTACACATACCTTACATGGATTCAACTCAAGTGGACATACAAGTGGATGCAACTTGGTGGTATCCATTGGAAGATATTTATGTGAGAGATTATATGATCATGCTCATGATCATCTTCTAAAAGACAAGTCTCTTGATTTATTCGTACTTATGCATCATTTGATTTCATGTAATCTTCTTATGTTGTGACTACATGATTTGTAACTTGGAGGGTACTTTAGGCCTCAACCAAGCACTTCATTGCATACTATATTTGCTATACTTGAGGCATGTAAAAGCTTATGTTCATGAAGCCTGTAGTAAACACATTTGACTACATTACTCACCCATATTGGCAATCAAGGGGAGTATGAAGTAGTTGGTTTTGTTTCATGATATTAGAAGCAATATAATTTTAGGATGGAAGATAATGCATGATGCAGGTTTACTTTCTTGCAACATCAACCATGCAAGAGGATGAAGAAGGTTCAAGCCCTCGAGCTATACTTGCAGTTCAAATTACTATATGGAAGCATCAAGGAGAATGAAGAGTATTCTTCCACCAAGTGACCTTCAAGCATGTGTCCAAACTTACTTATGATAGAATCTTTATGAAACCTTGTTCTTGGAAAGTATTTCCATTGTATCCCTTGCACCAAGCAATTGAGATATCATATGTATGATATACTCAATTCAACAATTTAGGGAAGAGCAAGGATTAAGCTATGTCTCATATACAATATGTTGTTAGAATGTATTTTTATGATTACTATGATAGGTGCTAATTAAAGCTTGGAAGACGATTCAAGCAAAGTCAAAGGCCGTGAAACAATATATTGAAGAATCGGCATCAATGAAGATAGCATCAACAAATTATGAAGAAAGCATAGAATGAAGATGAAAGCTCAAAGGACTCAACACTAAAAGATCATTTTCAAAGATAACAAAGAAGGGTTGGAAATCAAGGCTGAAGGCAAGGCTCGTCATCAACTACAAATGATTTCAAATGAAGATATCAAGAAGGCCTATACAACTCACAAAGCCCAAGGATCAAGAACCATAATTCAAAAGTTACTATTGGCAAAGCTCCTAAGGATTAAAAGCTATCATTTCCAAAAGACTCCATTTCAACAGCAAGAGGGCATTCATCAATGGAAACATTCATTCGGTAATATGGTTTTTCTCTTGATAGTATCATTCTCCAAGATCCTTGTGCACTTAAAACCGGTTAGGATTAATGCTCTTATAGTTCTATCTTGAGACATACCCATTCTTTAGCATCAATCTATTTAGAAGACTTCTCTTATCACATCAAAAGGTTACCAAGTGAATCTCTATTGTATACTTTTGTACCAAAAAGAAGATCATATAGATCTCATGTCCATTGTTATGTACCCCTCAAGCTCCATTGTTATCTATATTGAGAAATGTACAAAACGTAAGAAGCTTGTATCTATAGTCAAGTGCTATTCAAGCACATTGCATTTGCAGCCAAGTGCTATCTAAGCACTCTTCCACCATTAACGAAGATTGGAAGAAGAAGACTCACAGAGCTCACTCACTTCTCCATATCAATTGGAAGAAGTAAATTAAAGATGAAGGAAAGTGCATCCAACGCACCCTTGAAGACATCCTTACCATAGGAAGATAAAGAAAGTGCATTCAACGCACTCAAAGATGAAGAAGAAGACTTCCTCACAAAAGGAAGAAAAGGAAAGTGTACTCAACACATTTCAAAAAAAGGTAAAAAGTTAATATTCTACTCCAACCTCAAAGGATATGGACACCTTAGATGTGATATCATAAGTCAACTTGACTTCCATTCATATACAAAAATTCAAGGTGTATGGACTCTCATTTATAAAGAGACACTCAAAGGCTGCATATCATCATACCATTATATCTTTTGTAAAAGCTAAAAAAGGATTTAAATCCCCTGATATTAACCATTGTAAAACAAAATAGATGAGCACATCACAAGTGGTGTGAGCACTTGTCTCTACACATAGAAGGTGAAATCAAAATGGGGAATAATCAAGAAGCTGGGATCTTGATTAACTTCATTTCCTTATGTAAAAGAAGTCTTCAAATAAGTGAAGGAATAGAATCACTCTAGAGCTAGAGCAATGCTCGCTCCAAGATGAGTGAGGAAAAACCACAACCTCTGAACTTTGCATTAGACAAAGTTAAGTTGTTATACATAAATGGCAAAAGCCATAGATAAATCACTTTTTATCTTTGTAACTCGTTTGAAACCTCCATATGTATTATGATGAAAAGAGCTCATGTATTCAAGCTCTTGTACTTCCTTATCCGAAGTACTATGTAAAAGATTATATCCTTTAAAGATCACATAAAAGGGTTCTCAAATGGAAGGGGAGATATTCTTGAAGGAAGGTTCTACATCAACATGAAGCATTCAAGGAAGAAGACATTATCAACCAAAAATGGAGCTATTTTTGAACCAAAGGACAAACAGAAGATCAACTACATGGAGCAAAGGACTACATCAATGGACTACATCAACTCATGAAGAAAGACATCAACAAGAGAAGAAGAATTAAGCTTGGAGACATCAAACATATGGAAATCAAAGACACTTCAAAAGGAACACAAAAGCTATTCTACATTTGAAGAAGATTCAATGATCATAAGCAATTTCAAGGAGCTATTCACAAAGAGGAATAATCTTTGACCATAAGAAAGAAGATTTCATCAACACCATATGGAGTGGAGAAGATCCCATGGAGGAGTTACTACTTCAAACAACCAAAAGACTACATCAACGTCAAGAAGATTATGTCTACATCAACCTCAAGAAGAATCAACCATGAAGAAAGGAGAAAGAAGAAGGAAGCAAAATGAAACATAGACGATTTCAAGGCTAAGAAAAAACAAATCAAAAGGGAGACAAGAAGAAGAACAACAAGCAATGAGGAAGAGAGAGACACTACAGAAATATTGGTAGAATTTGAAGATTGAAGGGGAGTTGTTGGTGCAAAACAATCTACAAATTCTCCTCTCATATTTTTTAGGAAATGTCTTTTGCATATGACTCAACTCTTATAATGTTTTCTTTATTCACATTAAAAAACTTCAACAAATTCCACGAACTTATAGAATCACGTAATGCATTCCTTGATTTAAGAAAATCAACCACTATCGTTTTTAAAAAAGAAATGCACGCACGGTGAAAAGTTGCCGCTGCAAATTCATGTATATAAACACTATGCTATATTGAAAAGGTTCACCGACATTGTGATTCTGTCATATCTATAGTCGTCTGCTCCATGTCTCTCTGATTCTCTCTTTGATTCATCTACTACACCTTTAATCAATCAGCTCCGTTGAAGAAGCCCTCTGTAGATATTCTTCAACCTCGTAGCATACATTCTCCTCAGTGTTGTGTTATGCGTATTTGTTTATTCTGATGACCATCATCACTGTAAGCTTGAATTATGCTACTGTTGACAAGATGGTTCTCATCGAATATGCAATCGTGATGTGTTGCCACTATGGGAGTGATTTAACTCTGTATTGAACATTTCGATTTTATTTTTGGAGTTACTGTGCATGTTTTCAGATGGACTAAGGATTGTAATTTGTTTTGCTTAATGCATAAGAAAGGGAAGGAGGTCCCGTAGGTGGTGGTCGACAATCATTTTTTTGTTCTGTTAATTTCATTAAGACAAAGACTGTCTCTATTACTTTGAATGTTCTTCAAACATATAAATTCAATGAGAGTAATGGGGATTTGCCTTCAGTTCGAATATGTATTCCAGAGGATTTTTTTTTTCTGTGATGTGCACAACATTCAAAACAGCATATAGATCATCATCTTCAGCTCATTCTATTGAACTGTATACACCATGCCCATTTTGTGTTCTTCATGATTTATGAGTTTATAGGTAATTAGTTCAGAGATGATAAGGCGCACTATGCATAAAGGAGTTCAAGCGCATATATATCATTTGATAGCTTGACTATGCATATGTGAAACTAAACCACCAGTAGCTCAAGTTATTGAAGCTTCTAAAACTCTCAGAATGCAGAACAGTAGGAAGCTCAAACAGTGATGCAAGCAGAAGAGCACAACTTGACACTGTCCTTGATGGTATAGTACTCCATGGAACGATAGCCATCTTGTACGATCAATAGTTCAAAATTCTGAGCAGCCGACAATGTCCTTGATGGTACAGTTCTGCAAGCGAGATTTTGATCTCTGCACTAGACATCTATTAGTGATAAGAGGATTCACAATTCTCAGAATGGAAGCTTCAATTTCGAGGATCACTTTTATGTATAAATCACAGTGCACATATGGTATTGAGAGTCTAAATTAATCGAGAGTTATGCATCTCCATTTCTTTCATCAAGCAAAGCTACAAAAATTAGTTCGTCAAATGTCGAAGAATATTGAAGTCATAGTTTCATTATACACATTGAATTTTCTCAACAGCAAGTTCGAC
Organism: Ceratopteris richardii; assembly: GCA_020310875.1. Classification (NCBI taxonomy): domain Eukaryota; kingdom Viridiplantae; phylum Streptophyta; class Polypodiopsida; order Polypodiales; family Pteridaceae; genus Ceratopteris; species Ceratopteris richardii. The sequence goes on from CM035437.1 coordinate 34,597,017, forward strand.
GATCTGCACTTCTGCACGTGATTATATGTATACAGGTTATCATTTACTTCATGAAGGAAAATCTATACAAAGGATTCGGATTCACATGCGCATGAAATCCTCTCATGATATAATATGTTCATTAGCATATCGAGAGTTAAGCTATTTTTGTGAATGATGAAAAGTATTGGGATAATGCTTTATGTAGCCTTTTTTGGAAGTATTGAAGTCATTCTTTACTTCATGCTCCTCCATTCATGTTTCCGTACATACATCCTATTCATTGCACACACTTACAGTGGTATCAGAGCCATTGAAAAGCCATCGAGAGCTACTCCAAGTCTTCAATAACCCTTGTCAACACTTTTGTATTTGACGTTTGTCTATGGAGCAAGTGGATCAACACTCATTGAAGAAGGTATTCAAATCGTCTTATGAAGAGAAGAATTTGAAGAAACGGTTTCAAATACATCAATGGTGTATGCTATGTGTGCTACATGCTACACATACTTTACATGGATTCAACTCAAGTGGACATACAAGTGGATGCAACTTGGTGGTATCCATTGGAAGATATTTATGTGAGAGATTATATGATCATGCTCATGATCATCTTCTAAAAGACAAGTCTCTTGATTTATTCATACTTATGCATCATTTGATTTCATGTAATCTTCTTATGTTGTGACTACATGATTTGTAACTTGGAGGGTACTTTAGGCCTCAACCAAGCACTTCATTGCATACTATACTTGCTATACTTGAGGCATGTAAAAGCTTATGTTCATGAAGCCTGTAGTAAACACATTTGACTACATAACTCACCCATATTGGCAATCAAGGGGAGTATGAAGCAGTTGGTTTTGTTTCATGATATTAGAAGCAATATAATTTTAGGATGGAAGATAATGCATGATGCAGGTTTACTTTTTTGCAACATCAACCATGCAAGAGGATGAAGAAGGTTCAAGCCCTCGAGCTATACTTGCAGTTCAAATTACTATATGGAAGCATCAAGGAGAATGAAGAGTATTCTTCCACCAAGTAACCTTCAAGCATGTGTCCAAACTTACTTATGATAGAATCTTTATGAAACCTTGTTCTTGGAAAGTATTTCCATTGTATCCCTTGCACCAAGCAATTGAGATATCATATGTATGATATACTCAATTCAACAATTCAGGGAAGAGCAAGGATTAAGCTATGACTCATATACAATATGTTGTTAGAATGTATTTTTATGATTACTATGATAGGTGCTAATTAAAGCTTGGAAGACGATTCAAGCAAAGTCAAAGGCCGTGAAGCAATGCATTGAAGAATCGGCATCAATGAAGACATCATCATCAAATTATGAAGAAAGCATAGAATGAAGATGAAAGCTCAAAGGACTCAACACTAGAAGATCATTTTCAAAGATAACAAAGAAGGGTTGGAAATCAAGGCTGAAGGCAAGGCTCGTCATCAACTACAAATGATTTCAAATGAAGATATCAAGAAGGCCTATACAACTCACAAAGCCCAAGGATCAAGAACCATAATTCAAAAGCTACTATTGGCAAAGCTCCTAAGGATTAAAAGCTATCATTTCCAAAAGACTTCATTTCAACAACAAGAAGGCATTCGTCAATGGAAACATTCATTCGGTAATATGGTTTTTCTCTTGATAGTATCATTCTTCAAGATCCTTGTGCACTTAAAATCAGTTAGGATTAATGCTCTTATAGTTCTATCTTGAGACATACCCATTCTTTAGCATCAATCTATTTCGAAGACTTCTCTTATCACATCAAAAGGTTACCAAGTGAATCTCTATTGTATACTTTTGTACCAAAAAGAAGATCACATAGATCTCATGTCCATTGTTATGTACCCCTCAAGCTCCATTGTTATCTATATTGAGATATGTACAAAACATAAGAAGCTTGTATCTATAGTCAAGTGCTATTCAAGCACATTGCATTTGCAGCCAAGTGCTATTCAAGCACATTGCATTTGCAGCCAAGTGCTATCTAAGCACTCTTCCACCATTAACGAAGACTGGAAGAAGAAGATTTAAGTGACTGAGGCAAGGACCGTGGACGTTACTACTCAAAGAGCTCACTCACTTCTCCATACCAATTGGAAGAAGTAAATTAAAGAAGAAGGAAAGTGCATCCAACGCACCCTTGAAGACATCCTTACCATAGGAAGATAAATAAAGTGCATTCACCACACTCAAAGATGAAGAAGAAGACTTCCTCACAAAAGGAAGAAAAGGAAAGTGTACTCAACACATTTCAAACAAAGGTAAAAAGTTAATATTCTACTCCAACCTCAAAGGATATGGGCACCTTAGATATGCTATCATAAGTCAACTTGACTTGCATTCATATACAAAAATTCAAGGTGTATGGACTCTCATTTATAAAGAGTCACTCAAAGGCTGCATATCATCATACCATTATATCTTTTGTAAAAGCTAAAAAAGGATTCAAATCCCCTCATATGAACCATTGTAAAACAAAATAGATGAGCACATCACAAGTGGTGTGAGCACTTGTTTCTACACATAGAAGGTGAAATCAAAATGGGGAATAATCAAGAAGCTGGGATCTTGATTAACTTCATTTCCTTATGTAAAAGAAGTCTTCAAATAAGTGAAGGAATAGAATCACTCTAGAGCTAGAGCAATGCTCCTTCCAAGATGAGTGAGGAAAAACCACAACCTCTAAACTTAGCATTAGACAAAGTTAAGTTGTTATACATAAATGGCAAAAGCCATAGATAAAGCACTTTTCAGCTTTGTAACTTGTTTGAAACCTCCATATGTATTATGATGAAAAGAGCTCATGTATTCAAGCTCTTGTACTTCCTTATCCGAAGTACTATGTAAAGGATTATATCCTTTAAAGATCACATAAAAGGGTTCTCAAATGGAAGGGGAGATATTCTTGAAGGAAGGTTCTACATCAACATGAAGCATTCAAGGAAGAAGACATTATCAACCAAAAATGGAGCTATTTTTGAACCAAAGGACAAACAAAAGATCAACTACATGGAGCAAAGGACTACATCAATGGACTACATCAACTCATGAAGAAAGACATCAACAAGAGAAGAAGAATTAAGCTTGGAGACATCAAACATATGGAAATCAAAGACACTTCAAAAGGAACACAAAAGCTATTCTACATTTGAAGAAGATTCAATGATCATAAGAAATTTAAAGGAGCTATTCACAGAGAGGAATAATCTTTGACCATAAGAAAGAAGATTTCATCAACACCATATGGAGTGGAGAAGATCCCATGGAGGAGTTACTACTTCAAACAACCAAAAGACTACATCAACGTCAAGAAGATTATGTCTACATCAACCTCAAGAAGAATCAACCATGAAGAAAGGAGAAAGAAGAAGGAAGCAAAATGAAACATAGACAATTTCAAGGCTAAGAAAAAACACATCAAAGGGGAGACAAGAAGAAGAACAACAAGCAAAGAGGAAGAGAGAGACACTACAAAAAGATTGGTAGAATTTGAAGATTGAAGGGGAGTTGTTGGTGCAAAACAATCTACAAATTCTCCTCTCATTTTTTTTAGGAAATGTCTTTTGCATATGACTCAACTCTTATAATGTTTTCTTTATTCACATTAAAAAACTTCAGCAAATTCCACGAACTTATAGAATCACGTAATGCATTCCTTGATTTAAGGAAATCAACCACTATCGTTTTTTAGAAAGAAATGCACGCACGATGAAAAGTTGCTGCTACAGATTCATGTATATAAACACTATGCTATATTGAAAAGTTTGAGCGATGTTGTGATTCTTGTGAAGAGAGATGGTGGATGCAATCCAAAGATGAGTAGGTGCTGCTACAACCAGCTTCATACCAGCCAACTGAGACTTCAGAGTTGATTAGTAGACCCTTTAAGCTTCCTAAATCCAACAAAATATCAGCCAAGTACTTTGGAACATGTATCCCAAAAGTTTAAGTCAAGACAGACTAGTTGTGAAATGACTAGCTCCCAAAACTTGCTATTTTTGGACATACACCTGCTAGAAAAAATGAACAGTGCTCTCAATCTGGTAGGAACTAGAAACATTCCTTTTGGGCATAGCAAAAAGACTTAGCAAGCTTCCCAAGCCAAGTTAAAACACTTCAAATGATGGACTGAGCACTGAGAACAATATTTATCAATTTCTGGAACATGCCCACCATTCTCAGGGCTCTGTAGAGATAGACCAGTGAGTAGTAAAATGCAGATATCTCCAAAAACATAAATCAAATGACCTTGAAAATTGAAATGCAAAATCTAGACAGTAAGAGCTATCTAACACATGTTAAATCACTGAAAAAAGATCCGTAGAACGCGAGATATGACCTTTTGAAGGTACTGCTCTTAGTGAGTATAGCAGAGAACAAAACAGAGAAGTAGATGATAATAAATGTATAGATTCACAGATGATTACAACCACATTGGCAATGAATCTTTGCACAATGGGAGTAGAATGATAGAGCTATGGAGTAAGCTCTTCAATCTCTACAAAATGACATCAAGTGGTCACGTACAAGGCTTGCTAATCGCCTCTTCCTTCTTGCTCCTTTTATAGCTATTCTTGGAGGGAGTTTTGAATTCGAATTCGAATGGCTCCACCTAAAAGTGATCCCCAAAGTTAAGAGATATTCCCTCAGCTCAAAAAGTCGTGGGTTTTGGTAGTTAGAGCCACGAAATTGCTTCTACATCATATATGAGGTAAGCCATCCTTTTCCTTTTTCTTTTTTCAATTACAAGAGATAAAAATGAACTCTTTTACAAGAGGTGGTCACATGACTACTCATGTGACTTACAAATGAGGATAATATCAAGCATATCAAGCATGTAGGCTTGGGTAAAATGCACCAACAGCTCCCCCTCAAGCCTAACATGCTTGGCCTTCAAATAAGTCTTCAATTGTCCTTGATTTCTTGCAAGCCAATCATCAACTTGAATCTACTTAACTTCGTACTATCAAGAGCTTTCATCAACATGTCTGCACATTGCATATCTGTAGAGACATAGGATAGTTGAATATCCTTGCTCAATAGCTTCTCCCTTACATAATGGTAGTGGACTTCAATATGCTTGGTTCTAGCATGGTATACCGGATTAGGTGCTAGATGTAGTGAGCTTGTGTTGTCACCAAAAATATGAGGTGTTGAAGAATGAAGTCCAAGATCTGTGTACAAAGACTTTAACCACATGATTTCTTGAGTTGCATTAGCCAAACCTCTATATTCAGCTTTGGTAGAAGATAATTCCACAGTTGGTTGCTTCTTCGATGACCAAGAAATGATTTTTGAACCTGCAAATGATATATACCCGGATGTGCTTCTTCTATCATCTCTAGATCCGGCCCAATCTGCATCTGAGTAGACCTTTAGCTCAATATCTAAAGTATATGAATAGAACAAACCTTCATTCATGGTCCCCTTTAGGTACTTGAGGACTCGCTTGGCCGCTTCCATATGTGGTCTTCTCGGCTTATGCATAAACTGACTCAATATGCTAACACTATAGCATATATCCACCCTTCTGAGTGTTGCATAGTTCAAACTTCCAACCAAGCTTTGATAGCTTGTGATGTCTTCAATTGGCTCTCCTTCATAAGCACTAAGCTTATGATTTTGCTCCCTAGGTGTACCTGCAGACTTGGTATTTTCCATCTTGAACTTGACGAGCATGTCATGGACATACTTCCTTTGTGTGATGTATATACCTAAATCTGTGTAGATCAACTCCAATCCAAGAAAATAAGTGAGTGGTCCAAGGTCACTTATTTTGAACTCCTCCTTCATTTGACTCTTTACCTGTTTGATTCCGTCAAGATCATTGCCTGTGATAATAATATCATCAACATACACACATAAATAGATCACTTCAGATCCATTCCTCTTTATGAACAAAGAGGTATCCGCCTTGCTAGCTTTGAATCCTTGGTCCTGCAAATAAGTCACCAATCTAAAATTCCAAGCTCTTGGAGCTTGCTTCAATCCATACAAAGCTTTTTTTAGTTTGCATACATAGTTAGGATGATGTGCATCCTCATATCCAGGAGGTTGTGCCATATACACTTCCTCAGAAATCCATCCATTCAAGAAAGCATTCTTTACATCAAGTTGATAAAGATTCCGATTTCTAGATGCAGCAAGACTAATGAGAACCCTAATTGTAGGCATTTTTGCAATAGGAGAGAAAGTCTCCTCATAATCAATACCATGGGTTTGAGCAAACCCTTTAGCAACTAACCTTGCTTTGTGTCTATTTATACTTCCATCTGGATTCCTCTTGATTTTGTATATCCATCGAGATCCGATTATCTTCATAGATGGCTTGTTAGGTACAAGCTCCCAAGTGTCATTCTCCTTCAAGGCTTCCATTTCTTCATCCATTGCATCTCTCCAAGCTTTCTTGCTTTGTGCTTCTTCAAATGTGGTAGGTTCTTCATTGGTTGAATCCTTTGCAATGTAGATTGAGTGCTTGGTGACCAAAGAAGTATCATAACCAAACCTCTCTGGTTTCTTCTTCTCCCTTGAAGACCTTCTAAGTGGTTGATGTGACCTCTCGGGTCCATATGTAGCATCCTGCATCTTTGCTTTACCTTTGTTCTTCCATAGCTTGAGTCTTTCCAAGTCTTCTAGGTCAATCTCCGAATCACTTTCTTCAATCTGCTTTGGCTCCTTTGGTTGAAGTGATGGAAAATCTTCATCCAAGTCATAAGGCAGCTTCACTTTCCTGTCATCATCAAACCATGATTTGTTTTCATCAAAAATTACATCTCTACTCACAAAAAATCCTTTATTGGTTGGATTGTACAATCTATATCCTTTTTGGTTTTGATCATGACCAATGAATACACTTTTCTCTGCCTTGGGATCCAATTTCCCTCTTACTTGAGAAGGAATGTGAGCATAGGCTAAGCATCCAAAGATTTTGCAATGCTCTAGACTAGGTCTTCTTCCATTCCACACTTCATATGGAGTGGTTCCATCTAGTGACTTAGATGGAGGTCTATTTATGAGATATGTGGCTGTGGACACAGCCTCTGCCCATAGGTAGTTTGGCAATCCCTTTTCGTTGAGCATGGACCTTGCAGCTTCGACAATAGCTCTGTTCCTCCTCTCTCCTACACCATTGAGTTCGGGTGTATACCTTGTAGTGACTTCCCTTTTAATGCCTCTTTCATGCAAGAAGGCATCAAATTCAGAAGAGAAGTATTCTCCTCCACCATCTCATCTGAGTCGTTTCAAAGTCCTACCTGTTTGGTTTTCAACAAGAGCAATATACTTCTTAAAGCAATTAAACACCATCCTTGTGCTTCATGAAAAACAGAATTGTTCACCTGCTACAATCATCTATGAAAGACACATAATATCTTGAGCCTGATATAGATGGCTCCTTACTTGGACCCCACACATCCGTGTGCACTAGATCCAAAGGATTTTGATACATATATCCTTTCTTATTGAAAGGTTGTCTATGAGCCTTGCCGAATTGACAAGCTTCACACTTATAAATCATGTGTTGCCTTGTGATATTAGGCAAACCAAGTACACTTTGGTCCCTGCAAATCTGTTTGAGTGTCCTCTCACCAATGTGAGCAAGCCTTTTGTGCCATATCTCCAACTCTGTTAGAGTTTGAGATCCATAGCTAAACAAAGCTATGTTCTTTGTATCTTCCACTTCAAAAGTGAAAAGCCTTCTTGTCTTTTCTCCTTTGGCAATCCTTCGAAAGCCTTGCCTTGGTCTTCAACATATGCTCCAAATGGATTGAATCTAACATGCAATCCTTTTTCAACCATCTGTCCAACACTTATTAAATTTTTGGTAATTGTAGGGACATACAAGACTTTGCTTAAGAGGTTCATATTCCCATCTGATGTCTTCACATTACCTATCTTCTCCACTGAGTGCTTTGTATCATCTCTTGTCTGCACTTCATGCTTGTTATGAGGATCTTCCAAATTAGAAAGTAAAGCCACATTTCCTGCTACATGGTTCGAGCATCCCGAATCAATGTAAAATATGTGATCATCATCCTTACCCTTCTTCACTGATAGATTCATAATCAGTAATGAATCTTCTTGACTTTGGTCCTCTGCATAGTTATTGTAATCTCTTCTTCCTCTATGGCCACTTTGATAGTTGTTGTTGTTGTTGTAATTGTTGTTGTAGTAGTTGTTGTTGTAGCCTCCATTGTATCTACCTCTATTTGATCCATAGCCACCTCTATTGAATCCTCTTCCTCTTGAGTTCCTTGGATTCCTGAAACATTCTTCAGTAGTATGGCTAGATAATACACATATGTTGCAAGGTTGAGATGATTGGAATCTTCCCCTGCCTTCCTTTCCACTTCTGCCTCTTCCTCTAGCTCTTCCTCTACCTGCAAAGTTTGCTTGGAAAGAGCTACCTTCATCTTCATTCTTCCTATTCTTTGACTTGTCCTTGACCTTAGCTTTATCAGAATATAAGGCAGAAGTTTGATTACCTCTTGAGGACTCACCACCTTTGCTAATCTTTGCTTCATGAGTGAAGAGTTGGCCCATGAGTGTGTTGAGGTCGGGTACATGCATATCCATGTATAAATCCATGGCTGTTGTGAATGACTCCCACTTGTTGTCTGCTTTGATTCCATTCATGATTTGTCTTATGATTTGCTCCTCTTCCATTACCTCTCCAATGCTTCCAAGTTGGTCGGAAATCTCCTTCATCTTTGTGACATAATCAGTCACATTTTGCTTCGGGCTTTTCTTCATTGTTGTGAACTCCATCCACAATTGGTTCTTCCTCGCTCGAGTGTTGGAAGAGAAGAAAGAAGCAAGTGCATTCCAGGTCTCTCTTGATGTCTTGCATCCCTTGACATGAGGTAAAGAAAATCAGAGATTGAGTTTAGAATATAGGACCTTGCGAGCGCATCCTTCGAACACCAATTTGAAAGTCCTTCCACTTCTTCATGTGATGGTTGCCCTTTGTTCCTCATGGTTGGCATTGCTTCATCTCCGGATATGAATCCATATAGATTCCTCCCTTGAAGGTAAGCCTCCATCCTTAGAGACCATGCCGGGTAGTTGTTTCGATCCAATTTGTCAATTGTTGATGGAAATCCATCTCCCATGTTGCTTGACTATGCTCTGATACCACTCTGAAGAGAGATGGTGGATGCAATCCAAAGATGAGTAGGTGCTGCTACAACCAGCTTCATACCAGCCAACTGAGACTTCAGAGTTGAGTAGTAGACCCTTTAAGCTTCCTAAATCCACCAAAATATCAGCCAAGTACTTTGGAACATGTATCCCAAAAGTTTAATTCAAGACAGACTAGTTGTGAAATGGCTTGCTCCCAAAACTTGCTATTTTTGGACATACACCTGCTGGAAAAAAATGAACAGTGCTCTCAATCTGGTAGGAATTACAAAAATTCCTTTTGGGCATAGCAAATAGACTTAACAAGCTTCCCAATCCAAGTTAAAACACTTCAAATGATGGACTGAGCACTGAGAACAAGATTTATCAATCTCTGGAACATGCCCACCATTCTCGGGGCTCTGTAGAGATAGACCAGTGAGCAGTAAAATGCAGATATCTCCAAAACTATAAATCCAATGACCTTGAAAATTGATATGCAAAAACTACACATTAAGAGCTATCCAATGCATGTTAAATCACTGAAGAAAGATTCGTAGAACAGGAGATATGACCGTCTGAAGGTACTACTCTGAGTGAGTATAGTAGAGAACAAAATAGAGAAGTAGATGATAATAAATGTATAGATTCACATATGATTACAACCACATTGGCAATGAAAGCACAATGGGAGTAGAATGATAGAGCTATGGAGTAAGCTCTTCAATCTCTACAAAATGACATCAAGTGGTCACGTACAAGGCTTGCTAATCGCCTCTTCCTTCTTGCTCCTATTATAGCTATTCTTGGAGGGAGTTTTGAATTCGAATTCGAATGGCTCCACCTAAAAGTGATCCCCAAAGTTAGGAGATATTCCCTCAGCTCAAAAATTCGCGGGTTTTGGTAGTTAGAGCCACGAAATTGCTTCTACATCATACATGAGGTAAGCCATCCTCTTCCTTTTTCTTTTTTCAATTACAAGAGATAAAAATGAACTCTTTTACAAGAGGTGTTCACATGACTACTCATGTGACTTACAAATGAGGATAATATCAAGCATATCAAGCATGTAGGCTTGGGTAAACTGCACCAACAATTCTATCATATCTATAGTCGTCTGCTCCATGTCTCTCTGATTCTCTCTTTGATTCATCTACTACACCTTTAATCAATCAGCTCCGTTGCAGAAGCCCTCTATAGATATTCTTCAACGTCATAGCATACATTCTCCTCACTGTTGTGTTATGTGTATTTGTTTATTCTGATGACCATCATCACTGTAAGCTTGAATTATGCTACTGTTGACAAGATTGTTCTCATCGAATATGCAATCGTGATGTGTTGCCACTATGGGAGTGATTTAACTTTGTAGTGAACATTTCGATTTTATTTTTGGAGTTACTGCGCATGTTTTCAGATGGACTTAGGAATGTAATTTGTTTTGCTTAATGCATAAGAAAGGGAAGCAGGTCCCGTAGGTGGTGGTCAACAATCATTTTTTTGTTCTGTTAATTTCATTAAGCCAAAGACTGTCTCTATTACTTTGAATGTTCTACAAACATATAAATTCAATGAGAGTAATGGGGATTTGCCTTCAGTTCGAATATGTATTCCAGAGGATTTTTTTTTTCTATGATGTGCACAACATTCAAAACAGCATATAGATCATCATCTTCAGCTCATTCTATTGAACGGTATACACCATGCCCATTTTGTGTTCTTCATGATTTATGAGTTTATAGGTAATTAGTTCAGAGATGATAAGGCGCACTATGCATAAAGGAGTTCAAGCGCATATATATCATTTGATACCTTGACTATGCATATGTGAAACTAAACCACCAGTAGCGCAAGTTATTGAAGCTTCTAAAACTCTGAGAATGTAGAATAGAAGGAAGCTCAAATAGTGATGCAAGCGGAAGAGCATAACTCGATGGCATTGACAGGTGTTCATGCTTATACTAGAAGGAGAAAGATGATGAAGAAGAAACTCCACGAACGAATTCCATCTTGTACGATCAACAGTTCAAAGTTCTAAGCACCCGACACTCTCCTTGATGGTACAGTACTCCACGGAACGACAGCCTTCTTGTACGATCAATAGTTCAAAATTCTGAGCAGCCGACAATGTCCTTGATGGTACAATTCTGCAAGCGAGATTTTGATCTCTACACTAGACATCTATTACTGATAAGAGGATTCTCAATTCTCATAATGGAAGCTTCAATTTCGAGGATCACTTTTATGTATAAATCACAGTGCACATATGGTATTGAGAGTCTAAATTAATCGAGAGTTATGCATATCCATTTCTTTCATCAAGCAAAGCTACAGAAATTAGTTCGTCAAACATCGAAGAATATTGAAGTCATAGTTTCATTATACACATTGAATTTTCTCAACAACAAGTTCAACGATTTGCACTTCTGCGCGTGATTATATGTATACAGGTTATCATTTACTTCATGAAGGAAAATCTATACAAAGGATTCGGATTCACATGCGCATGAAATCCTCTCATGATATAATGTTCATTAGCATATCGAGAGTTAAGCTATTTTTGTCAATGATGAAAAGTATTGGGATAATGCTTTATGTAGCCTTTTTGGAAGTATTGAAGTCATTCTTTACTTCATGCTCCTCCATTCATGTTTGTGCACATACATCCTATTCATTGCACAAACTTACAATGTCCAATTATCAAGCTCAAACTAAAGATTTGCATGGAACGGATTTGTGTCGTGGTGATCACCACTCACTTCAAGCCCACTTCAACACTACTAGATGCATCATCAACCTCAAGTGAACATTTCATATCCTTAGAATAGTCCTCTTCATCTTCTTCCTTCTTCTTGCATTTCATCTTCTTGTCCTTCTTATTTGCATATCGAGCACTAGTTGAATTACCATGATAGGAGTTATCTTCCTTTATGCTATTGTTGGCCTCTTGATTGGAGAGTTGTTCAAGAAATATGTTGAAGCCTAGAGTTTTCACATCCATGATGAGATCATAAGCCATGGTGAAGGATTTCCATTGCTTGTCATTTCTAATCCCATTGAGAATTTGACTCATGATGACCGCTTCTTCAATGAGTTGTCTAATGGATGCCAACTAATCCGCAACCTCCTTGACCTTGGTAACAAACTCTATAATGGTTTGTTTAGATGTCCTCTTCATCCGGTTGAACTCCTTCCAAAGATGGTTCTTTGTTGCTTTGGTACTAGCAGAAAAGAAAGTCTCTAGGGCATCCCAAGTCCCTTGAGATGTCTTGCATCCTCTAATATGTGGTAATAGAAAGTTAGAGATAGAGTTATGTATGACCTCGCTTGAGAATCCCTTGCACACCAAAGTGTGAGCTTATCTATCTCCTCTTGTGTAGGTCCTCCTTTGGATCTTGGAATAGGCATAGCTTCATCACCTTCTACAATTCCATAAAGATTTCTACCTTGCAAATAGTTCTTCATTCTGATTTTCCGAACCGCGTATTTGTGTTGATCAATATTCTCAATCATTGAGGGAAAGTTGTCACCCATCTTGATCTAGCTCTGATACCACTCAAAGAGCTTGGAGAAGCTTGTAGGAGGTAGAAAAGTGAGTTGCGACGCGACAAATTTTGGTCCAACCAATCGGCACAAGACCAACCCTTCGGCTTATGGAGATTGAAATAGACCTTATAGGCATGCAATAAGTGCAATAAAATGCACTATGTACTTTCAAGCATCAAGAAGAAAGAGTCGGTACAAAATAGATATGTTTGTGCATTGAGTAGCTAAAAAAACTTGCTATCTTTGGATGAAACAATCAACTTCAAATGCTCATAGAAGCCAACATGATTACAATTGGAAAAACTCCTTTTGGAGGAGTGATACACATAGGGTTGAGTGTATATAATGCACAAGAGTATAAGAAATAAGTAAAATATGATTTTGGAATGAACCTAACACTCAATAATGGTACCTCCTATTTTTCAAGAATGTGCAGAGATAGACCCCAAGATAGAAAAACTATGATTTCTCCAAATTTACTTAACCAAATGCTTTGAAAATTGATACACATAAACTAGATGCTAATAAAATTGCAATGGATGCTTGGTCATCCAATTTAAAGTTCTGTAGAGAAAGCAGTGGCCTGTGCAAGCTTACTATTGCTGAAGAAGATGATGCAGAGAAATGAAGGAGCAAGACAATGATGGCCACAAGTGTATGTATATTGCTTCCATGTAACGTACAAGTGATTTGAAGTTTTTATATAGACTCTTGAATTTCTCTACAACTTCTACAAGTGGATTTTGAATTCAAATGAAGGTGGGACTAGTTGTTGGAGGGAATCAATTCACTTTCCTAAAATCTAGGAAAAGTGAAGATCTAGTTTGTTCTACTTTTAGATGATTCATTGATTGCAACTCAACCACCTCAAATTCATGGAAGTTTAGATCCTTTTTTTCTACTTTTACATGTGTAAAGCTCTAGGCTTTTGCAATGGTAAATGATCCATAAATAATCTTTAAAAAAATACAATAGATGAGCATAAGTAAAATAACTCTCCAATGGATATTGTTTTGACGTAATCCAAATGATAGATTTTTTATGTAGATCAAATCCACCTCAAGCATAGTGTAAGCTTGATTTTCCAACAATTAATACCTTGAGAGGGATTTTTCTTGAGATTATTTAGCTTATTCTTGAGCTGAATTTTCCTAGCTTTTGTTCAGAATACAATCTCTCCCACTCTTTTACTATTTTTCTCTAGTCATTGGTTAGATTCATTCAACTCATCTATATAGGATGTTAACTCTCCACCATGCACGTCCCCATAAACCTTTCCCCATCAAAAAATTGCTTATTCTATATCACCACGGTTGGAAGTTTCCCTTTTTGAGCTCCTCAATTGAAGCATTCGTATCATCTATGATGTCTTCTAGCTCTTTTGAACCTCCCCTTGATGCAATGAAGTTGAAAAAGAGGGATTTTACCTCAAAAATTAGAGCTATTCCTCTTGATGAAGACTCATCTTTGATTCAAGGACATATTTTCTTGCCCTTGTTGTTAATGCATGTTCTTTGCTTCTTACCTTCAAACTTTGATGAGGTCTTTAATTCACTTTAGAAAATCTTTTTTTCTCTCTTTAACACTCCAATTATACCTGTGGTACCACTATTGAAGGATAAACAACACTTCTATGTGCAAAACTCTTCCAAGTCAATCCTCCTAGGATTCTATTTAAAAAAAAAACATGCTCTATATTTTTTTATTTTCTTTGAGTAGATGTAGACAATGAAAATGAAACCTTGCATACCCAAACTAAAATTTAGAGAACTTTCAAATGAGGGTAAAATCACTACATGTAGACACTCAATGATGCCTCAACTAGCTGCATCCAAACAAACTACTTGATCTTTTCATAGAGTATTAGCTAACTACAAAGAAATTGTTCGAGACAATTCTCTAAACTTGTGCAAGCATTGATCCTAAAACTTAAACCATTCAAATTAGAATAGTTGAGCTTTATAAAAACGCAAAATAACTATAAATGGATTTAGAATGAAGAAGAAGCAACAAATACAAGAATAAGGGATCTACCAAGATCATTAATAAAGATAGAGGCTATAACATTGCAATCTCTACAAAATATGCAGAGAACAGCTACTAGGGGGTTGTGAAGAGATGGATAAGTATGTGTTTGAAGATGAAGAGGTGTTGCAAAATCCTTGATCTACACCAGCCAAATGAACTCCAGGAGTAGATGGTGGGCCCTTTTAGCTTGCCAATGGATGTATTAGACACCCTATGTACCTTGGAAGATCACTTGATACATATGTGTGCCTTGTAATCACACCTTGATATGGCATAAAGCTCAGCTCTTGGAGGTCTTCACATAGGTCTCTCTAACCACAACTAAAACTGCCATCTATTTATAGTTGAGTTTGGGAGGCTAACTTCCCTCAATCACTCTCCAATCAATCAATGATTGATTTGATTCTCTACCTACCACAAATCACGAATTCGTGGCTCCTCTTTCCATTCTTGATCATGTGGACTCAACCACTTAAGATTCTCTTACTTTTACATTAAGTAAACTCTTCAAAAGTTACAGGAGGTAGTTCACAAGTGAACTTTACATAGTCTTCATTTTAAGGCTTTTTCTATGACTTTGTGAGACTCAAGCCAATACTTAGGCTTGTCATAGACTTGCTCCAACAGCTCCCCCTCAAGCCAAGTATGCTTGAGGTCTTCAATCTTCCAAGATTACCTGCAAACCTATCATAGCCTTGAATTTGCAAAGCTTTGTACCATCCAATGCTTTGGTTAGAATATCTGCACATTGTTGATGAGTGGACACATATGATATTTGAATCTCTTTGCTTAGAACCTTCTCTCGTACATAGTGATAATGAACTTCAATATGTTTAGTCCTTGCATGAAAAATAGGATTAGCAACCAAATGAATAGAACTCATATTGTCACCAAAAATAGTTGGAGTTCCAAACTCCAATCCAAGATCTTTGAATAATGTCTTCATCCACATAGCTTCTTGTGTAGCTATGGCAAGACCTCTATATTCAGCTTCAGTAGAAGAGAGAGCAACTGTGGGTTGCTTCTTGGATGACCATTGTTGAAGTATGGGGGAGTGACCAACCCAAACCGCCTCACATGGAAGTGAGGGGCTCTTCCAAGAGGAGTTGCAAGAAGTGCAAGCAATGCACACACACCCATGTCCATGAACAATGGCACCATGGCCAACGTCAAAAGGAGCAAGGGAGGGCAATGCTCACACACAAGCCAACCCCAAGTACCAAGCCCACACACATGGACCAATGCCTAGCACACAAGGAGAAATGTGGAAGCCAAATGAACCTTCATTCCATTAGCATGGAGGCCAAGGCCATGGCCAAGGGACCCCCTTTTACAAAATGAGCTCCTCCTTTTATAAGAGGGGAGGATGAATCCGTTGAATACAAGTGGCCAACGGCTTCATTAATTTGAGAGATCTAAAAATAAAAGGTAGGTGGGAAAATCAAGAAGAGAATCTTTCAAGAGAGAGAGTCCTCTTCGTGCATTTCCAAAAGGCTCCTATTTCTAAAATAAAGCAAGAGTTCAAAAAGAAACCTTTTCCAAAAAAAAGAAGGGTAAGGTTGAGTTTTTATGGGTTTTCTCAAAAAAGGAAATAAGAGAGAGTTCCTATGAAGAACTTGTATACAAAAGGAAAAAGTGGGAAATTTGAGAGACCATCACAAGGCCTTGAGCCTCGAGTATCCTTAGCTCCGAGGTAGGCCTCCAAGTACTCCATATCTTTCATAGCTTCATGGGTCCTTCATAACTTCAAGGTTCCAACACCCTCCCCCACCTAGTCTTTGTCGTCCTCGACAAAGCTAAGATGAAAGGAACATGCATAGCTGAACGAGATCATGTTGAGTCTTCAATTTTGCAGCAGTTCCAGTCTCAATTTTACAAGGCAGCAAATCTTTTGAATTAGCAAGCCGTCTGCCTTCAAATCTTCAATCCAGCAATGCTGAGCGACACAATCCCCTTGGGGGGCAGTCAGTCCAGCAATCCAGAAGAGTAGCCTTTTGTTTCCGAATATGCAGCCATCCCATGGAGTAGTTCCTGAAAATCAAAGCCTGCTTTTCCAAAAAGACTCATGTGCATACATAAAATTGCAAACATGGGAAGCAAGAAAGTAACCAACTTCCATAAGCTATAGCATTTTGCTGCCCCATCATAAGGAAGTGACAACAACCATCAACATGATTGCAGGTATTGTGGACAATCACACTACCCCACACAAGCCAATCTTAGCGTTTACTGCATTCAGGAAAATTCAGAGTATGACCCCATCATTCGTGAGCAATCCTTGCATCAAACATATCTGCAAAAAAGGCATGAACTTTATACCATAGTTGTGCCCGCATCATACTCTTGATCACTAGAGTCCAAAACACTTATATCAGTATCTCCACATGATGATGGGTTTTGGACATCAACCACATTAATTGCAAATCTTGTAGTGGTGGTTACTTATGCCCAAATATATGAGTTGAATCTGCTCATGAACAGAATGGGTAAGCTTAAATCCTAGCATAGAAAGCATTCCCCAATAACTGGCCAAAAAATGTGCTGACCAAAATAGCTCAACTATGTATGGTACCTGTAAACCATGAATTTTGGCAGCATATAAACTTGTAATGTCCATACACATGTACCTCAAGCATCATACAAACTTCACACATACATAGGAACAAGTAGAATCAATCTCAGGAATTAGCAATCCAGATTTTTGAGTTGAACACAGAGAAGCCCTCTGTTACAACCAAAATGAGGCAGTGAACCACTTTGTCATGCAACACATAGATTGATAAACCAGATTTGACAGTCAACCCCCATGCTTGTAGCCAACTTCTTCGAGTATTCAGCATAACTATTGTCTGAGCGCTCATCTGCCAAAAGATTAAATGCTCGGTGTAGTAAACCACATTGTGTCCCCCAAGTAGACTATGATGTGCCTAACAAGCGATTGTGTGCACCCATCAACCGTATAATGTACTTCCCAAGAGCAAGGCATCCTTAGAGCAGAGTCTTGCATAGAAACTATTTTCCAACAAAGGGCAATACACCAAGAATTTTATTGACCAAAAAATGCCCAACTATGAACTGCATACACCATGTCACATAGAAAGAAGTAGAACCATTCTTTAGAAGACACCGATGAAAAATCCAAAGCTTGCATCTAGCCAAGCATGAGAGCGAGCGCCGTCTGAGGGGGCTGTGTGCCATTCATCTCTGGATAATTACTTTAGAAGACCTGAAAAATCTGAAAAGTATTCATGCAAAGCAAATGACTTGCCGGAAAATGTATGATTTGGGACATAATCTTATGAGCGGTCAACCCATGAAGGCCAATCATTGCATCGTTGGATGCAATCATGCTTTTCAATAGCATACAATGGTTAGCTTTGACTGCAAAATCCTGAAATGAAAGCAAGGAACAAGGTACTATGTGGCCGTAATGGGTGTGGATACTACCTTCCAAAGAGTGGTAGCCTCACAATCAAATCTCTTGGAATCAATGAGCTTAATAAATCATAAAGAATCAGTAAGGCAAACACCTCAACAAAGCACCAGAAGTAGTAGCATATGAAACCTGCAATTAATTATTTTTTCCATGCAACTGGTTCCCAAAACAACTTATAATGTTGATCACAGGCTCAAGGTGTTTGCAAGGATTGTGGATTTATTTAATCCAAGCTTCATAGCATTCAAATCAATTTGGCCGTATCATACATAGCATTAAGGAGAGAACTTCCTGCATCAAACATAGCTGCAAAGAGGCATCAACCATGTCCCGTACATCATACAACAATTCAACCTGCAACATGAATTTGTCCACCAAAGCTCAAACAAACATGCTAAATTTTTCATCTGTTATTCCGATTGAGTGATAAAAAAATGGGATAGCAAATTCACATATCATTAAAGGACCAGTGACCTCAAGTGTGGGACCCTTCTCAAATGCTAGAATTACTTCAAAAACATGTGACTAATATTTCCTCAGCATGGCTCAAGAATAGTTCACAATCTCACGGAGGGGTACTTACAAGAATCACCACAACGCACAAGGGTTTGCTTACTTGCAATTTCAATTAGCACAAATGGCATACATATCCATTGAGAATCATGAAGGAGCATGCCCATCAGCTGATGCCATAAGAAGCTAGCATCATGAAGCCAACAATTAATTCATATCCAGGCACCCATGTTCAACATCAACAAATAGGAAAGCAATTCATTACACCCAGTGAGAGCATCAACAGTTGAAACCCTGCTGAGAACAACCATTAAATACAACCTTGTAATGAAAGCATTCATTCTTCCTTTTTCTTGTTCTTATGAGCCAAGGTACAACCAACCTTCCATACTTTCTGGGAAATACAAGTTTGAGAGATGTACCAAACTGTAGGCAACGTCCTTGAATATCACTAGAGAAATTCTATCAAGTGCATTGTGTCCTTTTATCCAGATTTTTGAGAATCACACTAGTCGATAAAGACAGACTGTCAATACAATCACCATAGGACAAGGCGGAGTACTTTTGAGTTTCAACTTGAGAAGCTAAATCACACATACAATGGCATTTTATCTAGCATAAAAAGGAAGTCTTCTTTCATATGATGATCCAAAAAAGGTGCACCCAATGAGACAGTCAAACATCCATTGCATTATGCAAAGCGTTGCAATTCATGATTAGTCCACCAACGTGTTGTGGATGAAAAAACAAGCATAGGGCAGAGATTTCAAGACATCGTTTTCTCTACTAATTCATAGGTTTCATAACCACTAAGAGATTTCAAGACATCCTTTCGGCACCTTGATAGCAATCACCATGGATGTCCCCAACGAGGCTCAGATTATTTGAATGGTTCTAGATGTGTCACCCACTATGGCTCAGAAGGGAACAATGTCAAGGCCCACAAAGCTACTTGTGTTAACCCACCCATTAGCCCAACCATTTTAAGAACAATATGGAGCGGTTCAGAACAAAAAGATAGCCCCCAACATGATTTATGTCAATTGCACACGTTTGAAATATATCAAAACACTCATATGCGGGACTCTTGTAGGTAGATGGAACACGACTTTTGCTTGACTTTTTACGAATTCTTCCACATGAACAAAAAAAAATCTGCAAGATATAGCATAACAAGGGCAGTGACACACCCCCATGTGAAGTCCAGGTTCTTTGGACTCGAGAGCGGCAATGATCTCCTCCGGCAAACTAAAAAAAAAATCACAATAGCCCAACGTCCGAAATCTATAGAGTTATAGCACACTCAATGCTCCACATGTCTTTAGGTTTTTCCTGATTTTAAAGAGTTCTCACCACAATACAAAGATATAACGTGTAAAATTTCTTTCATGCATATTGTTTATGTTGATATGGTAATCGTAAGCAAAAAAATCATACAACATTTCACATCCACTACAATCATGAGCATTCTTCATGAACTTGGTGGAAAAAAGATCTTAAAACTTCATTCTAGAAGTTTACATATCTCATAACTTCAACCCATGGAGAGACAGACTATGGCTACTGACATTACAGTAATGTTGCATTGCTGCAAGATCCACAAAATAAGTCCAAAAACCTTGGCGCACACTTGTTGATGTAACGAGAGTCCTGTGTGAGCCGGGTTGAACAACACATCCACTTTTAGCCATCAAGCCCAAATCTATGGCAATCAAGGAGCAAGGTCATTGCAGAAATGGTGAACATAGGGGAGTAACCGACTGTCCAAATGTGTGGCTCATGAAGCTTGCGATCACAAGGTCATTTCCAGCAACCAAACTTAACCTTTTAATGTTTCCTGTCTTGCGATCTGCACTTTGATAATGACGACACTCAAGGAGTGATCTACAGACAACAGGACTGGGACGGAGAGTATGCGGTTGAGACTTTATTAGGAGGGAGTCGATTATGGGAGGGCTGCTCATGAAGAGCTTGACAGACCCACCTAGAGCAGATAGTGAGGGGGAGCAAGACGTTGCTCGACCCGGAGGGCAGCAGAATGAGTCCGCATGGGAGAAAAGAGAAGCTACAGCCCTTCCGTGCATGAGCAGATGGCTATGAAGGGTGAGCTTGCACCGAGATCCAACCCCAAAGTGTAGCAACCTCTGAGACAGAGCGAAATCCTTGGCAAGTCCAACCCGAGCATGGAACACGGCGATGGCAGAGCAACAAAGGCACTTCAACCCTTCAAGATTATAGTGATGGGAAAGCACTAAAGGTGGACGCTGCAACAGAAGTGAGACACACAGTTGGACGGAGGGAGAACTGAGTGTCTCCCATAGTGAGAGAGGAAGGGAGGGAAAGGAGGAGGTTCCCCCCGCCTTCCAAAGCACGGATCTGCCGACTCTTTCAGAGGAGGAGAGAGAAAAGGAGAGGGGTAACACGGAAATGCTCCAACCTGAACACTCTCAACCTCCAACAGATCTTATTCCCAAGCTTAGGATGCAAGAGGAGGAGCCCGTAAGAGCTCAGCCCACCAACACAGATGACGAGGGAGAGCCTGAAGCTCACCCCTGCGAACGGAAGATCTGGGTGGAGCTCGATCCCAACAACAGGTGGAGAAAGGGAGAGCCCAACTAGGCAAAGGACGAAAAACCGGAAGCCAAACTCTCAGAATGAAGAAGCTTGAGTCTCCGAATTTGCTGAGGCACAGAGAATGCCTAGGAGGAAATGCTAGCCCGGCCTTCTGTGCCCCTCCCCATAGACAGAAGTTCGCCATGATCCTTCACCACCCAGCCTTGGAAGCCTCTGCGCACATGCAGTAGGAGAGAGAGGAGCTCATCCCGCCATGGCCATGAGTGGCGCAGGCGAAGGGAGGAGAAGAAGTGAGTACCGACCCCAAAAAAGGGAAAGTGGGAGTGGCACGCATACAGTGCATGTTCTGGTATTAAGAAGAGAGAGAATGAGGGAGAAATTACTCTCCCCCATGCATACACGCTAGAACCCAAGTCGATTTAATGCACTATGCCCTTTAAAAAGCATCCTATGGCGTGGGGAAAAGAAAAATGCTCTCTAATTTCCAATATGTGATTTTCGTAGGAGTGAAGAGAGGGAGGGAAAAAGAAGGAGGTACACGCCCCTCTACTTCACTCATTTAGGAGGTGACAGGTGTGGAAAGTTGTGCTCCAATGAGTAAGTGGGAATTTGTATATATGTAGAAGTGAGAGAGAGAGAAGAGGGTAAGGAGGTGTTTTTGTGCATCAAATAGAAATGAAGATCTAAACTACACAAAATGAGAAATAAGGGGTACCCTTGACCAACCGAAGGCCACAAGTATCCACAACTCAATCCAAGTGTGAGGTGCATCCACAAAGTGTAGGCACGGCAAGCTTGAAAAAACCCAACAGCTAAAGGTCGACATCCCGGCAACGGCGCCAAATTTTGTTGAAGTATGGGGGAGTGACCAACCCAAACCGCCTCACATGGAAGTGAGGGGCTCTTCCAAGAGGAGTTGCAAGAAGTGCAAGCAATGCACACACACCCATGTCCATGAACAATGGCACCATGGCCAACGTCAAAAGGAGCAAGGGAGGGCAATGCTCACACACAAGCCAACCCCAAGTACCAAGCCCACACACATGGACCAATGCCTAGCACACAAGGAGAAATGTGGAAGCCAAATGAACCTTCATTCCATTAGCATGGAGGCCAAGGCCATGGCCAAGGGACCCCCTTTTACAAAATGAGCTCCTCCTTTTATAAGAGGGGAGGATGAATCCGTTGAATACAAGTGGCCAAAGGCTTCATTAATTTGAGAGATCTAAAAATAAAAGGTAGGTGGGAAAATCAAGAAGAGAATCTTTCAAGAGAGAGAGTCCTCTTCGTGCGTTTCCAAAAGGCTCCTATTTCTAAAATAAAGCAAGAGTTCAAAAAGAAACCTTTTCCAAAAAAAAGAAGGGTAAGGTTGAGTTTTTATGGGTTTTCTCAAAAAAGGAAATAAGAGAGAGTTCCTATGAAGAACTTGTATACAAAAGGAAAAAGTGGGAAATTTGAGAGACCATCACAAGGCCTTGAGCCTCGAGTATCCTTAGCTCCGAGGTAGGCCTCCAAGTACTCCATATCTTTCATAGCTTCATGGGTCCTTCATAACTTCAAGGTTCTAACAACCATGAAATAAGCTTTGAACCTGCAAAGGTAAGATAACCTGAAGTGCTCCTTCTATCTTCCTTGGAGCCAGCCCAATCTGCATCAAAGAATAGCTTCAAACCTAAATCAGATACATAAGGATAATAAAGTCCTTCATTTATGGTTCCTTTGAGATACTTGAGAATCCTTTTGGCAGCATCCATATGTGGTTTCCTTGGTGTGTGCATAAATTGGCTTAGCACACTCACAGTGTAACATATATCTACTCTTGTCAATGTGGCATAGTTGAGACTACCCACTAGACTTTGATATGATGTGATGTCCTCTATGAGTTCACCTTCATGTGAGCTCAATTTGTGATTGACCTCCATTGGAGTACCTGCAATCTTACAATCTTGCATCTTGAATTTTTCCAACATGTCCTTAATGTACTTCCTTTGAGTGAGAAACAAACCATGATCTTTGTAGACAACTTCCAAACCTAGGAAGTAGGTAAGTGAACCCAAATCACTTATCTTGAACTCTTCTCTCATCTGATCTTTGATCTTCTTCATACCATCTGCATCATTTCCTGTCAATATAATATCATCTACATATACACATAGATAGATGACCTCAGAATTACTCTTTTTAATAAAGAGTGAAGGATCTGCCTTGCTTGGTTGAAAGCCTTTGTCCTGCAAGAATGAAACAAGCCTGAAATTCCAAGCTCTTGGAGCTTGCTTGAGACCATACAATGCTTTGTTAAGTTTACACACATAATCAGGATAAACTTGGTTCTCAAAACCAGGTGGTTGTGCCATATATACCTCTTCTGTTATCCAACCATTCAAGAATGCATTCTTTACATCTAGTTGAAGTATCTTCCAATTCTTGGAAGAGGCAATACTAAGCAAAACCCTAATAGTAGGCATCTTTGCCACAGGAGAGAAAGTCTCCTCATAATCAATTCCCTGAGTTTGTGCAAAGCCTTTTGCCACAAGCCTTGCCTTATACCTGTTAATTGAACCATTAGAATTCTTCTTGAGTTTATAGACCCATCTTGAGCCTATTACCTTCATGGATGAAGTCTTGGGCACCAAATCCCAAGTGTTGTTTTCCTCAAGTGCTTCCATCTCTTCCTTCATTGCATGCTTCCATTCTGTTTTTGCTTTGGCCTCTTCAAATGATGATGGCTCCTCTTGGTTTATGTCCTGTGCTATGTAGATACAATGTTTAGTTACTAATGAGGTGTCAAACCCATACCTTTCTGGTTTTTTCTTTTCCCTCATAGATCTTCTTAGGCCATGATGTGATGATTCTGCTTCATGTCCAAGTTCCTGCAATTTTGCTTTACCTTTAGACTTCCATGCTTTGATCTTTTCCATGTGAGATTCTTCGTCATCCTCTAAGGTGTCTTGTTCTTCAATCTTTGATTGTTCTCTACCAAGCTTTGGAAAATCTTCTTCAAGATCATATGGTAAATTGATCTTCCTACATGAATCTTCATACCATGAATTGTTCTCATCAAAAACTACATCTCTGCTTACGAAGAATCCTTTGTTGGTAGGGTTGTATAACCTGTAGCCCTTTTGATTGTTGTCATATCCAATAAATACACACCTTTCTGCCTTTGGATCCATCTTGCCTCTAACCTGTGAAGGAACATGAGCAAAAGCAATACATCCAAAAATTTTACAATGATCTAAGCTTGGTCTTCTTCCATTCCAAGCCTCATATGGAGTCATCCCATCAAGGGATTTTGAAGGCAACCTGTTAATCAAGTAAGTGGCTGTAGATACAGCCTCAGCCCATAAGCAATTAGGTAAATGCTTTTCATTTAACATAGACCTTGCAGCTTCAACAATTGTCCTATTCCTCCTTTCTGCCACTCCATTTTGCTCAGGAGTGTACCTTGTAGTTACCTCTCTTTTGATTCCTCTTTCTTGAAGAAAAGAATCAAACTCATGGGAGAAATATTCTCCCCCTCCATCTGACCTTAGCCTTTTTAGTGATTTACCTGTTTGATTCTCCACAAGAGCCAAATATCTTTTGAAACATGAAAAAACTTCATCTTTGTGTTTCATAAAGAATAGGATAGTCCATCTGCTGCAATCATCAATAAAGGAAACATAATACCTTGATCCAGATATTGAAGCTTCCTTGCTAGGTCCCCATACATCTGTATGAACCAACTCCAAGAGATCTCCATGCATATAACCTTTCTTCATGAATGGTAACCTATGAGACTTTCCAAATTGACATGCACTGCACTTATAAATCATATGTTGTTTTGACAAATTAGGAAGTCCAAGTACACTTTGGTCCCTGCAGATTTGCTTTAATGACCTTTCACCAATATGTGCTAACCTTTTGTGCCATACTTCCAATTCTGTGAGTGTCTGACTACCATAATTAAAGAGAGCAATGTTTCTAGTGTCCTGTAATTCAAATGTGAACAATCTACCTGTCTTTTCACCTTTTGCAATTCTTCTGAATCCTTGACTTGGATCTTCAACAAATGCTCCTGCTTTTGTGAACCTGACTTGCAACCCTTTCTCTACTATCTGCCCAACACTTATCAAATTCTTTGTAATGGTAGGGACATAGAGTACCTTACTTGGTAGGTTGATGTTTCCATCAGGTGCTTTGACATTGCCTATTTTCTCCACAGGATGTTTTGTATCATCTCCTATTTGTACCTCATGCTTATTCTTTGGATCTTCTAAATCTGATAGGAGTGCCACATTTCCTGCCACATGATTTGAACAACCTGAATCTATGTAGAAAACATGCTCATCAGATTTACCTTGTGGCATAGCCATGTTGATGATCAATAATGAATCCTCTTTGTTTGAGTCTTTTGTGTAGTTATTGTAGTCTCTCCTTCCTTTGTAGCCTCCTTGATAGTTTGAATGATTGTAGTTGTTGTAGTTGCCATGGTAGTTGTTGAACCTTCCTCTTGAGTAGCCATAACTTCCTCTATTGTATCCTCTGCCTCTTTGATTCCTGGAATTCCTAAAGCAATTTTCAGTTGTATGATTAGTTAATCCACAAATAGAACATGAGTTGGAGTCTTGGGATCTCCCCCTGCCTTGTCTACCTCCTCTTCCTCTACCTCTGCCATGTCTTCCTCTACCTACATAGTTAGCTTGATATGTACCTGCTTCATCATCCACTTTCTTTGCCTTTCCTTTGTTATCTTTAGACTTGCTTTTATCCGTGTATAAAGCTGAAGATTGATTACCTTTACAGCTTTCTCCATTTTTGATAAGCTTTGCCTCTTGAGTAAGTAGTTGTCCAATGAGTGTGTTGAAATCAGGTACATGCATGTCCATGTACAAATCCATAGCTGTGGTGAATGCTTCCCACTTATCATCTGCCTTCAAGCCATTGATGACCTGCCTTACAATTTGCTCTTCATCTATTACCTCTCCAATGCTTCCCAACTGATCCGCTATGTCCTTGAGCTTTGTGACAAAATCAGTCACATTTTGTTTGGGAGCCTTCTTGAGAGTTGTGAACTCCAGCCATAGTTGATGCTTCCTAGCTTTGGTACTTGAAGAAAAGAAAGCTTCAAGTGCATCCCACACTTCCTGAGATGTCTTACAACTTCTAATGTGAGGCAACAAAAAATCTGAGATAGAGTTGAGGAGATAAGACCTTGCAAGTGCATCCTTGGAGCACCATGTGCTCAATCTTTCTTGCTCTTCTTGTGTTGGTTGACTTTTGTTCCTGAAACTTGGCATAACTTCATCTCCAGCCACATAACCATATAAACTTCTACCTTGGAGATAAGCTTCCATCCTTAATGACCAAGCTGAGTAGTTACCTCTGTCCAATTTGTCAATTGATGAAGGAAATCCATCTGCCATGTTGTCCAACCTTGCTCTGATACGACTGTGAAGAGATGGATAAGTATGTGTTTGAAGATGAAGAGGTGTTGCAAAATCCTTGATCTACACCAGCCAAATGAACTCCAGGAGTAGATGGTGGGCCCTTTTAGCTTGCCAATGGATGTATTAGACACCCTATGTACCTTGGAAGATCACTTGATACATATGTGTGCCTTGTAATCACACCTTGATATGGCATAAAGCTCAGCTCTTGGAGGTCTTCACATAGGTCTCTCTAACCACGACTAAAACTGCCATCTATTTATAGTTGAGTTCGGGAGGCTAACTTCCCTCAATCACTCTCCAATCAATCAATGATTGATTTGATTCTCTACCTACCACAAATCACGAATTCGTGGCTCCTCTTTCCATTCTTGATCATGTGGACTCAACCACTTAAGATTCTCTTAATTTTACATTAAGTAAACTCTTCAAAAGTTACAAGAGGTAGTTCACAAGTGAACTTTACATAGTCTTCATTTTAAGGCTTTTTCTATGACTTTGTGAGACTCAAGCCAATACTAAGGCTTGTCATAGACTTGCTCCAACAGGGGTGTGCTTAACCAAGGGGGAAGCATGGACATGCATTTTGATAAATCCAAGTCATAATAAAACTCATTGGAGGCTTTAAATATCACATACTTACTTCTTTAACCAATCAAAAGCATGAACATGTCAAAAGGTGAGGTCAAATCACATCAAGAGATGACCTATTTCTTCTCTTATAAAATTATTTCCATTATAGATATGATTTGATGCCTCCAAACCAGCGAAATCATCCTCCTTTGATTGTGGATGATGTGGAAGGTGAAATTTGGGGCATGTAACCACACTCTTGAGCTTGAAATGCAACTTAAGTTCTAGTAGAAGTGAGATCTATGACCTCTTTTAAGAATAGGAGTAGATGCACCTCCCAAGACACCTTCTACTCAAAGGGGGTTCTCCTTAGGGAAGTATAATAAGAGGAACACTTCACAAATGGAAATTACAAGAATGAGGAATTCACAAGATTTAGATGACTCAAAATTGTATCAATAGATTCCCAAAGAATTAGAGAGTATGACAACAAGCAACAAGATGCACAACCTAAATGATCCCACAATAGTTCTCTGTTGTCACTTTCCCATCCTTAAGGTTACATGCTCAGTTCTCTTACTCTATTGCATCTTAGTTTCCATAGAATGGACATGGATAATATGGTAGCTACCTTGGCTAGATGAGTAATTATTCCTTTGGCAAAAGCTATGTCGCCAAGGAGAGAACAAAGAACAAGACTAGAACCAATCATGAGAAATAGAAAGTCACATGGAGTCAGAGGTGCAATATGTTCTCCTTTGTCCATGGCAATTTTTAGTTGATGGAATTATAAAATTAATCATATATGCTAGATTGTGGTGGCCTATCCTTCATCAATATCTAGATTTATTTGTATGCCAAAGAACTAGGAACCCAATTAATAAGGATGAAATCTCCCTTGGACCAATAATGACTTCCAAAGATTTTTCTCAATAGGGAACATATTTCATTAGACCAATTTCACCTCCTTCTAGAAATAATCATGTTGATTAATAATTATAGAAAAAGATTATCTAACAAAGTGGGTAGAATCTACTACAACTAGAAGAGATGATGCTTAGACAAGTAGACAGGTGCGAACTTCTTGTTTGAAAATATCTTTGTAAGATTTGTCTTGCTCAGTCAAATACTAAGTGATAGAGGTACTCATTTCATGAATGAATTCATAGATTGTTTGTGGAGGGAATCTTTAGTTACTCATAGAATTTTAGCACCATATCATCCCCAAGAAAATGGTCTAGTTGAAAGTACTAATAAAGTGATATATAGAATTTTATAGAAGATAATGAACAATAAAAGATGATATTTGGATAAGCAACTACATCATGCTCTTTGGGCTTATAGAGATGGAACAACATCATTTAATATTTTGTATGGTCAAAATTATATTCTTCCTATGGAATTCTTAATTCCAACATTGAAAGTAGCCCAAACCCTACAAGGGAGAGGACATGAATTGGTTGATATAATTAAGGAGTTGGAAAAATTGGGAGCAACTAGAGTTCAAGCCATAAATTCTTTATATCAAACAAAAGAAGACAAGAGGCATATTTTGACATGCATATTAAAGAAAAGGATTTAAACAAAGGAGGTTTGGTATAAGCATTCATAATAAAATAGTTGGGCTCAAAATTTCACAAGAGAGGTCATGAACCATACATAATTTACAAATTAGCTCCTAGTGGTGCAATACAATAAGCCACTTTAGATGGAAATATAATGCACAATACCCATGAATCAACAAAAGTGGCATAAAATTCAAAAAAAAAATCTTGATGTACACTTCCCTAAGGGATTTCATCCCGACATCTTCCCCCACTAAACCTGCACATCATCTCGATGGGCGAACCTGCAAAATCCAACTGAAGCGTATCAGTATTCTTTTGAAAAATCTTTTTAATTTTTATGTTCTTCTTCTCAAAATTTGAAACGTGAACTCATACATTCCATGCAAATTTATAAACATTAGTACAAATTTTAGAAAATAAAGCAGATGCAAGCTTCACATACATCTTATTATATTTCCACTTTTGCAATTAGACAAGCAATCATATGAACAAATCGTAAGCTTCGTAGATCTTTCGTTCATTCAACTCATTTAGATCCAGCAACTTATCCTAAGTACTAGCATATACTAAGCTCCACTAGCTCAATTTGTAGAAATATGCCATGATTCCTCTATTTATCTCCTACCATCCAACTCTCCATCTCATCTTTTTCTTTTCTTTAACTTTTTTTTTAATTTTAATTTTAATTTTAATTTTTCTTTTTCTTTTGTTTTATTTTTACACTTCATCTCAGCTCAACACTTTCTCCTTTTTATTTTTATCTTCACAAGTCAAGTTATTCCAAAATCGGGTGTGACTCATGGACTTGTTTGCCCGGCCAAGTTTACCCCACTTGTCTACCAACCCGACATAGCGCATGACACACAACACCAGCCCTACATGAAATCGATGTTAGCTCATGGCTCTGGCACCCAACCAGAGTGACTCCACCCACCTACTGACCCATGCAGACACATGACAACATATTGTTCAAGCCTACAATGAAACTAGCATCAGCTAGTGCCCTTGATCACCTGACCAAGGTTGTTTCACCCACCTACTAGCCCATCACAATGCACTAAAAACATGTGCACATACATATAATGTTGGCTTGAGTATGAAGGTTTTTATGCACCATGATCTATCTAGAGGTAGGATCTCACAAGAAATAAATAGTGGGCTCCAAAGAATCCCACTCACTAAGCATTCAAATCTATCAGCATATACACACACTCAATTTAAGCATGCCATCACATTCCCAAGTTTTCACTCCTAACAAGCTCTAGTTTGCTAATTGATTCTATTCATATCATTTTCTATTCCTTCATGCTTCATGCAAAACCGTAATAGATTTCTGCTATCTTGATCCCTGCTTAATTTTCTTAAACTTGTACAGATCTTTAATTCATTACACAGAAAGATGCAATGCATATATTCTTTTAAAGAAATAGAATTTAAAATGAAAACATTTCACATGATCATTTTGGTTCATCTTCATCATTGCTCGACATCCAAACTTTTCTTCAATTGCATGATTTATTGCTCTTCATCAGTATCAACATCAACATCACCAACATCCTCTAGCATCATCATCATCCTTGTTCATCATCATCAATCATCATAAGCCATCATCATCATCAATCATCATCATTCACCATCATCATCATCATCATCAATTATCATCACTCATCATCATCAATCATCATCATCCATCATCGTCGATCATCACAAACCATCATCATCATCATCAATCATCATCATCATTCATCATCATCAATCATCATCATCAACCATCATCATCAATCATCATCATTCATCATCATCCATCATCATCCATCATCATCCATCATCATTCATCATCATTCATTATCATCAATCATCATTCAAGCATCATCCATCATCATCAATCATCATACATCATCATCATTCATCAATCATCATCATCAATCATCATCATTCATCATCATCCATCATCATTCATCATCATCATTCATCATCATCAATCATCAATCATAATCATTCATCATGATCCATCATCATTCATCATCAATCATCAATCATCATCAATCATCATTAATCATCATCATTCATCATCATCCATCATCATTCATCATCATCAATCATTATCGTCAACCATCATCATCAATCATCAATAATCATCATCAAACATTATCATCCATCATCATTCATCATCATCCATCATCATTCATCATCATCCATCATCATTCATCATCATCATTCATCATTCATCAATCATCATTAATCATCATCATTCATCATCATCCATCATCATTCATCATCATCAATCATTATCATCAACCATCATCATAAATCATCAATAATCATCATTCATCATCATCGATCATCATCATTCATCATCATCATCAATAATCATAATTCATCATCAATCATTATCATTCATCATCATCATCCAATAACACTTGATCATTCTCATTTTTTTTCATTATCATTCTTCTTCAATCATCCTTCAATATTTGCAAATATATATTGAAAAGTTAGATTTTTACCTCTCTTGTTCTTTTTCAAATTCTTAGAAGACTTTGAGGTCGTCTTTATTTTTACTCAATTTGTTTGATAATATCACCAATAAACTTTTTATCAACTTCATTCACTTGTTTATCATGTTTTGAGCTTACTTGAATTTCTTGTTTACTCTTTTTTTTATTAATCTCTTGATTTTCTTGTTGTTCATATCAAAGTTTAAAGGTTTGTAATTTTATAATTTTCTCTTGATCGAATAAATTCTCATTAGTTAAAAGTTTCGGATCAAATGAGACATATACATCCTCATCTTTCTTTGATTTCTCTCAAATTTGTTTATCAGACTCTCTTTTATGATCTATTTCAATTTGTTCTTTTAATATATGCTCAATATTTTGTTTTTCAACCTTTATCTGTCTACTTTTGTTTTCTTCAATAGGTCTCTCTTGACTCTAAATAGATGGCATACTCGTTTTTTCATCAAATTTATTATTCTCAAGTCTTTTTGGTTTCCACATCTTTTGAAATGATTTTGGTCTAGTTTTGGTCTCCTCGAAATATTCGTTCATCCCACCTTTTCCTACATTCAAATGTAGAGGCGATCAATCTTGATTACAAATTTTACCTTCATGCTCACTTACTAGTTTATGTTTGCATGCACTTTCATACGCTATGCAATTCCAGAACATATGTTATACCCAATTTGATTTTCTAGGTATCACTCTTGGGATGGATCTTCTAAGATCAAATGACTCTTTATGTGTAGATATACCTTGGAACTTTAACTCATGTTCATGGTCACATTTCAATACTTGTAGATCCTCAACTTGGTTGGCCAACAAGTCAATCTTATGTTTCAACTCTGAAATCTCGAAATCCACTACCTCTTTTACATCTTTAATCCTTATGCCTATTAGGTGAATAGTATGAGATATTGCATTTATAGTTTGCATTAGGGTCATAACGATACCAAACTTTTATTTTATAGATTCACTCATGTTATTTTCCATTTCTTTAAATTATTCTTCATATCTTCCAAATTGTTCTTTAATTATTTTGTTCATTTTAAATTTCCTCTTGTTATGATTTAAGCTATGAAAGAAGTAGATTAAAAAATGTAAGCGACAATAGAAAAGTGCACACCCATATGATCTAAATTGATGCAAGAAGTGGATAATCAAACACATAGACAAAAACAATCTTTCTCTTTTGGTGTGTGGAAGGATGCAGAAATTCAAAGAACTTAAAATGCTAGTACCTGGAGATCTCTCTCTCATGCCGAGGTTTTTGCTTCTCTTTTGAAGGAGTGGGTGGCCTGTTAAGGATCACCGAGGCAACCACCTCGCTTCACATTGGGTTCAGGTGTCAGGAAGGAGGTCAACGAGGGAGAGTGGCATAGGGTTGGATTGGGCCCTGTTGTGTGCATCATCCCCGAGTCTAGCAAGTAGCACCTACACGCAGTGTGCCTTGACCCAGTACTGCAATCGTAGGCTCATGCCTCCGAAGAGAAAAGCTCGGCCACATGTCACAAAGTCTAAATCTACTCTTGGGTAATTTTTACTCAATTAAGCTACCTAGGGTCCTTCTCTTAATCTTGCCTGGTATGCTCGGAACATCATGTCTAGATTTTGAGGTATGGGTTCAGCTAAAATTGATCACGATATCTAGTTCAAGATCTCTTAGTTCCCATCTTGCAAAGTTAATTCTAGGATTTTAGATCTACTTTCCATTAGATTTGCTTCCAACTAGCTTAATTTCTTACTCCATTCCCTCTTGATTCTCTCTCGTGAATCCTTCCAGAATTAGTTTTCCTTGCACTAGACTCTCCAACTTTGCTTGTTTCAGCCATTTTATCAAGGTTAGGTTGTTGATTTTGTAACGAAGCTTGGGCTTTTGTTATAGCTTGGATAGGTACAAAAGCTAGTTTAGATCCATCTGAGGTGTGCAAAATACCTATCACATTCATGGGTGTTAATTTAGAGGCATTAGCAGGGTTATTAGGGCAATCTCTTATGACATGCCCTTTACCACATTCGATATAAAAACCTCGAATGTTGTAATATTGTGGCTGCCCTACTATTGGAGGATGTGGGCAATCCTTTATGTATCTCCTCTGCATCCAAAACATGGTCCTTTAGGGCCTTATGGTCTTGGCTATCTCAAGTGGGGCTGTGGATTAGGGTTGGCATACATTACGTTGGCATAGTCTAGCTCCCAATTGGGTTCTAATGGTGGAGTATCATATCGATATGTTTCCATGTGCTCTAGTGACTCCATGTAGTATGCAAGTGGACTATCTAATGGGTGGACTCAAAGATATTAGAATTAAGATCACTTTTAGCAATCACGATGAAGAAGGCACTAAATCCCTACTGAGGTTTTCTTCTGTAGCAACATATTTGACTATGATTACATTGGTTGGTGGGGGTGGTTGTTGAGATAAAACTGGTTGAGGTCTTGGCTAAGCCTGATAAGGTTAATTTTGTGGTGGCTTCTAGTAATAAGATTGAGCATTGTACTGACTTGGATATCTACCTTATTGAGGGTATGCTTGGGGATAGTTCTGTCTAACCACTTGTTCGTTGTATGGAAATTCTTGTGTAGTGTGATTAGTGTACCACCTTTCCATCATGTAGTACTAGCAACTAGGACTGACTTGGGGTTGTGCTACATTGGGACGCACATTTGCCATATGATCACCACCGCAGGTGTAACAGTGTTTGTTTGTTTTTAACCTGGGCATCTGTTTACTAGAGACTCCAAGTTTTTGGGCCACCTTCTCTGCTAGGTCTTCTATGGAATTGGAATGTTTCAAGGATTGAGAGGAGCTATCTAAATCCTTTAAACCTTTGAAAGTTCCAATTCATCTCCTAAATTGTCTTCAATGTCTATACAAATCTATACACATTGCTCTAGAGTTCTGGGTCTCTTTAGATATACATAAGATGATCACTTAGAGCTCCAGAGGCCATCCAAAAACAATGAAACTTGCTTGGCCTGTGAGGGAAGTTTTGGCATAGGGCATCTCTTAATATACTTTCTAAACCTGCCTTCTACAAGTCTAACTGTTTCCTAGGGGGTCTTTTTGAAGCTATGGATTAATGAGGAAGTGTTATGCCTGATTCCACTTTTTGAGAACTTTGTGATGAATGACTGCAACAGGTGATGAAGGTCTCTATATTGTCTTTGTTGTAAAGCTTGGAACTTGGTTAAGTGCCATGTTTCTCAACGTGAGTCCAGATGCATTGTATTGCGTGAACATATCTTCCACTTTCTCCGCTTTGATTTGCACAAGCTGAATTTGAAGTGTACATGTCATGATGAAACTAAAAAGAGTATAAGAAAAATCAGACTAAATAAAAATTAAGGCAAAATGTTTACTAGAGAAATGTGTTTATTAAATACTAATCGATTTATTTTACCCCCTCTGGATTTTGTATAGGTTTTGGTTGATCTTTTTCTAGATATTATATGAAGTAAAGAGTAATTTTTGAAGACCGAAGTTTGTCCCCGCGGATTTTTCTCCAGGTATAGGTGATCTCATGATTTGAAGAAGAAGTTTTGAAGACCGAAGTGAAGAGTAGCCTCGTGGATTTTCTCTCCAAATCGAAGACCAAAGACCAAAGTGAAGAGTAACCCCATGGATCTTCTCTCCAAGTTACTGTAGAATTCCGAAGTAAAGACAAGTGTTTGAAGAAAAGCATTGGAACATCGAAGACCCAAAGTGAAGACTGAAGACCATAAGTGAAGGAAAGATCTTGTCGTAAAGTGAATTTTTTGCCGCAAAGACCGAATTGAAGAAAGAAAGAGACGTTGAAAGTGCCTTCTCTCACTATAGATGAGAAATCTATCTTGTATTTCCTGATCCGTACTATAGCAAAATATCTTCTATTATTCAAAGTCATTTGGTGACATCAATTGTATATTCATTAACATCATTGAGCATAGTTTGTTTATTTGGCACATCGAGTCGGGTGATTTCTATCTTTTAGCATTGTATTTTCCTTTCCCGTTCATGACGTTGAGGGAACTAAGCTTTGCATGAAGATGGTAGAGCTAGCCCAAACTATGTTTGAAGCCTCATAGTATGTCAATTGGAGTAACATAGTAAAACCAGAGCTAGACTTTCAATGACTACTGGAGAGGCTAGAATATTTAATATCGAGCAACAAAAAGAAGAGTGTGTAGAAGAATCCTATTGTCCAAGAGTTACAAGAAGGTAATGTACCACCACTGTCTCAAGTACCAAACATTGTGAGTAAAGAAAACCTTTTTTCCATACATAAGTACTCACAATGATTTCTGAGGGAAATTGAAGAGGAGAAGTGGAGATGAGAGCAAGAAACCCATCCTCCTATTCAGGAGATAGATGATCTACATGAACAATTTCCTCAAGACATACCCTCTATATATGACAGAGTAGAGGAAGATCAACTGAGTGAACCAACAAATTATGAATCTAATTCTTTACAAGAATTACCTCAGTTCATAGGACCTTGGGAAGCTAAGTCCATTAGTATGAGAGCACCCACCATAATAGTCAGAAATGAAGAATCACTAATTCCTCGAAACACAAAAGTGATAAAAAACACTAAAGTGCAATTTCATCTCACTCTAGAAGAATTCTTGAAGGTTAAACCTGAGTTGTGGAAGCATGTAGCTAACTAGTTCCCAGAGATTGCTACTAGCCACTCTCAGGAAGGTACCCAAAAGAACAGTGGAAAGAATTGGAGATATCAGCGAGGGAGAAGAAGGTAATACCTATCTTCCAATAATTCACCAAGGCTACAATACCAAAGGGATCTTAGATTCACGAGCTAGAGTAGCCATTACGACCACTTCTTTATGGAAATGTTGGGGTAAGACAACATTAAAACCCATAAGAATGAAGCTACAAATGGATGATGACATATTGAGAAGCCATGAGGCTTGCTAGAAGGCATATCTCTCACCACTTGTGGTGTAGAATTTGAGCACACCTTTGCCATTTGCGAGTTTGGAAGGAATCATGCATATGAGATGGTTTTAGGAAGACCATTTATGTGACAGTTGCAAATTGTACAAGATTGGGGAACTAATTCCTTATACTTGCAACATTTTAGGAGTGACTACCAAAGTCAACCTCAAGGATTATTCCCATCGCGATGTAATCCCAATTGCATGAGGACACTCATTTATGGATGTGTAAGGTCGAACAACAAGAGGAAGAAGGATTAAAAGCCAAAAATTTAGGTTCTGAATGACATCCTCAAACCCTTCAAGATCTTGCTTACGCACCTATAGTGTTCCAAGATGAGGAATTTGAGCCTCGTGGTTGGGAAGAGATCTTAGCCACCATGGATATATCCATAATGAAGAACAGTGACCCCTCATTGCGATGAGGATGGATATGTTATTTCCATCTTTATGGTAGAACCTTTAGAGGCTTTAGAGGAAGAGCCTATCCTAGAAGAATGTATGGACCAAACTCAAGAGTTGGATGAGAGAAGTGATGAGGACCTAGAATCCATTATCATGGAACCCTTCTACTCAACAGAAGAGGAATATCTTTACTTGATGGAAGCCACTACCAGTGAAATGGAAAAGGCAAATCACGTTGAACACCCCAAGTCACTCTCAGAAGGTAGAAAAAGTAAGCATAAAAAGAATAGAAAGGAATCACTTAAGACAGAAGAAGAAGAACCACTCATGGAAGTACGTGAGAACTTCAAAAAGTATGAAGTAGAAGATAGAAGGATCATGATACGAATGCCAAAACAAGAAGCAAGTATTGGAGAAGTATATGACAATCAAGATAAGACAAAAAATATAATAGTCATGATAGAAGAAGGACAAGAAAAATGTGTACATACATAGGGCATGATTTGATTGAGGAAGAAGAAAAAGAGTTAAGTGCCCTATTGCAAGAATATAGAGATGTGTTTTCATGGAGCTAAAAGGATTCGAAAGGAGTAGACCTATATATATGCTCCCATAGAATTCCTATGACCCGGAAAGACAAGCCTACTAAGCAAAAACCATACACTTATAATGATAATTATGTTGTGAATATTAAAGAGGTGATAGATCATTTGATAGAAGTAGGATTCATTTACGAAATTGAATATACCGAATGGGTATCCCCATTGCGGTTGTGCCCAAGAAAAATGAGAAATTTCATGTGTGTATTAACCTCAAAAAATTTAATGCTGCTACGATTAGAGACAATTACCCTCTTCTTATCACAGAGCATTTATTGGAATGAGACACTGGCAAGGAATTCTATAGATTTCTTGATAGATTCTCTGGCTATAATCAGGTAACCATTGCTCCTAAAGATCAACATAAGATGGCTTTTTCCATAGAGTGGGCATATTTGCATTTCATGTGATTTCCTTTGGGCTGACAAATGCGCCTGCCACATTTCAACGACTAATGTGTCACGTTTTTAAAGAATTCCTATGAAAGAACTTGGAAGTTTATGTGGATGAATTATGTGCACATTCTAATATGAGACAGACCCAATTAAGGCAAGTTTTGATAAATTTCAAGAATATCAAGTCTGTCTAAACCTAGACAAATGTGTTTTAATGGTCAGGCAAGGCAAAATTCTAGGACACATTGTTTAAAAGAACGAAATTTCTACAGATGAAGAGAAGGTTAGATTCATTGCAAACCTACCTAGGCCAAAAAATGTGAAGTATAGGCTTTCATGGGACATTGTCGTTATTATCGATGATTTATACACATGTATGCAATCATTGCAAGGCCTTTGTACTCTCAGCTAACCAAGTTCAAATGGATAGATGAATGTGAGAAATCATTCAATGAACTTAAAAAGTACTTATGCTCAGCACCTATATTAATGACCCTAGATTGGAGTAAGCCATTCCATGTGCATGTGGATGCATCCAACTATGCCATAGGATGTCTGCTAGCACAACCCACGAATGAGAGCAATATAGATCTCCCCATAGCTTACTCAAGTAGATAGCTAAATGTGGTGGAATGAAATTACACCACTATGGAGGGCGAGGGATTAGGAATGATCTATGTAGTAAAGAAATTCAAGCAAATAAGTTCAAGTTTTTCACAGATCATCAGGCATTGTTGTACTTAGTTAATAAGCCATGTAATTCTGGATGATTTATACATTGGTTTCTATTATTGATGGAGTATGACTTCGAAGTAGTAGACAAGAAAGGAAAGACCCATCTAAGAGCTGATCACATGTCCAATTAACTTCTGGAGAAGCCCCTCAATGAATACCACATGAACTACGAGATGCATACCAGTTTAATCTTGAGACAATACCCAAATGGGCCAAGCCTATTGTACCTATTCTCACATTTGGACCCAAGAATTCTAAGATTTGGATGAGAGAAGGAGAGATCACCAAGTCACAAAGATTGCAGATAATAGCACGAACCATATATAAACAAGATAATAAAAAAATTCTTGTTTGTTGTGTAGAAGAATCAAAATACAAGAATTATTGCAATTAGCACATGTAGGTGCATTAAAGCAACATCATTTGAAACATTGTACATTGCAAACTTTGCATAAACTAGAAGTATATTGGTGGTCTTATATGGAGGCAGATGTCTATAGGCTATGTAAAGAATGCAGTTTGTTTTGAACGACCACCTATGGAGCATGCCACACTATATGTAATAAAGTAAGCATAAGGCCTTTTACTCTTCTAACTAAGTAACCCACTTAGCCTAGTGGTTAAGACTCAAGGATGTGAAGGAGGAGGTCTTGGGTTCAACCCCATGGGATACATGGGGAGAGTGTTTTGCCCAAAGAGCTCTAGAGCCTTCTAGAAGCATCCACTTGAGTTAACTCTGGTTAACAGGGACACTTGGTGCACATGTAGTTACATGGCTGACACATGGATGGTTAGTATCCACCTGCCTTGTCGTGACTAATTGGTTATGGGATCAAAACCCGATGTCTACTTTTGTGTACATGTCACTAGGCAAAGAAGATATTTTTGCTTCTCTGTGCCCAAATGGATAGCGCCCACACTGTGGGACAAATGTACATTCAATATGAGAAAGGCAAGGAACATCACTGATCACCTTTACGTCATCAGTATAACATATGTAGTGCTCTTTTGGTGTAGACCAATGCTTGTGATAGCAGAGCTTAGTGCTTCTACTCCCATTCGCTTGTTGTCACGTATACACTGGAGCCTTCTGCACTAAGGGTCGCTTGTTCAGTACTTGACCATGATGAACTAGTTTGAAATACACACACACCATTATTTGTTTTAACATTTAAAACCGTCTTCGAGACATAGCTCAAGGGATTTGCTGTTACATATTCCTAGTAGCTCGCAAGTTCAACCCCTAGATTTCACTTTGCAGAATGCTCAAGAATTCCTTCTTTTTGCTCCCAAAAACTCGAAAAGACTGGGTGCTTGCCATCAGAGTCCGGAAATAGAGGGGCATGATGCTTCACCTAGAGAAGATGATGATGATATTGACAATGGAAGCACATTCTAATGAAGAAGATGATGAGCCTAGCAAGGTCACCATGAAGCTTGCCTAGAGATAGAAGAAAACATGCTTCAGTATCTTGTTGAAACAGATCATCAAGATGTTGAAGTCTTGGGTCATCAAGTACTTGACTCTTAGCAAGTTTATATCTTAGAAGTTTGAATTAGTTATACAGATTTTTAGTTGTTTCCTTTTTCTTTCCAAATCTTTTGGAGTTGACTCAGATATGATCAAGTTTTAATTCAAGGAAGATAAAAGTATGATCTCAAGATACTTCAAGATCAAGTTCGTAAGAAGATACGAAGTAAATAACTTCCAAGATCTTCTTGAAACACTTTAAGCTAAAGTGTTGATGATTCAAAAATATTTGATAAATTTCTGAAAGAGTAAGACTTTGACTTTGAACTAAATCTTTCAACTAAGGAATAGATTGACTAAGTTAAGCACCAACTTTCTAGTGTAACTTGGCAAATTCAATCCTTTGACTCAACACAAATGCACAAGAATTGCATTTCTAGTAAGGAGTCACAAAGATTGAATACAAGCATAAACTTAGTCTCAAGTGAAGCATTATTTGAGTAAAAATTCATTACTAGAACTTCAGTGGGTTGACACACTGATGTTGGATATCACTCTAGTATCTTGTGGTTGGATGATGTTTAGGATTAATCTATGAATCTTTTTTAGAATCGAGTTCCTTTCTCTTAAAGATAGAAGAAAACATGCTTCAATACCTTGTTGAAATAGATCATCAAGATGTTAAAGTCTTGGGTCATCAAGTACTTGACTCTTAGAAAGTTTATATCTTAGAAGTTTGAATTAGTTATACAGATTTTTAGTTGTTTCCTTTTGCTTTACAAATCTTTTGGAATTGACTCAGATATGATGTCTGATTTCTTTTGTAAAAGTCTAGGGTTAGCCGATTGGAACTAGATAACTAAATTAAACATTCCAGATAGATGTTCAGTATAAGAACTTATTCAATCTTCAAAAGATGACAAAGTCCAAGATTGACTTATTCATTTGAGTTTGCTTCCAGTTACTAGCATAACTCTCATGATCTAGAGTTCAGTACACTCTAGAACAATGAAGGTAGGAATCGCTCATCAACTTGACAATTCTCAAGAGCTTCAAGATCAAGATTTTGAGTAAAAAGTCCTCAGTTGGATAATTTTCATTCTGAATTTGACTTGGTCAAAATATAGTAAGGTTGAACCAAAGAAAACTTTCTTCTACAATTTACATAGGATTTTCAAGCCCTTAGGACAAAGTAGTCCTCGAGTTGGGTGAAAAAAATCAAGTAACTGTTAATTGGAAGTTGACCATTGTACAAACATCCAAGTCAGATGTTTGGATCAACCAGACTTCAAGTTTTCCAAATCAAATTCAAGTTAATCAAGAGTTCTCAAAGTCTTGATTGGGATACGAATCCCATCCTAGTTACTAAAGTCCATGCACCAGTCATGCCTAGAAATGGACTAGTAATTATAATCCATCCATTTCATATGTTTGTGCCTAGATGGCACATCGAGACACAATGAAGTGGCTAGGGATGTTTTATCCACCCTTATTATTCATTCACTACTTTGAACTTTGATTAGTTTATCAAAGTGCAAAGCGAGATAGTGTTTTGAATC
Organism: Ceratopteris richardii; assembly: GCA_020310875.1. NCBI lineage: Eukaryota > Viridiplantae > Streptophyta > Polypodiopsida > Polypodiales > Pteridaceae > Ceratopteris > Ceratopteris richardii. The sequence continues at coordinate 34,638,409 of CM035437.1, forward strand.
ATTTGGGCAGGGATGCCACTACAGAGATGAGACATGTTCTTCCAGTTCTAGAACATGACCATGTTCTTCTAGTTTTAAAACATGAGGCTTGGGGGTTGCCTACAGTAGATATATAGCTCGGTTTTCGAGGATGAAAATATTCTCCAATTTCAAGATTTGATGGGGCTAATGCCAATCGACGATCCGCCCCTTGGAAGAACTAGAAAGGTACACAACAACTCCCATTGGTTCCAAGGATTGGTAGGACCACTAGCTGATGCAAACTACATCTATGATGCACTGCTATGTTTTAGTGGAGATACCTAGGGAAGATACAAGTTCTTCTCACAAGAATTCGAAGACCTTGAGAATTCAAAGGAATTACAACCTTTTGAATCACCCTCACCCCAACCCTCTCCTCAACAGTCTTCCACAGAACCTCCTACACCTGTACCTCCGATACGCATTTGTCTATCGCATCCCCTAGTAACTAAAGGCAAAACCAGTGCAGTGCCCACCTTAGAAGCAACTCCCCTCACCACCACTAAAGTAGCTACCACAGAAGTCAGAGAGATCCCCACCACTATTAGTGCAAAAGCATTCACGTTTTCGATACCTAACCTCGAGGTGGAACCCATCAATACTACATTTGATTTTGAACTGCAAGACGCATTCTCTAGTGACTTTTAGTCCTCAAAAGGACAATTTTTCTTGCAAGAATATGAAAGGCCAAGTTACCCCATTACACCACCTAACCAGCAACGAGAACAATTAGTGTCAAGCTCAGATGATGAAGATGAGATAGTAATAGACAACGATGATGGTGATGATGAAGCGAGCCAAAACAGTCAAGATTCTCAAGATGATGACCAGCATGAACAGCAAGAGCAACATAATGAAGTTCAAGGAGATACTAGCACTCATGAAGAGGAAACATTTGATGCCACAATATACACACTAGCAATCTAGAAGTTGTACTGCAACATGCAAGCCGTGTGGGCTAGCAGACAAATCTCAAAAGAATAGAGTAAATAAATATTACAACAAGAGCTAACCAGTGGAGGATTTGAAGCCTCCTTTGTAGAAGGCTTTAACGAATTAGTCAAATCAGCAGGTACCATAGAGGCACTCCATTTCTTAAAAAGGAAGCTGTTAGCAACAGACAAGGGAGTCAACAACGATCTGGCAAGTAGGCCAATAATTTTCTTCATGAAGAAGCAAGTACGAGCATTCACACAGATCTAGCACTAAGGCAACCCTTTAATTTTTCAAAATCCTTACACAAATTAAAAGTGATTCTCATCACTAACAACCCTTGTAAATACCATGTTCACCTTTTTGTAGCTCCACTTTGTGCAAGCCGAGGAGTCCTCGAGCTTGAGGAGCCTTAGAAGTAGTTGCTTACCAATTTTCATATTTTTTAGATCTCGTTTGAGCCCTCAAATAAGCCCTGGAACCTAATTTTTTAACTAGGCCGGACACTAGGTCTGGACAGGGCCAAAGCTAGTCAAAAACTATAAAAGGAGCTAGAGAGCTCATTTTTGAGGTTGGATTGTAATCAAAACGAACTTGTAAGAGCTTTGTGAAATTGATCAAAAGAACTCCATTGCTTCTCACTCTTTGTCTTGCCGTGTGTGCGCGTGTGTGTGTATGTGTGTGCATGTTGGTGTGCTTCTCACTCACGCACTTGTGCTTCCACTTGCTCGAGGTCTTCACACCATCCTCACGTCTTCCCGGATTGACATTAAAGGAGGTGCTACTCATCACTGAGCTACACCAAATTTTGGCGCCGTTGCCGGGGATCAAACTTTGAGGACGAGCGTGTGATGGTAAGACGTAGAGTTGACGCGTTGGAGTTGTAGGTATTTTCTTCACTTTCATCTATTTTCTTGTTTTTTCTTCACCATCTTCATCACCATCATCATCATCACCATCTCCCACCTCAATTCCTTCATTCTACTTGTGAGAGAGAGCGAGAGAGCGATATTGCTTGCACTGTTTTTGCATGTTTATTGTGTTTCTTGCAGGTATCATCATCATCATCCCCTCCAGCACGCTGCGCAGGTACGAAACTCGTCGAATCTGTCTCGTAGTCGCTAGCCTCTGTCGATCGCGATCGACAGAAAATTCGATCATTTGGTAAAACAAAGTGCACCACTAGCACAAGCATGATGAGCACATCCCAAATCACCTAAAACAATAGAAAAATTCCGAGTTTTTCTGTCAATCATGACCGACAGCCTCTGTCAATCGCGACCGACAGACCCTGTCAATCGCGACCGACAAACCCTGTCGATCGCGATCGACAGACTTCACGACCGATAGACTGCCACGTAGGACCCTGTCAATCGCGATTGATACCGTCGATCGCGATTGACAGCCACGACCGACACCCCTGTCAGTCGCGATTGACACCGTCGATCGCGATCGACTGAAATTCAACGATTGATTGACTTTTACGCGTAGCCACGTGTCCATCGCGACTGATAGGCCCCCGATTGACTGAAATTTTGGCAAAAAATCTGGAAAACGTGTCGATCGCGATTGACAGCCACGATCGACTCTGTCGATCGCGACTGACAGGCCCGACGGACACCTCTGTCAATCGCGATTGACAGACCTGTCGATCGCGATTGACAGGCTTTTCGGCCAAAAATTAGGGTTTGCTTTTGTTCAAAATTGGGATAATTTTGGGGCAAAATAGTCAATCTATTAGTATTTTTGGAGGTTCCTACACTTGTGATTTGGGAGAAAATCCTAGGATCTGTCAGCCAGATTGAATCCTGTCTTAACCCTAGAACCCTGAACGGTCATAACTTTCTCATACAAAATCCATTTGCTGTGATTTTTGTGTTGTTGGAAAGCTCGCGGGAAGTACAACAAAAACCTCATTGGTTACGGTTAAATTAAGAACAGGAATGTTAGATAGGGTATTTGTAAGTTGACCATACCAAGGGGGAACAAAATTCAGGGATCTCTAGAGTTGTGTCCAAAAAGTCATAGTGCAAATTGGTGAAGTGTTACATGAATGAAAGTGATTGGTTCTGTCTTTTGAATTTAAGTCTTGAGCTAACAGTGGGCCTTTTACAGATCTATTGAGAGCATCGAAAGGCGTTCTAAGCAAGTGTAAGTGCAAGCTTGGGAACACGTCCTGAGCATACTAGGGCATCAACACAAGGAAAGGAACTCAATGTTGGAATACTCTCAACTCCCTCGGTCATTTTCTAGCTGAGGTTAAGTACGAATAGTGCTAGAAGTAAGTGAGGGCGACAATAGGCAGGTATCAAGTTGAAGACTACCTAAAAACTCAAGTTCAAGCTAAAAACCTAATCTCTGTACTGTCGATAACATAAAGGAAAAGAACCTAACGTGGAACGATCAATTCCAAGTATGGAAAATACTCAAGTATTCCTGACGACGCAATACCAGACAAGATCATAAACATAATAACTCACTAAAAATGAATCAAGTGACTGAGACCAATTGATCGGCAACGAGGTTGTACTCTGGGCCAAAATCGGGTTACTTAACTAGGCATATGAACCTTAGATCAGGGCGACATCTAGTAAGGGATAGACATAGCCTTAGGTCTTCAGAGGCTAGTGTCAACCACACTGCTAGGTCATGGGCCCAGCAGTTGAGCCACCACTCATACTACCCAAGTTTTGAGACTAGTGAATCCGAGATGTCTCAAGGTATGGAGAGACCTACAGGCAGTACAGGAGTGCCATACTTGCATAGGGTAGAAGGCCCTTACAAAACACAGTTGGAATACCTTAGGACCAACCGATTAGGTGCTAGCATCTATGAGGACGGCCTAGGAAGATCTGTGGTACAGATTAGGAATCCTGATCAATCCATTGGATTAGAGCACCCAGCTGTCAAGTTTGAAAATGGAGCATATTCGGACAAAGAAGGAACCATATACGTAGTCACCAGTCACCCAGATAGGACAGACGAATTTGGAAATGTGATCCCCAAAGCAGACTTAGGTGACCTGGAGCAAGGAAACAAGGGTGCAGAACCTAGAACCCCTCGAGGTAAATCGGTTCTTACTAGGATTATCACACCGGAGTGGATCCCACAGGACAATAAGAGTATAGAATTGCTGCTAAACCAAGAAACCGATGAAGCCTTCTGGAGATATAAATCAGACAAGCCAACTGATATAGGGACAATCATGGTCTATGAGTTTAAGGATCTTGATAGCCCAGGTAGAGTGACCTACTTAGATCACGCTTCGGAGAGGATCTTTGTGGTGACAGAACATGATAGGCATGCTTACACTTGGAAGGGTGAATTTGTCTTCCCCCAACCAAGATCAAATGTATCCTATGGTCACCCTGGAGCTGGAACATCCCAAGCTCATGAAATGCAAAGAGACAGACATAGAGCTAGGCCCGAAGTAAGCTTTGCCACCCCAGGGGGCAGGAGAAAGAACGAGAATGGAAACAAATAGAGTAGAGCCTGAGATACTTAGAGCTCATAGGAATCAAAGAAATGCGGATGAGTTCCCTCTACCACGACCTAGAGAGCACACACGGATTTTGAGACCGACTCAGCTAGTTAAGTCCATGAAGAACTACTTCGATGGCACTGGAGATCCATACGATCATGTGGCTGAGTTTAGGCAAGTCTTGAGAGCTGAAGAAGTGGAGGATCTATTCACGCAGTATAATGCCTTTGGTCTGACCCTTAGGAACACTGCCCTGACATGGTTTCAGCCACTAAATGAGAGGCAATTCAGGAGCATAGACCAACTCCTAGAGGCGTTCATTATCGAATTCTCTAAGAGTGGCATAAGGCATAATACCTCCTCGCTGATTCACAGCTTCAAGCAGACCTCTCAAGAAACTGTGAGGCTTGCAGGAAGAAGATTTAGGCAATACTTAGAAAGATTCCTTGTGTCGGAGCTACCCACGCCAGCCAAGCAAGTGGCTTTATTCTTGGATGGATTGCTAAGTACCAAATTGAGATCTTATGTGTACTTAAAGGACCCTAGGACCATAGAAGATTGTGTACGTATGTGCATTGACATCGAGGATAACCTAGGGGAGGAGTTAGAGCTTTCCAAGATATACAAAGATTTGGATAGTGCCTCTAACCTCTCTTCCACGCAATCCACATCGATTGAGGAACTTGCAGAGAAAGTTGCTCAGAAACTAGGTGTCTCTAGCAAACAAATTCCAAGGTTTGCCCCTGTGAAAAGGTGCTATACTTGTGGTGGCGACCACATGGTGAATGTATGTCCCATTATGGCTCAACCCCAAGTTAATCTTGGTAGCCAGTACTGCACTATAGAACGAAGGTACACCAATCACACCGCGCAAGATTGCCCCTACAATAAGCAAACCGTTAGGCAGACGTACCCATAGCCATACCCTCAACAAGGAAGATACCAAAACCAGTACCCACCTCAGCAGTATGCTAGGCCTCAACAAACCTACCAACCCTACCAAAACCAACAAAGGCCTCTGTTGGGGGATTCGTAGACGAGAAGGAGTTTGAGGGTTTGTAGGAGAAAAAGGAAAGATTAAAGAAAGAAATGAGCTGGAAACTTCACAGAGGAAATAACCTTGGAAGCTTCTGCAGAAGCACACCTTGGAATCTTGAGTTTGATTAAAGTAAAAGAATTACAATATTTGAGCACAATCCGAGTCAATACTTCTGTGCGCACTACAGAGGGTGCTTAATTACAAAATACCAATTATCCCGAAGTCTTCTTGCAGTCGGCCTCCTCTGCACCAGTCCTCTACTTGCTTCAAGCTTATCCTTGTGCACACCTTGCACCAAGCTTCCACCAAGATGAGGAATGAGTATCTTCTGTCGGCATGCACACTGCACAGAGACCTTGAGGTCCTTGGGGTCTAGCTTCGTACTCCCTGCATTCCTCCTTAACCACCCCTCTTGCACTCTTCACTTCCACCTCTCTGTCGTACCCCGGTGTCTCTCTAATGTGTCAAGAAGTCAAGAATAGCCTTTGTCTTTCTTTTGTTGAGTGTGCCGGTTCCGTGCGCTCTAACTGTAATACAATCTTGGTGTCCTTTCAATGTCCCAAGATTGTCTTTTTAACTGGCAGCCAACGACTCACTACTTTGTCATGTAGTGACTTTAGACTTAAATCAAAATTTTGATTGGGTGGCCATATTTCCACATGTGCGTACGCTTCACATACCTTTACATTTCATTTTAAGTCTTCACTTTTGCACATAAGGGGGGGGGGGGTTCACCTGAACCTTCCAAAACACTTTAAAACACACTTTGAACCTTGGGGAAATTAGAGAAAATACCTCTGCAACCTGCAACCCACTTTCTCCAATTACCCTTGGTGGACAATTAATTGTGCACCACCTGTGCACTTTGACACCTGCACTTGAGCACTTTGACTTTTCACCAATTGACTTTGACCATGACCTTGTTGACTTTGAACAGTTGACTTGGACCTTGACTTTGTTGCAGTTGACTTTGACCAACATGACTTTTATGGGCTCAACAGATGCCCACCACCTAAAGTACTTCTCCGACCCGGAGAGACAACATACTGGATACAAGGATAGCTTAAGAACCCAAAATGAACAGTTATATGAACATATGACAGGAGCATATGAAGACAGCATAAAGTGTGTTCTTGGATATGGTCCAAATTTGTTTGAAACTCGGTTACATCCACAGTCAATGCACCATCAAAACGGAGTGAGGCTGTTAACGGTTCAAGTTTGTGTATGTTGGTCTGGCAATGTCAATTGATCGCCTGCAGATGTCATAGATTGCTTCATTGTCCAACAGAACTGCAACGTCAGTGTGTTCCAGCAAGGAGTGAGTACCTCCACCAACAGCAAGGGGGGGGGGGGGCCGCGGAGGGGGGGGGGGGGGAAAGGGGGGGGGGGAGGGGGGAGGGGGGGGGGAGGGGGGGGGCGGCGGGGGGGGCGGGGGGGGGGGCTGCGGGGGGCAGCGGGGGGAGAGCGGGGGGGAGGGTGGGGGGGGGGGGGGCGGGGGGGGGAGGGGGGCGGGGGGGGGGGAGAGCGGGGGGGAGGGGAGGGGGGGGGAGGGGGGGGGCGCGGAGGGGGGGGGGGGGGAAGAGGGGGGGGGCGGGGGGGGGGGGGGCCGCGGAGGGGGGGAGGGGGGGGGAGCCGCGGAGGGGGGGGCTGCGGGAGGGGGCTGCGGGGGGGGCTGCGGGGGGCTGCGGAGGGGGGGGGGAGGGGGGGGCCGCGGAGGGGGGAGGGGGGGGGGGCTGCGGAGGGGGCTGCGGGGGGGGCTGCGGGAAGGGGCTGCGGGGGGGGCTGCGGGGGGGGGAGGGGGGGGAGGGGGGGGGAGGGGGGGGCCGCGGAGGGGGGAGGGGGGGGGGGGAGAGGGGGGGGGGGGAAGAGGGGGGGGGGCTGCGGGGGGGGGGGGGTTGCGGGAGGGGGCTGCGGGGGGGGGGGCTGCGGAGGGGGGAGGGGGGGGGAGAGGGGGGGGGGCTGCGGAGGGGGGGGGAGGGGGGGGCCGCGGAGGGGGGAGGGGGGGGGGGAGAGGGGGGGCTGCGGGAGGGGGCTGCGGGGGATGGCTACGGGGGGGGCTGCGGGGGGGGGCTGCGGGAAGGGGCTGCGGGGGGGGGGGGGCTGCGGGGGGGGGGAGGGGGAGGGGAGGGGGGGCCGCGGAGGGGGGCAGCGGGGGGAGAGCGGGGGGGAGGGCGGGGGGGGGCGGGGGGGGGAGGGGGGCGGGGGGGGGAGAGCGGGGGGGAGGGGAGGGGGGGGGGAGCCGCGGAGGGGGGGGCTGCGGGAGGGGGCTGCGGGGGGGATGCGGGGGGCTGCGGAGGGGGGGGGAGGGGGGGGAGGGGGGGGGAGGGGGGGGCTGCGGAGGGGGGAGGGGGGGGGGAGGGGGGGGGGAGAGGGGGGGGGGGGGGGCTACGGGAGGGGGCTGCGGGGGGGGCTGCGGGGGGGGGGGGCTGCAGGAAGGGGCTGCGGGGGGGGCTGCGGAGGGGGGAGGGGGGGGGAGAGGGGGGGGGGGCTGCGGGGGGGGGGCTGCGGGGGGGGGTTGCGGAGGGGGGGGGGAGGGGGGGGGCCGCGGAGGGGGGAGGGGGGGGGGAGAGGGGGGGGGGCTGCGGGAGGGGGCTGCGGGGGATGGCTACGGGGGGGGCTGCGGGGGGGGCTGCGGGAAGGGGCTGCGGGGGGGGGGGGCTGCGGGGGGGGGGAGGGGGGGGAGGGGAGGGGGGGGCCGCGGAGGGGGGAGGGGGGGGGGAGAGGGGGGGGCTGCGGGGGGCTACGGAGGGGGGGGGAGGGGGGGGGGAGGGGGGGCTGCGGGAAGGGGCTGCGGGGGGGGGGGCTGCGGGGGGGGGGCTGCGGGGGGGGGGGCTGCGGGGGGGGGGCTGCGGGGGGGGGGCTGCGGGGGGGGCTGCGGGGGGGGGCTGCGGGGGGGGGCTACGGGGGGGGCTGCGGGGGGGGCTACGGGGGGGGGCTGCGCGGGGGGCTGCGGAGGGGGGGGGGCCGCGGAGGGGGGAGGGAGGGGGGAGAGGGGGGGGGGGAGAGGGGGGGGGCTGCGGGGGGCTGCGGAGGGGGGGGGAGGGGGGGGCCGCGGAGGGGGAGGGGGGGGGAGAGGGGGGGGGCTGCGGGAGGGGGCTGCGGGAGGGGCTGCGGGGGACTGCGGGGGGGGCTACGGAGGGGGGGGGGAGGGGGGGGAGGCGGGGGGGAGGGGGGGGGAGGGGGGGGGGAAGGGGGGGGCCGCGGAGGGGGAAGGGGGGGGAGGGAGGGGGGGGGAGGGGGGGGGGAGGGGGGGGGGAAAGGGGGGGGGGAAAAGGGGGGGGGGAGGGGGGGGGGGAAAGGGGGGGGGGAGGGGGGGGAGGGGGGGGGAAAAAGGGGGGGGAGAAAGGGGGAGGGGGGGGGAGGGGGGGGGAGGGGAGGGAGGGGGCTGGGGGGCTGCGGGGGGCTGCGGAGGGGGGGGAGGGGGGGGCCGTGAAAAAAATTACCTAAAAGATCCAAAAAATGGCCAGATTTTTTTTTTTTTTTTTTTAAATCTGAAAGAAATTCTAAAAAATTCCCTACTGGTTGAGGTTACTTTTTTCATTCAAACCTACAGACAGCTTCCGTTATTCCGCCCATTCGGCAAGAAAAAGACATTATAGAGGGATAAAAAATGCTAGAAAATTTGCTAAAAATGCTAGAAAATTTTCCAAAATTATCGAAAAGTTTTACTTTTGCAGAGATAATGAAATGTCTTCTATGTGGCTCAAAGGACCCTAGGATCAAGAATGAAATTTATAAAGGAAACTACTGAGACTGGGCAAAGTTTGAAGAGAAAGTTATATACAACCTGGACAGATTTTGCAGTTCCAGGTGATCCATACTTCTTCAAGTGTGTTGATGATAGGCCTTGAGCCTTGATATGTTAACGAGTGGCAAGGCCTCCCCTTTCAGCGTCTCTAACTCCACAACACCCCAATTCAGCATTGTTTTGACTCTATACGGTCCTTCCCACTGTGGAAGCCATTTTCCTCTTAGGTGTGTATTAAGATGAGGTCTATGGAGAAGAACTAACATGCCTGGTCCAATGCTATTGTTCCACAGATGGCGATCGTGTGCCTCTTTCCTCTTTCTCTAGGTCTCTATCAATTGTTTCTTTGCTAGTAGACGAATCTCCTCTACTTTATGTAGTGCTCCTAGCCTTTGAGAAACTTCACAATCCTTCTTTCCCTGCATGAATGCCATCTTAGGTGATCCATGTAAAAATTCAAATGGCTCGATGGGTAATATGCCATAAACAAGTTGGAAGGGGGAATATCCGGTGGCCTCTTTGTATGCTAACCTGTATGCCCAAAGTGTACCGAAGTACGCACTGGCCCATGAAGTGGGTTGCAACATACACTCCTTTCTTAACATTGAAATTAGAACCTTATTTGTAGACTCAGCCTGTCCATTTGCTCGTGGATAGTAAGCACAAGAGGTCCTATGAAGAATTCTGTACCTGTTGAAGATTTCTTGCAGGACTTTATTGACAAAATGGGTACCCTGGTCAGTACAAATTTCAAGTGGACAACCAAACCTGCAAGTGATGCTACTATAAATGAAATCAGCAACAGTTTGGGCAGTGCAATCGGGGGAGGCAATAGCTTCTGCCCACTTTGTCGCATAATCTGTAGCTATCAAGAGATATTTTTCTTTTTTTGGAACAGCGGGAGGGTAGATGGGCCCTACAAAATCTAGCCCCCACTTCTCAAATGGTTGCCAGGAAGTGGAAACAACCAAGGGGTTATGTCTCTGCTTTGTTGGCTTAGGTCCACACCTTTGGCAAATGTCACATGTTTTTCCCCATTCATCTGCATCCCTAAATAGTGTAGGCCACCATAGACCAGCATCCAGTATCCTCTGACTCATAATATGTCCTGGAAGGTGCCCACCACCTGTTCCTTCATGTGCAGAGTGAAGGACTTTCTTCACTTCTTCTTCTTCCACACATTTCCTGAGCCGGTCATCCTTGCCCTGTCTATACAATTTATCTTCAATGAAGGTATATGGTCTGCTCTTGATTAGCAATCTCTTCTTTTGTATGGTACTAGCCTTTTCTGGATACAATCCAGATTTAATGAAATTTTTGATGTCAGAGTACCAACCTTGAACTTGTACAGCAAATAGATGAGCATCTGGAAAGTCATCATTGATTCCACTAGTTTGATTCATCATATTTATTCTGGATAGATGATCCGCCATAACATTCTCTTTCCCTGGTTTATGGACTACAGAAAAATCGAACTCTTGGAACAACAATAGCCACCTCCATATTCTACCAGTGGCTTGTGGTTTGTTGAGTAGGTATTTCAGTGGTTGGTGATCTGTTATAATAATAAACTTTACCCCCAGTAAGTAATGACGGAATTTTTGGGCCGCAAAGACCATTGCTAAGGCTTCTCTTTCTGTAGTACTGTAATTCCTTTCAGCCTTGGTTAAGATTCTACTGGCATATTGAATAGGCCTGTCCATTTTAAATTCTTCGCTGGGTTGTGTCAAAACTGCCCCCACCGCGTAGGCACTGGCATCGACATGTATGTGAAAGATCTTTGACCACTCAGGTGTGACCAAGATAGGAGCAGACACCAATCTTGACCGTAATGTTTGATATGCTTCTTCCTCCTCTTCTTCCCATTTAAAGGGTACTTCTTTACCTGTAAGTCTAGCTAGAGGTCTAGCTATTTCTGCATACATTTTTATAAACCTTCTATGGTATCCAGTATGCCCCAAGAAACTCTGAATCTCTTTAGGGGATTTAGGTTTAGGCAATTTTAAGATAGAAATGATTTTGTCAGGATCTGGGGCCATACCTTTAGCCGACACCACATGTCCTAAGAGGGTTCCTTCTGTCACAAGGAAGTGACATTTGTTCGGATTGAGTTTTAACTTAGTCTCCCTACATCTTTTGAAAATATTCTGCAGCTGCCTCAAGTGGTGGTCCAAACAATCTAGAGGAGTTTCTTTATGAGATCCTGAAAATGAAGAGAAGTCATCCATGAAGATTCTAAGTGACTCCAGCAATAGGGGGCCAAAAATAAGATTGACCGTTCTGTTAAAGGTGGCTGGAGCATTTCTGAGCCCAAATGGCATTTTTACATACACATATGTTCCCCAAGGTGTGATAAAAGTAGTCTTTTCACGATCCTCTGGGTGTATTGATATCTGATTATAGCCACTGAATCCATCCATAAAGCTGTATAATGCATGCCCAGCCACTTCTTCAATGACCTGTTCAGCAAAAGGCATAGGGAAACCATCTGGAATGGTCACCTTGTTGAGTGCTCTAAAGTCAACACAAATTCTGATTTTATTAGTATTCTTCTTTGGTACTATAACCATAGGTGAGAGCCACTCTGAGTGTTCAACAGGAATGATGATTCCTGCATCCTCCATCTTTTGGATTTCCACATAGACAGCTTCAGCATATTTTGGATTAAGTCTATAACTTCTTCCTCTTATGGGTTTTGCTCCATCAACCAGAGGGATTCTGTGCTCTCCATAAGTTGCAGGCACTCCTTCTAAGTCTTTATAATGCCAGGCAAAAACATCTACATACTGGGTCAAGAATGATTTTACCTTTTCAAGGAGCGCTGGGTGGCTCCACAACCAAGTGGCCACCAAAACTGGCTGAGTATTGTCTTGAGTACCTAAGTATATTTCTTGGACATGGTTTCTCTCTACCATATTATTTTCGTTAGCATCTGCTTCCTTGTCTGCTTTTACTAGCTTTTCCTGCATTGCTTCATAAGCAAGCGAATGTTGGACTTCAATGTGTTCCTCCTTGTCCTGCATCCATCCTGCAGGGATTTCTTGAATTGGGAAAGAACATTCAATACCAGAATTTTTTACCTTGCTTTTAGCTTTAGAAACTTCGTTGGTTGTCACATCCTCCTCCAAGTTGTAATTGAGGGGAATTTTCCTGCCCCTTCTGTGGTCTCTGATGGGCTCTCCCAATCCATCAACCTGTACCTGTTCCTTATCTTCATCATAACCTTCAGTTGTGCAGGGGTTACCAAGAAAAATTCCAAAACAAGAGGAAGAGTTGCTTGCTTGGAGCCAACTTAGAATGTCCTCTTCTTCCTCAAAATCTAATTGGGGTTGATCTTCGGCTTCTGTTTCCATGCAAATGCTCACTGTTTGCATCATACTCGTGTTTCCTTGATTGTCTGGGCCCTCTTCTAAATGAATTTGTGTCAACTCCTGCCCTTTCTTTTGAACCCACATAGTGTCTTTACCCCAATCATGAATGACACTGGCATGCCTCAGCCAAGGTCTTCCAATCAAGAGAGGAAATCCTCCTTCAACCTGGGGCAATCTTAAAACCACAAAATCCAGAATGAATAGATTACCTTGTACTTCAAGTGGAACTTTTGGGATTACCCCCAAGGGCCTTACTTTGCTCTGATCTGCCAAAGTAACCGTGAAATTTGCAGGTTTTGAAGGGTGGAGTCCAATCCTTTTCATGGTATATTCATGCATCAAGTTAATGCCAGAACCACCATCTACAATAACACCTTGGAATTCATGACCCTTGATTGATATTGTAAGCCGAGGACTTTTATAATCTGTAAGGGGTGCTTCCCCCCTGACTATCCCTTTATGTACAATAGCAGTCTTGGCCACTAAGCTTGAAGTAGAAGCCTCATCAATTATCTGCAATAATTCTGACCTGAATTTCCCATCTATCTTTATTAAATCAAAAATACTAACCTCCTTCTTCATTGACTTGAGTAGTATTGAGGCCTCTGACTCTTTAAGAGGGTGAGCTTCATTTGCTTTGCCAAACTCTTCTTGAGCCCTGTTGAAGGCATGCCCAATGGCCTCACTGGTGCCTATGGGACATTCATTTTGGTTGGTGCCTGCACTTGTATTATCTTTTTCTTCAATTGCAACTCTGTCTTTGTTCAAGTCCTTAATTATCAATTCTTGATTTTCTAACACTTTTGCCATTCCCTTGCTTCTTGTCTGTACTGCAAAAGATTTGAGTTCTTCTAATTGTACCACTCTAGTAGATGGTGAGGGTTCATTCACCTGAGGTGATGTTTCCTCCATGAACACCGAGATCATTTGGAGATGGGGTCCAGAAGTAGAGGCTTGATTCTTAGGACAACAGTTTGTATAATGATCTCTGGCCTCTGGGCAGTTCTTGCAAGGAGGTGCATTTTCTGGAAGGGTGCACCTGGATTGGTAGTGCCCACATTCTCCACATCTGAAGCAAATAATTGGCCTTCTAGGCCCATTTGCAAAGTTAGTTCTCGGTCTAGGATTATAGTTATTACCTTGGTTTGCTGCTGCTGCCATTACATTAGCTGGTGGCAAGAGCCCTCCTTGTGTCCAGTATGTCGTTGTTGGCATTCCCCTTACTTGGCATTCATGGGCCTCATGCCCAATCTTCCTGCATAATTGACAAGTCACATTTAGCATAGGACATTCACTTACAATGTGCCCTTGCTTGCTGCACATGGAGCACCATAGTCCGTTTTTAATGCCGCCTCCTTTGAGTTCTTGCAATTCCTGTCTCAACTGAGCTAGTTCTTCTGCTTGGGCTTCCTCTTCCTTTTGGAGCTTGAGGGCCTCAATCTCTTTTCTCAGTTGAGCTACAGCAGTCTCCTCCTCTGTGTAGGGCTTATTCCTTTTCAAGCCCTCCAGCTCCCTTCTTAACTGGATCACTGGGTCCTCCAGTTCTGTACCATAGGTTGGTTGGGAGGAAGTTGCACCATATTGATGCCTGATCTGCTCCAAGCGTGTGGCCGTACTAATGAACTCGTCCACAGTGGCCGTAGGTAGAACTAACTCTTTTATTTTGCATTGGGTGATCACAGCTAGGGGTTTGGCTAACCACTTCTTGACAAAGAAGTCGTGAGGTGGATCCGGTAGTTTAGCCATTAGAGCCTTGGCCCTGGTCACAAATTCTGGGAACTTCTCTCCTGGACCCAATTTCAAATTTTCCAACTCTTCTATAATGATCTCCGCCCTGTTGCCATGCTGAAACTGATTTTTAAAGGCCTCTTTCATCAAATCCCAAGAGGTAAAGTGATTTTCAGCAAACTGGCTAAACCACTTGTCTGCCAGACCTTCCAATGTGGCAGGGAAGAGTATCAAGAAAGCATCCTCCCTACCCATTAGACCTCTAGTCTTGCATAATGCAAGAAACCTTCGAATGTGCTCATCTGGATCCTCATGGGCTAAACCTCTGAAAGAAGGAAATTTTATGTTCAATCTAGAGAGTAAAGTTTCTAGGTCTACCTGTCCTGCCATGCTTCCTACAGATGAAGTTGATGAAAGTGGACTCGATGATCCTCTGACTGCCTTTCTTCTTGTCTGCTTGCACTTGACCCTCAAGGTTTGTGACCGGGTTGCGGTCATGAGCTATTCATAGTCCACTTAAAATGAGACACTTGATAAAAATATGTACCTTTTGGCCCACTGGAGAAGTGTTGTCGACACTGGAATGTTGCTCTCCAATGGCAATATATAGTCTCCTATGCTCAAATCTCCTTGGATGTCCCACCGTGCATGCCAAATTTGTTGGGGGATTCGTAGACGAGAAGGAGTTTGAGGGTTTGTAGGAGAAAAAGGAAAGATTAAAGAAAGAAATGAGCTGGAAACTTCACAGAGGAAATAACCTTGGAAGCTTCTGCAGAAGCACACCTTGGAATCTTGAGTTTGATTAAAGTAAAAGAATTACAATATTTGAGCACAATCCGAGTCAATACTTCTGTGCGCACTATAGAGGGTGCTTAATTACAAAATACCAATTATCCCGAAGTCTTCTTGCAGTCGGCCTCCTCTGCACCAGTCCTCTACTTGCTTCAAGCTTATCCTTGTGCACACCTTGCACCAAGCTTCCACCAAGATGAGGAATGAGTATCTTCTGTCGGCATGCACACTGCACAGAGACCTTGAGGTCCTTGGGGTCTAGCTTCGTACTCCCTGCATTCCTCCTTAACCACCCCTCTTGCACTCTTCACTTCCACCTCTCTGTCGTACCCCGGTGTCTCTCTAATGTGTCAAGAAGTCAAGAATAGCCTTTGTCTTTCTTTTGTTGAGTGTGCCGGTTCCGTGCGCTCTAACTGTAATACAATCTTGGTGTCCTTTCAATGTCCCAAGATTGTCTTTTTAACTGGCAGCCAACGACTCACTACTTTGTCATGTAGTGACTTTAGACTTAAATCAAAATTTTGATTGGGTGGCCATATTTCCACATGTGCGTACGCTTCACATACCTTTACATTTCATTTTAAGTCTTCACTTTTGCACATAAGGGGGGGGGTTCACCTGAACCTTCCAAAACACTTTAAAACACACTTTGAACCTTGGGGAAATTAGAGAAAATACCTCTGCAACCTGCAACCCACTTTCTCCAATTACCCTTGTGTTGAAGATAAATGTACAAGCTCATTTTCATATGAGCCATGCTTGGATAAATTTACCAAATATAAAGATAAAGAAAAAGTGGAGGAAAAAAAGGAAAAAATAATAAAAGAAAAAGTCTAGTCAAAATTCATGATGAGTAAGAGATACAATATCTTGCCTTGTAGTTAGTAGCATGTAGTGGAGAAAGTGGTGAGTTAAGAAGAAGGCACAAACTTCTTCACATGCTCATTGGTTATAAAAGTGAAGTGGGAGCACATTCAAAACAAGGAGAGAAAGAGGCAAGAGCTCCCAGTAGTCGGATCTAGCCATTTTGTCATTTTGGCTTTCCCTTAGACTCCTTCCAGCCGCACGTCAGTTTGTACATAGCTCTGTTGCAGAGCTCATATCTCCGTGCATATGTAACCATTTTGTGCGTTTAAGCACTCATTGGAAAGCTTATCTCGTGTACTTTCTGCATATCAAATATCTCTTTGAAACCTTATGTAGTCTGTGCGATATCAGTGAAATAGTGAAGTCCAGTTTTTCAGTATACCTATGTAGATAGGTAGTCTATTTTGGTCGGTTAAATTTCCTGACCAAAACATATCCAAATTGCATGATTTTTGTCTTGTTGGAAAGATCTTGGCATCTACTTTCATTGTCTCAAATATCTCATTGAGATCATTTATATTCTGTGAGATATCTGTCAGATAGTAAAGTCCAGTTTTATAGTGTACTTATGTGTGCAGGTGGTCTATCTTGGTGAGTTGAGTTTCCTGATCAAAACTCATCCAAATTACTTGATTTTTAGCTTGTTGGAAAGCTACTTGTGTCTACTTTCTCTGTACTAAATATCTTTCTCAAAGGATATATATTCAGAGAGCTATCAGTCCAAGAGTGAAGCTCAGTTCTTCAGCATACCTGTGTGGACAGGTAGTTCATCTTTGACAGTTGTGTTTCCTAATCAAAACTTGTCCAAATTAAGTCATTTATAGCTTGTTAGAAAGCTCTCTTTGTCTACTTTGATTGACTAAAGTCTCAAGACCATTTGAGTTTTGTATTGAGAGCAGCAAGCTATCTAAGGTGCAGATGTTTGTCCAAGTGCTGGACATACAAGGGCTCACTACACACTTCCGTTGCGCATAGGAGAACTCATTCTCCACAGTTGGTATCAGAGCAAACTTGGTGTTGAAGCTTCATCAACAGAGCTGGAGATAAAGAAAAGCAAAAGAGGAGCTATAAAACAAGGAGGAGCTTCACAAACGCAAGAGCAAAAGGACTATAACTATTCGAGGTAACTCTCAAAGTCTTTGATACTCTTCAATGGCTGACTTGGGTCAACAAGTAGAGAAGTTGGACAAGGATAACTATCCCGTGTGGAGGTTTAGAATGACCAACTACCTAATGGGCAAAGGCTTATGGGGTATTGTGAGTGGCGATGATGCTCAACCTCAAATCAATCAAGCTATGGCCACCGAAGTCCAAAGGAGGAAAGCAAAAGAATGGGAGGAGAGGAATAGGAGAGTCATGTTCCTCATTTCGCAAGTCATTACTAATGCCATGGTAGGTCATATTCAACATTTAGAGAAAGCTAAGGATGCTTGGGAAGCTCTTGAAAGGATGTATTCAACAAATACCAAAGCTAGGAAACTTCAACTCAAGAATGAGTTGAACACAATCAAGAAAAGTTCGAGTCAATCCATAGCTGAATATACTTTGAAGATTAAGGAGCTAAGCGATGCTTTAGCTTCTATTGGGACAACGGTTGAAGACGAAGATCTTGTGTGTTATACTCTCAATGGCTTGAGAGATGATGAAAGATGGAAGCCTTTTATAACTTCCATTAACTTGAAAGATGTATATCCAGGTTTTGAACAACTAATCCCTCATCTTGTCACAGAAGAGCTTAGCTTCGGTGGTCTCAAAGGAAAGGACAGCCACAACCAAATGTTATATGCAGGCCGAGGTAAAGGAAGAAATTCAAGAGGAGGCTCAAGAGGAAAAGGAATAGGTTATAACCACTCCAACTACAACCAAAACAGTTCGGAAGACAACAAGGATGCATCAAATGCCAACGCACAAGGAAGAGGTCGAGGTAGAAGTAGAGGAAGAGGCCGAAGCTCTTACAATTCTCATAAAGGTATAACATGCTATCATTGTGGTAAAGTAGGACACTATGCTAGTGATTGTTGGCTGAAGAATGGAAGACAAAATGGAGGCAATCAAAGGAACCAAAGCAACTATGCAAGCACCTCAAGTGAAGGAAGCAAGGACACACTACTTGCAATGAGACATGAGTATAGAAGCTCTTGTGAAGATGACAAAAAATGGTACATTGATTCAGGTTGTAGTAACCATATGTCATGCCAAGGAAGTTTGTTCACTAATCTACAGGTACCAAGTGGCAAAGGATGTGTTGAAACAGGTGATGATACTCAACACATGATTGAACACATTGGAGATATAAGGCTTGGAGATAAAAGTAGAGCAAAGGTACTATCTAATGTTCTTCATGTTCCTACAATTTCAAAGAACTTGATTTCAGTAGGACAAATGGTAGAGAAGGGTTATCATGTCATATTCAATGAGAATGGGTGCTTCATAAAGAATCCAAAGGAAGGCTTCAAGGTCATTGCTCAAGGTAGAAGAGAAGGAAGGATGTTCACTTTGGATGTCCAACATCCACATGGAAAGGTCATGTACATTCAATGTGGGAACAAGAAGATTTCAGAGCTGGACTTATGGCACAAAAGAATAGGACACATCAACATTCCAAAGCTGAAGGACATGAGCAAACATGAAGTGGTAAGAGGTCTTCCAAAATTTAATAGCATTGGACTACATGAGTTATGTGAAGCTTGTCAACTAGGAAAGCAAACGAGCCAGCCATTCAAGAGGAGCAATTATGTGGCTCCAAATGTCTTGGACTTGATACATACGGATGTATGGGGACCAACTCAAGAGGCATCAATGGCTGGTAATAGGTTTTTTGTCACCTTCATTGATGATCACTCAAGAAAGGTATGGCTGTTTTGTATGAAGCAAAAATCAGAGGTGTTTTCTATATTCAAAAGATTCAAAGTTGAAGTTGAAAAGGAAACAGGAAGGTCTATCAAAACCTTAAGGTCCGATGGTGGAGGAGAATACTTCTCCAAAGAATTTTCAGATTTTCTACAAGAGAATGGAATCAAAAGGCAATTCACTTGTAGGTACACACCACAACAAAATGGAGTAGCTGAGAGGAAAAATAGGCAAATTGCTGAAATTGCAAGATGCATGCTCAACGAGATGAAGGTACCATTGTACTATTGGGCTGAAGCTACCGCAACCGCCATTTACTTGATGAATAGGTGCACAACATCAGGAATACATCACTTGACTCCAGAAGAGGTATATTCCGGTAAGAAACCTGATCTTACACACCTCAAAGTGTTTGGATGTGTTTGCTTTGTTCACATTCCACAAGAAGTTAGAACAAAGATGGAACCAAGGTCAGAAAAATGCATTTTCATCGGCTACTCAACGGAGCAAAAAGGATACAAGTGTTACAACCCTAGAACAAAGGAATTAAGAGTCTCGCGAGATGTGGTCTTTGATGAACTAAGACCATGGTATGAAGATAAAGGAAAGGAAAAGATTCTTGAAGAAGATTGTGATGATTATGCAGGAACAAATCAAAGAGAAGTTCAACAATCAAGCACAAAGGCTTCAGGTCCAGAGGCATCTACATCAAATGAAGAATGTTCAACATGGAGGGGGAGTCATTCTTTGTCTCCAAATTCAGCTCATAGTAGAGCCAAAGAGGCAAGTGCTACTCCAAACAGTGAGGAAGATGCAAGTGAAGAAGAATATGAAGAGGTGATCACTCCGATGGTAAAGTTGAATAGGTTAAAGAAGCAACTTTCTAAAGGCAATGAAAGAAGATCTTCAAGGACAAGGTATCCAACTCAAAGGTTGAGTTATGATAGTTTTATGGCGACACATTTTGCATACATGATGCAGGTTATCAAAGACAAAGAGCCTGAGACATATGAAGAAGCTTGTACACAAAAGGAATGGAAGCAAGCTATGAAAGAGGAGATCAAAGCTCTCAAAGATAATCACACTTGGGAGCTAGTGCCAAAGAAAGAAGGTATGAAGATTGTTCCAAACAAATGGGTGTTTAAAGTAAAGAGGAATGCTGATGGTTCTCTAGCTAGATATAAAGCTAGATTAGTTGCCAAAGGATTTAAACAAACACAAGGTATAGATTATGATGAAGTTTTCAGCCCTGTTGCAAAGATGGGAACTATCCGAACCTTAATAGCAATTGGTGCTTCAAGGAGATGGCCATTATATCAACTCGACATCAAAAATGCCTTTCTCAATGGAGAACTACAAGAAGAGGTATACATGAGTCAACCGGCTGGATTTGAAGATGAAAACCATCCAGATTTTGTTTGCAGGTTGAAGAAGGCACTTTATGGCTTGAAGCAAGCACCAAGAGCATGGAATCAAAGATTGGTAGAGTATCTAACTAAGTGTGGATACAACCCAAGTAGTGCAGATCCTTCATTGTACATGAAGAAGGAAGAAAATAGAGAGGTATATATTTGCATATATGTCGATGACCTCATCATAACAGGAAATGATGTTATAGGGATTAAAGATATCAAAAGGAAGCTTGGTAAAGAGTTTAAAATTTCAGATCTTGGAGAGTTGAAATATTTTTTAGGAATTGAAGTTGTTTATGGAAAGAGTGGCATCTACTTGATGCAAAGGAAGTACTTGTTGGATGTTCTTTTCAGATTTGGAATGAGTGAATGCAAACCACTCACTCAACCCATGGACACAAATACAAAGCTTTGTTCAAATGATGGAGAACCATTGGAAGATGTTACGACATACAGAAGCATTGTAGGATCATTGATCTATGCAAACATTACAAGACCTGATTTATCTTATGTTGTCGGTGTACTTTCTCAGTTTATGCAAGCCCCGACAAGTGAACACTTAAATTCAGCCAAGAGAGTGTTGAGATACATAAAGCATACAGTTAATCATGCTTTGTTTTATAAGTTTGATGAAGAACTGCAGGTCAAAGGCTTTAGTGATGCTGATTGGGCAGGCTCACAGGAAGATAGAAGATCAACCTCAGGTTATGTGTTCATGATAGGAAGCAAACCTATCACGTGGAGCTCAAAGAAACAACCAACTGTTGCACTTTCATCCATGGAGGCTGAATATAGAGGACTAGCATTTGCCACATGTGAAGCAATGTGGATTAAAAAGCTTTTGGCTGATCTTGGAGTGCAAGTTGGAACCATCCCTATATATGGTGATAACATGTCAAGTATCTACTTGGCAAGCAATCCTATGTTTCATGCAAGGAGCAAGCACATAGAGGTCCACTACCACTATGTAAGGGAGAAGGTGCTAAGCAAAGATGTGGAGGTAAAGTTCATCAGAACCAAAGAGCAGGTTGCAGATATGTTTACAAAGTTCTTGGATGCTTCTAAACTCAAAGGTTTCAAGGACGCGATAAATTTGAAGGACATGGACGAAGATAACTCCCAAATGAGCTTGAGGGGGAGTGTTGAAGATAAATGTACAAGCTCATTTTCATATGAGCCATGCTTGGATAAATTTACCAAATATAAAGATAAAGAAAAAGTGGAGGAAAAAAAGGAAAAAATAATAAAAGAAAAAGTCTAGTCAAAATTCATGATGAGTAAGAGATACAATATCTTGCCTTGTAGTTAGTAGCATGTAGTGGAGAAAGTGGTGAGTTAAGAAGAAGGCACAAACTTCTTCACATGCTCATTGGTTATAAAAGTGAAGTGGGAGCACATTCAAAACAAGGAGAGAAAGAGGCAAGAGCTCCCAGTAGTCGGATCTAGCCATTTTGTCATTTTGGCTTTCCCTTAGACTCCTTCCAGCCGCACGTCAATTTGTACATAGCTCTGTTGCAGAGCTCATATCTCCGTGCATATGTAACCATTTTGTGCGTTTAAGCACTCATTGGAAAGCTTATCTCGTGTACTTTCTGCATATCAGATATCTCTTTGAAAGCTTATGTAGTATGTGAGATATTAGTGAAATAGTGAAGTCCAGTTTTTCAGTATACCTATGTAGATAGGTAGTCTATTTTGGTCGGTTAAATTTCCTGACCAAAACATATCCAAATTGCATGATTTTTGTCTTGTTGGAAAGATCTTGGCATCTACTTTCATTGTCTCAAATATCTCATTGAGATCATTTATATTCTGTGAGATATCTGTCAGATAGTAAAGTCCAGTTTTATAGTGTACTTATGTGTGCAGGTGGTCTATCTTGGTGAGTTGAGTTTCCTGATCAAAACTCATCCAAATTACTTGATTTTTAGCTTGTTGGAAAGCTACTTGTGTCTACTTTCTCTGTACTAAATATCTTTCTCAAAGGATATATATTCAGAGAGCTATCAGTCCGAGAGTGAAGCTCAGTTCTTCAGCATACCTGTGTGGACAGGTAGTTCATCTTTGACAGTTGTGTTTCCTAATCAAAACTTGTCCAAATTAAGTCATTTATAGCTTGTTAGAAAGCTCTCTTTGTCTACTTTTATTGACTAAAGTCTCAAGACCATTTGAGTTTTGTATTGAGAGCAGCAAGCTATCTAAGGTGCAGATGTTTGTCCAAGTGCTGGACATACAAGGGCTCACTACACACTTCCGTTGCGCATAGGAGAACTCATTCTCCACACCTTGGTGGACAATTAATTGTGCACCACCTGTGCACTTTGACACCTGCACTTGAGCACTTTGACTTTTCACCAATTGACTTTGACCATGACCTTGTTGACTTTGAACAGTTGACTTGGACCTTGACTTTGTTGCAGTTGACTTTGACCAACATGACTTTTATGGGCTCAACAGCCTCAGCCAGTGCTAGCACAACAACCCCCAGCTCTAGCTAATGTGATTCCGATAAAGTATGCTGTGGAAGAAGAAAACCTGAATAGAGCTATAGTCCCTGTAACACCACTGCTTTCTGAAAGTGACCCCAGTGACCATAGTTTCGACTCTACACATGTTGATAGTCCCCAGGCTTACTATATGCAATCTCCCGAACATGGTGAGTCCTACTATAGTGAAGAGCCAAATGAACCTAGTTGGAAATCAGATTACACAAATGTCATGTATGCAAACCCCAACCCTAGACCTCAACCTAGGCAGGTAAGACCCCCGTTCCCTAGAGGACCATGCTACAGATGTCAGGGAGATCACCTCATTCGTGATTGTCCCTTACCTCCACCTACACAATCCCAGTTAGTGATGATCCAAGGCTTTTGCCAAGAATGTGGAAAGGAGCATCTCTTGCGAGATTGCCCAAAGAACCCCAATAATATGCCAAAAATCACTCCTATCAACGTTGTTGGGTTAGTGGTAGACTCCATAGGGAGCGTGACGTCCACTGCACCAGTACAGGTAGTCACTAGAGCTCAAGCATTGCAGCAAAACCAAGCTGTAGGTCAGGAAAAGAGCCTAGAAGCTAGTGAAACGGAGAGCATAACCAAGAAAAGGACTAGAGCCTGGAGAGATAGCCGTGAAAGAATGAAAAGACAATGGGCAAAGAAAATGAACGAATTAGAAGAAAGCATAAGAGAAACAAAAGCCAAAGTTGTGGAGCTCACCTCTCAACCGAACTCTCACAGGTCATCCCTGCCTCAATCCATATCACCTCCTTCGCCACCCTCCATACCATCTCCATCCGACCTACCACCATCCAACCCGCCTCACCTAAACCCAGCACCCCCAAGAGTAGGATCAGTCCTAGCAGATCCCACTCCCGAGGACCTTAATATGATGCTTAAAGCCTATCAGGTTAGAATCCAAGAAGGGCCAAATGTAACTGATCATGAAAAGTGTTACCCTAGAGCAGAACTAGAGTTAGAACAAACCAAAATTTGTGCTAAGATGGTGGAATTGGCTCAGACCATGTTTGAAGCCAGTCGCCTCTTTAACATCTCTAGTTCAGCTAAGACACAGTTGCACTTTGATGGACTGTTAGAGAGAATAGAGAAGCTGATTGCACAATCAGAAAAGAAACCCACCTCTCAACTAAAGGACAAGGCAAGTGAAAGAGCAAGTCTTCCTGCCCAGAAAGCCTATGTGCCTGAAGCCTACGTGCCTAACTCTACAGAGCCAGACACATCTTCTTCTATGAATCGATTCACACCAGAATTTCTACGAGAGATTCAAGAAGACAAATGGGCTAAAGAGAGTGAAGTCCCTCCTCCTATTGAACTTGTGGATGATGCACACGATCAATTCCCACAAGACATCCCATCCATTTATGAGGAGCAGGAGAGCACCCAATCTCAAGAAAGATTAGACTTCGAGTCTAATTCTTTACAGGAATTACCCCACTTCACGGGCCCATGGGAAGCCAAGTCTACTTGTATGAGAACCCCCACAGTCATGGTAAGAAACGAAGATTCAGTCATACCTAGGAACACAGAGGTAGTGAAAAATACTAAAGTGCAGTGCCATCTCAAGTTGGATGAGCTACTCAAGGTTAGACCTGAATTATGGAAACATGTAGCCAATCAAGTGCCCGAGATAGTAAAACCTCGTTCCCAGGTAGGATCACATAGGACAGTGCCAGAGATACCCTTGGATAAGATAGGAGACATGTGTGAAGGTGAAGAAGGGAACACCTATCTTCCCATTACCTACCAGGAGTACACCACCAAGGCAATTTGTGACTCAGGTGCAGGAGTTGCAATTGCCACCACTTCCCTATGGAAGCGTTGGGGCAAGCCAGCACTCAGGCCAACGAGGATGAAATTGCAGATGGCCGATGGTCACATAGAGAGACCCCTAGGGTTGTTAGAAGGAATAACTCTCACTACATGTGGTGTTGAGTTCGAACATACATTTGCTATATGTGATTTTAGCAAGAACCATGCCTATGAGATGATTCTGGGACGACCTTTTATGTGACAGTTGCAAGTGGTACAGGATTGGGGAACCAATTCGTTGTACCTGCAACACTTGGGTGTTACGACCAAAGTGAATCTCAAGGATTACTCTCATAGAGATGTACCTCCCATCCAATGGAATCCCATCCATAGAGCCAAAGATGATACAGAATCGGTGCATTCCATAGGCTCAGGATCCTCATGGATGCATGAAGACACCCACTTATGGATGTGCAAAGTAACAGTGGACGAAGAGAAGAGAGAAAAATCCAGAGAGGTAAGTGCAAAAGAAACCCATAGATCAATCCAAGACCCAGCCTATGCACCTGTAGTTTTTCCAGACGAAGAATTCGAACCTCACGGCTGGGCAGAAATTTTGGCAACCATGGATGTAGCCATCAATGAGGAACAATGGACACCTCACTATGATGAGGATGGCTATGACATTTCAGTCTTCTCCATAGAACCAATCATGGGAGAGGCAGTTCTAGAAGAATGCGAACCTAGCCCTGATGCATTTGAGGATGTGAGTGACTCCGATCTAGAGTCAATCGTTATGGACCCAGCTTTTGCATCAGATGAAGAATACTTCCATGAAGTAGAATTCCAACCCCAGAGGCATGGGGAGCTTACAAGTGATGTAAGACTAGCCACACATGTGACCCTGAAGGGAGAAGGAAAGAAAAGAAAGAAGAGAGAAGTCTCACCAGAAGAGGAAGAATCTTTGTTTGAGGTCCCATAAAATTTTAAGAAGTATGAGATAGATGACAGGAGAGTCATGATCAGAATGCCTAAACGAGAGGCGCAATCAGGGGAGGCCTATGATAACAAAGAGACCACCAAGAAAATAGTAGTAGCCTTAGAAGAAGGAGAGGAGAGATGCACATACATAGGCCATGACCTAACAGAGGAAGAAGAGCATGCGTTAATAGCCTTGCTAAGAGAATACAGAGATGTATTCGCTTGGAGTTACAAGGATTTGAAGGGTGTTGACCCAGACATATGCTCTCACACCATCCCCATGACCTCAGATGCTAAACCCTCTAAGCAAAAGCCCTACACATATAACGATAATTACGCTGCTAAGATCAAAGAGGAGATAGATAGACTGGTCGAAGCTGGATTTATCTATGAAATTGAGCACACTGAATGGGTATCCCCCATCGTAGTGGTGCCCAAGAAGAATGGCAAGCTGCGTGTATGCATTAACTTGAAGAAGGTCAATGCAGCCACAATCCGAGATAACTATCCACTTCCCATCACAGAACATCTCTTAGAAAGAGTAGCAGGCAAGGAAGTATACAGCTTCCTCGATGGATTTTCGGGCTACAATCAAGTGGCCATTGCACCAGAAGATCAGCATAAAACGGTTTTTGCCACAGAGTGGGGCATATTTGCCTTTAGAGTAATGCCATTTGGGCTTACCAATGCGCCAGCAACCTTCCAGAGGCTGATGTGCCATGTATTTAAGGAGTTCTTGAGGAAGAATTTAGAAGTCTATGTTGATGATCTTTGTGCTCATTCCAACATTAGACAAACCCATATTCCCGAACTCAGACAAATCTTTGACAAGTGTAGAGAATATCAAGTCTGCCTGAACCCACAAAAATGCATTTTTATGGTCAGGCAAGGCAAGATTCTAGGGCATATAGTGTCAAAGAATGGCATATCTACTGACGAAGAGAAAGTGAGAGCCATAGCAGAGCTACCTAGGCCAAGGAATGTCAAGGAAGTACAAGCTTTCATGGGGCATTGTGGTTACTACCACCGGTTCATTCACATGTATGCCGTCATTGCAAAGCCCATGTACGGACTTCTGACTAACTTTGAGTGGACTGATGAATGTGAGAACTCCTTCCAGGAGCTTAAACGAAGATTATGTTCAGCACCAATCTTGACCACACTAGATTGGAACAAGCCATTCCATGTTCACGTGGATGCATCCAATTATGCCATTGGATGTGTGCTTGCACAACCTACTGGTGAAGGTAATATGGATCTTCCAATTGCCTACGCTAGTAGACAATTGAATGCAGCTGAACGAAATTACACCACTACGGAGAGAGAAGGCTTAGGTATGGTATATGCAGTTAAGAAATTTAGACACTATTTGCTTGCAAACAAGTTTAAATTTTTTACTGACCACCAAGCATTGTCATATCTTGTGAACAAGCCATGCAATACAGGAAGATTAGTAAGATGGTTCCTCTTATTAATGGAATATGATTTAGAGGTTGTGGTAAGGAAAGGTAGAACTCACTTGAGAGCAGATCATCTCTCTAGGCTCACATCTGGAGAAGCCCCACAAGGAGTATCAGATGATCTTCCTGATGCTTACTTGTTCAATTTGGAAGTGGTGCCGTAGTGGGCCAAGCCATTGGTGCCAGTATTGACATACGGGCCTAACCATCCTGTAGTAAACACACAGAATAGGGAGGTAGTAAAAGCCCAAAAGTATCACATCATGGCTGGAAGTATGTACAACCACACAGATCAAGGGATCTTGGCCTGTTGTGTGGAAGAGGATGAGTATGCTAAATTGTTGCAATTAGCACATGTAGGTGCATTAGAGCAACACTATTCAAAACAACAAACCCTACAGACACTCAGGAGACTCGGAGTGCATTGGCCGACTATGGAAGCTGACGTCCAAAAGTTGTGCAAGGAATGCCCAATCTGTCGCACTAAACCACCTGTGGAACATGCCACTCTTTATCAAGTGTCCCTAGTGCCAGATTGGAGTGAACCACTAGTATCCTTCCTGAGGACAAAAACATTCCCTTCAGATATGACTCTGGCTAGGAAAAGGAGTTTAGAACAAGAAGCCCAGGATTACTCACTTATTGGTGATAATCTATACAAAAGTGGTAAAGACGATTACCCAAGACTATGTGTCCATGAGAGTGAGTATCTCAAGATCTTGGACACTGCTCACCAAGGTGTAGCAGGAGGACACTTTGGACCAGATTGGGTGATCAAGGCAATACTATTTGCGGGCTTCTGGTGGCCGACCCTTCACATGGATGCACATACCTATGTGAAACGATGTGATGTCTGTCATAGAACTCAATATCCTATATGTAAAGATGAGATGCCATTGAAACCTATGATGGGTGGACGTGCATTCTCTAAGTGGGGAATAGACTTCGTAGGTCCTATTAATCCCCCAGCTAAGGGTTCCCATGCGGAATATATCATTTTTGCCACAGACTATCTAACAAAGTGGGAAGAGGTAAAAGCCACAACGAAGAACGATACTCAAACCACTGCTAAATTCTTGTTTGAGAATGTATTCACAAGATACGGGCTACCTATAGAGTTGGTAAGTGATAGAGGCACTCACTTCTTGAATGAAGTAATTGAAAATCTGCTCCAAGAATTCTTGGTAGTTCATAAGAAGTCTGCCCCCTACCACCCACAAGCTAATGGACAAGCCGAAAGCACAAACAAGATTCTGTGCAATGTGTTGACCAAGCTCGTGAATAATAAACGCTCTGATTGGGACAAACAGCTACACCATGCTGTTTGGGCATACCGAGTCGCCTACAAAACAGTACTCCAAGCCACCCCCTTTCAGATGGTATTTGGTCAAAATGCAGTGCTACCATTGGACTTCTTGATACCTACATTGAAGGTAGCACAAGAGCACGAATGGACGGGTCATGAACTCTCCTCTAGACTTTTTGACCTTGAACGATTAGGAGAAACAAGACTGAGAGTAGCTGCAGGGATATATGCAGCTAAGAAGAGACAGAAGGCATACTTTGATGCCCATGTGAAGGATAAGGGTTTGAAAGCAGGAGACTTGGTTTTAGTCTACACACTGAAGCAACATGCGAGAAAATTAGAGAAGCGTGGCTATGGACCTATGATCATAAATAGGATCTCCACGAGTGGAGCAGTGCAACTAGCCACTTTAGAGGGTGACGTTCTCCCAAGCTATATAAGCGGATGCAGAGTCAAGTTATATCAGGAACCTCTCACAGAGGAAATGCTAAGTCGACTCAATACTGCTAAGAAACGCAAAGAGGAAGAAAAGCGAATTCGAGAAGAAGCTCAAGCAGAAGACCTAGAGCGCATACGGAGAATGAAATTAAGAAGACAAGGCGGAGAGCACCCTAGGCAAGATGCATATGCAGATCAAGAATATGACGTGGCTATGTGTGAAGTTTCAGGTATTAGCCCACATAGGATAACTGATCGACGTCCCTTCATAACCTTAGATATAGGACAAGGAAAGAGTGCAAGGACTGTAAGAGCCTTGATTGAATCAGGCACAGCCACTAGTGCTGTTAAATTATCTTACTGTCAAGGATTGCAGTTAACTGTCAATCCTGTGGAAGCATATCTCATAGGACTGGGAGGCGTGGAAACCCCTTGCATGGGCGAGGTGGAACTTCCCCTCTATATTCATGATGAGGCAATGACAATTAAAGTGCTAGTATGTCAAGATGAGGACCTCACTGAACCCCTTGTCCTGGGTCAAGACTGGATTTATGACCAAGTAGTCAACTTAAACCTAAGAAGTGGACTTCTTCAGGTATGGGTGAATCAGACTAGAATTACAATGGAGTTAAATAATGGATCACTCAAGGAACTAGGAAAGACACAGACTCCTGGTCCCTCTAGGGGTGCACATGAAGTTGACCATGTTGTTCTTGTCCAAGGCTATGTGATGCAGAAGAATGAAGATCTCAAAAAAGGAGCCAGAACCACAACGGAACTTCCTTCTTTTCCAAAGGCCAGAGGGAGGCAGCAACCAAAGGTGGATCAAAGGCAGAAGAAGCAGAGTACTACCTATGTCGGAGATCAAAAGTACCTGTGCAGCAAAATGTCTCAGCTAGTGAAACAAGTGTGGGTGCGGAAAGGCGAACACCCGATCGCACTCAAGCCAACCACACGGGCAAAGCCTCTTATTAGTAACCAACAACACGACACTAATAAGAAGTCTTTCAGAAGTTCTTTTGCTAACGTGAAGTCTATTTGGGTGCCCAAGAAGTCGATGAAGGTTAGCCCACAATCAAGAAAAATTTGGGTGCCTAAGGCTTGTTTGCGGGCTCAAATAGTTACACCAAGGCCACACCCTTTACAGCGTGGTCCATTCACTCACACCGCCGACATCCACTCGTATTCAACACTCAGGAACACACCAAGGCCCATGAGCACGAACATAATCACTTGTAAATGGGTCCCTAAAAGGTTTCATTTTCAAGCCGACACACCCATAAAGCTATAGAGAGTCTCTACGAAACAAAGAGCAAAACCCATCCACTGCATTTGGCAGCCTAAGACTTGTAACAAACCCCCGGACCCCAATTGTAAATCCATGATAACCTACTAACCCCATCACTATCACACTACATCATTCCACTTAGCTCTTAGGTGTACTGGACTTCTAACCACACACACACTCACACCGAGCACTTACTAACCCATTAATCTCTCCCAACCCTCGTGTTAATGTTGTAATGGGAGAAACCACAGTTCTCTCTTGTCCTGTACAATGTTAACACTAGTTTCTATATTCTCACAGAGACAGGAAGCAAGAGGTAACATGGCAGAGACGGTAGGAACTAGCTCCCAGGCAGGCACCAGCCCCCAAATTGTGGACATTGAAAGCCTTCCGGTTGAGGAGGAATTAAAAACGACCGGCGACATTAAGGGCATTACATGCCATACCGATTCAGAATCCTCCACAGGGTTACACAATGCCGGTGGGCAAAACCTCACACTGGTTCAGTGATGTTGCGGGACCTCTCGGTGAAGGCACATACATGTGGGAGTCCGAGGTAGAATTCAATGGACGTTGGGGCAGATACCACTTCTTTACCAGAGAATTTGAAAAGCTACAGAATAACGAAGGACTGAAGCCGATATGGAAGAAGGCTGGGCTCTATGATTATTTCAAGTTCCAACTACCGAAGCCCGATTTTCTAAGGTGCTCATACTTGATTAGCACCCTCACTCCAAGCAAAGACAAAAAAGGATACAGCTCCTTTGTACTCCCATCACTCACAAGGGGCAATGAGCTGAAGCGTTTCCGTTTGACTATCAACTTGGTGAGACAAGCTCTCGACATGAACGGTATGCACATTCCTACGGAGAAAGAGACTATGGTCCCCAATAATATGAAGAGCAGGAATCTGACGAAGTTAAAGGACATGGTCGTGATGACTCCTACGATCGCCATTCATTTACGGATGGTCATGCAACATTTCGCATTCCCCACGCAAGACAGGTTCACAATGCCTCCCAAGAAGATCTGGTTTAGCCTCTACTTAGCGGATGCCTTTGATTTAACAATCAATATGCCCCACTGGATTATAGACCAGATCCATATGGCTCATCAAAGATGGTATAAGAAGCAAAAATCTGTACTCTATGGATGTTGTGCGCTTACCAGAATCGTGTATAGATGTCTCCCCTATGATGTACCGGTGCAAAGGGCTCTCATTTGGTCCAGAGCACAGGAGTTTCAATGCAGATTGTCAGCCGTCGGACCTCCCTCAAAGAAGATGAGAGGCACCGTACAGATGCCTTGTGCACAACCCCGCGATGCAACCCTAACACCAGAAATAACTCCAAGACTTCCTCGAAGAGTGCAACCATTTACTATCAGGTTACCCAGGCACAGCACAGATGGCCCTAACCTTGTGTTTCCACCAGTGCCTACTGATCTAGAATTTCCTCACGGATTTACTTTGGAAGATCTAACGGATGAAGAAGTGGCAAGAATTATTGAAGCTGTTAATGCGGAAGTTGAGGCAGAGTAGGGTAGTGGACAACAAACGGCTACACAACAACCCCAGACAAGACAACCAGAAGTGGTAGAAGTGGAAGAGGAAGAAGAAGGAGACCAAGGGGATGAACAGGAAGGATTTTCTGATGAAGGGATGCATGACTATGAGCAAGAAGTTATGCAGGAGCTAGAGGGTGCCCCAGCATATACAAAGGAGTTGAAAAAGCTCTACGATACCATCAACAGAGTCCAACAACAACATAAGTTATCCCTTGCAGCAGGAAAGGCTATCATGCACCAAATCCTTGAGGAGGAAGGAGTCGACGAACAGTATCGTGCCACACTAGATATGATCTCTGATGCCCTAGGAGTACCTGAGGCAGTGCAGACGGCCCTGGCACAATCACGCAGAATGGAAAGAAGATACGAAAGACGTCCCCCACGAGCAGGGAAACAAATGAATGTATTAGGATCAGGACCACAAGGCACCCCCACAACCACGGGCACTGCACACACCGCTCACGACACCGAGGAAGGCCATATATCAAGTGCACCTCCATCACCTCCCTTACCACCTTCGCCCCCACAACCGCCACATTCACCTCCCCTTACCAATGTAACAACCACCGTTACCGCCTCCGAGTCCACCGCCATGACTGAAGCACAAACCGCCAATCAACCCACACACCCTCTCAACACCTCCCATGTATACACCCCCACTAACACTGTAATCCTAACGGCAGCTACTGACATCCCCATTCCCCCACCCACACTTTCGGGCAGTTCACATTCACAATTGCACACAACACTATACACATTCACCACAATCACTGCACCCACAATTCCACTATTCACAATCACTCCCACTACTGCTTCCACCACGGATTTTATGGACATATCACCCTCCACTGCAGCTCTCCCTCCCCCCATATGGCCACAATCTCCCATTCCCCCACCACCCACTTCCCCATTTTCCAGCACCGCATTCACACTTCCCTTCCCCTTTCCCTTCCCCTCTACACTTAACACCCTCCCTGCACCCATCCCCATTAATAATGTATTTAATAACATGTATCAGTGCATGTCTCAGTTACAACAACACTATCAGCACCTCGATGCTCAGCATACAAGTTTATTCAGGAGTCATGAAGCATTACAAGGAAGATTCATTGACTTAGAGCAAGAGAAGAAACAATTACAACAGCAGTTTAGTGCATTGCAAGAACAACATGAGCAATTAGTCGCAAATCCACCGCAGCTAGATGCAGAAGAAAGACAACATATGGATGATCTGCTACACTCACAAATCACAGAGAACCTCAAGCTCCGTCGCAACATGGCGCTATTACGGAAACATATGTCTACAGCCTTGGAAGAAAATAGACGGCTTCAGACACAAAACGAAGAGAACCTGGAAGCAGCCATGGAAGGTTCCCCACAAGAAATTGACCCATAGAAGTTTAAGGCTATTCCCTCGGACAATATGCAAATCATATTGGAAACCCATGCTGATCTCCTCGAAGCCCATGCAGCCTTAGAAAAAGAAAGAGACGAACTACGAAGGCAATTGGCAGCTCAACCAGCACCACCCCAAGAAGTCCCAACCACAGCTGACACAACTGACGAAGTAGCAGTGCTCAAAGCACAACTCGAAGAATTACAAAAGAAAGTGCTTGTGTATGAACGCCAACCCTCCCCCTTGGTAGAACCAGAACCTGAAGACCTAGTACCAATCGAAGTAGAGGAAACCTTTGAGGACCCATACGTTCCGATGCCAGCACCTAGAGGCAAGCAAACAGAAGAGGGCATGGACACCCTTGAAATAGAGACTCTGGAATGGATGCAGAAATTGGAAAAAGTGGCCACAACTCATGATGATAGGGTGGCAGTCCAGATAGCATCGATGTCACGCTTAGAAGAGGTGGTCATAAAATCGGACTATTTTAGGAACCTCTCTCATCACAGGTGGATCGGCACCTCCGACGACTTGTACATTCCTTTTTGCGTCTTAATGGCGGACTATAATGCTGAAATCAAGCACCACACCTCACGGGAACCAACCTCTGCCACACAGTTTGCACCAGACGATATCCCAGAAAGTGCCAAGCAGGGAAATATTCGCCAACCGACTTGGAGAATTCGGTTGCTTGAAACCTACCCGGAAATGAATCGCACATGGAATAACATGCCCCTGTATATCAAGTACAATCCCTGCTACTGTCCTGTTTTCCGAAGAAGGTCGTGGCCGGAATACACAAAGATGGTGCTGACAACCAAAGGATGTGAGAAGTGGCTCAACTATGTCTACTTAACACCACCTAAAGGTCAACCTACCGTAGGGTATATGATATCGACAATTCGGCATTGGGGTGTCAGGTTCAAAAACGTACTAGATGTCATGACACAGATGTGTCTTAAAATTTTTGAACTCATGATAGTCACCTTCCGGACCTTCAAGAATGTTAAGGAACCTCACCTCTCTGCGCTCGGATTTAATGAAGGCAATCAGGATTTAGTTTATGACATGAGCACAAAGCCCTCTATCAATGTTGTTTATGCATGGCATGTCCGCATAAAGTACCTACCGGCCTGCTTCAAACAAACATTTGAAGAGATGTTTGTCACCGGGTTCTGGGAATATCACTCAGAGATCTTCATTCCCAGGCCCTCACATTTATTACAATTGTTTGCAGTAGAACAAGCTCTCCACTCAGAAAAGTTACGAATGCCACATCCGGAGGTTCCCGGGCCGGTAGATTGGGATGCTCTACTCACAGACTTGGCCAAAGGATTGAGGATTGCTGAACATCACTTAGTGCAAGACGTTGTCGAATACTACATCCAACGACCCTCCCAACAAGGGTCTGTCAGGGACGACAGATGCGAGAGAGGGGGGAGTGTTAGCAGCAGACAAGGGAGTCAACGAAGATCTGGCAAGTAGGCCAATAATTTTCTTCATGAAGAAGCAAGTACGAGCATTCACGCAGATCTAGCACTAAGGCAACCCTTTAATTTTTCAAAATCCTTACACAAATTAAAAGTGATTCTCATCACTAACAACCCTTGTAAATACCATGTTCACCTTTTTGTAGCTCCATTTTGTGCAAGCCGAGGAGTGCTCGAGCTTGAGGAGCCTTAGAAGTAGTTGCTTACCAATTTTCATATTTTTTAGATCTCGTTTGAGCCCTCAAATAAGCCCTGGAACCTAATTTTTAACTAGGCCGGACACTAGGTCTGGACAGGGCCAAAGCTAGTAAAAAACTATAAAAGGAGCTAGATAGCTCATTTTTGAGGTTGGATTGTAATCAAAACGAACTTGTAAGAGCTTTGTGAAATTGATCAAAAGAACTCCATTGCTTCTCACTCTTTGTCTTGCCGTGTGTGTGCGTGTGTGTGTATGTGTGTGCATGTTGGTGTGCTTCTCACTCACGCACTTGTGCTTCCACTTGCTCGAGGTCTTCACACCATCCTCACGTCTTCCCGGATTGACATTAAAGGAGGTGCTACTCATCACTGAGCTACAGAAGCCATTTTTGCAATTCAGCCCTTAACACATATGTTTGATGTCAAGGCCCAGCCAATACATCAATGTCCCAACAAAATCCCAGTTCTTCTGACAACGAGAAGAAGCATGGCTAGTCACTGAATCACCACCACCAAAAGAAACTATTGTTATCGACTCCCCTCCACAACCCTCAACATCCATACCTTCAACTGTTGTGGAAATCATCTCCACATCTGCCAAAACCCTTACTTCTCCCCTACACCCAACTTCCCCAGTACACCCCAACTCATGTCCATTAGCCCAATTCTTAGCCAATGTTGCAGTTGAAGTCGTTGTACATTCAACATCCCACACCCCCACTGACACCTTTACATCTAGTACCTCGAGCCTAACTCCATGCATCTCACTTAATCTATTCCTCAACCCTTCCCTTTCTTCCTTTCTCGTTCCTCCATGACTCATTTTATCATTTCCACAACAAATGACCTTCTCACCCATATCCACTCCCAGTCTGACTACATCACCTCTGTCTTCTCCTCTACACAAACTAATCCACAAATCTCAACAGGTCATATATTCCTCCATGTTTATAAATCCTGTGTTCACACCCACTCATGCACCCATAGTCATGCCACTTTTCACCATTAGTTCACTCGATCACACATTTAGTGACATGGATATTTCACCCTTGCACCACCTCTCACACCCACCACCTCACCACCTAGTCTCGCCACACCACAATTTTCCATAGTCACCACAACATTCACCCTACCATCCCCATTTCCCTTTCCCCTTGCATCAACCACTACACCATCATCATCTTCAAACATTGCATCATTACTATTATCAACCATTGTAGATACTGCATTTAATCAGATGTTCACATGCATGAATCAAGTAAGGGTTGAATTTGCCTCCATCGGGCACAATTATCAAGCTTTGCAACAGACCACGATGTAACTGCAGGCCCAATTAAACTCACTAACTATAGAGAATGCTTCTCTCAAAATAATTGATCAAGAAGTACATGAGGCTTATCACTCATTGGAGTTGGAATGTGAACAAAAGACTGAAGAAGCCCTCACAGATGTAGAGAACCTTCTACATTCCGAAATTGCATGGAATGCGATAGTGACAAAAAACATGGGACTTTTGAGAAGAGACCATTAGTGGAAAAAATGAGCCTTTTATGGGCCTTCTGAGAAAAGAGGATTAGAAATCTTAATCAAGGTGATTAAAATGGCATAGAAAACACCTAGTGGTCTTCGCAAATAAAATAACATTTGATTGACTTTTCCATTTGAATTTTCAAAACGAAAATTCTTTGGCCTTTGATTTCTTGAATCCAATGGCTTAAGTTACAACCAATATGAAAGTTGAGAGAGAGGACCTTAAATGCATGTGATCGTGGACCGTCTGATACATTTCTTTTGTGCACACTCTATAGATTTTTTGGCCGTCAGATCATTGGGAATTTGCATACCATGATTGGGGCTGATCCTAACTTTTGCAATCAATTGAAGCCATTAGATTAGGCCTCTATCCAATAGGAATCTTCATTTATGCTGAGTGCATTTCAGAGTTCATCTATTGGTGTTTGATGAGATTTGGATCTAAGGATTCCTATCAAAAGGCATCTTTTGCTTATTTTCAATCATCCTGACCTGTTAGATCCACTAAATATCCAATAGTGGGAGTTTTAGGTGCTTATGGTAGCCCTCTTTCAAAGAGAGTCATTCGATGGAGCTTATATCGAATGGCTCATATTAGATGGTGCAATTTTTTTAGGGACTAGATATGAGCCATTGAAGATCATAGAAATTTAAGGGCTATAATTGGTTCCTTAATTCTCAAAACCACTCACACCAAAAACTACAAGTTTTGGGTAGTTTTGCCCTTTTTGACCACTGAAAAATGAGGGAAGCCTATGCCTATTCTATGTTATTAAGGGACTAGACTATGACCACCACCCTCTCCTCATTGGTCCATCACTAATCAGCCCTTTCTCTAAAAGGCCCAAGGAGGGCTCGTTTTCCCCCCTAATGCCTTGTAGCAGCGAAAGAGGAGAATTAAAGATTACAATAATAAAATCATGAAAACTTCAAAGCACCATGGATAGACCTGTCAAACCAGTGATTCCAAGTAGATTCAAAGTAGTCCCATCTGAGACCATGTAGCTACTCTTGGATCATCACGTGCATCTCCTCAAAGATTATGATTGGTTCAATGAAGAATATCAGCAATTAAAGATTGAACACACTACCTTATGCCTATAGGCACCTACACAACCACAAAGTGTCCAAGAGGTCACACTACCAGAAATCATGGACGAACTCATCACATTACAAGCATGCATACTCGACCTCCAAGCTCAGCCTATAATACATTCAGAACCCCCCAAACCTGAATCCCCATCAGAGATCCCAACAGACGAAGAGACCATTTCTATCCTGGTGAAGGCGACATACAAAGAAGAATATGAACCACAACTTGCCCTAGGTGGAAAGAGTCATTGAAGAAGGCTAGGATACCTTTGAACTCCCCACTCTAGCATGGCTAAAATGAGTTGAAGAGGTCAGTCAAACCCATTCCACAAGGGTAGACGCACAAGTCCATGTGATGGCCTTGATAGAAGAAAGGCTCTTGCAATTGCCTTATTTCTCACAACTAGCACCACGAAGGTACATTTCAATCAACGAACTTCAATACAAACCTTATTTTCTATACATGGCAGAATATCAATTAGCACTGGAAAGGGAGACTGGTAAGAAACCCACTCATGCCACCCAATTCGAACTAGATGACCTACCCCCTAAGGTAAGGCAAGGCAAAATCTTTCAACCGAATCGGTGCAAGGAGATTCTACAAGAATATTTGGAAATGATGTTACTTGGACAAAGGCCCCTCTGCATTTAAAGTACAATCCATGCTACGATCGAGTGCCTCGGTGTCACTCCTGGACTACATTCGCTATTGAGGTTCAAAACAATAATGAGTGCCCAGATTGGCTGAACTATCCATATCTTGCACCATTGTGTGGTCCACCTACAGTACATTACATGATGGCCACAATTTGGCACTAGCTCCCTCGACTCCATCTCATGACCAATGTAGCACCCAAATGACCATTAAAATTTTTGACTTGATGCAAACAACGTTCAAAATCTTTATAGAGTCAAAGCACCTCACATCAACAACCTAGGCTTTGAGCATGGCAATGGAGACCTCGCATATGGTATGAGCACAATGCCATCATTTTGGGTGTGTTATGCTTGGCATTGTTAGATAAAATATTTGCCTGCCTGTTATAAGATGATGTTTGAAGAAATGTTTACAACTAGTTTTTGGGAATATCATTTTGAAGTCTTCATCAGCTGACCAACACACCTGCTATAGTTCTTCGCATGTGAACAACTAATGTATTCTACACACTACCGGTTCCCACCACCAAATGAACCCTAGGCCATAAATTGGGAGAATTTAGAGGTTGATCTCACAAAAGGTATCCATATAGCTGAACACACCCTAGCTCGGGATCTCTTCCAAACATATATTAGATAGACCCTACAATAAGGATATATATTAGGGATGATAGATGCAAGAGGGAGGGGGGTGTTGGGAGTGCATCTGACACTAGCCAGAGGCATCGACGTAGAGGAAGCATGTGAAAACCAGAATGCAGTGAGTTGTAGGGGGCCATACACTCATTTTTTCAAAGAAATATGCTTTATATTACTTTTCCAAAACTTCAAATAGTGATTTTCATCACTCTTGTAACATATGTACCATAGCACACTCAATTTTGTATTTAATGACTCCATTTTGTGCAAGTCGCGGAGTCCTCGAGCTTGAGGAGCTCCAATAGAATGATCCTACCAACTTTGGTTATTTTTACACCTCATTTGGACTTCCAAATAACTTTGAGAACCTAATTTTTAACTATGCTAGGCACACGGCATTAAATCGATCAAAGCTAGTCTAGAAACTATAAAAAATAGCTAGAGAGCTCATTTTTGAGGTTAGCTTCTATAAGTTCCTAAGAGATTAGAGGTAGTTTTGAGCTTGTAAGAGTGTTCCTAAGTAATAGATTGTTTTCTTGACCTTCCATTGCATCTCTCTTGTCTCTTATGTGTGTGTGTGTGTGTATGTTTGTGTACATCCATATGCTTCTCACCATCACCTTCACTCACTCCATATGTTCATGATCTTCATATCAATCCTATCTCTTTGAGAGATTAACATTAAGGAGGTGGAGCAATCTTGACGTGGTACTTGCCATTGTGCTAGAGCAACAAGCTCACTAGCCACTTGTTGATCCACCATTTGATTCAATTTGTTCCAGCATCTATCATCATTAATATCCATATTTAGATCAACATTTAGAGTTGATTTATCATCTTTTCCATTTGATCTTGAGCATGAACATGAATTCTCTAGTCCGAATTCCTTGTAGTGATCCATTTTAGGCAATTTTTTACCCAATTGTTGCCTTCCTTTGGCCTCGCTTACGTGCCTATAATGATGTCCTTGAATCCATGTATGTATGAGTGGCTTGAAGGGCCTCTTCTAGCTTTGCGTCAATGATGGGTGGTGGTTTAGTTAGGGTGGACTTCGAAAATGTGTGCATTCTCTTTGTTGATGGTGTGGGTCCTACATCCTCCAAATCTCGCATTCTTTTAGAGCCTCTCATAGTAGGTTGGGCACTGGTGCCAACTTCATTAGCAATCACTACATCCTGCTTCTTCTTTGGGATGGTGGCAGACTTATTATACCTTTCCATTTCCAAAGTAGATGGCATTTCCCTTAGATAGTTGCAAATGTTTAGTGCATAATAGATTAGAATGGTCAATCTATCTATCTATCTATCTATCTATCTATCTATCTATCTATCTATCTATCTATCTATCTATCTATCTATCTATCTATCTATCTATCTATCTATCTATCTATCTATCTATCTATCTATCTATCTATCTATCTATCTATCTATCTATCTATCTATCTATCTATCTATCTATCTATCTATCTATCCATCTATCTATCTATCTATCTATCTATCTATCTATCTATCTATCTATCTATCTATCTATCTATCTATCTATCTATCTATCTATCTATCTATCTATCTATCTATCTATCTATCTATCTATCTATCTATCTATCTATCTATCTATCTATCTATCTATCTATCTATCCATCTATCCATCTATCCATCTATCTATCTATCTATCTATCTATCTATCTATCTATCTATCTATCTATCTATCTATCTATCTATCTATCTATCTATCTATCTATCTATCTATCTATCTATCTATCTATCTATCTATCTATCTATCTATCTATCTATCTATCTATTTATGTATCTATCTATCTATCTATCTATCTATCTATCTAAAATGAGTGTGTGATACAGATGGTTTGGCAGTTTCCTTATAAGTCCATGACTCTAGCCTCTAGTACTAAGGGTTTGTCCATAGTAGGATGCAATGTATTCATGAATTGAGTGCATCTTTCAAAGTATGGCTTATAGATGGGAAACTTCAAATAAGCCTCAATTCTATTCTTGGTTCATGTGCCCATTACTTGAGGAAATTCATGAAGGACTTTGAAATCTTGACTCATCACAGGGAATTGATGGCTGTGATCCATGATTTGTATGGTGATTAAGAAGAGGTGGCCATCCCAAAACCATTGACCTTTTGCTTTGACCACACACTCACAAGGGAATTTTTTTACCCCCACTTTTTGGAATGCTTCAGTATCCTTAGAAGCCATCTGCACTTGAATTGAAATATGTAATTAATATGAGTAATTAGGAAAGCTTCTTTTCTTCCATAGTGCTCAATGATTCCTTGTTCACCTTTCAAACATGTCTCTCCTCACATAGGTGAGTAGTGTGCCCTATTGTGCATACTCTAGGTGCATTCAACTCATCATTAGTGCAATTCTAACACTACTTCTCCTGAATTTGTTCTACTGGTATGCTATTTGGTCTCCATATTTGATATGTCTTTGTTGTTTGATGTTGAGCCTTCTTTACTATTGTTTGAGTGAGTTCTAGTGTTACTTCCTTTTTCTTGATCTACCATATGTATTTGCTTTGCTTTTGGATTTCTCTTGGTTTCTTTGGCCTTCATCATCTTTTCTCTGCTTGTGATGCCTTAATAGTCTTAGCTTGAATGTTGATCATTTGGGCCAATACTTTGATCTCTTCCTTGGCTTTCCTCAATGTCTTCTTTGGAATCCATACTTTCATTTGTGTCTATGAGCTTCCATGACTCGTTTGGGTAGCCATACTGGAATTATCCTTCTAATGACTTGCTATGTTCCTCCTTCTTTGAAATGTCTTCTTCTTCTAGGTTTTGCTAGTTGTGCTTGTGCCTTCTTTTATTGGTTCTCGTGAAGCCCCTCAGGCACATAGATAGCTCTTGACTTTCCTCACTAGAATGAATCACCTCACCAAGGCTCTTGGAGATAATTTCTTAAGAAGGAGGGTTTGGTTGATCACACGTGGTAGAACAAGAATGTTCTTGGATACACATAGTGGTTTGAAGCATGAAAGCTTGAGATATGGAGTTTGATTGGGATTCTAACTCATGCACGCTTCAATTTGGTACATTAGGGTTTTTCATGTCCATCATCTTTAGTGGTTTTTTATCTAGGAGGCTAAAGAATTCCCTATGTCCTTACTTGGCTAATATGTTGGGATGAATGGCATCTTTAATTTTTCTATTAAAGAAGTGCGTGCACTACTCAGAGCTCCTCTTATATCAATTAAAGAATCAATTAAATAATATTCTTCCTTTCTAATCCCTAGG
This sequence comes from Ceratopteris richardii, assembly GCA_020310875.1. Taxonomy (NCBI): domain Eukaryota; kingdom Viridiplantae; phylum Streptophyta; class Polypodiopsida; order Polypodiales; family Pteridaceae; genus Ceratopteris; species Ceratopteris richardii. The sequence goes on from CM035437.1 coordinate 34,680,224, forward strand.
TTTAGATAAGGTTGTCTTACTTGTATTCCCACACTTTGTATGTTTTTGGTATGATAGTTAGCCATGGGGATGGGTTCTTCACCTTGTAAATACTTGTTTGTTGTTAGCCTTTGGAGTTGTCCTCTCCAATCATTATAGCACAAAAGATCCACTACACATCTTTAAATTGTCAATCCGAGAAGTACACAAAGACCACGACCCCTTCTAGTTAATGGAATCCAAGAATAAGAGTTGACATGACAGTTTTTTGAGAGTTTTATGAAGAAGAAAGGAAATAACTAGGGTTTTGATTATCTTGAGTTCTACAATAGCATTTTCAATGATTTTTGTGCCTAAAGTGTGCCATTTTCACATAGAATACAAATATGAAGTCAAACTTCCAAAACAGTTCCTGTATCACACAGACAAGACAATCATGATTCTATAAAAGCTGAGAATTTCTAATTCTAGCTTTGATCTTCTGCACTATCTTGCTCAATACAATAAGATTCATCTATCTTCATTCATCTCACTCAGAAATACACAAGAAAAGTTCACAAATTCCATGGATCACACAATGAGAAGACTCAACAAATCAAGAAATTGATCATGGAAGGAGAAACACAATTTTCTGCAGGAAAGCTCTTCACATTACTTGGATAGCATCAAAAGAATGCAACCAACCTCTTCAAAAAAGAAGAAATTATCTTTTATACGTTTTCAAGTGTCCCTTTTCACACTTGAAATTTGATCCTTTTTTTCTTCTAATCTAAAAATATGCTATCAAAGAGCTTCCAAAAATTCTAAGAAAAATACATATGATCCTACTTTACATGAGGAAGACTCTTCCCAATTTTTACATCATTTGCATAAATATATCTACAAATTTTGAAAAATTACAAATAATTTCCCTCCGAAAAATGCTTCCTCTAACATCCTTCCCCTCCTAGACTTTTTGGCTCCTGAAAAAAAAATATTCTAACAAAGAGTAGTGAGGGCTTCATTTATTTCTGCTTCCTTTGGTAAACCTGGGATAACAAATCATGGCTCTTGCTCTCTATAATATTCAAATTGTTCACCATTTCAAACAAGCCTTTTCTCCATTGAACTGCTCTCTCTGGTCTGTCTATCACATCTTTCTTCAAATATTGTGTATAAGCAGCTTCATATGCAGTGAGTCTTGATTTAGTGACTACTAATAGATTCCCAAAAAATTATGACTCCCTTTCAAAAAGTCCATAGTCAAAAGCATCTTCAAAGATTTGAAGGTAATGACTTCCCAAAAATACAATTCTGTTGTAGTATGCCATTAAACAAATTCTATCTGGGGTTTCACTTAAATAAAAAAGTAGAGCATCTGTAGCTGAATTGAATCCAATATAATTAAGAGTCCTTACTTTTGTATCTGTGAATGTTTCTATGCATGCCACCACATGTCGCATTACTCTCACTAATAAAATACAAGTTGGATCATTTACATCTTTGTTTATGGATATAACATATTCTGCTGTATGAATCATGTATTTTTTTGTTTTTGATTTTTTTGAGTTCTTATCACACTATTAGGAGCGCCTTATCAAAATATTAACATGCAATAAAGAAATCACAACTAAATGGCAATTTTTCATGCAAAAAATTCAAAAATACCGAAAATCATGATTTTGTGTTTTCAATATTTTTTTGTGTTTTTGACCTTTTCCCAATATTTCCAACTTGAAATTATGTAAAAACTTAATGTGAAGAAGATTACCTTGTTGCTTGATCAAAAAATTTCCAGAAGCTTTGTGAATGCAGAAAGTTGCGATTCTGACAGCTCTCTTCACTCACTCTCTCACTCAAATGACTGATTTTTTGTAAGTTTAGGCTTTTATAGGCTTCAAACAATCGCGATTGTGAGTGATCTTTTGAATTCTCACTTTCACGAGTCTTGTTCTTGTGCAAGTTTGTTGTTCTATTCATAAAATCTCAATCCCTCAAACAAAATTTTCATGCTTCTCCTTTACTAATGAAAATCATGATTTTGTGTCTAATTCCCAAACATGATCACTTGATGCTCAACTCTTACTGAAATTTTTCTTTCTTTTGATTGTGCAACTATTGAAACCTTAAAATGGCTTACCTCAATACCCAATAGTGCAACTGAATCATTTTCATTATCTTACTCAAAATCGTGATTCTGTGATGAGAATCATGTTTTTTCTTAACTTTCTTGCTTTTTCAATTTTTGACTATTCTTTCCACCTGGCCTTCTCCAATGTTCCTCACCAACTCCAAATCAATTGTCACCTGCAATTATACATCACCCAACTATTCAAATAGATTAGAAATGAAAAAAAATAGAGAGCAACTTTACTCTATATATATATTTTTTGTTTTTCTTTTAATTTCTTAATTTCTTCAACTTTTCCTCTTCCACCATTCAATACCAAACCTCATGAAAAACTTCCTTGGTAAAAAGAAATTTGTTTGGATTTTTAATAGATTTTATGAATTTTTTTAGTATTTTAATCCCTAAATCAAGGAAAACACTTCACTTAGGGTTTTCTTGTTTCAAGATGCATTGATCTTTTATCTCATGATTGGTTGTACTCATTATGCTTGCAATCTCACAATTGAAAGCAGAGCTTTTCAAGGAAATATGTGTTAAAGAGTACAATTATCAATTCATGCAAAGATATACTCAACACCCTTTTTTTCAAGTGATTAATCAATTTTTCCTCAAAACTATTCCCTCACTTAGGACAAGCAAATGGAACAATCAATTTGCAAATAGCTACTTTACTTGACTTTCCTCATTGCAACTATGTCATCTTTTCCAAGATTTGACAAAATTTTGCTTGGTACTTTGTCAAAAAGAAATCTACTTATGCAAAGATAATCACATTTCACTTTTCCTTCAACAAATTAATTCTTTTTTTTTTACAACACCTGCACTTTACTCTTAAAGAGTATGAACAACTATCAGTTTGCATAAATTCACAAACTTTTTTGTCTCAAAAGGTTAATTCATGCTTTCTTTTCTCAAAAGACAAGCCAAAAAAACCTACCGTTCCAATTTTTCTTACTTGATTATAGAGTAGTACCTTTCCAATGTGTTCAAATACCATCAACAATGGAAGATCCAGCAAGGTCCAAGACTTCAATGAAGCTTTTGCTTTGTTCCCCGGTAACGACACCAATAAATGTTTGTTGTTAGCCTTTGGAGTTTTCCTCTCCAATCATTATAGCACAAAAGATCCACTACACATCTTTAAATTGTCAATCCGAGAAGTACACAAAGACCACGACCCCTTCTAGTTAATGCAATCCAAGAATAAGAGTTGACATGATAGTTTTTTGAGAGTTTTATGAAGAAGAAAGGAAATAACTAGGGTTTTGATTATCTTGAGTTCTACAATAGCATTTTCAATGATTTTTGTGCCTAAAGTGTGCCATTTTCACATAGAATACAAATATGAAGTCAAACTTCCAAAATAGTTCCTGTATCACACAGACAAGACAATCATGATTCTATAAAAGCTGAGAATTTCTAATTCTAGCTTTGATCTTCTGCACTATCTTGCTCAATACAATAAGATTCATCTATCTTCATTCATCTCACTCAGAAATACACAAGAAAAGTTCACAAATTCCATGGATCACACAATGAGAAGACTCAACAAATCAAGAAATTGATCATGGAAGGAGAAACACGATTTTCTGCAGGAAAGCTCTTCACGTTACTTGGATAGCATCAAAAGAATACAACCAACCTCTTCAAAATAGAAGAAATTATCTTTTATACTTTTTCAAGTGTCCCTTTTCACACTTGAAATTTGATCTTTTTTTTCTTCTAATCTAAAAATATGCTATCATAGAGCTTCCAAAAATTCTAAGAAAAATACATATGATACTACTTTACATGAGGAAGACTCTTCCCAATTTTTACATCATTTGCATAAATATATCTACAAATTTTAACAAATTACAAATAATGTCCCTCCAAAAAATTCTTCCTCTAACAATACCTTTCATCACTCTTTCTCTAATCCACTCTTTCCATTTCTTGATTCTTCCTAAGGCTTCTAGTCTTGCTTCATCTCCTATTCTCTCCTCTTTTTTTCTATTTTGCATCCCTAATAGTCTGGTCAACATTTTCTCCATCAATGGTCCCATGTATTTTTGGACTCTACATCTGCTTATATAGTTTGGAAGTATATCTCCATCTAGAGTAGCTAAATTTATAGTTCCACTAGAGAAAATCCTATTTATCACTACTAAACCATATCCTCTTTGCTGTAGTCTCTTGGCATGTTGTTCTTTCAAAGTGTAAACGAGCACTAAGTCTTCCAGTGTGAGACCTTTATCTTTGGTGTGAGCATCATAATAAGCTTTTTGTCTCTGCTTAGCAGCATCATGCCTATTACTGGTTGTAATCTAATTTCATAAACTTTTCTATTTGATCCAATTTCTTGGAAAACTGATGTCCTATCCATTCATATTTCTTGGCTACATGAAGAGCATGAATCAAGAAATCAATTGCTAAAATTGCATTCTATTCATAAACTAGATTAAATGGTGTTGTAACTTGTTTCTATAGCATTTTTATAAGCTACTCAGAATGGCCAAATCGCATGATGCACTTGTTTATCCCATTCAAATCTCCTATTGTTGACTATCTTGGTAAGAACCATGGGTAAAACTTTATTTGAACTCTTCACTTATCCATTATCTTGTGGGTGATAGGGTGCTCACTTTTTATGAATCACTATAAATTCATTCATGAGTGACTCAATGACTTCGTTAATGAAGTGTGTACCTCTATCACGTACAATCTCTATAGGTAGTCCAAATCTAGTGAAGATGGTTTCAAATAGGAACTTCATATGGTTTGGGCATCATTCTTCCTAGTGGCTTTAGCTTCTACCCACTTAGTTAAGTAGTTTGTGGCTACAATGATGTACTTTGAATAAGATCCTCTTGCTTGGGGATTGATGGGTCCAATGAACTTTATTACCCATTTAGAGAAAGCTCTTGCACTAACAACTAGTCTCAAAGGCATATCATCTCATCATCTTTGATACTTGGTTCATTGGCATATGTCACAACTTTGTACATACATTTTCACATCCATATGTAGTGTTGGCCACCATAAGACTACAAAGTGAATCATCTCAGCAGTCATGTGGGCTGAAAAATTTCCTCCAACTACGCCAGCATTGACAATTTCTAATGTGGACAAGTATTCTCCTCCATGCACACATAGTTGTAGTTGATTACTTTTTCCTCATTTAAATAATTTTTTACCTATGATTACATAGTCTCTGCTTTGTTCTTATAGGGATCTAGGCCCTCTCATTCAATCATAGTGTAATTGTGTTTCATTTGGTTAATTTTTCTATTTGCATAGGCTATTGGATGATATAACTTTCCTTCATCTATTCGTTGCATTAAGATGCATCCAATGGCAAAGTTAGATGCATCCACGTGTATATGCAATGGTTTGTTCTAGTTGGGCACTTTCAATATTGGTGCTAAACTTAATCTCCTATTTAACTTATTGAATGCCTTTTTGCACTCTTCTATCCAAGTAAATTGAGTAAACAATCCCTATAAGGGTTTTGTGATTATGCCATATATGTGAATAAATCTGAAAATAATATCCACAAGGACCCATAAAGGCTTGTACTTTTGTCATATTCTTAGGTCTCCAAAATAACTTTGATCTTATCCATTAGGGCAAAAAACGGCCGAAAAGGGGCTATTTGCTAATGAGAGATTAAGGAAATTGACAAATAGCGTCTTTCCATGTGTACAAGAATATAACATTGCTGTCGCTTTTAACCGTATGAAGAATTTTTTTTTAATAAAATTTTCTTTAAAAGCGCCGCTAAAGTGATGAAAAGTCTCGTATTCAGTGTACAATTTTTTGGTTTGATGCAAAAAAAAGATACTTTTGCACACTACAAAAAGCATATTCTCGAATTTCCAAGAAGGAATTGATTTTTGAAGATACGAATTATTTTTGGTTCACAAAATTTCATGATCATTCAGCGATAGGGTTTACATCAAATCAAAAGTTTTCACGTGTACAAAACCTTTTTCTCTATAAATACTGCCAAAATTTGTGAACGTCGGTTCAAAAATTCTTCTTTGAACATTCTTCTTCTCCTAAGTTCAAATGTCTTCTTCTTCTCGTCGTCCTTCCAATCGTGTAACTTCATGTGAGGTTTACAATAGAAGAGAGGATTCTTTGTGGAAACCTCTTTCTGTGAAAGTAAATGAATGGGTAACTATGCTTCCTAGCTGCAGAGCTGCCCATAAAGTCAAGCGTGCCGAAAGAGACAACATAAGAAACCACTGGAAGGGACGTATTCTCAGTTTCAAATTGAAGAGATGAATTTGGTTTGCACGAGTACATGTGTACAACGCTAAGGATCTTGTTCTAGAAAATCATCTGCAATTCCCTTCGTACTGTAAGTGAAGTTTGACAATGCTCTTCTATCATTCCAGTTGTTTTTGTATAATAAAACATATGTTTTTATACTGTAGATATCTTTCCTTCCAATATTGTGGAATGGCAACCTGTTGAATGTTTAACAGGAACATTCAGAGTTCTTCATAAGGAATATGCAGAACTCATGTATGCAGACAAATCTGTTCAATTTTTCAATAGCATAGAGTTATTTGTCCATTATGTAGATTATCAAGTGCCATCAGGGAGGAGTTCTTATGGAAATCTTGTACATGTACCTCGTCCTTGCATCTCTTCATTAGATTGGGATGCTCTTGATCATTCAACGGTTTCAACTTTTCTATGTAAAATTAAATTTGACATCCAAAAGGCAATGTCCGCAGGCTAAATTTCGAGAAGGATAAAGATTCAATGGTTTTTGCCTATTCATGTCTTTGTAGAATGCTTTAAAAACATGTTATTACAGAAAACAAAAACAATGTGGTTGAATAGGAGAGTCTCTATTTCAGAGATTGATGATGTTTTAGGTAGGGAATGGGATAGCAAAGAAGTTCAAAAGCTAGGTGACATTATTTTATGTAAAGTTAGTCCCAATTCTCTTTCAATCTCATATCAGATATGTCGACAATCTCTGGTTCTAGGATATGACTATAGAAGGTGGAAAAAAATCTTGGACTTTGGATAGCCTTGGACTCAAAGAAGAGCTGTCCAGAATTTGAGTTAGAAGTATTGATACATCCAGATTTTCAATCAAGGAAAATAATTGTCACTCCAAATTGGAATCTCAGAATTGTAAGGGAGCTCCTAGAATACCTTGATGAGGTCTCATCTCAATGTAGATTCTCAATTGATGATTCAATAGTTAACATGAGATCAGAGAAATCATTATCTTGCATAAGTTGCCTGCCACCAAGGGTGATTAAGTTCCAACCTTTAAGATTGTAACAAGTTAACCCTGACATTCTTACATAATGTATCTTCCTCTAATAGAAGCTTCTATTGATACTTCCATTGAATTTTCTTTGCAAGATGGTGACAAATAATGTGTGTTAAATTATTAATTTTAAATTTCTATATTTATATTTGCATTTTTTTAAATTTACTTTCAAGATTTTGATGAGGTTCTTATTGTACAATGATAAGAATATAAACCAAGACATTCTTAAATATTGTTTAGGTCCTTTATTTCATATTTCCATTGATTTTTATTTGCAGGAGTGAATTGATGACTTCAATTATCCCCCTTCATCTAAACTCATATTAGCATTTTTTTGTTTAATGTTAACATTTTGATGAGGTTCCAACTAAGAAATAATTATACAAGAACTTGCATAAGTTAGTTCTAGATGAACAAGAGATCTAGAATTCAATATCTAATTTCAATTTAATTATTATATTCTATCAAAGGTGCGCATAAGTCTCAATTAAATAATTTGATTCTATCCAACTTTTTTGTCCTTAAGTAATGCAAGAGAAATTATCATGGTACACATAACAAGTAATATGAGAGAGGGTGGAGAACCTTGTGCAAATTCCAATCCAAGTTTTGGTATTTCAAAATTAGAAGAGCATGACTTAAGGCATAAAATAGAGGAGACGAGATAAGAGACGATGACCGATGCAAGCGCCTAGTGCAATCTGAACTTGTCGGATGGCCCTTATCGTTTAGATCGATCGTGTTAGCAAAATACCATGAGAGACTTCAACAAGTGACCTTGCGTAAAGATTTGACTCATGAGTATAAAAAAACAACTAGCAACAGCGATGAAATGGATAATGTGAAGAGAGATGGTGGATGCAATCCAAAGATGAGTAGGTGCTGCTACAACCAGCTTCACACCAGCCAACTAAGACTTCAGAGTTGATTAGTAGACCCTTTGAGCTTCCTAAATCCACCAAAATATCAGCCAAGTACTTTGGAACATGTATTCCAAAAGTTTAAGTCAAGACAGACAAGTTGCGAAATGACTAGCTCCCAAAACTTGCTATTTTTGGACATACACCTGCTGGAAAAAATGAACAGTGCTCTCAACCTAGAAGCAATTAGAAAAATTCCTTTTGGGGATAGCAAATAGACTTAGCAAGATTCCCAATCCAAGTTAAAACACTTCAAATGATGGACTAAGCATTGAGAACAAGTTTCAACAATTTCTAAAACATCCCCACAATTCTCGGGGCTCTGTAGAGATAGACCAGTAAGCAGTAAAATGCAGATATCTCCAAAAGTATAAATTCAATGACCTTGAACATTTATATGCACAAAGTAAACAGTATGCGCTATCCAACGAAAGTTAAATCACTGAAAAAGATTTAGTAGAACTCGAGATATGACCTTCTAAAGGTACTGCTCTGAGTGAGTATAGCAGAGAACAAAACAGAGATGTAGATGATAATAAATGTATAGATTCACATATGATTACAACCACATTGGCAATGAATCTTTGCACAATGGGAGTAGAATGATAGAGCTATGGAGTAAGCTCTTCAATCTCTACAAAATGACATCAAGTGGTCACGCACAAGGCTTGCTAATCGCCTCTTCCTTCTTGCTCTTTTTATAGCTATTCTTGGAGGGAGTTTTGAATTCGAATTCAAATGGCTCCACCTAAAAGTGATCCCCAAAGTTAGGAGAGATTCCCTCAGCTCTAGATTTTGTGGTTTTAGGTAGTTAGAGCCACGAATTTTCTTTTACATCATGGATGAGGTAAGCCATCCTTTTCCTTTTCTCTTTTTCCATTTACAAGAGATAAAATGTACTCTTTTACAAGAGGTGTTCACATGACTACTCATGTGACTTACAAATGAGGATAATATCAAATATATCAAGCATGTAGGCTTGGGTAAAATGCACCAACAAATCCCCCTCAAGCCTAACATGCTTGGCCTCCAAATAAGTCTTCAATTGTCCTTGATTTCCTGCAAGCCAATCATCAACTTGAATCTACTTAACTTTGTACCATCAAGAGCTTTAGTCAACATGTCGGCACATTGCATATCTGTAGAGACATAGGATAGTTGAATATCCTTGCTCATTAGCTTCTCCCTTACGTAATGGTAGTGGACTTCAATATGCTTGGTTCTAGCATGGTATACTAGATTAGCTACTAGATGTAGTGAGCTTGTGTTGTCACAAAAAATGTGAGGTGTTGAAGAATGAAGTCCAAGATCTGTGTACAAAGACTTTAACCACATGATTTCTTGAGTTGCATTAGCCAAACCTCTATATTCAGCTTCGGTAGAAGATAATGCCACGGTTGGTTGCTTCTTCAATGACCAAGAAATGATTTTTGAACCTGCAAATGATATATACCCGGATGTGCTTCTTCTATCATCTCTAGATCCGGCCCAATCAACATCTGAGTAGACCTTTAGCTCAATATCTGAAGTAAATGAATAAAACAAACCTTCATTCATGGTTCCCTTTAGGTACTTGAGGACTCGCTTGGCCGCTTCCATATGTGGTCTTCTCGGCTTATGCATAAACTGACTCAATATGCTAACACTATAGCATATATCCACCCTTCTGAGTGTTGCATAGTTCAAACTTCCAACCAAGCTTTGATAGCTTGTGATGTCTTCAATTGTCTCTCCTTCATAAGCACTAAGCTTATGATTTTGCTCCATAGGTGTACCTGCACACTTGGTATTTTCCATCTTGAACTTGACGAGCATGTCATGGACATACTTCCTTTGTGTGATGTATATACCTGAATCTGTGTAGATCAACTCCAATCCAAGAAAATAAGTGAGTGGTCCGAGGTCGCTTATTTTGAACTCCTCCTTCATTTGACTCTTCACCTGTTTGATTCCTTCAAGATCATTGCCTATGATAATAATATCATCAACGTACACACATAAATAGATCACTTCAGATTCATTCCTCTTTATGAAAAAAGAGGTATCCGCCTTGCTAGCTTTGAATCCTTCGTCCTGCAAATAAGTCACCAATATGAAATTCCAAGCTCTTGGAGCTTGCTTCAATCCATACAAAGCTTTCTTTAGTTTGCATACATAGTTAGGATGATGTGCATCCTCATATCCAGGAGGTTGTGCCATATACACTTCCTCATAAATCCATCCATTCAAGAAAGCATTCTTTACATCAAGTTGATAAAGATTCCAATTTCTAGATGCAGCAAGACTAATGAGAACCCTAATTGTAGGCATTTTTGCAACAGGAGAGAAAGTCTCCTCATAATCAATACCATGGGTTTGAGCAAACCCTTTAGCAACTAACCTTGCTTTGTGTCTATTTATACTTCCATCTGGATTCCTCTTGATTTTGTATATCCATCGAGATCCGATTATCTTCATAGATGGCTTGTTAGGTACAAGCTCCCAAGTGTCATTCTCCTTCACGGCTTCCATTTCTTCATCCATTGCATCTCTCCAAGTTTTCTTGCTTTGTGCTTCTTCAAATGTGGTAGGTTCTTCATTGGTTGAATCCTTTGCAATGTAGATTGAGTGCTTGGTGACCAAAGAAGTATCATAACCAAACCTCTCTGGTTTCTTCTTCTCCCTTGAAGACCTTCTAAGTGGTTAATGTGAGCTCTCAGGTCCATATGTAGAATCCTGCATCTTTGCTTTACCTTTGTTCTTCCATAGCTTTAGTCTTTCCAAGTCTTCTAGGTCAATCTCCGAATCACTTTCTTCAATCTGCTTTGGCTCCTTTGGTTGAAGTGATGGAAAATCTTCATCCAAGTCATAAGGCAGCTTCACTTTCCTATCATCATCAAACCATAATTTGTTTTCATCAAAAATTACATCTCTACTCACAGAAAATCCTTTATTGGTTGGATTGTACAATCTATATCCTTCTTGGTTTTGATCATAACCAATGAATACACAATTCTCTGCCTTGGGATCCAATTTCCCTCTTACTTGAGAAGGAATGTGAGCATAGGCTAAGCATCCAAAGATTTTGCAATGCTCTAGACTAGGTCTTCTTCCATTCCACACTTCATATGGAGTGGTTCCATCTAGTGACTTAGATGGAAGTCTATTTATGAGATATGTGGCTGTAGACACAGCCTCTGCCCATAGGTAGTTTGGCAATCCCTTTTCGTTGAGCATGGACCTTGCAGCCTCGACAATAGCTCTATTCCTCCTCTCTGCTACACCATTCAGTTTGGGTGTATACCTTGTAGTGACTTCCCTTTTAATGCCTCTTTCATGCAAGAAGGCATCAAATTCAGAAGAGAAGTATTCTCCTCCACCATCTGACCTGAGTCATTTCAAAGTCCTACCTGTTTGGTTTTCAACAAGAGCAATATACTTCTTAAAGCAATTAAACACTTCATCCTTGTGCTTCATGAAAAACAGAATGGTCCACCTGCTACAATCATCTATGAAAGACACATAATATCTTGAGCCTGATATAGATGGCTCCTTACTTGGACCCCACACATCCGTGTGCACTAGATCCAAAGGATTTTGATGCATATATCCTTTCTTATTGAAAGGTTGTCTATGAGCCTTGTCGAGTTGACAAACTTCACACTTATAAATCATGTGTTGCCTTGTGATATTAGGCAAACCAAGTACACTTTGGTCCCTGCAAATCTGTTTGAGTGTCCTCTGACCAATGTGAGCAAGACTTTTGTGCCATATCTCCAACTCTGTTAGAGTTTGAGATCCATAGCTAAACAAAGCTATGTTCTTTGTATCTTCCACTTCAAAAGTGAAGAGCCTTCCTATCTTTTCTCCTTTGGCAATCCTTCCAAAGCCTTGCCTTGGGTCTTCAACATATGCTCCAAATTGGTTGAATCTAACCTGCAATCCTTTTTCAACAATCTGTCCAACACTTATTAAATTTTTTGTAATTGTAGGGACATACAAGACTTTGCTTAAGAGGTTCATATTCCCATCTGATGTCTTCACATTACCTATCTTCTCCACTGAGTGCTTTGTATCATCTCTTGTCTGCACTTCATGCTTGTTATGAGGATCTTCCAAATCAGAAAGTAAAGCCACATTTCCTGCTACATGGTTCGAGCATCCTGAATCAATGTAAAATATGTGATCATCATCCTTACCCTTCTTCGCTGATAGATTCATAATCAATAATGAATCTTCTTGACTTTGGTCCTCTGCATAGTTATTGTAATCTCTTCTTCCTCTATGGCCACTTTGATAGTTGTTGTTGTTGTTGTTGTTGTAATTGTTATTGTAGTAGTTGTTGTTGTTGTAGCCTCCATTGTATCTACCTCTATTTGATCCATAGCCACCTCTATTGAATCCTCTTCCTCTTGAGTTCCTCAGGTTCCTGAAACATTCTTCAGTAGTATGGTTAAATAAGCCACATATGTTGCAAGGTTAAGATGATTGGAATCTCCCCCTGCCTTGCTTTCCACCTCTGCCTCTTCCTCTAGCTCTTCCTCTACCTGCAAAGTTTGCTTGGAAAGAGCTTCCTTCATCTTCATTCTTCCTATTCTTTGACTTGTCCTTGACCTTAGCTTTATCAGAATATAAGGCAGAAGTTTGATTACTTCTTGAGGACTCACCACCTTTGCTAATCTTTGCTTCATGAGTGAAGAGTTGGCCCATGAGTGTGTTGAGGTCGGGTACATGCATATCCCTGTATAAATCCATGGCTGTTGTGAATGACTCCCACTTGTCCTCTGCTTTGATTCCATTCATGATTTGTCTTATGATTTTCTCCTCTTCAATTACCTCTCCAATGCTTCCAAGTTGGTCAAAAATCTCCTTCATCTTTGTGACATAATCAGTCACATTTTTCTTCGGGCTTTTCTTCATTGTTGTGAACTCCATCCACAATTGGTTCTTCCTTGCTCGAGTGTTGGAAGAGAAGAAAGAAGCAAGTGCATTCCAGGTCTCTCTTGATGTCTTGCATCCCTTGACATGAGGTAAAAGAAAATCAGAGATTGAGTTTAGAATATAGGACCTTGCAAGTGCATCCTTCGAACACCAATTTGAAAGTCCTTCCACTTCTTCATGTGATGGTTGCCCTTTGTTCCTCATGGTTGGCATTGCTTCATCTCCGGATATGAATCCATATAGATTCCTCCCTTGAAGGTAAGCCTCCATCCTTAGAGACCATGCCGGATAGTTTTTTCGATCCAATTTGTCAATTGTTGATGGAAATCCATCTCCCATGTTGCTTGACTATGCTCTGATACCACTGTGAAGAGAGATGGTGGATGCAATCCAAAGATGAGTAGGTGCTGCTACAACTAGCTTCACACCAGCCAACTAAGACTTCAGAGTTGATTAGTAGACCCTTTGAGCTTCCTAAATCCACCAAAATATCAGCCAAGTACTTTGGAACATGTATTCCAAAAGTTTAAGTCAAGACAGACAAGTTGCGAAATGACTAGCTCCCAAAACTTGCTATTTTTTGACATACACCTGCTAGAAAAAATGAACAGTGCTCTCAACCTAAAATGAACTAGAAAACTTCCTTTTGGGCATAGCAAATAGACTTAGCAAGCTTCCCAATACAAGTTAAAACACTTCAAATGATGGACTGAGCATTGAGAACAAGTTTCAACAATTTCTGGAACATCCCCACAATTCTCGAGGCTTTGCAGAGATAGACCAGTAAGCAGTAAAATGCAGATATCTCCAAAATTATAAATCCAATGACCTTGAACATTTACATGCACACAGTAGACAGTATGCGCTATCCAACGCAAGTTAAATCAATAAAAAAGGTTTAGTAGAACTCGAGATATGACCTTCTGAAGGTAGTGCTCTGAGTGAGTATAGCAGAGAACAAAACAGAGAGGTAGATGATAATAAATGTATAGATTCACATATGATTACAACCACATTGGCAATGAATCTTTGCACAATGGGAGTAGAATGATAGAGCTATGGAGTAAGCTCTTCAATCTCTACAAAATGACATCAAGTGGTCATGTACAAGGCTTGCTAATCGCCTCTTCCTTCTTGCTCTTTTTATAGCTATTCTTGGAGGGAGTTTTGAATTCGAATTCGAATGGCTCCACCTAAAAGTGATCCGCAAAGTTAGGAGAGATTCCCTTAGCTCTAAATTTCATGGTTTTAGGTAGTTAGAGCCACGAATTTGCTTTTACATCATGGATGAGGTAAGCCATCATTTTCCTTTTTTCTTTTTCCATTTACAAGAGATAAAATGTACTCTTTTACAAGAGGTGTTCACATGACTACTCATGTGACTTACAAATGAGGATAATATCAAATATATCAAGCATGTAGGCTTGGGTAAAATGCACCAACAGATAATACGACCGATGCAAGCGATAGGGGCAATCCAAAATTCTCTGATTCCCTATATCGCTTGTATCGGTCGTGTCCTCTTAATTCTTTATATCCTTCTGTATCTTCTCCAATTTAAACTTTCCAACAGGAATGAAGTAAGACACCCACAATGCATTCATATTTGTGACACGAACAAATTTAATTGGACCATGCAATGAACTTTTGTTTAACTCTCAAGAGGTTCAATACAACTGTATATTTCTCAAGCATATACATATTGTAAAGGCAAATAAATATGGTTACAATGACCATCTTCCAGATGAAGATTGGCATAAATACATACAATTTACACATAAATAAATCTTCTAACCTATGTTGTTTTTATAATAGATTTCAATCTAAGACTCAAAAATGATTCAACCCTTTCTATCCTTTTTGGAGCCCTGTTTTCTCTGTTGCTTCTTTCCCTTTTTGGAGCTTTCAACTTGAATCTTTTTGTTGTTCCCATGCTTTAATGGTGAGTGAAGAGGAAGCCCTTTCTTTTTATCTTCAGACTTTTTTTTATCAGGTGGAGGGGGTGGAGGTGAGTCTGGATCATATGGGCAGATTGCATGTTTCATGATGCCTTTAATTGCTCTCTCTCTGATCAAGATGATCCATGCATCTGGGTAGTCTGATAAATTCTATTCAAGACTATACAACCTTCTTTCCAAGAATCTTGCAGCATTTGCAATCACTCTCCAGCCACATGATGTTGAGTCTCTCTACAATGGCACATGAATTTGTATCTACGTGTAAATATACTTTCTTAAATGAAACAAATATCTTTCCAAAATGAAGACGAATACTTACTTTTCAATATATGGGTAGATAACACATTCTACCTCTTCTGTAAAATCCTATAGAAAGGACTTGGCATCACCATGTTTATGCAAAAAACACTCTGTCACCAGAGGATCTAAAATAAATACTTTTCTTTGAACCGCTTCCTCACATTGTTGAAGAAGAACCCTACAAATAAAGAATTAAAAATTCAGTTACGGAACTAGAAAAATAAGCAAAACAAAAGCATTTTAAGGCCTCTAGATATACGTGAGTGAAATGTTGACCACACTATCTGATATTTCAACATGAAGCTCCCTCAACATTTTGTTGTCTTCAAGTCTAATGTCAAGAAACCAATCTTTTTGCCATCGCATTGCAACATTAACTATTATCTGCCCATCTCCTTTCTTGAGGAGCTCTTTATTTGCTTTCTATAACTCTTGAATCTCGGTTAATACTTTCCTCTATAAATAATCCCTGCTTTTTCCTCTCCTCCTCACTATTTGCTGCAGTTCTAGTTTCATGATCATGAGTGACCAGAGGGTTGATCTCTTCAATGACAATTGTTGTTTTGGGTGCTCGAGCTAGAGGTATATTTAAAATATCGAAGAATTTCTGATCATGCTGATCAATAGGAACCATAGCTTTATCAAATTTATATCTTATTCTTGAAACAATAACATAATCCTTCGCTATTAGTGTTACCCTATGAGAATGAGCAGCACATAAATAGGCATCATTCATAAAATCAATAGCAAAGTCCTCTGCAGCTTCTTGCAGGCATAGCAGTGCTTGAGTTTGCCACCTCACATTGACAAAGGATGAGTTCTTCATCAAAGAATAGAGGTTGGCTGAGATCTGCTTGACAACTCTCATAAATGGAAGTCTAGGGATCAACAATCCCACAGACTTTTCAGCTCTTCTAACTTCCCTCAAGGACTTTACATGGTACTTGACCCTTTTTTTTTGAAGGCTTGTCTGGCAAATTGGCTTGAACCTTCAGGGGATTTTGCTCACGGACATTTTCTCCCTAGGCATTTTGTTCTTGGGCATTTTGATCCTGACCCTTAGGGTACAACTTCCTTGTTGTCTTTTTGGTCCTAGCCATACTCTGCACAAAATAAGAGTCTTTAGGCAAGGAATTAGGAAAAGTGGAAACTTACTCTCAAAAAGCTATGATCAATGACTCTTTCCACTGTCAAAAAATTATGATCAATGACTCTTTCCACTGTCAAAACTTACTCTCAAAAAGATATGATCAATGACTCTTTCCACTATCAGAGACACGACTAATGCAAGCGATAGGAGTCATCCGGAAATGCCTAGATTTCCCTGATCGCTTGCATTAGTCGTCCTTGAATTCATCATCAAATATCAATCAAATATATCTTACAATGCAAAATACTCAACTATCACTAAGAAAAACATAATTTGAAAGCTATGATCAATGACTCTTTCCACTGTGAGAGACACGACCGATCCTAGCGATATGAGTCATCCGTAAATGCTCGGATGTCCCTAATTGCTTGCATCGGTCATCCCTGAATTCATCATCATATTTCAATAAATACATGTTAAAATAAAGGTAAAAATGTGTAATACTCAAGCATCACTAAGGAAACCAAAATTTGCAAGCTATGATCAAGGACTCGATGCCATTTAAGAAACATGACCGATCCAAGCGATAAGGGTTATCCAAAAATCTCGGATGTACCATGATCGCTTGGATCGGTCGTGTCCATATTACCTAATGCAGAGAGCGCTCTCTATAGAAATTATGAAGAAGCATCTTGAAAACTTGGTGGCAATGGAACCTCGACGCTTGGCAAGTGTTGACAAAAAAGAATGAAAGAAATGAATAGGGAAGCTTAAATAGGTCCCAGAACTGAGTTGACCATTGGTGCCATATGGCATGCCACGATTGCTCCACATCATATAGCCGTTGCGAATTCCAACATCTTTTGCCATGTGGCATGATTTGATTGGTCCATGTCATCTATCTATTGCATTGGCCAACATACTCTTTGCCACGTGGCACTCTGTGATTGGTCCACATTAGTCGATCGTTACTTCTTCCCTCCTCGCCTATAAATAGCTACTTTCTTCACAAACTCAAATTTTGAACCTTCAGAGAATTTGTCTCATTTACATGCGTATTTTTCTTTTGTCCTTGACACGACCGATACAAGTGATTTTCCCCGTTTGACCTACGTTGACTCGCTTTAGTCGCTTGCATCGGTTGTGTTCTACTAATAGACATACAGGAGAAGCTGCAGCTAAGATGGAGGGAATGAATGAGATCCTTAGTGTCTCTCCATCAGAGAAACTTCTTGATTTCATGGTTCAAGAGGGTTTAACTGTAGATTATTTTCCTGATGCAATGATAATATTCAGCCCCAAAATTGATTTTGAAAAACTCCTAGAGAAATCGAAAAGTTTTCTTAAGGATGAGTGGGAGATTTTCTTGGGGTTGATCAATGGAAGGATCCTTTCTATTTCTCAGAAAACCTATGTCCATCCTCACATCTTTGGGAAGGATCCAATAGATTGGGCAAAAATCACAAGAAAATGCAAAAGGATATCCCCTTTGCCAGGGAAGCTTGATTTATGCCTAGAGCATGAAAAGGACTGTTGCTTGCTCCCTTAAAACATTGCCTTCTTGATATGGCTTGATCCTATCTCAGTTGAAAAGGAGGAAAATGTTCATGTTGAAGACGAGCCTTTCTTAGAGCTGACACTTGAGGGAAGCTCAAAAACTATGAAAGGTGTCATGGAGATTGTTGAGGAGATCAATCTCCAAGCAGAAGAAGAGCAGGTCAAAGGTTTTGATGTAGCCACTTTTAAAGCAGAAACTGCAATAAGGGAGCCAATTGAAGAAGTTCAAGTGTTTGAGAAGTCCCTACTTCTCCCAAATCTACCTTTTTACTTTATCTTTGAAAAAGAGTTTATACCTCTATTTTACATTGAGGAACTTTTCAATCTAAGGGAGGACTACTGCAGTGGCTTGGGACTTTAATTTCCATTGGGCCTTATTGCTTGCATCAGTCGTGTTCGGACTTGAAGAGGAAGATGAGGTCAAGGTATGTAGTAAAATATATTCTCATGATTTTAAGGCTAAGGAGATGAGATGCCACAATTGGTTTTCTCCAAGGTCTCCATTTACACTAAGTCGATCACGACCGATGCAAGTGATAAGGCCCATCATATATTTTCCATTGGGCCTTATTGCTTGCATTGGTCGTGCTTGGACTTGAGGAAGATGACGTCAAGGTATACAATTAACTATATTCTCAAGAATTTGAGGTTAAGGATATGAGATGGGACTGATGCAAAATCTCTATCTTGTGTCAGATTTGTCCAAATATTCGATGGACCTTATCGCTTGCATCGGTCGTGTTTGGACTTGACGAAGATGACGTCAAGGTATATAGTTAACTATATTCTCAAGAATTTTAGGTTAAGGATATGAGATGGGACCAATGCAAAATCTCTATCTTGTGTCAGATTTGTCCAAGTTCTCCATTAGAAGTGTCAGAAATCGATCACGACCGATGCAAGCGATAAGGCCCATCGGATTTTTTCCATTGGGCCTTATCGCTTGTATCGGTCCTGTCTAGGAGTTGCATGCAGCATTGATAATAGATATCTGGCTTGTAAGAATTCCGTTCATTCATCAAATATTATATGTTTCTAGGTAGTTTGCAAAGAGATATTGATGACGACCGATGCAAGCGATAACGACTGTCTGAATTTCTCTAAAGACCCTAATTGCTTGCATCAGTTGTCTCTTGCTTTTTTTCTAATTATTTCAAGTTACTTCTTATGATCCTAAAGTGTGCTTGCACTTCATCTAACCTTGTTTTTCATTTTTACCACAGTTAACTTTATTGGATGAAGACAATTACCTTGGCAGGGGAAAGGGAACAAGAAAAGCCATAGAAGAGAAAGGAAAAGCAAAGGTGGATATTCATTCTATTATCCACTATCTTCCAAACTTGAAACCAGACACTTTTTGTGTTATTCACAAGCACTATAGTGAGGAGCCAGACTTTGCATTGTTCTGCTTGAGGACTCTATCAAAATACATGGGTTTTACTCCAATACCCTTTAATGTTTTCAGAGTTTTGCTGCTTGAAAGAGCAACTGCATTCATAATTTTTGGATATGCCCCAGGACTCAATACTTCAAGAGCAGGGTACTTTCTTTGTTATTCAAGCTATGCAATGGTTGTAGGGGTATCAGATTTAAAAAGCATTGTTGGATACAAGAGAAAAGAGTTCCTCAAATATAGAGGTGATTTGCGAGAGCCAAGCTCTTTAAAGAGGCTCAAGGAATGACCTGATTTTTTCAAATTCTATATCTCAACAAATGTACATATACAGAAATTGCCCAATGTGATATAAGACATTGCAAATTTTTTTGGTGTAATTGATCCATGGCCTAATATTATTTTTTATTGATTCTTTGGTCAAAGTCATCTGATGGTAATAGACATATTTCTTTTCAAAGCTTAATACATCATGAAATGTACATACATGACATCTTTATTTCTCAAAGAAATAAAAGACATTGCAAATATTAAAGCTCTGTTTGAAATGTTGTCTTTTTCATTTTGTGATATTGATACATGATGATTTTGTTTGGTGATAGCCATATCCTTTTGATTATATTTGGCATGAGGTCCTTTGTAATTGTCTTCTAAAGAACCAATCAAAAAGCTCTCTGAAGGCATTGCTCTTTGTTACTCCTCCTCCTCCTTTCCTTGTACACCTAAAGAAGCTTGTCCTTGCTTGATAATGAGATTTTTCCATGCCTTGGGTGTTCCACATGGCAAGTGGTTCTTTTTCTGCAAAGAATACACCATGCACAAGAACAATATGCTAGAAGAGCAAAAGAATCTCATTGGATCTTTATTTCAATTAAAAATAAATAAATTGAATAAAATATCTTTGGAGCTCACCAAGTAGTATGTTGTGTCTTTGGCACCCCATGCCTTTATGATGGTTTCTATAAGCTCTGTGGTCACCTTTCTGAAATCTGTCACATAACTTTTTGATGTTACCTGCTACCTCATGATCTTAAAAAGATTATCTAGTTTGACCCACACCTCCATTCTCTTTTTTGCTATTTCTGGTTTGCTTTTTATATTAGTCGTGACCTCACAAAATTTCTTCTAACAATTCCACATGGCATTTAGTTGTTTGTCATCATGCTTGTTGAAGAATCTCCTTGCTTTTGCACCTCCCATTGAGACATCCTGTAGTATGTCACCTATATTTTGTGAAAGATTTGGATCTTTTCTTAGATGAACATCACCACCATGAAATCCCATTTTTGAAAGAAGACATTCACATTTTTTAATGCATTCATCTGCAAGAGTTGTAGGCTTGATAGAATATGCATAATCCAAGTGAAGACGGACCAACTTGTCAATGATTCTTAACTTTGCATGTAGTGTACATATGTGTACATTTGTCAATGCTATTGGAAGTATGGGATCCGAAATCATTGAAAAAGATGAGTAGTTATGAAGAATAACATTTTGTCTGGAAGGAGCCTCTCAACCTCAGCTTTAGCAATCCATCCATTTGTGCCTGGGCTTTGCATGCAGTACAAGCAAGGGTACTTAGAATTGGCTCCCCCACTTATAACAAACATGCATTTGAGTGTCTTTAGGTCTCCACTCAAATGCCACTCAACTTGAAAGTTCCCGTAGTCTTTGACATTCAACAATTCTCTTGCATGATGCCTTTGGATAACATTTGGAATGTTTGTCTGTGAGAATAACCATTTAAGTGTTTTATGGCTCTCACATGGAACTTGAGCAATGCCAACCCACCATAACTCCATTTCTTATTATACTTTGAGAGATGGAGTATCCAATTTCCCAAGGCTATAGTCCAAAGCCTTGTTCATCAGTGCAATACTTATTCTCTCCATCTTTTGATGTTTTTTAAGCTCAGCTTCATCAAGTTTGATTACAAATTTCAATAGACCAGAAAATTCATGCTCTTTTATATCATAGAACTGAACCATGTATGTTTGAAGTTTTATAACATCTATCCTTATGTCGTTAAATGCATTGTAAGTGAAATGTAACTTTTGTTTTCCTACTTTGTAAGGCATGTTACCATGAATATATTTATATTCACCAAATACTGATGTGATCTTCTTATTCAAGCAGAGCCGAAACTTTCCTACATGATGGGGTCTAGGCAATCCAAAACTTCTAACTTTGTTAAATTTTAAAAATTCACACCAAACTTTTGAAATTGCTCTATAACCTTTCCTACTCACTCCGACACTATCACAAATCTTCTGAATTTGAGATGGTTCTAGTAAAAGATTCATTTCTTTGATGAGTTTTTGAAAAACAAAGCATTTCAAGCATGTATTTTCATTCAGTTTCAATAGTCTTAAAACATCATTTTGACTCAAAATTTCATTACAAAAATGTACGCGCTCAAAACTGCTCGACATATTGAAACCTAACACATTTGTCACATGATCTCTAACAATTTTCATTCTTTTCTTTTTGTGGCCAGATTTTTCAGTCAAATCTAAAAAAGGTTTTACTCGTTTTGACTGCATTCTCAAACCTATAGGAGTTTCTTTCATTTTTTTAAAAGACTCTAACTGAGAAGATAAAGTGGATAATTTGTTTTCTAGCTCCCTCATATGTAAATCCTTCTAGTGTAGTGTGTTTTGTAAACAGTTTATGTATTGTACATAATTCCTTGAAATATCCTAGAGCCTTGAACAATAGCCTTGTAAACCATCCTCACCATCTCCTACAAATCTAATCAGATCATGAAGATTATGAAAAGGGGGGTACCTTCCAGTTTGTGGATCAATTGGATAAACAGATCCATCCCTCCATATGTTGATATGTTTCTTGCCTTCCTTTCGCAATCCATCTAGTTTAGGAGGATGAAGAGCCCTTCGGAATACTTTTCTTGTCGTCACATATTCCTGACTAATTGCAATGTTGATATGGAACTTTTCACAATGATTTTGATTGTTTGAAAGCTCAACAAGAGTATTTGGGTTAACGGTCTCCATGGTCTCCTATGAAAAATGACCGGCAAGTGTCTAAAATGACGTGAAAGAGAGAAACAGACCTGCTATGAAAAGTAGAGTAAAAAAGCACAAAACATCATCAGCACACATTATATAGATCCGTGAACAAGAGGAAAATTTGAATTTTGATCAGTGCCCGGTGAGCACAAACTTCAAGGCGTAGGATATCACGCAAACTTTTCATGATTATCATACGAGTTTCTCTCTCTTCAAAATTTGCATAAGATACATTTTAAATGAACTTCTGCGGAATTTCTTAAATGATTTGAAAACTTTAATCGAGATTAATCACAACTAATTGAAATCCTTACACAGCCCTTTTTGGGCCGTTTTTTGCCCTAATGCTTCATTAGTAGAGATTCCATTCTTGGGCACTATATGTCCCAATATCTTTCCTAGTCTCACCATGAAAACACATTCTGCATATTCAGACATACTCTGTATTTTCTTCATTTGTCAAATATTTTTCTTAATTCAGGTATGTGGGCAATGCATTGAGAAGCGTATGTACATAAATTATCCACATAGACTTCAATTATCTTCCTAAGGAATTCTTTGAACACATGAAAAATTAGTCTTTGAAAAGTTGTTGGGGCATTAGTTAGAGCAAATGGCATAACCCTAAATGCATATATCCCCCAATCTATAGCAAAATTAGTCTTATTTTGGTCTTTAGTGGCAATTGCTACTTGTATATAAACGAAAAACCCATCAAGGAAGCTCTAAACTTCCTTGCATGCTACCTTTTCCAAAAGATGGTTTCGGTGTCTTTGATCTCATATATAAATCTATTTGCCAACAATTTTTCTATTTCATCTTTAATTTTGACAAAATATACATCATTTTATGTATATTGTTTTTGTTTAGAGGGTTTTGCATTAAGTGACATCCGAGTTCTATAAGCACATGCTGAAGGATCTACCGCTTTGAGGTCTTTGTAGGTCCAAGCAAACACGTCCCTATATTCTAGAATTAACTCTATGCATTCTTCTTCCTCCCCTAAGGACACATCCTTGCCTATGTAAGTGCATCTCTCTTCATCTCCTTTTAGGGTTACTATTACCTTCTTTGTTTGTTCTTTGTTATCATATGCGATTCCATCCGATGCCTCTCTCTTAGGCATTTGAATATATATTTTTTTCCTCCACTTCACATCCTTCACTTTAAAGTGTTCATTTGGTAAGTTTTCATCCTCCATTTCATTGGTTTCCCTTCTAGAGTTTGTGTGATATTCTTTTATGGAGAATAGTTTTTTATTTTCCATGGCATCCTCCTATTCTACTTCTTTTAGGTATTCTTCTTCTGAGTCAAACTCACGTCCATTTCTATGGTTTCATAGTCCTCTTTCCAATCCTTTTCAATTATTTTGCCTTCTTTAGCCACATAAATTATAACCATGTACAAGCTTAAGTCGTATGCTTCTTCAGCCATAGGCTCATTTATGGTCAACACTTCTTTATTTACACACACATTGAGTGTTGCTAGGATCTCCATCCATCCATGTGGTTTGAATGCTTCATTGGGAAATATTTGTGACATGTAGGTTGATCTTCTATTGTTCTATGTCTCTCATGTCTTGTTTGCCAATACTCTAATCTATTGGCCTCCTCTCCTTTAGCTGCATTGCAAATCCATAGTTGAATGTCTTCATTTATCCGAGGTTGGTCACTAGATCCAACACTATGGATTGACACATCCTCCTCCTCCTTATGTACATGATTCCATTGAAGGGGTGGAATGTCTCTATATGCAAATTTTTGGTTATTTATTTTAGTCCTTGTGCCTTGGTGTTGGAGATACAAAGCATCTCATCCCCAATGTTGAACTACCTTTAGCTATCGCATGAATAGACTACCTAGGATCATCTCATAATTCCTCACCTTGCCAAATTGGCATATAGCTAATGTTTGTTCAAATTCTACTCCACATGTTGTCATAATTACATTTTCAAGGAGTTCAAAAGGCTGTTCTACATGACCATGTGCTAGTTGTAGCTTCATTCTAGTCAGTTGCAGAGCTAGTCTTTCCCATTTCTCCCAAATTTCCTTGGTTGTTATCCCTACTCCCACTCCTATATCTAGAATGGCTTTGGTCACATATCCTTGAAATGTGACTGGATGACATGTATTTCCTTATCCTCATCACTAAAAGATCTAACTTTATTGGTTGGTATCTTGACGGTTAGTGCTTTCTCTAGCTTTTCTTCCTTGACACGTATGTTTTGTTCATCCAAATTTAGTTGATTAGCTAGTCTCTTTCATAGATGTGGCTTGACTTGCAAAAGTTCTTCTAGGGTTATTGAGCATTGAGCTTTAGTTTTTTTTCAAATTCTCTAATGTGGTTGATGTTTCTTGTGAGAATTCCTTGCCTCTTATTATTAGGGCATACAAAAATTTGGATTTTTGTTCATATGCACCCATATAATTAGGAAGAAGTCAGACTAATTGCTTCCTCCCTATCTTGATCCAGATTGGATAGCTCTTCATAGTATTCTTCTAGCTCCATCCTAGGCAGGTTCCTAGAAGCATCTAGTTCTTCAAACGGAGGGACATCCTCCTCAGTCTTCTTCCATCTCTCTTCTTGCACTTTGGCCCACAAATCATGTGACCAGTTTGCTTCCATTTCGAGAATCAGAGTCTATTTCTATGGTCTCAAAACCTAATTCTCCTTCAATCTCCTTAGTTTGTTCTAGTTTCCTCTATTTTGAATTATGGTTTTCTAAACATCCCTAGAATTTTTCTTTTGGGATTCTCATTTCAAGAAGACTTGGTATTGCTTCTTCTAGCATATTCTCAATAATTTCAATTAATTTCTTACATATTTCCTATCTTTCCTTCTCAAGGTCTACTCTTGGGTAACTCTTATCTATTGCTCTAGAAAAGTCCTATCCGAATTCTGTATTGATGAGATTTAACCATATTTTGAAGCCATTAGGCATATGATAAGCTAGAATTGGTCTTGGGTGCTCCTTTGTTTGGATTTCCTTCACCACATTTGTGTTTTGATTTGCTAGACAATTTGGCTTAGGGTTGGGGTCTTCTATTGTTTTTTCCTTCTCTTCAACCAATTTTTTCAACCACATGTTTTCATGAAGTCCAAACAAGAGATGACACATGGCATCCAATTGAGATTCGAGAAGATAGGTAATGTGAATACTCTAGATGGTAATATGAACCTAGGAAGCAAAGTATTATATGTACCAAGTGTGAACCTCATTAGTGTGGGTCAAATTATTGAGAAGGATTTTAGGTCAAATTCACAAAGAATGGAGCATTTTGTTGAGCACGGATTCAAGAGGATAGCAAGAGGAGGAAAAATTAGATAGATTATTTACCTTTGAGCTACATGATATTAGAAATATTGCCTCATTCAACTATGGTAGCCAAACTCTATCATAATTAGAAATTTGGCACAAAAGATTAGCTCATAATGAAATAGCCCCCAAGAAAATCAATTGGGATCAGAGTGTAGTTGGTCTACCAAATATATCTAAGAAACACATGATTTATAAATGCAGTACTTGTCAGTTTGGTAAGTTCACACAGGCAACCCTTCACAAAGAAAGACTACATCCATGGAGATCTATTAGAGCTAGTCCATACAGATGTATGGGGAACAAGCAAGAAGCCTTCAATTTCTAGATCTAGGTACTATGTGTGATTCATTGATGATTGTAGAAAATGGACCATATTGTACTTTCTGAAGCATAAGGATGAAGTATTTTCATGTTTTACTTCTCCCATGACTTTGATTCCTATTGCCAAGAAAGAGGAATTAAGAGAGAGATACTATGAGGTATACACCAAAGCAAAATGGAATGGTAGAGAGAAGAAATTGAACAATTGTGGAGGTTACAAGGTCTGGTAAATGAGAAGAAATCACCCAACTACTTGTGGGCAGAGGTTGTATCTACCACCATATATTTGATCAATAATATCCCATCAAAATCATTTGATGGCATGATACAATATGAAGCAAGAAATGGGAGAAGACCTACCCTTGATCATTGCAGAATCTTTGGGTGCATAGCATATGCACACATACCTTCACAAATCAGAGGAAAATTGGATCCAAAGGTAGATAATTGCATCTTCATTGGTTATGACGTTAATTGAAAAGGTTGTAGGCTATATAATACAAGCAAAAAAAAAGGCTTTATTGTAAGTAGAGATGTTATGTTTGATGAAAATATATCTTGGCTTGAAGATGATTATAGGAAAATAAACTTCCCCATGATATAGAGAAAGACTTTCTGACATTATCAAAGAAGAATTAGCTTACACTTGAAGCATCGAGTGATTAAGATAATGATCAGAAGACTCCAAGAAGGGAAATCAATTCTTGGAACTCTAAAGGCAAAGCCAAAATATAGGAGTTGAGAGATGTTAGAAAATCATCTCAACAAGCTATAAGAAGATGTACTAGAGAGAAAGGGAAGCTAGAAAGGTATGGATATGGTACCTCTTTGTTCACTACAAATTCAATATATATTGCATTGGATTCAAACTCGAAAGAACCTTCTACCTATTAAGAAGCCAAGGATAAGCGAGAGTGGAGAAGTGCCATGAAAGAAGAAATAGAAGATTTACAAGAAAATCAAACTTGGGAGTTGGTACCTAAGACTCCATCTATGAAAGTAATTGGTTCAAGGTGGATATATAAGGTAAATAATAATTCTGATGTTTCAATTAATAGGTACAAAGCAAGGCTTGTGGCCAAGAGGTTTGCACAAACCCAAGGTATTATTATGAAGAAATATTTTTACCTATTGAAAAAATGCCTACTATTAGGGTACCCATGAGTGTTGCATCTTGCAAGAACTAGAAGATATATCAAATGGATGTTAAAAATGATTTCCTAAATGGTTGGATATCAGAGGAAGTACATATGGATCACACTCTTGGTTTTGAAGATCAATTATACCCTGAACATGTGTGCAAGCTAAGAAAAGCAATGTATGGCTTAAACCAAGCTCCTAGAGCTTGGAACCATGGACTTGTTACTTACTTGCAGGATAAAGGTTCTAATGTAAGAAATGTAGATCCTTCCCTATTCATTAAGAAGAATCATTTAGAGGTCATATACTTATGTGTATATGTTGATGTTATAATCATTATAGGTAATGATACTAAAGGAATTAGAAAGATTAAAGCTCAAATGAAGGAAGAGTTCAAGATCAATGATCTTGGCTTGCTCACATACTTCCTAGGCTTTGAACTAGTATATACAGAGAAAGGTATGCTCCTCACACAAAGGAAATACATTAGAGATATGCTCTCTAAATTTAAAATGGAAAATACAAAGGTTGCAGGTACTCCCATGGAGGTAAATTTCAAGTTAAGTGCTCATTAACTAGAGTAGATATTTGTTATGGATTAAGGATGTTGAGTCAATTCATGCATACTCCAAGGAAGCCTCACAGGGAAGCAACCAAGAGAATCCTAAAGTATTTAAAAGGCACAATCAATGAAGGACTATACAATCCCTATTCATATGATATAGATGTTAAAATCGTCTCTAATGTATATTGGGAAGGCTCTAAAGATGATAAGAGCAGCACCTCTGGATACCCTACTTTTTCAAGTACAAAGTTAATCTCATGGTCTTCAAAGAAGCAACCCGGAGTGGCTCTTTCATCAATAGAAGAAGAGTATAGAGGACTTGCAAATGCTACACAAGAAGCTACGTCCATCAGAACTCTATATTCTGATTTAGGGTTGAACACTTCTACTTCACATATATTTGGAGATAATGGTAGCTCATTACATCTTGTTGCTAACCCAATCTATCATGCCAAGGCTAAACATATAGGACTACATCATCATTATGTTAGAGAAAAAATTATGAGTAAGGAGATTCAACTCTCATATATATCAACTCATCAATAATGTACAAATATGATGACAACGGCCTTAGATGGAAGCAAATTAAACACATTCAAATCAATGATTGGATTATAGGAAATCTTGAAGGATTGAAGATTCGAGCATCTTAGGCTTGAAGGGGAGCTATTGGCATATTTATCAAGCCTAGGAGCATTGTTAAAGATGAAGAACTACACATACATTTGTCTCCTCACATAGAGACCTACATATAAAATTATGCTTGTCAATTTCATTGTATTTATCTTAGATAAATGTAGATGTCAAACAAAAGAAAGAATCTCCTAAATTTAGGAGGGTAAAAACATGACCCATTTGGTAGAAAGAATCAAATCACTTCCATCTCTAAAGTCTAGGATCACTTTTAGGTGAGAAGATTAAAAAGTCAAATTTATACAATGTCTATCAATACACATGATTTTAATTGGGGTATAGTAGAGCAATTTTGAGCGGATTTAAGCTACATCATTGAGCATATATTGACTCAATTTATCTATGTGTAGTCCACTACACTCCTTTTCTATCTACTGTCTCCCTCATCATCTTCATCCTTAAAGTCAGTTTGTGAAATTGACTCTCGTATGTACACTCATGCATTTTCTATATTTTAACTTGTGTTAGTTGTATTGGAGTGTCTAGTATTTATATGTCAAATTTCATGAAGTTTGAATTAGTAGAACTTGAGATATAGAACTGAGAAGGTGATTGCATCTACATATTTTCTAGATCCTTAAAAGTCCAGATGATGCCTTTGACTTGCTTAACTCACTTCTCCTTGTATGGTGCAACTAACCAAGTTATGAAATAACTTGGTTTAGATAGATATACGCTTCTATTATGTGTCTAGAAATGCTCTTTGGTCAATACATAGGAGCTTGTGAGCTCTGAGCATAAACTCAGACCCTCTTTTTCCAAAAATAAAAGGTTCTTCACACTTCTTGCATATAAAAGTTATCTATTTTGATGAAAAGATTTGAGAGTGATGCTTTAAAGGACTTGGTGGTTTGATATATGCAGCATTATGAAGCTAAAGAAGTATACTAAGCATCTCTTAAGCTAGATTGATAGGTGTAGATAAATTTTCTTACACCACCACCTTATCTCTAGAATAAACACATCATCTCCACAAAATCACTAGCCACAAGCCTTACAACAGGATAAACCAGTTGAACAATTAGAGTCAACTGAATTAGGAGAGCCTCGTAAGAGAAAAAAAAGAACAGGAAGGATACTAGGGAGAAGGCCAATTGTAAGTGGGCTAGAAAGTTATCTGAACTAAACAAAATCCCAAGAGATGAAAACATAAAAATAGAAGACATTGCATCTCAAAATCCCTTGCATTCCGTAACTCCATCCACTCCACTTCATCCCACCCCACAGCTTATTGTGAATAGACCACAATTAGGGTCTCTTCTCATAGATCCAACCCTAGGAGGCTTGTACATTATGTTCAAAACCTACCATGCTCGACTTCAAGAAGGGCCAACATCTGCAAATAAGAGTTACCCTAGAGTAGATTTAGAGATTGAATAGACAAAAATTTGCATGAAAATGGTAGAACTGGCTCTGGTTATGGTCAAGGCCAATCAATTGTTCAATTGGACAAATTCTATCAAACGAGGTTTGCATTTTGAGGGCTTATTAGAAAGACTAGAGAAGTTGGTAAACAAGCTATATGTTTCTTTACCTCCACAAGCTCAACAAGTTTTTGAAAGAGAAAGCTCTAATTCCATGGATGCTAGAACACCCCTTTCAATTCAATAGTACTCCCAAGAGTTCTTGCAAGAAATACAAGAAGAGAAATGGGCCAAGGAGAAGGGTAATCCCCCTCCTATTCCTGAAGTTGATGATCTTCATGATAAATTTCCCAAAGACATTCCATTTATTTATGGAGACCAAGCAGAGCAACAAGAAGATGAAAGATTAGACTTTGAATCTAGTTATTTATAAGAGATGCCACAATTCATAGGCCCATGGGAATATAAAACTCTTCAAATCAGAGCTCCCACAATACTGATAAGAAATGAAGAATTAATGGATCCAAGAAACATTGAAGTCATGAACACTAAGATGTAGTGTCACCCACCTTAGAAGAGTTGCTCAAAGTAAAACTTGAGCTATGGAAACATGTGACAAATCAAGTTCTAGAAATTGGTTCCAATATGTCAAAAGCAGGCTCTAAGCAAAAATTCCTAGACATACCTCTAGAAAAAATAGGAGACATGAGTGACGGTGAAGAAGGTAATAGTTATCTTCCAATCACTTACCAATGTTACACAACCAAAGCTATCTTAGATTCAAGATGATCCATAATGATAGGATCAAAACAAATAGGTAGGCATATGATCCAATGCACAAAACTTGCTTATTTTGGTTGAGACACCTACTCAGAGTTTTGCACGATTCTTTGAGTACAACAAAAATTGATAAAATTCCTTTTGGGGAACTTCAATTAACTTAAAAAGCTATCAATAATGAGTGAAATCATCTAAAATGGTGAACTATATGCAAAGAAATATGTTTAGCAAATCAAGCATCCATCCCAACTTTTACGAGCCTTGATAGTCACAAACCAGTGAGCAGAAATTGATTGAGATATGATGATCACGAGAAGCATTATCAATGAAAATTTGTAGAATTAAAGTAGGCAGTATGCTGGAGCTATCATGCTTTAAATCAAGAGAAATGATACACTACACAGTGAGAAGGAGCTCAGACAAGTTCATTGTTCTGAGTTGTGATAGAGATGTGAGAGTAAGAAGTAATGATCATGTATGAATTAAACCACGTAAAAGTACAATGTCATTGGCAATAAGTCATTGAAAAATGAGTGAGAAATGAGTGAGCTATGAGATGATCTCCTCTTCTCAATGAAAGTACATGGAAAATCATCTTTGAACCTCAAGATACACGTGGGCATTCCATATCCTCTTTTATAGTTTTTGTTGGAGCCAAAGATTTGAATTCAAATTCAAATCTACACCTAAAAGTGACTCCGAAAGCATAGGATTGATTTTCTCTTGACTCAACTACTAAAAGATACGAGATTATATGCTTCCTAACTCCTCGTGGGTTTATTCCACTTTTATAAAGGTAATTATAATCCAAATATACAAGAGGGTGTACATATGAAGCCTTCCAAATGTAATGTCAATACATCAAGCTTATGTGAAGTGATCAAGTATGTAGGCATGGGCTTAATTGCATCAAAAGCTCCCCCTCAAGCCTAACATGCTTGATCTTCATTGTTCCTTGATTTCTTGCTGCCCAATCATCAATTTGAGTGTGTTGATCTTTATTCCATCCATTCCTTTGGTGACTATATCTGCACATTGCAAATGAGTTGATACATAGGATAATTGAATATCCTTACTAAGCAATTTCTCTCTAACATAATGATAGTGCACTTCAATGTGCTTAGTCTTGTCATGGTACACAAGATTAGCAGCCAAATGAAGTGAGCTATTATCTCCAAAGATAATTGGAGTGTAGGAATGTATCTCCAAATCTGCATACAATTGCTTAAACCACATAGCTTCCCGAGTTGCATTTGCCAAACCTTTATATTTTGCTTTTGTGGAAGATAAGGCCACAATTGGTTGCTTCTTGGATGACCTAGATATGAGTTTTGAAGTTGAAAAAGATAGATACCCTGAAGTGCTCCTCCTATCATCCTTGGAGCCAACCCAATCTGCATTAGAATATAACGTTATATCTATGTTAGAAGTAAAGGGGTAGAACCCTCTTTGCATCTTCCATGTGTGGATTCCTTGGTACATGCATGAACTAACTCAATGTAATCACAACATATGCAATATCTACTCTTGTCTAAGACTACCCACAAGTTGTTGATAACCTGTAACAACTTCAAGTATCTCACCTTCATGTGAACTTAGCTTATGGTTAAGCTCCATAGGAATACCTGTTGATATATTTAGGTAGTGATGTGTGTGAACACTCTAGGACCACCCGGGCACTTTTTTCCCTCTTTAGGAGGTTTTTTTCCCCTGGCTTGTATATACGCCTATTGCCCTAATGGGCTACTTATCTTTGTACATTCTCTAGTAATACATTCAGTATTGTGTTTTTGTGCTCCAAGCTTCTTCTTCTTCCTTGTGCTATTCGTGTGCTTCCGCAGATGTCTATCTCCAACAATTGGTATCAGAGCAGGTCCTCGCTTCTTCTAGGGTGCCATCGACACTCCTCCGTTTGCAGTCTCAGATTCGCTCGTTTCGGCCTTCAAATGCACTATCGCAGTGCTTGTGTAGGCTATTTCATCCTTTTGTGCCAAAGGTATATACCAGTTTCTGTTCGCCAGTTTAAGCATCTCGAAGTCTGCTACAAGTCTAGCAGAACTCGTTTGGGCAGTTCCGTTCAACTTTTTGAGATACAGTCAATTTTTTGCATCAAGGTATTTTAGTCACCGGCCATGGTTGAAAGCAGTGATGTATTCCATATGTTGGCCGTTGAGGATAAGTTGGATGGTACCAACTACCCATTATGGGCTTATATGATGCGACATGTACTAGTTGCAAAAGGACTATGGAACATTGTGCAGGGTGTTGAAAGATGTCCTGTTACACCTACGACTACAGGTACTACAAATACAGGTGCTGGAGGTGCTGAAGCTGATGAAGATGGTGTCGAAGATGATATTCCACAGATTCCTGTTCGTGCTACTGTTTCTGTTGCACCTACTACAAAACAGATTCGTTGGGATATGCCCAGGCACATGCATTGATAGCTTTGTCTATCAAACGTGCCATTATTCCTCACATTCGCTCTTGCAGAACAACAAAGGATGCTTGGGATACACTTACCACTTTGTACCAGGCTAGGAATGAGGCTCGTGTTGCTTACCTCCGAAAATAGTTGGAGAGTGAGCACATGAATGAAGGTGATTCTATGGACAATTTTCTTACAAAGATCAAAGACCTGAAGGAACAATTGATTTCTATTGATGAGGTTATACTAGATAGCTCACTTGTGTAGACCGTTCTCAATGGTCTTCCTGACTCATATAAGAGTTTTGCCTCTACTCTTCGGTTGATGATGAAAGGCAATCCGAGTGCCTTGTCATTTGAGGAATTCGTCTCTCTTCTATTGCAGGAAGATCAGTCCAGGTAGAACACGTCCATTATGCGTGTTGTAGATCAAGCTTTCCTGCCTAGTCAAAAGGGCAAAGGAAAATGGAGCTCTTCTACTAGTAAGAAAAAATCTGCAAATGCTGCACAATCGAAGAACCAAGATAAAGATGAGAAGAAATCAGAAAAGCAGAAATTGTTTTGCAAGTACTGTAAAGGAAATGATCATATTATAAAGAACTGTCCAAAACTGGCTGCTAAAGAGGCAAAGAAGAAAGAGGCTGGAATGGTTGTTGCAAAGGCCTCTACAATAAAAATAGAGTCTGCAAATCTTGTGCAGGAAGAAGAATGGGCGTTTACTACTGTCTGCAGTTTTGACCCATCTTCTCATGATCAGTGCATGTCTGCAGTAGACTCAGATGTTTGGTACTTTGACAGTGGGGCGACCAAACATATTACCTCGGAGCGTAGTTTCTTCTCTTCACTCGAGCCTGCCCCTACAGGGAATACTCTCACATGAACCAATAACTCCTCTTATCCTGTTATGGGAGTTGGTAAGATCATTTTGACTACTGCTGATGGTAGTTCTTTCACTTTCTCAGATGCTTTATCTGTGCCAAGGATAAAAAAGAACATGTTATCAGTTTCTGCATTAGCCAAGATTGGCTTGGTTGTGAAATTCATTGATGACAGGTGTACAGTCCATGATCTCTCAAATGGTGATGTGATTATTGCTTCTGGCATCTTATGTCGTGGGCTATATAAGCTCATAGACTATGAAAGATCTATGAATGATTCGGCATGTGCAGTTCATGATTCTCAGGCTATGTCAGATGCAAAGCTTTGGCATGCACGCTTTGGTCATCTGAATTTTGCTAGTTTGCTACGCCTGCAAAAATCTGAAATGGTGTCCTCTTTGCCCAAACTTGAGGCTCCTGGAAAACATGTTTGTGAAGGCTGTATTTTGGGCAAAATGCAGCGTTCTTCCTTTCCAAAAGATGCTTCAGTTCGGGCTACACAGAAATTGCAGCTTGTATAGTGATGTCTGCGGTCCTATGCAGACACCCTCTTTTGGAAATTACCTTTACTTCGTGACTTTCATTGATGATTTTTCCAGGCATGCATGGGTATATCCACTCAAAGCAAAGTCCGAAGTGTTCATGTGCTTCAAACAGTTTTTGGTTTTGGCTGAAAATCTGTCAACATGTAAAATGGGCACCCTCCATTCTAATCGAGGGGGAGAATATATGTCTTCAGATTTTAATGCATTTCTGGCTGAACGTGGGATAAAAAACCAATGTACAGTGCCGTATACACCTCAAGAGAATGGAGTTGTTGAACGAAAGACCAGGTCACTCATGGAAATGGCGACGTGCATGGTCAAAAGACAAGCTTTACCACATAGTTTCTGGCTTGAGGCTGTCATGTGTGCAGCATATGTATTGAACAGGTATCCCACTAAAGCGTTGCAGTCTATCACTCCATATGAGATGTTGGCATGACCGCAAGCCATCTGCTGCTCATCTGCGTGTTTTTGGTTGTTTGGCATATGCATTAGTGCCTGAACAACATCGCAGAAAATTAGATGATAAGGCAGTAAAATGTATTTTTGTTGGGTACAGTTCTAAAAGTAAAGGCTATCGTCTGTATCATCCACAGACTAAACACATTCTGGTTAGCTGTGATGTTGTCTTTGTGGAAGATGCTATTTAGCCATTGCTTTCATGTACTAAGGAGACATTTGTTAGCTCCAAAGACATGTATGATACTTTGATGCCTCGTTTTACAGGTGGAGAGGCTAGTGCTGGTCCTAATGAGGCAACTTCTCCGCCTTTGAAGGTTTCATATGATGATGCAGATCATTCCATTTCTGATGCAGATTTACATGATGCACTTGTTGATGAGAGAGCTGTTATTGAGCAGGCAAAAACTATGCCAAAATGGTTGGTGCAGACTTTGCGTGACAGCAAATTAGATGCACCTTTGTCATATCGTACTCGTTTAGGCTCTCATAGTGCCTCCTTTGCATCAGATTGCTATGCTATGGATGCATCTAGTCTCTATGATGAGAATGAGCCTGTTTCTTTTGATGAAGCACAAAATTCAGAAAATTGGATGGCTGCTATGCAATCTGAATATGATGCTATAATGAAGAATGGTACATGGTCTTTATGTGACTTGCCTCCTGGCAAGAAGGCCATTGGCACTAAGTGGGTATACAAGCTAAAGCGTAAACCTAATGGTACAGTTGACAGGTATAAGGCTAGGCTTGTTGCAAAGGGTAATGCACAGGAAAGAGGCATTGATTTTGATGAGACCTTTGCACCTACATGCTGTATGACTATTGTTCGGAGCATTTGTGCACTTGCAGTCCATCATGGTTGGAATGTACATCAGTTGGACATTAAAACAACATTTCTAAATGGTGACTTGCATGAAGAAGTGTATGTTTTTCAGCCCGGTGGCTTTGTGCAGAAAGGGCATGAAAACCAGGTTTGCAGGTTAAAGAAGGCATTATATGGTTTAAAGCAAGCACCACGTGCTTGGTATGAGAAGATACATGCCTATCTGATTGCACATGGTTTTGAGAACAGTCCAAATGAAAGCACCTTATATGTTAAACGTGCTAATGATGTGCTTCTGATCATTGTTCTCTATGTTGATGACATGCTGCTCACTGGTCCTATTGAGACACATATTGCTAATTTTAAGGCTGATTTGCATGCCTCATTTGAGATGTCTGATTTGGGGCATTTGCATCACTATTTTGGCATTCAATTTATGCACGTTGATGGTGGAATGGCTTTGTGTCAAACGAAATATATTGACACATTATTGGAGCGTTTTGGCCTTGAAGACTGTAAGCCTATTGCCAATCCTATGGAGACAGGTTTACGATTGAGTCTTCATGATGCTGGAGATGCATTTGATGCTGTTCTCTATCAGCAGGCTATTGGATGCTTGATTTACTTATGCATTACTCGGCCAGATATTCAGTTTGCTGTCTCACAGATGAGCAGGTTTATGCATTGCCAAGGAGTCACACATTGGAAAGCGGTTAAGCGCATCTTTTGCTACTTGAGTGGTACTAGGCTACTTGGGTTGTTTTATCCCAAGGGGGGATCATTATCGCCAGATTTGCATGCTTTTTCTGACTCAGATTGGGCTGGTTTCTATGACACTCGTGTGTCCACCAGTGGTTTTTGCTTCATGCTTGGTACCTCATGTATATCTTGGTTGAGCAAGAAGCATCCTACTGTGGCCACTTCCAGTTGTGAGGCTGAGTATAGGGCAGCTTTCACAGCGACTGTTGAGTGTGTGTGGCTCAGACGCCTTATGGCTGATTTGGGTGTTGGCCAGTCTTCTGCCACCACCATCTTCACTGACAGTCAGAGCGCATTGGCAGTTGCGAGGAACCCTGTGTTCCATGCTCGCACTAAGCACATTGAGGTGCATTATCACTATGTCAGGGAGAGGTTCTCTGCTGGGGAGATCAGCTTGGCATATGTGCCCATGCAGGAGAACATTGCAGACCTTTCACGAAGGCTCTACCTAGGGAGAAGTTTGAAGCTTTCCGCAAAGCTTTGGGC
The DNA here is from genome assembly GCA_020310875.1 of Ceratopteris richardii. Taxonomy (NCBI): domain Eukaryota; kingdom Viridiplantae; phylum Streptophyta; class Polypodiopsida; order Polypodiales; family Pteridaceae; genus Ceratopteris; species Ceratopteris richardii. Next base: position 34,717,320 of record CM035437.1, read on the forward strand.
TTACTTCCTTTTGTGGAGTGATTTCCACATAGCTTGGCACTTCCTTATACATGAGTGCCAGCTCCTTGTTCACCGCATCACTCCTAGGGGGGATTTGTTGAAATATTTAGGTAGTGATGTGTGTGAACACTCTAGGACCGCCGGGGCACTTTTTTCCCTCTTTAGGAGGTTTTTTTCCCCCGACTTGTATATACGCCTATTGCCCTAATGGGCTACTTATCTTTGTACATTCTCTAGTAATACATTCAGTATTGTGTTTTTGTGCTCCAAGCTTCTTCTTCTTCGTTGTGCTGTTCGCGTGCTTCCGTAGAGGTCTATCTCCAACAATACGTGCAAGTTTAATGTTTTCCATCTTAAACTTACGAACATATTATGTATGTACTTCCTTTGTGTGATGAATATACCTAAATATGTATACAAAAGTTCTAAGCCAAGGAAGTAGGTTAATAACCCCTAGATCACTGATTTTGAATTCCTTCATTAATTAAGCCTTGACCTGCTTGATACCATCAGAATGATTACCTACAATAATGATATCATCTACATAGACACATAAGTAGATGACCTCTGATTTGTTCATCTTAACAAACAAAGAAGAGTTTGCCTTGCTTTCCACAAAGCCTTGATCCTGCAAATAGGTAACAAGTGTATGGTTCCAAGCTTTAGGAGCTTGGTGGAGACCATAGAGTGCATTTTGAAGCTTGCATACATAACCTCCTTTTTCTTCATCTTTAAAACCTAGCGATTGTGCCATATACACTTCTTCTGATATCCAACCATTTAAAAATGCATTCTTGACATCTAACATGTATAAATTCCAATTTTTGGATGCAGCAAGACTTACCAATACCCTGATTGTTGGCATCTTTGCCACAGGTGAAAATTTTTCTTCATAGTTTACTCCATGTGTTTGGGCAAATCTCTTTGCCACTAGCCTTGCCTTGTACCTGTTTATAGAACCACCACGGTTCTTTTTAATTTTGTATATCCATCTTGAACCAATTACCTTCATACCTAGCTTCTTGGGAACTAGATCCCAAGTGTGATTTTCCTACAATGCTTCCACTTCTTCTTGCATGGCTTCTCTCCACACTTCCTTCTTCTTAGCCTCTTCAAATGAAGAAGGCTCCTCTGCCATAAAATCTTTAGTGATGTACACAGAGTGCTTTGTGACTAGGGATGTATCATATCCATAGCTTATGGGCTTCTTACTTTCTCTTAGTGATCTTCTTAAAGCTTCATTGGACAATATAGGTAGATCCTCTAATTTCTTGTATTTGAAGTTGCCTTTTGACTTCCAAGCTTTGAAATCAATCTGCTTCTCATCTTCTGAGTTGATGTCCTCTACTTGGTGTTGATCTTCTTGAGTGAGGGTTGGAAAATCAATTTCCAAATCATATGGTAATTTGAATTTCTTGCAATGATCTTCAAACCATGAACTATTCTCATCAAATACTACATCCCTAGTGACTGTGAAGGCCTTGTTAGTGGAATTTTAAAGTCTATATCCCTTTTGATTCTGATCATACCCAATAAATATACATTTCTCAGCCTTAGGGCCAAGCTTCCCTCTGATTTGTGATGGGATGTGTGCATAGGCAATGCACCCAAATATTTTGCAATGATCCAATGAGGGTCTCCTACCATTCCAAGCTTTGTATGGTGTCATACCATCCAATGATTTGGATGGAAGCCTATTGACCAAATAGGTGGCTATGGAAACAACCTCTCCCCATAAATAATTAGGTATTTTTTTCTCATTTAACATAGACCTAGTTTCCTCAATAATTAACATGTTCCTTCTTTCCTTCTTTCCTATTGACCAAATAGGTGGCTATGGAAACAACCTCTCCCCATAAATAATTAGGTATTTTTTTCTCATTTAACATAGACCTAGTTTCCTCAACAATTAACCTGTTCCTTCTTTCTACCAATCCATTCAATTTAGGAGTATACCTAGTTGTTACTTCCCTCTTTATACCTATGTCCTGTAGAAATAGATCAAACTCATGTAAAAAATACCCACCACCTCCATGAGACCTGATTCTCTTCAAGCTCCTTCTTGTTTGGTTTTCAACTATTGCCAAATACTATTTGAAACATGTAAAAACATCATCCTTATGCTTCATGAAATAGAGAATTGTCCACCTATTGTAATCATCAATAAAAGGGACATAGTACCTTGAACCCAAGATGGATGGATCTTTGCAAGGACCCCACACATCAGTGTGTACAAGCTCCAAATAATCTTCATGGATGTATCCTTTCTTGTTGAATGGTTGCCTATGGGCTTTGCCAAATTGGCAAGCTCCACATTTGTATATCATGTGTTGCTTGGTCACATTGGGGATGCCAAGCACACTTTCATCCCTGCAAATTTGCTTTAGAGTTCTCTCTCCTCTATGTCCTAGCCTTTTGTGCCATATTTCCAACTCAAATAGGGTTTGGTCTCTATAACTGAATAGTGCTATATTCCTTGTGTCTTCAATTTCAAAAGTAAACAATCTACCTGAATTCTCACCTTTGGCAATCCTTTTGAAACCTTGTTGGGGTTCTTTCACATATGCTCCATGCTTAGTGAATCTGACCTGTAGACCTTTCTCTACAATTTTCCCAACACTAATTAGGTTTTTGGTCCATAGCTTCCTCTATGGAAGCCTCTTCCCCTTTGGTTCCTTGTATTTTTGTAGCATTCTTCTATTGTGTGGTTGTTGAGACCACATATGTTGCATAGTGAGTTATTGTAGGATCTCCCCCTACCATGCTTACCTCCTCTGCCCCTACCTCTAGCACCTCTTCCTCTTCCTACATAATTAGCTTGAGACGTACTAGCCTCTTCATCCTATTTCTTACTTTTATCTTTATCCTTAGCTTTATTATAATCTGTATAAAGGGCAGAAGATTGGTTACCTCTTTGGTTATCACCATTTATGTTGAGTTTTTCTTCATGGGTGAAGAGTTGTCCCATCAAGGTGTTGAGATCAGGTATTTGCATATCCATTTAGAGATCCATTACTGTGGTGAAGAACTCCCACTTGTCATCAGCCTTCATTCCATTAATGATCTACCTCATTATGTGCTCTTCCTCTATCTCTTTTCTAATGCTTGCAAGATGGTCTTAAACATCTTTCATTTTGGTTACATAATCGGCCACTCCTTGCTTTGGTTGTGAATTCCATCCACAACTGATTCTTTCTTGCACTTGTGTTTGTGGAGAAGTAAGATGAAAGCACTTCCCAAGTCTCTTGGGAGGTTTTAGAATTTCTAACATGTGGTGACAAGAAATCAAAGATTGATTTGAGTAGATATAACTTCGCAAGACCATCCTTTGCACACCATGTGGTTAGCCTCTCTTCCTCTTCCCTTGTTGGTTGATTCTTGCTTCTGAAGATTGGCATTTCTTCATCTCCTGAGATGTATCCATATATGATTATCCCTTGAAGGTATGCTTGCATCCTTAGGGACCATTGGTGAGTAGTTTTTCTTGTCCAATTTGTCTATGAAGGATGGAACCATCTCCCATCTTGATTGAATCTGCTCTGATACCACTGTAGGAGGAGATGGTGGATAATCACAAGAGATGAGTTGGTGTAGCTAAATCTTGCTTCACACTTGCTATACGTAATGGTTGGAGATTGTTGTGGGCCTCTTTAGCTAGCTAATGAGCATACATAATCACATATGTTGCTTGAAAGATGATCCACTAATGATAGGATCAAAACAGATAGGTAGGCATATTATCCAATGTACAAAAGTTGCTATTTTGGTTGAGACACCTACTTAAAGTTTTGCACCATTCTCTGAGTAAAATAGAAATTGATAAAATTCCTTTTAGGGAACTTCAATCAGCTTAACAAGCTACCAATCATGAGTGAAATCATCTAAAATGGTGAACTATATGTAGATAAATATGTTTATCAAATCAAGCATCCATCTCGACTTTTAGGGGCCTTGACAATCACAAACCAGTGAGCAGAGTTTGATTGATAACTGATGATCACGAGAAGCATTATCAATGCAACTTTGTAGGATTAAAGTAGATAGTACGTTTGAGCTATCATGCTTTAAATCAAGAGAAATGATTTACTACACAATGAGAATAAGTTCAGAAAAGTTCACTATTCTAATAGAGTGTGACAGAGATGTGAGAGGAAGAAGTAATGATCATGTATGAATTAAACCATGTAAAAGTACAATGTCATTGGCAACAAGTCATTGCACAATGAGTGCGAAATGAGTGAGCTATGAGATGAGCTCCTCTTCTCAATGAAAGTACATGGAAAATGATCTTTGAACCTTGAGATACATGTGGGCATTTCATATCCTCTTTTATGGTTTTCGTTGGAGCAAAAGATTTGAGTGGGAAATGAGTGAGCTATGAGATGAGCTCCTTTTCTCAATGAAAGTACATGGAAAATGATCTTTGAACCTCGGGATACACATGGGCATTTCATATCCTCTTTTATAAGTTTTGTTGGAGCGAAAGGTTTGAATTCAAATTCAAATCTACACCTAAAAGTGACTCTTAAAGTATAGGATTGATTTTCTCTTGACTCAACTACCAAAAGATATGAGATTATACTTACAAAGGTAATTATAATCCAAAGTTACAAGAGGGTGTACATATGAAGCCTTCCAAATGTAATGTCAATACATCAAACTTATGTGAAGTGATCAAGTATGTAGGCTTGGGCTTAAATGCACCAACAGTTAGAAGAGTGTGACTATATCGAGTTCATAGAAGAAGAAGATAGTGACGATCTACAATCCCTTGTGATGGATAGTTGCTTTGACTCAGAGGAGCACTATCTAGAAAATCTAGGGGTATTTACCCAAAAAAAGGAAGGACCTCTCAGAAGCATTAAAATTGTAAATTCACGTGATGAAAGTGAAGGTGGTCAAAAGGAAAAAAGAAGAAAAGCAGTGAAACAAGTAGAGGAGGAATCATTGTTCCAAGTGCCAAAGAATTTCAAGAGATATGAAGTTGATTACCAGAAAGTTTTGGTACAAATGCCTAACAGAGGGCCATCACAAGAGAAGGGTATAATAATAAAGAAAAGACGAAAAAATTATAGTAACCATTGAAGAGAACAAAGAGTGATGTACGTACATAGGAGAAGACCTAAGTGTAGAACAAGAAGTAGAGCTTGTAGCTTTATTAAGGGAATATACGAATGTCTTTCCTAGTCCTATAGAGATTGAAGGGGGTAGATCTAGTAATATGCTCTCATATGATCCCCATGATGGTGGACTCTAAGCCCACCAAACAGAAGTCCTACACATATAATGACACTTATGCAAAATAAAAGAAGAAATCCATAGACTGAAGATGTTGTAAATGTGCAGAAGTATTATCGGACACGAAGAAGTCATCTTGGTACACTCGAATGAAACTTTTCAAGTAAGGTGTGGCAAGGGAAAGGAGTCAAGCATTATAGCAGAATTCGATTTCCTATAGACGACACATATTTGTAACTACTTGTTCTTTTTAGGTACGATCACTATGGGAAAAATCCATTCAGTGTGTTCCACTGGTACAATAAATCCCATGTGCAATAATCGAACTAATTCCTCCTTCACCCATTGAGCATAATTAGGGTTCATACAATAGCTCTATTGCTTAATTGATCTAGCATCCGATTTTAGAACAACTTGGTGCTGATAAATACAAGGGTCTAAAACTTTCATGTCTTTGTAGTCCCAAGCAAATATGTCTATAAACTCTTTTAACAGGGTGAGGAGATCCTCTTGAGAAGTAGGAGTCAGTTAAGACTTTGATCTTAATTGGTTGTAGATTGGACTCATCACCTAAGTGACAAGTTACTAGCTAATCTTCCCGCACATAGAATTGTTGTGCCATAGAAGGGTCATCTATGGATTGGAATACATGTCTAATGTCCATGGGGTCCATAAAATCCTCAATCTCATTAGCAACATCATCCATGAGGGGTTGCACTATACAATCATCGAAGGCCATCGGTCCAGCACCTATTGCAAGTCTACCATTCCCAGAGAAAGAAAATCCTAATTAGCCGACAAAAGGGCTTTCTCGTCATCGTGGGATAGTCCGTCTAGGATATGCACAAGTTCCACCATGTAAGGTCATGCATGAATTTCACAAGGTTTCATATCGTCTAGGGGAACCACATATTTACGGTGATTATATTTAAAGATAAGCTCATGGGATGATTAGTCTTGCAAAAACTTTACTTGTTTAAGCTAGGGTCGAACAAATAGTAAGTTATAATCCAGACTCGATTCAGGTAGATCCATCACCATAAAGGTCATTTTAAATGCTGCTCCATGTAAAGTGATCAAGATATCTCGTACCACTCCTACCAGATGAACTCGTGACTGATCAGCCATCCGTACAAAAAAATTAACTCATTCAATATGGTTCTAGCCAAGCTTTTTACAGATTGCTGCCATGGCAATATTGAATCTAGAACCTCCATCAATAAGTACCTATGAGATTTTTTGATTTTTATACCAAGCAGTAATTAAAAGGACTACATGATCAATTATGGAGTCAGATTGTGGCTGGCAACTGTGTTGAACTTGGGTCTATCTGCTATTGAAACTACTATCGTATACCTGGTACTAAAGTGAGAAGCTATCCCAAAGGTATGGTAATGAGAGCTCTAGATAGAATGTCCCATTCTAGGACTCTCCTATCGTCTACCTTGTACTTTTTGAAGTTTTTTGGGACCTCAAACAAAGATTCTTCTTGAGGTGATGGTGGTATGTGTTGATATATTTAGGTAGTGATGTGTGTGAACACTCTAGGACCGCCGGGGCACTTTTTTCCCTCTTTAGGAGGTTTTTTTCCCCCGGCTTGTATATACTCCTATTGCCCTAATGGGCTACTTATCTTTGTACATTCTCTAGTAATACATTCAGTCTTGTGTGTTGTGCTCCAAGCTTCTTCTTCTTCCTTGTGCTCTTCGCGTGCTTCCGCAGACGTCTATCTCCAACAATTGGTATCAGAGCAGGTCATCGCTTCTTCTAGGGCGCCGTCGACACTCCTTCGTTTGCAGTCTCAGATTCGCACGAAATTTGGTGAGCATACTCAGGGTGTTTCCGAGATCAAAACCGCTTCGCTCTGTGGTGCCGAAATCACGATCTGAGCTCGTTTCGGCCTCCGAATGCACTATCGTAGCGCTTGTGCAGGCAATTTGTGCTTTTGTGCCAAAGGTATATACCAGTTTTTGTTCACCAGTTTAAGCGTCTCGAAGTCTGCTGCAGGTCTAGTAGAACTCGTCTGGGTAGTTCTGTTCAACTTTTTGAGATACACTCAATTTTTTGCATCAAGGTATTTTAGTCACCGGCCATGGCTGAAAGTAGTGATGTATTCCGTATGTTGACTGTTGAGGATAAGTTGGATGGTACCAACTACCCATTATGGGCTTATATGATGCGACATGTACTGGTTGCAAAAGGATTGTGGAACATTGTGCAGGGTGTTGAAAGACGTCCTGTTACACCTATAAAGACAAGTAATGCAAATACAGGTGTTGGAGCTGATGAAGATGGTGTCGAAGATGATATTCCACAGATTCTTGTTCGTGCTGCTGTTTCTGTTGCACCTACTACAGAGCAGATTCGTTGGGATGGCAGAGATGCCCAGGCACATGCATTGATAGCCTTGTCTGTCAAACGTGCCATTATTCCTCACATTCGCTCTTGTAGAACAGCAAAGGATGCTTGGGATACACTTACCACTTTGTACCAGGCTAGGAATGAGGCTCGTGTTGCTTACCTCCGAAAACAGTTGGAGAGTGAGCACATGAATGAAGGTGATTCTATGGACACTTTTCTTACAAAGACCAAAGACCTGAAGGAACAATTGATTTCTGTTGATGAGGTTATACCAGATAGCTCACTTGTGCAGACCGTTCTAAATGGTCTGCCTGATTCATATCAGAGTTTTGCCTCTACTCTTCGGTTGATGATGAAAGGCAATCCGAATGCCTTGTCATTTGAGGAATTAGTCTCTGTTATGTTGCAGGAAGATCAGTCCAGGCAGAACAGGTCCATTATGCGTGTTGCAGATCAAGCTTTCCTGGCTAGTCAGAAGGGCAAAGGAAAATGGAGCTCTTCTACTAGTAAGCAGAAATCTGCAAATGCTGCACAATCGAAGAACTAGGATAAAGATGAAAAGAAATCACAAAAGCAGAAATTGTTCTGCAAGTACTGTAAAGGAAATGATCATATTATAAAGAACTGTCCAAAACTGGCTGCTAAAGAGGCAAAGAAGAAAGAGGCTGGAATGGTTGTTGCAGAGGCCTCTACACCAAAAACAGAGTCTGCAAATCTTGTGCAGGAAGAAGAATGGGTGTTTACTATTGTCTGCAGTTTTGACCCATCTTCTCATGATCAGTGCATGTCTGCAGTAGACTCAGATGTTTGGTACTTTGACAGTGGGGCGACCAAACATATTACCTCGCAGCGTAGTTTCTTCTCTTCACTCGATCCTGCCCCTATAGGGAATACTATCACATGCACTAATAACTCCTCTTATCCTGTTATGGGAGTTGGTATGATCATTTTTACTACTGCTGATGGTAGTTCTTTCACTTTGTCAGATGCTTTATTTGTGCCAGGGATCAAAAAGAACCTGTTATCCGTTTTTGCATTAGCCAAGATTGGCTTGGTTGTGAAATTCGTTGATGACAGGTGTACAATCCATGATCTCTCAAATGGCGATGTGATTATTGCTTCTGGCATTTTATGTCGTGGGCTGTATAAGCTCATAGACTATGAAAGATCTGTGAATGGTTCGGCATGTGCAGTTCATGATTCTCAGGCTATGTCAGATGCAAAGCTTTGGCATGCACGCTTTGGTCATCTGAATTTTGCTAGTTTATTACACCTGCAGAAATCTGAAATGGTGTCCTCTTTGCCCAAACTTGAGGCACCTGGAAAACATGTTTGTGAAGGCTATATTTTGGGCAAAATGCAGCGTTCTTCCTTTCTAAAAGATGGTTCAGTTCGGGCTACGTAGAAATTGCAGCTTGTACATAGTGATGTCTGTGGTCCTATGCAAACACCCTCTTTTGGAAATTACCTTTACTTCGTGAGTTTCATTGATGATTTTTCCAGGCATGCATGGGTATATCCACTCAAAGCAAAGTCCGAAGTGTTCATGTTCTTCAAACAGTTTTTGGTTTTGGCTGAAAATCTGTCAGCATGTAAAATGGGCACCCTCCGTTCTGATCGAGGGGGGGAATATATGTCTTCAGATTTTAATGCATTTGTGGCTGAACGTGGGATAAAACACCAGTGTACAGTGCCGTATACACCTCAACAGAATGGAGTTGTTGAGCGAAAGAACAGGTCACTCATGGAGATGGCGAGGTGCATGGTCAAAAGTCAGGCTTTACCACATAGTTTCTGGCTTGAGGCTGTCATGTGTGCAGCATATGTACTGAATAGGTGTCCCACTAAAGCGTTGCAGTCTATCACTGCATATGAGGCTTGGCATGACCGCAAGCCATCTATTGCTCATCTGCGTGTTTTTGGTTGTTTGGCATATGCATTAGTGCCTGAACAACATCGCAGAAAATTAGATGATAAGGCAGTAAAATGTATTTTTGTTGGGTACAGTTCTGAAAGTAAAGGCTATCGTCTGTATCATCCACATACTAAATGCATTCTGGTTAGCCGTGATGTTGTCTTTGTGGAAGATGCTATTCAACCATTGCTTTCATGTACTAAGGAGACATCTGTTAGCTCCAAAGACATGTATGATACTTTGATGCCTCTTTTTACAGGTGGATAGGCTAGTGCTAGCCCTAATGAGGCAACTTCTCAGCCTTTGCAGGTTTCATATGATGATGCAGATCATTCCATTTCTGATGCAGATTTACATGATGGACTTGTTGATGAGAGAGCTGTTATTGAGCAGGCAAAAACTATGCCAAAATGGCTGGTGCAGACTTTGCGTGACAGCAAATTAGATGCACCTTTGTCATATCATACTCATTCAGGCTCTCATAGTGCCTCCTTTGCATCAGATTGCTATGCTATGGCTGCATCTAGTCTCTGTGATGAGAATGAGCCTGTTTCTTTTGATGAAGCACAAAATTCAGAAAATTGGATGGTTGCTATGCAATCTGAATATGATGCTATAATGAAGAATGGTACATGGTCTTTATGTGACTTGCCTCCTGGCAAGAAGGCCATTGGCACTAAGTGGGTATACAAGCTAAAGCGTAAACCTGATGGTACAGTTGACAGGTATAAGGCTAGGCTTGTTGCAAAGGGTAATGCACAGGAAAGAGGCATTGATTTTGATGAGACCTTTGCACCTACATGCCGTATGACTACTGTTCGTAGCATTTGTGCACTTGCAGCCCATCATGGTTGGAATGTACATCAGTTGGACATTAAAACAACATTTCTAAATGGTGACTTGCATGAAGAAGTGTATGTTTTTCAACCCCGTGGCTTTGTGCAAAAAGGGCATGAAAACCAAGTTTGCAGGTTAAAGAAGGCATTATATGGTTTAAAGCAAGCACCACGTGCTTGGTATGAGAAGATACATGCCTATCTGATTGCACATGGTTTTGAGAATAGTCCAACTGAAAGCACCTTATATGTTAAGCATGCTAATGATGTGCTTCTGATCATTGTTGTCTATGTTGATGACATGCTGCTCACTGGTCCTATTGAGACACATATTGCTGATTTTAAGGCTGATTTGCATGCCTCATTTGAGATGTGTGATTTGGGGCATTTGCATCACTATTTGGGCATTCAGTTTATGCACGTTGATGGTGGAATGGCTTTGTGTCAAACGAAATATATTGACACATTATTGCAGCGTTTTGGCCTTGAAGACTGTAAGCCTATTGCCACTCCTATGGAGACAGGTTTATGATTGAGTCTTCATGATGCTCGAGATGCATTTGATGATGTTCTCTATCAATAGGCTGTTGGATGCTTGATTTACTTATGCATTACTCGGCCAGATATTCAGTTTTTTGTCTCACAGATGAGCAGGTTTATGCATTGCCCAAGAGTCACGCATTGGAAAGCGGTTAAGCGCATCTTTCGCTACTTGAGTGGTACTCGGCTACTTGGGTTATTTTATCCCAAGGGGGGATCACTACCACCAGATTTGCATGCTTTTTTTGACTCAGATTGGGCTGGTTGCTATGACACTCGTGTGTCCACCAGTGGTTTTTGCTTCATGCTTGGTAGCTCATGTATATCTTGGTTGAGCAAGAAGAAACCTACTGTGGCCACTTCCAATTGTGAGGCTGAGTATAGGGCAGCTTTCACAGCGACTGTTGAGTGTGTGTGGCTCAGACGCCTTATGGCTGATTTGGGTGTTGGCCAGTTTTTTGCCACCACCATCTTCACTGATAGTCAGAGCGCATTAGCAATTGCGAGGAACCTTGTGTTCCATGCTCACACTAAGCACATTGAGGTGCATTATCACTATGTCAGGGAGAGGTTCTCTGCAGGGGAGATCAACTTGGCATATGTGCCCACGCAGAAGAACATTGCAGACCTTTTCATGAAGGCTCTGCCTAGGGAGAAGTTTGAAGCTTTCCGCAAAGCTTTGGGCTTACTTCCTTTTGTGGAGTGATTTCCACATAGCTTGGCACTTCCTTATACATGACTGCCAGCTCCTTGTTCACCGCATCACTCCCAGGGGGGATTTGTTGATATATTTAGGTAGTGATGTGTGTGAACACTCTAGGACCGCCAGGGCACTTTTTTCCCTCTTTAGGAGGTTTTTTTCCCCCGGCTTGTATATACGCCTCTTGCCCTAATGGGCTACTTATCTTTGTACATTCTCTAGTAATACATTCAGTCTTGTGTGTTGTGCTCCAAGCTTCTTCTTCTTCCTTGTGCTGTTCGCGTGCTTCCGCAGACGTCTATCTTCAACAATATGTGAGAGTTTGTTAGAGAGGTGAGTTCAACAATTTTGGCTTTTGTTTCTCTTATGCTCTCTTCCAATTCGCTCATCTTCTTAGACCATTGTCTTTTCATCCTTTCCTGACTATCTTTCCAAGCTTCCGTTTATTTATTAGTTATGCTCTTAGTCTCACTAATCTCAAAACCCTTTTCTTGGCCTACACCCTTGTTCTGCTGCAAAGCCTGAGCTCTAGTAACCACTTGCACAGGGGTGGTGGAAGTCACACTTCCTGTTGAGTCTACAACTAGCCCAATAATGTTAATAGGAGTGATTTTTGGCATATTATTGGGGTTCTTTGGGCAGTCTCATAAGAGATGATCCTTTCTACAAACTTGACAAAATCCTTGAATTGTCACAGATTGGGTTTGTGTAGGTGCATGCATCGGGTAATCACGAATGAGGTGATCTCCCTGACATCGCTATCATGGTCCTCTAGGAAATGAGGGTCTCACCTGCCTAGGCTGAGGTCTAGATTTGGGGGTTGCATACATGACATTTGCATACTCTAGCTCCCCATTAGGTTCACTTGGATCTTCATAGTAATATGACTCGTTATGCTCACATGACTGCATGTAGTAAGCCTGTGGACTATCAATGTGAGTCGAGTCAAAACTATGATCACTAGGGTCACTTTCTGACAGCAATGGCGTTACTGGCACTATGGCTCTATTCAGATTCTCTTCTGCAGCTTTGTACTTTACTGGAAGCACATTAGTTGGGGTTGGAGGTTGCTGAGCTAACACAGGATGATGCGTTTGTTGGGTTTGATATCGTGGTTGGTAGGGTTGTTGAGGCCTAGCATACTGCTGTGATGGGTATTGGTTATGGCATCTTCCTTGTTGAGGGTATAGCTATGGATATGTTTGCCTAACTACTTGCTTATTGTATGGGCAATCTTGCACGGTGTCGGAGAGATTTACTCTCCTTACTCTCCTTACTAAAGCATGATCTTTGACGAAAAGAACAATCAAACTTCTATTTGAAGGATGATCGTATTATATTCGAGCAAATTTGATGGATTGGCATGATATTTTCTTGACATATAACGTTTCTTTGCGGATGTCAGTGAATCTTACAAATAGAAGAATTTTATCACCGATTCAAATGGTCATTGAGAAAGACTTAATTGATTGTCCATGTGAACCTTGTAGTGTGAACATTAAGTTTGTAAAGAAAACAAAAAAAAAACTCAAAACAAAACCTCTGGTGAAAAGTTTTTTCATGGGCAGTTCTATTTTCAAGTCTAACTTTAGAAACCTGATCTCAAGTGAAAGGGCACATGCATGAAGAAAAGTGGGAGTTTAGAGCATGCAGACAAAAGGTGGCGCATGCGGAGATGTTGGCAAAACAAGGAGAGGAGTGTTGTGGCTTTTATAAGGGAGAATTATTGTTGGAAGGGCTGGTTTGTTTTTTGGTGGGCAAGGAGGCCAAATTCACGAAGGTAACCTCTGGCATAGAGCGGGCAAACGGAGGAGAGAGAAGTCGGATCAGAGTGTGGAATTTATCGCATATGATCTCAGAAGTAATAATCAGCTGCAGCGGAGGTCTCTTATTATTAGATACGATGAGCGCGTGACGAAGATTGGATTGTGATAGTAGAGAGAAGGCATATACATTTCTTTTGATAATTAGCGAAGGAAGGCATCCATGCGGAGAAGTTCTCAACGAAGGATTCTGTGCCAGTAGCTGAAATGATTGCGAATATCGATGCAGGAGAAACATCCTGAACAATACCTTGTTGTCAGCAAATTGCATCGTTAGTTGATGTACAAAGGTGAACAATTTTATGTTTTGTAATGTTTATTTTGAATCTCATGTTTCGGTCTGCGTGCTGTTGTCAAGCTTCTTCATATGTTATTCGCAACTTTTTTATCGATTATTGAATTCGTGTAATGCTTCTAAACTATGCGCAAAATATTTTTCTACACTATTAATTGTTGAAAGGTTTAAATTTGCTACTAGAGTTTGTACAGATCAAGAATTCGACCTTTCCCTCAATGATTTTCTAATATGCATCGTCTTAATACTGTTCCTAACTATTATTATATTTCAAAGTTAAGGTCTTCAATTGAAACTCCAGCTGACGCAGTACAAAGACATAAATCCCAGTTCAGAGGACAATTTCTGAAATACACTTTTTGTTTTGCTACTTTGCTGTCATAATTGCGTTCAATTATAAATATATTTTGAAGGTTCCGTTAGATGAATGATTTCACTCAGCGTTAGGATTTAGTTTACATCAGTGAAGACTAGAAATCTAAATAAGTTCTTTACAACGATAAGTGCTTACATGTTTATCTTCAACGCTAATTGTTTACCTTAAGAACTCTGAGTGAAAATCATCCAAACTATGACTCATAAATATGAGTTTTTACCTGATCTTTTGCTATATGAAATTCTGTAGTCTATTGACAGTCTTTATTATTAATCCTTTTGCATATGTCTGCATCAAATACTTCTATTTATTTTGATGAATGATTGACGGAAACATCACTCTGAAATACTACATTTTACTCTGATAACTATAAATAAATATGTGCTGTTAGATTTTGTACTTTGCGCAAGTCACACTAAAGTTTCCAGAAATTTATTTTGATCTAAAGAAATTTACTTTGATCATTTGTGAATTCAAAACTCTTAGTCTTATGCAGAAATATGCAGATAACTTCAACTAGTTTGCATAAATGTTTGATGACAGTGCGCTGTTCTGGCTATTAATTACTTTACTCGATCTATATACCTTCTAAATTTCTATTTCGTTTCTGACTTGCTTGCCATCTTGCGCAACTGCTTGATTGTGCCATGCTTCATTACTCGTCATATGCTGCAATTACTAATATGATAAGCGGTCGACGATTTTAATCTAAAAAACATATACCTGCACGATATTAATGACCGACATATCTCTAATATTTACGTAAAGAGGCTCTTGGATTCTGAAGACTCATGCTTGTGAGGACGAATGACTAATGATGTGCAGACAATCGATGATGAAACTGTGTGTTTGCAATATTAAACTTGATCATATTTTTGTTTAGTTTAAGAGGACGTCAAATCTTTCAGTAAAAACAACGTACAATAATCAAGATAAAAGAGACGCGATTTCACACAATTTCTTACATATCTTTTATAGGTTAGTCATTTTCTTACGATGAACAGATATTCTTTATATATTTCGTAAGCTACAGAAAACTGAGGTTCGTATGATTCATGACTTTAAATAATTAGCGCTTGTTAGAGAGATTTTTTTCATATGAAGTTCACTAGTGAAGAGAATTGTTTCCATGCACGAAACACGATTTGTTTACATCGACTTGAGTATATTTTCAATATATGTAAGAGATTCACTGGATTGAAAGTGAAAGTGCTTTAGAATATATATAAGCTCATTATTTAAGTAAACGAGATAATACACAAATTTGTATTTGATTGTGTCAAGTTTATGATGTTATTTGAAGTAACAAATAGTTGCTCTTTGCTTATCCATTTTCTTGAGTGGTGCTCATCTCTTCATTGAGCCCATCCATTACTTGAGCTTGCTTGAAGCACCCGGCATGCGCCGTTAGCGAGATGGTTTCCTTGATCCACCAGCCGTCACGAATCACTTCCAGAGTGGTGCGATTAGTGTATCTCCATTCTATGGTGCAGTACTGGCTACTGGAACTCACTTGGGGTTGAGCCATAATGGGACATACATTCACCATATGGTCACCTCCACAAGTATAGCATCTTTTCACTGGGGCGAACCTTGGCATTTGTTTGCTTAATACTTCTAACTTCTGAGCTCCCTTCTCTACAAGCTCCTCAATAGATGTGGACGCTAGTAGAGCTATCTGAATCTCTATAGATTTTTGAAAGCTCTAATTCCTCCCTTAGGTTATCTTCAATGTTGATGCACATATGTACACACTCTTCTATGGTCTTAGGGTCCTTCAAGTACACATGATCTCAATTTGGTACTCAGGAGTCCATCCAAGAATAAAGCCACTTATTTGGCTGGTGTGGATAACTCAGGAACTGAACATCTCTCTAGGTATTACCTAAACCTTCTTCCTGCAAGTCTAACAGTCTCTTGAGGTATGTGCTTGAAGCTGTGAATCAGTGAGGAAGTATTATGCCGTATGCCACTCTTGGAGAATTCAATGATGAAAGCCTCTAGAAGTTGGTTTATGCTCCTGAACTGTCTCTTATTTAGTGGTTGAAACCAGGTAAGGTCTGTGTTCCTTAAGGTTAGACCGAAAGCATTATACTGCGTGAATAGGTCCTCAACATGTTCAGCTCTCAAGACCTACCTAAACTCGGCCACATGATCATATGGCTCTCTAGTACCATGGAAGTAATTCTTCATGGACTTAACCAGTTGGGTTGGCCTCAAGGTCCTAGTGTGTTCCCTAGGCCTTGGAAAAGAAAAATCATCCATATTTCTTTGGTTCCTTAGGTCTCTAGGTCTCTCAGTTTCCACTCTATCTGTCTCTGTTCTCGTTCTTTCTCTTCCTATTGGGTTGGCAAAGCTCACTTCTGGCCTATCTCTACTCTTGTCCCTTTGAGCTCCATGAGTGTGGGAATGTTCCAACTCTTGAGTGGCCATAAGAGACATTAGGTCTTGGTTGACAAAAAATAAATTCTCCCTTCCAAGTGTAGGCATGCCTACCATGTTCTACAACCACAAAAATTCTCTCTGAAGTGTTGTCTAAATAGCTCACTTTGCCTGGACGATCAGGATCTTTAAACTCATAGATGGTGAGCATTCCTACTTTGTTAGGTTGGTCGGGCTTATATCTCCAAAAGGCTTCATCTGTTTCTCTGTTTAGGAGTTGGTCTATGCTCTTATTGTCTTGGGGAACCCATTCTGGTGTGATAATTCTAGTGAGGACTAATTTGCCTCGGGGAGTTCTAAGCTCTCTTCCTATGTTCCCTTGCTCTAGGTCACCTATGTCCGTTTCTCGGATCACATTACCAAATTCATCTGTCCTATCTGGGTAGGTGATGACCACATACATGGTTCCTTCTTTGTCTAGGTATGCACCATTTTCAAACTTGACTGCTGGATGTTCGAGTCCAATGGGTTGATCAGGTTTTTTAGTTTGGACCACGGCTCTTCTTAGGCCCTCCTCATAGATGCAAGCACCTAATCAGTTGGTCCTAAGGTATTTGTAATAAAGTAAGTCTATGATCTAGGGATCCGATGGCTTCAGACAGATCTGAAATCGGATACCGTTTGGTCACTCGTCTGTAGGACCAAAGATCTCAAGAGTAGACTCAAGCATAAGTCATGTGCTCTCATATTCAAGTAATCCACTTAGCCTAGTGGTTAAGTCTCATGGTTGTGAAGGAAGAGGTCTTGGGTTCAACTCCCATGGGGAGCATGGGGAGAGAGTTTTGCCCAAAGAGCTCTAGAGCCTTCTAACTCAAGTTAACGTGACGTTAACTTGAGTCAGAAGGCTCTAGAGCTCTTTGGGCAAAACTCTCTTGTCACGTTAACTTGAGTTAGAAGGCTCTAGAGCTCTTTGGGCAAAACTCTCTCCCCATGCTCCCCATGGGAGTTGAACCCAAGACCTCTTCCTTCACAACCATGAGACTTAACCACTAGGCTAAGTGGATTACTTGAATATGAGAGCACATGACTTATGCTTGAGTCTACTCTTGAGATCTTTGGTCCTACAGACGAGTGACCAAACGGTATCCGATTTCAGATCTGTCTGAAGCCATCGGATCCCTAGATCATAGACTTACTTTATTACAGTATTCAAGTTGGGTCTTATAAGGACCTTCAACCTTTTGTAGGTAAGCCACTCCTGAACTTCCTATGGGTCGCTCCATACCTTGGGACATCTCTGATTCGCTAGTCTCAGAGTTAGGGTAGTGTGAATAATTGCTCGGCTGCTGGGCCCAAGACCTAGCAGTGTGATTGAGACTAGCCTCTGAAGACCTAAGGCTCTGTCTATCTCTCCCTAGGTGTTGTCCTGATCTAAGGTTCATATGCCTAATTTCACAACTCCAATTTTACCCAAGTACAACCTTGTTGCATATCACTTTATATCAGTCACTTGGTTCTTTTTTAGTTGATTATCGTGTTAAGGATCTTGTCTAATATTATGTCGTTAGGAATATTTAAGTGAATTTTCCGCACTTTCAAGTGCTCATACCATGTTAAGTCTTTCCCTTTTACATTTTCGATCACAAAGAGATTATATTTCTGCTTGAACTTGAGTAGTTAGGTAGTCTTCAACTTGATAGATGCCTATCTTCACCCTAACTTACTTCTAATACTACTTGCACTTAGCCTAAGCTAGGAATTAACAAAGGGAGTTGAGAATAATCCAACCTCACTTGCTGATCCCTTGTTCTTTGGTGCTCAAGAACCCTGTTCTCAAGCTTGCAGAATGCCCTTGCTTTGGATGCCCTCTGGAGCTCTCAATGGACCTGTAAGAGTCCTAAAGTTAGCTCAAGATTTACATTCAAATGACATAACAATTCATTTTCAATAATGTACTGTAGAGCCCAAATTGCCCTTATCTTTATGGCCAACAATTCTAGAGATCCCTTAGATTTCTTCCCCCTAGATATGGTCAACTTCAAAATACCCTATCTGTAACTCCCAAAATCAATGAAAACGGAGTTCGGATGAGGAAGTTATGCCTATTCAAGACTCTAGGGCTGAAACAATCCAAAACAGGCTAACAGGCAACCAAGAATAACTCACAATGTGGTCTACCGCTTGGTTATGTTCTAATGACTCTTAATGTTTCCCAAATTTTGACCCAAAATAGACCAAGTATTTTTTGCCTTGAAAAAAATGCCAGAATTGCCCATCTATTGCGATCGCATGATCTATCAATCGTGATTGATGTGTCAGTCATGATCGGCGTATCGGTTCGGATTGACAAGTCCATCATGGATCTCAGTCGCGATTGATGGGTCAATCGCGATTGATACATGGCCTTAATTTCTGACATGGTCAAACAATCATTGACCTTGTCAGTTGCGATTGACAGGTCCGTCGGGGCTGTCAATCATGATTGATGGGTCAATCACAATTGATGGGTCGATCCTGATTAACATGTGGCACACGTAAATTCTATCGATCGTTGACTCTATCGATCACGATTGACGTGTCGGTCATGATTGACAGGTCCATCGACAATTGTCCTTCGTCGTTTGTCAATCGCAATTGATGTGTCAGACGTGATTGACAGGAAACTGAGGCATATCAAAATTTTTAACACATATTTAAGATGCTCTAGGCCTACACATGACATCTATGCTCTTAGTTTTGCAAGTTGATCAATTTTTTTGTCGATCGCGATTGATAGAGGTCAACAGCTCGAGACCTGCACAGTCAAAAATTTGTACCTGCTGAAGCTGGTGTAGCTGTTGGTGTTGGCAGTCAAGGAACTGAAGGACTCACAAGACAAGGAAGTCAACGAAGGGAGTCGGAGCGAAGAGAAGGTACAAGCAGATAGAGTAGTCAAAGAAGATCGGGTAAGTAGGCCATTATTTTTTCAGGAAGCTAAAGGATATCAAAGAGGTGGACACATAAGGAGAAGGAGCAAGTAGGAA
Organism: Ceratopteris richardii; assembly: GCA_020310875.1. Taxonomy (NCBI): domain Eukaryota; kingdom Viridiplantae; phylum Streptophyta; class Polypodiopsida; order Polypodiales; family Pteridaceae; genus Ceratopteris; species Ceratopteris richardii. Next base: position 34,736,809 of record CM035437.1, read on the forward strand.
GCTCAAAGATGTGTATGTCAAATTGTTAGAGGAAATCCCTACAAAATAGTGATTTTCATCACTAAAAGCCATTGTAAATACCATTTCATATTTTTGTAGCTCCATTTTGTGCAAGCCAAGGAGTCCTTGAGCTTGAGGAGCATTAGAAGTAGTTACCTACCAGTTTTCATAATTTTTAGACTCCATTTGAGCCTTCAAATGGGGCCTAGAACCTAATTTTTAACTAGGCCGGATACTAGGTCTGGACACGGCCAAAACCTAGTAAACAACTATAAATAGAGCTAGAAAGCTCATTTTTTAGGTTAGCTTGTAATTGATTTGAACTTGTATGAGCATTTTGAAAGTATTCTAAAGAACTCCATTGCTTCTCACTCTTTGTCTCGCCTTGTGTGCGCGTGTGTGTGACCTCATGGACATCACCCACCTCCGCACCTTTCCCTCCCCCCAACAACAGTGTATGTCTCAACTACAACAACACTACGAGCATCTTGATAACCAGCATACGAGCCTCTTTCGAATCCATGAAGCGCTACAAGCACGATTCATTGACTTAGAGAAGGAAAAGCAGCTACTACAACAACAGTATGTCACTTTACAGGAACAACATGAGCAGTTAGTGGCCAATCCACCCCAGTCAGATGCGGAAGAAAAACAACAACTTGATGATCTGCTACACTCCGAGATAATAGAGAACCTCAAGCTTTGACGCAACCTGGCCCTATTACGGAAACACATGTCTACAACACTCGAGGAAAATAAGTGTAGCTCAGTGATGAGAAGCACCTCCTTTAATGTCAATCCGGGAAGACGTGAGGATGGTGTGAAGACCTCGAGCAAGTGGCGGCACAAGTGCGTGAGTGAGAAGCACACAAGCATGCACACACATACACACACACGCGCACACACGGCAAGACAAAGAGTCAGAGACAATGGAATTCTTAGATTACTTTCAAGAGCTCTTACAAGTTCATTCCAATTACAATCTAGCCCAAAAATGAGCTCTCTAGCTCCTTTTATAGTTTTTGACTAGCTTTGGCCCTGTCCAGACCTAGTGTCCGGCCTAGTTAAAAATTAGGTTCCAGGGCTTATTTGAGGGCTCAAACGAAGTCTAAAAATTATGAAAATTGATACGATGGTACTTCTAATACTCCTCAAGCTCGAGGACTCCTCGGCTTGCACAAAATGGAGTCTAATCTACCAAAAACGGGATTTACAATGTTTGTGTAGTGATTAAAATCACTTGAGTTGTACATAATCTATGGGAAAAATGATCTGGCCTTGTTGCCGTATTGTGCATGACTCCTTTGTTGCTTTGTAGTGCCAACACTCCCCCCTTCCTAGCGTCTGTCGCCCCTGACAGACCTTTGTTCGCGCGGGTGGTCGATGTAATATTGGATGACATTGGTGGCCAGTTCATGTTCTCCTATCCTTAAGCCTCTTGCTAGATCGGCTTCCAATGCCTCCCAATTTATTGCACCGGGGATTTCTGGTTGCGGGGTGGTGTAGTACTCTGAATACATTGCTTGTTCACAAGCAAACAATTGAAGTAGATGTGTCGGCTTTGGTGTGAAAATCTCCGAGTGGTACTCCCAGAAACCTGATCTGAACATTTCTTCGAAGGTCTGTTTGTAGCAGGCGGGGAGGTACTTGATGCGTGCATGCCAAGCGTAAGCCACACGGATACTGGGGGTGGTGCTCATGTCATACACCAAGTCGTAATTTCCATTGCTAAACCCCGGAAGGCGTATCTGTGGTGCGGCTGCATTTCTAAAGGTCTTCAGCACCACTTGCATCATATCTAAGATTTTAAGCATCATTTGCGCTGCTACATCTTGCATTGGCTTCAAGCGCGGCATCCAGTGGCGAATGGTTGCCATCATATATGCTACCGATGGTGGTCCTTGTGGTGGCGCGATGTATGGGTAGTTCAGCCATTCCTTGCATTGCGCATTGTTCTGTACCTTGATATTAAATGCCTTCCACGACCTGCGGCGGGGGACTGGACCGTAGAATGGGTTGTACAGGAGGTGCAACGGCGCGTTGTTCCATGTGCGTAGCATTTCTGGATAAGTCTCTAAAAGTTTCTGCCGCCATGTTGGTTGACGAATCTTGCCTTTTCGCACCTCTGGAGGAAGGTCTTCAGGTTGAAATTGGGTCGCAAAAGTAGGAATCTGACCCGTGACTCTTTGTATTTCTGCATTATAATCAGCCAAGATAATATAATATGGCCTGTACTGGAGTTCCGATGAGAGGATCAGGCGTCTCGATGACAAGTTCTTGAAGTAATCTGATTGTAAAACAGTCTCCTCTATGACCCTCATAGCCTGATTTTGCACTACGGTGCGCTCTTCATGCGAGGTCCCTATTTCCTCCACTTGTCGTAACCATGGCGGCCGTGGTGCCTCGAACGTGTCCTGCGCTTCTTCTGTTTGTTGGCCTCCTGGGAATGGTTGCGGATCATATTCTTCATCAAACGTTTGTTCCGCAGCAATTTGCACAACTTCTTCATCCGTGGGAGCCTCCGGAGGGGAAGATGGCCTCTCATATTGTAGTAGGCGTGTCTGCAATTCAATTACCTGTTGCTGGAGATCTTTTATGGCCTCTGCGTCGGAGGGAAGCGAAGCTGCAGAGGGGGTGGTTGGAGGGGCATCTGTTTGGCCTTGTTGGTGTTCCTGCTTCAGTTGTCCTAGCTCCTCCGATAGCTTATCATGTGCTTCGAGTAGCATGGCATAATCTTCCAATATAATCTTGATATTATCGGGGGTCACTGCTTGAAACTTGGATGGGCTGATGGGTGCCCCCGGTGTGCTTTCAATAGCTGCCTCCAGGTTCTCTTGATTTTGTATTTGTAGGCGTCTATTTTCTTCCTGAGCAGCCGCAAGGTGGCGTTTGAGTAGTGCCATATTCCGCTGAAGTTTGGAGTTACGTTCCAGTTGTGTCCGTAGGTGGCCTTCTACCACCTGCACTGCTTCCTGATCTACGTTCTGTAGCTGAACCTCCAATATATTATGGGCTTCTTGGAGGGTGTGGAACTGTGTGTGGAGGCGAGTGTTCTCCTCTTCTAGTACCGCAAGGCGGAGCTGTAGTGTCGCTGAGTGCTCTTGCAGGCGTGCGTTTTGTTGCTGGAGCTGAATGTAATCTGTTCTTAAATTTGATATACAAGCCAACATGGTGTCTAATGCATTACCTATAGATGAGTGGGGGGTGTTTACTGTGGAAGATGCATGGGAAGGGAATTGGGGAAGGGAGACAGTGAATGATGTGTCTACGAAAGTTGTGTGTGTGGGTGAAATTGGTGGAGGGGGAATGGGAGGAGGTGAACCCGTGGGTGGAGGTGCCGTGGGTGGTGAAATGTCCATACCTTCAGGAGTGGGTGTTAGTGTGGGGCCTGCCATATACATTGGTATGGTAGGTGGAGTGTGTGTGGAAGTGGTGAATAGATGTGACGTGGGGTGGGGAGCTGAAAAGATAGGGAATGGTTGAGGGCCTGGTTGAAAAGCCCTAGCAAAGATATCCTGGAGGGATTGTAGAAATGGAGAGAGGGATATCGGGGGTTGGGGTCGTAAAGTTGAGGAGGGCTGAAAGGGTTGTGTGGTAGCAGGGAAGCCCATGAATGTGGATCTGGGGTCAGGATGACCGGTGGCTGAAGGCATTGGGGATGGTTGTCCTAGGGCAGGCTCGGGAATGGTTTCGGTGGGTGGTGTAGTGATGGGATTTGCGTCAAAGACCGGGTTATCAATGGTAGAGAATAGGGTGGCACTGGAGATCGGAGTACGGAAGGTGAAGGTGGGGTCGATAGGTTGAGCAGTCGATGTGGTTTCCACTGTTTCTCTTCTAGGAGGTGATGGTGGGGGAGTGGATGGTAGTGGTTCGGTGGACTCCTCATGGGTGGCGGGGTGCTGTTGACTAGCTGTTTGGGGGGTTGGTGTAGTTGTGGTCTCTTCTGCAACTGTAACGGGAATTTGGATATTTTTACCTGAGCGAGGTCGTGTCTGGAACCTTCGTGGGTCATATTGAACTGAAGGCCTCTGAATGGCAGTGCGCACAGCTTCTACAACTCCATATGTTTCTGCCATCAATAAGAGACCTTCCCTGTACTCTGAGTCAACTCCCGCTTCTTCCAACAACTGAGTCATAAGTACTCTGCTGCTCTGTTCAGTGAGTAACTGCTGCGATCGCACTCTTTCCATAATCTGATATAGCCTTCGGAGTTCTGCTGTATATGCTGGGGCTTCAGTGGTCTCTTCTTCATATGCTTCTTCTTCTTCCGGGTGTCCGTGTAGTTGGCTTTGCTGAGCGTCACTCCAATGGACATGTCTATCGTCTGTAGACTTTCTTCTTCTTTGTGAGGACGTGCCTTGCTCCTCTGCCTCTGAATAAAACTCCACATCAGAGAATTGTGTACTTTGTAGGAATGCTTCGAAGTCCTGGGGGTCCATTCCTTCTGCGTCGCCAGTGGCTGCAAATTCGAATTCAGGTGTAACCGGAGGAGCCGATGGGGTAGGTTGTGTCGTAGTGTCAGATTCCGACCTGGGTATCCTAATGGTAAAAGGAGGTACAGTGCCCTCTCTTAATGGTGATGCCTCAGGAGTAGTCAGGACTTCCCTTGTCTGGACACACGGAATCGCGCCCCTCATGCGCTTGGACTGATGTGTGGATGTCTTGAGCCTTTTAAACATTTGTAGTTGTGCCCAAGTTAAGGCACGCTCAATGGGGACATCATATGCCAGGCATCGGTAAATGATGCGTGTGAGTGCACAGCATCCGTTCACCACTAATTTCCTAGAAGCCCGTTTGTTCGCTTCATACAACTGATCTATTATCCACACTGGTAGCTTAATAGGTAGCGCACCTGCTTCCGCCAAGTAGAGAGCAAACCAGACCTTCTTGTGTGGTTGCGTGAATCGGTCTTGACCGGGGAAGGCGAAATGTTGCATGCACATGCGGAGAGGGATGGACACATTTGGGGTGAGGGCTGCCATGTCCTTCAGCTTCACCACTTTCCTGTCCTTCATGTTGTTGGGAACGAGAGCATCCTTTTCTGAGGGTACATGCGTGCCGTGCATATTCAAAGCGTCGCTTACCAACTCCACAGTAAGTTCAAATCTCTTCAACTCGTTGTTGCCCAGCAAGGAGGGAAGAACAAATGATCCGGGTTTGTCCTTTTCTTCATTGGCTTGTAAAGTGGAGACCAAATAGTAACATCGGAGGAGATCTGGTTTAGGTAGTGGGGCTTCAAAGTATTCTGCCAGCCCTGCTCGTTGCCATATGGTCCGGAGATCCTCAGTGTTCTGTAAAGTCTCGAACTCCTTGGAGAAAAATTGGAATCGAACCCATGATCTGTCATACTCGCACTTTGACTCCCATATATACTTGGCCTCTCCTAATGGCCCTGGCATGCCATTGAACCAATGAGAATTGGCATGGACTCTTTCTGTGATCCCTGTGGGTGGATCCGGCACCGGGATTTGCTGAAGGTGTTGCGTCTCCACTGGTCGTTCAGTCGGGGGCACGTCCACAGGTAGGCTATCCACATCAATTCCTGCAGTAAGTATCCCTGCTTGTGAGCCCGAACCTGTCGCTTGAGCCATTTTACTGCTTGTCGTCTGATTCTGTGAGAATATAGAAGCATGTGTTAACATCGTAATGGACAGAATAAATCCGTTGCTGTCCCCGTTACAACATTAATATGAGGCAGGTGATGAGTTAGTGGTTAGTAAGTGCACGAAGACAGTGAGTGTAGTTAACGTTTGTGTATTCCTAGGAGACTAATGCCGTTAGTAAGTGGGGTGAATTTACAAATCGGGGTCGGGGGGTTTATTACAGGTCTTAGACAGCCAAATGCAGTGGATGGGCTTTGCTTTCGGTTTCGTAGGGACTCTAGGGAGCTGTGTCGGTGTCGCCGTTTGGGAATGGGGCCTTTTAGGGACCCACTTATAAGTGATTTTATGCATGCTCATGGGTCTTGGTGTGTTCCTAAGTGTTGAGCACGAGGGAATCCTGGTTGTACTCGTAGAAGGGTTATGCTGCATAGGTTGTGGCCTTGGCGTAACTACTTGTGCCCTCAAGCAAGCCTTAGGCACCCAAATTTGTCTAGATTGTGGGCTCGCCTTCATCGACTTCTTGGGTACCCAAATAGATTTTACTTTAGCAGAAGAATTTCTGAAAGACTTCTTATTAGCGTCGTGTTGTTGGTTACTAATAAGAGGATTTGTCCGCGTAGTTGACGGTGGTGCACCCGGTCGTTCGCCTTTCCGCACCCACATCTGGATTATTTTCTGGGACATTCTGCTGCGCAGGTATGTTTGATCTCGGACATAGGTCGTACTCTGCTTCTTCTGCTTGTGATCCGCCTTTGGTTGCTGCCTCCTTCGGGCCTTTGGAAAAGAAGGGAGATCCGTTGCATCCCTGGCTCCTTTTTTGCAAATGTCATTCCTCTGCAACACAGGGTTTTGAACAAGAACAGCATGGTCATCTTTATGTGTACCCCTGGAAGGACCAGGAGTCTGTGCCTTTCCTAGTTCCTTGAGTGCTCCATTGTCTAATTCTACTGTAACTCGACTATGATTGACCCAAACCTGGAGAAGTCCACTTCTTAGGTTTAAGTTAATTGCTTGGTCATAGATCCAATCTTGACCCAAGACAAGGGGTTCAGTGAGATCCTCGTCTTGACACACTAGTACTTTAACTGTCATTGCCTCATCATAAATGTAGAGGGGAAGTTCCACCTCGCCCATGCAAGGGGTTTCCACACCTCCTAATCCTATGAGATATGCTTCCACAGGATTGATAGTTAACTGCAACTCTTGACAGTAAGACAATTTAACAGCACTAGTGGCTGCACCTGATTCAATCAAGGCCCTTACGGTCCTTGCATGCTTTCCTTGTCCTAAATCTAAGGTTACGAAAGGACGTCTATCAATTATCCTATGCGAGCTTGTTCCTGCAACTTCACACATGGCTATGGGAAATCCTTGGTCTGCATAGTCATTCGCTCCAGGCTGATCTCTGCCTTGCCTTCGTAATTTCATCCTTCTGATGCGTTCTAAAGCTTCAGCTTGTGCTTCTTCTCGAACTCGCTTTTCTTCCTCTTTGCGTTTCTTAGCAGTGTTGAGTCGACTGAGCATTTCCTCCGTGAGGGGTTCTTGATATAACTTGACTCTGCAACCGCTAATATAATTTGGGAGAACATCACCTTCTAGTGTGGCCAATTGTACTGCTCCGCTCGTGGAGATCCTATTGATGATCATAGGTCCGTAGCCTCTCTTTTCTAGCTTCCTTGCGTGTTGTTTCAGTGTATAGACTAAAACTAGATCTCCTGCTTTCAAGCCCTTATCCTTCACATGGGCATCGAAATATGCCTTCTGTCTCTTCTTGGCTGCGTATATTCCTGCAGCGGCTCTCAGTCTTGTTTCCCCTAATCGTTCAAGGTCAAAGATCCTAGAGGAGAGTTCATGACCTGTCCATTCGTGCTCGTGTGCAACTCTCAACGTAGGAATCAGGAAATCCAAGGGTAGCACAGCGTTTTGGCCGAATACCATCTGAAAGGGGGTGGCTTGGAGTACCGTTTTGTAGGCAACTCGGTATGCCCAAACAGCATGGTGTAGCTGTTTGTCCCAGTCAGAGCGTTTAGTGTTCACTAACTTCGTCAGTACGTTGCATAAAATCTTATTAGTGCTCTCAGCTTGTCCATTAGCTTGGGGGTGATAAGGGGCAGACTTCTTGTGTATTACCAAGAACTCTTGGAGTAGATTTTCAATAACTTCATTCAAGAAATGAGTGCCTCTATCACTTACAAGCTCTATAGGTAGTCCATATCTCGTGAATACATTCTCAAACAAGAATTTGGCAGTTGTTTGAGCATCGTTCTTGGTTGTAGCTTTTACCTCTACCCACTTGGTGAGATAATCGGTTGCCACAATGATGTATTCCGCATGAGAACCCTTAGCTGGGGGATTAATAGGACCTACGAAGTCTATTCCCCACTTAGAGAATGCACGTCCGCCCATCATAGGTTTCAGTGGCATCTCATCTTTGCGTATAGGATACTGAGTCCTCTGACAGATATCACACCGTTTCACATAGGTATGTGCATCCATGTGAAGGGTAGGCCACCAGAAGCCCGCAAATAGAATTGCCTTGATCACCCGATCCGGTCCAAAGTGTCCTCCTGCTACACCTTGGTGAGCAGTTTCTAAGATCTTAAGATACTCACTTTCATGGACACATAGCCTCAGGTAACCATCTTTACCTCGCTTATATAGATTATCACCAATGAGTGAATAATCTTGGGCTTCTTGTTCTAAGCTTCTTTTCCTAGCTAGAGTCATGTCTGAAGGGAATGTGTTTGTCCTCAAGAATGATACTAGAGGTTCGCTCCAATCTGGCACAATGGATACGTGATAGAGAGTGGCATGTTCCACAGGTGGCTTAGTGCAACAGATTGGGCATTCCTTGCACCACTTTTGGACATCAGCTTCCATAGTTGGCCAATGCACTCCGAATCTTTTTAGAGTCTGCAACGTTCGTTGTTTTGAATGGTGTTGCTCTAACGCACCTACATGTGCTAATTGCAACCATTTAGGGTACTCATCCTCTTCTACGCAACAAGCCAAGATCCCTTGATCTGTGTGCTTGTACATGCTTCCTGCCATGATGTGGTACTTTTGGGCTTTCACAATCTCTCTATTCCGTGTGTTTACTACTGGATGGTTAGGCCCGTATGTCAATACTGGCACTAGTGGCTTAGCCCACTGCGGTACTACTTCTAAGTTAAACAAGTAAGCATCAGGCAGATCATCTGGTACTCCTTGTGGGGCTTCTCCCGATGTGAGCCTAGAGAGGTGATCTGCCCTTAAATGAGTTCTACCTTTTCTTACCACAACCTCAAAATCATATTCCATTAGCAAGAGAAACCATCTCACTAATCTTCCTGTATTGCATGGCTTGTTTACGAGGTACAGCAATGCCTGATGGTCAGTAAAAAATTTAAACTTATTTGCAAGCAAATAGTGTCTAAATTTCTTAACTGCATACACCATGCCTAATCCTTCTCGCTCTGTGGTGGTGTAATTCCGTTCAGCCGCATTCAATTGTCTACTAGCGTAGGCAATTGGAAGATCCATATTACCTTCACCAGTAGGTTGTGCAAGTACACATCCAATAGCATAATTGGATGCATCCACGTGAACATGGAATGGCTTATTCCAATCTGGTGTGGTCAAGATTGGTGCTGAACATAATTTTCGTTTAAGCTCCTGGAAGGAATTCTCACATTCATCTGTCCACTCAAAGTTTGTCAGGAGTCCGTACATGGGCTTTGCAATGACAGCATACATGTGTATAAATCGTCGGTAATAACCACAATGCCCCATGAAAGCTTGTACTTCCTTGACATTCTTTGGCCTAGGTAGCTCTGCTATGGCTCTCACTTTTTCTTCGTCGGTAGATATGCCATTCTTTGACACTATGTGTCCTAGAATCTTGCCTTGCCTGACCATAAAAACGCACTTTTCTGGGTTCAGGCAAACTTGATATTCTCTACATTTGTCAAAGATTTGTCTAAGTTCAGGGATATGGGTGTGTCTAATGTTGGAATGAGCACAAAGATCATCAACGTAGACTTCTAAACTCTTCCTCAGGAACTCCTTAAACACATGGCACATCAGCCTCTGGAAGGTAGCTGGTGCATTGGTAAGCCCAAATGGCATTACTCTAAAAGCAAAAATGCCCCATTCTGTGGCAAAGGCTGTCTTATGCTGATCCTCTGGAGCTATGGCTACTTGATTGTAGCCCGAAAATCCATCAAGGAAACTGTACACCTCCTTGCCTGCCACTCTCTCTAAGAGATGTTCTGTGATGGGAAGCGGATAGTTATCTCGAATCGTAGCGGCATTAACCTTTTTCAAGTTAATGCACACACGCAGTTTGCCATTCTTTTTGGGCACCACTACGATGGGGGATACCCATTCAGTGTGCTCAATTTCATAGATAAATCCAGCTTCAACCAGTCTATCTATCTCTTCCTTGATCTTAGCAGCATAATTATCGTTATATGTATAAGGCTTTTGCTTAGAGGGTTTGGCATCTGAGGTCATGGGGATGGTGTGTGAGCATATGTCAGGGTCAACACCTTTCAAATCCTTGTAACTCCAAGCGAATACATCTCTGTATTCTCTTAGCAAGGCAATCAATTCGTGCTCTTCTTCTGCTGTTAGGTCATGACCTATGTACGTACACCTCTCCTCTCCTTCTTCTAGGGCCACTACTATTTTCTTGGTGGTTTCTTTGTTATCATAGGCCTCTCCTGATTGGGCCTCTCGTTTAGGCATTCTTATCATGACTCTCCTGTCGTCTATCTCATACTTCTTAAAATTTTCGGGGACCTCAAACAAAGATTCTTCCTCTTCTGGTGAGGCTTCTCTCTTCTTTCGTTTCTTCTCTTCTTCCTTCGGGCTCACATGTGTTGCTAATCTTACGTCATTTGTCAGCTCTCCATGCCTCTGGGTTTGAAATTCTACCTCATGGAAGTATTCTTCATCTGATGCAAATGGTGGGTCCATAATGATTGACTCTAGATCGGAGTCACTTGCATCCTCAAATGTATCAGGGCTAGGTTCGCATTCTTCTAAAACTGTCTCTCCCATGATTGGCTCTATGGAGAACACTGAAATGTCATAGCCATCCTCATCACAGTGAGGTGTCCATTGTTCTTCGTTGATGGCTACGTCCATTGTTGCTAAGATTTCTGCCCAACCATGAGGTTCAAATTCTTCGTCTGGAAAAACTACAGGTGCATAGGCTGGGTCTTGGATCGATCTATGGGTTCCTTTCGCACCTACCTCTCTGGCTTTCTCTCTCTTCTCTTCTTCTACTGCTACCTTGCACATCCATAAGTGAGTATCTTCATGCATCCATGAGGATCCAGACCCTATGGAATGCACCGATTCTGTATCATCTTTGGCTCTATGGATGGGATTCCACTGGATAGGAGGGACATCTCTATGAGAATAATCCTTGAGATTGACTTTGGTTGTAACACCTAAGTGCTGCAGGTACAAAGAATTGGTCCCCCAATCCTGTACCACTTGCAACTGTCGCATGAATGGTCTTCCCAAAATCATCTCATAGGCATGATTTTTGCTGAAGTCACATATGGCAAAGGTATGTTCAAACTCGACACCACAAGTGGTGAGAGTTATTCCTTCTAGCAATCCTAGGGGCCTCTCTATGTGACCATCGGCCATCTGCAATTTCATTCTCGTTGGCCTGAGTGCCGGTTTGCCCCAACGCTTCCATAGGGATGTGGTGGCAATTGCAACTCCTGCACCAGAGTCCAAAATTGCCTTTGTGGTGTACTCCTGGTAGGTGATGGGAAGATAGGTGTTCCCTTCTTCACCTTCACACATATCTCCTATCTTATCCAAGGGAATTTCTGGCACTGTCCTATGGGATCCTACCTGGGAACGAGGTTTTGCTATCTCTGGTACTTGTTTGGCTACATGTTTCCATAATTCAGGTCTAACCTTGAGTAGCTCCTCTAACTTGAGGTTGCACTGCACGTTAGTGTTCTTCACTACCTCTGTGTTCCTAGGTATGACTGAATCTTCATTTCTTACCATGACTGTGGGTGCTCTCATACAGGTGGACTTAGCTTCCCATGGTCCTGTGAAATGAGGTAACTCTTGTATGGAATTAGATTCAAAGTCCAATCTCTCGTGAGATTGAGTACTCTCGTGTTCCCCGTATATAGATGGGATGTCTTGTGGGAATTGGTCGTGTGCATCATCCACAAGTTCAAAGGGAGGGGCGACTTCGCTTTCGTTATCCCATTTGTCTTCTTGAATCTCTCGTAGGAAGTCTGGTGCCAACCGATTCATAGAAGAAGAAGTGTCTGGCTCCGTAGAATTAGGCGCATAAGCAACTTGGGAAGGAGGGCTTATTCTATCGTCGGCTCTCTCCTCGTTCTCATAGATGGCTGGAGCACACGCTTCCTGGGGAGGGTTACTTATTCTATTAGTTTTTCGAACAGGCTCATACGCTCCCTGAGAAGGAATGTGGGTTACCTGTGGAGGTACATATGCTTTCGAGGGAGGCTCCTGTGACCTTTGGGGAGGAAGATAGGCTCCTCGAGGAGGCACATGGGCTTCCTGAAGAGGCTGGCTTACCCGTTCTCTTGCCCTTTCCTTTCTTTGAGGGGTGGGTTCCTTTTCTGGCTGTGCTATCGGCCTCTCTATTCTTTCTAAGGAGGGGAAGTTGTCCGGTTTAGGGGCATTGGCCACATACACTTCTGATTGGGAATGATTCCTGTTTTTGCTTGCTTTTCCTTGGTCTTGATTTTTTTCTTCCTTGTCAGATCTTGCAATTATCCTCTCTAACTTCTCTAGGAATCCATCCAAGTGTAATTGCGTCTTGGCTGAGCCTGAGTAATTGAAAAGGCGACTGGCTTCAAACATAGTCTGAGCCAATGCGACCATTTTCGCGCACAGCTTGGTTCTTTCTATCTCTAGGTCAGCTCTCGGATAGCACTTGTCATGATCAGTGACGTTTGGCCCTTCTTGGATTCTGGCCTGATATGCCTTAAGCATCATGTCTATGTCTTCGGGAGTGGGATCAGCTAATACTGATCCTGTTTGGGGTGGTGGGTGGGTTGCGTGGGGTGTCTTAGAGGGTGGAGGGATGGAGGGTGATGGGGATGGTAGCGGTGTGAATGTGTGAGAGTGCGGTTGAGATGTGATCTCTATGATTTTAGCCTTGGTTTCTCGTAGACTTTCCTCAAGTTCACTCATCTTCTTTGCCCATTGCCTTTTCATGCGTTCGCGGCTATCTCTCCAAGCTCTTGTTCTTTTTTTATTTTGGCTCTCAGTATCGCTAGTGTCTGGGCTCTTTTCCTTGCCTACCCCTTGGCTTTGCTGCAATGCCTGAGCCCTAGTGACTACCTGTACTGGTGCAGTGGAAGTGACGCTTCCTGAGGAGTCTACCACTAACCCAACAACGTTGATAGGGGTGATTTTTGGCATGCTATTGGGGTTCTTTGGGCAATCTCGTAAGAGATGCTCTTTTCCGCAATCTTGGCAGAAGCCTTGGATCGTCACCGACTGGGTTTAAGTAGGTGGAGGTAAGGGACAATCACGAATGAGGTGATCTCCTTGGCATCTGTAGCACGGTCCTCTAGGAAATGGTGGTCGTACTTGCCTAGGTTGAGGTCTAGGGTTGGGGTTTGCATACATGACATTCGTGTAATCTGACTCCCAACTCGGCTCGTTTGTCTCTTCGCTATAATAGGACTCACCATGCTCAGGAGACTGCATGTAGTAGGCCTGGGGGCTGTCAACATGTGTAGAATCAAAGCTATGGTCACTCGGGTCACTTTCAGAAATCAAGGATGTTACAGGGACTATAGCTCTAGTCAGGTTTTCTTCTGCAACGGCATACTTTACTGGAATCACGTTAGAGGGGTTTGGAGGCTGTTGAGCAAGCACCGGTTGGGGTCTCTATTGGGCCTGATATTGTGGTTGGTAGGTTTGTTGGGGTCTAACATATTGTGGTGGTGGATTTTGGTTCTGGTATCTGCCTTGTTGGTAGGGTTGCGGATAGGGTTGCCTAACTGCCTGCTTGTTGTATGGGCAGTCTTGTGCGGTGTGATTGGTGTATCTCCGTTCTATGGTGCAGTACTGGCTACTAGGGTTTACTTGGGGTTGAGCCATAATGGGACAGACGTTCGCCATATGGTCACCACCGCATGTATAGCACCTTTTCACAGGGGCAAACCTTGGGATTTGTTTACTAGTTACACCTAGTTTCTGAGCTACTTTTTCGGCAAGTTCTTCAATTGATGTGGCTTGTGTGGAAGATTGACTAGATGCACTATCTGAATCTTTGTAAATTTTGGACAACTCTAGCTCTTCTCCTAGGTTATCTTCAATGTCAATGCACATACGTACACATTCTTCTATAGTCCTAGGGTCTTTCAGATACACATAGGATCTCAATTTTGGGCTCAGCAATCCGTCAAGAAATAAGGCTACTTGTTTAGCAGATGTGGGTAGCTCCGAAATAGGGCACCTTTCAAGATATTGTCTGAATCTCCTTCCTGCAAGTCTTACAGTCTCTTGCGGGGTTTGCTTGAAGCTGTGAATCAGTGAGGAGGTATTGTGTCTTATGCCACTCTTAGAGAACTCTACAATGAATGCCTCTAGGAGTTGATCTATGCTCCTGAACTGACGTTCATCTAATGGCTGAAACCATGTAAGTGCCGTATTCCTTAGGGTTAGACCGAAGGCATTGTACTGCGTGAATAGATCCTCAACTTGTTCCGCTCTCAAGACTTGCTTGAACTCCGCCACATGATCATAGGGATCTCCTGTGCCGTCAAAATAATTCTTCATGGACTTAACTAGCTGGGTGGGTCTCAAAGTTCTTGTGTGCTCTCTAGGCCTCGGCAGAGGGAATCCATCTACATTTCTTTGGTTCCTGTGGGCTCTATACATCTCGGGTTCTACCCTATTCGTCTCTGTTCTCGTTCTTTCTCTGCCCACTGGATTGGCAAAACTTACTTCTGGTCTGTCTTTACTTCTGTCTCTTTGCATACTATGAGCCTGGGATGTTCCAGCTCCAGGGTGACCATAGGATACATTTGATCTTGGCTGGGGGAAAATGAATTCGCCCTTCCAAGTGTAAGCATGCCTATCATTTTCTGTCACCACAAAGATCCTCTCCGAAGTGTGGTCTAAGTAGGTCACTCTACCTGGGCTATCTGGATCCTTAAACTCATAGATCATGATTGTTCCTATATCAATTGGGTGATCCGGTTTATATCTCCAGAAGGCTTCGTCCGTTTCTCGATTGAGAAGCAAATCTATGCACTTGTTGTCTTGGGGAACCCGCTCAGGTGTGATAATCCTAGTGAGAACAGATTTGCCTCGGGGTGTTCTGGGTTCTACTCCCATTTTTCCTTGTTCCAAGTCACCTATGTCCGCTTCTGAGATTACATTTCCAAATTCATCTGTCCTATCTGGGTGACTGGTGACTACGTAGATGGTCCCTTCTTTGTCCAGGTATGCACCGTTTTCAAATTTGACAGCTGGGTGCTCTAGTCCTATGGATTGGTCAGGGTTTTTAATCTGGACCACGGATCTTCCTAGGCCATCCTCATAGATGCTAGCACCTAATCGGTTGGTCCTAAGGTATTCCAACTGTGTTTTGTAAGGGCCTTCTACCCTGTACAAGTAAGGCACACCTGAACTCTCCGTAGGTCTGTCTATGCCTTGGGACATCTCTGAATCACTGGTCTCAGAGCTAGGGTAGTACGAGTGGTGGCTCAACTGCTGGGCCCAAGACCTAGCAGTGTGGTTGACACTAGCCTCTGAAGACCTAAGGCTTTGTCTCTCTCTTACTAGGTGTCGTCCTGATCTAAGGTTCATATGCCTAACTGATTAGCCCAAATTTTTGCCCAGAGTACAACCTCGTTGCCGATCAATTGGTACCAGTCACTTGATTCTTTTTAGTTATTCCTCGTGTTTAAAGTCTTGTCTGCTATTACGTCGTCAGGAATACTTGAATGTTCTTCGTACTTTCAGGTTGATCGTTTTACGTTAGGTTCTTTCCTTTATGTTGTCGACAGTACAGAGATTAAGTTTTTAGCTTGAACTTGAGTTTTTAGGTAGTCTTCAACTTGATAGTGGCCTATCGTCTCCCTGACTTACTCCTACTTCTAATCGCTCTTAGCCTAGGCTAGGAATTGACGAAGAGGAGTTGAGAATATTCCGACCTTTCTTGCCGAACCTTGCTCTTTAGTGCTCGAGAAGTTGATTCTCAAGCGTGTGCCACACCCTTGCTTGGATACTCTCAATTGCTTTCAATAGGCCTGCATAAATCCAAAGATTAGCTCCAAGTAGACCTTTCAATTGACAGACAATTTATTTCAGACACTTTTTTAATGACCCTTGTTCCCCCTTTTGTGTTGCTAGAAATTTCTTCTAGAGCTTCCTTGGTGTTTCTACCCCTCTGTGTGTCAACTTCCAAATATCCTTTCCGACAAGCCCTAGAGCTCAAAAAATGGATTTCGTATGGAAAAGTTATGACCGTTCAGGGTTTAGGGGGTTAAACAGACAACCAGCACCTTTCAGGAGTTCTACTGTACTTTCCTAAGGCGTTTGTAATTGTATGACTATTTGAGAGTGCAATTATGCCCAAAATTTAGCCTAAATTTCCCAAAAATTTACCCCTAAATTTTGCCGAATATGTCTGTCTGTCGCGATAGACGGTGTCTGTCGCGATAGACACAAACTATCGTGGGGGCTGTCTGTCGCGATAGACGGGTGTCTGTCGCGATAGACGGGTGTCTGTCGCGATAGACGGGTGTCTGTCGCGATAGACGGGTGTCTGTCGCGATAGACGGGTGTCTGTCGCGATAGACGGGTGTCTGTCGCGATAGACGGTGTCTGTCGCGATAGACGGGTGTCTGTCGCGATAGACGGTGTCTATCGTGGGTCTCTGTCTATCGCGATAGACGGTGTCTGTCGCGATAGACGGTGTCTATCGTGGGTCTCTGTCTGTCGCGATAGACGGTGTCTGTCGCGATAGACGGTGTCTGTCGCGATAGACGGTATCTGTCGCGATAGACGGGTGTCTGTCGCGATAGACGGTGTCTGTCGCGATAGACGGTGTCTGTCGCGATAGACGGTGTCTATCGTGGGTCTCTGTCTGTCGCGATAGACGGTGTCTGTCGCGATAGACGGTGTCTATCGTGGGTCTCTGTCTGTCGCGATAGACGGTGTCTGTCGCGATAGACAGAAAAAATGCAAATTTTTGAAAAACTTCTAGTGATCTAGAGTGCCCTCAAGGTGTAGGTTACAGTGATAAACATGCATTCACAAAATGTTAAGATTTTCTGTCTGTCGCGATAGACAGAGGCTGTCGTCCCGGGACCCGTGCAGAGCCTGTCGTACCTGCGCACACTGCTGGGGATGATGGTACAGCAAAAACCTGCACAATAGCTCAGAAAACATGCAAAAACAGCACATGCAAGCTCGCTCTCTCGCTCTCTCTCACAAGTGAAATGAGGGAAATGAGGTGGAGGTGGGGATATAGTCAAAAAACTGAAATTTTCGCGATGATGAAGATGAAGGTGGGAGATGGTGATGATGATGATGGTGATGAAGATGGTGAAGAAAGTAAAAGAAAATCGATGAGAGTGAAGAAAATACCTACAACTCCAACGCGTCAACTCTACGTCTTACCATCACACGCTCGTCCTCAAAGCTCGATCCCCGGCAACGGCGCCAAAATTTGGTGTAGCTCAGTGATGAGAAGCACCTCCTTTAATGTCAATCCGGGAAGACGTGAGGATGGTGTGAAGACCTCGAGCAAGTGGCGGCACAAGTGCGTGAGTGAGAAGCACACAAGCATGCACACACATACACACACACGCGCACACACGGCAAGACAAAGAGTCAGAGACAATGGAATTCTTAGATTACTTTCAAGAGCTCTTACAAGTTCATTCCAATTACAATCTAGCCCAAAAATGAGCTCTCTAGCTCCTTTTATAGTTTTTGACTAGCTTTGGCCCTGTCCAGACCTAGTGTCCGGCCTAGTTAAAAATTAGGTTCCAGGGCTTATTTGAGGGCTCAAACGAAGTCTAAAAATTATGAAAATTGATACGATGGTACTTCTAATACTCCTCAAGCTCGAGGACTCCTCGACTTGCACAAAATGGAGTCTAATCTACCAAAAACGGGATTTACAATGTTTGTGTAGTGATTAAAATCACTTGAGTTGTACATAATCTATGGGAAAAATGATCTGGCCTTGTTGCCGTATTGTGCATGACTCCTTTGTTGCTTTGTAGTGCCAACAATAAGCGACTACAGAGACAGAACGAAGAAAACGTGAAAGCAGCAATGGAGGGTTCACCACAGGAAATCGACCCAAAGAAATTCAAGGCTATCCCATCTGAAAATATGCAAATCGTCTTGGAAACCCATGCCGACCTCCTAGGAGCCCACGTAGCATTAGAAAGAGAAAGAGATGACTTACTAAAGCAACTGGAAACCTAGCAGGATTCACCAAGAAAAGTCACAACTGAAGCCGACACATCTGAAGAAGTTGCAAAACTCAGAGCAGAATTAGAAGAACTACGAAATAAAGTTCTACAATACGAGCGTCAACCCTCTCCCCTAGCGGAACCAGAACCTAAAGACTTAGTGCCAATTCAAGTGGAGGAGATCTTTGAAGACCCATACGTTCCCATGCCAACACGTGCGGGTAAGCAAACAGAAGAAGGAATGTACACCATTGAGATCGAGGCCCCTGAATGGATGCAGAGGTTAGAGAAGATGGCCACAACCCATGATGAGAGAGTTGCAGTACAGATAGCATCAATGTCTCGATTGGAAGAAGTTGTAATTAAATCGGATTAGTTCAGGAACCTCTCCCATCATAGGTGGATTGGCACGTCTGATGATCTGTATGTTCCATTCTGTGTATTAATGGCAGATAACAATGCTGAAATCAAGCAAGGCACAACAAAAGAACCAACCTCGGCGACACAGTTTGCACCGGATGATATCCCTGCAAGTGCCAAACAAGGGAATATACATCAATCTACTTGGAGGATCCGCATGCTTGAAACCTACCTTGAGATGAATCGCACGTGGAATAACATGCCTCTATATATCAAGTATAATCCCTCCTACTGCCCTGTCTTTCGAAGAAGGTCTTGGCCGGAGTACACAAAAATAATTTTGACGGTTAAAGAATCTGAAAAGTGGTTAAATTATGTGTACCTAGCACCTCCTAATGGCCAACTCACAATCAACTACATGATTTCAACCATCCAACACTCAGCAGTCCGGTTCAAGAATGTCCCAGATGTTATGGCAAAGATGTGCCTAAAAATTTTTGAGCTCATGCTGATTACATTCAGGACATTTAAGAACATCAAAGAACCTCATCTTTCGGCTATTGGATTTAATGAAGGGAATCAGTACCTTGTCTATGACATGAGCACCACGCCCTCCATTAACATCGTCTATGCCTAGCATGCCCGTATAAAGTATCTACCTGCTTGCTTCAAACAGACGTTTGAAGAAATGTTTATCACGAGGTTTGGGAATATCATTCAGAGATATTCATTCCCAGACCATCCCATCTATTACAGTTATTTGTCGTGGAACAAGCTCTCCATTCAGAAAAGCTACATATACCACATCCAGAGGTTCCCGAGCCTGTAGATTGGGATGCCCTACTCACTGACTTGGCCAAAGGATTGAGAATTGCGGAACATCACTTAGCAAAAGACGTTGTGGAGTACTACATCCAATGACCCACCCAACAACGGTCTGTCAGGGATGACAGACACGAGAGAGGGGGGGTGTTGGTAGCCAAGGAACTGAAGGACTCACAAGACAAGGAAGTCAACAAAGGGAGTCGGAGCGAAGAGAACGTACAAGCAGACAGAGTTGTCAAAGAAGATCGGGCAAGTAGGCCATTATTTTTTCAGGAAGCTAAAGCATATCAAAGAGGTGGACACATAAGGAGAAGGAGCAAGTAGGAATCTCGAAGATGTGTATGTCAAATCGTTAGAGGAAATCCCTACAAAAATAGTGATTTTCATCACTAAAAGCCATTGTAAATACCATTTCATATTTTTGTAGCTCAATTTTGTGCAAGCCAAGGAGTCCTTGAGCTTGAGGAGCATTAGAAGTAGTTACCTACCAGTTTTCATAATTTTTAGACTCCATTTGAGCCTTCAAATGGGGCCTAGAACCTAATTTTTAGCTAGGCCGGACACTAAGTCTGGACACGGCCAAAACCTAGTCAAAAACTATAAATAGAGCTAGAAAGCTCATTTTTGAGGTTAGCTTGTAATTGATTTGAACATGTATGAGTATTTTGAAAGTAATATAAAGAGCTCCACTGCTTCTCACTCTTTGTCTCGCTTTGTGTGCGTGTGTGTGTGTATGTGTGTGCATGTTAGTGTGCTTCTCACTCACTCACTTGTGCCTTCACTTGCTCGAGGTCATCATACCATCCTCACGTCTTCCCGAATTGACATTAAAGGAAGTGCTACTCATCACTGAGCTACAGCTGGGGATGCTGATTCTTGCAGAAAATGTCAAAAAGCACACAAAAGCACAAGCACACAAATGCTCTCTCGCTCTCTCTCACAAGTGAAATGAGGGGAAATGGTATGGGAAGGGTGATATGACCAAAAATCTGAAAATGTCGTGATGGAGATGGAGGTGGGAGATGGTGATGATGATGATGGTGAAGAAATCCAAAAGACTAGATAAAAGTGATGAAGACACATATGACTCCAACATCTCAACTCTACGTCTTACCATCACACGCTCATCCTCAAAGCTTGATCCCTATGTAAGCCGCCGGATTGGCAATTGTAAATCTTTTTCTTTTCATATTCCGCATGAACCGAAAGGTTGTTGCGAAGAATTGTAATTACTTATAAATCAATGAAAGGATGCTTCGGTGACAACTAGAAGAATCGCCAGACTATCTTTCTGGGCGATTACGTTCTGTGGAGTTCCGTTGTGTTATGTTGGAGAATTCTGAGTAGTACTGTGTTATTTCGCTTTTGTTTGATTATCTTCAATTGTGTTTAATGATGTTCCATTAAGTACGATTTGTGAGTCTGTATTACGGTAATGAATAGTTTCGATGCTGTGTGTTGAGAACATATCAACCAGAGCATAATCAGTAAGGTTGTGGAAGAACTAGTAATAGTCTGAGTACAGATAGTAAGACTGTGAGAGAACGAACCAGAGTCTGGAGAGTAATTCGTATTAATAGAGATTTAAACATTAAGGTACTATGGTGTGAGTGGTTAATTGGAAAAATCAAGTACAGGGCCTCTGATTATTCAGACCCCTTCCACTCCCAAGAACCCGAAAAGAGCTTAAACGCACTTGTGACGGCAAACACGCCTTTAACACTAGCGCCATCTGTGGGAATGTGGCACCAGAGTGTTGCAAAGTAGTTGTGGAAAAGTGGCAACAGAGTGTTGCAAATTGATTGTGGGAAGGTAACCATAGATTGTGAATCAACAGTAAGGTAGAGTAGTACGCAAGTGTGGCGAAGGTGATATATGCCAGTTACTCGGTCCGACGAGTCGTATCCGAAGTACAGGAGAGATCGACAGCCTTGGGCGGTCCCGAATTTGTTAAGGACACCCTCAGGAGGCAGAAGCACAAATCGGTTAGGTCCGGTCGTCGAAGAAGCGAAGCACATTAGTAGCGATTTGGATAGCATTCTGGTAGACCATACTGCAATTCCGATAGATTCCGGTGTAATTTCGGCATAGTCTGCAGAAGATACAATAACTTTGGAGTCTACAAGGACACAGTGTGTAGTTGATCTGACACTCTAGCTCACTGATAAGTAGCACCTCCTTTAATGTCAATCCAGGAAGACGTGAGGATGGTATGATGACCTCGAGCAAGTGAAGGCACAAGTGCGTGAGTGCGAAGCACACTAACATGCACACACATACACACACATGTGCACACAAGGCAAGACGAATAGTGAGAAGCAATGGAGTTCTTTAGATTACTTTCAAAAAGCTCATACCAGTTCAAATCAATTACAAGCTAACCTCAAAAATGAGTTCTCTAGCTCTATTTATTGTTTTTTACTAGGTTTTGGCCTTGTCCAGACCTAGTGTCCGGCCTAGTTAAAAATTAGGTTCTCTATCCTATTTGGAGGTTCAAACGGAGTCGAAAAAATATGAAAATTGATAGGTAGGTACTTCTAAAGCTCCTCAAGCTCAAGGACTCCTTGGCTTGCACAAAATGGAGCTACAAAAATATGAAATGGTATTTACAATGGTTTTTAGTGATGAAAATCATTATTTTTGTAGGAATTTCTTCTAACATTTTGACATACATTTCCTAGAGCTCCCTACTTGCTCCTTCCTCTTGTGTGCCCAACTCTTTGATGCCTGAAAAATTTTAATGGCCTACTTGCCAGATCTTCTTTGACTATTGTGTCTGCTTGTGCTTTCTCTTCGGTCCGACTCCCTACGTAGGCTTCCTTGTCTTGTGACTCCTTCAGTTCATTGACTACTGCCAACACCCCCCCTCTCTCGCGTCTGTTGTCTCTGACAGACCCTTGTCTAGCTGTGCGTTGGACATAATATTGAACAACATCGGCAGCGAGGTGGTGTTCTTCTAATCGTAGCCCCTGTGCTAGCTCTCTTAACAATGCATCCCAATTCACTGGTCCTGGGACGTCCGTATGTGGCACCCACAATTGTTCTAAATGGATGATTCTTTCCACAACGAAAAAGTGGAGGAGATGTGAGGGCCTAGGTACAAATATTTCTGAGTGATATTCCTAGAATCTTGTTACGAACATCTCCTCGAATGTCTGTTTAAAGCAAGCTAGGAGGTACTTGATTCTGGCGTGCCAAGCATATATTACCTCTATTGATGGGGTGGTGCTCATGTCGTATACCAGATCTTGGTTGCCTATAAGAAAGCCAACTCCTGAGAAGTGGGGGTCTTTAATATTCTTAAATATCCTGAATGTGATCAGCATTAATTCAAAGATTTTCATGCACATTTGGGCCATCACATCGGGGGTATTCCATAGTCGAATGCTCCAGTGACGGATGGTAGAAATCATATAATTCATAGTGGGAGGTCCTTGTTGAGGTGCTAGATAAACATAATTTAACCACTTTGCATAGCCTTTGATGTTCTTGACAGCAATGGTAAACTCGGGCCAGGTGCGTCTGCGAAAGACTGGAACATAATAGGGATTGTATTTAATAAAGAGTGGCATGTTAGTCCAAGTACGAACCATCTCTGGGTAGGTCTCAAGAAGACGGATCCTCTAGGTGGGTTGATGAATGGATCCTTTTTAAGCACTCTTTGGGATATCATCGGGCCCGAATTGTGTGGCGAGAGTTGGAGGTTTGCCACATCGGCGTTGGATCTCTGCATTGTAATCTGCCAAGAGTACACAGTATGGCACATATTGATCGTCGTTGGTGCCGATCCATCTATGATGAGACATACTGCGGAAATATTCTGACTTTATGATGGTGTCTTCTAATTTGGCCATTGATTGAATTTGGATTGCCACTCGATCTTCATGGGTTGTAGCTGTTTTTTCTAATGTCTGGAGCCATTCGGATACTTTGACTTCCAAGGTGTCCATTCCTTCTGAGGTTTGCTGACCACCTTGCATCGGCATAGGAACATATGGTTCCTCATACGTTTCGTCCACCTCAATGGGTACCAATTCATCTGGCTTTGGTTCTACAACTGGAGAGGGCTGCCTTTCATATTCCAGTAACTTCTTCTGCAGTTCCGTCACCTGCTCTGTTAATGCCTTACTTCCGCTGAAGTCGAGGTCGTTTCTATGACTTTGGGTTGTGCCTCATGTTCCCTGAGCTGGCGACGTAGTTCATCCCGTTCCCTTTCCAAATGTCATGTGCTTCTAATAAATCAGCATAGCTTTCCAAGATTGTTTTCATTGTTTCTGAGGGAACTGCTTTGAATTGTTCTGGGTCGATTTCATGGGGAGAGCCTTCCATGGCAGCTTCCAGGTTTTCTTCGTTTTGCTTTTGCAGACGCTTGTTTTCTTCAGGGGCTGTAGCCATGTGTTTTCTGAGTAGAGTCAAATTTCACCGGACTCTCAGAGTATCTGTTTGGTAAACCTCTAGTAAGGCTTTGAGTTGTTTGACACCTGACTCTTGTGATGGTTGGGGTGTCTCTAGGAGGGTTTGATGAGCTTGCTTGAGAGTGGTGTAACGTTGATTGAGGTCTGCATTTTCTTCTTCTATAATTGTAAGCCGTCTCTGTAGTTGTTGATGATTCGTAGTCAGTTGATGATGACGATCTTCGAGAGCCTGATACTCACTCTGAAGTTGATACACACATTGATGTAATGCCATGAATATACTATTTACATTAAACGATGCAAGGAACGATGAAGATGCAGGGGGAATGGGGAAGGGGAAGGGAGTTGTGAATGCTGAGTCAAGTGGTGAGGTAGGTGGAGGGGGTATGGGAGATTGAGGTTGCGTGGGGGGTGGGAGTGGTGTTGTGGCTGGTGATGTTTCCATTGTGTCGAACGTGTGTGTGACTGTGTAGATGGGAACAATGGGTGGGGTGGATGTGATATTTGTGAAGAGTGTTGTGAAGGTGGGCATGGTAACTCCTCCGAATTGGATGCCGGGAGAGAGAGGAATTCCCATGACAACTGTGGTAATGGCAAAAAAGGTGTGGTAGTGCCAGGTGGTGAGATGACTTGTGTAGTGAGAGGTGAGGTGGGTGGTGAGAGTGGTTCCTCATGATGTTCTTCTGTTTGTGTGTTACCTCCTGGCTCTGATACATTGATGTGGATTTGTTTGCCAGATCGCATGGGACGGGTAGGCACTCATTTCTCAAATCGATGAATATAAGTCATGGCTGCATGAACAACCTCATCTAAGCCTATTGCGTCAGCGTGCAGGTTCATTGATTCGATAAACATGTCATCCACACCTTCCTCGGCTAACATTTGGCTCATGATCATCTTTCCCGTCTCGAGCGACAGTTTGTGCTGCTCTTAGACCTGCTTCATGGTTTCGTATAATCTTTTTATTTGGGTCGAGTATGCCGGGGCACTTGCTAGTTCTCAAAGTTCTTCATATTCTTGATCATACTCCTCGTTTGCCTCTTGTTCTTCTATCTCTTCTTCATCCTCTTCTACTTCTACTACTCCCGATTGGGTCGGGGTTGAAGTTGTAGTCATGGGTTGTTGTCCTTGGGCCTGCTCTGCTTCTGTCTCCAGGTTAGATTCATTGATCAAACAGGCAATTTCTTCATCTGTCAAATCAGCAAGGGTGTAACCTTGAGGGAACTCCAAGTCCGATGGAATTGGAGGGAACACAAGATTGGGTCCTTCGGTGCTTGGTCTGGGTAGGCGAATGGTGAATGGTCGGACACGTCGTGTTTGTGGGGGGGTCACCTCTGGTGTGGTGGTGGCTCCCCTTGGTTGAGTGCATGGTAATTGAACTCCCCCTCTCATCTTCTTTGATGGAGGACCCACGGTTGACAATCGTCTTTGGAACTCTTGGGCCCTGGACCATACTAGTGCTCTTTAAATGGGCACGTCGTATGCTAAGCACCTGTAAATTATTCTTGTGAGAGCACAACATCCATGAAGTACATTTTCCTGTTTCTTATTCCATCGTTGATGGGCTAGGTGTATTTGATCAATGATCCAGTGTGGTATGTTGATGGTGAGATTCTCTGTCTCCTCCAAGTACAAGCTGAACCATATCTTTTTTGGTGGCATAGTGAATCGTTCTTGGGTGGGAAAAGCAAAATGTTGCATAGTCCTTCGTAGGTGGAGAGCAATGGTAGGTGTCATTGTTACCATGTCCTTCAATTTGTTGAGATCCTTATGCTTCATCTTGCATGGAACCATTGTTTCTTTCTCAGTGGGAATATGAATTCCTTGCATGTTCAATGCTGCCCGTACCAAATTGAGGGTCAGTTTGAATCTCTTGAGTTCGTGGCCTGGCAATAGTGAGGGTAGCACAAAAGTACTATCGCCTCCCTTGGCCCTGCTAGGAGTGATGGTACTGATAAAATAGGAGTAGCGTAGGAGATCTGGCTTAGGCAAATGTGCTCTAAAAAGCTATCCAATCCCGCTTCGGTCCAAACCGATCGCATTACTTTTGCATTCTGATAGTTCTCAAATTCACGAGTGAAGAAATGGTAGCTTCCCCATTTGCCATTGAACTCAATTTCTGCTTCCCAGAAGTAGGTGGCATCACCCAATGGCCCTACGACATCACTAAACCAATGAGCATGTTTCCCCACTTGAGAAGTATGTCCCTAAGGAGGGTCCTGAATAGGGAGAACATGCACCGCTTGAAGTTCTTGAGGCCTCTCGGTGAGTGGTGGTTCAAGGAGGAGGGTTTCAATGTCCACAATCTGTGCACTAGACCTTGTGTGGGAACTGGTGCCTCCTGCTTCTGCCATTGTTATTGCTTGCTTGCTGGTTCTGTGAGAATATAGAATCATGCGTTAATATTATAATGGACAAGATATAACACTTTTTGTCCCCGTTACAACATTATCATGAGGTGAGTAATGGGTTAGTGGGTCAGTGAGTGCTCGATGATTGTGTATGTAGTTAATGAATGGATAGTTCTACGAGCTAGATGGAAAGATGCAGTGTATGAGTGATGTAGTTAGTAAGTGACGATGAATTTACACATGGGGTTGGGGGGTTTTATTACCAATTTTAGGTTGCCAAACACAATGGATGGCCTTCGGTTTTAGTTTAGTGGGGACTCTAGAGGGCTTTATGAGTATGTCTGCTTGAGAATGAGGCGTTTTTGGGACCCATTTACAAGTGAGTCTGTGCGTGCTTATGGGCGACTGTGTGTTTGTGCATATTAAACAAGAGTGGGTAACAACTCCTTGAGTGCGTGAACCCTATCGTGTATGATGTGATTCGTGCGTGACTAGTTGAGCCCGCAAGCAAGCCTTAGGCACCCAAATTTGTCTTGATTGTGGGCTAGCCTTCATCGACTTCTTGGGTACCCAGATTGATTTCACTTTCTCAAAAGAAGGTTTGGAAGTCCTCTTATTAGTATCATGTCGTTGATTACTAATAGGAAGTTGAGATAGTTGTTGTGACTTGACTGCAATAGGCCGCTCGCCTTTCCGCACCCACAATTGTTTCAATGGCTGCGTCATTCTGCTTCGCACGTTCTTTTGGCCTCTAGCATAGGTAGTCTTCAGTAATTGATCTGCCTTTGGTTGCTGCCTCCCTCTGGCCTTTGGAAAAGAAGGGAGTTCCGTTGAGGCCTTGACTTCTTTATTGAGATCACCATTCCTCTGCATCACATAGCTTTGGACAAGAACAACATGGTCAACTTCATGTGTACCCCTAGAAGGACCAGGAGTCTGTGCCTTTTCTAGTTCCTTGAATGCTCCATTATCTAACTCAACTGTAATTGGACTCTGATTTACCCATACCTGAAGAAGTCCACTTCTTAGGTTTAAGTTGACTGCATGGTCATAGATCCAGTCTTGACCCAAGACCAGAGGCTCAGTGAGATCCTCATCTTGACACACTAGTACCTTAACTGTCATTGGAACATCTTGAATCGAGAGGGGAAGTTCCACCTCACCCATGCAAGGGGTTTCCACACCTCCCAATCCTATGAGATATGCTTCTATAGGATTGACTTTTAATTTCAATTCTCGACAGTAAGAAAGTCTCACCACACTAGTGGCTGCACTTGAGTCAATCAATGCTCGCACAATTTTTGCACTAACTCCTTGTCCTACCTCTAAGGTCACAAAAGAACGTCGATCGATTATTCTTTGGGAACTTATTCCTGAGACTTCACACATTGCCACATGATATCCTGGATCCTCATAGGCACCTGTCATAGGTTGATCCCTACCCTGCCGTCTCAACTTCATCCTTCTGATGCGTTCTAAAGCTTCTGCTTGAGCTTCTTCTCGAACTCGTTTTTCTTCTTCTTTGCGTTTCTTAGCAGTGTTGAGTCGACTTAGCATTTCTTCTATGAGAGGTTCCTGATACAACTTGACTCTGCACCTGTTGATGTAGCTCGGAAGAAGGTCACCTTCTAAGGTGGCTAGTTGTACTCCTCCACTCGTTGAGATCCTATTTATGATCATAGGTCCATAGCCACGTTTCTCTAATTTTCTTGCATGTTGCTTCAAAGTGTAGACTAAAACTAGGTCTCCATACAGAGGCTTTGCTATGATGGCATACATGTGTATAAACCGTCGGTAATAACCACAATGCCCCATGAAAGCTTGTACTTCCTTGACATTCTTTGGCCTAGGTAACTCGGCTATGGCTCTTACCTTCTCTTCATTGATGGATATGCCATTCTTTGACACTATGTGTCCTAGAATCTTGCCTTGCCTCACCATGAAAACACACTTTTCTGGGTTCAAGCAGACTTGGTACTCTCTACACTTGTCAAAGATTTGCCTGAGTTCTTGTATATGTGTCTGTCTAATGTTGGAATGAGCACAGAGATCATCAACATAGACCTCTAAATTCTTCCTCAGGAACTCTTTAAACACATGACACATCAATCTTTGGAAGGTTGCAGGGGCATTGGTCAGCCCGAATGGCATTATTCTAAAGGCAAATATGCCATATTCTGTGGCAAAAGCTGTCTTATGCTGATCTTCTGGAGCTATGGCTACTTGATTGTAGCCTGAAAATCCATCAAGGAAGCTATAGACTTCCTTGCCTGCTAACCTTTCTAATAGATGCTCGGTAATTGGAAGTGGATAGTTATCTCGAATTGTGGCTGCATTAACCTTCTTGAAGTTAATGCATACTCGTAGCTTTCCATTCTTCTTGGGCACCACTACAATGGGGGATACCCACTCAGTGTGCTCAATTTCATAGATGAATCCATCTTCTACCAGTCGATCTATCTCTTCTTTGATCTTGGCAGCATAATTATCATTATATGTGTATGGCTTTTGCTTAGAGGGTTTGGCATCTGAGGTCATGGGGATAGTGTGTGAGCATATGTCTGAGTCTACACCTTTCAAATCCTTGTAACTCCAAGCGAATACATCTCTGTATTCTCTTAGCAAGGCTATTAATGCATGCTATTCTTCCTCTGTAGGTCATGGCCTATGTATGTGCATCTCTCCTCTCCTTCTTTTAGGGCTACTACTATTTTCTTGGTGGTTTCTTTGTTATCATAGGCTTCTCCTGATTGTGCCTCTCGTTTAGGCATTCTTATCATGACTCTCCTATCGTTTATCTCATACTTTTTAAAGTTTTCAGGGACCTCAAACAAAGATTCTTCTTCCTCCCGGGGAACTTCTTTCTTCTTCCATTTCTTGCTATCATTATTAGCAGTCACTTGTGTGGTTAATCGTACACCGTTTGTTATCTCTTCGTGTCTCTGAGGTTGGAATTCTACTTCATAGAAGTATTCTTCATCTGATGCAAATGGTGGGTCCATAATGATTGACTCTAAATCGGAGTCACTTGCATCCTCAAACGCATCAGGGCTAGGTTCACATTCTTCTAAAACTGCATCTCCCATGATTGGTTCTATGGAGAAGACTGAAATGTCATAGCCATCCTCATCACAGTGGGGTGTCCATTGTTCCTCATTGATGGCTACATCCATTGTTGCTAAGATTTCTGCCCAGCCGTGAGGCTCAAATTCTTCATCAGGAAATACTACCGGCGCATAGGCTGGGTCTTGAATTGGTCTATGGGTTTCCTTCGCACCTATCTCTCTGGCCTTTTCTCTCTTCTCTTCTTCCACTGCCACTTTACATATCCATAAGTGAGTGTCTTCATGCATCCATGAGGATCCTGATCCTATGGAGTGCACAGACTCCGTGTCATCCTTGGCTCTATGGATGGGATTCCATTGAATAGGCGGTACATCTCTATGAGAGTATTCCTTGAGATTGACTTTGGTCGTAACACCTAAGTGTTGCAAATACAATGAATTGGTTCCCCAATCCTGGACCACTTGCAACTGTCGCATAAATGGTCTTCCCAAAATCATCTCATAGGCATGATTCTTGCTAAAATCACATATGGCGAAAGTATGCTCAAACTCAACACCACATGTACTGAGAGTTATTCCTTCCAGCAAGCCTAAGGGTCTTTCTATGTGGCCATCAGCCATCTGCAATTTCATCCTCGTGGGCCTGAGTGCTGGCTTGCCCCAACGCTTCCATAGGGAAGTGGTGGCAATAGCAACTCCTGCACCTGAGTCTAGAATTGCTTTGGTTGTGTATCCCTGATGGGTAATGGGAAGATAGGTGTTTCCTTCTTCACCTTCACTCATATCTCCTATCTTGTCTAGAGGAATTTCTAGCACTGTCCTATGAGAACCTACCTGGGAATGAGGTTTTGCTATCTCTGGTACTTGTTTGGATACATGTTTCCATAACTCTGGCCTAACTTTGAGTAGCTCTTCTAAAGTGAGGTTGCACTGCACTTTAGTGTTTTTCACTACCTCCGTATTCCTAGGTATGACTGAGTCTTCGTTTCTTACCATGACTGTGGGTGCTCTCATACAGGTTGACTTGGCTTCCCACGGGCCTATGAAGTGGGGTAATTCATGTAAAGAATTAGACTCAAAGTCTAATCTCTCTTGAGACTGGGTGTTCTCCTGCTCTCCATAAATGGAGGGAATATCTTGTGGGAATTGATCATGTGCGTCATCCACAAGCTCAATGGGAGGAGGAACTTCACTTTCTTTAGCCCATTTGTCTTCTTGAATCTCTAGTAGGAATTCTGGTGTGTACCTATTCATAGAAGAGGAGGTGTCTGGTTCAGTGGAATTGGGCACAGAAGCTTCCTGTGGGGGAAGGCTTATTCTTTTGCTTGCCTCATCTCTTCCTTGATTTTTTTCTTCCTTGGCAGATCTTGCAATTATGCTCTCTAACTTCTCTAGGAGTCCATCCAAATGCAATTGTGTCTTAGCTGAGCCAGAGTAGTTGAAGAGACGACTGGCTTCAAACATGGTCTGAGCCAATGCGACCATTTTTGCACAAAGCTTGGTTCTTTCTATCTCTAGGTCAGCTCTGGGGTAGCACTTGTCATGCTCCGTCACATTTGGCCCTTCTTGGATTCTGGCCTGATATGCCTTAAGCATCATGTCTATGTCTTCAGGAGTGGGGTCAGCTAACACTAATCCTACTCTAGGGGGTGGTGGGATGGTCTTAGGTAGGTGAATAGATGGTGGGTTAGATGGTGATGGAAGTGAGGGTGGTGGTGGTATGTGAGAGTTTGTTTGAAAGGTGAGTTCGACAATTTCGGCTTTCATTTCTCTTATGCTTTCTTCTAAGTCACTCATCTTTTTAGACCATTGTCTTTTCATTCTCTCTCGGCTATCCCTCTAGGCTCTCAATCGTTTCTTGGCTATGCTCTCGGTTTCACTAGCCTTTGCACTTTTCTCTTGACCTATTCCTGGGTTCTGTTGCAAAGCCTGGGCCCTAGTGACCACTTGCACTGGTGCAGTGGAAGTGACACTTCCTGTTGAGTCTACAACTAACCCAATAACATTAATTGGAGTTATTTTTGGCATATTATTGGGATTCTTTGGGCAGTCTCGTAAGAGATGCTCCTTCCCGCAATCTTGGCCAAAGCCTTGAATTGTCACTGACTGGGGTTGTGTAGGTGGAGGTAAGGGGCAATCACGAATGAGGTGATCTCCCTAACATCTGTAGCATGGTCCTTTAGGGAATGGGGGTCTTACCTCCTTAGGTTGGGGTCTTGAGTTAGGGTTTGTGTACATTACATTTGTGTACTCTAGCTCCCAACTAGGTTCACCTAGTTCTTCACTGTAGTAGGACTCACCATGTTCAGGAGATTGCATGTAGTAAGCCTGGGGACTATCAATATGTGTAGAATCAAAGCTATGGTCACTAGGATCACTTTCTGAAAGCAATGGTGTTACTGGCACTATAGCTCTATTCAAATTTTCCTCAGCTGTTGCATACTTTACAGGAATCACATTAGCTAGGGTTGGAGGTTGTTGAGCTAACAGAGGTTGTGGCCTTTGTTGGTGTTGGTAGGGTTGTTGATAGGGTTGCTGCGGTCTACCATATTGTTGTGGAGGGTACTGGTTTTGGTATCTTCCCTGTTGTGGATAGGGATGAGGGTAGGTTTGTGCCTTACTGCTTGCTTATTGTATGGGCAGTCTTGTGCTGTGTGATTTGCGTATCTCTGTTCTATGGTGCAGTATTGACTACTAGGATTCACTTGGGGTTGGGCCATAATGGGACATACATTCGCCAGATGGTCACCACCGCAAGTATAGCACCTCTTTACTGGGGAAAATCTAGGAATTTTTTTACTAGAGACACCTAGTTTTTGAGCTACTTTCTCCGCAAGTTCCTCAATTGATGTGGATTGTGAGGAAGAGAGGCTAGAAGAACTATCGGAATCTTTGTAGATTTTTTGAAAGCTCTAGTTCCTCCCCTAGGTTATCCTCAATGTCAATGCACATGCGTACACACTCTTCTATGGTCCTAGGGTCCTTCAAGTACACATAGGACCTCAATTTGGTACTTAGCAATCCATCCAAGAATAAAGCCACTTGCTTGGCTGGTGTTGGTAACTCAGGAACAGGGCATCTCTCAAGATATTGCCTAAATCTTCTTCGTGCAAATCTCACGGTCTCTTGAGGGGTCTGCTTAAAGCTATGTATCAATGAAGAAGTATTATGCCTTATGCCACTTTTAGAGAATTCGGTGATGAAAGCCTCTAAAAGTTGTTCTATGCTCCTGAACTATCTCTCATTCAATGGTTGAAACCACGTAAGGGCTGTGTTCCTAAGTGTTAGACCAAAGGCATTGTATTGTGTGAACAGGTCCTCAACTTGTTCAGCTCTCAAGACTTGCCTAAACTCGGCCACATGATCATATGGGTCTCCTGTGCCATCGAAGTAATTCGTCATGGACTTAACTAACTGAGTCGGTCTCAAAATCCTGTGTGTTCCCTAGGCCTTGGCAGAGGGAAATCATCAGCATTCCTTTGGTTCCTTGGGGCTCTAAGTCCCTCAGGTTCCACTCTATTTGCTTCCGTTCTCGTTCTATCTCTTCCCACTAGGTTGGCAAAGCTTAACTCCGGTCTATCTCTATGTCTGTCTCTTTGAGTTCCATGAACATGGGATGTTCCAGCTCCGGGGTGCCCAAAGGACACATTCGATCTTGGATGGGGGAAAATAAATTCACCTTTCCAAGTGTAAGCATGCCTATCATTTTTTGTAACCACAAAGACCCTCTCTGTAGCATGATCCAGGTAGGTCACTCTGCCTGGACTATTAGGATCTTTGAACTCATATATCATGATTGTTCCTTCCTCATTTGGCTGATTAGATCTATACCTCCAAAAGGCTTCATCAGTCTCTCGGTTTAGGAGTAGATCTATTCTTTTATTATCTTGGGGAATCCACTCTGGTGTGATAATCCTAGTGAGCACAGATTTGCCTCGGGGGGTTCTAGGTTCTATAACCATGTTTCCTTGCTCTAGGTCACATAAGTCTGTTTTTGGGACCACATTCCAAAATTCATCTGTCCTATCTAGATGACTGGTGATTACATATATTGTCCCTTCCTTGTCTAGGTATGCTCCGTTTTCAAATTTGACAGTTGGGTGCTCTAGTCCAATGGATTGGTCAGGGTTTTTAATCTGGACCACAGATCTTCCTAGGCCGTCCTCATAGATGCTAGCACCTAATCGGTTGGTCCTAAGGTATTCGAGTTGCATCTTGTAAGGGCCTTCCACCCTATGTAAATATGGCACTACAGAACTTCTTGTAGGTCTCTCCATATTGTGGGATATCTCAGACTCGCTAGTCTCAGAGCTAGGGTAGTACGAATGATGACTCAACTGCTGGGCCCAAGACCTAGCAGTATGATTGACACTAGCCTCTGAAGATCTAAGACTTTGTCTATCTCTCCCTAGGTGTCAACCTGATCTAAGGTTCATATGCCCAATTGAATAATCCCAATTTTTTCCCAAGTACACTTTGCGTTGCTGAGTTCTTTTGTATCAGTCACTTGATTTTTCTAAATTGCTCTTAGGGTGTCACTTCTTGTCCAATTAATCTTCGTCGCAAGGAACACTTAAGTTTTTATCGTACTTTGAGTGTCGTCGCTCAATTTAATTTCTTTTCCCTTAGGTTGTTTCACAATTGTAATCTCCTAGCACTTGCACTTGAGTGATTAGAGTTCTTGGACTTGGTTGTTCTTAACGTGTTCGTAATTAATAAAAACCTCTATCCGTACTTAGCCTATGCTAGGGATTGACATAGAGTGTTGAGAATTTCCAACCTTAAGTTTCTTCCCTTGGTTGCCCTTGTATGCCCACGAAGTGTGTTCCCAAGCTCCCACTTACTCTTACTTCGAGTACCCTTCGATGCTCTCAAAGAACCTAAAAAAGTCCACAATTAGCTCAAGAATTGAATTCAGTTGATAGACAGATCACTTTCATGCATGTAATTCACAGACCCAATTGCCTTTTGCCTCTATGGAAATCAATCCCAAGGGAAACTTAGTTTTCCTACCCCGGGATATGGTCACTTCAAATTACCCTATCTTGTAATCCTGACATTAATTCTACCGTAACCAGTGAAATTTTTGGTTGTACTCCCAATGAGCTTTCCAACAAAACAAAAATCACAGTATTCGGATGTCGTATGAGGAAGTTATGTCATTTCAGGGTTTTGGGGCTAAATCAGGATTTTAAACAAGTTAACAGGCAGACAGGACTTCTCAAAATGCTCTGGGTATAGGCCCCACAAAGTAATGATAAACCCTAGTATTTGCTCCATAATTTGTCAAAAATAGACCACTATTTTTTTCCCTAAAAAATTAGCCAAATTTGCCCTTCAATCGCGTTCGCAAGCTCTGTCAATCGCGATTGATAGGTCACTCGCGATCGACGTGTCGGTCGCGATTGATAGGTCCATCGTGGTTGTTAGTCGCGATTCATGGGTCAATCGCGATTGACACGTGGCTCAAAAATTCAATCAATTGTGATCAAAGGATCATGGACTCTGTCAGTCGCGATTGATGGGTCGATCGCGATTGACAGGTCCGTCGCGAGGGTCTGTCCGTCGTGGTCAAGTAATCATTGACTGGGTTGGTCGCGATTGACAGGTCCGTCGTGGCTGTCAGCCGCGATTGACTGGTCGATCATGATTGATGGCTCGATCGTGATTGACACATGTCACATGTAGGTTCTGTCAGTCATGGTTAGTCGGTCGTTGACTCTGTCGGTCGCGATTGATATGTCGGTCACGATTGACAGAGCCGTCGGCATGTGTCCATCGTGGTTTGTCAATCACGATTGACAGAGCGATCACGATTGACAGAAATCTGAGGAATTTTAAAATTTTAAACACACATTTGGGAAGCTCTAGACCTGTAGATTATGGTTATGTACTTTGTTTAGAAAAAAGATCATTTTTTCTGTCGGTCGCGATTGACAAAGGTCAACGCCTCGGGACCTGCACAGTCAAATTTCTTACTTGTTGGAGCTGGTGCAGCTGCTGGGGATGCTGATTCCTACATAAAATCTCAAAAAACACAGAAGATCACAAGCACACAAATGCTCTCTCGCTCTCTCTCACAAGTGAAATGAGGGGAATGGTATGGGTGGGGTGATATGAACAAAAACTAAAATTTTTTGCGATGATGGAGATGGATGTGGGAGATGGTGAGGATGATGATGGTGATGAGAAAACAAGAGAAAATAGGAAAAAGGTGAAGAAAATACCTATAACTCCAACACGTCAACTCTACGTCTTACCATCACACGCTCGTCCTCAAAGCTCGATCCCCGGCAACGGCGCCAAAATTTGGTGTAGCTCAGTGATGAGTAGCACCTCCTTTAATGTCAATCCGGGAAGATGTGAGGATGGTATGATGACTGGAGCAAGTGAAGGCACAAGTGCGTGAGTGCGAAGCACACTAACATGCACACACATACACATACACGTGCACACAAGGCAAGACAAAGAGTGAAAGCAATGGAGTTCTTTAGATTACTTTCAAAAAGCTCATACCAGTTCAAATCAATTACAAGCTAACCTCAAAAATGAGCTCTCTAGCTCTATTTATAGTTTTTGACTAGGTTTTGGTCTTGTCCAGACCTAGTGTCCAGCCTAGTTAAAAATTAGGTTCTCTACCCTATTTGGAGGTTCAAACGGAGTCTAAAAAATGTGAAAACTGATAGGTAGGTACTTCTAAAGCTCCTCAAGCTCAAGGACTCCTTGGCTTGCACAAAAATGGAGCTACAAAAATATGAAATGGTATTTACAATGGTTTTTAGTGATGAAAATCACTATTTTTGTAGGGATTTCTTCTAACATTTTGACATACATTTCCTGGAGCTCCCTACTTGCTCCTTCCTCTTGTGTGCCCAACTCTTTGATGCCTGAAAAATTTAAATGGCCTACTTGCCAGATCTTCTTTGACTAATGTGTTTGCTTGTGCTTTCTCTTCGTTCCGACTCCCCACGTAGGCTTCCTTGTCTTGTGACTCCTTCAGTTCCTTGACTACTGCCAACAGACACCGTTTGGTCAAGATTCAAACCTCTCTGAGGATAGAGGTGTGTTATCCAGAGAAACCATTGCTGGTGAAAGAATATCATGGGTTGGGGAAAGTTCAACTAATTTCGGTGACAGTTCGGTCCTAGTTGTAGGGAATTTACAATTTTTCGGTGACAGTGTTATACTTCGTGGTGAATCTTCATTCCGGACACCATTGTTCGGGGTAAGTGTGCCTATATTTGATACCAAAAAGAGGATAGGCTATTCGAATTGGAAATCAGTAAGAGGTTGAATGCTATTTTCAAGTTGGAAGGAGAGCAGTCTGATCATACAGAATCTGAAGGACTAAAACACCACCTCAGAACTCAGGGGATAGTAATAGTACCACTATTAACTCCATGAGTGGATAACAACAACAACAACAGCAACAACAGCAACAACAACAACCACTTCCACTTCAACCGGTTCGAACAGGAGTAACTTACACCAAATTCGGTGGATTTCTAGGTGACCATCGTGATGCCCATGTACGCACCTTTGAAATAAGTTATGCAGTACTAAACCATCCACCCGATCCGGCATATAAGGCCATCGTATTCCAGTCAACATTAGTTAATGAAGTAGCAAGGTGGCTCATAGAGTATGATTTCAATCATTTTGTTACTTATGATGCAGTAAGTGATGTATTTTTACAGAGGTTCCGATTGAAGAAGAACCTTGCCGAAATTTTCGATTACTTGCAGAACAATAAACAGAAGTTGCACCAGACTGTGCAGGAATATGCCACCCTGTTTAGAACTCATTTGAGACAACTACCACCAGCCCATGCCAATCTACCGGATTATGTCATCCCTCAGTGGTTTATTAATGGTTTGACTCCGCAGCTCAGACAGATTATGATCATCCGTTGTGTGGGAGCTATGACACTAGATGCGGTTATTGCAATGGCCTTGCAACTCGAGCATAAGATTGGAGGATTTACCAAAGACTTGGAGTGGTTAAAAGCCAGTTAAAATGTTGCAGAGGATCCGTCTAGATAGATGTACTGCACCAAGTGCAAGAATCTTGGGCATACTAGTGCTACCTGTGCCCTTAATCAGATGTATTGCGCTATCTGCAATACCACCGAACATTCCACAAAAAATTGTGCGTATAACGCCAAAGTGCAGGGACAAGCAACTGTAAATGCCATTATACAAGAACTAGGACAGCCCGCCACCCACTATGTACTACCTCAGATGAGAAACAACCAGCAGCAAGGATACAGAAATTATCGAGGACAGAGGAATACCAACTTCAATGCAAATCACTGGCAGATAGGTACATCGCAGGAAGGCACTTCTTTGCCATCCCCTCACTGTCATTTTTGCGGTGAGTTGGGTCACATCCGAAGATTCTATAAAGATGCAACCGAATATGATCAGAGGAAGAAAGAGCGTCAGAACCCGATGACCAATAGGGTCTATATCTCACCAATAGAAACACAAGTCGCAATGGTCCAGACAAGATCCGATAAGCAGTTGCAACCAGCAGCTGAGGTGTTTGAACCTGGCATCCGTGAACAACAAAGAATGTATAACAAAGCTAGCCAATGGACCACCAAAGAGCCTATAGTGTTCCCAGATCCAATTCCATTGACACAGGTTCCGCTACCAAAGGAAGGATTGCAGGAACAAGATTCTACCCTAGTAACGGGTGCATTATCTTCAGAATCGGTGAAAAGTACAATTCAAGCAGATCAGGCATGGGAAATTTTATCTAAGGTGTCCATTACTCTCCCTCTTGGACAGTTACTTGCATTAGTGCTGGGAGTTCGGCAGCAATTCCAGCAACAACGCAGTCCAGGGTCCGCCTGCATTCCAGCGATGGAAACAATACAACCGGAAGCTGAATCTACGGTGGATCATGCAATTCCCTTAATTACGGTATGGTACAAAAATCACAAAATTAATCAAGTACTAATTGATGGTGGTTCCGGTGTAAACATAGCCACTGCAGCTCTTTGCAAGAAGTTAGGGTGGAACTAAATTGAGCCATTCCAATTTTTTATTAGAATGGCCGACCAATCCCGACTCCATCCAGTAGGACTCGTATGGAATATCTCGATAACTTTGCAGGGTACAACGTTTAAGATGACTTTTTTAGTCTTAGAACTACCAGAGTCTAGTCTTGACTATAATCTTCTTTTCGGATGACCCTGGTTAAAACAGGCTAAAGTCATACATGATTGGTCCGCACAAGAATTGACTTTTAAGGATAATCACCGTAAATATGTTGTCAAACTGGATGCCATTCAGCCTTGCGAACTTCATGCCAGACCATATGTAGCAGAGCCGGTCCACATGTTGGATGGCTTATCTGACGATGAGGAAGAAGCGTTTCTGAAGAACAATGAAGATCTGATTTCCTTAGGTACTGTAGATCTGCAATCTGTTGTAGACAACTGGAGTCCGGCAGCTTGTACAGTGGTGCTTGTGACCGAAGAAGTGGAGACAGAAGATATTGTTGCTATGGATGAAGTTGCTCTACAACAACTTTTATAGTCAGCTGACGATCCAGGGAAACCTCGTCAATTCTATGTTCCCGAAGATCAGTTAGTGACCTATAATTTGGGTGATGAAGTAAATCCGCAACCTGTCAAGATAAAGGAAGGATTGTCTGAGGCATTTCAAGCAGATTTGATCCAGCTTCTTCTTGAGTTCTCTGATGTTTTTGCATGGGATTACCGTGATATGAAAGGTCTAGGACCCTCGCATCTATCAACATCGGGTTGTGCTTAAACTAGAAGCAAAACCAATTAAACAACCCAGCTACTGGATGAATCCTAACTATGCAGCACTTGTCAAGGCAGATCTTGTTAGGTTACTCAGGGTCGGATTCATCGTACCAATAGAACATGCTGAATGGATATCACCGATTGTTATTGTTCCTAAGAAAAATAAGCAGCTTTGAATCTGTGTGGATTACCGGAAACTGAATGCGGCCACGGTACCTGATCTGTTTTCTCTTCCTTTTCTTGACATAATGCTTGACAGAGTGGCCAAACAGGAGATGTACTTTTTGGACGGCTACAGTGGTAATAACCAGATCTAAATGGCTGAACAAGACATACCAAAAACAGCTTTCATTACCAACTGGGGTGTTTTTGTTTGTACAATCATGTGGTTTGGATTAAGAAATGCTCCTAGCACTTTTCAACATTGTATGCAAGAAATCTTCTCACCCAATCTCACTTCTTTTATGCAAGTATATCTAGATGACTTCTCTTTATTCGATAAGATGGTAGCACACTTGTATCATTTACGGTGTTGCTTTGAGAAATATCGTGAATACCGACTCTGCCTGAACCCCACCAAATCTGTCTTTGCGGTTTCTTGTCGTAAACTCCTTGGCCACATTGTATCTGCACAGGGCATACAAGTTGCCCCAGACAAAGTTGCAGCCGTGTTAGAAGCATCTATGCCTACTACACCGAAAGAAGTGATGCACTTCATGGGTCAAGTCAAGTGGCATGGTCGACATTTACGGTGGCTTGCCCATTTGGCAATACCCCTTAATCGACTCATGACTAGTACTTCACGACAATTTGATTGGACTCCGGAATATCAAACTGCATTTGATCCTCTAAAAGGATTATTAACGCAGGTTCCAATTCTACAACCTCCTGATTGGGAACGCCCATTTCATGTTTTTGTAGACGCATCAGATATAGCCATTGGAAGTGTTTTAATGCAACAAACTGATAGGTGGTTTCGGCCTGTCTATTATGCGAATCGACGGCTTGCTCCTGCTGAAAAGAATTATTTAGTAACTGAAAGAGAATGTCCCGGTTTGGTGTATTCTCTAAAGAAATTCCGGCATTATTTGCTAGGCCAAAAATTCATCTTTCATGTAGATCATGCTGCACTGGTGTATCTAGTTAGGCAACAACATTTAGGTGGCCGTTTGGCGCATTGGGTTTTATTGTTACAAGAGCTTGATTACGAAGTGATTCATCGACCGCGCACTGCACATGCATTAGCAAATTTTCTCTCTCGGTTGGATTCCGATGAAGCTCTGGTCGGTGTTGATGACACCACACCAACAATTTACATTATTGAACCGACTAGTGATGAATCTGTAGAACCTCCTATGACACCTACTTACTATGATCAATTATTGACCTTTCTTACTGATGGATGTCTTCCCCCTCAAACTTCTCCTGCAATGCGTCGGAAAATTGCAGTTTACAGTCGGAGATTTCAGTTGATTGTCGGACAGTTGTATTATATGGATCACACTGGGGTCTTGCTTTGTTGTATTCCTCCACATGAAGTAAACTCGGTTATCGCTCTGGCACATTCAATACCTTTCGGTGGACATTTTGCAGCAGATTTAACGCACCAAAAAATTCTGCAAAGTGGGCTTTGGTGGCCTACTATGTACAGAGATATATCTCAGTTTGTGCAACAGTGTGACACTTGTCAGTGATCTCGACAGCCTTTACAATGCCACTTTTTCCTTCTACAACTTGTATTACCTTTGGAACCTTTTTAGAAATGGGGTCTTGATTTTATTGGACCACACCTCCAGCAATCCTCAGCAACAATCGCTACATTCTGACATGTACAGATTACACTACCAGATGGGGAAAAGCTTGGGCTTTACAGTCCGCTACATCTATTTCGGTAGCAAAGTGTCTGATGAAGGATGTATTCCCACGATATGGCTTACCTTTGGAACTTGTAACAGATCAAGGAACGCACTTTGCTAATAGTTTAATTCGAGTGTTAATGCATACTTTTCAAATTCTGCATAAATTCAGTTCACCGTATTATCCTCGTGCTAATGGCTTAGCTGAAAGTACCGACAAGACCTTGCTGAGTATGCTTTGAAAATTGATTATGGAATCACCAGAAAGATGGGATCAGTTACTACCTGCAGTATTATGGGCATACCGAACTACCTACAAAGTTGCAACCGGACTGACTCCTTTCAAGCTTGCTTATGGATTGGAAGCAATCGCTCCAATGGAAGTTGTAGTGCCCAGTTTACGCGTGGCCATAACTCAGAAGTTGACACCCGAAGAGTCTTTGCCATTTTGGTTGGACACACTCAGAGAACTGGATGAGCATTGCTGGGAAAGTTTTCTGGCTCTTCAAGAAGTGCAATTGCGGCAAGCTTGTACTCATGATCGGTATCTTAGAACTCTAGTTTTTACGGTAGGACAACTTGTGCTGTTTTATAATGCTAAATCAAATCGTGTGGTTGAAAAATTCAAATTACGATGGTTTGGTCCTTACCAGATTAGTGAAAAAGTGGGCACAGCTACTTTTCAGTTGACTACTTTGATCGGAGTTCCTCTTCCTAAAGTGATAAATGGTTCAAAGTTGCAGCCGTATCATCAAGCACCTGATTTGCATTGAAGTGTTCTGCGGTTGCCCGCGTATCTTTTTTCTTTTTTCTTTTTTTCTTTTCGTTTCCTTTTTTTTTAGTTTTGCATGTTAGTTGAATAAAGACCATAAACTCCTCGTTTTGCTACATAACCATGAATAATGGTCAGCTTTTGTTATTGATTCTACTCATGCATGCACACCGTAGTTATGAAGGTTATCATCTCAACATCGTGCGATGATTAGCATTTTTTATCGCCTCCCCTTACCAAGTATCTACTTAATCTTCTTCTTTCCGCTGTTAATCGCTATTGTGTCTACGTGTTCTATGTGCTTTCCATTTTCTGTAATCACTGTGTATTCGTGCTACTTCGTGTGCGCATCATGGAAGCTTTAGCAAACTTTGCTACCTTCCGTGACGGGCTCCCTCAGGACGTAAGTGAATTGTTGCGTATCCGAGGTTTGTCCAACTTCCCTGAATTGCCTTGGCATTCAATGGAGTTCCATCTTTATTACGCGTAAATTATCGCTGCTATTGTCGTCACACCTGCTACGGAGCAGAGTTGGCCTATTATGTGTTTGCCATCTCGTGTAGTAATCACACTCCAGTCATTCGCTGCAGCTTTCCGACTCTCTCCGAAAGGAAGAGAAAATGGTCCTAGCCTTCCGATTGAGACTATGATTGAATTGTTCCCAAGGCACTCATCGAATGAGTATGCCATACTCTATTTTCCTGATCCTGAACGGACCGCTCTTCAATTCTTAGTGGCCATCTTGAATCTACAGAAACGCACTTACGGAATTTCACGCCCATTTTACTCTATGCTTCACATGGCTTCTTAGGAGCCTGTCAATTTTGCTTCTTACTATTTCTGACGCATTCACCGTGAATGTGTTACGGTTATTAAACATGTAAATAAGGGAGAACTTCCGCGTTCACGTTTACCACATATCATTACCTTTTTGTTTCCGGCCCTCCAAGCGGCGCAACCACCTCCAAGAGCTCCAATCTTATATCATGAGGAATCTGCTCAAATACTTGAAGACGACGAAGAAGATGATGAAGAAATCTTCCAGCTCCTCTACCAAAAACGCATACGGATAAGTTCTTCTGACAGTCAAGTGCAAGGGTCTCTTGTTGGAAATAACGCAAACAAAAATGAAGAAGAGATTTTCCATGACACTACCACCTCGATTCACCATGATTCGTCCGCTCAGTCTTCTCCAAACCAGCAACGAGATCAAAGTGTTACTGCCAATTCTGAAGATAGATCTTCTAACGAAGAATCTCAGCAGTAGTCCCAACAAGATGTGAAAGAAGATACGTCGGTTATTGTTGCAGAAGTTTTGGCACAATTGATTGTCGCAGTAGATTCTGCAAATACCCAACCTCAAGTGACTTTGCAGCAACTTAATGAAAAATTGTTGGTGGCTAGCAATCTGCAACACACTCCTCCACCCATACCTCCAATTCAACCCATTGTTCCCATTCCACCTATTGTACCTGAAGCACCGGATTCCTCATCCTCGTCACCTAACTATTCTCCACCCACTTCCCATTAACTCTTGATAGCTTCTTCATCTCAACCACGTCCTCCTCTTCTGTTTCCTTCGATACCTATGTCTACTGAGCTAGCATCCATGGGTCATATATTGATCCACCTGTCGCAACAACTACCACAACAGATGAAGGAGATTACTAATAATCTCAGATACAAAATACAACATAAAGTTGATGTTTTAGAAGCAGATATCATTCCGTTGCAGGAAGAGGTAGATGCAGTGAAGGCAAAGAATCATAATCTGCACTTCCAGATTAAACAGCTTTAAGCACAACTTGCGGAACAAGAAATAGTGATCAGTCAAAGAGATGCTGCATTGGCTGAAGTAAGAGCAAAAGATGATTTATTAAGAGCTGTTGATGCAGAACTTATCCAGCTAAAACAATTAGTCCAAGATAAGGAAGATGCCCATATAGCACTAGGAAGTTTGTGAGAAGAAACTAGAGGACAGTTAGATGAAGTCGTGCAGCGAGGACAGGAGATGGCCGATTTAGCCAAACG
The DNA here is from genome assembly GCA_020310875.1 of Ceratopteris richardii. Taxonomy (NCBI): domain Eukaryota; kingdom Viridiplantae; phylum Streptophyta; class Polypodiopsida; order Polypodiales; family Pteridaceae; genus Ceratopteris; species Ceratopteris richardii. The sequence goes on from CM035437.1 coordinate 34,780,308, forward strand.
CACTAATGAAGAACTCTAGAGAACCAATTCTAATTTGTTGGAGGGGAATACTGCTCTGAAAAACCAGATGACATTTGTCGCTCAACTTCAGAAGGACGTCGCAGGAACTCGAAGAGAGCGCAATGCTTATTACCAAACCATAGTGTCAATCACAAGAATTGGAAAGAAGAGAAAAACAATTAGGATTGCAAGCTGACAGACTTTCAAGAGTAGATGAGCAGATCAACGAAATGAAATTGCGCCGTGATGCAGCAATGGAAAACGATTTTTATTTACAGGAAGCCTTTTTGTAGACACAAGCTGAAAATCTGTTAAGCCAAGTTATTGCCAGTAGTTCAGTTAGAACTGATGCTCAGTTAGTCGAACCAGACATTTTGAAGAAAATGCTGGATAGCATGAAGCAGAAAATTGCAAGAACGTTTAAATTAGCTAGAACAATGTATCTACAGGGTATAATAGATGAGCCATAAAATTTTGTATACCTACGGGTTCAAGTCCACTGTGCGTGCCAGTGTAAGCCACGGGATTGGAAATTGTAAATCTTTTTCTTATCATATTTTGCATGAACCGAAAGGTCGTTGCGAAGAATTGTAATTACTTATAAATCAATGAAAGGACGCTTTGATGACAACCAAAAGAATCACCAGACTATCTGTCTGGGCGATTACGTTCTGTGGAGTTCCGTTGTGTTATGTTGGAGAATTTTGAGTAGTACTGTGTTATTTCGCTTTTGTTTGATTATCTTCAATTGTATTTAACGTTGTTCCATTAAGTACAACTTGTGAGTTTGTATTACGGTAATGAATAGTTTTGGCACTGTGTGTTGAGAACGTATCAACCAGAGCATAATTGGTAAGGTTGTGGAAGAACTAGTAATAGTCTGAGTACAGATAGTAAGACTCTGAGAGAACGAACCAGAGTTTGGAGGGTAATTCGTATTAACAGAGATTTAAACATTAAGGTACTGTGGTGTGAGTGGTTAATTGGGAAAATCAAGTATAGGGCCTCTGATTATTCAGACCCCTTCCACTTCCAAGAACCCGAAAAAGAGCTTAAACGTGCTTGTGATGGCAAACACGGATTTAACACCTGGTAACGATGCCAAAATTTGGTATAGCTCAGTGATGAGTAGCACCTTCTTTAATGTTAATCCGTGAAGACATGAGGATGGTATGAAGACCTCGAACAAGTGATGGCACAAGTGTATGAGTAAGAAGCACACAAACATGCATACACATACACACACACGTGCATACACGACAAGACAAAGAGAGAAACAATGGAGTTCTTTAGATTACTCAAAAATTCTCATACAAGTTCAAATCTATAACAAGCTAACTTCCAAAATGAGCTCTCTAGCTCTATTTATAGTTTTTTACTAGCTTTGGTCCTGTGTAGACCTAGTGTCTCGCCTTGTTAAAAATTAAGTTCTAGGGCTATTTTGGGGCTCAAATGAGCTCTAAAAATTATGAAAATTGGTACATAAATACTACTAGTACTCCTGAAGCTCGAGGACTCCTTGGCTTGCACAAAATGGAGTAGAAATAATAAAAAACGGTATTTACAATGGTGTGAAGTGACTAAGATCACTATTTGGGAAGTATTTCTTCACGAAAATTTATAGGGCCTATTTGCCAGATCTGCGTTGAATGCTCTGCCTGCTTGTTCCTTGCTCTGACTCCCTTCTCTGGCTTCCTTGTCTTGTGGGTCCTTGGGTGCTCTCGCTGCTACCAACACTAAGTTCAAACCATTAAAAGTCATAAAGTTGAGAAAGGTTAGAAGAATAAGAGCATTAAGGTTAAGTTCTATTCTCTCAAGAGAAACACATTAAAGGAGAGGTGGAAGCTTAAGTTGGAACACATAATCGCTTACAATTTTGAGAACATAATAGGCTCAAACTTAACTTTGAGATTTCATTAACTTTTGACTCATAGTTTCTCAAACTCTAATTGTAGTGGGACATATTAAAAGCAAACATAATATCAAGACTGTAATGTATTTGAGTGGGAGCACGAGAGGCTTCAGAAAAAATTTGTGAGGTCTTGATTTTGATTTGTAGAGTATCTTCGTAACCAAATGCTGCTGAAATTTTTAAAATATTTGCATGCATATGCATAAAAACACCAAATCATACTAAAAGTTTTCTTTTTTGTCATTTCTTTATGCAAGGGCTTGCGACTAGTTAATTTTTTATGCCACTTTGTTACTTTAGGTGTACATAAACACTCAAATAAAAAAACCCAACAAACACATAAAAAGAATTTCACTTTTCCTAGTATGGATTTAGGACCTTCTTCACCAATTAGGGTTGACATGCACATGGCTGATCACTCTTCAGATGTTATAGAGAACATGAGTGCTAGGATCTCATAGCTAGAGAGTGCACTTCATGATATCTTGGAGAAGGTACATAGCTCCAAGAAAGATGAAGTACTGCTAGAGACCGACTTTCCAAGAATGGAGTTAGATTGTCCAAGTAAGCATCAAAACCTAGAAATTTCTAGCGAGTGTTTCGGTAAGAGAGGCCTAATGGCATCTTAAGGATCTTAAGCCGCCAAGATATCATAGCTCTACCAATACACAAATTATTGATGTTGTTGAGCAATGCCTTAGCAAGTGGGAGCAATGCTTCCCTCTATGTCATATCATGAATGATAGGCATAAGATTCAACAGGTGACATACATTCTTATGGATGTTGCCCCATAGGTGGTGGCATAAGTTTGAGCAGAACAAGAAGGAGCCCACTAAATGGGAACAATTTAATGTCCTATTCTATAATAAATTTGTACCATGTGATGAGAGGTCTAGAGCACTAGACGCTTGGTTTTTCATTATTCATAAAAACCAAACCGTTCAAGATTATGCAGATAATATAGGGAGGTACTTCTTGAAGCACCTGAGTCTATCCTAGAGTTTCTCCAAGTTCACAAGTTCATCTTGGGACTTAGAGAAACTATCCGACCTCTAGTTAGAAAGGAAAGGTTTCAATCTTTGGCACATGCTATAGAGACGGCTCTAGTTTATGAGGATGGCCATAGGGGCATAGGCTCCCAAGGTCAGAGATCCTCATGGACTACAATGAGTCAACCCTTTTCTTCATCCACTCATATCTTAACCAATGCATAGCCTGAGAAAGAGGCTAAGGAGGTGCACATGATTAGGAGAGTTTCACGAGGAAAAAGAACGGTGTCTACTCTAGGTGAGAGGGCTTATAAGAATTATATCCTTAACCCTTTGTAGAAAGGTAAGGCAATGAAGGAAGGATTATGCTATGGATGCCAAGGACAACACCACTTCAAGGATTTCCTTAAGAAAAAGAAGATAGCAATGACCAAAGTCATAAATCCTACACAGGCAAGGAGTGATGTAGATGAGGATTTTGGTGATTCCCCATCTGCGATATCATCTCTTATAATGGCCATGATGGTCACGAAGAAGGTTCCTTCTGTTGGTGCATTTTACCCAAGCCTACATGCTTGATATATTTGATATCATCCTCATTTGTAAGTCACATGAGTAATCAAGTGAACACCTCTTGTAAAAGAGTACATTTTATCTCTTGTAAATGGAAAAAGAAAAAAGGAAAAGGATGGCTTACCTCATCCATGATGTAAAAGCAAATTCGTGGCTCTAACTACCTAAAACCATGAAATTTAGAGCTGATGGAATCTCTCCTAACTTTGGGGATCACTTTTAGGTGGAGCCATTCGAATTCGAATTCAAAATTCCCTCCAAGAATAGCTATAAAAAGAGCAAGAAGGAAGAGGCGATTAGCAAGCTTTGTACGTGACCACTTGATGTCATTTTTTAGAGATTGAAGAGCTTACTCCATAGCTCTATCATTCTACTCCCATTTTGCAAAGATTCATTGCCAATGTGATTGTAATCATATGTGAATCTATACATTTATTATCATCTACTCCTCTGTTTTGTTCTCTGTTATACTCACTCAGACCAGTACCTTCAGAAGGTCATATCTCAAGTTCTATTGGTCTATTTTCAGTAAGTTAACATGCGTTGGATAGCTGTTATTGTCCAGCTTATTCATATCAATTTTCAAGGTCATTGAATTTATAGTTTTGAAGATATCCGCAATTTACTGCTCACTAGTCTATCTCTACAGAGCCCCGAGAATGGTGGGCATGTTCCAGAAATTGATAAATCTTGTTCTCAGTGCTGAGTCCATCATTTGAAGTGTTTTAACTTGTATTAAGAAGCTTCCTAAGTATATTTGCTATGCCCAAAAGGAATTTTTCTAATTCCTGCTAGGTTGAGAGCACTATTCATTTTTTCCAGCACGTGTATGTCCAAAAATAGAAAGTTTTGGGAGCTAGTCATTTCGCAACTAGTCTGTCTTGACTTAAACTTTTGGGATACATGTTCCAAAGTACTTGGCTGATATTTTGGTGGATTTAGGAAGCTCAAAGGGTCTTCTAATCATCTCTGAAGTCTCAGTTGACTGGTGTGAAGCTAGTTGTAGCAGCACCAACTCATCTTTGGATTGCATCCACCATCTCTCTTCACACCTTCTATACCAGATATTGTGCTTTCACTAGTGGGCACAAAAAGGATATTGATATCTAGATAAAGAACTCATTGTTATGATAAGAGTTGTGGTAGGTCAGTGTGTCAAGGTCCTCTTTGACATTGGGCCTATGCATGATTTCATTAGTTCCAAACTAGTCAAAAGGTTACAATTAGACATGGTGTAGCCAGAGTATGCCTACATGGTGGAGTTAGCCGATGGAAAGGGAATGGAGACATGGGACCAGCGAGTAGTAGGTCTACCCATTTAGATCCACTCCTATGAGAACATATTGGATTTTGAGATAGCATGACTCACCCATTTTGATGTAGTCCTAAGTAAAAGGTGCCATGGTAGGAAATGAGAATTGGATTTTTCTTCACATATTTATCAGTTTGAGCATGAGGGGAGTCAATTAATGATCTGTGGAGATCCGAATCTCAAAGAGATGCAATTAGTGACATTAACCAAGTTTCTCAAGGTCAATTATAAGTATATTGACATTCTTTATTTTTTGTAGTCGTCATGTGTAGTGATGGATTCTTGCAATCAAGGAAAATCTAGTTGGAATGCTCAAGTACTTTCACATAAAGTAAGATCAAAATTCCAAAAATGTTTTTTTTAAGAATTACCTTTGGGTTTAGCTCCTTGCAAGAACATTGAGCATAGAATCATATTGGTACTAGGAGTGAGTCCAACCGCTCAACTACCATTTTGAATGAGCTTACATGAGGAGAATGAAGTTCACAAGGTCATGGATAAATATTTGCAAAAAGGGCTGATCAGACCCAACTATTCACCCTTTGCGGCACCAATTCTTCTAGTGAAGTAGAAAGATGGATCTTATAGGATGTGTGTGGACTACAGAGCACTCAAAAAGATTATCAACAAGCACAAATACTTCCATTGATACTTCCATTGTTACGTTGATACTTCCGTTGATATTATCATATGCCACTCAAGTTCACTATTGCTCTGTCTTGTTCGAGGACGAGTTCATCTATCTCCATTGATAACTCTCCTTCTATCACATGCCAGTTGATGCCACTCAAGTCCGTCGCCTTCATTCACATTTTTCTTGTTTTTGTATCAAGGTTTGCTTTCTTATATGTCAAGATCAAGCAATAATCATTATATATACACAGGCGAGTGTCTAGGCAATTGCTTTGCTATGTTTTTTTTGTTTGTTTTGATTTTAAGCAGTAGGTCATGTGAAGTTAAGCATGCATAAGAAAAAGAAAGGATGCTTAAGTCTAGCTTGTGGAAGTAATTGAGGAACTTGTTTTTCTCTTTCTTCTTTGTACGTCTTCAAGACAATTCAATGAATCTTTAAAATATCAATAGCAAATCCTTTTGGATGGAGCACAGCAAACTAGCTACTTTACTCTCAAATAGACATCCTTTAATAGGATAGGAATGTTAGCCTCATCGATAAAAGGGGTTTCCATGCCGTCTAAGGGCTCCATTAAAGAATCTTTTAATGTCTTAACTTCCATGCCCAATCATTTACAACATGAGTACTAATTGCACTAGTGACAACTCTAGAATTGATCAAAGCTTTGATTGTCTTATCTACAACATTGTGCCCTCGTTCAACCATGATAAATGGTCATCTATCTATGATGCTAGGATGTGTACTCTTTTTGGTGAACATAGCCATGTGATATCTTGGGGCATTGGGATTGACATCTAGGCCTTGTTTCATTAATTTATTTCACCTAATGTGCTCTCTAGCCTCTGCTTGAGCTTTTTCTCTAACCCTTAACTCTTTTTTTTTTCTTGCTTCTTAGCAGTGTTGAGTCTCATTAGCATACCCTCTATAAGAGGTTTTTGATAAATCTTGAATCGACATCCACTAATATAGCTTAGAAAGATGTCACCTTCTAGAGTGGCTAATTCAACCGCATCACTAGTGGAAATTCTATTAATTACAATGTGAACATATCCTCGACTTTCCAATTTATGAGCATGCTACTTTAGTGTATAAGTCAACAATAGGTCTCCCTCTTTCAATCCTTTATCCTTGATGTGTGCATCGAGGTATGCCTTTTGTCTTTTCTTTGAAACGTAGATGCTTGCTCCCACTTGTAGCCTAGTTTCACCTAAGCGTTCGAGATTAAATATCTTGGAGGACAACTCATGTCCATTCCACGCCTACTCTTGTACTACTTTTAAAGTCGGGAATATGAACTCTAATGGTAATGCATCATTTTATCCAAAGACCATCTGAAATGGGGTGGCATTGAATATCGTTTTGTAGGCAACTCGATAAGCGTAAACAACATGATGCAGTTGTTTAAGCCTCAAAGTTTCCTTGTGGTAGAGCTTTGGTGAATATGTATGTCATATTATCTTATGTAGGCACATATACCAAATCAATATCTCTAGCATGAAGGCACTCTCTCACATAATCATAATGAACCTCAATTTTCTTTGTGTGTGCATGAAACACTGGATTTCTTGCAATCACCAATGCCCTCTATCTATTAGTGAGAATATGCATAAGTGCATGAATCTCCATGCATAGATCCATCAATACACATCTTGCCTATATACGATCCATTGAAGTTGTGAATAGTACCCTATACAGAGCTTCACAACTTGATGTGTCCATAGTAGGTTGCTTCTTACTCAACCAAGATATGCATGATCCTCCAAGCAAAAAGAAATTACAACTAATGGACACGTGTATATAAGAATAATTAGCCCAACCAATATATGTAAAAGCATGCAAGCATGGATGAACATCTTTGCCATTAAAAAACCCAAACTCAAAGTCCCTTTGAGATATTTAATTACACATTTTACTGATTGCCAATGCTTAATGTCATGGCTATGCATAAATTGACTCAACTCAAAAATTTTATATTTTATTTCTAGTCTTGTGTTACGTGCATGTATCAAACATGTATCACTTACATGCATATTTTATTTCTAGTCTTGTGTTACGTGCATCGACCCATAGCTTGTTGATAAAGAGAAGTGTTGAATGTGTCACTTGCATCCTCAATGGAGAATCTTAATCCTTTTTCCGTTGGTGTTAAGGTAGTCTTGCTATCCTCAAAACCAAAAAGTTGAAGTAGCTTCACAATATACTTTCCTTGATGCATAGTGGTTCCCCCTCAATGGATACAAATTGGGTGCCAAGACAATACTCCAAAAGACCAAGATATGTGACATCATAAGCATGTCAATTTTTGCATCACATGACCCATTCAAGAGGATATCATCAACATAAAAAACAAGCATTATAAGTTCAACCCTATCTTTGTGTACATAAAGTGTGTTTTGAATTGGACTATATGTAAAACCAATAGAAATCAAGTTTTTATGTAGATTGTCACACCATGCACATGGAACTTGCTTAAGTTCATACAAATCCTCATGCAAATAGCAAACCATATGCTCTTGAACTTTGATGGCAAATCTAGGAGGTTGCTTCACATAGAACTTTTCTTGCAAACCATCATTCAAGAAACTTGTCTTTATATCGAATTGATGCAGTTTCAAACCACTATGGGTAGCCAATGCAATCATGAAACAAATGGAAGTCATGTGCAACATAGTTCAAAAGTGTCCTCACAATTAATGCCATATTTTTATGCATAACCTTTGACAATTAGTCTAGCTTTGTAGTGATCAATGCTACCATATAAATTTCTTTTAATCTTGTAAACCCACTTAATACCAACGAAATCCCTTTCTTTTGGCAATTCACATAACCCCCAAGTATGAGTTTTGTGAATAGAATCAAATTCTAATTGCATTGTGCTCATCCAATTTGAATCATCACATGCATCTTCAAAAATGTGTGGCGCTTCATTACATGTGGTTGCAATAAGTGACACCCACAAAGTCACTTGATACATGGAGAGACCTTGATCTTTTCTGACCAGTAATCTATCTTGCAATAGTTTTTTAGCCATTTTGGCATAGATTGTGCATGCTTGATAGACATGCATTCCTCATGTAATACATCATCAAAATGTACATCACAAGTGGGCTGAATATTATGCTGAATTTCATCCATGTGTAGCTACAAATTCCAAAAACTTTTAGCCATGTTTGGTTGGAATTTGTTAGCCATGTTTCTTTGCAGAGTTTAGAAATTTTTAGGCATGTTTGGAAAACGTTTTTCAGCCATATTTGATTGGAAATTTTCAGCCGATTCAACCTAATTGGGATGGCTTACATCACCATGGTCAAGTGCACCACTTTTAAACTAAACCATGAGTGTATCAAACACATCTTGTGATTTAATTGTTGGCTGAAATTTACATTCAAGTAAAAGATAAGCTTAATTTCTAGCAAATACCACATCTTGGCTTACAATAATTTTAACTCTCCATGGATGGTATAAGGGATAACCTTTACTCTCACTACTATATCCAAAAATATATACATTTCTTTGCCTTTTGATTAATTTTGTGACATTGTTTTGATGGCACAAGAGCATATTCCAAACAAACAAATATGCACATATGACTAACCATTTACTTCCATTTATTCCAAACTTGATAAGGTGTAATGAATCTCAATGATTTTCTAGGACAATGAATCGGTTCATAGTTTGCAGACATGACCACTTCCATCCAAAACTTATATGGAAGATGCTTTCCTTTAACCATACATCATGCAATTTTTCTAGAATTGTTCTCTTCTTGTGCTCTACAACACCATTTTCTTGAGATGTATATGGCGATGTACATTGGTGCAAAATACCTCTTTCAGAAAGAAAAACATTAAGTTCATGTGACATTTATTTACTGCCAAGATCTATGGGAAGATTCAAAAGCTTATTTCCATAAACATTTTCAGCCATAGATAATAAAATAAAGAGAATACTTCATTCTTCACTTTCATAGGAAACACCCAAGTATGGTGTGTTGCATCATCAATGAAGGTAGCAAAGTATACATGTTTGCCAAAAGGTAGAGTCTTGAATAGACCACATATGTGACTATGAACAAGTTGCCATTTTCATGTAGCATGTGTAGCACCATCTTTGGGAAAAGGATCAAAATGCATTTTTCCAAATAGAAAACCTTCACATGCATGCTTTTCAATGGATGCAAGTGTTGGCAAACTACTAAAATTCAAATGACCAAAGCAAGCATACCATAACTCAATTTCACTATAGAAGAATTATGTGTAAGAAAGACATTTGGGGAAACTCCCTTATAGATATCCAAGTGACACAAGCCATTTTATAATTTCCATAACATCAGAATAATATCACCATTATTGAAATCATGAGCCATACATTTGTTATTAGCAAAGTGTACATAAAGTTTCGCACTAACAATAGTAGGAATTGAAATCAAATTCTTCTTGATAGTAGAAATCAAATTCTTCTTGATACAGATAATGCATTCTTAAGAGTAACAATACCTTATTTGAAGTTGTAAGCTGAATTTTTCCAAATCCAATAATAAGATAAAAAGCATTGTTTGCACATACAACACGTCCTCACTTTGGCACATCTTTCAAACATGCAAAACAAGCTTTTTCATGAGGTGATATGTTTTGAAGCATCACTATGAGAAAACCAATCGGAATAGCCTCATTCACATTCATACATGTAGAATGTGATGATGAATCATAATGAGATGTAACAACACATGCCCAAAAAGCTTGAGGAACATTAGCTTCATCATTCTTTGCATTACATGTATTCTCAACAATAGAAATGCCATATTCTTCTTCTTTTTGTTACGCGTGCTTCACAACTATTCTATAGTTATCAATGGTATGACCAGCCTTTCGACAATACTTGGTACTCTTCTTCTTTTGCATATCACCATAAAGAGAGGAGGAAGTGGAAGAAGAAGAGTGCATCTTTGGTTTTTATGAACCTTAAGCTGAACCATACTTCCTTTTTCTCTTTTTTGTAATAGCAAGTGTTTCTACTCCCTCAAGAAAACCACTTATATTCCCTCTTGATTTCTCTTCTTGCAAAAGACGAGACACGACCTCATCAAAAGTATACATTTGTATTTTCTTTTGCAACCAAAAAAAGTGTGGTAGAAAATCTTTGAAAGAATTCTCGTAATCCATTGAGTAGGGAATGATCTCATCAACATTTTCAAATTGCTCTTTCTGATCCTTGATGTTTAGATCCACTTATTTATTTCAAGCCATACATACATCTCAATTGGCTTTCTCAAGTAAGAAACATGCACATCAGTATGCACTGCATACAAGGGGTCGAGTGTATCCCAAGCTTTTCTTGAAGTAGTACATGATCGGATGTGTGGAATAATATGTCACTTCAAAGAAAGGGAAATCAATGCATGATCTTGAGAATCCTTTCCATAACATTTAATTTTCTCTATCATAGGTGGGGACGGCATAGTCACTCTACTTGAAGAAGATCTTGAATATATGATAGCAACTATGTAGTAGAAGAACCTCTGGATCACTTGTCAATATGTGCCACTATGTTCCATAATTGTTTTACAACAAGAACATGATTCATCATGTAAGGCCACATTGGATATTTGGTCACACCAAGCTTATCTTTATCTTTACTCATGCCAAAAAAGTCAATGTTGCTTGCTATTGCAGCAAAGAACCACAAAAGTAGTAAGATACGAACTTCAAAAACGTTGAATGCAGCTTAAAAAGTGTAACTCTAATGGCAAATATGACTGCAAAAGTGGCTTTGAAAGGGAATTAGAACCCTAGCACAATTTCTAGAAATGATCTTTTAATTCTAAACTTCATATTTCTATGCTCTGGAACCAATTTGCATTTTTCAAAGTGTGCATAACAAGAAAAACAATAGGTTAAGGAGGAGTTGAACTTGCTTTGATACCATTGTTTGGTGTCAGGGGAGCACAAAATTGTGCCCTCTAACTAGACTAGACAAATTTTAGAATTATACTTTTGATTACAAGATCACCCACGTAGGGGAATACCACAAGAATATGTAGCTGATACAAGGAGATCCCACAACTCCGGACTGATAAGTATGTATAACTCAACTATGGATGACACAAGAGATCCCATAACTTGGGATCATAGGTATGAAACAAGATGTTTGGATTACAAGAACTCCCTTCATGGAGATGAACTAGATACAAGAAATAACTAGACAAGGTCTCATACTACGAGATTACAAGAGGAAAAAATGAGATGTTCAAGAATCAAGACTAGACAAGATTGGAATAAGGAACAAGCCAAGAACTAGAATTGGAACTTGGAGAGTACTTACTTGGTGGTCACAACTCCTTGAGCTCCAAAGATTGGTATTGGCGAGAGTGAGTATGTATGTGGCCAAGGCCTCCTTATTTATGAGTTTGAGGGTGGTTCCCAAGGGCAATTATAAAGTTGATTATGAGTTGATGATGTCATCAATGATCTCAACAATTCAAACAAGACCTTTGAATGTCAGAATTTAGCAAGTAGATAGTTGATCTTAAGGTTTTGGCACGTTTTGAATGCATCATTGGTTTCTCCAAATTCTGAACCAATCATGAGATATAGAAGTCACATTGAATCTCAAGTTCAAGATGGCTTCCTTTGTCCATCACATCACCTCCCTTCTTAAGAAACGAGTTCCATGAGAAGGGGTCATGTTCTCTAGTCTCGGCTTCATTGGATTCTCCTTATGGATTGCTTGAACCTTGATTGAAGGTTTTTTGCACGTTCTGAAGTACTCCAATATTCCTTGGGATATTCTCAAATCTACGACATGCTCCACTTTGAATTCTTCATGATAATCAATCTCGATAGCTGGTGAAGGACTAGGTCTCTCCCCCCTTAGTGGTGAAATCTAATATGGTTCCAACATGGACACATGGAAAACTAGATGTATTCTCATGGTACTTGGTAGTTGGAGCTTGAAGGTGACTTCATTAATCTTGGCCAAGATGGTGAATGGACCAAATCTTTGCTGGTCTAACTTTGCACAAGGCCTTGAAGTTTGCAAATTGTTTCTCAGTAACTACACTTTATCCCCAATTTGATACGATGGATTTTGAACATGATGTTGATGTGCATAATACTTTTATTGTCCTTGAGCTTTATGGATTGTCAAGAGATGGTTGGATACACTCGAAAGATGAGGTAGTGCTCCACAAATCCTGCTCTACTCTTGCCAATGTAGCTTCAGAGTACCTTAGTAGATACCTTTAGCTTCCCAAATATTCAATTGGATCACAATGTAATTTGGAGCATCACATTCAAATAGTTATGTCTTTCAAGGTTGAAAGATTCCAAAAACTTGCTATTTATGGACTTGGTTCTTCTCAAAATTTTACTCAATGCTCACTCATTGATTGCAATTGATCCAAGGGATTTTAGAAATAGCTAATTGAAGTCCTAAGCTTGCTATAATAATTTATCTCACTAATTTAGGATGAGTAGATGATGAGAAATAATGTTAAGAAGTTGGAGGTGTAATTACAACTTTTCAAGAGGATGATAGTGAGTAGACATAGGTAGCTTGCAGAGAACTTATCTCACAATTTACTAAACCAAATGATATCAAAATTGATATCTAACACGTAAAACATCTAAGCAACAAATACCAAGTTGAATCACAGCAATTTGATAAGTATATGCAGAGAACACATCAAAACAAATTCATTGAAATAAAGTCCTAGCAATAGGTAATAGTACACATGAAGTAACTTGCACTTACTGAGTTTAATGTGTATAATTATGAATGTATGATACAAAGGAGATGATGTAGGTGTTGGAAGCAGCCAGAGGCATAGAAGAGGCAGAAGCATGTAAAGACAGAGCAGGGAGTCAGTCAAATCAACTTTTTGAAGATTTATGTTTTATAATTACTTCTCAAAACATTCAACAGTGATTTTCATCACTAATTATAACATATGTAACATAGAAAAACCCTTTTTGTAATCTCTAGCTCCATTTTGTGCAAGCCGAGGAGTCCTCGAGCTTGAGGAGCTTAGGTAGAATGAGTGTACCAATTTTGGTTATTTTTAGACACCATTTATCCTTTCAAATAGCATCTAGGACCTATTTTTTAACTATGCCGGTCACTAGATGTGAAACCGGTCAAAACTAATCTAGAAACTATAAAAAGAGCTAGACAGCTCGTTTTTGAGTTACTTAGTGTTAGGTTGTTTGAGTAGAGAAGAGCTTAGAGCTATTTTGAGCTTGTAAGAGTGTTCTTGAGCAATAGAGTCTAATTCTCACCTTCCATTGTGTCTTGCTTGTCTCTTCATTGTGTGTGTGTATGTGTGTGTGCATCTCTATGCTTCTCACCTTCACTCTCACTTCATCTCACATTCATGATCTTCATATCACTCCTATCTCTTCCGCAGATTGACATTAAGGAGGTGGAGCTTCTTAATGTGGTTCTCACCATTGTGCTAGAGCAACACCAAATTTGGCGCCGTTGCCAGGGATCGAGTCTAGGACGAATGTGTGATGGTAAGAGTATAGCAAGAAGTGGCATTGGAAGGTAAAAATTTTAGTTTTTTTTTTATGTTTTTACTTAGTTTTTTGTGTTTTGCACGTTCCCTACACTCCATCTTCATCACCACATCATCATCTTCCACTCCAAAAAAATCAAAAAATTCACCATATCCACCCATTCTCCTCATTTCCCCTCATTTGTGCATGTGCAAGAGAGAGAGAGAGCTTTTGTGCTTGTGTGTACTTGTGTGTTTTTGAGTTTCCTTGCAGATACAGAGCTCCAGTGCATCAGGAAAGCTTGGAAAAGGTAAAATTTCACTTTCTGTCAGAGATTTGCCGAGTGTGTCAGACCATTGCGATGGTCTGCCAAGTTCGGTATTTTTGGTAAGCGACCACACCACGAGGTAGACGACACAAGCGTATGCACGAATCCATAGACACATATAAAAAATTCACACTTTAGTGGACCATCGCGATTGGCTCAGACCATCACGATTGTGTCACACCATCGCGATTGGCTCACGCCATCGCGACGGCTCGGTCGGACCATCGCGACGGTCTCGCACCATCGCGACGGCTCACTTGAGCCATCGTGACGGTTCACTTGGACCATCACGATGATCCCGTTGACCCCACGCCATCGTGATTGGCTCACGCCATCGCCACGATACTGCCACGTGTTAAGTCAGACCATCGCAATTGCTCACTAGCCATGCCATCGCGACGAGACTCTTACACCGTCGCGACGACTCAAAATTTGGACCATCGTGATTGGCTCACGCCATCGCATCTGTGACCATCGCGACGGTTCACCTTGGACCATCGCGACGGTTCGTGTTGATCGTTGACTAACGCCATCGCGATTGTCCACCGATCGAGCCATCGCGACAGTTCATTTTTAGACCATCGCGATCATCCATTTCATGCCATTGCGACAGTTCGCACTTTTGGACCATCGCGATTGTGCCATGCCATCGTGACGGTTCACCTAGACCATCGTGACAGTCCCAGACCATCGCGATTATGTCAGACCATCGCAATTGCTCACCCTCAATGCAAATTTTAGGGTTTCAATTTTTGACCAATTTTGGGGCTATTTTTGGAAAATTTTTGGGTGATTAGACTCATAGGAGACCCCTTAGCTCAGATTTGGAGAAAAACCTGTTTGTCAGTTTTTACCCCCGAGGGCCTGAACACTCATATCTTTTCCATCCGAAGTCCGTTTTTTGAGCTTTATAGCTCGTTAGAAAGCTCTTTTTTTCATAAAGAATACGTTGATTTTTAGAGAAGCTATTGATGTGTGGGAATAAGAAATAAGAGACTGGGTTGAGAATATAAGACTTGGCTAAAGCATCCGTTGAGCACCATGCTCTTAACCTTTCTTGTTCCTCTTGAGTAGGTTGACCTTTGCTTCTAAGTATTGTCATCAACTCATCTCTAGATACGTAGCCATAGATATTTCTACCTTGAAGATATGCCTCCATTCTAATAGACCAAGCATAAATATTACCTTGATCCAATTCGTCAATTGATGATGGGAATCCATCTCCCATGTTGAGTTGATCATAGCTCTGATACCATTGTGAGGAGATGGTTGGATACACTCCAAAGATGAGGTGGTGCTCCACAAATCCTGCTCTACACCTGCCAATGTAGCTTCAGAGTACCTTAATAGAAACCTTTAGCTTTTCAAATATGCAATTGGATCCATAATGTACTTTGGATCATCAACTTCAAATAGTTATGTCAAAATAGATAACTTTCAAGGCTGAAAGATTCCAAAAACTTGCTATTTATGGACTTGTTTCTTCTTAGAATTTTACACAATGCTCACTCATTGATTGCAATTGACCCAAGATCTTGGGTCAATTGCAATAAAACAAGATCTTGGAATCTTGCTATTTATGGACTTGTTTCTTCTTAGAATTTTACACAATGCTCACTCATTGATTGCAACTGTTAAGAAGTTTGGGATCTAATCGTGACTTTTGAGAAGGATGATAGTGAGTAGACATAGGTGACTTGCAGAGAATTTATCTCATAATTTACTAAAACACATTCTATGAAAATTGACATATGACTAGTAGAAAGTCCCAGCAACATATATCAAGTTGAAGCAACTCAATTGGATAAGTATATGCAGAGAAATCTTAAAAACAAATTCACTAAAATGATGTCCTAGCAACAAGTAACAGTACACATAAAGTAACTTGCACTAACTGAATCAAATGTGTATAATTATGAATGTATGATAAAAAGGAGATGATGTAGGCTTACTCATACATGTGTGGGCTTAGTGTAGCCATAAGCTTGAAGCTCAATAAGTCCTTCTTCCTTATGTTCTACCTGCAACTAAGAGATCATGTGGTTTTTATAGATATGAGGTAAATTTGAATTTTGAATCTACCACCTAAAAGTGATCCTACCTTTTAGGATCTTGATTGATTTGATTCCAACTACTAAGTGGGTATAACTTTCATCTCAAAGCAATCATTTTGATGATATTTTATGGTGCAACAGAGATGTTGTTCTAGGACTTGATTCACCCGTTCTGTTTGTCCATCAGTCCGTGGATGATTGCTTGTAAACAATTTAAGTTGAACACCAAGGATCTTGCATAGACTGTTCCAAAAGCTGGATATGAATTGTGGACCTCGATCACGTACAATATCATCAGACAATCCATGAAGCCTAAATATGTATCTGAGAAAAAGTCTCGCAGTGGCTGCACTTGTGCTTGCCTTGGTAGTTGGAATGAAGTGTGCCATCTTTGTAAGTCTATCCACTACAACAAGAATGGCATCATACTTATTGGACTTTGAAAGATCTGTGATAAAATCCATAGATAATGAGTCCCATGGCCTTTCTGGAATAGTTAAGGATTGCAAGAGACCATGAGGTTTATGTCATGATACCTTAGATCTATTGCAAGTATCACAAGATCAGATATATCCTTTAACTTCCATCCACATTTGAGGCCACCAAAAATCCCTTCATGTGAGTTCTATTGTTTTATTTACTCCAAAATGTCCTGCTGCAAAGTTTTCATGATGTTGTTGAAGTACTTGGATCCTTGACTTTTCTAAAGGGACATACAATAGGTTCTTATAGAATAGTAACCCATCATTTTCTTGAAATTGATTTACTTCTTGAATTTTTCCTTCTTGAGTTTTCTGCTTAATGTTAGAAAACAATTCATCTTGTGGTAGAGTCTCATGGATCAAATGGTTCTAGTCTGAATCTTCATGATGGCTTGAAGAGATGGATGCTAACTAGAGATGCTCATGCTTGATTAATACACTCTATTGTTGATCAAAGGCCTCTTTGCCTTTCTCTGGCTCAAGGTAAGATCTTTTGGGCAAGGCAATTGACTGACATTGATGATATCCTGGATGATATGTGATGACAAAGTCAAACCTCAATAAAAAGTTACTCCATCAATATTGCCTTCCTTTGAGGATGTGGGGATGTTCTTATGATCTGTATACATAGTAACTTTATGAGCCGCTCCTTCTAGATGGTGATGCCAGGTATCAAACGTGTCCACTATGGAAATAACTTCTTTATTATGGATTTTATAATAAATCTTTGGGGGGGTTTCCTTGAATGATATGCATCATCTCCATATGCATCATGGATGTAGGTGTCCATCATCTCCATGTTGGGATAGAATAGCCCTTAGAGCGAAGTCTGATGCATTTGTCTCTAGGAAGAAGGGCTTACATGAATAAGGATAAGCTAGAATTGGCACAATCATGAATGCTGATTTCAAGCTCTAAAAGGCTTTTTATACTTCTCCGATCCATGAGAATTTCAAATTTCCTGTAAGCTTGGTAAGAGTTGCCACTATCTTGGAGTAATCCTTGATGAATATCCTATAAAAGTTGGCAAACTCTAGAAAATGTTGCACGTATCAAACACATGAAGGTGGTTGCCAATCCAACATTGTCTCGATGTTCTTAGGGTCCAGAAAGATTCCTTTTTGTGATACAATGTACCCTAAAAACTCATTTTCTATTTGATGGAAAGAGCACTTCTCCAATTTTTCATATAAACCTTTTTCTCTTAGTTTCTCTGGGACTATCTTTACATGAGGTTCATGATCCGCTAGATTTTTGGTCTATATCAAGATATCATCAAGATATTTTACTACAAAATCATCTAAATATTCTTGAAAGATATCATTCATCATATCTTGAAAGATGGTTGGAGGGTTTGTAAGACCAAATGGCATAACTACATACTCAAAATGCCCATACCTTGTTCAAAATGCTATCTTCCATTCATCAACTTCTCTAATCCTAGCAAGATTGTAGGTTCCTTGAAGATCCATCTTTGTGAAGAACTTTTCTTTTCCAAGGCATTCCAAGAGCTATGATATAAGTGGTAGAAGGTATCTCTTCTTTATTGTGGCTTTATTCAACACATGATAGTCTACACATATTCAGAGAGCCATCCTTCTTGTTTACAAATAGGATAGGGGCTCCTGCAAGAGACTTTGAATGTTTAATAAACCCCTTGGCTACATTCTCATCAATATTCGTATGTAATTTTGTAAGTTAATCTAGGGATAGTCTATGTATTGGTCGAAAGGGTGGTTGTGCTCCCTCTTGAAGTTCCATGGCACAATCATAAGGTCTATGCTCTAAGAGGATATCTGCATTCTTCTTCTCAAAAAAATCTTCCAAACCTTGGTATTGGTTAGCTAGCTTCATTGAATCATCATTCTTGGACTCTTGAGTTGGTATGTCATAGATCATATATGTTGGCTCCTTCCTTACTGCATGTATGAAGGCTTTGGCTCCCACATATGTCGGGTTCTTTTGGGTATCTCAACAAGTAATTTTATGATTCTCCCAATTAGCTGCTTGATTATGTTTCTTCAATGAGTGCATTCCAATGATAATTGGATTTACTGGATTCAAAATTATGTTGAAACATAGGTTGGAATCATGATAAAAAAGGTGTACTCTTAATGATGTGGTTTCCATAGTAATATGCCGTGATGTTAGAGGTCGTCCATCTATTACTTTAGCTACTGCTGGTTTGTTCTTCTGATAGATTGGAATTATATGTTTCTTAACCAATTCTTCATGGATCAAACATGAGGAGGCTCTTGAATCTACTAGGGCTATAAAGGAAAAGGTCTTCTTATACATGATTAACTTGATAGGTGCAAGACATGTTTCTATGGTTGTAGCTAGAATTCTAATGCATAGGTAGAGGTAAGGTAGTTACCTTGACGTAGCTTCTGAAGTTTTGTTTCTACCATTCAACTTGTGTCTACATCTCCAAATGTGGTGGTGAGTTCTCAAAGAAACCCCTCATAGTCCTAAAGTACTATCATGTTCTTCTCTAAGATTGGGGAAAATCATGATACTGCTTGGCCATAGAGAAAGGTTCCAATAAACCCGACCTTGGATACCTCATCAAGGTATCTATGAGGTTGCTACGATGTACAATTTGACTTGTTGGAGAAATCCATGAAACTTCGTGCGATCCCCATGGAGCTTTTCTAGCATGCAAATCTTGGGTTCCTTCATGAAGGATGTACTAAGCTATTGGTTCACTTGAATACCCCCTTGATTCGCTTGAAGAATCCCAATTTGTTCTTATAATTCTTGGAGAAATGCACCTACATGCACCGAATGTCCCATCTTGACTTGTGGCTATCGATGAGTTAGGTCCTCGACTTGTTGTTCGAGACTCAGAAGTGATGCTACAGTCTATTCATAAGCATTCTCCATGATGCTTGGTCTTGAATAGACACTAGACTTTCCAAAACGTCAAGGGAGCACTAGATTGTGCCCTCTAACTAGACTAGACAAGAATTGAGAATTATACTTTTGATTACAAGATCACCCATATAGGGGAATAACACAAGAATATGAAGCTGATACAAGAAGTCCTAGAACTTGGGATTGATAGGTATGTGTTAGCAGCAGACAAGGGAGTCAATGAAGATCTGGCAAATAGGCCAATAACTTTCTTCAGGAAAGAAGTACGTATGAGCATTCACGCAGATTTAGCACTAAGGCAACCTTAATGTTTCAAAACCTCTACACCAATTAAAAGTGATTCTCATCACTAAACACCATTGTAAATACCATTTCATCTTTTTGTAGCTCCATTTTGTGCAAGCCAAGGAGTCCTTGAGCTTGAGGAGCTTTAGAAGTATCTACCTGCCAATTTTCGTATTTTTGAGATCTCGTTTGAGCCCTCAAATAAGCCTTGGAACCTAATTTTTAACTAGGCCAGACACTAGGTCTGGACAGGGCCAAAGCTAGTCAAAAACTATAAAAGGAGCTAGAGAGCTCATTTTTGAGGTTAGATTGTAATTGAAACGAACTTGTAAGAGCTTTGTGAACTTAATCAAAAGAACTCCATTGCTCCTCACTCTTTGTCTTGCCGTGTGTGCGCGTGTGTGTGTATGTGTGTGCATGTTGGTGTGCTTCTCACTCACGCACTTGTGCTTCCACTTGCTCGAGGTCTTCATACCATCCTCACGTCTTCCCGGATTGACATTAAAGGAGGTGCTACTCATCACTGAGCTACACCAAATTTTGGCGCCGTTGCCGGGGATCGAGCTTTGAGTACGAGCGTGTGATGGTAAGACGTAGAGTTAACGCGTTGGAGTTGTAGGTATTTTCTTCACTTTCCTCTATTTTCTTGTTTTTTCTTCATCATCTTCATCACCATTATCATCATCACCATCTTCCACCTCCATCTCCATCATCGCAAAAATTTCTGTTTTTTGGTCATATCACCATCTCCACCTCATTTCCTTCATTCTACTTGTGAGAGAGAGCAAGAGAGCGATATTGCTTGCACTGTTTTTGCATGTTTATTGTGTTTCTTGCAGGTATCATCATCATCATCCCCTCCAGCACGCTGCGCAGGTACGAAACTTGTCGAAACTGTCTCGCGGTCACAGGCTTCTGTCGATCACGACTGACAGAAATTTTTGGTTTTTCACAAAATTGAGTGCACCACTAGAACAAGCACAAGGAGTACATCCTAAAACACTAAAAATAGTAGAAAAATTTCGAGGTTTTCTATCAATCGCGACCGACAGACCCTGTCAATCGCGACCGACAGACCCTGTCAATCGCGACCGACAGACCGTGTCAATCGCGATCGACAGACTGCCACGTAGGATCCTGTCAATCGCAATTGACACCGTCAATCGCGATCGACAGCCACGACCGACACCTCTGTCAGTCGCGATTGACACCGTCGATCGCGACCGACTCAAATTCAACGACTGATTGACTTCTACGCGTAGCCACGTGTCCATCGCGACTGATAGGCCCCCGATTGATTGAAATTTTGGCGAAAAATCCGGAAAACATGTCGATCGCAATTGATATCGTCGATCGCGATTGACAGCCACGATCGACTCTGTCGATCGCGATTGACACTGTCGATCGCGACTGACAGCCCCGACGGACACCTCTGTCAATCGCGATTGACAGACCTCTCGATCGTGATTGACAGACCTGTCGATCACGATTGACAGGCTTTTCGGCCAAAAATTAGGGTTTGCTTTTGTTCAAACTTTGGGGTAAATCTTGGGGCAAATAGTCAATTCATTGGCATAATTGAAGGTTCCTACACTTGTGTTTTGGGAGAAAATCATAGGATCCGTCAGCCAGATTGAATCCTGTCCTAACCCCCTAAACCCTGAACAGTCATAACTTCTTCATACGAAATCAAATTTTTGAGCTCTAGGGCTTGTTGGAAAGCTCTAGGGCTTGTTGGAAAGCTCGTTGATTTTCAGATAGGGTATTTTGAAGTTGACCATACCCAGGGGGATCAAAGTCAGGGGTCTTTAGAATTATTTTCTTAAAAAATCACTATGCAAGTTTGTGTTTGTGCTACAGGAATGAAAATACTTGGTTCTGTCTTTGGAATTTAAATTTCTAAGCTAACTTTGGAACTTTTACAGATCCTTTGAGAGCATCGCAAGGCGTTCTAAGCAAGTGTAAGTGTAAGCTTGGGAACACACTTCCTGGGCACTCAAGGGAAACCAAGCAGGAAACAAAAGGTTGGAAACTTTTAACCCCCTCTGTCAATTCATAGTTTAGGCTAAGAACGACGAGAGGTAGGAGTAAGTCAGGGCGACGATAGGCAGGTATCAAGTTGAAGACTACCTAAAAAACTCAAGTCCAAGCTAAAAACCTAATCTCTGTACTGTCGATAACATAAAGGAAAAGAACCTAACGTGGAACGATCAACCTGAAAGCACGAAGAACATTCAAGTATTCCTGACGACGTAAAATCAGACAAGACCGTAAACACGAGAAATAAATAAAAAGAATCAAGTGACTAATATAAAGTCACCAGCAACGAGGTTGTACTCTGGGCAAAGAATTGGGCTACTTAGATAGGCATATGAACCTTAGATCAGGACGACATTTAGTAAGGGAGAGACAGAGCCTTAGGTCTTCAGAGGCTAGTGTCAACCACACTGCTAGGTCGTGGGCCCAGCAGTTGAGCCACCACTCATACTACCCAAGTTCTGAAACTAGTGAATCTGAGATGTCTCAGGGTATGGAGAGACCCACAGGCAGTACAGGAATGCCATACCTGCACAGGGTAGAAGGCCCTTACAAAACACAGCTGGAATACCTTAGGACCAACCGATTAGGTGCTAGCATCTATGAGGACGGCTTAGGAAGATCTGTGGTACAGATTAAGAATCCTGATCAATCCATTGGACTAGAGCACCCAGCAGTCAAATTTGAAAACGGTGCATACCTAGACAAGGAAGGAACCATATACGTAGTCACCAGTCACCCAGATAGGACAGATGAATTTGGAAATGTAATCTCTGAAGCGGACTTAGGTGACTTGGAACAAGGAAACATGGGTGCGGAACCTAGAACCCCTCGAGGCAAATCTGTTCTCACTAGGATTATCACGCTTGAGTGGGTTCCCCAAGACAACAAGAGCATAGAGTTGCTCCTCAATCGAGAAACTGATGAAGCCTTTTGGAGATATAAATCTAATCAGCCAACTAATATAGGAACTATCATGATCTATGAGTTTAAGGATCCGGATAGCCCAGGTAGAGTGACCTACTTAGATCACACTTCGGAAAGGATCTTTGTGGTGACAGAAAATGATAGGCATGCTTACACTTGGAAGGGTGAATTCATTTTCCCCCAACCAAGATCGAATGTATCCTATGGTCACCCTGGAGCTGGGACATCCCAAGCTCATGGAACTCAAAGAGACAGAAGTAGAGATAGACCAGAAGTAAGCTTTGCCAACCCTGTGGGCAGAGAAAGAACGAGGACGGAGATGAATAGAGTAGAACCAGAGATACTTAGGGCTCACCGGAATCAGAGAAATGTGGATGGATTCCCTCTGCCGAGACCTAGAGAGCACACAAGAACTCTGAGACCGACCCAGCTAGTTAAGTCCATGAAGAATTACTTTGATGGCACAGGAGATCTCTATGATCATGTGGCGGAATTCAAGCAAGTCTTGAGAGCTGAACAAGTGGAGGATCTATTCACGCAGTACAATGCCTTCGGTCTAACCCTTAGGAACACAGCACTTACATGGTTTCAGCCATTGGATGAGCGACAGTTCAGGAGCATAGACCAACTCCTAGAGGCTTTCATCGTAGAGTTCTCTAAGAGTGGCATAAGACACAATACCTCCTCACTGATTCACAGCTTCAAGCAAACCCCTCAAGAGACCGTGAGACTTGCAGGAAGAAGATTTAGGCAATATCTTGAAAGATGCCCTGTTTCGGAGCTACCTACACCAGCTAAACAAGTAGCCTTATTCTTGGATGGATTGCTGAGTACGAAATTGAGATCCTATGTGTATCTGAAGGACCCTAGGACTATAGAAGAGTGTGTACGCATGTGCATTGACATTGAAGATAACCTAGGGGAAGAACTAGAGCTTTCCAAAATCTACAAAGATTCAGATAGTGCATCTAGTCACTCTTCCATGCAATCCACATCAATTGAGGAACTCGCGGAAAAGGTAGCTCAAAAATTAGGCGTCTCTAGCAAACAAATTCCTAGATTTGCCCCAGTGAAAAGGTGCTATACTTGTGGTGGTGACCACATGGCGAATGTATGTCCCATTATGGCTCAACCCCAAGTTAATCCTAGTAGCCAGTACTGCACTATAGAACGATGATACACCAATCATACTGCGCAAGATTGCCCCTACAATAAGCAAGCTGTTAGGCAGACGTACCCACAGCCATACCCTTAGCAAGGAAGATACCAAAACCATTACCCACCTCAGCAGTATGCTAGGCCTCAACAAACCTACCAACCCTACCAAAACCAACAAAGGCCTCAGCCTGTGCTAGCACAACAACCCTCTGCACCAGCTAATGTGATCCTAGTAAAATATGCAGCAGCAGAAGAAAACCTGAATAGAGCTATAGTCCCTATAACACCACTGCTCTCAGAAAGTGATCCTAGTGACCATAGTTTCGACTCTACACATGTTGATAGCCCCCAGGCTTACTATATGCAATCTCCCGAACATGGTGAGTCTTACTATAGTGAAGAGCCAAATGAACCTAGTTGGGAGTCCGATTACACAAACGTCACGTATGCAAACCCCAACCCTAGGCCTCAACCTAGGCAGGTAAGACCTCCATTCCCAAGAGGACCATGCTACAGATGCCAAGGAGATCACTTCATTCGTGATTGTCCCTTACCTCCACCTACACAACCCCAGTCAGTGACGATCCAAGGCTTTTGCCAAGATTGTGGAAAGGAGCATCTCTTACGAGAGTGTCCAAAGAACCCCAATAATATGCCAAAAATCACTCCTATCAACGTTGTTGGGTTAGTGGTAGACTCCACAGGGAGTGTGACATCCACTGCACCAGTACAGGTTGTCACTAGAGCTCAAACATTGCAGTAAAACCAAGCTGTAGGTCAGGAAAAGAGCCTAGAAGCTAGTGAAACGGAGAGCATAACGAAGAAAAGGACTAGAGCGTGGAAAGATAGTCGAGAAAGAATGAAAAGACAATGGGCTAAAAAGGTGAGTGAGCTTGAGGAAAGCATAAGAGAAACCAAATCCAGGATAACTGAACTCACATCTCAAACTCCCTCTCACACTACCCCACCACCACCTTTCCCATCGCCATCCGACCAGCCACCTTCCAACCCGCCTCACCTAAACCCACCACCCCCTAGAGTAGGATCAGTCCTAGCAGATCCCACTCCCGAAGACCTTAATATGATGCTTAAAGCATATCAGGCCAGAATCCAAGAAGGGCCAACCATAATCGATCATGAAAAATGCTACCCGAGAGCCGAGCTAGAGCTTGAACGAACTAAAATTTGTGCCAAAATGGTGGAATTAGCTCAAACCATGTTTGAAGCTAGTCGCCTCTTTAACATCTCTAGCTCAGCTAAGACACAGTTACATTTTGATGGACTGCTAGAAAGAATAGAGAGGCTAATTGCACAATCAGAAAAGGAACCTGCCCCTCAAAGACAGGAAAGGGCAAGAGAACGGATAAGCCAGCCTCTTCAGGAAGCCCATGTGCCTCCTCAAGAAGCTTATCTTTCTCCCCAAAAGGCAGATGAGCCTCCCTCGAAAGCTCACGTACCTCCACAGGATGCCTACATTCCTTCTCAGGGAGCATATGAGCCTGTTCGGAAAAGTAATAGAATAAGTAATCCTCCCCAAGAAGCTTGTGCTCCAAACATCTATGAGAGCGAGGAAAGAGCCAACGATAGAATAAGCCCTCCTTCCCAGGTTGCTTATGTGCCTAATTCTACGGAGCCAGACACTTCTTCTTCTATGAATCGGTTTGCACCAGACTTCCTACGAGAAATTCAAGAAGATAAATGGGATAACGAAAGTGAAGTCGCCCCTCCCTTTGAACTTGTGGATGATGCACACGACCAATTCCCACAAGACATCCCATCTATTTACAGGGAACATGAGAGTACTCAGTCTCACGAGAGATTGGACTTTGAATCCAATTCCATATAAGAACTACCCCATTTCACAGACCCATGGGAAGCAAAGTCCACGTGTATGAGAGCACCCACAGTCATGGTAAGAAACGAAGATTCAGTCATACCTAGGAACACAGAGGTAGTGAAAAATACTAAAGTACAGTGCAATCTCAAGTTGGAAGAGCTACTCAAGGTTAAACCTGAATTATGGAAACATGTAGCCAAACAAGTACCAGAGATAGCAAAACCTCGTTCCCAGGTAGGATCACATAGAACGGTGCCAGAGATACCCTTGGATAAGATAGGAGATATGTGTGAAGGGGAAGAAGGGAACACCTATCTCCCCATTACCTACCAAGAGTACACCACCAAGGCAATTTTGGACTCAAGTGTAGGAGTTGCAATTGCCACCACTTCCCTATGGAAGCGTTGGGGCAAGCCAGCACTCAGGCCAACGAGAATGAAATTACAAATGGCCGATGGTCACATAGAGAGACCCCTAGGGTTGTTAGAAGGAATAAATCTCACTACATGTGGAGTGGAGTTCGAACATACATTTGCTATATGTGACTTTAGTAAAAATCATGCCTATGAGATGATTTTGGGAAGACCTTTTATGCGACAGTTGCAAGTGGTACAGGATTGGGGAACCAATTCTTTGTACCTGCAACACTTGGGTGTTACGACCAAAGTGAACCTCAAGGATTACTCTCATAGAGATGTGCCTCCTATTCAATGGAATCCCATCCATAGAGCCAAAGATGACACAGAATCGGTGCATTCCATAGGATCAGGATCCTCATGGATGCATGAAGACACCCACTTATGGATGTGCAAAGTAGCAGTAGAAGAGGAGAAAAGAGAAAAGGCCAGAGATATAGGTGCAAAAGAAAACCATAGATCAATTCAAGACCTAGCCTATGCACCTGTACTCTTTCCTGATGAGGAATTTGAACCCCATGGCTGGGCAGAAATCCTAGCAACAATGGACGTAGCCATCAATGAAGAACAATGGACACCTCACTGTGATGAGGATGGCTATGATATTTCAGTCTTCTCCATAGAGCCAATCATGGGAGAGGCAGTCCTAGAAGAATGCGAACCTAGCCCAGATGCATTTGAGCATGCAAGTGACTCCGACCTAGAGTCAATCATTATGGACCCACCATTTGCATCAGATGAAGAATACTTCCATGAAATAGAATTTCAACCCTAGAGGCATGGAGAGCTGACAAATGATGTAAGATTAGCCACACATGTGACCCCAAAAGAAAAAGGAAAGAAACGAAAGAAGAGAGAAGTCTCACCAGAAGAGGAAGAATCTTTGTTTGAGGTCCCGGACAATTTTAAGAAGTATGAGATAGATGACAGGAGGGTCATGATAAGAATGCCTAAATGAGAGGCGCAATCAGGAGAGGCCTATGATAACAAAGAAACCACCAAGAAAATAGTAGTGGCCCTAGAAGAAGGAGAGGAGAGATGCACGTACATAGGCCATGACCTAACAGAGGAAGAAGAGCATGCGTTAATAGCCTTGCTAAGAGAATACAGAGATATATTCGCTTGGAGTTATAAGGATTTGAAGGGTGTTGACCCAGACATATGCTCTCACACCATCCCCATGACCTCAGACGCTAAACCCTCTAAGCAAAAGCCCTACACATATAATGATAATTACGCCGCTAAGATTAAGGAAGAGATAGATAGACTGGTCGAAGCTGGATTTATCTATGAAATTGAGCACACTGAGTGGGTATCCCCCATCGTAGTGGTGCCCAAGAAGAATGGCAAGCTGTGTGTATGCATTAACTTGAAGAAGGTCAATGCAGCCACGATCCGAGATAACTATCCACTTCCCATCACAGACCATCTCTTGGAAAGAGTAGTAGGCAAGGAAGTATACAGCTTCCTTGATGGATTTTCGGGCTACAATCAAGTGGCTATTGCACCAGAAGATCAGCATAAAACGGCTTTTGCCACAGAGTGGGGCATATTTGCCTTTAGAGTAATGCCATTTGGGCTTACCAATGCGCCAGCAACCTTCCAGAGGCTGATGTGCCATGTATTTAAGGAGTTCTTGAGAAAGAATTTAGAAGTCTATGTTGATGATCTTTGTGCTCATTCCAACATTAGACAAACCCATATTCCCGAACTCAGACAAATCTTTGACAAATGTAGAGAATATCAGGTCTGTCTGAACCCAGAAAAATGTGTTTTTATGGTCAGGCAAGGCAAGATTCTAGGGCACATAGTGTCAAAGAATGGCATATCTACTGACGAAGAGAAAGTGAGAGCCATAGCAGAGCTACCTAGGCCAAGGAATGTCAAGGAAGTACAAGCCTTCATGGGGCATTGTGGTTACTACCACCGGTTCATTCACATGTATGCCGTCATTGCAAAGCCCATGTACGGACTTCTGACTAACTTTGAGTGGACGGATGACTGTGAGAACTCCTTCCAAGAGCTTAAATGAAGATTATGTTCAGCACCAATCTTGACCACAGCAGATTGGAATAAGCCATTCCATGTTCACGTGGATGCATCCAATTATGCCATTGGATGTGTGCTTGCACAACCTACTGGTGAAGGTAATATGGATCTTCCAATTGCTTATGCCAGTAGACAATTGAATGCAGCTGAACGAAATTACACCACTACAGAGAGAGAAGGATTAGGCATGGTATATGCAGTTAAGAAATTTAGACACTATTTGCTTGCAAATAAGTTTAAATTTTTTACTGATCATCAGGCATTGCTATACCTCGTAAACAAGCCATGTAATACAGGAAGATTAGTAAGATGGTTTCTCTTACTAATGGAATATGACTTTGAGGTTGTGGTAAGGAAAGGTAGGACTCATTTAAGAGCAGATCATCTCTCTAGGCTCACATCGGGAGAAGCCCCACAAGGAGTAGCAGATGATCTTCCTGATGCTTACTTGTTTAACTTGGAAGTAGTACCGCAGTGGGCTAAGTCATTGGTACCAGTATTGACGTACGGGCCTAATCATCCAGTGGTGAACACACGGAATAGGGAGGTTGTGAGAGCCCAAAAGTACCACATCATGGCAGGAAACATGTACAAGCACACAGATCAAGGGATCTTGGCTTGTTGCATAGAAGAGGATGAGTACGCTAAATGGTTGCAATTAGCACATGTAGGTGCGTTAGAGCAACACTACTCAAAGCAACGAACTTTACAGACTCTAAAGAGACTCGGAGTGCATTGGCCAACTATGGAGGCTGATGTCCAAAAGTTATGCAAGGAATGCCCAATCCGTCGCACTAAACCACCTGTGGAACATGCCACACTTTATCAAGTGTCCATAGTGCCAGATTGGAGTGAACCGCTAGTATCCTTCCTGAGGACGAAAACATTCCCTCCAGACATGACCTTGGCTAGAAAAAGGAGTTTAGAACAAGAAGCCCATGATTACTCACTCATTGGTGATACTCTATATAAGCGTGGTAAAGATGGTTACCTAAGGCTATGTGTCCATGAAAGTGAATATCTTAAGATCTTGGAAACTGCTCACCAAGGTGTAGCAGGAGGACACTTCGGACCAGATCGGGTGATCAAGGCAATCCTATTTGCGGGCTTCTGGTGGCCAACCCTTCACATGGATGCACATACCTATGTGAAACGATGTGATGTCTGTCAGAGAACTCAGTATCCTATACGCAAAGATGAGATGCCACTGAAACCTATGATGGGTGAACGTGCATTCTCTAAGTGGGGAATAGACTTTGTGGGTCCTATTAATCCCCCAGCTAAGGGTTCCCATGTAGAATATATCATTGTCACAACAGATTATCTAAAAAAATGGGTAGAAGTAAAAGCCACAACGAAGAACGATGCTCAAACGATAGCTAAGTTTTTATTTGAGAATGTGTTCACAAGATACGGACTACCCATAGAGCTAGTCAGTGATAGAGGCACCCACTTCTTAAATGAAGTTATTGAAAATCTGCTCCAAGAATTCTTGGTAGTTCATAAGAAGTCTGCCCCCTATCACCCTCAAGCTAATGGCCAGGCTGAGAGCACCAACAAGATCTTATGCAATGTACTGACGAAATTAGTAAACAATAAGCGCTCTGATTGGGACAAACAGCTACACCATGCTGTTTGGGCATACCGAGTCGCCTACAAAACGGTACTCCAAGCCACCCCCTTTCAGATGGTATTTGGCCAAAACGCGATGCTACCCTTGGACTTCTTGATACCTACATTGAAGGTAGCACAAGAGCACGAATGGACGGGTCATGAACTCTCCTCTAGACTTTTTGACCTTGAGCGATTAGGAGAAACTAGACTCAGAGCAGCTATAAGGATATATGCGGCTAAGAAGAGACAGAAAGCATACTTTGATGCCCACGTGAAGGATAAGGGCTTGAAAGCAGGAGACTTAGTTTTAGTCTACACACTGAAACAACACACAAGAAATCTAGAAAAGAGAGGCTATGGACCTATGATCATAAATAGGATCTCCACAAGTGGAGCTGTGCAACTTGCCACATTGGAAGGTGATGTCCTCCCCAGCTATATAAGCGGATGCAGAGTCAAGTTATATCAGGAACCTCTCACAGAGGAAATGCTAAGTCGACTCAATATCGCCAAGAAATGCAAGGAAGAAGAAAAGCGGATTCGAGAAGAAGCTCAAGCGGAAGCCCTAGAGCGCATAAGGAGAATGAAATTAAGAAGACAAGGTAGAGAACACCCTAGGCAAGATGCATATGCAGATCAAGGATATGACGTAGCTATGTGCGAAGTTTCAGGTATTAGCTCACATAGGATAACTGATCGACGTCCCTTCATAACCGTAGATATAGGACAAGGAAAGAGTGCAAGGACTGTAAGAGCCTTGATTGACTTAGGTGCAGCCACTAGTGCTGTTAAATCGTCCTACTATCAAGAGTTGCAGTTAACTGTCAATCCTGTGGAAGCATATCTCATAGGATTGGGAGGCGTGGAAACCCCTTGCATGGGCGAGGTGGAACTTCCCCTCTATATTCATGATGAGGCAATGACAGTTAGAGTGCTAGTATGCCAAGACGAGGACCTCACGGAACCCCTTGTCCTGGGTCAAGACTGGATTTATGACCAAGCAGTCAACTTAAACCTAAGAAGTGGACTTCTTCAGGTATGGGTCAATCATAGTCGAATTACAGTAGAGTTAGATAATGGAGCACTCAAGGAACTAGGAAAGGTACACACTCCTGGTCCTTCCAGGAGTACACATGAAGATGACCATGCTGTTCTTGTCCAAAACTATGTGTTGCAGAGGAATGATGGTTGCAAAAAAGTAGTCAGGGATGCAACAAAACTCCCTTCTTTTCCAAAGGCCAGAGGGAGGCGGCAACCAAAGGTGGATCAAAGGCAGAAGAAGCAGAGTAATACCTATGTTGGAGATCAAAAGTACCGGCGCGGCAAAATGTCTCAGCAAGTGAAACAAGTGTGGGTGCGGAAAGGCGAACACCCGGTTGCACTCAAGCCAACCACACGGGCAAAGCCTCTTATTAGTAACCAACAACATGACACTAATAAGAAGTCTTTCAAAAGTTCTTCGGCTAATGTGAAGTCTATTTGGGTGCCCAAGAGGTCGATGAAGGCTAGCCCACAATCAAGACAAATTTGGGTGCCTAAGGCTTGTTTGCGGGCTCAAATAGCTACACCAAGGTCACACCCCTTACAGCGTGATCCATTCACTCACACCACTGACATCCACTCGTTTTCAACACTCAGGAACACACCAAGGCCCATAATCACAAACAAAATCACTGGTAAATGGGTTCCAAAAAGATCTCATATTCAAGCCGACACACTCATAATGCTCTCGAGAGTCTCTATGAAACCAAGAGCAAAACCTATCCGCTGCATTTGGCAGCCTAAGATTTGTAACAAACCCCCGGACCCCATTTGTAAATCCATGACCACCTACTAACCGCATCACTATCACACTACATCATTTCACTTAGCTCTTAGGTCTACCGAACTCCTAACCACACACACACTCGCACCGAGCACTTACTAACCCATTAATCTCTCCCGACCCTCATGTTAATGTTGTAATGGGGACAACAACGGTTCTCTCTTGTCCTGTACAATGTTAACACATGTTTCTATATTCTCACAGAGACAAGAAGCAAGAAGTAACATGGCAGATACGGTAGGAACTAGCTCCCAGGCAGGCACCGGCCCCCAAATTGTGGAAATTGAAAGCCTTCCGGTGGAGGAGGAATTAAAGGAACGACCAGCGGCATTAAGGGCATTACATGCCATACCTATTCAGAATCCTCCACAGGGACACACCATGCCGGTGGGCAAAACCTCACACTGGTTCAGTGATGTTGCGGGACCTCTCGGTGAAGGCACATACATGTGGGAGTTCGAAGTAGAATTCAATGGACGCTGGGGCAGATACCACTTCTTTACCAGAGAGTTTGAAAAGCTACAGAACAACGAAGGACTGAAGCCAATATGGAAGAAGGCTGGGTTATATGATTATTTCGAGTTTCAACTACCAAAGCCCGATTTTCTAAGGTGCTCATACCTGATTAGCACTCTCACTCCAAGCAAAGACAAAAAAGGATACAACTCCTTTGTACTTCCCTCACTCACAAGGGGCAATGAGCTGAAGCGTTTCTGCTTGACTATCAACTCGGTAAGAGAAGCTCTTGATATGCACGGAATGCACATTCCTACGGAAAAGGAGACCATGGTCCCCGATAATATGAAGAACAGGAATCTGACAAAACTGAAGGACATGGTGGCAATGACTCCCACGATAGCCATTCATTTACATATGGTCATGCAACATTTCGCGTTCCCCGCACAAGACAGGTTCACAATGCCTCCCAAGAAGATCTGGTTTAGCCTCTACCTGGCGGATGCTTTTGAATTGTCCATCAATATGCCCCACTGGATTATCGACCAGATTCATATGGCTCATCAAAGATGGTATAAGAAGCAAAAGTCTGTGTTGTATGGTTGCTGTGCACTTACAAGAATTGTATACAGATGTCTCGCATATGATGTACCGGTGCAAAGGGCTCTCATTTGGTCCAGAGCACAAGAGTTTCAACGCAGATTGTCAGCTGTGGGGCCTCCCTCAAAGAAGATGAGAGGCGCTATCCAGATGCCTTGTGCACAAGCTCGCGGTGCAACCCTAATGCTTGAAACAACCCCAAGACTTCCCCGACGAGTGCAACCATTTACTATTAGGTTACCCAGGCACAGCACACATGGCCCTAACCTTGTGTTTCCACCAGTACCGACTGATCTGGAATTCCCGCATGGATTCACTCTGGAGGATCTAACAGACGAAGAAGTTGCTAGAATCATCGATGTTGTAAATGCGGAAGTTGAAGCAGAGCAAGCTGGTGGACACCAAACTGCCCCAGACCAAGCCCAACCCAGCCAACCGGACGTAGTCAATGTGGACGATGAAGAAGAAGCACATGAGGAGGCACAGGGTGGACAATCAGAAGCAGAAGAACAAGAGTATGATGAGGAAGCCCTACAAGTACTGGAAGGTGCCCCCGCCTATACTAACGCATTAAAGAAGCTCTACGATACAATGAACCGAGTCCAAGAGCAACACACGCTATCATTAGCTGCAGGTAAAGCCCTCATGAACCAGATTCTGGAGGAGGAAGGCATGGACGAGCAATACCGTGCCACCCTTGAAATGATATCAGATGCTTTGGGAGTACCTGAAACGGTGCATACTCCACTAGCGCAATCACGAAGGACAGAGAAAAGATATGGAAGACGCCCCCCACAAATGGGAAAACAAATGAATGTATTAGGATCCAGACCACAAGGCACCCCCACAACCACGGGCATTGCACACACCGCTCACGACACCGAGGAAGCCCATACATCAAGTGCACCTCCATCACCTCCCTTACCACCTTCTCCTCCCTCTCCACCACATTCACCTCCCATCACCAATGTAACTACCACCATTACCGCCTCCGAACCCACCGCCATGACTGAAGCACAAACGGCCTATCAACCCACACACCCTCTCAACACCTCCCGTGTATACACCTCCACTACCACTGTAACCCTAACGGCATCTTTTGACATCCCCATTCCCCCACCCACACTTTCGAGCAGTTCACATCCACAACTGCACACACCACTGTACACATTCACCACAATCACTGCACCCACCGTTCCACTATTCACAATCACTCCCACTACTGCTTCCACCACAGATTTTATGGACATATCACCTTCCACAGCACCTCTCCCTCCCCCCATACCACCACAATCTCCCATTCCCCCACCACCCACTTCACCATTTTCCAGCACTGCATTCACACTTCCCTTCCCCTTTCCCTTCCCCGCTGCACATAACACCCTCCCTGCATCCATCCCCATTAATAATGTATTCAATAATATGTATCAGTGCATGTCTCAGTTCCAACAACACTATCAGCACCTTGATGCTCAGCATACAAGTTTATTCAGGAGACATGAGGAGTTACAAGGAAGATTCGTTGAGTTAGAAAACGAAAAGCATCAACTACAACAACAGTTTTGTGCATTACAAGAACAGCATGAGCAACTTGTGGCAAATCCACCACAGCCAGATGCAGAAGAAAGACAACATATGGATAATTTGCTACACTCACAAATCACAGAGAACCTCAAACTCCGCCGAAACATGGCTCTATTACGGAAGCAGATGTCTGCAGCCCTAGAAGAAAATAGACGGTTTCAGACACAAAATGAAGAGAACTTGGAGTTAGCCATGGAAGGTTCCCCACAGGACATTGACCCGGAGAGATTTAAGGCTATTCCCTCGGATAATATGCAGATCATTTTGGAAACCCATGCGGATCTCCTCGAAGCCCATGCAGCCTTAGAAAAGGAAAGAGATGAACTACGAAGGCAATTGGAAGCTCAACCAGCACCACCCAAAGAAGTCCCGACCACAGTTGACGAAGTAGCAATGCTCAAAGCACAAATTGAAGAATTTGAAAAGAAAGTGCTCGTATATGAATGCCAACCCTCCCCTCTGGTAGAGCCCGAGCCTGACGATCTTGTGCCAATTGAAGTAGAAGAAACATTTGAGGATCCCTATGTTCCGATGCCAACACCCGGGGGTAAGCAAACAGAACAGGGCATGGACACAATTGAAATTGAGGCACCTGAATGGATGCAAAAATTAGAGAAAGTAGCCACGACGCATGATGACAGGGTGGCAGTCCAAATCGCATTGATGTCAAAATTAGAAGAGGTTGTAATAAAGTCCGATTATTTTCAGAATCTCTCACACCATAGGTGGATCGGCCCATCGGATGACCTGTATGTTCCTTTTTGCGTGCTAATGGCGGATTATAATGTAGAGATCAAGCACCACACCTCAAGGGAACCCACCTCTGCCACCCAATTTGCACCTGACGACATCCCAGAAAGTGCCAAGCAGGGACATATTCGCCAACCGATGTGGAGAATTCGGCTGCTTGAAACATACCCGGAAATGGTAAGAACATGGAACAACATGCCCTTGTACATCAAATATAACCCATGTTATTGCCTTGTATTTTGAAGGAGATCATGGCCGGAGTACACACAAACAGTGCTGACGATTAAAGGATGTGAGAAGTGGCTCAATTATGTGTACTTCGCACCCCCAAAGGGCCCACCTACGATTGGATATATGATTTCGACGATTCGACATTGGGGGTTCCGGTTCAAGAATGTACCTGATGTCATGACTCAGATGTGCCTGAAGATTTTCGAACTTATGTTGGTCACCTTCAGGACCTTCAAAAATGTCAAGGAACCGCATCTCTCAGCATTAGGATTTAATGAAGGTAATCAGGACCTTGTATACGACATGAGCACAACCCCATCGATTAATGTTGTGTATGCATGGCACGCTCGCATCAAATATCTACCGGCCTGCTTCAAACAAACGTTTGAAGAGATGTTCGTCACGAGATTCTGGGAATATCACTCCGAGATATTCATTCCCAGACCATCCCATCTCTT
Source organism: Ceratopteris richardii (assembly GCA_020310875.1). Lineage (NCBI taxonomy): Eukaryota > Viridiplantae > Streptophyta > Polypodiopsida > Polypodiales > Pteridaceae > Ceratopteris > Ceratopteris richardii. Next base: position 34,816,192 of record CM035437.1, read on the forward strand.
GTAGTTGTTTGCAGTGGAACAAGCTCTCCATTCCGAAAAGCTACGTATACCACATCTAGAGGTTCCTGGGCCGGTAGATTGGGATGCGCTACTAACAGTTTTGGCCAAAGGATTGAGGATTGCCGAACATCACTTAGCGCAGGATGTCGTCGAGTGCTACATCCAAAAACCCACACAACAAGGGTCTGTCAGGGACGACAGACACGAGAGAGGGGGGGGTGTTAGCAGCAGACAAGGGAGTCAACGAAGATCTGGCAAATAGGCCAATAATTTTCTTCAGGAAAGAAGTACGTATGAGCATTCACACAGATTTAGCACTAAGGCAACCTTAATGTTTCAAAACCTCTACACCAATTAAAAGTGATTCTCATCACTAAACACCATTGTAAATACCATTTCATCTTTTTGTAGCTCCATTTTGTGCAAGCCAAGGATTACTTGAGCTTGAGGAGCTTTAGAAGTATCTACCTGCCAATTTTCGTATTTTTTAGATCTCGTTTGAGCCCTCAAATAAGCCCTGGAACCTAATTTTTAACTAGGCTGGACACTAGGTCTGGACAAGGCCAAAGCTAGTCAAAAACTATAAAAGGAGCTAGAGAGCTCATTTTTGAGGTTAGATTGTAATTGAAACGAACTTGTAAGAGCTTTGTGAACTTAATCAAAAGAACTCCATTGCTCCTCACTCTTTGTCTTGTCGTGTGTGCGCGTGTGTGTGTATGTGTGTGCATGTTGGTGTGCTTCTCACTCACGCACTTGTGCTTCCACTTGCTCGAGGTCTTCATACCATCCTCACATCTTCCTGGATTGACATTAAAGGAGGTGCTACTCATCACTCAGCTACAGTATGGATAACTTGAGTAGAGATCACATAGGAGATCCCACAACCTAGGATCGTAGATATGAAATAAGATGTGTGGATTACAAGAACTCCCTTGGCAGAGATGAACTAGATACAAAAAATAACTAGAAAAGATCTCATACTATGAGATTACAAGAGGACAATAGGAGACACTCAAGATACAAAACTGGGCAAGACTGAAACAAGACAGGAAGTGGAGCTCAAACTTGGAGAGTACTTACTTGGTAGTAAACGACTCCTTGAGCTCCCAAGACTGGCATTGGAAATAGAGTATGTATGTAGCCAAGGCCTCCCTATATAGGAGTTTGAGGTTGATTCCCAAGGGTGGTTATAAAGTCAATCATGAGTTGATGATATCATCAATGATGCCAACAAGCCAAACATGACCTCGAAATGTCAGAATTTAGTAAGTAGATAGTCGATCTTAGGGTTTGGCATGTTTTGAATGCAATGGAAACATTGGTTTATCCAAATTCTAAACCAATTATGAGATATAGAGGTCAAATGGAATATGAGGTTCAAGATGGTTTCCTTTGTCCATGACATTGGATGTGTGAGTCAGTGAGGAATAATGAGTAGAAGTATAAACAAGAGTAAAGAAGGAGATCAAAGCATAGAGACACATGATGGTTAGAAGATCTCTATGTTTATAAATGGTCAATAGTATGAGAATAAATGAACTGAGAGCTATAAGTGAATCCCTAAATACAAATTATGACCACGTATGAGTAATCATGTATATGTGGGTACATGGGGAAACGTCTAGTTGGCAGTAGAGTAAAAAGTGCTCATGGATAGAGAAACAATTCACATCAAAGCTACTTGCGGGACACATAAGTGTAACCAAATATACAATTCACTCAATGGATGTTTCCCTCAACCATTGTTAGTTACAAAGAAAATAATATTTGTGACAAGTGCTCCATGTTTTGCATCATTTTGAAAACCAATGTCATGGATTCTTATAGAGGCTACACACAATTATATTCATTACAAGATAGGAGGGGCATACTGATGCTAGACATACTGAGGGTCACACCTCGACATCAATATGGTTGTTGGAAATACTTAGAAAGACCACCTCATTCATATCGATGATCACTTGACTGTCAATATATTGTTAAAACGTTTTTTCTGATATACGCATCGAAAATATGGACGCCGATAGATGCATCAGTATAGACATCGATATAAGCACCAATATGGGTGTCAATAAATTCGTGGAAATATCGATGCTCATATTGGCACCTATTCCAATGCCTATAATGATGGTGTGTTTTAACATAACCTGACCCAAGAGCAAAAAGTGGACATTACTCTTTTGAACTATGTACTACTAGCGAAGAGTTTGCATGTGCACATACATTGTGCTTGTCCACCTACATTATGATCATCTTGTGCACACACACACATAGATCTCTCTCTCTCTACACAGACATCTCTCTCTGGATCCTACATCTTGGTAAGTGATGCGCGTACTCTTTCACCCTTTCTCTTTCTCTATGTTTTCTCTTTTCTTTGGTTTTGTAGGAGCTTCTTGGCATCTGTTCTTTGTAATTTGATGAGAGAAGACATTGATTGAGCTTTGACGATAGCAATCCAAAGAATTACATCAATGTAATCGATTGTTTTGTTCATTAGAAATAGAGATAACAAAGAGAGAGAGAGAGAGAACGGTATAGAGAGGGATGAAAGAGATAATGAGAGAGAGAGAGATGAAAGAGAGAGAGAGAGAGAGAAAGAGAGAAAGATAGAGATACATATGCACACATAGATGTAAGTGATGTGAGGAGATGGTTGGATACACTCCGAAAATGAGGTGGCACTACACCTGCCAATGTAGCTTCAAAGTACCTTAGTAGAAACCTTTAGCTTCCCAAATATGTTTTTGGAACCATAATGTAATTTGGAGCATCACCTTCAAATAGTTATGTCAAAACAGACTACTTCCAAGATTGAAGAGTTACCAAAACTTGTTATTTTTGGACTTGGACCTGCTTAGTATTTCACTCAGTGCTCACTCATTGATTACATTTGACCCAAGAGCTTTTGGAAATATCTAGTTGGAGTCCTAAGCTTGCTATAGGAAGTTATCTCACTGATTTAGGATGAGTATATGCTGCGAAATCACATTAAGAAGTTAGGGGTGTAATCTCGACTTTTTGGGAGGATGAGAGTGAGCAGACATGGGTAGATTGTAGAGATCTTATCTCACAAAGTACTGAAGAAAATGAAATGAAACTTGATATCATAGCTAAGCTACATATAGCAAGTTGAATCACATTGAGTGGATAAGTATACGCAGAGAACTCCTCAAAACAAATTCACTGAAATAAGAGCTTAGCAGCAGACAATACTAGGCATGAGATAGCTTGAATAAACTGAATCAATTGTTTAATATTATGAATGTATGATACAAAGGAGATGACGTAGGCTTACTATTATATGTGTGGGCTTAGTGTACCCACAATCTTGAAGCTCAATGTGTCCTTCTTCTGACTCTACTACCCGCGACTAAAACAATGTCTTTTATAGATGTGATCTTAATTTGAATTTTCAATCTTCCACCTAAAAGTGATCCTACCTTGTAGGATTCTAATTGATTTGATTCCAACCACTTAGTTGTTGTGATGTACAACTCGTAATGCTACAAGATTCTCTCAATCTTTTCCTATTGCATTTATCTTGAGTTAAATTAAAGAGATTTACAAGAGTTGTTTTTATGTGGCTTATGATTAGTCATGCTGAAGATGTGAAGTAAGCCTTTGATATTTGATCAAGCATCAAGGCTTGCCAAATGTACCAATAGATCCCACTCAAGCCTAAGATGCTTGAGTCTTCATTCCATAGGTATCTCATGAATTCCAATAATTGATTTGAACTTGTTGAGTTTGCTTCCATCAAGTGCTTTGGTCATCATGTCTGCACATTGCATCTGTGTAAATACATAAGACAATTGTATCTCTTTGCTTGCAATATTTTCTCTGGCAAAGTGATAATGGAATTCTATATGCTTAGGCTTGGCATGAAAGATAGGACTAGTACCTAAATGCAAAGAACTCATGTTGTCTCCAAATATATATGGAGTGCCAAAGTCTAATGCTAAATCTATATATAGGGTCTTGATCCACATTGCTTCCTGAGACGCATTTGCCAATCCTCTATACTCAGCTTCAGTTGAAGAGAGTGCTACTGTAGGTTGTTTCTTAGAAGACCAAGAAATGAGCTTTGTACTTGCAAAAGATAGATATCCATATGTACTTCTTCTCTCATCTTTTGATCTTATCCAATCTGCATCAATGAATAGCTTTACACTTAAATCAGATGTGTAAGGATAATAAAGGCCTTCATTAATTGTTCCCTTCAGATACTTCAATATCCTTTTGGTTGCATCCATGTGAGGTTTCCTACGAGTGTGCATAAATTGTCTAAGCACACTTACTCCATAGCAGATATCAACTCTAGTTAGGGTTGCATAATTCAAGCTACCAACTAGACTTTGATAGCTTGTATTGTCTTCAATAGGTTCCCCTTCATGAGCAATTAACTTAAAATTGACCTCCATAGGAGTACCTGCAACCTTAGCATCTTGCATCTTGCACTTTGCAATCACGTCTTTAACATACTTCCTTTGAGTAAGGAAGATCCCTTTATCTCTATAGACAACTTCTAATCCAAGAAAGTAAGTGAGCAATCCAAGATCACTTATCTTGAAGTCTTCCTTCATTTGGGCTTTGAACTTCTTTATTCCATCTACATCATTACCTGTAAGAATCATATCATCTACATACACACATAGGTATTCTTCTTAATGAAGAGTGAAGAATCAGCCTTGCTCATCTTGAATCCTTTGTCCTATAAGAATGTAACCAATATGTGGTTCCAAGCTCTAGTGTCTTGCTTGAGACCATAGAGGGCTTTCCTGAGTTTGCATAGATACTCAGGATATACATTATCAACAAATCCAAGAGGTTGTGCCATATACACCTCCTCTGAAATCCAACCATTTAAGAATGCATTTCTTACATCCAACTGATAAATGTTCCAATTCCTTGAAGCAGCTATGCTTATGAGAACTCTGATTGCTCGCATCTTTGCCACAGGAGAGAAGGTCTCCTCATAATCAATCCCTTGGGTCTGAGCAAACCCTTTATCCATAAGTCTTGCTTTTTACCTATTTATTGACGAATTCTATTTTACCTTATAAATCCATCTAGATCCAATGATCTTCATGGATTGGTTCTTGGGAATTAGGTCCCAAGTCTAATTTTCTTGAAGTGCTTGTATCTCTTCCTCCATTGCTTCCTTCCATTTTGATTTCTTGTTTGCTTCTTCAAAGGTTGATGGCTCTTTTGAGTTGATATCCTGAGCAATATAGATTGAGTGTTTAGTGACTAGAGAGATGTCATATCCATACCTTTCTGGCTTCTTCTTTTCCCTAGTTGATCTCCTTATTGTTTGTTGAGAGGCTTCTACAATATCCCTCAAGTCTTGCGTCTTCTCTTTACATTTGTTGCTCCATACCTTGAAGTTCCTTCTTGGTGTCTTCTAATCATCATCAGAGTCACTTGAATCTTCATGTTGTTGATCATTTTCCTTTTGAATTGTAGGAAAGTCTTCTTCTAGGTCATAAGGTAGTTTGACTTTTCTGCAATCATCTTCAAACCATAAGTTTTTTTCATCAAAGACAACATCTCTACTAACAATAAAGCCTTTAGTAATTGGATTATACAACTTTTACCCTTTTTTATTAAAATAATATCCTATGAACACACATTTCTCTGCCTTAGGATCCATTTTACCTCCAATTTGTGATGGAACATGTGCATAATCTATGCACCCAAAGATTCTGCAATGATCTAGGCTAGGACTTCTACCATTCCAAGCTTCATATGGTGTCATACCATCCAATGCTTTATATGGGAGTCTGTTGATGAGATAGGTGGCTGTAGACACAGCCTCTGCCCATAGGTAGTTGGGCAATTTTTTCTCATTAATCATGGACCTTGATGCCTCTACAATGGTCCTATTCCTCCTTTCTGCTACTCCATTTTGTTCTGGAGTATACCTGGTGGTAATTTCTTTTTTGATGTGTCTATCTTAGAGATATGCATCAAACTCATGGGAGAAGTATTCTCGCCCTCCATTTGACCTTAGCCTTTTCAATGTTTTCCTTGTTTGATTCTCAACAAGAGCAAGATATTTTTTGAAACAATTGAACACTAAATTCATCCTTGTGCTTCATAAAATATTGTATAGTCCATCTGCTACAATCATCAATGAATGATACATAGTACTTGGATTCTAAAATTGAAGGGTCTTTGCTAGGTCCCCAAACATCTGTGTGGACTAGCTCCAATAGATCACCATGAATGTAACTTTTCTTCATAAATGATTGTCTATGAGACTTCCCAAATTCACATGCACTGCATTTATATATCATATGTTGCTTTGATATGTTTGGTAATCCAAGCACACTCTGGTCCCTGCATATTTGCTTTAACTTCTTTCTCCTATGTGAGCTAATCTTTTGTGCCGCATTTCAAATTCTGATAAGGTTTGTCCTCCATAATTGAAAAGTGCTATATTTCTAGTATCTTGTAGCTCAAATGTAAAGAGTCTATCTATCTTTTCTCCTTTGGATATCCTCTTGAACCCTTGTTGAGGATCTTCAACAAATGCTCCATTTCTTGTAAACCTTACTTGCAAACCTTTTTCTACAATTTGTACAACACTTATCAAATTCTTGGTTATGGCAAGTACATACAATACCTTACTGAGTAGATTCATATTTCCATCTAAGGTCTTCACATTCCCAATCTTTTCAACTAAGTGTCATGTGTCATCTCCTGTTTGTACCTCATGCTTGTTCCTTGGATCCTCCAAGTCAGGTAGCAATGCCACATTACTTGCTACATGATTTGAACCACCAGAATCTATATAGAACACATGCTCATCAAATTTACCTTGCCTCATTGTCATGTTCATCAACAAAAGTGAGTCTTCTTATGCCTACTCTTCAGTGTAATTGTTGTAGTCTCTTCTTCCTCTATAGCCTCCTTGGTTATTGTAGTTGTTGTTGTAGTTATTGAAATTGTTTGATCTTCCTCTTCCATAGCTTCCTCTATTGAAGCCTCTTCCTCTCCGATTTCTAGGGTTCCTGAAACAATTCTCAGTTGTGTGGATAGTTAATCCACATATGGCACATTGAGAGTTGCTTTGGAATCTCCTTCTGCCTTTTCTACCTCTTCCTCTTGTACCTCTACCTCTTCCTACAAAGTTAGCTTGGGAGGTACTAGCTTCATCATTAGATTTCTTACCTTTACCTTCACTATCCCTACTCTTGTTCTTATCAATGTATAGGAAACATGATTGATTACCTTTTGAGTTGTCATTGTTCTTCAAAAGCTTGGCTTCATGAGTGAGTAGTTGTCCCATTAGAGTATTGAAGTCATGGTACCTGCATGTCCATGTATAGATCCATTGAAGTGGTGAATGCTTCCCATTTGTCATCTGCCTTGATTCCATTGATCATTTGTCTCACAATTTGCTCCTCATCAATGACTTCTCACATGCTTCCAAGTTGATGAGCTAAGTCCTTCATTTTAGTGACATAATCAGTCACATTTTGTTTGGCCATATTTTTGAGTGTTGTGAATTCCATGCACAGTTGATTCTTTCTTGCTCTAGTGCTTGAAGAGAAGAATGCTTCAAGTGCATTCCATGTTTCTTGTGATGTCTTAAAGTTCCTAATGTGTGGAAGTAAGAAATCAAAAACTGAGTTGAGAAGATATGACCTGGCCAAGGCATCCTTTGAGCACTGTGTTGATACGTTACCTTTCGTGTTCTTCTTGAGTAGGTTGCCCTTTGCTTTTGAGTATTGGCATTGACTCATCTCGTGATATGTAACCAAAGAGATTTTTACCTTGTAAATATGCTTCCATTCTAATAGACCAAGTAGAGTAATTACCTTGAATTTGTCAGTTGATGATGGGAATCCATCTCCCATGCTGAGTTGATGATAGCTCTAATACCACTGTGAGGAGATGGTTGGATACACTTTGAAAATGAGGTGGTGCTACACAAATCCTGCTCTACAATTGCCAATGTAGCTTCATATTACCTTAGTAGACACATTTAGCTTCCCAAATATGTATTTGGAACCATAATGTACTTTTGAGCATCACCTTCAAATATTTATGTCAAGGCAAACTACTTCCAAGATTGAAGAATTTGCCAAAACTTGCTATTTTTAGACTTGGACCTACTCAATATTTCACTCACTGCTCACTCATTGATTACAATTGACCCAAGAGCTTTTAGAAATATCTAATTGGTGTTTTAACCTTGCTATAGGAAGTTATTTCACTAATTTAGGATGAGTATATGCTGAGAAATCACATTAAGAAGTTAGGGGCGTAATCCTGACATTTTAAGAGAATGATAGTGAGTAGACATAGGTAGATTTCAAAGAACGTTTCTTATAGAGTACTGAACCAAATGAAATGAAGCTTGATAGCATAGAACTAGAAGGTCTAAGCTACATATAACAAGTTGAATCACATTTATTGGATACGTTTAGGTAGAGAATGCCTCAAAACAAATTCACTCAAGTAAGAGCTTAGCAGTAGACAACATTAGGCATGAGATAGCTTGCATAAATTGAATCAAATGTGTAATATTATGAATGTATGATACAAAGGAGATGATGTAGGCTTACTCATACATGAGTGGGCTTAGTGTATCCACAATCTTGAAGCTCAATGTGTCCTTCTTCTGACTCTACTACCCCCGACTAAAATCAGTGTCTTTTATAGATGTGATCTCAATTTGAATTTTGAATCTTCCACCTAAAAGTGATCCTAACTTTTAGGATTCTAGTTTATTTGATTCCAACCACTTATTTATTTTGATGTACAACTCGTAATGATACAAGATTCTCTCAAGATTTTCCTTTTACATTTAACTTGAGTTAAACTCAAGAGATTTACAAGAGGTGTTCATGTGTGGCATATGAATAATCATACTCAAGATGTGAAGTAAGCCTTTGATATTTTCTCAAGCATCAAGACTTACCAAACATACCAACAAGTGATTGTTTTGTTATTTACTAGAAATAGAGATAGAGAGAGAAAGAAAGAGAGAGAGAGATGAAAGAGAGAGAGAGAGATGAAAGAGATAGGGGGAGAGAGAGAGACAGATAAAGAGAGAGAGATAAAGAGAGAGTGATGGAGATACATACACACACACATACTCATGTATATGCATGCATACATACACACACACATTACACACATGCATATACATACATACATACACACACATATACACATATGCATACATACATACACACACATATGTACACATACATACACATATACATACACACATATGCATATATTGCATACACTCTCACATGCATACAAATACACACACACATGCATACACCCATAAGAGAGACACATATACATACACACATACATATTTATACACACACTTTTTCACACATATGCACATATATAAATACACACATAGACAGACACATACACTCACATTCATATTAAATATACATATGCATATGCATGCATCCATACACACATGTACACAGACACATATACATATACACATGCATATGCATACATATATACACACACATATTTATACCCACATACACATACATGCATATGCGTACACACATATACGCATACACACACATATTCATACATGTTTTAGGTCTAGGTCATTAGGATTAGGGTTTTAGGTCTTTTACATACACATATGCATATACACACACACACACATATACATGTTTTAGGGTTAGGATTTTAGGATTAGGGTTTTAGGATTCTACATACATACACATATACATACACACATAATACATATACACATACACACATATATATACACATGCATACACACATATACATGTTTTAGGGTCTAGGTCTTTAGGATTAGGGCTTTTGTGTTTTTACACTACAAGGAATACGGGCGTATAGCGACGGTTAAGGCGACAAAATTTCGTCGCTATAAAATTGCAACATGCATTGTAATTAGCGTCGTGCACAGACCGTCAATTAAACGATGGTTTTTGCGACTTGTGGCATGACGGGATTGCGACGCTCCCATACAACATTGTTAACATGACGCTATTTAACAGCGTCGCATAAGCGACGCTTTTTTGCGTCACATAGGCGATGATCATTACCGTCGCATAAGAGACGCTAAAAAGATGTCGCTTATGCGACGACAAACAGCATCGCTTACACGACGGTCTGTTTACGGACAAAAATTAAAACGTTGGAGGCTCTTCGATCGGCATTTTCACGCATCGGATCGAAGAGCTCTCCAACGTTTGCAATTGCGTTGCGCTTACGAGCTGAAGCAAGTATATGCAGAATTGTTGTTTTGCCTAAGCTCTCTCTTATTGTCTCCCTCTGTCTCTGTTTCTCTCTTTCAACATCTTTTTCTATTTGAATTCTCTCTCTCTCTCTCTCTCTCTTTCTCTCTTTATTGTAGGTTATTCAAGAAGCTAACCAAGCAAAAATTATGGCTAACAATTGTAGGTACAACTTCTATTCTTTGTATATCATTTGAATTGTGTTATTTTCATTACATAGCATACTCACACTTATTGATATGCACTTACACACTTATACATGATGAAGATGCACTATCGCACATATACACATGCACATACACACACAGATACATGTGCACATACACTTAGACATACACACATATACACATGCATATGCACAAACATTCCTACACCCACATAAAAAAACTTACATGCATGCATTATTGCATATATATATATATATATATATATATATATATATATATATATATATATATATATATATATATATATATATATATATATACATACTATTAGCAGCAGACAAGGGACTGAAGGACTGACAAGGCATGGCAGTCAGAGAAGAGAGTCAGAGGGGAGAGAAGGCATAGGCAAACAAGGGAGTCAACGAAGATCTGGCAAATAGGCCAATAAATTTCTTCAGGAAGAAGTACGTATGAGCATTCACGCAGATTTAGCACTAAGGCAACCTTAATGTTTCAAAACCTCTACACCAATTAAAAGTGATTCTCATCACTAAACACCATTGTAAATACAATTTCATCTTTTTGTAGCTCCATTTTGTGCAAGCCAAGGAGTCCTTGAGCTTGAGGAGCTTTAGAAGTATCTACCTGCCAATTTTCATATTTTTTAGATCTCGTTTGAGCCCTCAAATAAGCCCTGGAACCTAATTTTTAACTAGGCCGGACACTAGGTCTGGACAGGGCCAAAGCTAGTCAAAAACTATAAAAGGAGCTAGAGAGCTCATTTTTGAGACTAGATTGTAATTGAAACAAACTTGTAAGAGCATTCTAAAAGTAATCTAAGAACTCCATTGCTCCTCATTCTTTGTCTTGCCGTGTGTGCGCGTGTGTGTGTATGTGTGTGCATGTTGGTGTGCTTCTCACTCACGCACTTGTGCTTCCACTTGCTCGAGGTCTCCATACCATCCTCATGTCTTCCCGGATTGACATTAAAGGAGGTGCTACTCATCACTGAGCTACACCAAAGTTTGGCACCGTTGCCGGGGATCGAGCTTTGAGGACGAGCGTGTGATGGTAAGACGTCGAGTTGACGCGTTGGAGTTGTAGGTATTTTCGTCACTTTCCTCTATTTTCTTTTTTTTTCTTCACCATCTTCATCACCACTATCATCATCACCATCTTCCACCTCCATCTCCATCATCGCGAAAATTTCTGTTTTTTGGTCATATCACCATCTCCACCTCATTTCCTTCATTCTACTTGTGAGAGAGAGCGAGAGAGCGATATTGCGTGCACTGTTTTTGAATGTTTATTGTGTTTCTTGCAGGTATCATCATCATCATCCCCTCCAGCACGCTGCGCAGGTACGAAATTTGTCTAATCTGTCTCGCGGTCGCCAGCCTCTGTCGATCGCGATCGACAGAAAATTCGATCATTTGGTAAAACAAAGTTCACCACTAGCACAAGCATGATGAGCACATCCCAAATCACATAAAACAGTAGAAAAATTCCGTGTATTTTTGTCAATCGTGATCGACAGCCTTTGTCAATCGCAACCGACAGACCTTGTCAATCACGATTGACACCGTCAATCGCGATCGACAGACTTCACGATCGACAGACTGCCACGTAGGATCCTGTCAATCGTCATTGACACCATCAATCGTGATCGACAGCCACGACCGACACCTCTGTCAATCGTGATTGACACCGTCAATCGCGATTGACTGAAATTCAATGATTGATTGACTTTTGCGCATAGCCACGTGTCCATCGCGACTGATAGGCCCCCGATTGACTGAAATTTCAGCGAAAAATCCGGAAAACGTGTCAATCGCGATTGATACCGTCAATCGCGATTGACAGCCATGATCGACTCTGTCGATCGCGATTGATACCGTCAATCGCGATTGACACTGTCCATCGCGACTGACAGGCCCGACGGACACCTCTGTCAATCGCGATTGAGAGACCTGTCGATCGCGATTGACAGGCTTTTCGGCCAAAAATTAGGGTTTCATTTTTGTTCAAAATTGGGATAATTTTGGGGCAAAATAGTCAATCCATTAGCACTTTGGAGGTTCCTACACTTGTGATTGAGAGGAAATCCTAGGATCTGTCAGTCAGATTGAATCCTATCTTAACCCCCTAAACCCTGAACAGACATAACTTTCTCATACGAAATCCGTTTGCGATGATTCTTGTTTTGTTGGAAAGCTCGTTGGGAGCACAGGATTATAGTTAAATTAAGATCAGGATTATTAGATAGGGTATTTTGAAAGTGATCATACCCAGGGGGAACAAAAGTCAGGGATCTCTAGAGTTGTGTCCAAAAAAATCATTGTGCAAATTGGTGAAGTATTACATGAATAAAAGTGATTGGTTCTGTCTTTTGAATCTAAGTCTTGAGCTAACAATGGGCCTTTGACAGATCTATTGAGAGCATCGCAAGGCGTTCTAAGCAAGTGTAAGCGCAAGCTTGGGAACGCACGTCCTGAGCATACTAGAGCTTCAACACAAGGAAAGAATCTCAAGGTTGGAATACTCTCAACTCCCTCAGTCATTTTCTAGCTCAGGTTAAGTACGAATAGTGCTAGAAGTAAGTCAGGGCGACGATAGGCAGGTATCAAGTTGAAGACTACCTAAAAACACAAGTTCAAGGTAAAAACCTAATCTTTGTACTGTCGATAACATAAAGGGAAAGAACCTAACGTGGAACAATCAATTCCAAGTACGGAAAATACTCAAGTATTCCTGCCGACGCAACACCTGACAAGATCATAAACATAATAACTCACTAAAAGCGAATCAAGAAACTGAGACAAATTGATCGGCAACGAGGTTGGACTCTGGGCAAAAATCGGGCTACTTAAATAGGCATATGAACCTTAGATCAGGACGACATCTAGTAAGGGAGAGACAGAGCCTTAGGTCTTCAGAGGCTAGTGTCAACCACACTGCTAGGTCGTGGGTCCAGCAGTTGAGCCATCACTCATACTACCCAAGTTCTGAGACTAGTGAATCCGAGATGTCTCAAGGTATGGAGAGACCTACAGGCAGTGCAGGAGTGCCATACTTGCACAGGGTAGAAGGCCCCTACAAAATGCAGTTAGAATACCTTAGGACCAACCGATTAGGTGCTAGCATCTATGAGGATGGTCTAGGAAGATCTGTGGTACAGATTAAGAATCCTGATCAATCCATTGGATTATAGCACCCAGCCGTCAAGTTTGAAAACGGAGCATACTTGGACAAAGAAGGCACCATATACGTAGTCACCAGTCACCCAGATAGGACGGACGAATTTGGAAATGTAATCCCCGAAGCAGACTTAGGTGACCTAGAACAAGGAAACATGGGGGCAGAACCTAGAACCCCTCGAGGCAAATCGGTTCTCACTAGGATTATCACACCGGAGTGGATTCCCCAGGATAATAAAAGCATAGATTTGCTCCTCAATCGAGAAACCGATGAAGCCTTTTGGAGATATAAATCTAATCAGCCAACTCATATAGGAACTATCATGATCTATGAGTTTAAGGATCCGGATAGCCTAGGTAGAGTGACCTACTCAGATCACACTTCGGAAAGGATCTTTGTGGTGACAGAAAATGATAGGCATGCTTACACTTGGAAGGGTGAATTTGTTTTCCCCCAACCAAGATCAAATGTGTCCTACGGTCACCCTAGAGCAGGAACATCCCAAGCTCATGGATCCCAAAGAGACAGAAATAGAGATAGGCCAGAAGTAAGCTTTGCCACCCCAGGGGGCAGAGAAAGAACGAGAATGGAAACAAACAGAGTAGAGCCTGAGATACCTAGAACTCACAGGAATCAAAGAAATGCGGATGAGTTCCCTCTACCACGACCTCGAGAGCACTCAAGGACCTTGAGGCCGACTCAGCTAGTTAAGTCCATGAAGAACTACTTCGATGGCACGGGAGATCCATACGATCATGTGGCTAAGTTTAGGCAAGTCCTGAGAGCTGAACAAGTAGAGGATCTGTTCACACAATATAATGCCTTTGGTCTAACCCTTAGGAACACTGCCCTGACATGGTTTCAGCCGCTAAACGAGAGGCAGTTCAGGAGCATAGACCAACTCATAGAGGCTTTCATTATTGAATTCTCTAAGAGTGGAATAAGGCATAATACCTCTTCGCTTATTCACAGCTTCAAGCAAACCCCTCAAGAAACTGTGAGACTTGCAGGAAGAAGATTTAGGCAATACTTAGAAAGATGCCCTGTTTCAGAGTTACCCACACCAGCCAAGCAAGTGGCTTTATTCTTGGATGGATTGCTAAGTACCAAATTGAGATCTTATGTGTACCTGAAGGACCCTAGAACCATAGAAGATTGTGTACGCATGTGCATTGATATTGAGGATAACCTAGGGGAGGAGTTAGAGCTTTCCAAGATATACAAAGAGTCGGATAGTGCCTCTAACCTCTCATCCACGCAATCCACATCAATCGAGGAACTTGCAGAGAAAGTAGCTCAGAAATTAGGTGTCACCAACAAACAAATCCCAAGGTTTGCCCCTATGAAAAGGTGCTATACTTGTGGTGGTGACCACATGGCGAATGTGTGTCCCATTATGGCTCAGCCCCAAGTAAATCCTAGTAGCCAGTACTGCACCATAGAACGAAGGTACACCAATCACACCGCGCAAGATTGCCCCTACAATAAGCAAGCCGTTAGGCAGACGTACCCACAGCCATACCCACAACAAGGAAGATACCAGAACCAGTTCCCACCTCAGCAGTATGCTAGGCCTCAACAAACTTACCAACCATACCAAAACCAACAAAGGCCTCAGCCTGTGCTAGCACAACAACCCTCTGCACCAGCTAATGTGATCCCAGTAAAATATGCAGCAGTAGAAGAAAACCTGAATAGAGCTATAGTCCCTATAACACCACTGCTCTCAGAAAGTGATCTTAGTGACCATAGTTTCGACTCTACACATGTTGATAGCCCCCAGGCTTACTACATGCAATCTCCCGAACATGTTGAGTCCTACTATAGTGAAGAGCCAAATGAACTTAGTTGGGAGTCCGATTACACAAACGTCATGTATGCAAACCCCAACCCTAGGCCTCAACCTAGGCAGGTAAGACCCCCGTTCCCTAGAGGACCATGCTACAGATGTCAGGGAGATCACCTCATTCGTGACTGTCCCTTACCTCCACCTACACAACCCCAGTCAGTGACGATCCAAGGCTTTTGCCAAGAATGTGGAAAGGAGCATCTCTTACGAGATTGCCCAAAAAACCCCAATAATATGCCAAAAATCACTCCTATCAACGTTGTTGGGTTAGTGGTAGACTCCACTGGGAGCGTGACGTCCACTGCACCAGTACAGGTAGTCACTAGAGCTCAAGCATTGCAGCAAAACCAAGCTGTAGGTCAAGAAAAGAGCCCAGAAGCTAGTGAAACGGAGAGCATAACTAAGAAAAGGACTAGAGCATGGAGAGATAGCCGTGAAAGAATGAAAAGACAATGGGCAAAGAAAATGAACGAATTGGAAGAAAGCATAAGAGAAACAAAAGCCAAAGTTGTGGAGCTCACCTCTCAACCAGACTCTCACAGGTCACCCCCGCCTCAATCCATACCACCTCCTCCGCCACCCTCCATACCATCTCCATCCAACCCGCCTCACCTAAACCCACCACCCCCAAGAGTAGGATTAGTCCTAGCAGATCCCACTCCTGAGGACCTTAATATGATGCTTAAAGCATATCAGGCCAGAATCCAAGAAGGGCCAAACGTAACTGATCATGAAAAGTGTTACCCTAGAGCAGAACTAGAGTTAGAACGAACTAAAATTTGTGCCAAAATGGTGGAATTGGCTCAGACCATGTTTGAAGCTAGTCGCCTCTTTAACATCTCTAGCTTAGCTAAGACGCAGTTACATTTTGATGGACTGCTAGAAAGAATAGAGAGGCTAATTGCACAATCAGAAAAGGAACCTGCCCCTCAAAGAAAGGAAAGGGCAAGAGAACGGATAAGCCAGCCTCTTAAGGAAGCCCATGTGCCTCCTCAAGAAGCTTATCTTTCCCCCCAAAAGGCAGATGAGCCTCCCTCGAAAGCTCACGTACCTCCACAGGTTGCCTACATTCCTTCTCAGGGAGCACATGAGCCTGTTCAGAAAAGTAATAGAACAAGTAATCCTCCCTAGGAAGCTTGTGCTCCAAACATCTATGAGAGCGAGGAAAGAGCCAACGATAGAATAAGCCCTCCTTCCCAGGTTGCTTATGTGCCTAATTCTACGGAGCCAGACACTTCTTCTTCTATGAATCGATTAGCCCCAGACTTCCTACGAGAAATTCAAGAAGATAAATGGGATAACGAAAGTGAAGTCGCCCCTCCCTTTGAACTTGTGGATGATGCACACGACCAATTCCCATTCCCACAAGACATCCCATCTATTTACGGGGAACATGAGAGTACTCAGTCTCACGAGAGATTGGACTTTGAATCCAATTCCATACAAGAGCTACCCCATTTCACAGGCCCATGGGAAGCAAAGTCCACGTGTATGAGAGCACCCACAGTCATGGTAAGAAACGAAGATTCAGTCATACCTAGGAACACGGAGGTAGTGAAGAACACTCAAGTGCAGTGCAATCTCAAGTTGGAAGAGCTACTCAAGGTTAAACCTGAATTATGGAAACATGTAGCCAAACAAGTACCAGAGATAGCAAAACCTCGTTCCCAGGTAGGATCACACAGAACTGTGCCAGAGATACCCTTGGATAAAATAGGAGATATGTGTGAAGCTGAAGAAGGGAACACCTATCTTCCCATTACCTACCAGGAATACACCACCAAGGCAATTTTGGACTCAGGTGCAGGAGTTGCAATTGCCACCACTTCCCTATGGAAGCGTTGGGGCAAGCCGGCACTCAGGCCAACGAGAATGAAATTGCAAATGGCCGATGGTCACATAGAGAGACCCTTAGGATTGCTAGAAGGTATAACTCTCACCACCTGTGGTGTCGAGTTTGAGCATACATTTGCTATATGTGATTTTAGCAAGAACCATGCCTATGAAATGATCTTGGGACGACCTTTTATGCGACAGTTGCAAGTGGTACAGGATTGGGGAACCAATTCTTTGTACCTGCAACACTTGGGTGTTACGACCAAAGTGAATCTCAAAGATTACTCTCATAGAGATGTCCCCCCTATCCAATGGAATCCCATCCATAGAGCCAAAGATGATACAGAATCAGTGCATTCCATAGGATCAGGATCCTCATGGATGCATGAAGACACCCACTTATGGATGTGCAAAGTAGCAGTAGAAGAGGAGAAAAGAGAAAAGGCCAGAGATATAGGTGCCAAAGAAAACCATAGATCAATTCAAGACCCAGCCTATGCACCTGTAGTCTTTCCTGATGAGGAATTTGAACCTCACGGCTGGGCAAAAATTTTAGCAACCATGGATGTAGCCATAAATGAGGAACAATGGACACCCCACTGTGATGAGGATGGCTATGACATTTCTGTCTTCTCCATAGAACCAATCATGGGAGAGGCAGTCTTGGAAGAGTGCGAACCTAGCCCTGATGCATTTGAGGATGCAAGTGACTCCGATCTAGAGTCAATCATTATGGACCCACCATTTGCATCGGACGAAGAATACTTCCATGAAATAGAATTTCAACCCCAGAGGCATGGAGAGCTGACAAATGATGTAAGATTAGCCACACATGTGACCCCAAAAGAAAAAGGAAAGAAACGAAAGAAGAGAGAAGTCTCACCAGAAGAGGAAGAATCTTTGTTTGAGGTCCCGGACAATTTTAAGAAGTATGAGATAGAGGAGAGGAGGGTCATGATAAGAATGCCTAAACGAGAGGCACAATCAGGAGAGGCCTATGATAACAAAGAAACCACCAAGAAAATAGTTGTGGCCCTAGAAGAAGGAGAGGAGAGATGCACGTACATAGGCCATGACCTAACACAGGAAGAAGAGCATGCGTTAATTGCCTTGCTAAAAGAATACAGAGATGTATTCGCTTGGAGTTACAAGGATTTGAAGGGTGTTGACCCAGACATATGCTCTCACACCATCCCCATGACCTCAGATGCTAAACCCTCCAAGCAAAAGCCCTACACATATAACGATAACTACGCCGCTAAGATCAAAGAGGAGATAGATAGACTGGTCGAAGCCGGATTTATCTATGAAATTGAGCACACTGAATGGGTATCCCCCATTGTGGTGGTGCCCAAGAAGAACGGCAAATTACGAGTATGCATAAACCTGAAGAAGGTTAATGCAGCCACTATTAGAGATAGCTATCCGCTTCCTATCACTGAGCATCTATTAGAAAGGGTAGCAGGCAAGGAAGTGTACAGCTTCCTAGATGGGTTTTCGGGCTACAATCAAGTAGCCATTGCACCAGAAGATCTGCATAAAACGGCTTTTGCCACAGAGTGGGGTATATTCGCTTTTAGGGTAATGCCATTCGGGCTGACCAATGCTCCCGCAACCTTCCAAAGACTGATGTGCCATGTATTTAAGGAGTTCTTGAGAAAGAATTTAGAAGTCTATGTTGATGATCTTTGTGCTCATTCCAACATTAGACAAACCCATATCCCCGAACTCAGACAAATCTTTGACAAATGCAGAGAATATCAGGTCTGTCTGAACCCAGAAAAATGTGTTTTTATGGTTAGGCAAGGCAAGATTCTAGGGCACATAGTGTGAAAGAATGGCATATCTACTGACGAAGAGAAAGTGAGAGCCATAGCAGAGCTACCTAGGCCAAGGAATGTCAAGGAAGTACAAGCTCTCATGGGACATTGTGGTTACTATCGACGGTTTATACACATGTATGCTGTCATTGCAAAGCCCATGTACGGACTCTTGACTAACTTTGAGTGGACTGATGAATGTGAGAACTCCTTCCAGGAGCTTAAACGAAGATTATGTTCAGCACCAATCTTGACCAGGCCAAATTGGAATAAGCCTTTCCATGTTCATGTGGATGCATCCAATTATGCCATTCGATGTGTGCTTGCTCAACCTACTGGTGAAGGTAACATGGACCTTCCAATTGCTTATGCCAGTAGACAATTGAATGCAGCTGAACAAAATTACACCACTACAGAGAGAGAAGGATTAGGCATGGTATATGCAGTCAAGAAATTTAGACACTATTTGCTTGCAAATAAGTTTAAATTTTTTACTGACCATCAGGCATTGTTGTACTTGGTAAACAAACCATGCAATACAGGAAGATTAGTAAGATGGTTTCTCTTACTAATGGAATACGACTTTGAGGTAGTGGTGAGAAAAGGGAGAACTCATTTGAGAGCTGATCACCTTTCTAGGCTCACATCTAGAGAAGCCCCACAAGGAGTGTCAGATGATCTTCCTGATGCTTACTTGTTTAATTTGGAAGTGGTGCCGTAGTGGGCTAAGCCACTAGTGCCAGTATTGACATACGGGCCTAACCATCCAATAGTAAACACACGGAATAGAGAGGTTGTGAAAGCCCAAAAGTACCACATCATGGCAGGAAGCATGTACAAGCACACGGATCAAGGGATCTTGGCTTGTTGTGTAGAAGAAGATGAGTATGCGAAGTGGTTGCAATTAGCACATGTAGGTGCATTAGAGCAACACTACTCAAAACAACGAACCCTACAGACACTCAGGAGACTCGGAGTGCATTGGCCAACTATGGAAGCTGATGTCCAAAAGTTGTGCAAGGAATGCCCAATCTGTTGCACTAAACCACCTGTGGAACACGCCACTCTTTATCAAGTGTCCATTGTGCCAGATTGGAGTGAACCTCTAGTATCCTTCCTGAGGACAAACACATTCCCTCCAGACATGACTCTGGCGAGGAAAAGGAGTTTAGAACAAGAAGCCCTGGATTACTCACTCATTGGTGATAATCTATATAAGCGTGGTAAAGATGGTTACCTAAGGCTATGTGTCCATGAAAGTGAATATCTCAAGATCTTGGACACTGCTCACCAAGGTGTAGCAGGAGGACATTTTGGCCCAGATCGGGTGATCAAAGCAATTCTATTTGCGGGCTTCTGGTGGCCAACTCTTCACATGGATGCACATACCTATGTGAAACGATGTGATGTCTGTCAGAGAACTCAGTATCCTATACGTAAAGATGAGATGCCACTGAAACCTATGATGGGTGGACGTGCATTCTCTAAGTGGGGAATAGACTTCGTGGGTCCTATTAATCCCCCAGCTAAGAGTTCCCATGCAGAATATATCATTGTTGCGACGGACTATCTGACAAAGTGGGTAGAGGTAAAAGCCACAACGAAGAACGATGCTCAAACAACTGCTAAGTTCTTATTTGAGGATGTGTTCACTAGATACGGGCTACCTATAGAACTAGTTAGTGATAGGGGCACTCACTTCTTGAACGAAGTAATTGAAAATCTGCTCCAAGAATTCTTGGTGGTGCATAAGAAGTCTGCTCCCTACCACCCACAAGCTAATGGGCAAGCCGAAAGCACAAACAAGATTCTATGCAATGTATTGACCAAGCTCGTGAATACTAAATGCTCTGATTGGGACAAACAGCTACACCATGCTGTTTGGGCATACCGAGTAGCCTACAAAACGGTACTCCAAGCCACCCCCTTTCAGATGGTATTTGGCCAAAACGCGGTGCTACCCTTGGACTTCTTGATACCAACATTGAAAGTAGCACAAGAGCACGAATGGACAGGTCATGAACTCTCCTCTAGACTTTTTGACCTTGAACGATTAGGAGAAACAAGACTAAGAGCAGGTGCAGGGATATATGCAGCTAAGAAGAGACAGAAGGCATACTTTGATGCCCATGTGAAGGATAAGGGCTTGAAAGCAGGAGATCTAGTTTTAGTCTACACACTGAAACAACATGCGAGGAAATTAGAGAAGCGGGGCTATGGACCTATGATCATAAATAGGCTCTCCACAAGTGGAGCAGTGCAACTAGCCACCTTGGACGGTGACGTTCTCCCAAACTATATTAGCGGATGCAGAGTTAAGTTATATCAGGAACCTCTCACAGAGGAAATGCTAAGTCGACTCAACACTGCTAAGAAACGCAAAGAGGAAGAAAAGAGAATTCGAGAAGAAGCTCAAGCAGAAGCCCTAGAGCGCATACGAAGAATGAAATTAAGAAGACAAGGTAGAGAGCAACCTGTGCCAAAGGCATATGCAGATCAAGGATATGACGTGGCTATGTGTGAAGTTTCAGGTGATAGCTCACATAGGATAACTGATCGACGTCCTTTCATAACCTTAGATATAGGACAAGGAAAGAGTGCAAGGACTGTAAGAGCCTTGATTGACTCAGGCGCAGCCACTAGTGCTGTTAAATTGTCTTATTGTCAAGAGTTGCAGTTAACTGTCAATCCTGTGGAAGCATATCTCATAGGATTGGGAGGCGTGGAAACCCCTTGCATGGGCGAGGTGGAACTTCCCCTCTACATTCATGATGAGGCAATGACGGTTAAGGTACTAGTGTGTCAAGATGAGGACCTCACTGAACCTCTTGTCTTGGGTCAAGACTGGATCTTTGACCAAGCAGTCAACTTAAACCTAAGAAGTGGGCTTCTTCAGGTATGGGTCAATCATAGTCGAATTACAGTAGAGTTGGATAATGGAGCACTCAAGGAACTAGGAAAGACACAGACTCCTGGTCCCTCTAGGGGTGCACATGAAGTTGACCATGCTGTTCTTGTCGAAGGCTATGTGATGCAGAAGAATGAAGATCTCAAAAAAGGGGTCAGGACCACAGAGGAACTTCCTTCTTTTCCAAAGGCCAAAGGGAGACGACAACCAAAGGTGGATCAAAGGCATAAGAAGCAGAGTAATACCTATGTTGGAGATCAAAAGTACCGGTGCAACAAAATGTCTCAGCAAGAGAAACAAGTGTGGGTGCGGAAAGGCGAACACCCGGCTGCACTCAAGCCAACCACACGAGCACAGCCTCTTATTAGTAACCAACAACATGACACTAATAAGAAGTCTTCCAGAAGCTCACCTGCTAACGTGAAGTCTATTTGGGTGCCAAAGAAGTCGATGAAGGCCAGCCCACAATCAAGACAAATTTGGGTGCCTAAGGCTTGTTTACGGGCTCAAATAGCTACACCAAGGCCACACCCTTTACGGCATGATCCATTCACTCACACCGCCGACATTCACTTGTTTTCAACACCCAAGAACACACCAAGGCCCATGCGCACGCACATAATCACTTGTAAATGGGTCCCTAAAAGGCCTCATTTTCAAACCGAGACACCGATAAAGCTCTCAAGAGTCTCTACGAAACCAAAAGCAAAACCTATCCACTGCATTTGGCAGCCTACGATTTGTAACAAACCCCCGGACCCCATTTGTAAATGCATGACCACCTACTAACCGCATCACTATCACACTACATTATTTCACTTAGCTCTTAGGTCTACCGAACTCCTAACCACACAGACACTCGCATCGAACACTTACTAACCCATTAATCTCTCCCGACCCTCATGTTAATGTTGTAATGGGGACAACAACGGTTCTCTCTTGTCCTGTACAATGTTAACACATGTTTCTATATTCTCACAGAGACAGGAAGCAAGAAGTAACATGGCAGATACGGTAGGAACTAGCTCCCAGGCAGGCACCGGCCCCCAAATTGTGGACATTGAAAGCCAACCGGTCGAGGAGGAATTAAAGGAAAGACCAGTGGCATTATGGGCATTACATGCCATACCAATTCAAAATCCTCCAGAGGGTCATACAATGCCGGTGGGCAAAGCTTCACACTGGTTCAGTGACGTTGCTGGACCTCTGGGTGAAGGCACATACATGTGGGAGTCCGAAGTAGAATTCAATGGACGCTGGGGCAGATACCACTTCTTTACCAGAGAGTTTGAAAAGCTATAGAACAACGAAGGACTGAAGCCAATATGGAAGAAAGCTGGGTTATATGATTATTTCGAGTTCCAACTACCAAAGCCCGATTTTCTAAGGTGCTCATACCTGATTAGCACTCTCACTCCAAGCAAAGACAAAAAAGGATACAGCTCCTTTGTACTTCCCTCACTCACAAGGGGCAATGAGCTGAAGCGTTTCCGCTTGACTATCAACTTGGTAAGAGAAGCTCTTGATATGCACGGAATGCACATTCCTACAGAAAAGGAGACCATGGTCCCCGATAATATGAAGTACAGGAATCTGACAAAACTGAAGGACATGGTGGCAATGACTCACACGATAGCCATTCATTTACGTATGGTCATGCAACATTTCGCGTTCCCCGCACAAGACAGGTTCACAATGCCTCCCAAGAAGATCTGGTTTAGCCTCTACCTGGCGGATGCTTTTGAATTGTCCATCAATATGCCCCACTGGATTATCGACCAGATTCATATGGCTCATCAGAGATGGTATAAGAAGCAAAAGTCGGTGTTGTATGGTTGCTGTGCACTTACAAGAATTGTATACAGATGTCTCGCATATGATGTATCGGTGCAGAGGGCTCTCATTTGGTCCAGAGCACAAGAGTTTCAACGTAGATTGTCAGCTGTGGGGCCTCCCTCAAAGAAGATGAGAGGCGCTATCCAGATGCCTTGTGCACAAGCTCGTGGTGCAACCCTAACGCCTGAAACAACCCCAAGACTTCCTCGACGAGTGCAACCATTTACTATCAGGTTACCCAGACAGAGCTCAGATGGCCCGAACCTTGTGTTTCCCCCAGTACCGACTGATCTGGAATTCCCGCATGGATTCACTCTGGAGGATCTAACGGACGAAGAAGTTGCTAGAATCATCGACGCTGTAAATGCGGAAGTTGAAGCAGAGCAAGCTGGTGGACAGCAAACTGCCCCAGACCAACCCCAGCCCAGCCAACCGGACGTAGTCAATGTGGACGATGAAGAAGAAGCACATGAGGAGGCACAGGGTGGACAATCAGAAGCAGAAGAACAAGAGTATGATCAGGAAGCCCTACAAGTACTGGAAGGTGCCCCCGCCTATACTAACGCATTAAAGAAGCTCTACGATACGATGAACCGAGTCCAAGAGCAACACAGGCTATCATTAGCTGTAGGTAAAGCCCTCATGAACCAGATTCTGGAGGAGGAAGGCATGGACGAGCAATACCGTGCCACCCTAGAAATGATATCAGATGCTTTGGGAGTACCTGAAATGGTGCATACTGCACTAGCGCAATCACGAAGGACAGAGAAAAGATATGGAAGACGCCCCCCACGAACGGGAAAACAAATGAATGTATTAGGATCCGGACCACAAGGCACCCCCACAACCACGGGCACTGCACACACCGCTCACGACATCGAGGAAGCCCATACATCAAGTGCACCTCCATCACCTCCCTTACCACCTTCTCCTCCCTCTCCACCACATTCACCTCCCATCACCAATGTAACTACCACCATTATCGCCTCCGAACCCACCGCCATGACTGAAGCACAAACGGCCTATCAACCCACACACCCTCTCAACACCTCCCGTGTATACACCTCCACTACCACTGTAACCCTAACGGCATCTACTGACATCCCCACCCACACTTTCGGGCAGTTCACATCCACAACTGCACACACCACTGTACACATTCACCACAATCACTGCACCCACCGTTCCACTATTCACAATCACTCCCACTATTGCTTCCACCACAGATTTTATGGACATATCACCTTCCACCACACCTCTCCCTCCCCCCATACCACCACAATCTCCCATTCCCCCACCACCCACTTCACCATTTTCCAGCACTGCATTCACACTTCCCTTCCCCTTTCCCTTCCCCGCTGCACATAACACCCTCCCTGCATCCATCCCCATTAATAATGTATTCAATAATATGTATCAGTGCATGTCTCAGTTACAACAACACTATCAGCACCTTGATGCTCAGCATAGAAGTTTATTCAGGAGACATGAGGAGTTACAAGGAAGATTCGTTGAGTTAGAAAACGAAAAGCATCAACTACAACAGCAGTTTTGTGCATTACAAGAACAACATGAGCAACTTGTGGCAAATCCACCGCAGCCAAATGCAGAAGAAAGACAACATATGGATGATTTGCTACACTCACAAATCACAGAGAACCTCAAACTCCACCGAAACATGGCTCTATTACGGAAGCATATGTCTGCAGCCCTAGAAGAAAATAGACGGCTTCAGACACAAAATGAAGAGAACTTGGAGTTAGCCATGGAAGGTTCCCCACAGGACATTGACCCGGAAAGATTTAAGGCTATTCCCTCGCATAATATGCAGATCATTTTGGAAACCCATGCGGATCTCCTCGAAGCCCATGCAGCCTTAGAAAAGGAAAGAGATGAACTACGAAGGCAATTGGCAGCTCAACCAGCACCACCCAAAGAAGTCCCGACCACAGCTGACACAGCTGACGAAGTAGCAGCGCTCAAAGCACAAATTGAGGAATTGGAAAAGAAAGTGCTTGTATATGAACGCCAACCCTCCTTCTTGGCAGAACCAGAACCTGAAGACCTAGTGCCAATTGAAGTAGAAGAAACATTTGAGGATCCCTATGTTCCGATGCCAACACCCGGGGGTAAGCAAACAGAACAGGGCATGGACACAATTGAAATTGAGGCACCTGAATGGATGCAAAAATTAGAGAAAGTAGCCATGACACATGATGACAGGGTGGCAGTCCAAATCGCATTGATGTCAAAATTAGAAGAGGTTGTAATAAAGTCTGATTATTTTCAGAATCTCTCACACCATAGGTGGATCGGCCCATCGGATGACCTGTATGTTCCTTTTTGCGTGCTAATGGCGGATTATAATGCAGAGATCAAGCACCACACCTCAAGAGAACCCACCTCTGCCACCCAATTTGCACCTGATGACATCCCAGAAAGTGCCAAGCAGGGACATATTGGCCAACCGATGTGGAGAATTTGGCTGCTTGAAACATACCTGGAAATGGTAAGAACATGGAACAACATGCCCTTGTACATCAAATATAACCCATGTTATTGCCCTGTATTTCGAAGAAGATCATGGCCGGAGCACACACAAACAGTGCTGACGATTAAAGGATGTGAGAAGTGGCTCAATTATGCGTACTTCGCACCCCCGAAGGGCCCACCTACGATTGGATATATGATTTCGACGATTCGACATTGGGGGGTCCGGTTCAAGAATGTACCTGATGTCATGACTCAGATGTGCCTGAAGATTTTCGAACTTATGTTGGTCACCTTCAGGACCTTCAAAAATGTCAAGGAACCGCATCTCTCAGCATTAGGATTTAATGAAGGTAATCAGGACCTTGTATACGACATGAGCACAACCCCATCAATTAATGTTGTGTATGCATGGCACGCTCGCATCAAATATCTACCGGCCTGTTTCAAACAAACGTTTGAAGAGATGTTCGTCACGGGATTCTTGGAATATCACTCTGAGATATTCATTCCCAGACCATCCCATCTCTTGCAGTTGTTTGCAGTGGAACAAGCTCTCCATTCCGAAAAACTACGTATACCACATCCAGAGGTTCCCGGGTCGGTAGATTGGGATGCGCTACTAACAGATTTGGCCAAAGGATTGAGGATTGCCGAACATCACTTAGCGCAGGATGTTGTCGAGTACTACATGCAAAAACCCACACAACAAGGGTCTGTCAGGGATGACAGATGCGAGAGAGAGGGGGGTGTTAGCAGCAGACAAGGGACTGAAGGACTGACAAGGCATGGCAGTCAGAGAAGAGAGTCAGAGGGGAGAGAAGGCATAGGCAAACAAGGGAGTCAACGAAGATCTGGCAAATAGGCCAATAAATTTCTTTAGGAAGAAGTACGTATGAGCATTCACACAGATTTAGCACTAAGGCAACCTTAATGTTTCAAAACCTCTACACCAATTAAAAGTGATTCTCATCACTAAACACCATTGTAAATACAATTTCATCTTTTTGTAGCTCCATTTTGTGCAAGCCAAGGAGTCCTTGAGCTTGAGGAGCTTTAGAAGTATCTACCTGCCAATTTTCGTATTTTTTAGATCTCGTTTGAGCCCTCAAATAAGCCCTGGAACCTAATTTTTAACTAGGCCGGACACTAGGTCTAGACAGGGCCAAAGCTAGTCAAAAACTATAAAAGGAGCTAGAGAGCTCATTTTTGAGACTAGATTGTAATTGAAACAAACTTGTAAGATCATTCTAAAAGTAATCTAAGAACTCCATTGCTCCTCATTCTTTGTCTTGCCGTGTGTGCGCGTGTGTGTGTATGTGTGTGCATGTTGGTGTGCTTCTCACTCACGCAGTTGTGCTTCCACTTGCTCGAGGTCTCCATACCATCCTCATGTCTTCCCGGATTGACATTAAAGGAGGTGCTACTCATCACTGAGCTACACATACATACACACATTATCATATATGAAAATACATGTATATGCACATCCACATGCATGCACATTCACATGCATGCACATGGATGCAAATGGAAATGCATCCACATACACATGCATGTTTCATACATATACACATGCATATACATATACACATATACATATACATATACATATACATATACATATACATATACATATACATATACATATACATATACATATACATATACATATACATATACATATACATATACATATACACACATATACATATACATATACATGCATATACATATACACAGACATACACAAGAACATGCACATACTCATACACACATATACACTTATACATGTACATGCACATACATACATATACACACACATACACATGCATATACATACATATACACACACATACATATACACTTAGGTACACACACATGAATCAATTATATAATTAAAGTGTTAAAACACATATACACATGCACACACATGCACATACCTACATATACATGCACATACACACACATACACATAGAGTTATACATATACATGCATATACATATACACACACATACACATGCACATGCACATACTCATACACACATATACACTTATACATGCACATACATACATATACACACACATACACATGCACATATATACATATACACACACATACATATACACTTAAGTACACACATATGAATGAATTATATAATTAAAGTATTAAAACACATATACACATGCACACACACATGCACATACCTACATATATACATATACATGCACATACACACATATACACATAGAGTTATACATATACATGCATATACATATACACATACATACACATGCATATGCACATACTCATACACACATATACACTTTTACATGCACATGCACATACATACATATACACACATACACATGCACATACATACATATACACACACATACATATACACTTAGCTACACATATATGAATGAATTATATAATTAAAGTATTAAAACACATATACACATGCACACACACATGCACATACCTACATATACACACACTCATGCACACGCACATGCACATAATCATACACACATATACACTTACACATGCACATGCACATACATACATATACACACACATACACATGCACATACATACATATACACTACATACATATACACTTAGATACACACATATGAATGAATTATATAATTAAAGTATTAAAACACATGCTTAATATAAACAATCATAACAATCAATAGAACAAAACTCTTCATTACTTACTACCATACACACAATTCAAAAGATAAATGAAATGAAAAATATATAGATAATATATATATATATATATATATATATATATATATATATATCAATGTAAATAGATATAATCCAATGTCATAATCAACTAAAATCCTAATCATCATCATCATGATCATCATCATCATCGGCAATATCATGATCATCTTGATCTTCCTCATCCTCATCGTCATGATCACCCTGTGACGATCGAGATCGTCCCGCCTGTGCATGTCTCTCCACCTCATCCATATTCGTCTCTCCATAAT
Source organism: Ceratopteris richardii (assembly GCA_020310875.1). Lineage (NCBI taxonomy): Eukaryota > Viridiplantae > Streptophyta > Polypodiopsida > Polypodiales > Pteridaceae > Ceratopteris > Ceratopteris richardii. The sequence continues at coordinate 34,845,568 of CM035437.1, forward strand.
ACTCCTGTATTACATATAACAAACATAAATAAATAAAATAATTAAACCATTCATAAAAACAAAATAATTATATAAAATTTAAAATACTCACAAAGGCATCAGAATGATCTTGCATATACTCACCCAAACGTCGATATCCTAAATGTGTAGCATACTCGATCTCATGTTTCGTAGGATATCAACCATAATCCTTCTGCTGCAATGAAACAAATAAAAAACATTAGTTGCTTGCATTTTAAGTAAAATAAAAAATATACTCACAATAACACATATACTTACAAACGTAGCTACAAAACCATTATGGCCCATTTGGCCTAGGTGCCATGTGTGGCCCGACTCCACTCTCTTCTTTGCAGTAGCCTATTTATTCAAGAAAAAAAATACATAAATTAAATGTAAAAAATTACTAAAATATATAAAAATTCTAAATATAAACTATTAATTTGTGTACCTTCTGTTGAGGAAATGACTCCTGAAGATGTAGCTGTCTACGAAAAAACTGCCACGTCTTAGGTGGTATGTTAGCTCGCCTCTTATTTTCTTCGACCATACAATATCTCCTGTTAATTTAATCTCAAACAGAAAAAAAAAATCAGAATACATACACATATATACACACACATACACATACCCACATACACATATACATGCAAACATATACGCATCCATATATGTATACATATACACATATACATACATATAACATAAACACACATATACATATCCACATATATACGTACACACACATGCATGCATATACACTCATTCATACAAAATACATGCATTTATCCCACAATAATGTGTAGTTGTGTATATGTGAATATGTGTGTATGTGTAAATGTGTATATGTGAATATGTGTGTATGTGTAAATATGTATATGTGAAGTTTTTGTGTATGTAGATAATTAGATTATTAATATCAAATACCATTATTTGTAGATTCTGATCAATCAGATGGAACTCCACCACCGTCTCCTCATCATGCAACGACTTTATATTGTAAGTATATCAAATATTTAATTTTAAATATATTTGATGGATACATAACTTATATTTATTTTTGTTTCTTATTATGTGCAGATTCTGATCAATGAGAGGGTACTCCACCACCTCCTACCCATGCAATGACTTCACATGTGTCCTCCGATAGGAATTATGATGAATTTTACTATGAAGAGCATATTATATGTTGGTGTAACTCTTGTTATGGCACGTATCGAAGACCACGATTGGAATGTATTGAACATGAGGCAGAGTATGGTACTTTTGAGCATGCACCATCACCTAGTCAACGTGATAATGCTTGGGTATGTATTTTCTATATATATTAATGTCATTATTTTATTTAAAAACCATATATAAAATCAAATTATTGTTGATATACAGGAATACTTGCTCGATGATGATGATGATGATGATTTTTCTCATAATGTTAATATACCTCGTACACGTCATGGACTTGTTGTTCATCAATTACAAGCAGAAGTTTCTAGAAATCCTCTACCTTCTAGTTTAGAGAATGAAACGGCTGGAGATTATCCATTGCCAGCTTGTGATCGTTCTTTAGTACAAACATATGATAGAAGAAGATATGGAGGATGGAATAGAGGACCACTTCCTTTAGATGGAGAGGTTTTCAACTTTTGGGGTAATCGCTATATGATTGCTCCATCCACTATTACTAATGTTGGTTGTGGTCTCTTTATTGTAGAGGATTTGTATCTGCCTCCAAACTTTGAAGTCACTCTTATGTCATTTTGTGGTCCTATATATGGATGGGGAGATTGGCATCGACTTTCACGTTATGTTCAAAGCATGACTACTTATGGAATATGTTTGAATGCAGCATCCCTTACTAGTAGAAGGATTTTACATGCAGAAAATGAAAGATTATATATTGATGGAAGACCTTACACACATGGAAATGTAGTAGGTTTAATAAATAGTAGTTGAGGGTTACATAATAGTTCAAGGACTAATTGCACATTTGAGGAGTGTGAAAATATTCATGAATCACCATACATGAGTAGAGTGTATCAAGATACATAGTTGTCAATGCTATTACTACATTACATGCTGGTGATGAACTATTAGTGAATTTTGGATGGCGTAGACCTCCAAGAGCCCCTTTTAGCTAGAGAGAATAAAAATTTTCTATCCATATTTAATAAGTTATATACTTAATTTTATATTTAAAGTTTACTTTTTATTCATTTATGGAATACTAATGAGTTTTATTTATATGTGTAGATTCCAACATATGATATTGATGATATTCATCCACCGCATTCACAATTACCAGTAAGACCTCATTTATCAGAAGCTCCCATGAGGAGGCTACACAAAACTAATCCTATGCAATATGCAAAGTTGAAAGATCTATATTCAAAAGACGATAAAGTACAAGATTTGGAAGACAATGATGAAGATGATGGCATGGCAGATTTTATTGAGGATTGGTATCAAAATGACAATGAGAGCATTGATATTTCTAAAAATGAGAAATATCTTCGAGAGGAATGTCTAAAGCATGTATATGAAGGAATTCGTTTGACAGGACTAAGTGCGAGCTTACTTATTCTCAACCTTCAAAATTGTTTTGGATGGAGTAATGTATCTGTTTCGACACTATTAAGGTATAATTTTCAATTTTCTATCTATTTATATATATATGCATATATATATATATATATATATATATATATATATATATATATATATATATATATATATATATATATATATATACATGCATGTTTTTATTCTTACTTTAGATAAGGTAAGAACAAGAACTTGAATTGAATGGACACTTTTTGTCCGCGCATCTTTTAAAACTATTAACGCATCTTTCAAAATATTCGCAAAAAATTTGATTGTTTGGATGGCAGGATACGATTGTTTGTTTTGGAGGATATGAAGTATGTACCTTCATTGAATGATTTGTCGATTCACACATATGTTCAGTTTGAAAGTGTGAGAAGCGGATTTATAATTTCAAAGAATTTGGCACTATTTATATGCCATACAATGGTGACCTGGATGAATTGCATGCATAGAGGTTACTCAAGATAGAGCAATCTGATTATTGTTGGAGTTAGACGTCTGCGGAAGCACGCGAACAGCACAAGGAAGAAGAAGAATCTTGGAGCACAACACACAAGGAAGAAGAAGAAGCTTGTATTACTAGAGAATGTACAAAGATAAGTAGCCCATTAGGGCAATAGGCGTATATACAAGCCGGGGGAAAAAAACCTCCTAAAGAGGGAAAAAAGTGCCCCGGCGGTCCTAGAGTGTTCACACACATCACTACCTAAATATATCAACAAATCCCCCCTGGGAGTGATGCGGTGAACAAGGAGCTAGCACTCATGTATAAGGAAGTGCCAAGCTATGTGGAAATCACTCCACAAAAGGAAGTAAGCCCAAAGCTTTGCAGAAAGCTTCAAACTTCTCCCTAGGCAGAGCCTTCGTGAAAAGGTCTGCAATGTTCTCCTACGTGGGCACATATGCCAAGCTGATCTCCCCAGCAGAGAACATCTCCCTGACATAGTGATAATGCACCTCAATGTGCTTAGTGCGAGCATGGAACACAGGGTTCATCGCAACTGCCAATGCGCTCTGACTGTCAGTGAAGATGGTGGTGGCAGAAGACTGTCCAACACCCAAATCAGCCATAAGGCGTCTGAGCCACACACACTCAACAGTAGCTGTGAAAGCTGCCCTATACTCAGCCTCAAAACTGGAAGTGGCCACAGTAGGCTGCTTCTTGCTCAACCAAGATATACATGAGCTACCAAGCATGAAGCAAAAACCACTGGTGGACACACGAGTGTCATAGCAACCAGCCCAATCTGAGTCAGAAAAAGCATGCAAATCTGGCGGTAGTGATGCCCCCTTGGGATAAAACAACCCAAGTAGCCGAGTACCACTCAAGTAGCGAAAGATGCGCTTAACCGCTTTCCAATGCATGACTCCTGGGCAATGCATAAACCTGCTCATCTGTGAGACAGCAAACTGAATATCTGGCCGAGTAATGCATAAGTAAATCAAGCATCCAACAGCCTGCTGATAGAGAACAACATCAAATGCATCTCCAGCATCATGAAGACTCAATCGTAAACCTGTCTCCATAGGAGTGGCAATAGGCTTACAGTCTTCAAGGCCAAAACGCTGCAATAATGTGTCAATATATTTTGTTTGACACAAAGCCATTCCACCATCAACGTGCATAAACTGAATGCCCAAATAGTGATGCAAATGCCCCAAATCAGACATCTCAAATGAGGCATGCAAATCAGCCTTAAAATCAGCAATATGTGTCTCAATAGGACCAGTGAGCAGCATGTCATCAACATAGACAACAATGATCAGAAGCACATCATTAGCACGCTTAACATATAAGGTGCTTTCAGTTGGACTGTTCTCAAAACCATGTGCAATCAGATAGGCATGTATCTTCTCATACCAAGCACGTGGTGCTTGCTTTAAACCATATAACGCCTTCTTTAACCTGCACACCTGGTTTTCATGCCCTTTCTGCATAAAGCCACGGGGCTGAAAAACATACACTTCTTCATGCAAGTCATCATTCAGAAATGTTGTTTTAATGTCCAACTGATGTACATTCCAACCATGATGGGCTGCAAGTGCACAAATGCTCTGAACAGTAGTCATACGGCATGTAGGTGCAAAGGTCTCATCAAAATCAATGCCTCTTTCCTGCGCATAACCCTTTGCAACAAGCCTAGCCTTATACCTCTCAACTGTACCATCAGGTTTACGCTTCAGCTTGTATACCCACTTAGTGCCAATGGCCTTCTTGCCAAGAGGCAAGTCACATAAAGACCATGTACCATTCTTCATTATAGCATCATATTTAGATTCCATAGCAGTCATCCAATTTTCTGAATTTTGTGCTTCATCAAAAGAAACAGGCTCATTCTCATCACAGAGACTAGATGCAGCCATAGCATAGCAATCTGATGCAAAGGAGGCACTATGAGAGCCTAAACGAGTACGATATGACAAAGGTGCATCTAATTTGCTGTCACGCAAAGTCTGCACCAGCCATTTTGGCATAGTTTTTGCCTGCTCAATATCAGCTCTCTCATCAACAAGTGCATCATGTAAATCTACATCAGAAATGGAATGATCTGCATCATCATATGAAACCTGCAAAGGCTGAGAAGTTGCCTCATTAGGACCAGCACTAGCCTGTCCACCTGTAAAAAGAGGCATCAAAGTATCATACATGTCTTTGGAGCTAACAGATGTCTCCTTAGTACATGAAAGCAATGGCTGAATAGCATCTTCCACAAAGACAACATCACGGATAACCAGAATGCGTTTAGTCTGTGGATGATACAGACGATAGCCTTTACTTTCAGAACTGTACCCAACAAAAATACATTTTACTGCCTTATCATCCAATTTTCTGCGATGTTGTTCAGGCACTAATGCATATGCCAAACAACCAAAAACACGCAGATGAGCAACAGATGGCTTGCAGTCATGCCAAGCCTCATATGGAGTGATAGACTACAACGCTTTAGTGGGACACCTGTTCAGTACATATGCTGCACACATGACAGCCTCAAGCCAGAAACTATGTGGTAAAGCCTGACTTTTGACCATGCACCTCGCCATCTCCATGAGTGACCTGTTCTTTCGTTCAGCAACTCCATTTTGTTGAGGTGTATACGGCACTGTACATTGGTGTTTTATCCCACGTTCAGCCAGAAATGCATTAAAATCTGAAGACATATATTCCCCCCCTCGATCAGAACGGAGGGTGCCCATTTTACATGCTGACAGATTTTCAGCTAAAACCAAAAACTGTTTGAAGCACATGAACACTTCGGACTTAGCTTTGAGTGGATATACCCATGCATGCCTGGAAAAATCATCAATGAAAGTCACGAAGTAAAGGTAATTTCCAAAAGAGGGTGTCTGCATAGGACCATAGACATCACTATGTACAAGCTGCAATTTCTGCGTAGCCCGAACTGAACCATCTTTTGGAAAGGAAGAACGCTGCATTTTGCCCAAAATACAGCCTTCACAAACATGTTTTCCAGGTGCCTCAAGTTTGGACAAAGAGGACACCATTTCAGATTTCTGCAGGCGTAACAAACTAGCAAAATTCAGATGACCAAAGCATGCATGCCAAAGCTTTGCATCTAAGATAGCCTGAGAATCATGAACTGCACATGCCGAATCATTCACAGATCTTTCATAGTCTATGAGCTTATACAGCCCACGACATAAAATGCCAAAAGCAATAATCACATCGCCATTTGAGAGATCATGGACTGTACACCTGTCATCAACAAATTTCACAACCAAGCCAATCTTGGCTAATGCAGAAACTGATAACAGATTCTTTTTTATCCCTGGCACAAATAAAGCATCTGACAAAGTGAAAGAACTACCATCAGCAGTAGTCAGAATGATCTTACCAACTCCCATAACAGGATAAGAGGAGTTATTGGCGCATGTGACAGTATTCCCTGTAGGAGCAGGCTCAAGTGAAGAGAAGATACTGCACTGCGAGGTAATATGTTTGGTCGCCCCACTGTCAAAGTACCAAACATCTGAGTCTACTACAGACATGCACTGATCAGGAGAAGATGGGTCAAAACTGCAGACAGTAGTAAACGCCCATTCTTCTTCCTGCACAAGATTTGCAGACTCTGTTTTAGGTGTAGAGGCCTCTGCAACAACCATTCTAGCCTCTTTCTTCTTTGCCTCTTTAGCAGCCAGTTTTGGACAGTTCTTTATGATATGATCATTACCTTTACAGTACTTACAAAACAATTTCTGCTTTTCTGATTTTTTCTCATCTTTGTCTTGGTTCTTCGAATGTGCAACATTTGCAGATTTCTGCTTACTAGTAGAAGAGCTCCATTTTCCTTTGCCCTTCTGACTAGCCAGGAAAGCTTGATCTGCAACACGCATAATGGACCTGTTCTGCCTGGGCTGATCTTCCTGCAATAGAACAGAGACTAATTCCTCAAATGACAAGGCATTCGGATTGCCTTTCATCATCAACCGAAGAGTAGAGGCAAAGCTCTGATATGAATCAGGAAGACCATTCAGAACGGTCTGCACAAGTGAGCTATCTGGTATAACCTCATCAGCAGAAATCAATTGTTCCTTCAGGTCTTTGATCTTTGTAAGAAAACTGTCCATAGAATCACCTTCATTCATGTGCTCACTCTCCAACTGTTTTCGGAGGTAAGCAACACGAGCCTCATTCCTAGCCTGGTACAAAGTGGTAAGTGTATCCCAAGCATCCTTTGTTGTTCTGCAAGAGCGAATGTGAGGAATAATGACACGTTTGACAGACAAAGCTATCAATGCATGTGCCTGGGCATCTCTGCCATCCCAACGAATCTGCTCTGCAATAGGTGCAACAGAAACAGCAGCACGAACAGGAATCTGCGGAATATCATCTTCGACACCATCTTCATCAGCTCCAACACCTGTATTTGCAGTACCTGTCGTTACAGGTGTAACAGGACGTCTTTCAACACCCTGCACAATGTTCCACAATCCTTTTGCAACCAGTACATGTCGCATCATATAAGCCCATAATGGGTAGTTGGTACCATCCAACTTATCCTCAACAACCAACATACGGAATACATCACTGCTTTCAGCCATGGCTGGTGGCTAAAATACCTTGATGCACAAAATTGACTGTATCTCAAAAAGTTGAACAGAACTGCCCAGACAAGTTCTGCTAGACCTGTAGCAGACTTCGAGACGCTTAAACTAGCGAACAGAAACTGGTATATACCTTTGGCACAAAAGGACGAAATAGCCTACACAAGCACAGCGATAGTGCGTTCGGAGGCCGAAACGAGCTCAGATCGCGATTTTGGCACCACAGAGTGAAGCAGTTTTGATCTCGAAAACACCCTGAGCATGCTCACCAAATTTCGTGCGAATCTGAGACTGCAAACGGAGGAGTGTCGACGGCGCCCTAGAAGAAGCGACGACCTGCTCTGATACCAATTGTTGGAGTTAGACGTCTGCGGAAGCACGCGAACAGCATAAGGAAGAAGAAGAAGCTTGGAGCACAACACACAAGACTGAATGTACTAGAGAATGTATAAAGATAAGTAGCCCATTAGGGCAATAGGCATATATACAAGCCGGGGGAAAAAAACCTCCTAAAGAGGGAAAAAAGTGCCCCGGCGGTCCTAGAGTGTTCACACACATCACTACCTAAATATATCAACAATTATAATGGACTAGTGCCAGCAAGATTCCTAGGGTATGCAGTAAACCTCTTGCATGTCAATGATGAGCATCTAAACTTTAGGATACAAAGTGGAAATCATGGTGGCTTGAGAGGATCACTTTTATACAGCTTGTTTAAAAAACTTTAGTGTCATAAACCTGAAGTTCTTTGAACAAGCTGTATAAAAGTGATCCTCTCAAGCCACCATGATTTCCACTCTGTATCCTAAAGTTCAGATGCTAATCATAGACATGCAAGAGGTTTATTGCATACCCCAGAAATCTCGTTGGTACTAGTCCCTTATAATCAGGTTGCTCTATCTTGAGTAACCTCTGTGCATGCGATTCATCCAGGTCACCATCGTATGGCCTATAAACAGTGCCAAATTCTTTGAATAGCAATTATAAACCTGCTTCTCACACTTTCAAACTGAACATATGTGTGAATCGACAAATCATTTAATGAAGGTACATATTTCATATCCTCCAAAACAAACAATCGTATCCTGCCATCTAAAACAATGAAATTTTGTGCGAATATTTTGAAAGATGCATTAATAGTTTTAAAAGATGTGCGGGCAAAAAGTGTCCATTCAATTCAAGTTCTTGTTCTTACCTTATCTAAAGTAAGAATAAAAACCTGCATGTATATATGTATATTTATTTATTTACTTTTTTTAATATATCTTTTTTTTATAAACTTACAGGTTATTATCAGAAAAGTTTTTACCAAGCTAGAATATTCTTCCTACCTCACATGATGAAATGAAGAAGATAATCAACAATCTTGGTATAGATTATCAATGTATACATGCATGTCCTAATGATTGTATTTTATATAAAGGTGAATATGCAGACTCTTTGACATGTCCCAAATGTCAATCTCCTCGATATAAGGGCGAAGAAGGCAAAATCCCAAAAAAGGTATTGAGACATTTTCCATTGGCTCCACGGATTAGACATATGTTTCAAAGCCCCGAATTATCAAAGCTTTTGACTTGGGGACATGATCACAAAAGTACTGATGGAATAATCAGAATTCCTCATGATAGTGTTGCTTTTCAGCATATTGATTCTACATGGCCTGAATCTGCACAAAATCCACAGAATCTAAAGTTATGAGTTGCATTAGATGGGGTTAATCCATTCTCCATGAAATCCAGTAAACGGTCAACATGGCCAGTGGTAGTCATAAATTTTTATCATGTATGTATGCATATGTGTGTGTATTCATGTGTATTATATGTATACATATGTTAGTATGCATATATATGTATTTCATGTATATGTATGTGTTTGCATGTGTGTGATATATGTATACATGTGTTAAATATGCATATGTGTATATATGCATATGCATTTATGGAAAATATTCATGTATTCATGTAATATATGCAAGTGTTTATAATTGTGTACATGTATATATGTATATGTGTCTATGTGTAAATATGTACATGTAAATATGTATGCATGTATATATATGTTTATGTGTGCATGTAGGCATGTATATGTGATGTGTACATGTATATATGTATATATGTATATATGTCTATGTGTAAATGTGTACATGTAAATATGTTAGTATGTATATATATATATATATTTATGTGTGCATTTAGGCATGTATGTGTGATGCATAATATATCTACTCCATTTTATATTTATGTATCCTATCTACATGATGTGTATATATCTTTATATATATTATGATCCTCGTTGATTCGAGTCGCTATATATAGAGGCATAAGGTTGGGAGGAGAGACATCTCTCTAGTAGGACGTCGGAGGTGTACATATACTTCAAACATATGACTAAAAGGTTGAATTGGAGTTTTTAAATTAGGGGTTTTAAAATCCTAATATCGAAATTAGTGTTTTCTATTTAGGATTTTTGAAATAGGATTTATTTATTTATTTATGCATATGCATGTGTTCTGTATGTATGTGTATCTATATGTGCATATGCATGTGTTGTGTGTGTGTATGTATATGCATGTGTATATGTATATATGCATGTAAATATGATTATATGAGTCTATGTGTGTGTACATATGATTATGCATGTGTATGTGTATGTGAGTATGTGTATGTATATGTGAGTATGTGTATGTGTCTATGTGTATTCATTATATGTGTGTAACTACATGCATGTGTATGTGTGTAAAAATGTGCATGTACGTTGTGGTCGAGAATCGGCATCCGAGCTTATGAACCATTATGAAATATCGAATCAATATAATGATTCCAAATCAGTGATGGAATTCAATCGGATATAAACAAGCATCAGATCTTATGGGTGTACTTCGATTTGATTCTGGAATGCTTCAGGCCAAGGGGCAGATTATGGAGATCAATTGCGGAAGCAATCACATGGGAAGATCTAGGAAAGTTTTGGGAAGGACATTCTAAAAGAGGCCATCAAAGTGCAGAAAAGTGATGGGCATGCCTGATCAATTGAATAAGTCTGTGTGCGAATTTCTGAACCATGTAACCATTGTTCAGCAAATCCAATGGGAATTTGGGAGCGAGCTTCATGTAATTGGTGTAAATCAATACAACACTCGTGGTTGTGACAGTCTCCATGAGATGAAGCCACACGCTTACATGAGCATACGTGAACAGAGATCACATTATTCTAAAAAAGGTTTAGCATAGCAAATAGGAACCAAGCTTTAGTGGGACAACTTAATCACGCCACCAGTCAGGTAATTAAAAAAAAAATTCGAAAGTGGAAAGGAGGAAGGTGGCAAGACGGCAGCAGCTGCTTAAGACAGGGAATACTCGAGAAGAAGGGGGTCGGGGCCTGATAGGAGGAATTACAGAAGCAAGTCGCGCAGTTTTTGGGGAGATATAGAGGAAGACCCACATCTAGAACAGGGAGGACGTGACAAAGAGGAGGAATAACATCGGAGTAAATGAGGCGTGCAGTCGATGGGGGTGCGCCAATGTTCATGCTACCCATTTTTGCCATGATCTCAGTGGGATCTGACATCTTCTGATTGTTGAAGGCTCAATAAACAACCAGATTGCAGGACGTCGAGTGACAGAAGAAGAAAAAGAAAAGGGAGAGCTTCATCGTATGGAACAGAGACCACTTCGGCCAGTATCTGCTGTCTGCACTTTTTGCTAGCATCAATATGTTTACGGTGTGCTATTGAAACTCATTCGGACATATGAGTATTCTTTGGGAAGAGCGCTGAGGAGGATCTCCTAAGTCAGCAAAAGAAAAGATCACCGAGTGCATGCATGAAGTGGGCAGCGATGGATGAGATAAAGGGGGCGCTGTTGTTCTGAAGGGAGGCTGGCCAGCAACGACAGATATATCAATGCGCAGATTGGAGGAGAAGACAAAAAGAGACGGACAAAGAGGAAACGCTGATGCAATGATGAAGGGCACTTCTTGAGTCAAATTGAGCGCAAAATCTGATAGCTGGAACGTTCGACAATTCCACCTGCATAACGTTATACGAGGTTTTCTTCTGACAATGCTCCTATCTTATTCTCTGTCATGAATTACGATCATATTGATATGTAGTAATGAGCTAATCTCTGATAAATATACATCATTTACCATATAGAAAGAGTTTTTCTAACTTCTGAAACAGTTCTGATAACATTCCGATGTGTGCATGTACATCTGATTTGACACTGAAGAAGAGAGCACATAGGCATCTTCTGTCTGTTATCGTCCGCATCATGACAATGGTGATTTCATGATCAATCATACTTTATTTATATTCCAATTGAGTTGACTATGCTGACGCACTTATGCCACTGATCCAACGCACCATCTGGAGGATGCTCAATTCTGATTGAGACTTGAGGAAACTGAGGATTACCCTAGATGAAAGGGTGCTATTATTTTTGTTTGCATTGAATATGATATGAAACACTGCCCGCAATATCTAGTCAATTTTCATGTTTTAATGAGCTACAAAACTCTTTTCCTCTCGGAGGAGACAATTCGTGGAATCCAAGTTACAGCTTATCATCTGAAGACCAGCGCATAAGGAGGCTCTTGGATAACGATTGTTACCATAAATCAGAAAGCATTGCATCTCTGAGGGAGAGGCATTTGAAAAAGAGAATTGGTAGTAGTGCTAAAGAGGAGTCTTCTTTAAAGATGATCAAACAGATGGAATGAGACAAACAGAGAACTGTTATATCAGTGATTTTCCCGGCCTTCTGCATCCAGTATATCTACAGTCATATTGTGTTCTTCTAATACAGGACATTTTCTTTGATTTCGAACAAGAAAAGGTGCTAAATTTGGCCAGATGAAAGGATAATGTGATCTGCGCTTTGTTGCAAACGCAATCGTTATAGTGAAGCTGCTTGACAGAAACTATGAGGATGCAAGGGAAATCCTTTTGTTTGAGTCATTAGTTTACTATATGATTGTTTAACTATTTGAAGCACTCGTTTGCAGTGTCGTGACTTTGGAGATATGCACCTTATCTTCTAAGTTAACCACTTTTTTTACAGTGATATATTTAGTGAACATAATGGGTGCCATCTAGTTTTGGGTTTGCTTTTCAGCAATGAAATTATAATTACAGACTATAGAAGTCTTCACATTATGAACTAACCTCACGTGCATTCATTTGCTCACATTTTTGTGCTATCGTTCTGTAGTAAGTTTGGGCATAAGTTACACGTGGAAGTCTGAAAGTTGACAGAAGTGAGTAAAAGCTGCATTCCCAAAGTGGTGAAGAGTAGGACCAGCATCTTGGTCTGCCTTCGCAGTAATTAAATTGTCAGTTGTGTATATGGGAATAAGTTGCTCAAGATTCGCAGCTCAATATATATAGGTACAAAGATACTTTCTAGCATTCTGACCTTTTGTCCTGGGTGCAAGATATGCACCGGTTTAAGAGTGGACAAGTGGTTTGAAGAAGGTGCACGAGTTGCCTGTCAGGTTGTCTAGGTATGTGAAAACACGAAAACAGTTTCTTTAAAGTGAATCTAAATAATTTGATCACCAAACTCAATGCAATATACTTGTCTGTACACGATTGGGAAACACGACTTTCTCCTAAAGCATTAACTATCATGTATGCATGCTTCGTTATATACTGTTGTTGATTGTTGCTACTATAACATCCATCAATGGGTTCTCTACGGTATCTGCGGGTGATTTGCTACTTCGTGTTGTAGGAAGACTCATATGTGATATATAAAGGCCTAGTTTGAAGTTGGAAAATTTAGATGCACTAAGATAGAGTGACCGATTAGAACCCTCCTTGGAAAGAAGAACCTCCACTACAAGGTCTCCGTGGTATGATCTGTTATATGGCAGATGGCACAAAACATTTGGTTCAGTGCGCATGTTGAATTGTTGTGCCCTGGGTTGTTACATTTGGCACAGTAAGCCTGTTTTCAAAGAGTAACCATACTCATTCAATTCCTCCCTCCTTTCCATGAACCCGACGACATACCTGGTGAACCCGACGTGAAAGGAGGAGAGTGTAGAGATTCTGATCCTAGTTTAAAGAGTGGTGCAGTTGAGTGAGCTCATTGTGCTTGACCATTTATGGGCGACACAACGATGGATGTTATAACCCAACTTCTGCGCTTTCAGCAGGACGAGAAAAGACGAAGTGCCATTCAGGCATTTCATGAGCGAGTAGTCAGAAGAAGTGGATATTTCAGTGGTAAAAATGTTACTCGTTTTTGCAAGGAATATGAATTGGAGGCACGATACCTTGGTACGGGTCTAACACCATTAAGTGATCAAGAATTAATTGACAATTTTGTATACGTTTCAGAATTACATTTGCGTGACCGACTAATTGTGGATGCACCTCGACTAGTTATAGAAGGGCAAATAAGATGGTCACAATACAAGATGATACTCATAAGGATGTTTGCACTGGATGATGAAGATAAAGTGACTAGATCTACATTTCTAAAGTGGATACATAAACCAAAAGATCAATCGGTTCTAGATATAAAAAGGGAGTTTGATCAGCAATTTGCAGATTTATCTGATTATGATAAGAGGGCTATGGATCAAGAAAAGGTATCCTTGTTTCTCCGGGCTATAGATTCGAAAGCCCGAGAAGAAATTTTCCCACAATTACAACAGATAGGAACTGAGTCGGGTCTTACCGAAGACTGGGGTAATGTAGATGAAGCTGTTAGGGGATATGTAGAAAAGCAAAGAACTTTGTCTAAGTTCATGCAAAGCTGGCATGATGATTTGCAAGAAGAACAAACTCAGGCTGTTCAGCAACCTGTACAGAACCCTCAGGTAAACCTACCAATACCAAAGGATGTTGTGCCCACTAATACAATGGAAGATATGTTTAAAAAATTTAGTGACCTTACGATTCAAAGTATGAAGCAGATGATTGAAACTCAATCTTTACAAGCACCGGCACCTAAAAATCCAAAAGCTCCAGAAATTAAAAGATGTATTTGGTGTGACTCTTTAGAGCATAACAGATACTCATGTGAGAACTTCAAAGAAGCATTAGCAAAGAACTTGGTATTCGTTAAGGAAAAGATGATATATGATTCTAAGACTGGAGAAAAGGTAAACATTAATTTTGGTCGGGGAGGAATGAGAATATTTTTCCCTGGCACATGTGAAAACGTTGCTTCAACATCGCATACGTATGCATGTCAGGTAGTTGACGAAAACAATGATATAGAACCGTGGTCTAAAGTAATAAAGTCCTTAGACCGCGGGAAGATGCATCATGAAATTTTAAAGACAGCTAGTAATGAAATCCGAGGGGTAAGTGGATGGGATGATCCAGTAGACACTCTTTCGGTTGTTACATACCTATGCTCTTCGGTAGAGCATGAAGCAGTAGTGGAGGAGAAACGAAGAAGAACCAGTGAGGGTGAAGAGGAGAAAAGGAGGACTAGGCGTCAAGTGGATGCCTCGCATGAACAACCTCAAATACCAAACCAAAGCCATCCAACACAAACAAACCAAATAGATCCACCATCACAACCAACAATAATCCAACCAAATAAAATTCCGACTCAAGATCAAATTCCTACTTCTGCTGAGATGCCAGTCTCTACCCACAATAATATTCCTCCTCAAGATCAAGAAATGCAACCTGTGAAAAAAGGACAAGGAAAAGTGAGAAATCCCTCATATATGTTAAAATCACATATAGAGCAAGCCACAAATCTTAAACAAGTTCTCGAAAAAAGAGTGCTCGATAGTGTAATTGAATTTACACTCGGTGAGTTACTGGGAATAGCAAAAAGAGAATTTCTAGAAGTAATAATTGACCTCTTAAGAAGGAAACGACAACCAATAGCTGACATGCAAGAAATTGAAAGAATGGATGAAGAGACTCCTGATCATACTGTGCAAGCGCAAGTTCAAGAGCTAAAAAATATACTTGAACCAATTGAGACTAATGTTCAACCGTGCATGCATGAGGAAATATCCTTGGAAAAGAATTCTTCCGACATAACCCCTTCGAGTTATTACACTAAAGATCATTGGGCCCGAGCCACAACTGAGACGTTGGTAAGATTAGAAAAAATTAGCACTCCAGTTGTCGCTCTTATTGATCATGGGTCTGAAGTTAACTTGATGTCTAAAGATCTCTATATGAAGGGGAAATGGCCAATAGACATGCAGCCTGGTTGGAGAATTAAGGCTGCAAACTCAATGCCAGGTGAGTTGTTTGGTGCATGCCCGCAGGTTCTAGTTACAATTGGAGATGTCAGTGATTATCAAAATTTTTTCGTACAAGATCATTCTAGTTACTCATTGATTCTAGGGCAGCCATATATTACTGCCTTAAGAATGGAAACAAGAGTCTTAGAAGATGGATCGGCTTACGCGCGAATCCGTAGTAAGGATGGGAAAAAGGCAGTTCAATTCATGACGGTATGTGTGGATCACATCAGGAATAGAACTTCTCTTCGGACAAGGCCTATTCCTGAAGAATACGAGGATCAAAGTTTTTAAAGGAAGCTTTCATAAGTCGGGACTATGAAAGCTTGAAAGGTGAAAAGATCCCGAATGTAAATATGTTTATGTCAAGTTTTATCGCACTTTCTTCAACAAATTCATTTCAGTTTCGTGTTTTTTCTGAGTTAAAAAAGTGGGAAAAACAATACATAGTGGATCTTCAAAGAAATTTCCATGGGTGTAGAGTACTTAACTTCGACGAGGAAATCTCTGGAGTCTTTGATGAGATATCCTTTGCAGACACATTGTTTGATCTGCAAGAGTTAGTTCAAGGAAAAAGGAATGATTATGTGATTCAAACGCACTCTATTTCCATGTATAAGGAAATAGCAAAGTTTGAGCAAGATGAAATAGGTGAAGAAGTCTTCGTTGAAACAAAATACAAAACAATTGATAAAAAGATAAAGCCAGTCGCAGTTCCACTTCCTGAAGATAGTAATAAACTTATGGATGATGTAAAAAATCAGCCACCTCTCAGAGATAAGAGAAAAATAGGTCATGAATTTACTAAAGAAACTCTCGAGCAAATTCAATTAGGGAAAGATGGTTTCCTCAGCGATAAAGAGAAGGATGCATTCTCTCGGATGTTATTTAAGCATGGAAAAGCTTTTTCTTTCAATGACCAAGAAATTGGATGTGTAGATCCATCTGTGGTGACACCTATGATAATTTTCACGATTCCACATGTACCTTGGAATCTCAGACCGATTCCAGTACCAAAAGCTTATATTTCAAAACTAATTAATCTGTTGAATGACAAAATTAGAATGGGGATTCTTGAGCCATCAAGTGCCCCTTATTCTAACCGTTGGTTTACTGTACCAAAAAAGAATGGGTCATTAAGATTTATCCAAGATCTACAGCCAGTGAATAAAGTGACAATTAGAAATATGGGAACTGGGCCTATTGTAGACGAATATGCAGAAGCTTTTGCAGGAAGATCTATTTATTCAATGGGAGATTTACACTCTGGATATGATCAATTCCAGCTAGCTCTCGAAAGCCGTGATTTGACAACTATGAGGACGCCACTTGGGCTTGTGCGCATGTGCACTTTGCCGCAAGGTGCCACGAACTCAGTGGCACACATGATGAATGGTATGCATAAAGTTCTTAGGGATTTTATTCCACATCTGACTATGCCATTCATTGATGATGTTCCTATTAAAGGCTGTGAAGAAAGAGATAGAGACGAGACTCTTGATGAGGATGGATGTAGGAATTTTGTTAAAAAGCACATAACTGATTGTGAATCCATTCTTAGTCGGCTGGAAGAGGTTCATTTGACATTGTCTGCTGAAAAATCAGTATTTGGAGTGCAAGAAGTTTTAATTGTAGGAAGTTTATGTGGACCTAAAGGAAGAAAGCCATGTCCAAAGAAAGTAGATGCCATCCAACACATGAAAGAGGTCTGCTCCTCGATCACTGAAGTGAGGAGATTTCTTGGGGCATGTGTTTTCTATGTTGTATGGATTCCCCATTTTGCCCATATTGCTGATCCACTTTATCAATTACTTAGAAAAGGGCAAAGATTTCAATGGAAAGATATCCATACTCAAGCAGTAAGAAAATTAAAGAAAGCACTTGCAGAAGCTCCATTGCTCAGAAAGGCTGATTATACTAATAATAAAGAAATTTATATCACCGTAGATACAAGTCCGACAGGTATAGGTTGGGCGATTGGCCAAGAGGATGATGAAGGAAAAAGATATGCAATTCGTTTCGGGGCTAAAGTTCTAAATGTTCGTCAGAGAGGTTACCCTCAAATTAAGCGAGAGCTTTGGGGGATAGTAACTGCACTTAAAAATGATAAAGAATATCTGATTGGGGCAAATGTGGTAGTAGAAACAGATTGTTTACCATTGTTGGGAATGATCGTGAATTGTTCCACTGCAGATATTGCCATGTTAAGATGGATAGCATATATTAAGTCGCTAAACCCTGAGTTTGTTCATATAGCTGGAAGGAATAATGTGGTGGCTGATATGCTATCACGAGCTATATATGAAAATGAAGATTTGATGACTTCTAATGATGAAGAGATAGGTCTGGACTTTTATGCTTCACATGTACATAATCTAAGCCTAAATGAAGCATCCACTGAACTAAATAGAAAAGAGCCTAAGCGTCAAAATGAGAGGCTTGGAATTTGTACTAAGTCTTTAAAGGAAGTTCAAAATAGCCTAGAAAGAGGGGAAGATAACAGATGGGTAGAAGAAGAACCTTACAAGATTCAAATAGGAATAACAGAGAGATTCAATGAAGACGAATATGAAAATGAGTGGAAGGAAATCGGGAGATATTTAAGTATGAAGTGTCCTGATTTTAGTTGGAGTAAAGAAAAATTTCGTACCATTCGAAGAAAGTCAAGCAATTATTTCCTGAAAGATGGATTACTCTGGAAGCGAAGGATTGGAATGGGAAAGATGCCCCAGCGAGTTGTAGGTTGTGAAGAATCGAGAGGAAGGATTATGCGTGAAATGCATAGCTCACTATGGGCCGGTCATAAAGGCTTTCAAGGAACTTATGAAAAGATAAGGGAAAGATACTGGTGGCCTGGGATGTATGTGGATACCCAAAATTACGTAGCCACTTGTAAACCTTGTCAGATATACTCCAATGTTAGACACAGAGATGAATTACATCCAACATATCCTCTTAATATTCACTATAAATGGGTTGTTGATTTAGTTACAATGCCATTAGGGGTGCATCAGATGAGGTATATTGTATTAGCAAGGGAAGACCTAACAAATCATGTTGAAGGAAGAGCTCTAAGGACGAAAACTACAAGCAATGTATGCAAATTTCTGCTAGAAGATGTGTTTAGTAGATTTGGTTATGTGGAGAAAATAGTTGCCGATAGAGGTGAGCTTGATGCTCAGGAAGCTGAAGATTTCTTTAAAAAATATGGAATTCGATTATCACTCACCACCGCTTACAATCCTGAAGCTAATGGAAAAATTGAACGTGGTCATCCACCAATTATTAAAGCTTTGGCTAAGGCTTGTGAGGGAAAAATAAAGAATTGGCCAAATTACCTTCCATTTGCCCTTTGGGCAGATAGGATGACATATACTAGAACTACCGGATATATGCCAGCGGAATTGATGTATTGTCAAAAACCTATTTTGCCGACGGAGTCACATGCTTTAGCGTGGACTTCCTTGCCTTGGGAAGATGAGGTGTCAAGAGAAGATCTTCTAGCAGTGCGGATTCTTCAACTAGAAAGAGGGAAAAATCTGGTAGAAGAAGCTGCATTTAAGCTTAGAGCTTCTAGAGAGAAAAATAAAATTGCATTTGACAAGTCCCACAGATTAAGGCCAAAAAGGTTGAAGGAAGGAGACTGGGTACTTGTTTATGATAGCTCATTGAATACTCAATATGAGGCTCGAAGAAAACTGGTTAAGAGATGGTTTGGTCCTTATGTGGTATGTAAAGTTTTTGATAATGGAACATACTCACTTAGAGAATTAGATGGGACCAAGTTAAAGGAATTAATTGCTGGAAAGAGAGTTAAGCTCTTTAAAAGAAGAGAGAATGAGAATTATGAGACGGTAATAAATGAAGACGAAGAAGAGGAAAGTGAAGAGAAAGGATGTGAAGATGATAAAGATGAGGATATCAATAAGGAAAAATGATTAAATTAAATTACATCGTAAGATGATGTATATATACATATAAAAACATATATATATATGTATGTATATAATAAAACTATGTAGACAAATAACAAGATATGAATCCGTCTATATGTAATAAATAAGTAAAGCAACAATTAAATTAAATGTATGTGCTTTGCTTAGTCATAAACTTCTATTAATACTAATTTTTGTTTCTTACAGGGTATTGTTGGAGATTTGTGATCAGATCATTAATAGGAAGTTTTTTTTAGGTTTGATTGGACTGTTTGACTATCTTAGGATCTGAAATGGACAGTGAAGATTCCAATGATACATCCATTCCTGAGAGTAGCATTCCTGAAAGATTTAGAGAGACGTCAGGGAGTGTGCCTGAAAGGAGAACCTTAGATAGTTCCTTTATATCAACTTACTTGCTCCCTACACCTGAAAATGAAGAAAGAATTCCTATAGAAGAGTTTATTAAAGATCGTATCACTAGGGAGACCTTGATTCCATCATCAAATGAAAGAAGTATACTCAGGTATCGAAGGGCACGAACATATGGAGAAGATGATACTTCGGATAACCGTGAGTCATATATGGAAGTGGACCCAACAGCACTTCTTGTATATAGCCGTGACTTAGCAGAGTATGCAGAACTCTTACAACAGCTTGCCTTGTTCCGTAGGGAACGTGAAGGGGGTGAGACGTCCTAAAGATAGATTAAAATGTTGTATTAAAGATATGTGTAAATAATGTCTATTTTGAATCAAGTTAGGTTTTTTTTTTTTATGAAGAGTAAAGTCAGGAAAGATCCTCGGAGATCGGCAAGAAAATAAATACCAATGTATATAAATAAAGCCAGGTAATACTTTCCTTCTTTTGAATAATTGTTTTTTTTATATAGATTCGTGTGAAATAAGCCTCTGATTTTTGCAGGATGACCAAGTTCAAGTTTTTTTTTTAAAGAAAGAATGATTAAAGGCGACAAGCTCGAACGGCTTCTGATTGTATACTGGTGAGATGTTATTGTTTGAGTTTCTTTTCCTCTCATGTATGTATGTGTATATATGTATATATATATATATATCTATATGAAAAGACTACATGGGTTGGGCATATGATATGTAAATAAATGCATAATTAAGGAAAATTAAGTAGAACAAAAATCTTGTGCCACTAATTAGATTACTTGTAATGTATAAGGGCCAGGATTATATGAGTAAGGTTAGAGGATGGACTAGAACTTTCGAAAGCAAGACCTAGGAAGGTGAAGGGAAGACCTAGACTAAGTATCTGTATATAGTAGTGTTTACAAATACTTGATGAGTGAGACACTTCGACTTCTACTCTTGATCTCTCATCTGACCTAATCTTCAGACAGATTATATCTTGAGAAAAGAATTCTTATACCAGCCAGCTATCTATATGTATGTGCATGTGTTGTTGGGTGCTGCGATGAGCTAGTAGGCGGGTGGAACTACCCTGGTCGGGTGATCAGGGCCACGAGCTGACGCTAGTTGTGTCGTATGGCCTAACCTATATGTTGTTACGCGCTCATACGGGTCGATAGGCGGGTGGAGTCACTCTGACCGGGTGGTCAGAGCCACGAGCTGACGTTGATTTCGTATGAGGCTGACATTGTGCATCGTGCGCTATGTCGGGTCGGTAGATGGGTGGGCTAAACCTGGCCGGGTGGTCAGGTCCACGAATCGCATCCGATTTCGACATAGGCCGAAAAGTATGGAAAAATAAATAAATAAAAATAAAAAGCAAAGATATAAAGGTTGAGCTGGGATAAGGAATTAAAATGAAGAAAAACAAAATAAAAATATGAGAAAAATAAGAAAAGGGTCTGAAGGGGCTTCAGATGATAGATGATCAATAGGGAAGCCAGAAGCGAGTTTCATAAATTGAGTTAGTGAAGACTGGTATATGCAAATGCTTCGGATAGGCTACTAGATCTGACCAGGTCGAGTTATCGAGAGAGCTAAGAAGTTTTCGATTTACTCATATGATTTCTAGTCTGAGTGCATTAGTGTATTCTGATATGTTGTATGGGATGCTTTTGTCTACCTTCTTTCCTTGATTTATGCCAAGTTTAATGCATATTCAGATTTCATGCATCCAGTTGAAATTTCTTTAAGTGGTGTTTATTTGCTATGACTACTTGATCCTTGCTCGTGTTTGATGTTATGTATGCAGGTTGGTGCATCCGGAGGATGCACAGGTTCAGAGGGGGTGGATGTGGTCGAGAATCGGCATCCGAGCTTATGAACCATTATGAAATATCGAATCAATATAATGATTCCAAATCAGTGATGGAATTCAATCGGATATAAACAAGCATCAGATCTTATGGGTGTACTTCGATTTGATTCTGGAATGCTTCAGGCCAAGGGGCAGATTATGGAGATCAATTGCGGAAGCAATCACATGGGAAGATCTAGGAAAGTTTTGGGAAGGACATTCTAAAAGAGGCCATCAAAGTGCAGAAAAGTGATGGGCATGCCTGATCAATTGAATAAGTCTGTGTGCGAATTTCTGAACCATGTAACCATTGTTCAGCAAATCCAATGGGAATTTGGGAGCGAGCTTCATGTAATTGGTGTAAATCAATACAACACTCGTGGTTGTGACAGTCTCCATGAGATGAAGCCACACGCTTACATGAGCATACGTGAACAGAGATCACATTATTCTAAAAAAGGTTTAGCATAGCAAATAGGAACCAAGCTTTAGTGGGACAACTTAATCACGCCACCAGTCAGGTAATTAAAAAAAAAATTCGAAAGTGGAAAGGAGGAAGGTGGCAAGACGGCAGCAGCTGCTTAAGACAGGGAATACTCGAGAAGAAGGGGGTCGGGGCCTGATAGGAGGAATTACAGAAGCAAGTCGCGCAGTTTTTGGGGAGATATAGAGGAAGACCCACATCTAGAACAGGGAGGACGTGACAAAGAGGAGGAATAACATCGGAGTAAATGAGGCGTGCAGTCGATGGGGGTGCGCCAATGTTCATGCTACCCATTTTTGCCATGATCTCAGTGGGATCTGACATCTTCTGATTGTTGAAGGCTCAATAAACAACCAGATTGCAGGACGTCGAGTGACAGAAGAAGAAAAAGAAAAGGGAGAGCTTCATCGTATGGAACAGAGACCACTTCGGCCAGTATCTGCTGTCTGCACTTTTTGCTAGCATCAATATGTTTACGGTGTGCTATTGAAACTCATTCGGACATATGAGTATTCTTTGGGAAGAGCGCTGAGGAGGATCTCCTAAGTCAGCAAAAGAAAAGATCACCGAGTGCATGCATGAAGTGGGCAGCGATGGATGAGATAAAGGGGGCGCTGTTGTTCTGAAGGGAGGCTGGCCAGCAACGACAGATATATCAATGCGCAGATTGGAGGAGAAGACAAAAAGAGACGGACAAAGAGGAAACGCTGATGCAATGATGAAGGGCACTTCTTGAGTCAAATTGAGCGCAAAATCTGATAGCTGGAACGTTCGACAATTCCACCTGCATAACGTTATACGAGGTTTTCTTCTGACAATGCTCCTATCTTATTCTCTGTCATGAATTACGATCATATTGATATGTAGTAATGAGCTAATCTCTGATAAATATACATCATTTACCATATAGAAAGAGTTTTTCTAACTTCTGAAACAGTTCTGATAACATTCCGATGTGTGCATGTACATCTGATTTGACACTGAAGAAGAGAGCACATAGGCATCTTCTGTCTGTTATCGTCCGCATCATGACAATGGTGATTTCATGATCAATCATACTTTATTTATATTCCAATTGAGTTGACTATGCTGACGCACTTATGCCACTGATCCAACGCACCATCTGGAGGATGCTCAATTCTGATTGAGACTTGAGGAAACTGAGGATTACCCTAGATGAAAGGGTGCTATTATTTTTGTTTGCATTGAATATGATATGAAACACTGCCCGCAATATCTAGTCAATTTTCATGTTTTAATGAGCTACAAAACTCTTTTCCTCTCGGAGGAGACAATTCGTGGAATCCAAGTTACAGCTTATCATCTGAAGACCAGCGCATAAGGAGGCTCTTGGATAACGATTGTTACCATAAATCAGAAAGCATTGCATCTCTGAGGGAGAGGCATTTGAAAAAGAGAATTGGTAGTAGTGCTAAAGAGGAGTCTTCTTTAAAGATGATCAAACAGATGGAATGAGACAAACAGAGAACTGTTATATCAGTGATTTTCCCGGCCTTCTGCATCCAGTATATCTACAGTCATATTGTGTTCTTCTAATACAGGACATTTTCTTTGATTTCGAACAAGAAAAGGTGCTAAATTTGGCCAGATGAAAGGATAATGTGATCTGCGCTTTGTTGCAAACGCAATCGTTATAGTGAAGCTGCTTGACAGAAACTATGAGGATGCAAGGGAAATCCTTTTGTTTGAGTCATTAGTTTACTATATGATTGTTTAACTATTTGAAGCACTCGTTTGCAGTGTCGTGACTTTGGAGATATGCACCTTATCTTCTAAGTTAACCACTTTTTTTACAGTGATATATTTAGTGAACATAATGGGTGCCATCTAGTTTTGGGTTTGCTTTTCAGCAATGAAATTATAATTACAGACTATAGAAGTCTTCACATTATGAACTAACCTCACGTGCATTCATTTGCTCACATTTTTGTGCTATCGTTCTGTAGTAAGTTTGGGCATAAGTTACACGTGGAAGTCTGAAAGTTGACAGAAGTGAGTAAAAGCTGCATTCCCAAAGTGGTGAAGAGTAGGACCAGCATCTTGGTCTGCCTTCGCAGTAATTAAATTGTCAGTTGTGTATATGGGAATAAGTTGCTCAAGATTCGCAGCTCAATATATATAGGTACAAAGATACTTTCTAGCATTCTGACCTTTTGTCCTGGGTGCAAGATATGCACCGGTTTAAGAGTGGACAAGTGGTTTGAAGAAGGTGCACGAGTTGCCTGTCAGGTTGTCTAGGTATGTGAAAACACGAAAACAGTTTCTTTAAAGTGAATCTAAATAATTTGATCACCAAACTCAATGCAATATACTTGTCTGTACACGATTGGGAAACACGACTTTCTCCTAAAGCATTAACTATCATGTATGCATGCTTCGTTATATACTGTTGTTGATTGTTGCTACTATAACATCCATCAATGGGTTCTCTACGGTATCTGCGGGTGATTTGCTACTTCGTGTTGTAGGAAGACTCATATGTGATATATAAAGGCCTAGTTTGAAGTTGGACAATTTAGATGCACTAAGATAGAGTGACCGATTAGAACCCTCCTTGGAAAGAAGAACCTCCACTACAAGGTCTCCGTGGTATGATCTGTTATATGGCAGATGGCACAAAACATTTGGTTCAGTGCGCATGTTGAATTGTTGTGCCCTGGGTTGTTACATTTGGCACAGTAAGCCTGTTTTCAAAGAGTAACCATACTCATTCAATTCCTCCCTCCTTTCCATGAACCCGACGACAACGTGTGTGTATGTATAAATGTGCATGTATATGTATATGTGTGTAAATGTGCATGTATGATGTATATGTGTGTGTATGCGTGTATTTATACCACTAGTCTCACTCTTTTCTCTCTCTATCTCTCTCATATACATACATA
Source organism: Ceratopteris richardii (assembly GCA_020310875.1). NCBI lineage: Eukaryota > Viridiplantae > Streptophyta > Polypodiopsida > Polypodiales > Pteridaceae > Ceratopteris > Ceratopteris richardii. Next base: position 34,871,025 of record CM035437.1, read on the forward strand.
CATACATGCATAAACACACATACTCATATCCACATATATATACATAAAAGCAGTGCATACCGTGCATTATCGTGACGATGAGCCATAAGTGTCCGCATCTCTTTTAGACACCACTTAAGCGACCATCCTGTCCCAAACTCTGTCTCAAGTGAACTAAGTACGTATTTTTTATCCCTTTCATCATGCTCACTACAAAAATAAAAAACATAATGTAAATAAAACATAAGATATTTATTTCATTTTATATGTAAAATTTTTACTTACTTCCACGGTAAGTGGACAAAGCACAGGTAAGAGTCGCATAGTGCCCGCATTCTTCTCTTGAACTCCAATCCATTCTCTATGTACACAATGTTCCCCTCTGGCTCTATGTCAGACTCTAGTCCTAAGGTGCCTATGCATGTCCTCATAGGCAACTCTGCTTTGCTATCACGTGCTAGAGGTGGTATAGGTGTCCTAAAAATAGATAGATAAAAATAAAGAATGCCATGAATCAAAGAGGGATATGCTACAATAGAGAAAGTTATGGCTACTCAAGAGGAAGGTCCAACAACTTCAATGGCTACCACAACAATTAAAATCATTCAAATTATCAAGGAGGCAATAGAGGAAGAAGAGACTTCAATAACTACACAAAAGACTCAAATCAAGTGGACTCATTGCTAATCATGAATATGGCAATGCCTCAAGGTAAATCTGATGAGCATGTTTTCTACATAGATTCAGATTACTCAAATCATGTGGCAAGAAATGTTGCCCTTTCTATCAAATTTGAAGATCTAAGGAAAAAACATGAAGTGCAAAGAGGTGATGATACAAAGCATCCGGTGGAGAGGATAGGAAATGTAAAAGCACCTGATGGAAATATCAACCTACTTAGCAAGGTACTCTATGTCCCTACCATCACAAAGAATTTGATAAGTTTAGGACGGATTGTGGAGAAAGGCCGACAAGTCAGATTCACAAAAGGAGGAGCATTTGTTGAAGATCAAATTCAAGGATTCATGAGGATTGCAAAGGGTGACAAGACAGGTTGATTATTTACATTTGAAGTACAAGACACAAGGAACATTGCTCTCTTTAATTATGGTAGTCAAACACTCACATAATTGGAAGTATGGCATAAGAGGTTAGCACATATTGGTGAAAGATCATTAAAGAAAATTTGCAAGGACCAAAGTGTACTTCGACTCCGTAATTTGTTGAAGTAACAAATGATTTATAAGTGTAGTGCATGTCAATTTAGAAAGTCTCACAGGTTACCATTCATGAAAAAAAGGATATATGTATGGAGATCTCTTGGACTTGGTTCATACAGATGTATGGGGACCTAGCAAAGATGCTTCAATATATGGATCAAGGTATTATGTCTCCTTCATTGATGGTTGTAGTAGATGGACTATACTATACTTTATGAAACATAAGGATGAATTGTTTTCATGCTTCAAAAGGTATTTAGCCCTTATGGAGAACAAAAAGAGGTAAAACACTAAAAAGGCTAAGGTGAGATGGACGGGGAGAATACTTCTCCCATGAATTTGGTTCTTTCCTTCAAGAGAGGGGAATCAAAAGAAAAGTTACTACAAGGTACATTCCAGAGCAAAATGGAGTGAAAAAGAGAAGAAATAGGACAATTGTTGAAGCTGCAAGGTCTATGCTAAATGAAAAACACTTACCTAATTATTTATGGGTTGAGGCTATATCCACAGCCATCTATTTGATTAACAGGTTACCTTCAAAGTCACTTGATGGAATGACACCATATGAGTCTTGGAATGGAAGAAGACCAAGCTTTGACCATTGTAAGGTTTTGGATGTATTGCATATGCTCATGTTCCTTCACAGGTTAGAGGAAAGATGGATCCAAAAGCAGAAAGATGTGTGTTCATTGGATATGACAACAACCAAAAAGGCTATAGGTTATACAACCCAACAAACGATGGTTTCTTGGTGAGTACAGATGTAGTGTTTGATGAGAATAGTTCTTGGTATGAAGAATCATGCAGGAAGATCAAATTACCTTATGATCTTGAAGAAGATTTTCTAAAACTTGTTAACCCTACTAAAATTGAAGAGCAGGATACTCAGATGATGAAGCATCTCAGATTAAAAGACTCAAAATATGGAAGTCTAAAGGTAAAGCTAAAGTGCAAGAACTTGGACAAGAGGTAGAATCATCACATCATGGCCTAGAAGGTCCATGAGGGAGAAAAGAAAACCAGAGAGGTATGTTTTTGATACTTCTCTAGTTACTAACCATTCAATCTATCTAGCACATGACATAAATCAAGAGGAACCCTCAACATTCAAGGAAGCCAAGGAAAAATCAAAGTGGAAGAGGAAATTAAAGCACTTGAAGAAAATAACACTTGGGAATTGGTTCCCAAGACTTCATCAATGAACATGATAGGTTCAAGTTGGATTTACAAACTGAAGAAAAACTCAGATGGCTCCATTAATAGGTATAAGGCAAGGCTTGTGGAAAAAGGGCTTTGCACAAACTCAGGAAGTTGATTATGAAGAGACTTTCTCTACCATGGCAAAGATGCCTACAATCAGAGTCCTACTTAGTATTGGTTCTTCGAAGAATTGGAAGATACTTCAATTGGATGTAAAAAATGCATTTCTTGATGGATGGATAAAAGAAGAAGTGCATATGGCACAACCACTTGGTTTTGAGAACTAAGTACATCTTGATTATGTGTGTAAACTTAATAAAGCTCTGTATAGACTCAAACAAGCCCCAAGGGCTTGGAATCACAGACTTGTTTCATTTTTGTGGGATAAAGGATTTTAATTTAGCAAGAGAGATCCATCACTCTTCATCAAAAAGAGTAATTATGAAGTCATCTATTTATGTGTATATGTGGATAATAGTATACTTATAGGAAATGATGTAGATGGGATAAAGAAGATCAAGGATCAGATGAAAGAAGAGTTCAAAATAAGTGAGTTGGATCACTTACATACTTCCTAGGGTTGGAAGTAGTATACAAAGATCATGGTCTATTCCTTACTCAAAGGAAGTACATTAAAAATACTTGTTGACAAAATTCAAGATGCAAGATTGTAAGATTGCAGGCACTCCAGTGGAAGTCAATCACAAGCTAAGCTCACATGAAGGTGAACTCATAGAAGATATCACAAGTTATCAAAGACTTGTCGATGGTTTGAACTATGCCACATTGACAAGAGTAGATATATGTTATAGTGTAAGTGTGCTAAGTCAATTTATGCACACACCTAGGAAACCACACATGGATGCTACAAAGAGGATACTCAGATATCTCAAAGGAACCGCAAGTGAAGGGTTATATTACCCTTATAAATCTGATCTACATCTAAAGTTTTTCTCTTATGCAGATTGGGCTGGCTTCAAGGAAGACAGAAGAAGTACCTCAGGATACCTCACTTTTGCAAGATCAAAACTTGTCTCATGATCATCTAAGAATCAACCCACAGTTGCTCTCTCCTATAGAAGCTAAATACAGAGGTCTTGCCATAGCTACTTAGGAAGCAATGTGGATGAGGACTCTATTCACAGATCTTGGATTGGAGTGTGGAACTCCACACATATTTGGTGATACTATGAGCTCTATACACTTAGCTACTAATCTAGTCTTTCATGCTAGAACTAAACATATTGAAGTACATTATCACTATCTAAGAGAGAAGGTTCTGAGCAAGGAAATTCAGCTATCACATTTGTCAAATCATCAACAATGTGCAGACATGTTGACAAAGGCCTTGGATGTTACTAAACTCAATAGATTCAAATATGTGATTGGTTTGGAGGTAATCTTGGAGGATTGAAGAACTCAAGCTTACTTGACTTGAGTGGGAGCTGTTGAAACAAGGACATGGCAAGTCCAAGTACTGGCGTGAGTCTTCAAATGTCATAGAAACTTATATTATACTTGAGGCAAATATTAAAGATATGAGAAGTTCACTTATGAACCCACCCTTGTAACTCTTTGAGCATCTACGTAATGTAAAATTTGAAGAATCAAAAGTGCTTGAATCCAATTGATAAGGAGGGAAAGGAAAGTTATGAATTCGTGAATAAATTAGTTGAGAATCAATCACTAAGAATTAGAAAAAGTGATTTAGGTGAGCAAGATTTCAAATTCAAATCTTGGCTCCAATCACCACTATATATACATGTGACTTAGTCGCGGGATTAGTACACACATTAGCTTAGCTTCTTGCCATATCAAAGTGTGATCTCAAGCTGCACACATGCACCAATAAGTTCATTGAAATTTCCATTCAATATACATTTGATTTCATGATCATTTGTTACCATATCATCATGTCTATGTGAGTGAACTATTTAGTGTCAAACATCTTAGTTTTTCAGTCACATTGTAGAGACGATTTCTTTGAGTAGGGTGCATCATTTTCAGTGACTTAACTTGGTAATGTTTTCTCTCTAAGTCTACTATAAGCTTCTAAAGTTTCATTGCCTTTGGATTTCTCAATTGTGAGAAACATTTGTTAGACGTCACCTATTTTTTTGCATCTTTTGCTTCCTAAAAAGTAGGGACTACATATGTGATTTGCTAAATTGATTTCTCCTAGTATTGTCAATCATTTTAGTTACGATGGCTCCCAATAGGTTGCTTTGCTTCCTAATTATATTCCTCTAAAAGCTCTCTAGTCAATTTGAACCAGAGAAAGAGCACTGAGTGAAATACTAGAGCATATATGACCAAAATAGAAAGCTTCTTCATATTGACTATTGGTGAAACTTGTCTATTTGACTCATCCTTTTGAGAGAGATTTTCCAAGGTACATAGGGTATCTAATACATCCTTTGGCAAGCTAAAAGGGTCCACCACATATCTCTTGAGTTCATTTGTTTGGTGTAATGCAAAGATTTTGCACCACCACTTCATCATCATCAAGTATCAATCCATATGTTCACAACACATACACACATATGCACATATACACATGCATATGCATAAAACATAACTACATGCATATATATACACACACAGATACACATATATACATGCATATAGATACACTTACACAAATATAGATATATACCTACATGTGCATACATACATTTCATACACACATTACAACTACATGCACATACATATATATACACACATAAACACATAGATAATATGAATGAATTATATAATTAAAGTAATAAAATACATGTTCAATATAAAGAATAATAAAAATCATTCAAAAAATACTTTTCATTAATTAGTACCATAGACACACTACAAAACATAATTGGAATGAGAAAATATATAGATTAAAAAAAATGTATATCAATGTAGAATATATATCCAATGTAATATATCAATTATCCTGATCATCATCATCCATATCATCATGTAAGTCCTAATCATCATGATCATCCTCATCATCATGATCATCATGATCATCCTCATCATCATGATCATCCTCAATCACAATCATCCACATGATCTGATGTATCTGTAGTGGCATCATGGGTAGAGGTATGAGCACTCTCTGACGATCGAGGTCATCCCATCTGTATCTATGTCTCCACCTAATCCATATCCGCCTCTCCATAATACTCATGTATTCAATATAACAAACATAAATAAATAAAACATATAAATCATCAATAAAAATAAAATAATTATATGAAATTTAATAATACTTACAAAAGCATTTGGATGATCTTGCATGTATTCACTGAGACATCGATATCCACAATGTGTAGAAAAAACTATTTCCTTCTTCATAGGATATCGACCATAATCCTTTTGCTACATTGAAAAAAAAAAGATTAATGATTAGTGTTTTAACTAAAATAAAAAATATAGTTTCAATAATACATATACTTACAAAAATAGCTACGAAACCATGATAGCCCATTTGGCCTTAATGCGATGTATGACTTGACTCAACTCGCTTCTTTGTAACAGTCTGTGTTTATCTAATGAAACAAAAATACATAGATTAAATGTAAAACATTTATAAAATATATGAGAATTATAAGTCATAGTAATTTAAACTATTAGTTTGTATACCTTTTGTTGATGAAATGATTCTTGAAGACGTAGCTATCTGCAAAAAAACTACCATCTCTTAGGTGGTATGTTAGGTCTTCTCTTATTTTGTTCTACCATACAATATTTCATGTTATTTCAATCTCAAAAAAGATCGGAATATAAAGAAACTTTAAATTTATAAACATGCATACACAAACATGCATACATACACTTACACATACAAACTTACACTTACACATACATACTTACACATGCGTGCACATAAATGCATACACCTACACATATACATATAGTTACACATAAATACATACATTTTTTAATGGTGACTTGCATGAAGAAGTGTATGTTTTTCAGCCTCGTGGCTTTGTGTAGGAAGGGCATGAAAACAAGGTGTGCAGGTTAAAGAAGGAATTATATGGTTTAAAGCAAGCACCATGTGCTTGGTATAAGAAGATACACGCATATCTGATTGCATATGGTTTTGAGAACAGTCCAACTGAAAGCACCTTATATGTTAAGCGTGCTAATGATGTACTTCTGATCATTGTGGTTTATGTTGATGACATGCTGCTCACAGGTCCTCATGAGGGGCATATTGCTGATTTTATGGCTGATTTACATGTCTGATTTGGGGCATTTGCATCACTATTTGGGCATTCAGTTTATGCAAGTTGATGGTCGAATGGCTTTGTGTCAAATGAAATATATTGACATATTATTGCAGCATTTTGGCCTTGAAGATTTTAAGCCTATTGCCACTCCTATGGAGATAGGTTTACGATTGAGACTTCATGATGTTGGAGATGCATTTGATGCTATTCTCTATCAGCAGGTTGTTGGATGCTTGATTTACTTATGCATTACTTGGCCAGATATTCATTTTGCTATCTCACAAATGAGCACATTTATGCATTGCCTAGGAGTCAAGCATTGGCAGGTCGTTAAGTGCACCTTTTGCTACTTGAGTGGTACTTGGCTACTTGGGTTGTTTTATCCCAAGGGGGGATCACTACCGCCATATTTGCATGCTTTTTCTCACTCTGATTGGGCTAGTTGCTATGACACTCGTGTGTCCACTAGTGGCTTTTGCTTCATGCTTGGTAGCTCATGTATATCTTGGTTGAGCAAGAAGTAGCCTACTATGGCCACTTCTAGTTGTGAGGCTGAGTATAGGGCAACTTTCACAGTGACTATTGAGTGTGTGTGGCTCAGACACCTTATGGCTGATTTGGGTGTTGGTCAGTCTTCTGCCACCACCATCTTCACTAATAGTCAGAGCGCATTGGCAGTTGCGAGGAACCCTGTGTTCCATGCTCGCACTAAGCACATTGAGGTGCATTATCACTATGTTAGGGAGAGGTTCTCTACTAGGGAGATCAACTTGGCATATGTGACCATGCAGGAGAACATTGCAGACCTTTTCACGAAGGCTCTACCTAGGGAGAAGTTTGAAGCTTTTCGCAAAGCTTTGGGCTTACTTCCTTTTGTGGAGTGATTTCCACATATCTTGGCACTTCCTTATACATGAGTGCTAGCTCCTTGTTCACCGCATCGTTCCCAGGGGGGATTTATTGATATACTTAGTGATGTATGTGAACACACTAGGACCATCGGGGTACTTTTTTCCCTCTTTAGGAGGTTTTTTTCCCCCAACTTGTATATACACCTATTTCCCTAATGGGCTACTTATCTTTGTACATTCTCTAGTAATACATTCAGTATTGTGTGTTGTGCCTCAAGCTTCTTCTCCTTCCTTGTGTTGTTCACGTGCTTCCACAGACATCTATCACCAACAATACCAAGCATATGGTGCTTGTTTCAAACCATATAAAGCCTTTTTCAACTTGCACACTTTGTTTTTATGCCCTTTTTGCATAAATCCACGAGGCTAAAAAACATACACTATCTATGCAAGTCACCATTCAGAAATGCAATTTTAATGTCTAACTGATGTACATTCAACCATGATGAGCTACAAGTGCATAGATGCTATGAACAATAGACACTCGACATGTTGGAGCAAAGTTCTCCTCAAAATCAATGCCTCTTTCTTGAGCATAACCCTTTGCAACAAGCATATCCTTATACCTATCAATTGTTCCCTTAGGCTTATACTTTAGCTTCTATACCCACTTAGTGCCAATGGCCTTCTTGCTAGGGAGCAAATCACATAAAGAAAATGTACCATTTTTCAGGATAACATCATATTTTGATTGCATAGCAGCCATCCAATTTTCATAATTTTGTGCTTCATCAAACAAAATAGGCTCATTCTCATCACAAAGACTAGAGGCAGCCATATCATAGCAATCTGATGAAAAAAAAAAACTATGTGAGCCTGAACGAGTACAATATCATAGAGGTGCATCTAACTTGCTATCATGCAAAGTGTGCACCAACCATTTTGGCATAGTTTTTGCCTCCTCAATATCAGCCTTCTCATGAACAAGTGCATCATGTAAATCTGCGTCAGAAATGAAATTATCTCCATCATCACATGAAACCTCTAAAGGCTGAGAAATGGCCTCATTTGGACTAACACTAGACTATCCACTATAAAAAGAGGCAACAAAGTATCATACCTATCTTTGGAGCTAACTGATGTCTCCTTAGTACATTAAAGTAATGTTTTAATAGCATCTTCCACAAATACAACATCACAACTAACCAAAATGCATTTTTATTTGTGGATCATATAGACGATAGCCTTTGCTTTTAGAACTGTACCTAACAAAAATACATTTCACTGCCTTATTGTCTAATTTCGTGCATTGTTGTTCCAGCACTAATGCATATGTCAGAAAGCCAAAGACATGCAGATAAGCAACACATGGCTAGTGACCATGCCAAGCCTCATATGGAGTGATAGACTGCAATGCTTTGGTGGGACACCTAGTAAGTACATATGCTGCACACATAACACCCTCAAGCTAGAAACTATGTGGTAAAGCCCGACTCTTGACCATGCACCTCACCAACTCCATCAGTGAGCTATTCTTTCGTTCATCAACTCCATTTTGTTGAGCTCTATACAACACTTTACACTGATGCTTACCCCAGGTTCAACAAAAAATGCATTAAAATTAGAAGACATATACCCCCCCGATCAAAATGGAGGGTGCCCATTTTACATACTGATAGATTTTCGGTTGAAACCAGAAACTATTTGAAGCACATAACTTCAGACTTTTCTTTCAATGGATATACCCATGCATGCTTGAAAAAGTCATCAATGAAAGTCATGATCTAAAGATAGTTCCCAAAGGAAGTTGTGTGCATAGGACCACAGATATCACTGTGTACAATCTGCAATTTCTAAGTAGCTCAAAGTGCGCCATCTTTTGGAAAGGAAGAGCACTCCATTTTGCCCAAAATATAGCCTTCGCAAACATGTTTATGAGGTGCCTCAAGTTTTGGCAAAGAGAACACCATTTCAAATTTCTACAGGCATAGAAAAATTCAGATGAACAAAGCATGCATGCCAAAGCATTGCATCTCGCATAGCCTAAGAATCTGGAATTGCACATGTTGAATCATTCACAGATTTTGCATAATCTATGAGTTGATACAATGCATGACATGAAATGCTAGAAGCAATAATGATGTTGCCATTTGACTGATCATGTAGTATACATCTATCATCAATAAATTTCATGACCAAGCTAATCTTGACTAATGCTAGAACTGATAAACAACTCCCATGATAGGATAAGAGGATTTGTTGGTGCATGTGATAGTATTTGCTTTAGGGCTAGGCTCAAGTGAAGTGAAGAAAGTGCATTGTGAGGTATTATGTTTGGTTGATCGACTATCAAAGTACCAAACATCCGAGTTTGTTGCAGGCAAACAATGTTCATGTGAAGATGGGTCATGATTGGAAATAGTAGTAAATGCCCATTCTTCATTTCTGCACAAGATTAGCAGACTCTGTTTTGGGTGTAGAGGCCTTTGCAACAACCATTCTAGCCTCTTTCTTCTTTTCCTCTTTTGTAGTCAGTTTTGGACAACTCTTTATAACATGATCATTTCCTTTATAGTATTTGAAAAATAATTTCTATTTTTCTATTTTCTTCTCCTCTCTCTCATCCTTCTTTGATTGTGCAAAATTAGAAAACTTTTTCTTACTAATAAAAGAGCTCCATTTACCTTTGCCCATCTGACTAGCCAAGAAAGCTTGATCGGCAACATGCATAATGAACCTGGTTTGCCTAGAGTGATCTTCTTAGAACACAACAAAGACTAACTCCTCAAATGTTAAGGCATTTGGATTTCCTTTCATCATCAATCAAAGAGTAAGAAGCAAAACTTTGATATGAATCTAGAAGACCATTCAGAATAGTCTATGCAAGTGAACTATCAGGCAAAACTTTATCTGTAGAAATCAACTGCTCCTTGGATCTTTGTTCTTTGTCCAAAAACTATCCATGGAATCTTCTTCATTCATGTGATCACTCTCCAACTTTTTTCAAAGATAAGCAACACAACTCTCATTCCTTGCCTAGTATAAAGTGGTTAATGTATCCAAGCATCCTTTGCTATTTTACAAAAGTGAATGTGGGGAATAATGGAATGTTTGACAAACAAGCCTATCAATGCATGTGCCTCAACATCTTTGCCATCCCAACAATGTTCTTTTATAGTAGGTGTAGTAGGAACCACAACGCAAATGAGAATCTGAATTATATCACCATATTCAACATTGTCTACATCAACATCAACAACTATAGTTGCACGTGTAATAGTATGTTTTTCAACACCCTGCAAAAGATTCCATAGTCCTTTTGCAACTAGTACATGATGCATCATATAAGCCCATAATGTATAATTGGTACCATTCAACTTATCCTCAACAACCAACATATGGAATGCATCATTGTTTTCACCCTGGCCACTAACTAAAATACCTTGATGCAAAAAAATTATTGTATCCCAAAAAGTTGAATAGGACTACCCTAGCAAGTTCAACTAAAACTGTAGCAAACTTCAAGATGCTTAGACTCGCGAACCGAAACTTATATATATCTTTGGCACAAAAAGACAAAATTGTCTGCATAGGCACTATGATAGTGCATTCGGAGGTTGAAACAAGCTTAGATCTTAATTTCAATGCCACATAGTGAAATGGTTTTGAACTAACAATCACCTTGAGTATGCTCTCCAATTTTTTAGTGATTCTGAGATTGTGACTTGAGAGGTGTCGACGATGCCCTAGATGAAGCGATGACTTGCTCTGATACCAATTGTTGGAGTTTGAGGTCTATGGAAGCACAGGAACAACACAAGGAAGAAGAAGAAGCTTGGAGCACAACACACAATATTCAATGTATTACCACTAGAATGTACAAAGATAAATGACCCATTAGGGTTATAGGTGTATATACAAGCCGGGGAAAAGTTGGTTCTAGTGTGTTCACACACATTACTACCTAAATATATGAGCAGAAGGAAATATATCTACAAAAAAGACTATATCTAAATAGGGTAAATAAAGAAATCATAACACAAACCAAACAATACTATAGAGTAATAATTACGATTGATAGGAAATCTCATTTTTTTGTTTGAGTTTTTAAATTTCATCTTAACATTGTAAAGACATGTATAATGGAAATAGTCCCATTGTTTTTGAGTTTTTTGGAGCCCAATAAATATCCAAATTTCCATGATCTCTAACACGATGAGGTCTAGCACTAGAGGATTGTATGTACACCCATGCACCTTTGCAAAACTCATGTCCTAACCAATGCTCTTCTACAACCTTGATATTGTAACATTTAAATAGGATAATCTCATCTTTTGGATGCCAATAATCTTTAGATATCTCCATTAGACTTCAAGGTATGGAAATGACATTAAGAATTCAAAGCAGAAGATTCATAGAGAAAGAAATTTAGACACACAAGTTTCAATGGTGTGCTAGGAAGAGATACTAATGGAAAAAGATGATTTTTTGGGACCTAGCTATAAAAGTGTGAGATTGAGTAGGCAAAAAGTTGTATTTTGAATTATTTTTGAAAAAGTCACTTTTTTGGGTCGAGACATGCACAAATTTTGGATTAGGAGTAATAAAAATATCACTTTTGATCCTAAAGGGTGGTTGGGGGCATTGAATGGTGTTATGATGAGTTGTAAAACTTTTTGAAATTTTTGAACTTTTAAATTTTTGAGCTTAGGCTAGTTGCAAGATTCCTTTCTCTCTCTAAAAGCAAAACCTGAACATAGAGGACTCTTTCCCCCTCTTTCCACTTCAATCTACTAATTTATAGGCTATAGATTGTGTCCACCACCTTCTTTTGATTGGTGGATCACTAATCACTCCTTAACCCAAAAGGCACATGTCGGGTTCATTTTTTCCCTAATGTCTATCTAATATTTCCATAAATGCACTATTGTCTAATGCTTCAAGTAGGCCAGAATCACCAAACTATCTATAAATTCCTCAATATGTGTCCATTTAATGAGTGCCTTAGCTCCTTTTTGAAAGTCTCAATAGTCATTACAATTGCCAAAGTCAAAAAGTACAAAAGGAGAAGTTTTAAAGCCTGTATATCTCACAAACCAATAGGAGTCCTTCTCATCAAGAGTTAATCACATAAAACAAGACTTTAATTGCATTTAATCACTTAGAAATGGTGAAAACAAGACAAATGATAGCTCCACTACTAACAAACAAGTTTCACACCCACAATCACTCATATCTCTTGCAAAATGCATAGACACAAATACAAATTTGCAAGAAGAGAGATCATAACTTCATTCCACCAAAAACTATTTGTACAAGTGATATCTTGGCCTTTATATAGGCTTCTCCCAAGACCCTTCCTTTTTTATGAAAAAAGTTCTTACAAAATGGAAGGAAAAACACTAAAACTCTTCTTTTGTGCAAGTTTTTTGAGGAAAGTCTCTTCCCTAAAATTTACAAAGAAATGCTAACAAAGCCTTTCATATATACAACTATGTTTTCTACAAAATTTAAAGGGATTTTGACAATAGGCTATAAAAATACAAGGTTTCTTTAATTTGAAGAGTGAGTAAACTTGAAAATAGATTTGAAGAATTTTTGGCCTTTCCATAGCTATATAACAATCCCACCTCATAGATCTTGTTGTCCTTGACAAGACTAGTACTCAGTATGGGTAAGTGTTCTTTTCAAGTCGATTATTTCATGCACTAATTTTCATTTGTGGTGTGTGGAACATCCAAAACCATGTGGGATCTACTACTAAATAGATGTTGCATTATAATCTTTGTGTGCTACACAACGTCTTCAATGTCCTCCATCTTGGATGTCCTAGAGAAGTGCATGTGCATGGGTTATAGAAGATATTTCCCTTTTGCATGGATGTGTAATGCGACTCTATGCATGCATACTCATTGGATGCAAAATGACATGGTGGAGAAAAAATATAGGTTGAGCAGAGTGCCGAAAGTATGTTGATGAAGAAGCTTTCTAAATAGGATGGTAATAGATAGAAAGCATTGTTTACACGGTACTGTCCTTCAGTTAATGACAACATCATTTATTCAAAGGAATGGGTACAAGAACAAGGATTTATGAATGCAATTCACGCTCATAAACATGAATTCAAGTTAATAGAAAAAAGAAGTTACAATAACAATTAATGAAAACATCATTTATTCAAAGGAATGGCTACAAGAACAAGGATTTATGAATGCAATTCACACTCATAAACATGAATTCAAGTTAATAGAAAAAAGATGCTAACTAGTAATTGATATGCTTGCAACTTCTTAGTGATGCTGAGCTCATGTGTGTTGCATCCCCCCTTTGCATACATCATACATGAAATGTTCTTATTTTCTTGAGTGGGGTGTCTCTAAATACCTTTGACCTTTCTATAGAGCCGGTTGAGAATGTGTAGCTTGCATTCATCATCATCAATCATCAGTGCTTCAACTACATTCTCAATGGTTTTTTCCCAACAAATAACAATTCTATCATGGTATGGTGGTTTATTTTGTAAGAACTCTGAGTGCTCTCCTTCAATCTACATTGCATACCCTACTAGTCTCTTAGAGCTCGAAATTATTCATGGAAGAAATACTCAAGCGATGAGCTTACACAACCTAGTGATAAAAGCATCTTTGAATGTTTGCATGTAGTGAAATGGCATGAACATTAAGCATGAATATAAAATATTCCTTATTTGGTGCCATTAAAAAGATCAAATAATGGGTAGTTGTTGCTTTTAAGTCTAGTATCTTTGATATATACTAACTTCAGGTGCTCGAATGCACTAAAACATATTTCTAACATGTTAAGAATCTTGTGCATCATTGGGTGTGCTACGTGTGGTATGAGCTCCATCTTATATATGTACTTGATTACCTTCAGCGTGTATTCATGTGTGAGGTCATTCTTTGAACGTGTTCGGAGCAAGGATAGTTCACCCACTACTTCCAAATCATTTGATCTTATTGCTTCCTCAAAAACTTGTATACCATTTTGCACTGTGGAATTGGATAATAACCCAAATGCTTCTCTAAGAAGGGTGGCAAAAAAGAAAAATGTTCACAAAAATGCATTATTTTCCAATAATTCCTTCTTTATGGAGGCTCTGTATACGTGATCTTGTAAATGTGCAAGGTCTTCTATGTTGTAGAGAATTTTTTCATCTGGTGGCTTGCCTACTCTATGTAAGAGTATTGTCTTATTTTGTCTCTCATGAAGATGAAAACTGTTGACATTGGGTAAAAGAGATGACTAGCTTTCTTAACTATAATTACCTTTGCCAAGAAAGTGGATAATATTTCCTTTTCAAGCTGTATGAAATTTTCATTCATACCTTCAATGAAGAGTTATTGCTTCCTCAAGTTCCGATAAAGTTGTTGAGGACATGTAGGTGGTGTTGGTACATGTACAAGTTCATTTGTAAGAACCATGGAGGGTTGAGGATCTTGTGCACTTTGAAGTTCGTCCTTTTGAATGTGTAGGCCCTTGTTCTCATCTCTATGTGAGTCCAAAGTGTGCCTAAGTTCATCAAAAGTGTCTTGAAGCTATGATATTAACTTGAAGAAAATCATGATCATAAGTGACCTTTGTATCTTGTAGCAATCTTCTAAAATCTTCCTCTTTGCCTTGGAATTCTAGTTTTTGCATGCAAATGGTGATAAACTTTCTTCATAATCATTTCATTGTGTTTGCGCATACCCTTTAGCCACAACTCTCCTTTGCACACATTTATAGACCCATCAAATTTCTCTTTACCTTGTATATCCATCTTGAACCTATGATATTCATAGATGGATTCTTGGTACCAATTCCCAAGTTTGATTTTCCTCTAATGTATCAATCTCTTCCTCCATGGCATTCATCTATTGTGGCTTCTTCTTTGCTTCCTCATTTGATGAGGGCTCTCTCTCTCTCTCTGTATATATATATATATATATATATATATATATATATATATATATATATATATATATATATATATATATATATATATATATATATATATATATGTGTGTGTATATATATATATATATATATATATATATATATATATATATATATATATATATATATATATATATATACATGTGTGTGTGTGTATTTAGAATTTTTAGTAACTGATTATGTGTCATACCCATGCCATTCTGGCTTTCTCTTCTCTCTGGTTTATCTTCTAATTGTCAGTTGAGAGGGTTCTACCACGTCCCTCAACTCCTATACTTTGGCTTTGCCTTTTCAGTTCCAACAATTTATTTTATCTCCTTGGAGTCTTTTGATCATCTTCAAAATCACTTGATGCTTCTTTGATAAAGTTGGAAAGTCCTCCTCTAGGGGTAGTTTGATCTTCATGCAATCATCTTCAAACCATGATTTATGCTTATCAAACACAACAAACCTACTTACAATGAAATATTTTTTGCTTGGATTTAAGAATCTATAGCCCTTTCAATTAAGTTCATAGCCAATGGAGATGCTTTTCTATACCTTAGGATCCAATTTGCCTCTAATTTCTGAAGGTATGTATGCATATGCAATGCACCCTAAGATCCTAAAATAATCAAGGCTAGGTCTTCTTCCATTCCATGCCTCATATGTAGTCATGCCATCAAGATCCTTTGATGGAATTCTATTCACCAAATAATTAGTAGTTGATAGTGCCTATACCCATAACTAGTTACGGAGTTTCTTTGCATTAAGCAATTGATCGTATAGCCCCCATGATTGTCCTATTCCTTCTCTTTGTCACTCCATTTTGTTGAGGGGTGTATCTAGTGATGATTTCCATTTCGATCCCTCTTTCTTGGAGATAAGAATGAAAAACATAGGACAAGTATTCTCCCCCTCCATGTGACCTTAGTCTTTTTAGGGTTTTACCTATTTGGTTCTTCACAAGATCTAAATACTTTTTTGAGACATGAAAATACTTTATCACTATGCCTCATAAAATCTAAGATAGTCCATCTACTACAATAATCTAGGAATGGCACAAAGTGCCTTGATCTAGAGATTGAAGGCTCCTTTCTTGGTACCCAAACATTGTACAAACCAAATCCAATGGGTCTCCATGTATGTGACCTTTCTTGGTGAAGGGTTGCATGTGTGACTTACCTGATTGACAAGCACTACATTTATATATCATATTTTGTTTTGATATATTTGATAGGTCGAGTATACTCTGATCCCTTATGATTTTTTTGAGAGCTCGTTATCCTATGTGAGATAAACTCTTGTGCCAAATCTCTAACTTTGATATATTTTGAGTGACATAATTGAATATTGCAATGTTCTTGGTGTCTTCGATTTCAAAGGTGAACAATCTATCGGTCGTTTCTCCTCTTGCTATCTTCTTGAATCGTTGATGTGCATCTTCAACAAATGCTCCATGCTTAGTAAATCTAACCTCCAAATCCTTCTCAACAATTTGACCTACATTAATGAGGTTCTTGGTAGTAGTAGGCACATAGAGTAGTCTACTTAATAAGTTTATATTACCATTTGGAGTCGTCACACTACCTTTTTTCTCAAATAGATGACTTGTACCATCTGCTCTTTGGACTTCATGTCTACTCTTTGGGTCGTTAAAATTTGAGAGTAGAGCTACATTGCTTACCACATGATTTGAGCATCCTAAGTCTATATGAAACACATGTTCATTTGCTTCACCTTCCTTCATAGTCATGTTCATGAGAAGAAGTAAATCTTCTTGAGTTTGCATCTATAAAATTTTTGTATTCTCTCCTTCCTTTGTATGCACCTTGGTAGCTTTTGTTGTATGAGTTGTTATTATATCCACAAGAATTGTTGAGCCTTCCTCTTGAGTTTTCATAGCCTCCTCTATTGAATCCTCTTCCTCTTTGGTTCTTTGGGTTCCTGAAACAATTCTCTATAATGTGATTGGTTACACCACAAATGGAACATGGTGATAAGCCTTGATCTCATCCACTAGCTTGTCTTTCTCCTCTACCTCTTCCTCTTGAGCCTCTACTTCTATCTAAAAATTTGGCTTGAGAGGTACTTCCCTCATTGTTAGATTTCTTATCTTGGCCTTTGTTATCCTTGCTTTTAATCTTATCTGTGCAGAGGGCAGAGGATTGATTACCTTTTTGGTTGTTTTCATTATTAATGAGCTTTGTTTCACGTGTGAACAAGCATCCCATGAGTGCATTGAAGTCAAGAACGTGCATGTCCATGTAGAGGTTCATATCTGTGGCGAAGGCTTCCCATTTCTCATCAACTTTCATCCCATTGATGACTTACATCACTATTTTCTCTTCATCACGGACTTCTCCAATGCTTCCAATGTGGTTTGCAATGCCCTTCATATAGTGCAAAACTCAGTAACACTTTGCTTGGGAATCTTCTTGAGTGTTGTAAACTCCATCCATAGTTGAACCTTTCTATCCTTGGTGCTTGATAAGAAGAATGCTTCTAGAGAATTCCATGTCTCTTGTGATGTCTTGTGATTCCTAATGTGAGGAAGTAAAATTTTAGAGATAGATTTGAGGATGTATGATCTTGCCAAAGTATCCTTTGAGTGCCATGCATTCAAATTTTCTTTCTCTACTTGTGTTGGCTGGTCCTTGCTTCTGAGTATTGGCATCATCTCATCTCTAGATATCTAACAATATAGGTTCCTTCCCTGTAGATAGGCCTCCATCCTTAGTGGATGTGATGAGTAATTACCTCAATCCAATTGGTCAATAGATGAGGGGAGTCCATCACTCATGATTGTTAGACTTTAACTTTTCTTTGATGCCACTCTGAGGAATTAATGGGATATAGATAGAGATGAGTGGATGTTTGCAAAAACTTTCTCAACACCAGCCAAGATAGCTTCTAGAATGTCTAATATACTTCCTTAGATTCCAAAGTATGTATAACAAGCCACTACATCCTTCAGAAGATCATTGCCAAATGTTTGCATCAAAACAAATGATTTTGCACTTCACAAGACTTGGAAAACCTTCTTTTTGTTGGAAGTTATGGTCACAGCTTATAGATTGCTATAATTGACCAGAGATCTTCTCCACACATTCAATTTGAGTATCAATCTAACCAAAGAAAGTTATTTCATGAATACAACCTCATTATACAAGGAGCAATAATTATAATAAGAATGGGGGGTCACCATGACTCAGAAATCCTTGATCTGAATACACCAACTTTTACTTATGCACCATAAGGTTCTTAGTGGATTAATTTACTTTGCATAAGCACAATTGTAAATCTTTGACTTTAGAGCCTTATAAGCACAACCATTGCATATATTTTACATTTTTACTAAAAATTCTAACTTCAATAACTCAATTAACATGATTGAGAAAGAGTTGTGTTATTATCATTGCTTTAGACATATTGCAAGTATGGATGCTTCATCATAAAGACCAAGAAAAGAATCAGTAATAAAACAATAAAAAGCTAGTCTACTAGCCAATAGTATCATAACTATTTATGCTTATTTGTTGGCCAATCCACAAAGTAACACTACATGAGGCTATCAAGAATATTTACATATAGCAACATGGAACACCCTAGGATCATGTCAAAGTGATGTACCTAAATCCAAAAATTTAGTCTATTCATGCACATCTGATGGTAGTAGAAACTTTGAATAATTTATAGATACTATTTTTTAGCCTTCATTTGGTTCATGTTGATGGAGCCTGATCCATATAATTCCTATCCATATTTTAATTCAAAGATAAGTAGCTAGGAATAGCTACTTCCACAAACTTCTTTGGTTAAACACAAGTGATCAAATTTGGAAGGAATGATATTGCTTGTGCTTTGAAGTTTCGTACCACATGTTAAAACCAATGTCACAAAGTCGAAGCCTACTACTCTTAAGTCCTTTAAGGAGATGCATCATGAGCATGTAGAGTTGGCCATCATATACCATGCCAACTAAGAGCATTGATAATGCTTTCATACATGCATCTGAGCATTTTGAAGACTACATAGACATGAATCAAATGTGTTTGACTAGATCATCAAACGACATCATTTCTAACACATAAATTATTTAATAATAGAGTCACCCTAACCAAAATTAGTTATCAATGTCTCAAGGGCAAGGGTGGCCTCTTACTTGCCATAACCAAAGATGTTCTCTCACATTGTATTGCTGACACATTTGTATTCAACACAAAGTCGTGTGGACTCACAACAAGAAGGAAGAAAAGCACTAGTAAGGTGGTGATGCCTAGGACTTTTGAGTCTCTTATATTGCATAATCTATGTAAAAAGAAGCAAAAAAACTTATGAAGTGTAAAGTTTTCAATTGATAGAACTTTCAGATCCCTTTAGTCCATGATGGTTATAGCTTTTGCAATTCAAATTCTCCTAAGCTTCCTCCTCCTTTGAAGTTTCTAATTCACAAGTATCAACTTCACCTGTGGCTACACCATCTCAAGCAACCTTACATCAACACGTTGAAGTAGCCCAAATTGTTGGCGGGAGAAGCAAGCCTAAGAGCTTTGCATAAGCTTTAGGATTACTCTCTGGTGTCACTCATATAAAGCTTAAAAAAGTTTCCTTACAAAATCAATAAGAAGAATTTCATGAACAAACTAGATTCCATGGATAGTTTTTTGATAGAAATTAAAGATTTGAAAAAGTTGTTGATTTCTGCTGATGAAGTCTTGCCAGATAGTTCACTTATGTAGACAGTTCTGGAATACTCCAATGTCATGTATACAAGTCCTAATCATAGGCCCCTGATGAGACAAATGAGACCTTAGGGCCCTAGAGGACCATGCTATAGGTGCAAGGTGGATCATTTTGTATGTGAATGCCCACATCCCCCACATGCACGTAAGCCACACTATCTTACCATTCAAGGATACTATTCAGAGTGTGGTAAAGAGCATATATACATGAGTGTCTAAAGAATATGGCCAATGCCTCGAAGATAACTCTGATCGATATGATAGGCATTATGCAACGTTCAAACTGTTTTCCATCCATTTTGGTGCCAATCAAGGCCATTATGAGAGTTGAGGCCTTTATAGAAGCTCAAAAAGGGAACCTAGAGAAAGCCTTAGAGGCGATTGAGATAGGAGAACCTAGGAAAAAGAATACCAATTCATGGAAAGACTCTAGAGATAGAATAAAAAGAAAATGGACCAAAAAGTTAGCAAAATTAGAAGGTAGCTTGAAGGAGACCAAGGCAAAGATAGTAGAATTGACATCCCAAGTACCACCAGAGACTCAACCTTTGCCAAAGTGAGGCTCACTCTTAGCAGATACCATCATAGAAGACTTGGACATGATGTTAAAAGTTTATGATGCACAATTGAGAGAAGGACCCAATGTAACAAAAGTAGATAAAAGCTACCGTAGGGTAGATATAGGGGTAGAAAGGACAAGGTTTTGCATCAAAATGGTTGAATTTGCTGAGGCTATGTTCAAAGAAAGCCAACTCTTTAATTAGCGTAACCTAATCAAACCAGATTTGCACCTTTAGAACTACTAGAGAGATGAGAGCAAATGGCAGTTAAAACTAACCATTTAGCGACCAAAAAGGCTCAATCATTGGAAAGCAAGTAAGGAGAATTCTTGCCAGTAGTGTTTCTAACTCTATAGGAGTCAAAACTCCTCCTTTGATCAATACATGATCAGAGGAGCTCTTAAGAGAAATTCAAGAACAAAAATGGGGCACGGAACAAATGACTTCCCCACCCATTCAAGAGATAGATGATCTACATGATCAATTTCTTCAAGGCATACATTCTATATATAGAGAGCAAGAAGAGGTAGACTCAAGAGAATGATTAGATGTCGAATCAAATTCCTTATATGAATTGCCTTATTTCCTTGGCCCTTGGGAATCAAACTCTATTCAAATGAGAGCTCACACAATACTCATTAGAAACAAAGAATCATTCATATCTAGAAACATGAAGGTAGTCAAGAACACTAAAGTGCAGTGTCATGTCACATTACATAAACTACTTATGATCAAATTGAAGTTGTGGAAACATGTAGGAAACCAAGTACTAGATATAGCTAGTTCCATTTCTTAAGTAGGATCACAAACGGAAGTTCCAAAGATACGCATAGGCAAGATAGGAGATATGCATGAAGGAGAGCAAGGAAACACTTATCTCCCTATCACCTATTAGTATCTCCCTATCACCTATCAGGGATACACAACGAAGTCTATCCTAGCTTTAAGAACAAGCCTACATGCTTGAGACATAGGAGCCTTAGAAAACCATAGATCACTTCAAGACCCAACCTACATGTCCATGATCTTTCCAAAAGAAGAGTTTGAACCCCATGGTTGGCGAGAGACTTTAGCAACAATGAACATAGTGGTAAATGAAGAAAATGTACTCCATATTGTGATGAGGATGGCTATGACATCTCAATGTTCATGTGTGAACTATTATTTGAGGAATATGAGCCTAGAATAAACATAGTAGAGTACTACAGAATTTTGAAAAGTATGAGATAGAAGAAATAAAAGTCATGGTGAAAATTCCTACATGAGAACATCTCATGGGAGTAGCATATGACAATAAAGAGAAAACAAGAAATTTGTAGTGATGATAGACGATGGAGAAGAAGAAGCTCGTATATAGGAGATGACTTGAGTGAAGAAGAAGAAGAAGAAGAAGAAGAAGAAGAAGAAGAAGAAGAAGAAGAAGAAGAAGAATAGACAAATCTATTGAGGGAATATAGAGACATATTCTCTTCGACTTACAAAGATTTGAAGGGAGTGGATTGGAACATCTATTCCCATAGAATCCCCATGACTTTAGAATCCAAGACAACAAAATAAAAGACATACACTTATAATGACATCTATGCAACAAAAATAAAGGAAGAAAAAGATAGGTTGATAAAAGCTAGATTTATCTATGAGATTGAGCATATGGAATGGGTGGGTATCTCCCATTGTTGCTATGCCCAAGGAAAATGGAAAATTATATGTATGTATTAACTTGAAGAAGGTTAATGCTAGTACAATAAGAGATAACTATCCGCTTCCTATCATGGAAGTTTACAAATGGATTTCTAGGTTACAATCAAGTAGCCATAGCCCCAAAAGATCAACACGAGATAGATTTTTCCATCGAATAGGGAATGTTTGCATTTCTTGTGATTCCTTTTGGGCACACAATGCACCTGCTATGTTTCATAGATTCATGTGTCATGTATTTAAGGATTTTTTGAGAAAGAATTTAGAATTTTGTGTGGGAAATGTGTACTCATTCCCAATTAAGAAAAACACATGTCCCAAAACTTAGGCAAACCTTTGACAAGTGTAGAGAATATCAAGTGATTTGCAACCAAGAAAAATGTGTTGTCATGGTCAGACAAGGTAAAATCTTAGATCACATCATGTCAAAGAATATAATATCAATAGACAAAGATAAAGTCAAAGCTATAATTGAATTATCAAGACCTATACCAGTCAACACAAGCCATTAAGCATCATTTTGGATACTACCCATGTTTTATCCACATGTATGCAATCATTGCAAAGCCCTTGTAAAACCTCTTGACAACTTTATAGTGGAATGAACAATGTGAGAGATCATCTATGGAGATAAAATGACATTCCGCCAACTTCACTATTGGATGCATGGTATCGTAATCAATGAGTGAAGGAAAAATATAGCTTCCCATAGCTTATATGACTAGGAAGTTGAACACAATAGAATATAATTACACAACCACTAACAAAGAAGGATTAGGTATGGCCTATGCAACCAAGAATTTTTGACATTATTTGCCTACAAATAAGTTCAAATGTTTTATAGATCATCAAGCCTTAATATACTTAGTGAAAAAACCTTGCAAGGTAGGTAGTTTAGTAAGATTGTCCTCTTACTAATGGAATATGATTTTGAAGTAATTGTTAGGAAAGGTAAGACCCACCTTAGGGTGGCACACCTTTCATGACTCACTTGAAAGGAATCCCTGCAATGCATTTCAGATGAACTTCTTGATGCATATATGTTCAAACTAGAAGTAGTTCCAAATTGGGAAAAGCAACTAGTGCCTATTGTCACCTTTGGACCCAAGAAAGCTATAACACAAATGAAAGAAGAAGAAGAAGAAGAAGTAATCAAGTCACACAGGCATCACATACTTTGCAAGAATTATTTACCAAAAAGATGATCAAAATAAAAATTTGTCTTCTTGTGTTGAAGAAGAAGAACACGACAAATCACTAAAATTATCACATGTAGGTGCACTAGGGCAAGATTATTAGAGGCATAGAACCCTAGAGACATTAAAGTGATTAGGTGTGTATTGTTCAACCATGGAAGCATTTATCTATAGCTTTCTCAAGATTTTTCCATCTTGTATTAGCAGACCTCAAGTTGAACACACAAATCTCTATCAAATGTCTCTAATATCATAATGGACTACTCACCAAGTTGACTTTTGGAGAGCAAAAAGTTCACTCAATATATGATTTTCGCATGACAAAGAAGTTTACATCAGGAAGCTCAAGATTATACACTCATTGGTGACAACCTATATAAGCCAAGAAGAGATGGATATTTGAGGTTATGTGTACATAAAAGTGATTACTTAAAGATACTAGAAACTACACAAAATAGTGTTTTAAGAGGGCACTTCAGACCTAATCATGTGATCAAAGTCATTGTATTGTTAACCTCTCTTCCCTCCAGTTAAGTTCGGGATAGGAGTAAGTAAACAAAGGGTTCTTGGGTGGCAAAATTTTGATTACTATAAATTCATTAATTTCTCCATCATCACTCTATTCCCACAATTTCAAGAATTCAATGGCTATACTAGATATTTCTATAGTCTATAGGTTTTGCACTTCCACGATTAAGATTTATACAATACACACTAGAGCAGATAGTATTTAGTTCTTAACCGAACCTTTCATATTGAATATGATACCAAATAGATTGTAACAATGCTCAATCATATCAACCAAACAAGTGATTTTACAGCTTGTCGTATTTTAACACACGCTTCAATTTACATAGATTTCTTGCACACTGAATTTTAACTATCTCTCGTATACATAGAACATAATAAACAAGCAAGGAAATTGTTGGTGTATTTCATCCAAGCCTAGTGCTTGATCACTCACTAATGTAAAGCATTGCTTATGTATACTCTAAATGAGAGACCCATAGAAACAAACTCTTGTAATACTTGAAAAGTAACTACATAAAAAAGTAAAGGTCGTTGGAGAATATCATGGCCTAGTTAGGCATGAACTATGAGTTGAGTTAGGAGTGATTGACTAGCTAAGTGATTTCCCAACTTGAGGGAACTTTTAGGTACAATTCCTCCAAGATTTGAATTCATATATATATATATATATATATATATATATATATATATATATATATATATATATATATATATATATATATATATATATATATATATATATATATATATATATATATATACCTATGCAAAGTTTATAGCTACATCATGAGGAGTTCTGATCAAACACCAAGCTATTAGTGACACACACATTGTGCTCCTCCTTTGTAAGCTTCATGTTCATTCATATCATGTACATTATTTGCAATACAGATTGATTTTATACCTAGATAGTGATGTGTGTGAACACAGTAGGACAATCGGGGCACTTTTTTCCCTCTCTAGGGGGTTTTTTCCCCCTAGCTTGTGTATATGAATATTAAGCTAATGGGCTACTTACCTTTGTACATTCTAATGGTAATAAATTCAATATCATGTGTTGTGTTCCAAGCTTCTTCGTCTTCCTTGTGTTGTTTGCATGCTTCCACAGACCTCAAACTTCAACAAAAGGTATGGCTATGACACATCATTGGTAACAAAACACTCTATCTGTATCACTCATGACTTGAACTATGAAGAGCCGTCATTTTATGAGGAGGCCAAGAAGAGGTTAGAATGGAAGCATGCAATTGAAGAAGAGATTAAAGCTTTGTAGGAGAACAATACTTGGATGTTGGAACCCAAGACACCCATCATGAATGTCGTTACATTGAGATGGATCTAGAAGGTAAAGAAAAAGTCAGATGGAACTAATAGTAGGTACAAAGCTAGGCTTCTTGCCAAAGGGTATGCTTAGATCCAAGGTGTTGATTATGAGGAGAACTTCGAACCAGTGGTAAAGATACCAACAATTAGAGTATTCATAAGTATTGTAGCTACCAAAATTTGGAAGATATATGAGATGAATATGAAGAATTCATTTCTGTATGGATGGATCTTAAAAGATGTATACATGGCTCAATGCCCTCAGTTTGAAGACTCACATTATCTTGAGCATGTTTGGAGATTGAGGAAGGCTTTATATGGGCTAAATCAAGATCCAAGCGCTTGGAATCATAGGCTTGTAACCTTATAAGATAGGGCATTTGTAGGAAGCAAAGCAGACACTTCTCTATTCATGAAGAGATAACATGGAGAAGTGATATACATTTGTGTATATGTGGGACATTATAGTCAGAGGAAATGTTGATGAAGGTATTTGAATAATCAAACTACAAATGGAGGAAGAATCCCAAATTAGTTACTTAAGGTAGCTCATTTTCCTTGGATTGGAACTCGTATATATAGACAAGGGTTTGTATCTTAATTAGAAAATTTGTATTAAAGATATGGTAATCAAGTTCAAAATGGAGAATAATAAGGTTGTAGGTACATCTATGCAAGTAAAATCCAAGCTAAGTGCTCATGAATGTGATTTAATTGAATATGTGGCAAGCTATTAAAGCTTGGTAGGAAGTCTCAACTATGCTACTCTCACTAGAATAGGCATATGTTAGAGCCAATTTATGCATATGCCTATGAAGGCACACATGCAGGCAACATTCTCAAGCACCTAAAAGGATAATGAATGAAGGCCTATTCTACACATACACCTCTAATGTAGACAGCAAACTATTATGCATGATAGGAGAAGTGCTCTTGGATATCTTTCTTTTGTAGGATCAAAGATTATATCTTGTTCATCAAACAAGCAACTTGCTCTTTCTTTTTCATCTAAAAAGGCTGAATATTGAGGCTTGGCCAATGCAACTGAGGAAGCTATGTGGATTAAGATACAATACTTAGATTTGGGAGTGAAGTTATCTACACCTTACATATTTGGAGATAATAGAAATTCTTGGCATCTTGCAGCTAATCCTATTTTTCATGATAGGAACAAACATATTGAGGTCCATTATCATTATGTTAGGGAGAAGATTACAAGAAAATAAATTCAACTCTCATATGTATCTACTCAACAACAATTTGCATACATGGTTACTAAAGCTTTGGATGTAGTGAAATTGAGTAGGCTCAAATCAATGATTGGACTTCAAGAAATCTCAAAGAATTGAAGTGTCAAGAATCTTAGGCTTGGGGGGAGCTTTTGGTGCATATGGAAAGAGTAAGTTCTTGAGAATGTGTATTGGACTCCATTAAATTTTTGAGCTAAAGCATTATGTATATGCATGAAGTATTTCAATGCTTTTGAGGTGAAAACAAGAGGTTACCTTTTCCAAAAGTAAATGGGTAAATATGAGAAAATATCTTGGATATAATGATAGAAAAATATGAAGAGCTTATTTGAAATAAAATTCAAATGAAACTCCTAAAAGCATGGAAGAATATTAGGTATATCTAGTTAACAATAATTTTTGAAAAATTATACATATACACTATCCACTTGATTGCATCTAATAAACCATTAGAACACACTAATTGGAGTGATTATTGTGCTTTACAAAAATTCCTTTGAATCCTTGAACACCTCTCTAAATCATAATTTACTTAATCATACATTTACATCAAGTTTCATCATTTATAGTGCTCATTGTTCACTCTTGCAAAACATTTCTCTGAGTCTTTGAACTTCTTTGAGTCATTGCAACATGTATATGGTTTCATTGTCTTGTTTATCAATATAACACTCTTGTGAGTATGCCTGAAGATTTTTATGGTCATTGGAGTTGTGTGCATTGATATATGAAGAAATATATATGACTATGTCTATATGGCTTCATCCTCTTAAAAAGTTAGGATCACCCCCCAACTTCTTATACATATTGCTCATTTTATAGTCCTTCTAAATTTATGAAATATCTTGTACTAGTTTTCTCTTCACTTTATTGGAATGTGTGCAAAAGTTCATGAGTCAATCCCTACCACGTTGTGAGATCTGAGTCAATCTTTGAGTGCCTTCTTCCATAAATAGAAAGTTTTCCTTACATGAGCAATACACAAAATTTGTTGTGACATAGCCTTTTAAGATTTATGTTCCGAGATACCATAGTGGTATTATTTCATATATTCAAAGCTTAAGGAGTCTACTAAAGAGCTAAAGTGAAACTTAGGCTAGTCTCGAGAAAGCTTTTGTCAAGACCCTCTCTTCTTTGTGTACTGTTCATCACTACGCGCCCAAAGATCTTGCAATGATAAGACTAGGTCTTCTTCCATTCCATGCCTCATATGGTGTCATTGCATCCAAATCCTTTGATGGAAGTCTATTCACCGAATAAGTAGTAGATGATATTGCCTCTACCCACAAGTATTTGGGGATTTTCTTCTCATTTAACATAGACCTTGCATCCTCCACAATCGTTCTATTCCTTCTCTCTACCACATCATTTTTTCTTAGGAGTATATTTGGCAATGATTTTCCTTTTCATCCCTCTCTCTTGGATATAGGAATCTAAGTCATGGGAGAAACATTCTCTCCCTCCATCTCACCTCTGTCTTTTCAGGGTTTCACCTATTTGTTTCTCCACGAGCTAAATAGTTTTTAAAACATGAAAATACTTCGTCCTTATGGTTCATAAAATATAAGCTAATCCATCTACTACAATCATCTGTGAATGACACATAGTACCTTGATCCAAAGATTAAAGGCTCCTTGATTGGTTCCGAAACATTTATGTGGACCAATTCCAATAGGTCTCCATGTATGTCGCCTTTCTTGAAGGGTTGTTTGTGTGAATTACCAAATTGACAAGCACTAAATTTATATATCATATGTTTTTTTGGTATATTTGGTAGAGAAATTACACCATGATTCCTATTGATTTGTTTGAGAGCTCTTTCTCCTATGTGAGCTAACCTCTTGTGCCATATCTCTAACTTTGATAAAGTTTGAGTGCCATAATTGATCAATACAATGTTCTTGGTGTCTTGGAGTTCAAAAGTGAAAAATCTACTTGTCTTCTCTCCTCTTGCTATCTTCTTGAAACCTTGATGTGGGTCTTCAACAAATTCTCCATGCTTAGTAAACATAACATAAAAACCCTTCTCAACAATTTGACCAACACTGATGAGGTTCTTGGTAATAGTAGGCATATAGATTACTTTGATTAGTAAGTTCATATTACCATTTGGATTCTTCACATTACCTATATTCACAATTGGATGCCTTGTATCATCTCCTGTTTATCTAACTCTTTGGGTCTTCCAAATTTGCAAGTAGAGCTACATCGCACGCCACATGATTTGAGCATCATCTACCTTATATTCTTTCATATTCATGTTCATGAGAAGAATTGAATCATTTTGAGTTTGATCATATGTATAGTTGTTGTATTCTCTCCTTGCTTTGTATCCACCTTGGTAGTACTTGTTGTACGAGTTATTATTATATCCATAAGAATTGTTGAATCTCAAGAGTCCTCTAGTGTCACACTCTCGATCATAGATCACACCAGAATAACTCTTTGGATCTTAATTATTTTTAAATCCCCATTCAAATTGTGAATGGTCATAAATGTGCGCAAATAAGCATTAGTCATTTTGAACTCTTTTGTAGAGGGACTCTAGTCATTTTGAATGAAAGAACGAAATTGAGAAAAAGAAAACACATCAATTATTCTTATTAATCTCATTCTCCTTCATGGTGTGTGTGTGCATGTCCTCCTTTTTGGGCCATAAATTTGTATAGTTAACTCACAATTCTTCCACACCACTTCAAGTAGATCATCTAGAGCTTCGAAACTTTCCATTCAAATGGTGATCATGTGCCAAGACCCCTCCTCTTCTAGAAGAAAAGAAGAGAATAAAAAGGAGCGATAAGTCTCTGACGCACAAAGACGTTAACCACCACAAATGATTATTGTGTTATTGAACACTATGGGCCTATGAGACCCTTTAAGACAAACAATAATAGGACAATGGATTAGAGACAAAAATGCCAAAGTAGACTTCATCTGCCTATTGGAGATCAAGATTGATGGTGATGAGCTCTAGAAAGGACCCAAGAGTACTTCATCTGCCCACCTGTGGGTCATCACAAAAGGACTATGGGGGAGAAACAACACTCCATTAGGCCTCATATCAAATGTTAAGGACATCTTGGTGGAGACTGTGACTTATCGAAACCATCATTGTGTTGTGGCTTCCTTCATAGGTCCTCTCTCTGAAGAGAGATGGTGGATCCAATTCAAAGATGAGTAGATTCTGCTACAACCAGCTTCACACCAGCCAAATGAGACTTCAGAGTTGATTAGTAGACCCTTTGATCTTCCTAAATCCACCAAAATATCAGCCAAGTACTTTGGAACATGTATCCCAAAATTTTAAGTCAAGACAGACTAGTTGCGGAATGACTAGCTCCCAAAACTTGCTATTTTTAGACATACACCTGCTTGAAAAAATGAACAGTGCTCTAAACCTGGTAGGAATTAGATAAATTCCTTTTGGGCATAGCAAATAGACTTAGCAAGATTCCCAATCCAAGCTAAAACAATTCAATTGATGGACTGAGCACTGAGAACAACATTCATCAATTTCTAGAACATGCCCACCATTCTGGGGGCTCTGTAGAGATAGACCAGTGAGCAATAAAATGTAGATATCTTCAAAACTGTAAATCCAATGACCATGAAAAAATGATCATAATATCAAGCATATCAAGCATGTAGGCTTGGGTAAAATGCACCAACACTCTCGACTTTATTGTTGCATTGATGTATGCTCTGAATCAAGACTCTAAGAGACAACTTGGCAAAGCCTTGCCTCTCTTCCCTTTGGGGTCATCCTTTATGGGAACTTCAATATGGTGAAGGACCTATCGTACACATAGGACAAAAGAGGAACGAGCATTGATGGCCAAGAAAAAGGTGTTTGGGAGCTCATCAAGCTCCATCATGATCTAGTTGAAGACAATCATGGCTTCTCATGGTCAAACCTGGAGTTGGGGCTAGAGTTATGTAAAGCTATACTTGATAAAAGCTATATCTCTTAACATGTCATTGATGTTTTAGGCTTCCCTTCATGTTCACAATTTTAAGATCTTGTTGTGTGATATCATTATCCCATTATTTTCTCCATCAATACACAACAAAATAGATTAAAGATCCCTCACTCCATACTAATTCTTCCCCTTGATTTAGCACTTAATCATGTCGGCCTTGCTCAAGAATTTTGGTGTCCACGACCCATGGGCTAAGAGTTGGAAGAAGGCAGTCAACGAGTGCCAGGTCCTCCTTACAAAGGCCAAAAGAGAGATCCAAAATATTCGCCATGCTAGAAGAGAAAAACTATATAGTAGACTCAAAAAACTTGAGAATGAAGTGAACAAAGGTAGGATTCAGCCCTAGTTTGGGCTAGTAAAAATCAAAAGCAAACTTAGATATGAAGAAGAAATTCAAAGAAAGTATCCATAGATATACTTTAAAGAGTGGTCGGTAAGAAAGGTAGATTAAACGAGAAGAAATGTGTAAACCCCTTAAGGAAAAGCAAAAAAAGTAAGTGATTCCAAACATGATAGATTGCAATGGGGTGGAGTTCACTTCAATCGAAGAGAATATGGAATTCCTTACCAATCATTTCACCTAACTCCTACATATGTTCACTCTAATGTCTTCTCAAAGACACGATTGCATGGCTGCTATCTTTAAAATTAGAATCAAGAAAATTCCACCAAATTTCGCACACCTTCTTGAGTCCCCCATCTTTGATTCGAAGATTGGGGAGGTCATCGATTCTTTACCTAATGGCAAAAGCCCTAGTGTGGATGGTCTCACCAATGAGTTCTTCAAAACTTTTAAAAATTGTGTTGGCGACCACACTATGTATGGTCTTGAGAAGCATTGAAGTTTGATGCTTTATCTAACTCTATCAACGAAGGAATTTTAAATCTATTCCACAAAAAAGATGAAAAAATAAGATTGAAGAATGAATAGTGTCATGTACACCTCAAAAAAATTGAGTTGCTTGCAGGCATCCTCGCAGAAGTTTGAAGCTTGGTGAGAGTTGCACTGATGGAGTTAACTGAGAGCGACGGGGCATCAAAAAAGAGCTTTAAGTAATGTTGCACTTTGTCCAATG
This sequence comes from Ceratopteris richardii, assembly GCA_020310875.1. NCBI lineage: Eukaryota > Viridiplantae > Streptophyta > Polypodiopsida > Polypodiales > Pteridaceae > Ceratopteris > Ceratopteris richardii. The sequence continues at coordinate 34,902,786 of CM035437.1, forward strand.
GTCTGAAGGTGATGGATTTTTTGAAGCAACAAACGAAAGTAGTGACAGATTGAAGCAGGAGTCAGAATCCTAATCATGATGATAGAATTGTGTGACCATATGCAGATGACACTTTCTAGCTCATGATTTGATCCAAAAAGTACACCATTTTTGCAACCAAGCCATCACGATGAGGTGGGGCTTTTTGCAATCGAGCTATCGTGATGAGGTGAGCCGGGGCATCAAGACAAGGTGAGGTCTCGAGGATAATTGCAATTGGTTTTTATTTTTCTTTGTGAGAAGAGATCTCGTGGCAGTCTCATGGGTCTGCATCCTCTTTCTTTTTCCTTATTTGCTTTTAATCTAATTGTTTCTCAATCTATTGCCTTTGAGCCCATTGCTATTGCTCGGACTTTAAAGGGGGTGGTTATGTGGTCTTGTTTGCTTGAAGAGTAGTAAAAAAAGAAAAGCAAAAGAAGAGAGAAAAGTTTTTTTTAAGGTACTTTGAAAAGGATTCAAAATGCCTTTGAGCAAGAGAAAGTTCTTAGTTTGTGGAGGATGTGTGGCTTCTTAAAATAAGTGAGGTATTATTTGAAGTGTGAGGGGTTGCTTTAAAAGAGACCTACTTTTTAGGTTGTCATGGGCTGCCTCATGGCAGGCATTCTCCCCTCATTGGTAGTTAGTAATGTGGGTTCCTCGTTAGAGGGCAAGGCTTGCAGTGAGTCTTTAGAGCTGTTTGGGGTCAAACCTTCGATTGTCTCCCTTTGCAAGGACGATGTTGTGGCAAAGCAAGAAGACCTTAAAAGAACCTATGTTTAGTCCTAAGCCCCCATTGGAGTCCTTTCATCAATGGTTCCATAAGGAATGTTTCCCTTGCAATTTGATTATGAGAAACTGTCAATTCTTACCGTTGAGTCACGAGCTCTTGGTGTTCAAAAATAAGGATGTGACCTTCCAAGTGTTGCAAACTAGTACTTGGCTGGTATGGAGGAGCACCTTGTGCCTATTTCAATGCTTTCACGATTTCATCCCTAATTGCTCTAAACCTTTGTGCTATCCGATTTGGATCGAGCTCCCAAACTTGCCCTTTTTCCTTTATGAATTCATAAGGGAAATTGTGTCACCTGTCGGCCAACCTGATCTAGCCTCGAGAGAAGATGTTGGAGGCCTCATTTATGAAGGTGTGAAATTATCATTCAATGTTAGATGGCACCCATAGATTTCTGTTGAAGCTGATCGAAACAAAGATCACCCCTCTAAAATCTCTATAGACATTGGAGAAGAGAATCGTTGAATAGGAGATTTTGTACAAGAACTTGTTGAATGCTTGCTTTCATTGTGGAATGAAAGGCCATTGAATTAAAGAATGTCCCCTTAGGTAGAAATCTAGTGAGAGAAATCTAGAGAAAGATAATGCTACAGGGACCATACTAGCTATTGGGGCCCATAACATTTTAGTAGATCATCTGTGGGAGGCTGAGAAGGGAACATGACAAATACTAGAAATGAACGCTGATGACTTCACAGAAGTAAGAGGAAGGAGGAGGAGAAGCCCTAAGGGTATTATTGAAAAGAGCCCCTCTTGCAAGGCTCTAGAAACAAACTTCTTTTGCAACTTGGAAAAGGAGGTCAATGACTTGGATTACCTAGGGGGGATGAATCATGAAGACTATCATAGCAAGGGGGGAACCCGTGAAGATTCGAATTGCAAGGAAAGCAACCAAGAAGGAAATGTCATTAGCAAAGAGGTTGGGCTCACCACCAGCAACAATGCCAGCTGAGATACTATGGAAGAGCCCCCTTAAGGGGAAAATCCTATGTGAGGATCCCTCTATGTCAAAGAAAAAAGTGAAGGAGAAAAACAAGAAAAAGAGAGACAAGGCCACTCTTTGCAAAGATCTCAACATTTGATAATGATTTCCATCTCTCTCAATGTTAAAAGGCTATTGGATCCCTCAAAAGCGACCATGATTGATCAGTGGATCCATGATAAAAGCATAAACATGGACCATCTACCTTCAAGAGATCAAAATCAATGAGGAGGAAATACAAAAGAGACTTAAGAGTATTTCCTCATCCCATGTCTGGTGTTCCACCACACATTCTAGGGGAAGTGGTGGTGTGGCTATCAACATCAGTAAAAGTCATCACATTAGAATTGCAGATTCCCTTATTGACTAGAACCATCGATGGGTTGGTGCTTTTTTTACGGGTCCTCTACAATTTTCCATCATCTTCCTATACACTCTTAATACTGATTCAAAAGGAACTTCCACTTGGCAATCATTGGATTCTCTGTCCCCCAACATGGTTCTTTGTGGGGACTTTAATATGGTGGAGACCCTATCTGACAAATGGGGGAGGAAGGGTCGGGTGATTGATGGACAAGAGAAGGAAGTTTGGGACCAAGTCAAACTACACCTTGATCTAGTGGAGATCAAGGATGTTGGTTTCTCTTGGTCAAACCTCAAAGATGGTGCTAACTTACAAAAAGCCAAGCTCGATAGGATCTATATCTTGTAGAATATCATCAATGAATGGGGCCCCCTTCCCTCTCCCAAAGCGTGGACTTGGTTGTCTCTGATCACTATCAAAATGTGATTACCTTCAAGCCAATCATCTGTCTCCAAAAATCCCCTTCGTTTCATGCCAATCTAACCACCTTCTCTCTCCATTTGGACTAGCTCAAGATTTTTGAGGCTTGGAATAGGGCCTTTGTCTCCTTCTCCTCGTCGGCCAGGTATTGGAGGAGGGCGGTCCTTTAGACTCATTACATCTTGGCCAAGGCTCATAAGAATCTTCTAGCCATTTGTCATGCTAGAAGGGAAAATCTTTATCGGAGACTATGGTGTTTGGAGGTAGAAGTTAACAAAAGACATTTGCCATACCAGAATAGGCTCTGAAAAATCAGAAGCATGATGAGATATGAAGAAGAAATTCAAAGAAAGAATCTACAAATATATTTTAAAGATTTGTGGGAAGCTAGGGTGGACAAACGTACTAAAGAGATGTGTAGCCTTCTCAAGGAGAAGGAATCCAAGGAAGCCATTCCATTCATGATGGATGCCAATGGGGTTGAATGCAAAACGGATGAAGAAAATAGCACACTAATTGTCAACCACTTTACCAAGCTCTTGTGGATTTTCATGCTTCTTTCTCCTCAGAGATGTGATTGCATGGCCGCTCGCATGTTAGAACCTAATGGCAAGAGCCTAGGGTTGAATGGCCTTACCAACGAGTTCTTAAAGACCTTCAACCATGTGGTGGTCACTCCTTTACATTTGGTATGGCAAGAGGGTATTTCTTTTGGAGGGCTTCCTAATTGTCTCAATGAGGGTGTCGTCAAGCTCATTCACAAAAAAGGAAGAAAAAATAGAATTCAAAATTGGCAACCAAATGGCCGAGATCACTCCAACCACTAGTAGACTCTAGTGGAAGATGTTAAAGGAGTGGAGGAGATTGCACATGCACTTGTCGACTCTATTTACATTTGTGGTCCTTGTTGATTCAAACGGGCATAAGGTTGGGAGGAGAGTCATCTCTCTAGCACATGGTGGTCATAATTCTTAGTCTCTTGCATTGGTATTAGAGCTCTAGGCAAGCTTTCATAGAGATCTTGCTCTCATCACCTTCCTTGCAGGCTCTCATGGAAATCTCCAGAAGATCTTCACTACCTTCATTAGTTAATGGAATTCTTGGAGAATTTCTGAGCTTCTTATTTCTCTTAATCTGTATGTAATCAACAGACACATACTTCTAGATTCCATTGGCAAATCCTTCCCATTACCGTTGTTGAATCCTTCTCTCGATTTCAAACTCAAAGATGTAAAAAGAAAGCTTATCCATCTTCCACGAATGGGAATCTCTATAAGCAGGTGTCAAACTTGATACCTCAGACTTGAGGACCATGCAACACATACACTCCACCAATTGTACATGGTTGAAAAGTTTAAGTTGTCCTTATCAAATATTATGATTAAAAGTATAAAAGACAAAGCTTATCTAACTTTGATGTTCACTACTAAGAGGCCTTGATCTCAGGTCAATATCACAACATATATCCACTCAATCCACGATGGCTTCATGATCTTGTTGGTGCACTTTTGATTTAGAAGACAAAAGAGACATACAAAAGCTCTGTACTTGGGCAGTACACAGGAATCGAGCTTCCATGCTCTTTCTTCGATAGCAATTTTTGTGATCTCTGCAATAGAAAACCTTTGATATTAATATTTATTCAGTTTATATTTTGATTGAAATTTATATTTTCCTCCCCTGTTTTCTGCTATACCCGAATGTGAATTTGATAAAGGCAAAAAGGGCATAGCATTGACGATGAGATTTCATCTTTGCACATAAAGGAATTAAAGAACTACCCTATTCAAGAGAGGTCAAACCTTGATCCTATTTATGTCTTTCTTATTCTCCATAAAGAGTAGGAAAGCAAAAGCTCAAGACCTATAATGCAACAATAATGGATATCAAACCTGAGCCTGAGAATCAATCTCAAGCCCTCTCAGGTGCAAAATACCAGCTTGTTCAAGAAGCTCTTCAATTGATGGGGCACATTATTCAAGAATCTATAAATTATTTGGAGAGAACATGAAGAAGAAAAGTCCTTCAAGGAGGACTTTTTGGCTCTTTGCAAGGATCAATGGAAGGATGTAGCTAATTAGGAGATAAGTATTTTCTAAGTTGATGTTTTCATTTCATACTTGCTTTATTCATTGCTTTCATGTAACTTGCATCTAAATATTATTGAAGCATGGTAGTAGTCTTCATTTTTTATAATGATTATGCAAACACTATGAATTTAATGAGAGCTAAATGGACATAGAAGTATTGGGAAATACATCAAGCACTTGCATGCATTTAAAATTTCATGCCCCAAAAAGAATGATTGTTGGTGTGTTTCTCCTTTCAAAAGAGTGTTTTTATGCACAACACACATTTTCTTCTTGCTTGGAAAAGGTATAAGATGCATATTGTTTGTGCATGGATGCTTGGATGCATACATGGGACTTTTAATTCATCTTAAAGAATTATGAGAATCAGAGAAGTGATTAAAGCTTAACATCAATTGAGCTTTGGCATTCAGTAGATGGATGCTAGGTTCCATGATTGCATCTCTGGTAATGATGCAACTTACTAAGCAAGGAAGCTTTCCATAGTTCAAGAGATCTTATAGATAAAGAATACGTTTTTATTTTTGTTGCAAGGTCAACAAGCCTTGATCAAGCTTGGAAAGGTTTGTACAAGACAATTGTGATTGGAACTACTATGAGTTTTGCCCAAATATTGGCAATCAAATTCCTTTTGGGAAAATTTCACTCAATTTCCATTTATTCAATGGAAAAGTGTGAAAAGAGTAAGTTGTTCCAAGTATGAACAAAGTAAATATTCCAAGTATGTAGTCTACAACCATGATGATGGTAGTTAAATCTATGGAAGGTATAACATAAAAGTTTACCTATCCTTAAAGGGATTTCTTAAAGATGAAATCCAAAAGTATTAGCAGATGCTTAGACTTAAGAAGTAGAGAGATTCCTAAAAAATCCTCGAGGTAGCTACTTAAAGATTTAATTAGAAAGCAATATAAATACAAGAGGTAAACAACTCTTGTCACTACAAAATTGGTCAAGTATAACCAATCATACTTGAATCAAAAAATTCAAGAACTTGGAATGATAATTGGTTTTTCTTTTGAAAACCATAAAGGATGGACGTTCCATCAAAAGGTCTTCAATTTCCCAAAGGAAAGCACAAGATCATGAAATGATCATGTGAAGGGATCAAAACCTAGAAAATCTAGTTAGAGCTAATGCCTGAAACTTCAAAATTCTCGTAAAGAATTGAAGCAAGAAGCTACTTTATCAAGAGATGTTTAGACTTTAGGATAAGTATCACCCACGCATTAATGTGAATATAAAATAGGGTGGTATGGGACACCAGATTTTATACTTGGATTGATGTAGGAAAGATGGTATGGAACATCAAACTGTGGGATGATAATTATATTTTAGTCCTAAAACAAATCTTAAGTTAGATGTGATCCTCAAGGGAATTAAAGACTTCAAAGGAGAAGCTTAAAGTCAAGGAAGATAGTATAATGATCACAGGATACTTCAAGATCAAGGAAGTAGAAGATATGAAGTTGGTAACTTCAAAGATCTTCTATTTCAAATAAAGACTTGTTCTTATTTAAAGTATGGAACACTTCAAGCTAAAGTGTTGTTGATTTAGAAATATTTGATAAATTTTTGACAAAGTTGGGACTTTGAAATTGAAAAAGACAGGTAGTTCATCTTTGTGAGTTATATTCCCTCATCAAAACTTGTCCAAATTAAGTTATTTATAGCTTGTTAAAACTCTCTCTTTATCTAATTTGATTGGCTAAAGGCACAAGTCCATTTGAGTTTTTTATTGAGAGCAGCAAGCTACTTAAGGTGCAGTTACTGGTGAAGGAAACTAAGGAACTCTTGTAACTTTCTGTTTTTTCAATGAAGAGTCTCAATTGTTCAACTACTTTGCTCCTTGCTCATGTGTTGGGAGACAAATCTAAAAAGACAAATAATCGTGATGAAATATATAGATCATGGTGCATGGGGGAATACTCTTCAATATATATTTCCACACATTTTTGAGGATGAAGATGTTTCGAAGGGGAAGAGTGTATATAATGCACTGGAGCTAACTTTTGCACATGTCTAAACCTTTGATTTGAACACCTAGGTTATTTATTTTTTTATTTGAACTCCCATTAGTGGTTGCAACCCTTAAGCTTAATTTATCATAAGGCTTCGAAACCTTAGTCTTGGGAGAAACTTCTTAGTTCCACCTTGGGGTTCACACGCAAGAGATGGAGTTCTCGTATAGAAACCCATGTGATTTCATATAAAGCTAGCTCTAGAAACCCATGTGAAGGCTTCATCTACCATCCATGTGACCATAACACATGGCTAGGCTTTATCGCCTTGACTTGAAGGTATAGATATATGATTTAAGTTGATTTGGTGAACCACGATGTTCTCTCTCTCTCTCTCTCTCCCTCCCTCTCTCTCTCTCAAAGGTGTACTTACTTAGCTTGATAGGGATAGTGGTTTGCCACAACAAGAAATATAGGTAAAGAAGGAACTTTGAAGGAGGGGCTTTAATACTTGTACGAAGAGAAGGATATTTATGCTAGAAATGTATATGTAGGAAGAGAAGGATATGTATACTAGATGGATATATATACTTGTAGGAAGAGAAGGATATGTATACTAGAAATATGAGGTCTAGAGAGGGAAATAATGTTTATTTACCTTAATAAAATAGATAAGAGATACTACCTTGGAAGTTGTGACCCATCTTTCTTTGTTGACCTATATAGAGAGATAGTAACCGAATCATATAACTCTCTTTCCCTTAAGAAAACTTCTTTGAAAGTTAACAAACATAAAGTATAAATATATATCCATAAAAGCTCACCCAAAGTAAGCAAATACAAATAAAAAGTCACAATTCACACATAAAATAAGTCCCACCCTTGATTATTTTTGCTATTTGAAACAAAAAAATTTCTCTATTTGAGACAAAAAAGATTACAAACTGAATGCCAAAAATCAAAAGAAATATACATACCTTTGTCATATTGTAAACGAGTTCCTAATAACTAATACTAATGACATCCTTGTTTTATACAGAGAAATCTGTATGATCATTAATATGATTACAAAGACACAATTCAGAAGCTTTGATGTTCTCATTCTTGAATCATTATGCAATGATAAATACAAATCTAAAAATTGCTATATGTCATTTTGAAACAAATGATCAACATGCACTCACTGGTTGGTAAGCGTTGAGCGGGTCATTGCCAACTCAGATAATATAAGGCTCATTATCTTCACAATGGCTGGCAGTAGAGAGTGAAGACCATCGTTATCCAATTAAACGTTTACATGTGTCATGTGTTGTTCACAGAGGGCATCCACATCCACCAAAGTAGCAAATCTAGACAACATCGCCATCGCTATTTCCAATCTGCATGGTCGCCTGTGGCGATTCCTCTCACTTGCAAGCGTTCACAAAGGAAAATACGTGATACAACAACTATCCTCCAATGCTCTTTGCTATTCCAAAATACAAATGTGCATGCAAATAGTCTTGAAAATAGGGATCCCTTTGGATGCCAAACCTAAAAAATGGGCATCCTTGCCCGGTAATTTGATTACTTTGATGCCCCAACCTTGCTTTGAGACCGTCCAGTCTTACAATCATGTTGTTCGAAGGCCTACTTAAAGGAACATTTTCTTTGATGATTGCTTTGATGCCCCAACCTTGCTTCGATACCGTCCAATTGTGTGTGTCTCTGCAATCATGTTGTTTGAAGGAAAACCTTGCTTTGATGCCAAGCAATTTGATTTCTTTGATGCACCAAACTTGCTTTGATACAGTCCAATCATAGTTACCAGCACGGCTGGAAACGTTCGGTTCGGATTGGTTGGAAACGGAGTTTCGGAGTTTCCAAAAATTTGAAAACGGTAGGAAATGGGAAACGGATATATATATATATATATATATATATATATATATATATATATATAGTTTTTATGTGTGCCCGCACGCACATTGTGTATTTATAGTTCATTGACAAATTAGTAATTACAATATCCATAATCCATTGAACATTCAAGGCTTAAGCTTTAAATTTCAAACCAAGAATTAAAAAGTTAAATACTTAAGCTCATAGATCCTTTAAATTTCAAACTTTAGTCAAAATATTGAAGTACAAAATGCACATCAATGTGCAAACTTCAAACTAAGGTCTACATACTACTAGAAACACCAAATTCCAATAATCAAATATTAGAAGTTAGAACTTAGAACATAATGAAACATCAATTGTCAACATGATAAGCAACCATCAATGTCATCCATGTAACATGATACTAGTAACTACTAACACGAAACATCATACATCATCCATGTGGCATCAAACCAAAATGATCTACAATAGTAGTAAGTACAATGTCAATGTCAAATCATGAATCTATGATCCATCCAAAAAAGTAAATACACACTAAACTACTGAGAATCAGCTCCATGGCCATCACTATCATCATCATATAATGGCTCATCATCGAACTGATCATCTCTAATATCTAAGGATGCCGTTGAAGAAGAGGATGATGAATCATCATGTTGAGTCACCCTCTGCTGCACATAGGCTGATGATGATGGATCTTCTCGTCAGCGAGATTGTGTATCATGCACAAACTAGAATGACTCCTCATAGAGTAGTGCATAAATATCCCTCTCCTCTGTGGGAATGTCTGGTATACTAAATGTCTTATCAATGTTGATTGTATCAACATTGACCTCCATAGGATTGGGAGAATGGGATATTTTTTCCAACAATGCCAAATTTGCATTGCAAAACACCAAATCCTCAAGCTGTCGCATAGTGAGTTTGTTCCTCTTTTTTGTATGAAAGAGGGATCATGTACTCCGATTCCTTTCACAAGGTCATGAACCACAATCTTATGAAAGAACTCAGAGAGCTAACCGTTCCTGTCATAATTTACAAAAAGAAGATAACATAATGTAAGTATATGATTCATGAAGAATTGAAATTTGAAAATATTAAAATGGTAAGTTGATAGTTGTCACTAAGGAAACAAGACCATTACCGAAATAGGTGTTTTATCACCATATTTTTCCCACCACGAAACTTGCATATGTGTTTGTTGTGCTATACTACATAGGGCATACAGCATGAATCTACATGTCAACCACATAAACTTGCATGTATGATGTGTCTGTGTGTGTGCTCTACTGTACTACATAGTGCATGCATGTCAATGGTCAAATACACATAGCACATAAGCTTGTATGTGTGTGTGTGTTGTACTGTACTACATAGTACATATGAATGCAAATTTTGCAATGTGATAATTATAAATCTTCAATCTTAAATCAATTATTATAGCATCATGCATCGTGCATGATAGCACATAGATTATGATACTTACAACAGGGAGCAAGAGTTGCACTACTTTGTCATGTGTGCGGAGTTCACCTTAGGCTTCATCGAAGTCCTGACTCTTCACTCCTCCTCCTACAAGCTTTGGGGCTGCAAGACCACGCACGAAGGCAAGACAAAGGCTGATAGGTCGTCTGGGCTACAAGAAACAGCGCGAAGAAATGAGGCTTAGCCCTCCAAAAAAAGATGTCGAAAAAATTTGCCCCAAAAAAAAACTGTCCAAAAACATGTTTCCTGGAGGAACGGTTCGCGGAAATGGCCGTTCGGTTTCAGACCCTCGAAAACGGCGTTTTCGGTAACTATGAATCCAATCTTGTATGTCTGTGCAATAATCTTGTTTGAAGGCCTTCTTAAAGGCACATTTCGTTTGATGGTTGAACACTCATATTTTCAGCGCTCTTTCTCTCTCTCTCATACACACACACATAATACAAGAAGAGCTTCCTCAAGGATTTTAAGCATCATATTCCCTTCAGTAGACTTTTCATCTTGATGCAACTATGCAAACAAATTTCTGTCATCCTCATCAAGGACGAAATCCCTACAGACATGCACCTTACACGGTTACATTTGCAAAATATAAGATCATTCAAACATGCATCAACCTCACCTTCAGGGAGGCCCTATATTTGATGACATGCCCCAAAATCAAGGCATGTTAGTGATGTCATCTTCTGTATGGTGTCCATGTTGCTCAGTCTTTGCTAGTAAGCTAGGGATAGCCATTGTAAAGAAGTGGAGCCCTCCAAAAACTATTTGAATGAGGGAAAAAACAAAGAATAAAAGAGACAAATGAAAACTATGTCATTTGCAATGTGGTAGAATAAGGAAAAGTAGTTATGACATAGGATCTTCAGACAATGTCTATGAAACAAGAGAAAACAACATCATTGATATCTTTGTCCTTTCCTTGGCATGTACATATATAGCAGAAAGAAGAAGTGCTTTTACATTATGATTGCTGCATGCCTCCCTTCAACAATCGAAGAGTCTTGTTCTACTAATCATGAGCAGAAACACAAACTGCAAAAAGTGCAAAGAGCCATGTTAGTCCTACTCTTCCCACCCATAAGAAGAAAGAGAAAGCGATGAATTGCTATGTAAAGTATATGAAATGTTACTCCAGCTACAACTCAAATGAAAACAATGAAAGCTACCAACCAACAAAAGCAAGAGGGACGCTAGTACCATTAAACTCTACATCTACAGAAGGTTCATTTCTTCTCCAAAAAAATTATCTTCCCTTCCTCATATCCCACAGATTTTCCTCTTTACCCCATTCTATATATTTTCAGAAACATTTTCTTCCTTACCGCATCTCATCTTCTTCTTTTCTTTTCAAAAACATTTTTGTCCCTACAGTATTATGGTAGACACCAGAATCCTTATGCCTTTTGCGACAACCTTTGATTCATGTGGCCATAGGCAAAATGTTTAATAGAATCGGACATTTTTGGTTTATGTACTTGATTTAAGTTTTGTGATCAGAAAACATCATGAAAACACTACTTCTCACACTGTTTATATTGAATGAGAGACTTAGTTTACCTTCAAATTTGTTGCCTCCTTATTTGTGTAAATTTGAAAGTCCACCAATTTGGGAAATCTTCGCCTATTCACATTACCAAAAGTTCCCCATCCACTGAACGCCAAAAGATTGTTGTATGCATTTTTCATGTGTGGTTCTTCCACATCACCTTCAATGACCACATCAAGGAAGTATCGTACTTGATGCATCTTTGCGACTAAGGCTTCATGTATATGCACACCACATAGTGCAATTGTTGATATATTTAGGTAGTTATGTGTGTGAACACTCTAGGACTGCCGGGGCACTTTTTTCCCTCTTTAGGAGGTTTTTTTCCCCCGGCTTGTATATATGCCTTTTGCCCTAATGGGCTACTAATCTTTGTACATTCTCTAGTAATACAGTGAGTATTGTGTGTTTGTGCTCCAAGCTTCTTCTTCTTCCTGGTGCTGTTCGCGTGCTTCTGCAGACGTCTATCTCCAACAATTGGTATCAGAGCAGGTTGTCGCTTCTTCTAGGGCGCCGTCGACACTCCTCCATTTGTAGTCTCAGATTCGCACGAAATTTGGTGAGCATACTCAGGGTGTTTCCGAGATCAAAACAGCTTTGCTGTGTGGTGCCAAAATCGCGATATGAGCTCGTTTCGGCCTCTGAACGCACTATCGCAGTGCTTGTGCAGGCTATTTCATCCTTTTGTGCCAAAGGTATATACCAGTTTCTGTTCGCCAGTTTATGCGTCTCGACATCTGCTACACGTCTAGCAGAACTCGTCTCGACCGTTCCGTTCAACTTTTTGAGATACAGTCAATTTTTTGCATCAAGGTATTTTAGTCACCGGCCATGGCTGAAAGCAGTGATGTATTCCGTATGTTGGCTGCTGAGGATAAGTTGGATGGTACCAACTACCCATTATGGGCTTATATGATGCGACATGTACTGGTTGCAAAAGGATTGTGGAACATTGTGCAGGGTGTTCAAAGACGTCCTGTTACACCTGCGACTACAGGTACTACAAATACAGGTGCTGGAGGTGCTGGAGCTGATCAAGATGGTGTCAAAGATGATATTCCGCAGATTCCTGTTCGTGCTGCTATTTCTGTTGCACCTACTGCAGAGCAGATTCCTTGGGATGTCAGAGATGCCCAGGCACATGCATTGATAGCTTTGTCTGTCAAACGTGCCATTATTCCTCACATTCGCTCTTGCAGAACAACAAAGGATGCTTGGGATACACTTATCACTTTGTACCAGGCTAGGAATGAGGCTCGTGTTGCTTACCTTTGAAAACAGTTGGAGAGTGAGCACATGAATGAAGGTGATTCTATGGAGAGTTTTCTCACAAAGATCAAAGACCTGAAGGAACAATTGATTTCTGCTGATGAGGTTATACCAGATAGCTCACTTGTGCAGACCGTTCTGAATGGTCTTCCTGATTCATATCAGAGTTTTGCCTCTACTCTTTGGTTGATGATGAAAGGCAATCCGAATGCCTTGTCATTTGAGGAATTAGTCTCTGTTCTGTTGCAGGAAGATCAGTCCAGGCAGAACAGGTCCATTATGCGTGTTGTAGATCAAGCTTTCCTGGCTAGTCAGAAGGGCAAAGGAAAATGGAGCTCTTCTACTAGTAAGCAGAAATCTGCAAATGCTGCATAATCGAAGAACCAGGATAAAGATGAGAAGAAATCAGAAAAGCAGAAATTGTTCTGCAAGTACTGTAAAGAAAATGATCATATTATAAAGACTGTCCAAAATTGGCTGCTAAAGAGGCAAAGAAGAAAGAGGCTGGAATGGTTGTTGCAGAGGCCTCTACACCAAAAACAGAGTCTGCAAATCTTGTGCAGGAAGAAGAATGGGCGTTTACTACTGTCTGCAATTTTGACCCATCTTCTCATGATCAGTGCATGTCTGCAGTAGACTCAGATATTTGGTATTTTTTGACAGTGGGGCGACCAAACATATTATCTCGCAGCGCAGTTTCTTCTCTTCACTCGAGCCTGCCCCTACAGGGAATACTGTCACATGCGCCAATAACTCCTCTTATCCTGTTATGGGAGTTGGTAAGATCATTTTGACTACTGCTGATGGTAGTTCTTTCACTTTGTCAGATGCTTTATTTGTGCCAGGGATCAAAAAGAACCTGTTATCAGTTTCTGCATTAGCCAAGATTGGCTTGGTTGTGAAATTCGTTGATGACAGGTGTACAGTCCATGATCTTTCAAATGGCGATGTGATTATTGCTTCTGGCATTTTATGTCGTGGGTATAAGCTCATAGACTATGAAAGATCTGTGAATGATTCGGCATGTGCAGTTCATGATTCTCAGGCTATGTCAGATGCAAAGCTTTGGCATGCACGCTTTGGTCATCTGAATTTTGCTAGTTTGTTACGCCTACAGAAATCTAAAATGGTGTCCTCTTTGCCCAAACTTGAGGCACCTGGAAAACATGTTTGTGAAGGCTGTATTTTGGGCAAAATGCAGCGTTCTTCCTTTCCAAAAGATGGTTCAGTTCCGGCTACGCAGAAATTGCACCTTGTACATAGTGATGTCTATGGTCCTATGCAGACACCCTCTTTTGGAAATTACCTTTACTTCGTGACTTTCATTGATGATTTTTCCAGGCATGCATGGGTATATCCACTCAAAGCAAAGTCCGAAGTGTTCATGTGCTTAAACAGTTTTTGGTTTTGGCTGAAAATCTGTCAGCATGTAAAATGGGCACCCTCCGTTCTGATCCAGGGGGGGAATATATGTCTTCAGATTTTAATGCATTTCTGGCTGAACATGGGATAAAACACCAGTGTACAGTGCCGTATACACCTCAATAGAATGGAGTTGCTAAAAGAAAGAACAGGTCACTGATGGAGATGGCGAGGTGCATGGTCAAAAGTCAGGCTTTACCACATAGTTTCTGGCTTGAGGCTGTCATGTGTGCAGCATATGTACTGAACAGGTGTCCCACTAAAGTGTTGCAGTCTATCACTCCATATGAGGCTTGGCATGACCGCAAGCTATCTGTTGCTCATCTGCGTGTTTTTGGTTGTTTGGCATATGCATTAGTGCCTAAACAACATCACAGAAAATTGGATGATAAGGCAGTAAAATGTATTTTTGTTGGGTACAGTTCTGAAAGTAAAGGCTATCGTCTGTATCATCCACAGACTAAAGGCATTCTGGTTAGCCGTGATGTTGTCTTTGTGGAAGATGCTATTCAGCCATTGCTTTCATGTACTAAGGAGACATCTATTAGCTCCAAAGACATGTATGATACTTTGATGCCTCTTTTTACAGGTGGACAGGCTAGTGCTGGTCCTAATGAGGCAACTTCTCAGCCTTTGCAGGTTTCATATGATGATGCAGATCATTCCATTTTTGATGCAGATTTACATGATGCACTTGTTGATGAGAGAGCTGATATTGAGCAGGCAAAAACTATGCCAAAATGGCTGGTGCAGACTTTGCGTGACAGCAAATTAGATGCACCTTTGTCATATCGTACTCGTTCAGGCTCTCATAGTGCCTCCTTTGCATCAGATTGCTATGCTATGGCTGCATCTAGTCTCTGTGATGAGAATGAGCCTATTTCTTTTGATGAAGCACAAAATTCAAAAAGTTGGATGGCTGCTATGCAATCTGAATATGATGCTATAATGAAGAATGGTACATGGTCTTTATGTGACTTGCCTCCTGGCAAGAAGGCCATTGGCACCAAGTGGGTATACAAGCTGAAGCGTAAACCTGATGGTACAGTTGACAGGTATAAGGCTAGGCTTGTTGCAAAGGGTTATGCACAGGAAAGAGGCATTGATTTTGATGAGACCTTTGCACCTACATGCTGTATGACTACTATTCGAAGCATTTGTGCGCTTGCAGCCCAACATGATTGGAATGTACATCAGTTGGACATTAAAACAGCATTTCTGAATGGTGACTTGCATGAAGAAGTGTATGTTTTTCAACCCCGTGGCTTTGTGCAGAAAGGGCATGAAAACCAGGTTTGCAGGTTAAAGAAGGCATTATATGGTTTAAAGCAAGCACCACATGCTTGGTATGAGAAGATACATGCCTATCTCATTGCACATGGTTTTGAGAACAGTCCAACTGAAAGCACCTTATATGTTAAACGTGCTAATGATGTGCTTCTGATCATTGTTGTCTATGTTGATGACATGCTGCTCACTGGTCCTATTGAGACACATATTACTGATTTTAAGGCTGATTTGCATGCCTCATTTGAGATGTCTGATTTGGGGCATTTGCATCACTATTTGGGCATTCAGTTTATGCACGTTGATAGTGGAATGGCTTTGTGTCAAACGAAATATATTGACACATTATTGCAACGTTTTGGCCTTGAAGACTGTAAGCCTATTGCCACTCCTATGGAGACAGGTTTACGATTGAGTCTTCATGATGCTGGAGATGCATTTGATGCTGTTCTCTATCAGCAGGCTGTTGGATGCTTGATTTACTTATGCATTACTCGGCCAGATATTCAGTTTGCTGTCTCACAGATGAGCAGGTTTATGCATTGCCCAGGAGTCACACATTGGAAAGCGGTTAAGCGCATCTTTGCCTACTTGAGTGGTACTCGGCTACTTGGGTTGTTTTATCCCAAGGGGGGATCACTACCGCCAGATTTGCATGCTTTTTTTGACTCAGATTGGGCTGGTTGCTATGACACTCGTATGTCCACCAGTGGTTTTTGCTTCATGCTTGGTAGCTCATGTATATCTTGGTTGAGCAAGAAGCAGCCTACTGTGGCCACTTCTAGTTGTGAGGCTGAGTATAGGGCAGCTTTCACAGCGACTGTTAAGTGTGTGTGGCTCAAACGCCTTATGGCTGATTTGGGTGTTGGCCAGTCTTTTGCCACCACCATCTTCACTCACAGTCAGAGCGCATTGGCAGTTGCGAGGAACCCTGTTATCCATGCTCGCACTAAGCACATTGAGGTGCATTATCACTATGTCAGGGAGAGGTTCTCTGCTGGGGAGATCAGCTTGGCCTATGTGCCCACGCAGGAGAACATTGCATACCTTTTCACGAAGGCTCTGCCTAGGGAGAAGTTTGAAGCTTTCCGCAAAGCTTTGGGCTTACTTCCTTTTGTGGAGTGATTTCCACATAGCTTGGCACTTCCTTATACATGAGTGCCAGCTCCTTGTTCACCGCATCACTCCCAGGGGAGATTTGTTGATATATTTAGGTAGTGATGTGTGTGAACACTCTAGGACTGCCGGGGCACTTTTTTCCCTCTTTAGGAGGTTTTTTTCCCCCGGCTTGTATATATGCCTTTTTCCCTAATGGGCTACTCATCTTTGTACATTCTCTAGTAATACATTCAGTATTCTGTGTTTGTGCTTCAAGCTTCTTCTTCTTCCTGGTGCTGTTCGCGTGCTTCCGCAGACGTCTATCTCCAACAGCAATGACTCTCCTCAGAAGACCCTCTTGTTGAAAGTTTTTCAAGCTCAAAAGTGTGGGAACATGCCCCAAATTGAACCTTCGAAATCATCCACAATCACAGAAGGCTGATTTCTATGAGTTGGAGGCATCAAATCATGCCCATAATGGAAAGAAGTTGATTACAGAAGATTTAGCTCACCTCTTGATGTGATTGGACCTCACTTTTGACATGTATATGCTTTTGATTGGTTAAAGAGGTTAGTATGTGGTCTTTGAAACCTCTAATGAGTTGTATAATGACTTAGAGTTGTGGAAATATGTGGCCAAGCTGCCCCCTTGCTTAAGCACACCCCCTACTAGCTGTTCGTTGCATATTTTGCAGAGATTTTACTTTTTCATACTCTTCTGTCTAGATGATCTTGGGAGACCACCTCGGTCTTGTAATTGTTGTTTCTCCTTCATCCCGAATCCATTTGCAATGATTTTTGTCTTGTTAGAAAGCTTATAAAATCTACGTTCAGTGGTATATGTCTCAAGTTCAATGCCTGCACATGTGCATAAAAATGTTTAGAACAGTGTCTGTATACTTAGCCCATACTTCGTTTAATAAATCAAGTTATCTGTTTTGTTGCAGCTAGTTGAGGCATCATCTAGTGTCCAAATGAAGTGATTTTACTCTCATTTGAAAGCTCTCAAAGTCTTTTTTAAGTGTGAAAAGTTTCATGTTGTGCTCATAGGAGTGTTTATCCTCCCACAATGGTATCAGAGCTATAAGTGGAGTATCAAAGAGAGAAGAAGGAGCTACTGAAGTGAAGTAAAGACTTCATCAAATTCTGAAGGAAGGAAAGAACGGAACATCAACAACAAGGGGAAGCAAATACATCATCAAATCAAAGACGAAACTTCATCAAAAGGAGTAGCTCTATTCTTTGAGGTAAAAGCCATCTTTTTCAACTTCATTGCATCAAGGGGGAGGTTCAAAAGATCTAGGAGGGACCATGGCTGATCTCAATGCACCATGGCGATTAAGAATAAGCAATTTTTTGATGGGAAAAGGTTTGTGGGGACTTGTAAGTGGTGGAGAGCCAAAACCCTACATAGATGAAGTAAATCCAACCAATGAGGAGAGAAGAGCAGTAAGAGACTGGGATGAAAGGGACAAAAGAGTCATTTTCATTTTATCTCAGCATATTAGCAACTTCATGATAGGGTGTATTCAAGATTTGGATACATTGAAGAAGGTGTGGGAGTGCTTAGAGAGATTGTACTCAACCTCCACAAAAGCTAGAAAAATTCAGCTCAAGAATAAGCTGAAAAATCTTAGGAAAAGCCCCTCTCAAGGTGCCAATGATTACATATTAAAGGTTAAAGAGCTTACAGATGCACTAGGGTCAATCGGCTGTGCCCTAGATGATGATGATCTTGTCGCCCACACCCTAAATGGACTTTGGACGATGAAAAATGGAGGGCCTTCACAACTTTTATGTATGTAAGGGACTCTCTTCCTAATTTTGATCAACTAATCACTCTCATGTTGAGAGAGGACTCAATGAACCTTGGTGGTCATAATGCCAAGGATAGCCAAGGACAATTGTTGTATGCAGGTAGAGGAAGAGGAAGACACAACCGAGGTGCTACAAGAGGAACATGAAGATATCAAAGCAACCAAGGAGGTCATGGACAACAAGAAAATGCAGGTCAAAGAGGTGGAAGAGCCACAAGCAGAGGAAGAGGTGCAAGATTTGGTGGAAGAGGACAAACCCACTTCAAATGGATGCTTTATATGCGGTAAGCCAGGTCATTTTGCAAATGAATATTATCATAGATCTCAAAGACAAGGGAATCAAAGCAACAACAATTATAGAGGGAAAGGTAATTATGCAACACATTATCTAGCCAAGGGGATGATTATTTACCTGCCATGAGATATGGTGAAGATACAACTCAAGCTAGTGAAGATGCATGGTATGTAAACAATGGATGTAGCAATCATATGTCATGTCGAAAGGATCTTTTTAGTAATTTGCAGGTCCCAAGGCATCAAGGAAATATGGAAACAGGTGATAACTTAGAGCATACCATTCAACATGTGGGAGATATCAGTTTGGAAGGAAATCAAAGAGCAAAGTGCTTATCAGAGGTATTACATGTCCTTACTATTACCAAAAACTTGATTTCGGTAGGCCAAATGGTAGAAAAAGGCTATCAAGTTAGGTTCAATGAAAAAGGATGTTTTGTTGAGGATCCAAAGGCAGGTTTCAAGCTCATAGAAAAAGGAAAAAAGCAAGGGAGAATGTTCACAATGGACATAAATCAGCCACACCATTCAATGTATGTCACATATGGAGACAAGAGGATAACAGATTTGGATCTATAGCATAAATGAATAGGTCACATCAACCTACAAAAGCTCAAGGACATGCAACGGAGGAGCTTGGTAAGAGGCATACCAAATTTTACATCTAAAATGTTGCATGAAATTTGTGTAGCTTGCCAACAAGGAAAACAATCAAGGCTTCCCTTCAAGAAGAGTACCTATGTAAGTGCAAATGTTTCAGACATCATTCACATAGATATTTGGGTTCCAACAAGAGAAACATCCCTTGCTGGAAATAGCTCTTTTGTAACCTTCATTGATGACTTTTCAAGAAAAGTATGGTTGTATTGCATTAGAAACAAATCAGATTTTTTCCACTACTTCAAGAAATTCAAAGCACATGTGGAGGAGTCTGGCAAGTTTATCAAAAATTTGAGATCCGATGGAGAGGGGAGAGTACTTCTCCCATGAATTTTCTCAATCTTTACAGGTCAACGATATTAATTTACATGCAGGTATACCTCTCAACAAAATGGGGTAGCAGAGAGAAAGAACAGACACATAGCAGAGGTATACCCCTCAAAAGATAGTTTACATGCAGGTATACCCCTCAAAAAAATGAGGTGGCAGAGAGAAAGAATAGACACATAGCAGAGGTAGCAAGGTGTATGCTCAACAAAATGAATATGCCGCATTGTTATTGGGGAGAGGCTACATATACAACCACATACATCATGAATAGATGTCCTACATTAGGTATACATCATCTAACCCCTGAGGAAGCATGGAGTGGAACCTTGCATTTCACATCTTAGAATCTTTGGTTGTATATGCTATGTACATGTACCTCAAGAGTTGAGGTCAAAGTTAGATGCCAAATCTGAAAGGTGTATTTTTTTGGGATATTCTATGGAAGAAAAGGGGTATAAATGCTATAATCCCATCACCAAGAGAGATTTTTTCTTTGATGAGTTGAAGCCTTGGTATGCATGCATGAGTCCATTGCAAGTTGAAGAGATAAGTGAGACAGATAAAAAGAATGATGATAGAGTTCAAGAAAGCATGGATTTAAAAGGTCCAAGCAACTCATGCAACACAACGGCACCCTCGCCATGGAGTGGAAGGCTTAGGGAAAGAGAGACAAGCTCTAAAGAAAGCAAAGTCAAAGGCAAAGAGAAGATTTCACTTGAAGAAGGAAGCTATGTGGACGAGGGCATGTTGGAAGATGAAGAGATAGAAGAAATTCAAACTCCAAGAGTGGCAAAACAAAGAAAGAAGATGGAAACCATACCTAAAGGGAGTGAAAGGTCTTCAAGAGTAAGATACCCAGTTCAAAGGTAATATATGAAAATTACATTGCAAAGCATTATGCATACATGACTCAGGTAATAAAGCACAAAGAACCAACTAGTTATGAAGCTAAGGATTGCAAGGAATGGCAAGAGGCAATGAAGGAAGAGCTCAAAGCACTTGATGAGAACCATACGTGGAGCTTGGTACAAACTCAAGACGGCATGAAGGTGATAGGTAATAAGTGGGTTTACAAAATTAAAAGAAATTCAGATGGTTCCATTGCTAGGTACAAAGAAAGATTAGTGGCGAAAGGCTTCTCCCAAAGCTATGGGATAGATTATGATGAAAATTTCAGCTCCGTAGCCAAGATGCCAATAATTAGGATTTTGATTGCAGTGGCCACATCAAGGAAATGGAGTTTATATTAGTTGGATGTGAAGAATGCCTTCCTCAATGGAGAGATTAAAGAAGTAGTCTACATGAGCCAACCTCAAGGATTTGCTAGTATGAGGTACCCAAATCATGTTTGCAAGCTAAAGAAAGCATTATATGGACTAATGCAAGCCCCAAGGGCCTAGAATCAAAGGTTAGTGGATTATTTATCAAGTTGTGGATACAAAGAAAGTGTTGAAGATCCATCACTTTACATGAAGAAGCAAGGAGACAAAACGGTATACATATGCATCTATGCGGACAATTTGATCATCACAGGAAGTGATATTGCAGGTATTAAAGATATCAAATCAAATCTGGGAAAGGAGATCAAGATATCTGATCTTTGAACATTAAAGTACTTCTTGGGAATAGAGGTAATCTATGCATAGAATGGCATCTTCTTGATTCAAAGAAAATGCTTGTTACTTGTGCTATACAGGTTTGGTATGAGTGGTTATAAGCCACTTTCTCGGCCCATGGAGCCCAATGCAAAGTTATTTGTAGGTCAAGGAGAGGCTATACAAGATATAACACTATATAAAAGCATAGTTGGCTCATTAATTTATGCTACATTCACTAGACTTGATCTTGCATATGTAGTAGGTGTTCTCTCTCAATTTTTGCATGCACACACTCATGATCATCTTATGGCAACAAGAAAGTTGCTTAGATACATCAAGCATACCATCAACCAAGGTCTATTTTATTCATGATACTGATCTAAGTGTCAAAGTATATAGTGATGTTGATTGGGCAAGTAGCAAGGATCATCGAAGGAGCACATCCGGTTATGTTTTCATAATAGGTACAAAAGTGATCTCTTGTAGCTCTAAGAAGCAACCCACTATTGCTCTTTCATCCACAGAGACTGAGTACAGAGGTTTAGCATTGGCTACATGTAAGCTATTATGGCTTAAGAAGCTACTTAAGGACTTGGAAGTGGAAGTGGAGGAGTTATCTCTTTATGGAGACAACATTTCAAGCATCTACCTTGCTAACAATCCCATGTTTCATGCAAGGAGCAAGCACATAGAGGTTCATTACCACTTCATTAGAGAAAAGGTGATAGTGGAGCTAGATGTAAGGTATATGAACACTAAAGTGCAGGTTGCAGACATGATGACAAAGTTTGTTGAAGATACAGAGCTTGGATTCAAAGAAGCAATCAACATAAAAGACATAGGATGAAGAAACGAAGTGAAAGACTTGAGCTTGAGGGTGAGTGTTGAAAGTTTTTCAAGCTCAAGAGTGTAGGAACATGCCCCAAATTGAACCTTCCACATCATCCACAATCAAATGAGGCTAATTTCCACGAGTTGGAAGCATCAAATCATGCCCATAATGGAAAGAAGTTGATTAAAGAAGATTTAGCTAACCATTTGATGTGATCGGACCTCACTTTTGACATGTATATGCTTTTGGTTGGTTAAAGAGGTTAGTATGCGGTTTTTAAAACCTTTAATGAGATGTATTATGACTTAGAGTCGTGGAAATATGTGCCCAAGCTTCCCCCTTGCTTAAGCACACCCCCTACTAGCTGTTCTCTGCATATTTTGCAGAGATTTCACTTTTTCATACTTTTTCTCTCTAGCCTATGATCTTAACAAAACCCCCAATCTTGTAATTGTTGTTTCTCCTTCATCTGGATCCATTTGCAAGTATTTTTGTCTTATTGGAAAGCTTATAAGTTCTACTTTTAATGGTATATGTCTTAGGTTTAGCGTCTGCACATGTACAAAGAAATGTCCAGAATAGTGTCTCTCTAGTTAGCTCATACTCTGTGAATAAATCAAGTTATCTATTTTGTTGGAGCTAGTTGAGGCATCATCAAGTGTCGAAATGGAGTGATTTTACTCTCATTTGAAAGCTCTCAAAGTCTTGTTTAAGTTTGTAAAGTTTTGCATGTACTCAGAGAAACCTAGAAAATATAGAGGCTATGTCTGAAAAATTTCAGGATCCTAAGAGGGTTCATTTGCTTTTGTTATGCACATAGGAGTGTTTATCCTCCAACACCTCTTGCTCTCTCAAATTGGCCACGTGCACACACAAGCATACTAAAAATTTAAATAAAATACTACCTTCTGTACTTCAAAGCTTAAAGTCAATAAAAACAGTACTTCTTCAACTTCTCTAAGCTCGTTGCCATGCATAACGTAGATCCCACGTTTTTGCTTCTGTTGCATCTTCTCATCCATAATCCGAAATACATCATGCACCGTTGCAAAATAACATCCTTCACCATCAAGTTTTCCGATCTCTACTACCTTGTCAATTAAGGAAACATTATCATGATGATCAAGATTCATCACCCCGACAAGCATCTCTATTCTTTTCCACTCATTAGAAAGTTGTTTCATCTTTGTTAAAAAGATTATGTACAAAAATGCTTCTTTGTTTGTGTCATTGCAAAAAATTTCATAGTTAAATCTCAAGCTGTTGTACATGTCCTAAGTAGTATATGGAAGCTTCCTGTAGTTTTCCATTTATGATGCTAAATTCCTCATATATCATCTACTTTAAAAGTTTTTTTTATGAAGTCTCATCGCACACTTACTACTGAATTTAGTGTTAAAGACAAGCAATCCCAAAGTTAAGAACTTTCTCAGTCTCAAAATAACTTTTTTTCAAGTCACCTTCGCGAATTCCTTCCTCGAGTATGGTATTAGTAAGAATAGAATGTGTTTCTTTACATTCAAGTGTTTTCAGCTCAATGACTTTAGTATGTTGCATATAAAGATCATCTTTCATCTTTCCTTCAATATATCTACTTTTTGTTGTTATCAAAATTTTTCTCCCTCTGTTGTTGCCTAAAGGTAAGAGCTTAAACAAAGGGCGCAAAATCTTTATAACAACAAGAAGCAGATACATTGAAGAAAAGATGAAAGATGATCTTTATATGAAACATAATAAAGTCATCGAGCTAAAAATACTTGAACTAAAAGAAGCACAAACTCTTCTTATTAATACCATACATGAAGGAGGAATTTTCAAAGGTGTACTGAAAGCATGTAAAACTGAGAAGCAACTTACGAAAGCATACTTGTCACTTCAGAGGTAAAATTGACGTCTACTTCTCTAGTGACAGTAAATTTATATTCCAACCTTGCATTTGATAAGAATTTTTTTTTGTATTTGTTTTGACAGGAAAAATGGATCATGACAAGCAATGACACCGTCAGTTTTAGACCTTAACCTTGCCCAATTTATATCTTCAATAGTTGATTTTTGACTGCCATATTGCCCGTTTTGTCGATTTCAGAGTTAAAACAAGGTTCTAATCTTCAATAGGTCTTCCTAAATTTTTAATAGGTCTTAGTAGACCTTAACATAGTTTTTGTAATTCTCAAAAGCAAAGTAGTTCTAATGAATGCAGCACATCTTATCACTCGCACTTGAAATTTGAGTGCAATGATTTTTTCTTTATATCGATAGATCCATATCTTATTAGGGAGTTTTTTCTATTTAATAGAAAGTTCGGTCGAAGCTTAGTAGCCCTTGATTCAATTAATAAAAGAACACACTATTACAATGAATGGACATAGTGCCCACATGATCTGTGGAATCCCACAGACGAGGGGAAGAATTGGACATAATCAAGTCAAGTTACCGAGGAGATTAGAGACTTTCATCACCCTCATGGGCAGCCCATTTACCTTTGATCTTATTGTCTTCCATGAAAAAATATTTTATGATACCTAAAGGGAAGGGACATTTTACAATCGCAATTTCTTTTGCCATCTAGGGCAAGGGACTTAATAATCAACCATTATTTAGTCATAATGTCAAAGTTGGTTGCACATCTTTCTTTCCAAATCTTCCACAAAGCTTCCCCTCTTATGGATTTTCATGAAGATTAGCCAATCACTTCACCTAATAGTAGTGTTTAGTTCCAATGGATTCAACTTTTAAGCATCAATGTTTTGGCTACTGTTTGCCATACTAAGTGAATTTTGGGACAAGAAAGAAAAGGTGGTCAATTTCCACAACAACACTTACACCAATGAGGAGCTCCACAAACGTTATCCTCTTTGACATTGGTCCAAATGCCTCTATGAAGGATTTATCACATAACAAGCGTCTTTTTGCTCTCAATGAAGGAGTGCCATAAGTCCTCAAACTTAAATTTGCATCTCTTGTTAAAACAATTGAGGCATCATCTCCTATTAAAGGTGTTATGTATGTCCAAGTGTTTCTTGATATTAAACACTTTATCTAGTTTGTGGTCATTGATCCATCCAAGCCCTTCAATGTTAGGGAGATCACTACCAAGAAGAAGGCACACTCTAGAGATCTCCTAGGAGTTGATTGTGCACCTTAAAAAGGCATCAATCATCATGGTCGATTCTTCTTGATAGTTTGATATCCTCAAAACTAATCCATGTTTTGTTATCTTGATTCAAAATATGTTTCCAAGAGCAAAAACATTTATTCCAAAGAAGCTTGGCCCTATAGCACTCATGTGATGTGATCTCTTTGATTCCCCTTACGGGAAACTAGATAGAGTCATTTTGTCTTAGCCCAGATGGCCATTTCTAGTCCTCATTGACCTTGATGTATGGTTTCATTCTATCCCAACTCCACAAGGAGAAGATAAAATCCGAACCTATGGGAGTCATCAAAATCTAGAGAACATCAAGGTGAGCAAGTCTAACCCCTTCCACTTAGGTAAGCCAATAAACATTAGGGAGGCATAGTTTTTGAGAATCAATTTCACCCATGATACTTTCGATTTGCACCAAGATTTGAGCATCCATTTGGTTGGCATTTTATGAGTCATTCCCACTATGTCTAGGATGCCTAATCCACTGACATTTTTTTGGCTTGTACAAATATCCTATTTGATCTTTGGCATACCTCTTCTATTGGGGTCTCCTGTCCAAAGGAAATTTCTACGTTTTCCAATTTTATTAATTCTATATTTTTTGATCTCTAACAAGCCAAGAAGTATATAACTGATGAAAGTAAGAAGGTGTTAATCACTATTGCCTGCCCCACAAGATAGAGTTGCATGCCCTTCTAGTAAAGAAATTTTTTTTCAAGTTTAATGAAAACCTAGTTCCTTCTCTCTCTGAGAGAGACATCAAAGCCCATTGGAATTCCCAACAAACAAAAGATTATTCCACTTGGGATTTGGAGTTTCCTAGTTGAATAAAAATTATGGTGGTGCACTAGAAATGGCTTTGCAGGTTGTCTTGGAGTGGTTAATTCTAGATGTGGATGAAATGAAGAAGGTATTGAGGCATTGCCAAAATAATGCAATACTATTATTCTCATTCTGCACAAATGCATTTGTGTCATCCGTGAAGAGTCTCATAATCATATAGTCTTGGTTATTGGGAAATTAAAAACCATGAATTTTTCCAAGTTGGTTCTCATGATTTACCAAACAACTAAGACCACCAATGGCAATAGAAAAGAGGAGCCCGGGGGCAAGCTTGGCTAATAGATCTCTTCAATCAGATCACCCATGAAATTTGAACATTTAATATTAATGCAGATTGAGGCATTTCCCATAAGCATGGAAATCAGCTTGATAAATTTAGATCCACATCTAAGGTCCATCAATGATTGGAGAATGAAATTCCACTCCAAGTAATCATAGGCTTTGTCAAAATCAATCTTGATTAATAAAATATTTTGGGAATAAAGAAAACTCCGTAGCATATTCAAGGCCTTCCTACACATTTATGACATTCTCGAGGGTTAAGCAAACCTTAATGAAACCTTTCTACTCTACATTGATCCACGAACAAAGATTTCAAGTTATATGATTAGCAAGAACCTTTGTGAATATCTTATGACTAGTTTGCAGCATGGTGATTGATTGTTAGTTTTCAATCTTTTTTTATTATTATTTTAAAGGAAGCTCAACACATCCTACTCTTCCAAACTTTAATTAATAGAAATTACAGTTGTGCAAGTGAATGGGCCTAGCACCCATGGGACCTCCCATATCCCACAAAGCAAGGGCTGCTTATAGGCTACTAAATTTTACATAGAAGTTTGATAACCCTCTTATCCCCCTCATGTGGGGTGCACTTGGTTTTGATCTTGTTGCACTCTACGAAGAGCACTCTATGATGTCTTAAGGGCAGGGGCTTCTTACAATTGGAAATTCTTTTGCATAAAACAAAAAGAGTTTTCAATCAACCATTCTTTAGGAGGGCTTCCAAAGTTGGCCACATACCTCTCTTTCCAAATTTTCCATAGAGTATCCCCTCTTATAGCATTCCATAGTGCTGAGGAACATCTGATTGCTTCATCCAGTAAAGATTGCTTCTAGTTGATTTGTCCCTATAACAGCATGATTCTCTAAAGGGCTTATCAAATCGATATTGATTTGGGGCACGAATAGAAGAGGTGTCCCAAGTTTTCCATGGCACAAAGCATCATTTGCACCATGGGATGGATCCCATAAATTTTGTTAGCTTTTACATTTGTTCAGATTCCACGGTGTAGGATTTGCCAAATAGGCACATACTTTTTTATCTGGATGAGGGGGTGCCAAAGGGATTGGAACTTAAAGTCCCACCTCTAGCATAACCAATCTTGACACCACTTCCTATTGAGTGTGACATGAAAATCCACATCCTTCTTCAATCTCGGAATTTTCTCATGGCTATTGCCATTGTGCCATGTCAGACCCTCAGGGTGAGAAGAGTCCTGACCAATGAGGAGGCGATTTCTAGAGCATTCCCAAGCATTGAATATGTTGTGAAATAGGTGTTATTCTTCATAGACCACTCTTTTTGCTTGATTAATGTTCTTGAATCTAATCCATTGACAAGTTTCTTGGTTTCAGAGGTGTTTCCACAAACAGAAGCCTTTGTTCCAAAGCTTCTTAGCTTTTTGGAGGCTCCAAGACTCCACACTTCTGATGCCCTTGATTGGGAATGATATCAAATCATTATGTCTAATACCATTTGCTCATTTCTAATCTTCATTGATTCTGATAAACTATTTAACCTTGTTCCAACTCTTCCATAGAGAACAAACCAAGCTTCAACCTTTGAGAGTTATCGAAAATGGGGAGAAAAAAACAGTGAGAAGGTCGAGATGTGTCACAATAGTTCATGGATTGAACCTCCTCTTATGAGGAGAGTGCTACATGGCACTTATGGGTATCATATACCACATAAGGTAGAAGAGAAGAAGAAGAAGAAGAAAAGAGAGAGAGAGAGAGAGAGAGAGTCAATCATAGCTCTCAGAGGAATGAAGGAGCTTCAGACGATGGTTGGGAGGAAAAATGGACGTAATCTCTGTGTGTTAAGCTCGAGGGCTACACATGGGGCTTACATTTGAGCTATGGCAAAATGTATGACTTAGTATTGGTATCAGAGCAGATTTTGATGCCGTTTTCATGCGCATACAACAGATAAACAGTGTAGGTATTGAACCCATGACCTCATAGAGGTGGAGAGGGGCTATCCACATTGCCCACTACCATTGGGTGAATATAGTTACGAATTTAAGCTACAGATAGAGAAACATCGTGCAAAGTGGAAGAAGGAAGAGCTCATAATCTCCTCAGAGAAGCAAAGTAGTCAAGGGAGCCTCCACGAAATGTCTCCAGTGGTGTTGTCCCCATCTGCTTGAGGTCTCAAAGGCACATTTGTCCATGAGGAGAAAGTGGAATTCTACTATAAACAAAGAAGATGAAACATGAAAGACAAGAGATGCAAGCAAAGAGAATTTGACCTTGAAATTTTTATCATCCATGACACAATCCATCAATAGGAAACCTCATTTTTGAAGCATGATGTCTCGAAAATATCACCATGTTTCTTATAGGAGTTTTTATGTATTAAATGTTTTGAGTAGAACTCCTTTGTGGAAGATAGAAGGGGAAGGTTCGATAGACCTAAAACCATTGGAAGGAGTAGTTGGACACGTAGAAGTATTGGTCTTTGCTCGCGTCCATGAGGCTTCAGTAAGAAGAAGTTATGCCGTCAACTTCTAGGTTTGAGTATCTTTTGAATTTTTGTAAAATTTACATTTTTGAGAAGGGTAATGAAGGACTAAGGGACCAAAATCTTGGAGGGAAATCATGTGTATGGAGAGTATGAGATATGTACTCCCATCTAGGGTCAAGTATTTCCTCAAAATACAACAATGTGTAAGCTTTTTAAACCCAAAACTAGCCTATTTTCATGATTTTCACATAAATTTCAGGGGCTATTTTTTATAAGTATCCATTTTGGGGAAGGAAAATGAAGTAGGATTTTTCTTAGTTTGATAGGGAAAATCATGCATACTTATAGTCTAGTGTATTGAATTCCATATAGGATTAAGAAATCCAAAATATACATCAGTATGATGGGAGTTTGAAGCTCCACAAAACCCTCTTCCATCACTATTTGAAAAAAAAATCAGCACCTGAATTTGATAAATTCCCATTTTGGAAGAGGGAAAAAGAGGTGCATTAGCTATGGATGGATGGGAAAAAATATATATACTGAGAGTATGGTATATGGAATTCACGATGGAATCATAGGATTCATTAAAAGAATAATTTAAGGAGGAAATTTACCTTCTTAAAAACCCCCTTTCCACACTTTTTGGAAAAAATTTCAGATGTAAATTTGTGTCTGACTCCACTTTTGGGAGTAAGAAAAAATACCATCTAAGAGGCTTCCCATGGATTAGTGCATACATACATGAAGTATGGTGTGTGTATTGCCATGGAGAATCAGAACATCCAAGAAAAATCCACATTAGGAGTGGATTAGAAGCTTGCTAAGAGCTCCCATTTATGTTTTTGCATAAAAACAAAAATCTTGATTAAGGTCTCTTTCGGGGAGCAAATTAACATGCATGAAGGGAGGATTTGGTAAGGTGAAAATAGGCCCAAACATCTTCATATATTGATCTCAGAGATTATGGAGAGAATTTCAGGATTTGCTTCATGGAAGAATGCTTTTGGGCACTCCAAAAATCACATTTTCACACTTTTCCAAGCCCCTCCATCAGTCCACTAGTTTGGCATGTTTCGCTTGAAACGACCATATCTTGGGCTAGAAAACTCCAAATTGGATGTGCTATAGCTCGTTTCAAAGAGCACAATATCTACTTCCAGTTTAGCAAAAGAAATTTTGGAAATTATGTATTTTTGTAGTATAGGTTTGCAAAGTCTGAATAATTTTTACCAACTACCTTTTGGGAGCCATATCTCTCAAACTGGGAAGGCAATTGAAGTAATTTCACTTCAAGCCACTTGCACATGATGTATATATCAGTTTATGATTATTTCTAGGTCCTAGAATGGTTTTTGTAGGTCTAAAGAGGGATTATAAATGCATTTTTGGGTAAATTTGCATTATTTTGGTAATCATCTCACCATGCTTTATGATTTGGAAAGTGATCCAATGTTTTCGGACACTTCAAAGTTTATATTAGGATCTGAGGAAGAAGGTGCAGAGGTCTGAATGCTCTTCAAGAAGGATTGGATGCATGTGATTCGAATACCAAATCATTCAAGGGCGTATGCTTTATATTTTCAGGCATCTTACTTTATTTTATGGCATGTTTTGTATGTACATGCATGAATTGGAGTGCATATATCCAAGTTGATCATTGTTTCAATGCTAAAAGTATGGATCAACATGCAAGAAGTACACTTTTTTATTGTTTGTAGGAACTACATGGTTATACAACGAAGAGATTGTTTCTAGCATTTGTTTTTATGTTTTTGCAGGTTATAGAGTTCATGTATGAGTTTATGTGCATGCATGCCATGGGCCTGTCAAGCCCTATGTTGTTGGATGGCCTGTGTGCCATTGAATTTGTGGTTAATTTTTTTTGGGATTCCATTTCCTGGGAAAATGCTATCAAATTTTTTCCCACCTCATGGCGTTATATATATACACACTTGCCTTTAGGTAAGAATGTTATGGCATGGTAACATGCCTTTTTGCAAACATCAAAAAGATATAGGCATGCTTATAAGCATGTAATTGATGGACTTAATACCATCACAGTGTTATAGTTAAGGAAAATTCATTAGAAATAGGATCCCTACACTTAATCCAACTAGATAAAAGAATGCATTCTTGAATGGATATATATTAGATGAGGTATACATGGAACAACCTCAAGGGTTTATAGATTCTAGGTATCCAAATTTTGTTTGCAGGTTGAGAAGAGCACTCTATGGATTGAAGCAAGCTCCAAGAGCATGGAACTATATACTGGTGAAGTATCTTAATGATCTTGGATATCAAAGTTCAAAAGCAGATCCAAGTCTACTCATCAAAAGAATAGAGGAAGGTACAATCTACATTTGTGTTTATGTAGATGACATTATAATCACATGTACTTCAGATGAAGGAATCAAGGAGGTAAAGAAATTACTTCAGAAAGAGTTCATGATTAGTGATCTAGGAAATTTATCATACTTTCTTGGAATGGAAGTTACTTATACAGATCATGCCATATATGTATCACAAGAAAGGTATCTTCTGAACCTATTGAAGAAGTTTGGTATGGAAAATTGCAGAGAAACTTCAACTCCACTTGAAGTTAATCACAAGCTCAGTAATTATGATGGAGTAGAATATAAATATACGAGGAAGTATAAATCTCTTGTAGGTATTTTGATTTATGCTACACTAACAAGACTTGATCTTAGTTATGTAGTGGGAATTTTATCACAATTCATGCATTGTCCAAAGGACCCACATTGGATTACAGGTCAAAGAGTTCTCAGATATATCAAAGGAACTATAAAGGAAGGATTGTATTACCCTTTTACATCATATTTGAAGTTGAGAACATATAGTGACTCACTCTAGACAGGTAATCAAGATGACAGGAGATGAACACATGGATACATGATATATATTGGTGATAAGCTTATAAGTTGGTGTTCAAAGCAACAACATACGGTAGCATTGCCATCAATTGAAGCTGAGTACAAAGGACTTGTGGAAGCAGTGAAGGAGCTCATGTGGATGCAGACATTGTTCAAAACCTTGGGCATTGATCAAGGTATACCTACAATACATGGAGATTATATGAGTTCACTTTATCTTGCAGCAAATCAAGTATTTCATGCAAGAACAAAACATATAGAGATACGTTATCATTTCCTGAGTGAAAAGGTAATGGAGAAAGAAATTGAAGTGGAGTACATGTTGATATATTTAGGTAGTGATGTGTGTGAACACACTAGGACCACCGAGGCACTTTTTTCCCTCTTTAGGAGGTTTTTTTCCCCCGGCTTGTATATATGCCTATTGCCCTAATGGGCTACTTATCTTTGTACATTCTCTAGTAATACATTCAGTCTTGTGTGTTTTGCTCCAAGCTTCTTCTTCTTCCTTGTGTTGTTCGCGTGCTTCCGCAGACGTCTCACTCCAACAATTGGTATCAGAGCAGGTCGTCGCTTCAATCTAGGGCACTGTCGACACTCCTCCGTTTGTAGTCTCAGATTCGCACGAAATTTGGTGAGCATACTCAGGGTGTTTTCGAGATCAAAACAGCTTCGTTCTGTGGTGCCGAAATTGCGATCTAAGCTCATTTCGGCCTCCAAACGCACTATCGCAGCGCTTGTGAAGGCTATTTTGTCTTTTTGTGCCAAAGGTATATACCAATTTCTATTCGCCAATTTAAGCATCTCGAAGTTTGCTACAGGTTAAGCAGAACTCGTCTGGGTAGTTCCGTTCAACTTTTTGAGATAGATTCAATTTTCTGCATCAAGGTATTTTAGTCATCGGCCATGGCTGAAAGCAGTGATGTATTCCGTATGTTGGTTGTTGAGGATAAGTTGGATGGTACCAACTACCCATTATGGGCTTATATGATGCGACATGTATTGGTTGCAAAAGGACTGTGGAACATTGTGCAGGGTGTTGAAAGACGTCATGTTACACCTACAAGTACAGGTACTGCAAATACAGGTGCTGGAGCTGATGAAGATGGTGTTGAAGATGATATTCTGTAGATTCCTGTTCGAACTGCTGTTTCTGTTGCACCTACTGCAGAGCAAATTTTTTGGGATGGCAGAGATGCACAAGCACATGCATTGATAGCTTTGTCTATCAAACGTGCTATTATTCCTCACATTCGCTCTTGCAGAATAGCAAAAGATGCTTGGGATAAACTTACCACTTTGTACCAGGCTAGGAATGAGGCTCGTGTTGCTTACCTCCGAAAACAGTTGGAGAGTGAGCACATGAATGAAGGTGATTCTATGGACATTTTTCTCACAAAGATCAAAGACCTGAAGGAACAATTGATTTCTATTGATGAGGTTATACAAGATAGCTCACTTGTATAGACCGTTCTGAATGGTCTTCCTGATTCATATCAGAGTTTGACCTCTACTCTTCGGTTGATGATGAAAGGCAATCCAAATGCCTTGTCATTTGAGGAGTTAGTCTCTGTTCTGTTGCAGGAAGATCAATCCAGGCAGAAGAGGTCCATTATGCGTGTTGCAGATCAAGCTTTCCTGGCTAGTCAGAAGGCCAAAGGAAAATGGAGCTCTTCTACTAGTAAGCAAAAATCTTCAAATGCTGCACAATCGAAGAACCAGGATAAAGATGAGAAGAAATCAGAAAAGCAGAAATTGTTTTGCAAGTACTGTAAAGGAAATGATCATATCATAAAGAACTGTCCAAAACTAGCTGCAAAAGAGGCAAAGAAGAAAGAGGCTGGAATGGTTGTTGCAGAAGCCTCTACACCAAAAACAGAGTCTGCTAATCTTGTGCAAGAAGAAGAATGGGTGTTTACTACTGTTTGCAGTTTTGACCCATCTTCTCATGAGCAGTGCATGTTTGCAGTAGACTCAGATGTTTGGTACTTTGACAGTGGGGCGACCAAACATATTACCTCGCAGCGCAGTTTCTTCTCTTCACTCGAGCCTGCCCCTACAGGGAATACTGTCACATGCGCCAACAACTCCTCTTATCATGTTATGGGAGTTGGTAAGATCATTCTGACTACTGGAGATGGTAGTTATTTCACTTTGTCAGATGCTTTATTTGTGCTAGGGATCAAAAAGAACCTGTTATCAGTTTCTGCATTAGCCAAGATTGGCTAGGTTGTGAAATTTGTTGATGACAGGTGTACAGTTCATGATCTCTCAAATGGAGATGTGATTATTGCTTCTAGCATTTTATGTCATGGGCTGTATAAGCTCATAGACTATGAAAGATCAATGAATGATTCCGCATGTGCAGTTCATGATTCTCAGGCTATGTCAGATGCAAAGCTTTGGCATGCACGCTTTGTTGATCTGAATTTCTCTAGTTTGCTACGCCTGCAGAAATCAGAAATGGTGTCCTCTTTGCCCAAACTTGAGGCACCTGGAAAACATGTTTGTGAGGGCTGTATTTTGGGCAAAATGTAGCGTTCATCCTTTCCAAAAGATGGTTCAGTTCGGGCTATGCAGAAATTGCAGCTTGTACATAGTGATGTGTGTGGTCCTATGCAGACACCCTCTTTTAGAAATTACATGTACTTCAAGACTTTCATTGATGCATTTTCCAAGCTAGCATGGGTATATCCACTCAAAGCAAAGTCCGAAGTGTTCATGTGCTTCAAACAGTTTTTCGTTTTGGCTGAAAATCTGTCAGCATGTAAAATGGGCATCCTCCGTTCTGATCGAGGGGGGGAATATATGTCTTCTAATTTTAATGCATTTCTGTTTGAACGTGGGATAAAACACCAGTGTAGAGTGCCGTATACACCTCAACAGAATGGAGTTGCTGAACGAGAGAACAGGTCACTCATGGAGATGGCGAGGTGCATGGTCAAGAGTCAGGCTTAACCACATAGTTTCTAGCTTGAGGCTGTCATATGTGCAGCATATGTACTAAACAGGTGTCCCACCAATGCGCTGTAGTCTATCACTCCATATGAGGCTTGGCATGATCGTAAGCCATATGTTGCTCACCTGCGTGTTTTTGGTTGTTTGGCATATGCATTAGTGCCTAAACAACATCGTAGAAAATTGGATGATAAGGCAGTAAAATGTATTTTTGTTGGGTAAAGTTCTGAATGTACTAAGGAGACATCTATTAGCTCCAAAGACATGTATGATACTTTGATGCCTCTTTTTACAGGTGGACAGTATAGTGCTGGTCCTAATGAGGCAACTTCTCAACCTTTGTAGGTTTCATATGATGATGCAGATCATTCCATTTCTGATGCTGATTTACATGATGCACTTGTTGATGAGAGAGTTGATATTGAGCATGCAAAAACTATGCCAAAATGGCTGGTGCAGACTTTGCACGACAGCAAATTAGATGCACCTTTGTCATATCGTACTGGTTCAGGCTCTCATAGTGCCTCTTTTGCATCAGATTGCTATGCTATGGCTGTGTCTAGTCTTTGTGATGAGAATGAGCCTGTTTCTTTTGATGAAGCACAAAATTCTGAAAATTGGATGGCTGCTATGCAATCTGAATATGATGCTATAATGAAGAATGGTACATGGTCTTTATGTGACTTGCCTCCTGGCAAGAAGGCCATTGGCACTAAGTGGGTATACAAGCTGAATCGTAAACTTGATGGTACAGTTGACAGGTATAAAGCTAGGCTTGTTGCAAAGGGTTATGCGCAGGAAAGAGGCTTTGATTTTGATGAGACCTTTGCACCTACATGTCGTATGACTACTGTTCGGAGCATTTGTGCACTTGCAGCCCATCATGATTGGAATGTACATCAGTTGGACATTAAAACAGGATTTCTGAATGGTGACTTGCATGAGGAAGTGTATGTTTTTCAGCCCCGTGGCTTTGTGCAGAAAGGGCATGAAAACCAAGTGTGCAGGTTAAAGAAGGCATTATATGGTTTAAAGCAAGCACCACGTGCTTGGTATGAGAAGATACATTTGGGGCATTTGCATCACTATTTGGGCATTCAGTTTATGCAAGTTGATGGTGGAATGGCTTTGTATCAAACAAAATATATTGACACATTATTGCAGCATTTTGGCTTTGAAGACTGTAAGCCTATTGCCACTCCTGTGGAGACAGGTTTACAATTGAGTCTTCATGATGTTGGAGATGCATTTGATGCTGTTCTCTATGAGCAGGCTCTTGGATGCTTGATTTACTTATGCATTACTCGGCCAAATATTCAGTTTGCTATCTCACAAATGAGCAGGTTTATGCATTGCCTAGGAGTCATACATTGGAAGGCGGTTAAGCGCATCTTTCGCTACTTGAGTGGTACTCGACTACTTGGGTTGTTTTATCCCAAGGGGGGATCACTACCGCGAGATTTGCATGCTTTTTCTGACTCAGATTGGGCTGGTTGCTATGACACTCGTGTGTCCACCAATGGTTTTTGCTTCATGCTTGGTAGCTCATGTATATCTTGGTTGAGCAAGAAGCAGCCTATTGTGGCCACTTCCAGTTGTGAGGTTGAGTATAGGGCAGCTTTCACAGTGACTGTTGAGTGTGTGTGGCTCAGACGCCTTATGGCAGATTTGGGTGTTGGCCAGTCTTCTGCCACCACCATCTTCACTAACAGTCAGAGCGCATTGGCAGTTGCGAGGAACCCTGTGTTCCATGCTCGCACTAAGCACATTGAGGTGCATTATCACTATGTCAGGGAGAGGTTCTTTGCTGGGGAGATCAGCTTGGCGTATGTGCCCACGCAAGAGAACATTGCAGACCTTTTCACGAAGGCTCTGCCTAGGGAGAAGTTTGAAGCTTTCCGCAAAGCTTTGGGCTTACTTCCTTTTGTGGAGTGATTTCCACATAGCTTCGCACTTCCTTATACATGAGTGCCAGCTCCTTGTTCACCGCATCACTCCTAGGGGGGATTTGTTGATATATTTAGGTAGTGATGTGTGTGAACACACTAGGACCGCCGAGGCACTTTTTTCCCTCTTTAGGAGGTTTTTTTCCCCCGTCTTGTATATACGCCTATTGCCCTAATGGGCTACTTATCTTTGTACATTCTCTAGTAATACATTCAGTCTTGTGTGTTGTGCTCCAAGCTTCTTCTTCTTCCTTGTGATGTTCATGTGCTTCCGCAGACGTCTAACTCCAATAGTACATTTCTACAAAGGATCACATAGCAAATATAATTAAAAAAAGCTTGGATGGTGTGAAGACTAGTAGATTCAAAAGCATGGTAGGAGTAAAAGAAAAGAAGATGATATGATGAAATAGAGAATGTCCATTAGTGATTGAGGGGGAGCTGTTGGAGAAACAATCAGTAATTGAATATATATTTGAAGGTCAAGGCTTTAGAAGAAAACCACATGCCTATGTGAAGGGACAATTTCACACATGTATTATAATTGTAAAGTTAGTTTTTAACTTTTGTCTTAGAGTTTTCAAACATCATGAGATTAAGAAAATCTATATAAGCTAGTTTGTATCAACTGACACTATGAGAGAGAGAGAGAATGTGAGACGGAGTTCATTTTGTATGACCGAGTATAGTCGAGCTTCTCTGAGTGAGAAAGCACCTGTAAGCTTCTGAGTTTTTCATAGCTATGAGAAGAACTAGTTAAAGTTTTGTGTATCAAACTCTCTCCTCCATTTCCATGATTGCTTACTGTGTGATGAGTTCAAAAGTTGAAGTTTTCAAGCAAATGGATGCCTGGCATCAAGTTTGTGGTGATAAGTCATTGTTTTCATTCTCTGAGTTTTACCTCTTGTTAAATCTTCTTAAAAACATGCGCATTGTGGAGCAACTCGATGCTTGGCATTGAGTTTCAATGTAAAGTTGATACTTAGCATCAATTTCAAACATAAACGTCTTTTACTTTATGTCTATGTTCAAGAGACTAGTTCAGGTGTTGAAAAAGTGGCCTAAAACACACCAATTCGATGATTGACATTGAATCATTGAATTCTTGCTGCAAGTAGATGCTAGCATCAAATTTTCATAACAAGGACATGTTTTTTACTTAAACACGCAAGTTTTTGAGTTTTGGCAACTCATACAGGGTGATCTTGTGAAAGCCATAACTTTAGTTCTAGAGATCCGTTTCTTGGAAATAATAGCTTATTGGAAAGCTCTCTCTTCTACTTTCATCCATCAAAAGATCTTGAAGAAATAATATTTTTGCTAAGAGAAATAAGCAAAAGAGTGAAGGTATGTCATTTCAGTGACTAGAAGTTTCTGTACAAGCAAAGTTTTCAGTTTGAGCAGTCTTTTCTCAAAGTTTGGAGAAGCATTGAGTTAATGATGACCATAGAGGTGTTTTAGTGTCACATTAATTCATTTCTTGTGTTTCACACATCAACAATCTTCATGTTTGGCATGTGAGGGAGTATGTACATCAATTTCAAAGGACTCTTGAGCTCCATTAAATTTGTGCTGAATTTTTCAAGCAATTGTCTATAAGAGCTAATGGAATTCATAGGGATCTAGCAAAATAGAACCATCAACATCTTTACTAGGAGAAGCATTACTAGATACTATTGTTTGGCTCTAAGCTTTGACGAGTTGAAGACCGAATTCCTCTTGTAGATAAAAGTCCTGTTTAAGGATATGTTGCCTTTGTTTTTTTCTACTTGTGCTTGTTGCAAATTCATAATCTTTTGAGTTTGTGCTTAATCCAATCATTCTTGTAAATTCTATAGATTATTCTGATGATGTACAGTAGCATGAGCTTGTTGGGTAATTCCTATAGAAAGCTGAGCATTAGTTTCTTGCGATCCCTTGACCGTCTCGTGCAGTAGCTCCTTATCCTAGGTAGTCTAGTTGATCTTGAAACTAGCCTCGTGTAACACAACCTTGAGGACCATAGTTTCATGCTCTAGCCCTTACATATGCTAGAGGTGGTAGGTGTTAACCTCATGTAGATTGGTGGCCTTTTTTTGATGAGCTTCTTTTCCTTCATAACTTCTTCAAAACATCCCTTTAAATAAGCAAACTACTTGGCTTCTGGATGCAAGTTCTTTGCAAGCTGGTAAGAATGAGCTTCTCGAATAGGCAAGTCAACCTATAGCTCTTGCAAATAATGTTACCCCACTAGAGGGTTGTGTAAGAATTATTGTACCGTTTGATCTTGCGACCAATGAGAGTCTGCATGTGCATCAAATATGTGCTAAGATGGGAGAATTCATGTAGACCACATTGATGATTAACTCAAAAAGACCACACTTCTTTGTGGGGTATCGAGAGCAGAGGAAGGTGGGAATATCATTAGGTGTAGCCACATTCCATGGAAGCTTGGGGGAGGGTGTGAGCATCTAGTGGAGACTTAATGGACTATCAAGAGGTGAGTACCTTGGAGAGGAAGGATTAGAAGGCACCTATGATGAAGGAGGGGCCGAAAGGGGTTCAATGGCTACTGCAGCACATTGTGGTTGAGGAGAAGGGGGCGGAGTAGGTAGTGCTCCCATCATTTGTTGATCCGGTGTAGGGTCAAGAGTAGTCTGCAATGGACAGTTAGGGGCTACTAGGTGGAGTCCAAAAGAGAGTGGAAGGAGTCATTAGATGAGGATGATCGCAAGAAGATCTTGGGAGGGATGCACTAAGTGGCTATAGCCTAGGGACCAGAAGTCGACGGTCCAATAGTCATGTTTTTTGTAGTTTGTTCTACCTCAAAAGAGCTATAACTGGAGAGTTGGCATGGCCTTTTAGGATGTCAAAAAATTAGTCCGATACTTTCATCGTCCTTAGTAGTTAATGAGTCGAGAGGAGCAAAGATGCGAGGGATGAGGAGGAAGAACAATTCAATGGGAAATTCACTTTGGCAAAGAATAGAAAGGAGGTAGAAAGGTGGGTTTTAGTGATAATGGTTTGTTGTAACTCACATACTATTTGTTGGCATTCCCTATGAGTGCAGTTAAACAAAACAATTGCCCAATTGACTAGTTGACAGATGAAGGTGTCAATTAAAGAATAAAACTATCAAGAGATACCATAGGGTCATTGCTATAAGTTCATCGCCACCACCAAGAACTAGAGAATGGATCCCTTTGGTTCATGACAACATAAGCTTGACTTGGGTGACATTGTTGATGTGTAAGTAAAACCACTATCAAACCTCATTCATAATTCATTTCCACTCATTGGAACCATCCATACAACTGTGGAGAATCGTTTTGTAGTGATGGAATTGGGCAATACTTTCTATGAGAGGATGTGCAGGGGAAACATTCCACTAGAGGAGCAAGAATGTTCTATGGTGATGGGTGGTCAATTAATGTGTGGTTTCATATGAGAATATGATGAAGAGGGTTTCAATGGGTTTGAGGACTTTCAT
Organism: Ceratopteris richardii; assembly: GCA_020310875.1. NCBI lineage: Eukaryota > Viridiplantae > Streptophyta > Polypodiopsida > Polypodiales > Pteridaceae > Ceratopteris > Ceratopteris richardii. The sequence continues at coordinate 34,942,946 of CM035437.1, forward strand.
GACTACAACATGCACAATAGCGGGTTTGCAAAGAGCACATTATGGAGGCAAAATGCAAAAAACAGTAGGAGACATAATCCTACATCATGATATATAAACACAACAAAGGGAGGGTGGCATCATGGGGGCAAGGACAATGAGAAATGATGGATGCAATACAAGAGATGGTGCAATAATGTTCATGCAATTTCATGTAATCATGGCTAGCAGATTAATGATTTGTACATGTGGTGGAGGGCCAAAAAGGTTGTAGCTTTGGCCTATTGATCAGATTTTTAGTTGGTTCTCTAATAAGTGTCTACAGCTAGAAAGTTGTCAAACTGGGCAAGCACACACCAAAATTTGGTAAGGGCCAAAGCACCAGATTTTAAACTTCCTAGCAATCCAATCTGATTTCAAGTTATAAAAAAGCAGTAGCTATCCTTTGTTTAAAACAATGGTTTTGAGAAAGCAATCATGTGTGCGAGCCTGGAAAATTTGCGATTCCTACATCAAGATGAAACTTTTAAAGCATTGCTCATCTAATGAGCAAATTTCATCTAGGTGTGAATACAGTGAGTCTTCCGAGAGAAGCTTCTGATCTATGGCTACACACAAATTAGGAATGACAATCTCCATAGGCATAATGACCTCCAACCCATAAGCTATTTTGAAGGGGTGCAACTAGTAGCAACTTTATAGGTAGTTTGATAATTCCATAGAACCGTAGGTAATAACTACTCCCATCATTCATGAAAATCTTCAATTAATGTTTTCACCATGGTCAACAATGTTTTTATTGGTACTCTTGGCGAGTCCGTTTGCTCAAGGATAGTAGGGCGTATTGAATTTATGTGTTATATGAAATGAATGAGTAAGAGCTTGAATGAGATCATTAGCAAAGTGCATTCTGCGATCAAAAACAATCTCCAAGGGAGACTTAACCTTGGGAAGACATCTCTAGATAAACATTTGGCAACCATTAAAGTAGTGGTGGATCTAATAGCCGAGACTTCCACCCAACAAGTGGTTTAACCAGTACAAGTGAGAATGTAGCGATCATTGGTGAGAACAACAGTTGGGGTGATGGGTCCAATGAAATCCAATCCTTACTTTTGGAAAGCTTCTAGAGGGAGAAGAAGTTGAAGGGGAAAATGGTGTCAAGGTAGTGGATGAGTGGTTCTTTGACAAGGATTACAAGTTCGGATATACTGATGAGCATCCCACTACATTGTTGGCCACTAGAGTTCACTCTACAATAGCTTCTTATAGGTTAATTTGGCTAAAATGTGATTGCCAATCGGGTCCAAATGGGCAAGGGCCAAGACATAAGGGACCTCATGGATGGGGACATATCGGAGCCATGCTCCCAAATGATCGGAATAGTATAATTGACCTAGAATTATGTGAAAGTGTCGGCTATACATGGCCAGCTTTTGTCATGCAACAATGGGAAGCGAGTCTAGAGGACACATAGCAATTAAGAAAATCAATAATGTATCATGATAAGACTTGGCTAAATGCCAAGTGATGAGGGGGCCGCTAGGCTACATGCAATAGATGGTAGGTGAGGAATCATCCACACTAGTGGAAGCTTCATCAGAATCAATTCAAGAGATAAAATCAACTACTCCATGAGAAGATCCAAGCCAGTGGGTAATGTCATAGTCAAATTCTTGAAGGAGTAGAATCCATTGCACTAATTCGACCACCCAAATTTTTCTACTTTAGTAGATAGGTTAGTGTTGAATGGTCCACATGAAAAGTAAATTTATGACCTAAAAGATAGTGGAAAAAAGTCATAATATAATAAATAAGACCAATACACTTGCATTCAGTAACATATTAATTCCTTTCTATAGATATTATTCATTAGCTAGCATAATAGACCATATGGTACCATTTCTCATTCAATTGCATTAGGACACTTCCAATAGCAATGATAGAGGTAGCGGTCAAAACATGAAAGGGTAAATCCCATTGGGGTGCTCAAAGAATAAGAGATATGATCAAAATATTATGAACCAACCCTATGGGGTGCACTCGAGATTGATCAACCATGCAAACAAAAAATTTAACTGATTCAATATGATTCCACCCTAATTTCTTACACAGGATAGTAGTAGCTATGTTGACTATGGACTTGCCATCAATTAAGACCTTCAAAATTCGATGATTTTTATACCATATTATGATCAAGGCGACCACATGATCTATGGTAGTGTCTAGTATTGGGTGTATGGTGGCTATAAATGATGTCGAAATCTAGTCAACTCTTGCCTACTATTGAAATTACTTCCAGATCCTAGGTATTAAGGTTAATAATTATCCCAATGGTAAGGTGATAGGGGCTTGAGATAAAATATCCAATGCCATAGTATGGGTAGACTATTCCAATGGTTTATCCTATTGTGATGATGATTTTGGATAACTCTTGGGTGGTGCTTCAAGTGTAGGAACGTTGACTAGTTTTAGTGTGGGGAAGAGCAGGGCTTCAACTTGAGACCATTTTCTAGCCTTTGCTACCATTCACTGTTGCTCTTGGATGCCTAGTTCAAAGGCTTCTTCAATAGGGTGTAGCACTTTGTCAAATTGTGTTTGTACAATCACATCCTTTGCTTCTTCAAGTGTAATGATGACCATGTTTGTCATAGGGTTTTGTTAGTGTTTTTTCCATTTATCATACTCCTATGCCATATAATGTGCCCCATTTCACCACAAAATTGACAAAAGAACTATGGTGCTTGATTAGTGGAGTTTGTGGATCCTTGATTTCATCACAATGGATTATAATTTCTTTGTGTTATGAAATAGCAATATATTGGGTATGCTATATTACTGACATGGGTTGAAACATAGCTGAGTAAGGATGCTCCAGGTTCTTGTATAATTGCATTGACTACTAGATGATTTTGGGTTTAGCATTATATGAGAAAGTGTCCGTAGAGTGATTGTTGCTTTCACATATAGCACATTATAGTTGGTTAAGTGCACAATTAGTAGCACCATGTCCTAGATTTTTGCATGTAATGTAGACAACCTATTTCAAAACTTCCTCTGATTTACTCTTCCTAGTTCCCATTTAGTCTAAGTCTTCAGGGAAGCCTCATATTTTGTGTTCCAATTATAAGGCCATTTCTATGACTACATCCAGATCCATGCCACTGATGTATCTGACTATCATGATTTGGTGTAATTGCAGGTTTAATCCATTGATAAACCACTATCTAATGATATCTCTAGGTAACTTTGCATTTGCTATAGGTAATTGCCTGAGGTGAGTCCCGAATATTGTTGCATATTCTTACACTCTTGTTTGATTTTTGCTTATTATTTTTCAAGAGATTAAAGATTTATGTTGGGGTCTTCTTTAATCAGAATCTTTGCAGGAAGCATCATGGACTGTGTCCTATTGTTGAAAAGGATTTAAATCAAATTCCGTCAACCATCTTGATGCTTCATTCACTAGAGTTAATTGAAAGACTAGAGCCTTGTACACATTATCATATGGATTATTTGATACACTATAATTGATCTCAAAAGCATAGACATGCACATCTGGATCATCTCATGAAGACCTATCAAATTTGGTGTAGATCATTTTGGTCGGATATTGTCTTCTCTGTAATCCCTCTAAATCTGCCATAGGTCTTGGACTAAACTTCTCAACTGTGTCTAGTACTTCCTTAGAATCTGAGTTGGTGGGTGATATTTGTCCTGTAGGTTGTACTGTCTTCCTTGGAAGTTCTAAATTCAACTCTTGTATGAGTTTTGGTCCACGGATCAAAGATACATTTCTTCTACTCCAAAATTTTGGAAAGGATGTGATGATTGGTCACTCAATTGGCATCCTCCAACCTTCATTGGTATTGAATGGTTTGGTAAGAGGCTTGTCTATGATTTTGGAGATATCTACAATTGTTTCTTGTCAAAGTTCTGTATGAACACATTGGTTGGTTTGCTTCCTTTCCCTACCAATCACTGTCTTTGAGGTGACAAACTTTCAATGGACACCAAAATTTGATCAAAAGGTGTCAAAGGATTTTTTGGTATATCCCATAGACCAGAAACTAAACAATGTGCCGGTTCCAAAACTTCCTTACTTGATTCCATGAAAATCATTGCAACTTCTCACACTGGTGTTCCTTTAGGCCTACCCTACGATGCTCCTAGCACACTATTCACTTGTACAAAGGAGTCTATCACTTTTGTATTTTAGATAGGTTTCATCAAACCTTGTTACTAGCATGTACATTATGAAGACCACTCCCCAACAAGATCGCTAGTGTTAAGCTCTCTTCCCTCCAATCCATGTAGGGATAGGAGTTCAATGAAGGGTTATTAGGTGGCATAATTTAGATTATTATAATTTCCTTAATTTCTCCATCCTCACTCTATTCCCATGATTTTAGGAATTCAATGGTTATATAAAAGATTTCTATAGTCTCTAAGTTCCACACTTCTATGATTCAGATTTACATAGTACACACTCGAGCTTGCATTGTTTAGTTCTTCACCAAAACATCAATACCGAATACAATACTGAACATATTGTAACAACTCTCAATCAGTAATCAACCGAACAAGTAATTCTGTGACTTTCCATATTTTAACACAAACTTCAAATTACTTAGATTGCTTGCATATCGAATTATAACTATCTCTAATACAACTAGAACATAATAAACAAGCAAGAAATTTGCACGAGATATACTCAAACCAATGTCTGTAACACTATTAGCTAATAGTCCAGCATGTCGGGTACCTTCCTTCTGTGCGATACACTATTGGAGGGAAGGAGGTCATGATGGGGAACCAGCATAGGGTTGGATCGCACCCTAGGGTTGCAGCATTGTTGTCCAACGAGCAGCATTTGCATGTTGAGCACCTTTCCTAGGAATATTATGTCGAGCCCCGCATGTGCTTGAGGGGTAACAATGAAGCACATGGATAAGGGAGCACGATCTCATGGATGAAATTGATTGGAGGGATACGAGCGGAAGTAGGTATGGGCAAAAGGAATTTGAAAACAAAATACAACATACTACTCATTGCCACACTTGATGCAAAAGATAAACTGGAAACCTCAACAATCATATACTCATCAATAGTGTTGCAATCCATGGGCCAAATAACTGTGGGGTAGATTCCAAATACAAGCTAAATGAAAAGTAGAGGATCCTTGAAATAGATAAGGATCATGAAAAACCTCTGCTAAAATGTGGATTGGAAAAAGTATGAATTTCACTAGAATGCATGGTGAAAAATTAGTGCTTGATCTTCTCACCTACAAGGCTGAAAAGAACCTTCTCTTCTTACTTTGCCTTTCTTCCAATCGTCAAGTTTTTTTTGAAAAAAATTGGAAAAAAGAACATCAATTAGTATCATGTGAAAAAACTATGTTTTGCTTTTGATTAATTTCTACTTTTGATTTTGTTTTGAATTTATTTTTTTATCTTAATTTCTTTTTCTTTCTTACCTAATTTTAATTTTCTATTTATTAAACACTTAAATTATTTTTAATTATATATAACTTCTTTTACTTCACTTTTATTTCTAAGTTCTAATTTTCATTTATATATTTTTGTTTCTAATTAAATCCTAATTCTTTTATTCTTTTGTAATTACATTTTTAATGATGTATTTACATTATTTCCTTAATTAGTTTTATTTAATTTTAAACTATTAACTATAATTTTTCTTTACTTTTATTATAATATTAGCTATTCCTTTGCTTTCTTCCTATTTAATAATTAGTTTAACTAATTAGAACCAATACATTTAAGACAATATTTATAAAAACAAACAAGAGAAAATCGATTTCCTCTCGACTCTCTCTCTCTCTCTCTCCCCTGCATCTCTCGGCCTTAGATTTGTGTAGAGCTTGATATTTCTCTCTCTCTCTCTATTGACTAACTTTTGAGTTGTCAATGTTCTTCACAAGCTTGGCTTCATGAGTAAACAGTTGTCCCATTAGAGTATTGAAGTCAGGTACCTGCATGTCCATGTATAGATCCATTGCAGTAGTGAATGCTTCCCACTTCTCATCTGCTTTGATTCCATTGATCACTTTTCTCACAATTTTCTCCTCATGAATGATTTCTCCAATGCTTCCAAGTTGATCTGCTATGTCCTTCATTTTAGTGACATAATCAGTCACAATTTGTTTGGGCATCTTTTTGAGTGTTGTGAACTCCATCCACACTTGATTCTTCCTTGCTCTACTGCTTGAAGAAAAGAGTGCTTCAAGTGCATTCTAGGTTTCTTGTGATGTCTTACAATTCCTAATATGTGGGAGTAAGAAATCAGAAATTGAGTTGAGAAGGTATGACCTAGCCAATGCATCCTTTGAGCACCATGTTGATAACCTTTCTTATTCTTCTTGAGTGGGTTGCCCTTTGCTTCTAAGTATTGCAATGCATTGACTCATCTCTAAATATGTAACCATAAAGATTTATACCTTGTAGATATGCTTCCATTATAATAGACCAAGCATAGTAATTACCTTGATCCAATTTTTCAATTGATGATGGGAATCGATCTCCCATGTTGAGTTGATGATTGCTCTGATACCACTGTGAGGAGATGGTTGGATACACTCCAGAAATGAGTTGGTCTTTCACAAATCCTACCTTACAGCTTCCAATTTTACTTTAAATTACCTTAGTAGACACCTTTAGCTTTCCTAATATGTTGTCCTTTGGAGCATCATCTTCAAATAGTTGCATCAAAACAGACTACCTCCAAGTTTGAAGAGCTGTAAAAACGTGTTATTTATGGATCATAACCTGATCAGTGTTTCACTCAGAGCTCATTCACTGATTACAATTGACCCAAGAGCTTGTAGCCATATCTAATTGGACCCCTAAGCTTGCTATAGGAAGTTATTTCACTAATTTAGGATGAGTATATGCTAAGAAATAATCTTAAGAAGTTAGGGGTGTAATCCCGACATTTTAGAAGAACCACAAACATCAAACATAGGTAGATTGTAATGAACATACCACATAGATTTCTGAAATAAATGATGTGAAAATTGAAAGCATAGAACTAGAAGGCCTAATCTACATGTACCAGGTTGAATCACATTAAAAGAATAAGTATACCTAGAGAACTCCTCAAAACAAACTCACTGAAATCAACTCTAGCAGTAAGTAATAGTGAACATGAGATAGTTGTATAATCTGAAACAAATTTGTAATATATTGAATGTATGATACAAATGAAATGATGTTGGATTACTCATACATGTGTGAGCTAAGTGTGTCCACAATATTGAAGCTCAATGTGTCCCTGTTCTGCTCTCTCTCTCTCTCTCTCTCTCTCTCTCTCTCTCTCTCTTTCTCGCAACTAAAAGTCATGAACTTTTATAGATGAGTTCAAATTTGAATTTTGAATCTACCACCTAAAAGTGATCCTATCTTTTAGGCTCCTAATAAATTTGATTCCAACCACTTGTTTGTTGTGAATTACAACTCGTAAAGCTACAAGATTGTCTCAAGTTTTGCCTTTTACATTTATCTTGAGTTAAACTCAAGATATTTACAAGAGGTGTTCACATATGAATTATGAATATTAATGCTCAAGATATGAAGTAAACCTTTGATATTTTGGTCAAGCATCAAGGCTTGACAAATGTACCAACACATCATTCCATTTATGAAGCAGATTTACATGATGCAGTTGTTGATGAGAGAGTTGATATTGAGGAGGAAAAAACTATGCCAAAATGGTTAGCATAGACTTTGCATGACAACAAATTAGATGCACCTCTATCATATCATACTCATTCAGGCTCTCATAGTGCTTCTTTTGCATCAAATTGCTATGCTATGGCTGCCTCTAGTCTTTGTGATGAGAATGAGCCTATTTTGTTTGATGTAGCACAAAATTTTGAAAATTGGATGGCTGCTATTCAATCAGAATATGATGCTATCATGAAAAATGGTACCTGGTCTTTATGTGACCTGCCTCTTGGCAAGAAGGCAATTGGCACTAAGTGGGTATACAATTTGAAGTATAAGCCTGATGGAATAGTTGACAGGTACAAGGCAAGGCTTGTTGCAAAGGGTTATGCTCAGGAAAGAGGCATTGATATTGATGAGGCCTTTGCTCCTACATACCAAATGACTACAGTTCATAGCATCTGTGCACTTGCAACTCGTCATGGTTGGAATGTCTATCGGTTGGTGCATTTGTAAATGGTGATTTGCATGATGAAGTGTATGTTTTTCAGCCCCATGGCTTTGTGCAAAAAGAGCATGAAAACCAAGTGTGTAGGTTGAAAAATTCTTTATATGGTTTGAAGCAAGCACCACATGCTTAGTATGAAAAGATACATGCCCACCTGATTGAAAAAATGGTTTTGAGAATAGTCCAATAGAGAGTACCTATATGTTAAGTGTGTTAATCATGTGCTTCTTATCATTGTTGTGTATATTGATGACATGTTGCTCACTGGTCCTTATGAGAAGCATATTGCTGATTTTAAGGCTAATTTGCATGCCTCATTTGAGATGTCAGATTTGGGGCATTTACATCATCATTTGGGCATTATGTTCATGCAAGTTGATGGTGGAATAGCTTTGTGTCAAACCAAATACATTGACACATTATTGCAGCATTTTGGCCTTGCAGACTGCAAACCTATTACTACTCCTATGGAGACATGTTTAAAATTGAGACTTCATGATGCTGGAGATGCATTTGATGTTGTTCTCTATTAGTAGGCTTTTGGATGCTTCTTTTACTTATGCATTATGGCCATATTATTAGTTTGCAGTCTCACATATGAATAGGTTTATGCATTGCCCAGGTGTCAAGCATTGGCAGAGAGTTAAGCGCATCTTTCTTGTTAGCTATGAAAATTGTTGATTCCTATGCACTAATGCATTTCTATTCTAGCCAAAAAATGTTTGGTTGCAAATCTTTTGTAGGAAGGTCGTGGTTATCAGGAACAATATAGGACATGCATATAAGGCTTTAACTGTTATGAGCATATGCAACATGGAGGGCATTCCCTTGATGGAGTGACATTTACCTCAATCTTGAAGCAGGAGAAGCTGAAGAGGAGTAGCAGCTGGATGTTAGCAAAGCTATGCAGGATATGGAGGAGAAAAAGCAACATTAGGGACCTTGAGGTTGGATTTAATATTTTGGGGTCCATGATGCAAAAGTTTGGCATATATCTTGATGGCCGATATTATGGAAGCATGATTGACTTGCTAGCAAGGGTGGGAAATCATATTCCAGTTGAGGACATGTTGGAGAAAATATGGAAACTTGCTTATTATACTCTATGGGTTAGCATATTAAGGACCGGTCACAATATGTTGGATTGGGGAAAAGAAGGCTGGCCGATGAAGAGATCACAAAATTTACCAGAGTTGGATTGAGGAGGATAATGCTAGTTTATTGGTACAAGACTTATGGACAAGGCAACAACTTGGGATGTTGTATTGCAAATATTGATATGGATGCCATTAGATGAAGTTAATACAAAGAATCGACTATCGAGAAAGCAGAAAAAACAAGAGTCTCGTTTTTTGTTCAGGAAAACCTTTGGCAGGGGGAGTATGCCCCATTAACTTGCACGGGGAGTGTCAGAGAAGTGGGGAACATGGGGTGTCAGATCGATGTCAGGGGGGAATTATGGCCCATGAATGAAACGAGCAGAGATGTCCAGGTGGGCACCGAGAGATGAGTAGAGGGGTTATCTTATTTCTTCGGCTGTAGGTGGTTTTTGCATCGGGAGGTGAGCCTACTCACTTGATCATAATAATGGTGGCTTGATTCCAAAAGCCCTCCCTCTGTGTTCATTTTTCGATAGAGGTACGAGAAGTTTTGAAACAGAGAGATGCAAGGTTTCATGTGCCAACAAGCAGTGCAGGAGTATGGGGGGAATTTTTCTAGGATGTTTGAGGATGCGGACAGGTAGCCTGTTTTTGGTTATGGTTTGTGGGCTCTTTGTGCTATTAGGCAGAGGACGTATCCCACCTCCTTGCTGCGTGGACAAGATCCAAGCCCAGATACTCTGCGTGTAGATTCGGAGGTTGAAATAGGTCTAGCGGGTCGTAGGGGAGGGCATCCAAGCGGATTCTAAAGGAGCATAGGGATCGAGGGCAGCATGCACACCCATTCATCTATCCAACTTCTTGGGGGAGAGAGGGAGTGTTCTCATCAATAAGGGTGTGGATCTTCCAATCAGGGTGTCCTCGAGAAGAGCTCAGCTTTGGGGGAAGGTGTGCATGTCCAACCACATAGAAGTTCTTTTTGGGGATCTTGTGGTGGAGAGCAAGCAGAGAAGGGAGGACGCTCAATTTATCCTCAGAAGAGAGGGAGGTCGAAGGAGAAGAGGTTTAGCAGACAGATTAGAGGAGTTTTTCTTGGATTTTTTTCTGGCAGAAAGAGCATTACAAGGGGGAATAGTTGTGTTCAAGACTGATGAGCAGAGGGATCCCAGCACTGTGTGTTAGAGGGCCGCATGGGACTCATACACGGAACAAAGCAGAAATACTTTACGGGTGTGTTGCTGAAGTTAATGGAAAAAGTGCATTATATTCTAGAGGATCTGGGGGTGTGAAGCTAGGCCTATCAGGGCGGTGAAAGGTTCTTTGCTGAGGGAGGAGTTGGCGGATTCAGGGAAATCTTTCAAACAGAGCGGTTAAGTTTTCTGCTGAAGCCTCCACTTAATGTTTCCATGAGGCTTGGATATTTTCCAATGTTATGAGCAGGAGAGAGGCCATTGAGAACTTTATACAGGGTCTGATATGACAAAGTTGTAAAGGCTAACGAGAGGGGCATGTCCAAATAACAACAATCTTAGCAGCAGATCCGAGTGGACATGTTAGGAACTGAGATTATGAGATTAGTTCCACTTCTATAATTGTGATCAAGAATCTAAGACCGAGGGTGTTGCTGTGGTTTCAGCACATTGAGCATCACTGTCATGTCCCATGTGCTGCAAACCTTGTGTGGATGTGCACTGAAGAAGCTCTTTTGACCTGTCTACATGTGTTGGTGTTTTAGGGAAATTTCAGAGCCTGTCCAGTGGATGCTTCTATATTCACATCGAACATCACTACATGGTGTCTAGCCGCAGGGGAATATTCAAAGTCTAGAGGGCAGAAAAGGAGGAAGAGAACGCCGATCTCAACAGGCAATAACCCAAAATCTGAACTGGATCATATGGTCTTGGGAGTGAAGTCCTATGATTGTGTGCATATGAGAGTTGTTGTTGTGTTCCATCCCCTTATTTTCACCTCCAATGTAAAGCAACAAGTACCCAGCACCTGATCGTGGGACCATTAGATGAAGTGGAAGGAAATATGTCAACAATGGAAGATAATATCCTTATGCAACACAATGGATGAATTGTGTGAATCCATTGATTTTCAAATTCATGGAAGGGGTTGTGAAATAGTCTTGACACTAGAGCAACCAGCTGGATGCATGTAGAGGTGTTTCATATTTTACACTCTTAGAATGATGGTTGCTTAATGTATGAATCGGGGCTAGGATGTCAAAGTAGGATATCACTATTGCAAGATTATGGATTTTAGTGTTTGGAATGTAGACTTACCGTGAATCTAAAATGAAGTTGTCACTTCAAAAGTGAATGGACTGCAAAGGATCATATAAGCAGTTTGAATCCTACATGTTTGTGCGACCAGGCAGTTTTTCTTCTGTTTTTGTTGCTTGATGATGTGAGGTGATTCGTGATTTTGTATTCCAGGCTGTTATGAATCAATTTTCTCCTAGTACAGTGGAAATTTGCAACACATTTCTAACAAAAGTTTTTGTCTGAAGAAGGGTTCTTCTAGTGAATGGAGAGAAGGTTCACTTATTGACTGACCCAGAAATCCCATAACTATTAATCATTCTGTTGGTCTTGTCATGAGAAAGGAAAATGCATTCCCCTTGAATTGTACTTATGTAAAGGACTCAAAAAAAAAAGGATTCATATATAGTATAGTGTGGGCCTTGGAATACATTTTCCTTGGTAAAAGAAGGAAATTGGATGGTCGGCACTAATATGATGGAGGACTGACTAGCTCCTACACATTTGAATAGTTTCTGGGAAAACAGGTTTATAGAACTCGTATGAACAGCAGTTCACGTTGTAAGAAATGGAAAATCTTCTAAAGGATGCATAAGAGTCGAAGAAGGATGCAGTCCTTGTAATCAGGGAAGGAGTGCATGGATGAGAGAGAGTGTGTAAGGGGGAAAGAGAGAGAAGGAGAGAAAAAGAAAAAGAGTTTGAGAAAGGGTACGAGTACGGAAAGTCAGTGAGGGTCTCAGGGAAAGAAGTATGTAAGGGAGAAAAAGAGAGTGTATGAGAGAGGGTGTGTAATTGTATATGTGTGTGAGAGAGAAAGAAAGAGAAAGAAAGAAAGTGGGAAAGGGAATGAGAAAGTGGGAAAGTGAGTGAAAGAGGGTGAGAGTGTGGAAGAGAAAGAGAAAGTTAAGGGAAAGAGTGAGAGGTGGGGGAAGGTTGAGAAGGAAAGAGAGAGTGAGAGTGTGTGGGGGTGAGAGAGAAAGAAATAAAAGGTGAATAAGAAAGAGAGAAAGAGAAAGAGAGTGAAAGAGTTTGTATGCATGTGTGTAAGAGAAAAAGGAAAGAAAGAGACAGAGAAGGAGAGACCAAACAGAGCCAGAAGGATGAATAAGGAGAGATTGAGGTCGTGAAGCTCAACCACCTAAGTTGGATTTTTGTTAGCATAGGTCTTCAGATTCCTATGCCTCTTCCTCTCCCACAATCATATTGAAGTGCAATTGTGAACTTGGAGCAACATAACTTGACAAATTCCAGGGAGTTTGGGTAAGATATAGACATTTATCCGCATCTTTCCCTTGGGCTTAGGATTCAACATTTTGGCGATCCTACTGGGGATCCCAAAAGAGGGCATATTCGTGAGCAATTGTGGACTCAAAGCAAAAGAAAGTGGCCTAGTACAAGTTAGTTGAACAAACCATAGGTGTGTGTGAGACACTCTCCCTTGAACTGAGAGGCTAAACATTTTGGTGCGTTTGTCGGGAATAGCTTGGCACGTCTCTATAAGAGAGTGCCATAGGTTCGCCTAGCACCACATGTTGGCCGAGCTTGCGGACCCAAAGATCTAGTACATGAGCGAGGGGAGCTCATCCTCAGGAGCAACACAAACGCAAAGAGAGGAACGCGCTCAGAGAAGAGCCCTTGAAAGAGAAAGGGAGAGGTGGTAGTTGCAAGGTGAGTCTACCTTGACTAGCTCGAACAAATCTACTAAAAACATGTACTCTCGTAGGAGAGTCGCGAATCAAGTGCAAAAGTTTGAAGGAGGGATCCTGAGGCCGCGTGCACTAAATTTCTGGGATCGAAGTGATATTGACATCACACCTTTGTTCGAAATGGCTAAGCGGATTTTAGTTCATTTGGGGGACTTTACCAAGTTCTCAGGTGCTTGGGACGAGGATCCTGATAGTTTTATCTAGCTGTTTGAGGTTACTTGTGAGGCCAATGAGGTAGTTGACCAGGGTCAAAGGTTGAGGATTTTTCCGGCTATTCTTCGTGATGAGGCAGCCAATTGGTATGGGAATTTGACACCACAAGAGCGTGGAACTTATCAGATGCTCAAGGAAGCCTTCTTGGCAAAGTTTCCACGACAAGGCTTCAAAGATAGATTGGCCCAACATATGGATTACTTGTGATAGGGATTCAATGAGAGCATCAATAACTACATTCAGAGAATGGAAACCTTGGTAAGAAAGATGGGCACGAATGTCCCGAACGATGAGACATTGAAGAGAAGATTCATTGCGGGATTGAGAGATCCTACGATGCAGCAGCATATCAGCCTGACAAGACCGGCAACCTTAATAGATGCTAAGGAACAAGCAAGACTTTGGGAGGAAGTATAATTATGCCAACAGAGGAAGATGGAGCTCTTATACAAGCCAATGGGAGGCCCAGGAAACATACCAATGAAAGATCCTGGTCAAGGAAGTCCCGCATTAACTACCCCAGCTTTTGTAGCTGCCACTAGCACGCCAAGCGAGATAAAGCCTGCGCTAACTGAAGAACGAATATTGGAGTTGGTCACACAAGCTATAAAAGCTGTCACAATGACCCAGGAAACATACACAGTAAAACCAGAGGTAACTACAAACCCCAATCAAGTGTTTTGATCAAATACATGGTGTGGAAAGTGCCATGGTTACGGCCATTTGGCTTCAGAATGCCCCACAGTCTCGAGAGTATTCACAGATAGATCACCACCTAGAATGCGTTGCACTTTTTGTGGAAGGAAAAATCACACAGAGGACCGATGTTACAACACAAGGGCCTATGAAGAGCGGACCATGAAATCGGGAGATACTAGAGAACGGTCCTACATGGGATTGCCCGCTCAAATTGTCCCGCCTACATCTCGTTGGGAAAATAGACAAACTTATGGATATGGTGCTCAGGGTCAGGGAGGAGACTATCTGAGAGGAGTCGCACATGATCAAAGAAGAGACGGTCCAATCCAGTGCTGGAGGTGCCATGGCTTTGGCCATACTCAATCTAGATGTCCAAACGAAAAGAAACCAATTGATTATACCCCACTATGTAGGTACTATAGTGGAGAGGGCCATTTTGATGAAGATTGTCCAAAACGAAGAGCTTCCACTGGCAAGGATAAGGGACTAGTAGGGTCCTCGAATTATGTTGATACTCAGATGCATTCCACAACAAGAGCTCAAGAGCACATTCCTACGATCGGAGTAGTGTTCAAGACATCGAATCCTCAAGAAGGATCTAGCTTGTCAATGCACTTTGTGGATGCTTACTAGACCAAGAAACCGCATAAAGAGTCCACTGTGGCAGTAGTCACAAGGACCCAAGAGTATTCAAAGAAACATCGAGAAGGCGAAAGTGAAGAAGCAAGATCAGAGAAGATAGCTGAACATGAAGAGGTAGAAAACCAAGTTGGAGGATTTGATGAGCAGCAAGAGTTTGAGGATGGGGAAGAGATCGAAATCCTTCCACCAGTGACCAAGGAGTTTGTGCTAGGCATAGCACCATTCCCTAAAAGATTAAGGGCTCCGAAGTGTAGGAAGGAAAGATAAATTTTAGAGGAAGTGGACATCGTAAAGCTGCTCGCTGACACGGAAGTCACGCTAGACATTGGCACATTGTTGAAGTGTTCACCTGCATATAGGAAACAATTCTACCACGAATATATCAAGAAGCCGAGGGAAGCCCGAGAGAAAAAGAGACAAGATAAAGATGTCCAAGGGATCATTCAAAGTATTACGACACAAATTGATTCGAATGCTCTAGCTGTGACAGTCGAGATTAAAGGGTATGCAGTCCTTGGTGCTCAGCTAGATAGTGGAGCCGCAGTCAACCTTATGATTGAATACATAATGAAAGCTTTGGGCCTCAACCACATGGAAGAAACACCGATGTCCTTGAGAATGGCAGATCAAACACAAGTGAAGCCTGCAGGCCTTTTGAAGAATGTAAGCACAGTTGTGGGCGGTCTAGAGTTTAAGGTTGATTATCTGATAGTAAGACCAAGGACCTCAGAGGCTACCTTCTCGATCTTACTTGGACGGCCATGGCTGGTGCAAGCCGAATGTGTGCACGATTGGCGCACATGATTTATCACAATTGGACCGAAGGGCAATCGAATACAACTTCAAGTGTCTCCAAACTTGACCGGCAAGAAATCGACAACAGCTAAGGAAAGGGAGCAAAAAGCAAAGGAAAAGGTTAGACAAGAAATGGTGCGGGTAAGATTTTCCTTGCGCACGGAGACTTCCAAGGACCTTTCACAGGATGGATTCAATCTGCAATTGTCCAACCTCCAACACGCGAAGGTGGGCGAGTACAAAGATCCACTATGTTACAAGGATGACTTAGACCAGGAGTTGCTAGGATGGTTGACACATACCAGTGAATTTGAATGCTACATGTTAAGTATAGACGCAAAGGAAAGCAAAGCTACCCAATCCCTGGAGAAGGGAACTTCAAAAGAAGAGTTGAAACTAGAATTAACTCCGACAATGGAAGTAGAACAGTTTAGAGAAAGGGTTAGAGTGCTAGAAGCAGAGCTTCTAAGGAGAAGTCGAGAATCAAAAAAAGAAACGAAGAGTAAGACTAAAGTGTCGGAAGCCATTGCAAAAGTTGAACTAAAGAAATTGGGTACAATCAAAATAGAACAAAACAATGATTTAGTGGCCAACCATGCACGCATGATCAGAGAGCACATTCCAATCACAGCGTCATCAAGGAATAAGGAATATTCGCGAGAAGCTCAGGTGGAAAAATGGGAAGTTTTTCTAGAAAAGTTCTTGAGCGTGGGGTGAGAGCTACCAGATGGAGTACGAGATTGCATTAAATTGGCACTCAAAAATTTCAGCAAGGCCTTTGCATGGTCATACAGTGATCTGAGAGGAATTGATCCCCGAATCTCCCAACATTATATAGATTTGGAAGAAGGCACCCGACCAATATGTCAACGACTTAGGCGGACAAATCCAGTCTACTCGGAATTGATCAAGCTCGAATTGACTAAGTTATTGGAAGCAGGATTCATATATCCCATCGCATCCAGCGAATGGGTATCACCAATTGTAGTGGTTCTGAAAAAAAAAAGAAAATCCGTATTTGCATAGATTATCAAAAGTTGAACGAGTGCACAAAAAAGGATCACTTCCCTTTGCCGTTTACTGATCAAATCTTGGACAGAGTGGCTGGCCATGAATTGTACTCATTTTTGGATGGTTTCAGTGGGTACAACCAGATCCAAATCCATGAAGAGGATCAATCAAAAACTACTTTCACCACGGAATGGGGCACATACACATATCGTGTGATGCCATTTGGATTATGCAATGCACCGGCCACATTCCAGAGGGCAATGATAGCTGCATATCAAGACTATTTGCAGGATTGGATGGAGATATTCCTCCATGACTTTGCGATCAGAGGCAACGATGAAAACATGATGGAGAGGATTGAAGCTATTTTAAGAAGAGGCATTGAAACAGGCATCGCATTAAATCCTGAAAAGTGTACATTTGGAGTACGAAGAGGATTGCTCTTGGGACATGTTATTTCCGAAAAAGGGATCGCAGTTCACGAGGATAAAGTAGAAAAATTGGACAACTCCCACCTCCTCAAAACTTGCGGCAACTCAGAGGATTTTTGGGGCATGCTAATTATTATCGAGGATTTATATTAAATTTTGCATCAATAGCAGCACCACTGACGAATCTTTTGAGGAAAGACCAACAATATCAATGGAGTGGAGAGTGTCAAGTTGCATTCGACTTGATCAAAGAGAGATTGATAAATGCACCGATTTTGGTAGCACCCGACTGGACGAAAGAATTTCATGTGCACACAGATGCTTCTCATACTGCGGTTGGAGCAGTGCTATGTCAAGCCGATGAAAGGAAATTGGACCACCCTATTTATTACGCAAGTTGAAACTTGAATAGCATGGAAAGAAACTACACAACTACAGAAAAGGAATGCCTCTCGATGATCTTTGCGGTAAACAAGTATCGGCATTACCTGATGGGAAAGCATTTCACGTTTTATGTGGATCACGAAGCCCTTAAGTATATCATCAATAAACCCGAGCTATCAGGGCGATTGATGAGGTGGATGCTACTCCTCCAAGAATTTTAGTTCACAGTGGTGACCAAACTAGGCAAAGCGCATATATTGGCTGACCATTTATCTCGAATTATTAATGAGGAGCCAATCTCTGGTGTGTGTGACGATGCTCTTGATGGACATCTATTTCAGGTTGATGCTAAGGTGCCTTGGTATGCTGACTTGGTGAATTTCTTGTGCACCACTAAATACCCGCCGAGAGCAAGCAAGAGAGAGAAGCAAAAACTATTAGCACTCGCAAAACACCATAGCATCATTGGTGGGAAGCTCTATCGATATTTTGTCCATGAGAGAATTTATCGGAGGTGTCTCGAGGAAGAAGAAGCAACCCTAGTGCTGAGAGCATTGCATGATGAACCCTGCGGTGGGCATTTTGCTGGTGAGCTGACGGCAAGAAAGATCTTATTGGCTGGGTATTGGTGGCCAACGCTGTTCAAAGACTCTCATACATACTGCAAGAAATGCGACAGATGCCAAAGAATGGGCAAATCAACATTAGCGCATGCAGCTCCTCTTACGCCGGTGCTGGCTCTTAAGCCTTTTGAAAAGTGGGGAATTGATTTTGTGGGGCCTATAGATCCTCCCTCAAGATGTAGATCCAATAGGTATATCTTGGTCTGCACTGACTATGTTACCAAGTGGGTAGAAGCCAAAGCTCTGAAGACTAACCGAGCTGTTGATGTAGCTAAATTTTTGTACGAACAAATTATCACCCAATTCGGATGCCTGTTGGAGATAGTAAGTGATAGAGGGACACATTTTATCAACGAATTGATCGAGGAATTAATGGAATTATATAAAATCAAACATAGGAAAAACACTCCATATTACCCGAGGGCGAATGGACAAGTGGAGGTTACCAACAAGGTTCTTGAACAGATTCTAACAAAGACAGTAGATGTGCATAGGCGAGACTGGGATGAGAGGCTTTTGGAAGCTTTGTGGGTGTATCGAACATCCTACCGAGTGACGACTAAGAGCACTTCATTCTCCCTAGTATATGGCGAGGAAGCCATCTTTTCCATCAAAAAAGAAGTGTCGACATTAAGAGTGGCCATCGAGGCTAGGCTGGGAGAGGAAGAGTCGTTGAAGGAGAGGTACATATAACTGGTCAAGCTAGAAGAAAAGAGACTCATTGCACAACACAGTCTGCAAGCTATTGAGAAAAGACGTAAGGAGAGGCACGACAAGAATCTCAAGACCTATGTGATTCAAGAAGGGGATTTGGTGCTAGTCTATGATAGCAAATATTATAAATTCCCGAGGAAGTTATAGACAAGATGGGCAGGACCGTTTAAGGTGGTGGAACTCAACTCCAATGGTTCCATGCAAATTCAAGATTTAGGAGAAGAATGTGCTTCCGTGAAGGTTAACGCGCTTCGAGTTAAACCATATTTCAAGTAACATTGGGATGGTAGAAGCCAAACGAGATCCAAGCGGAGGGACGTAGTAGAATCCTTGTACATAGATGTATAGTTATATATATATATATATATATATATATATATATATATATATATATATATATATATATATATATATATATATATATATATATATATGCGCATATGTAAGCTATGATTTTTGTGTCATAAATATTATCCCTTGCTAGCTCAAGAATTTTGAACTTCTAATTATTTTCTATGTTGCGCAGAGACTGTTAGGAGCTAAGTAACAAAATGGCAGATCAAATAACTCAACTCTATTTGTACGAGCTAAGGATATATTTCTCAGACCAAACATTCGCCCGCATGGACATAGAGGTCGACAACTTTGAGACGTAATATGATGTGGAGGAAGCGCACTGGCTAGTATGCTTCATAAACCAGGGTTTGGATGTTATATTTTATCTTGAGTGTTTTGAGGAATACCTGACCCGACATGTAGGATGGGCGGGGGATTGATATTACTATTTCGACCCTTCGAGGGAAATGCCTAACGAAGAAAACGATATCACGTGGGCTTGGGCAGATGTGTTAACGATAGGAAGTGATGATGGAGCTCCTGAAGTTGAGCCTGACTCGCTGTCGGCGCGAAAGCGACGGTCGGTGGATCAGGGCGACCGCCAAAAAATACGGCGCACGCCGGGTGCTTGGCGCAATCTCAGGAGATTCTTGGAAATTGTGACACAGCAATGGAGTAAAACATATGTGACATACCACATCACAGAAAAATCTTCTGTGTACTCTTCACTTCTGAATTCTCAAATTCGATTCATAGAAGGATGCAAATATTCAATACTTTCAATTGATTCTTCTAGCCTCAAGAGTTTTTACTAACTATCCAAAGAGCCTTAGAGAAACATACACTTTCAAAAACAATTGATTAGAATTTTAGCGCAAATGAACATCGTAGAGAGGTTCATAATAACATCAATGAATATGTCTCCTCCTTTGAAAGCTACGCTTAGAAATTTAATGAGACCATAGAAGTGCTTGTTAAACAATATGTGGCGTGGCCATTTTGGTGTGCTTTCTATATATAACGCACGAACAATGCAAGTTTCTATAAGACCATAGTATCATTTTGAACAGTCATAACACGATGAGTGATCTTTAACATAGCATGTAAAGTATAAACGGTTAATCATGAAGCTCATAACAGATCATATGGATAAGATATCATCATATACATCGGCAGCTTATGCATGAATGGATTTATCTCACAACTGTCATTTCAGTATGATAAAATATGAAAATAAAGTGTGCAACTGGCTTGATGTTGTAACATCGTAAGGATTCAAACATACAGATAGAACGAGCATCATAGAACTATATATGGCCAAAACAGACAAAACAGTAGTATGTCAGATTATTGACGATATCACACGGAGACTTTGTCAAATCTTAATTGAAGGACTTTGGTGCTTTTTACGTAATAATATGAACTCAAACCATCCTTCACGACACAGATCAATCGAGCACAGATATAAGATTGGTCGACGAAGGTTCAAAACTATAATGCAGCGCTGTGTGGGTCGATGACTTTGTAAACTGTCGGACCATTATGGCAACTTCCTCACATAGATGCCCATACTAGTGTATGATTAGCTAATGTCTCTGATAATGAAAACAGACATCCAGAACTTCAGCAAATAAAATCAAAACGGTGTCGGTTATAGTGTCGTCAACAGTCATGCCGATGTAAATCTTTAGCGGAACGCACATAAAAAATAAATCGTCGTGTTCAGCAATCATCAGAAATGCTTTAGAACTGTGAAGGTAGAGGCAAACGTTGTTCAAAATTGACCGCGATTGCCTCTATAAACATTACAAACAGTGGATAGCGCTCAAGTTCAATAATTAGCGCAATATCAAATCAATTAAAATATTTAAAACAAAAGAGTAAATGTATTGTATTATCGGGGGGTGGCCCCAAGCGATGTCATGGTTTCAAGCTGTAGAGCGACGATGCCTTACGAAAGAAACTTCTCAGAACATCAACAGTAGCATATAAATCAATCTCCTCCATGACTGTTATCATCGTCCGAAACTCCTCCAAATGTTGAAGTCCTACTGTCGTCGTTGTCGGATACACTTTCTAGCAGAAACTTCTTGCGTGCAGTCAATTGCCTGAAGAAGAACGTCGACCTCGCCTTTTTTCCCCCCTCTTTGTGAAACAGAACTCTATATTTACAGTCAAAAGTGAACGCGAACAGTTTGATCCCCTCTTTTCTCTTGAACAATGGAACCCCCCTTTTTTTGGATGATGGCTGCGCCTTTCCTTTCGTTATGGCTGCATTCTTCCCTAATTATCTTTGCTTTTTCCTCAAAGCCATATCTTTTGTGCTTTATAAATCTATGATTAGAGTTTATAACATTGACCGCTCTTTCCATGGGTGCTTGATTCAACGGAGGGAGACTTTTCGTTAAAGCCATACGCAATAGCTGCAGCAGAGCCTCATGTATGATGCACATAACATTCAATCCAGAGATAACTCTCGCGGTCTTAGTAGCTTGTCGTTGAGAATCCTTAAAGTACACAGGTACCATAATGACATCACGAAGTCGTGAGCCTTCGAAGAGCTCTTCCATGCCTTAATGGAACAAGATCCACATCTCCTAAGAATTGAAGTGCTTATTTTTCTGTGAAAATGTACTTCCTTGGAATGAAATAGAGAATGGTATCGATGACCCTTCCTCTAGCAACTTGACAGATTTCTTTGATATGCGCAAATCATATCGTGAACTTTTGTGCCGAAAAATATTCGGATTTGAAGCAGGTAGAAGCGAGAGTAGAGATGAGAATCTCTACGACACTCACCCCCACCAAACCTGTGCATCCTCCGGATGCGCCAAATAACCTGAGAATAAACCTGTTTTCTGCTTCATCATAAAATCAATTCCATAACAGAATATGTGCATGGGTTTTAAAGTCAAAGTGCCTTATGCACGGCTGCATAATTAGCCCTATTTATATGCACACTGTGAATATGCATGTATAAAATTAATGGTGCAATCAATAAAGAAAATGGCTTCTGATGGTGAGGCTTGTACACTCACTCACATACATAGCAATTTGGCATTACATAAATCCTTACAATCACTCTTATGTGCAAGGGTTTACTCGATTTGTGCCTTAATGCATGGTCATGTAGTGTGACCCTACTATGCATACTTTCAGTGCATTTTCAAAACTTTATGGTGCAGAAAGGGTAAGAGCTTTTGATGAAGAGGTTTTCTATCTCCAATACTTAGAATTTGCTTGCAAATTTCATAATACCTGTTACAATTAATATCGGTGCAAATGAACGTGCACCTAAGGGCAAAACTCAATATGTGTTCATACATAATTTAATGCATACTTGAAATGCAAGCTTAAATAAAATGGTGCAAAACTGGAAGTAAAAGGTTTTCATATTCTACTCTTGAAGAAAATCTTTGTTGTCAACAAACTCCCATTCTTCATCTTGAACCTGAAAATATCTTGAAAAACAAACTCGTGAAAAACATAAGTATTAGCATATTTAAACCAAATTTTTCAATTCAAAACTTTTAGATGATTCATCTATAAAACCCCGAAGTAATATTAAGTCATATTTTGGAGCTTCCATCAATTCGTCCTTTCTTGCTTGATCTGCATTAAATCACTCAAAACATTGATTAGAAAAGCCATATTTGATTCATTAATGAAATTCATAATTTTTCTCTTAAAAGAAAGTAAACAAATCCATATAAATACCTTTTTGATAAGGAAGTAGGTTATAACTCCCATATAAATACCTTTTTGTTGAGGAAGTAGGTTGAAACTCCCATGCTTGTATCTTTTGATGAGGGAGAGATACAACTCCCGTATAAATACCTTTTTGTTGAGGAAGTAGGTTGAAACTCCCATGCTTGTATCTTTTGATGAGGGAGAGATACAACTCCCGGCTCGTATCTTTTGATGAGGGAGAGATACAACTCCCGACTCATGTGTGTTTTTTTAATTTTTAGGGAGAACACTTACTAAACTCCCGGGTTTATAAGGTATTGGTGACCTTTGCATATTTTGTTCAATTTGTTTAATAATTTTATCAATCATCTTCTTTTGTTCTTTGTTTATACTCTTCTCTTTATCAAGTTCTTTAGGTTTACTTTGACTAGTTTCTTGATTCTTAATCTCGTACCCCAATTTACTTTTCCATTTATTCACTTTATCTTGATCGAATAATGTATCATTCTCTAAAAGCTGTAGATCACATGTGATATAATAGTTATCATCTTTCTTCGTCATTAATATTACTTGCTCATCTTTTTGCTCATTCGTATCTATGTTTTTATGTTCATTTCGCTCAAGTTTTTGGGTTTCCCAAGATTTTGATTCATCAACTGTTTTCTCTTGATTATTCATTGATTTCTTAATTTCTTGATTACCAATGTTATCATCTATATGTTTCTTTGGTCGCCATTGATATGTTTGTGTCATTCTTAGTTTTCTTGGTTTTGATTTTGTTTGTTCAAAAAGTTTTTTCATTCCCCCTCGTCCTAAGTTTAAGCGTAAAGGGGCATGAGTATGGACATCACATATTTTCTTCCCAAGTTGACAAACTATTTGATGTTTGCATGCATGTTCAAAGGCTATACAATTATCATAGGTATGACCGATTTGGTCACACCAAAAACATCGAATAATGCGTTTTCGCTTCTTATTTGATTTTTTTGGTATTATCCTAGGAATAGGTTTCCTAAGATCACATGAAGGTGTTTGATCAGGCATATATGTAGACAAATTATGGACTCTTACTTCATGTTCTTGATTAAGTTTCAATCCTTGCATTTGTTTAGATAATATTTCATACTTCTGGTTCATTTCTTGAATCTCAGCATTCATTTCCTCTTTCCAAATTCTAAGACTATTTGATAATACTGGTAGACTCTCTACCATAGCATTGATCGTATCATTTACAGTCAAAATCACTCTAAATTTCTTTTGTAGAGTTTCATTGGCCTTGTTTTCCCTTTCTATGAATTTATCTTCCCATTTTCTCAAATGTTGATCTATCAATGCGTTCACATATGCTTCATCAATAACAATACTCGTTGAATTATGCTCTTGTAAATTAATTTCAACAGATTCTTTACATTGATTTATAGTTTTCATGTTTGTACGCTGCTTTTGTTTACCCATGACTCATGCGTGAATATCAAAGAAGCACGAAAAACAAGCTATGAGTTTATACATACATCAAACATACATTACTTGGCATTAATTTGAGAAGAAAATTCAGAAACATGTACCTGAGCTGCAAGGCCATTTGTTCACGTCGGGTTCACCAAAGATGTCGGGAAGTTGCGGACATACGGCTGGTGGATCAGGCAGCCAGTAAATCCCTCGGCACACGCAGGGTGTACGAGACAATCGTAGGTACAAGGGGATATATGTTTGTGAGTCTAAGATAAAAGAAATTCTAAGAATTAAACGTGCGAAAGATGCGAAAAAACAAGTGATTGACAACAGAATTTCTACATTACTCGTAAAATCTAGGAAATATAAAGTCGATAATTGAAACACTTTAAATGTTTTAAGCCCCGTAAGGCTGTGCTGCTCTATATAGTTCCATGGCTTCGATTTGATACGGTGATACTAAGGTTTCCTTGGTAATTTGATTTTTAATTAGCTCCTGTTCTTCAGTTGTATTTTGATCTATGCTTGATTTCCGCACTAAAGCTGGTGGAAATAAGTCATCATTAAATTCTGGTTCAGGTAAAACGATGGTAAATAATGGTAATAAGCGCGAAACAAGACGATCGTATTCAATCGGCCTTAACGTCTCGTGAAACGATCGTATTCAATCGGCCTTAACGTCTCGTGAACTATTTTATCTTTGAGTAATTCAGGTTCACTATGTTCGTTGGTAGATGAAGGTTCAAGTGGGGATGGTAATAAAGTGCTTAAAATTAAATGTTCTAATTCATGTTTCCTAACAGATTCATTTTTAGCATTACTAGTTGTTCCTTTTTCTATCGACATACGAATGATCAATTCCAAATCTTTTCTGAGATAAACAAGAAAAATTTCAATTAACAAGAATGCAAATACAAATTTGAGTTCGATTGAATCCTAATGACAATACTGGATGATATAATTGCTTTAAACGATGGCTAATAATATGAGAGTCCTATACAAGGCTTAATCAAGAAAATTTCTAAGGATTTTATATCCGATTGTTGGGTGATTTGTTGAAAAGTCACGATGCTCTTTGATACTTTTGCTTTCAATCTTCAATGTTTGTTTCTGCAAAAACATTAGGTGGTAAGTAACATTACAAGAAAATCATTAAGAAACATTATCATGCACATGCATATGTTCATGCATACATTAAGACCTTCACATACTCATCATAATCACATACTTATTCTTATCACATATTTATATATATACCTACTAATAAGTTATCATGCATAATAATGCATCCATTCTCACATTTCCTGATGCATTTAATATTAACATGCCTTCACATTCTTAACTATGCTAATATATATCCCTATAAACTCTTTTAAGCATATTAGTATTCATGTTCGTGCATACTAATGCATTTACATATTCTCACGTATTTATACATATGCTTTTTCATTTATATGAATACATATCCTACTCATGCTTTTCATTATGTGCACATACATATGTATACTTATGCACATATATCTATGTATGCGGGGTTGAATGACGGTGTCATCACTTATTAGTAACAATAACTTATTGAGAGTCCTGTTCACAATAAATACAGACGAATAAACCAACAAATTTCTTGTATTCACAGGCGATGATGCTTCGGTGACCTTCTAAAAGATAGCGCCTTGTCTAAGTCATGAATCAGAGCTATCTCTTTCTCTCTCTATGAACATGTCCAATATCTTTTGCAGCGCTTGGCTGAACACACAACTCATTCATCCCAATAACCAAAGACTCCGAATTTGTCTAAGAACGCAAACGTGGCGCATCTCCGCGTACTTTGCTCTGTATCATTCTTATACTCTCACTGCTGCACTCCAGAATAGCCGTTAGAAGACTCCCTAACTTTCTCTCTCTAATAATGCTTACAGCATCGGACAATCTCTGCCAATAAGAGCAGTCGGGGAGGACTTGTGAAGAGAATCAAAACAAAACCACTATTTTATGAGTAGTCAAGTCTCTCTCTCACCACATTAGGTGTGCAGTCAATTGACATAATCTCTCTTCCGTCCATACTTTCTCTCTACCTGTGCGCACAGAAGAAGCACAAATAGGACATATGATGACCCTGGAATCTTTCAGTCCTTCCTTAGTACAGTTGTGTGCAGAGTAAGACCGATGCTCCAAACAGAATGTCTGCTTGCACGAATCGCAATTGAAAGGTAGGAAATCCAGCAGATGGCAATCAGGCTGGCTGCAATGAGCACCAAGTTCAGGAAAAGCTTCTGTGCCACCCATAGATGTAAAACGGAAATCGCAGCTATAAAAGCTCAATCAGATGATTGGTTACGATGAGTGTAGTCGTCGTTAGTCTCTGATTACTTGGAAATCAGAAAAGATCGGGCGACTGTATGTATATATGAAAACGAGAGAAAAACGTGTTCTTCAGAATTTCTGTGCAGCCCAAACAGGCGGTAGAAGCGTGGTCGAGGTCCCTCCTGCTTTTGCCTTCATGCTCTTATTCCAACCATCACCTTACGAAGTGAGAGCTCTGGAAATACCTCTGACCTTTTCTATGTAACTCTATGTGCATTCCAAAAGTACAACGGGATTGGCCTTTTCCTCCGAACGTTGTACCATTGTGTGCTATGGACCTGCACAACGAGGGTGCTCTCCGAAGTATTTCTCTATGCCAACATAACAGAAGAAACTCCCAGGCACTTACGAAAAAGCTCAAAGAAGATACAGGTCATCCAAACATGATGCGCATACCCAGGTACGTGCTAAAGTTATCTGTGGCAAGAGAACCATGTAAAAAAAATTTTTTACAGATTGAACATAACGCCTCGGTCCTGTCCAGATTAGATGGATCATGAATCCTTCTGCGTCTCTGGTGTTAAAGATATAGGAATATCATTATGCTCTCTTTCTCTAACTCTCTCTCTAACTCTCTCTCTCTGCGCGCTGCCGCGCGCAGCCCGTGGAGGGAGCTAGAGAGATGATGAGTAAATAAAACTTAAACTCATTTTTACTGTCGCACGACCAGAATAATGAAACAGAAAAGAAGAATGCAACATCTGGAACGCAAGGACACGATGGACTGGAACTACAAAGAAGGCGATGAAGCAACGCGAGTCCCAGCTACCTAGTGATCTTCTAATGCGTTCCTCCCTCGCTTGTCTGTCGCCAGAATTAAAGGGGCAAAAAGGTCTCTATTGATTGTAGCAGCCGTCAGCAGCCTCTACAAATGCGAAAGCTACATGATATCGAATCTCTCCACACACAATAAAACAACACACAACATAAATGAAAAATGGAGAAGAAAAGAAGAATACCTGCAAAAACATTAGGTAATAACAGAGCTTAACACTCATATTTATACATACACAAGTCATTTCTAAGCCACTCTTTTTCCCACTCATTTCAACCACACTTTTAATTAGCTTTTCTCACACAACCTCTCTTTTAATTACCCTCACACTCACCACTCTTTGTACACTCCTTTTTTTACACTTTAAATGCATATTTGTTTTCTATCACTCTTTTAACTTGCACTCACAACTACCACACTTTGAAACTATTCACTTTAACTACTTTAATTACACATTTAACTCACACCACTCTTTACACACTTTTCATATAAATCACTCATTAATTATCCATTACTTTTTCATTTTAATTGAATTATCCTAACTTTCTTAATTTAATAATGCATTTAAATTAGACTTAGGTTAAGCATTTAATATATTCAAACCTTAGTTTTTCAATGCACACAAATAATTAAAGTAATTATTAATGACATAATTTAATGTTTAATACATAAATATGTAATTTTAGATATTAATGTTTTTGAGTAACATCTATGTTAACCCTTTAAATGTATTAAATCCTAGAAACCCTATTGGAAACCCATAAAACCCCCCTGGGTTAGTTCATTAAAATCCTTCTGAACCCTAGCTTTAACCCATTATAACTCATCTAAACCCTTAACAGTAACCAACTCTTATAAACAACACATGAATTCAAGAAACCCTAGGCTGAATACCCATAATTCTTGAATGCAAAATTAGGAAATTTTCATTAAATAAGTAATTAGGGTAAACCCTAACATGAACATATGTCCTGCTTCATCCTTCATACCTTTTCAAAATAGTTAATCAAATTAGCACAACTGATCAACAGTGATCTAAAAGAGGTTTAGAATTCACCAATAAATATTTTAATTTTTCAGATCATCAATTGGAAGATGTAAATCTTCCCGACATCGCCCTAGGGAAGTCGTCGGGATACGAGTATGAGGTGAGGCTACATGAGACATCCAGAAGACCCACATTCTAGATCATCTTAGGATAGGCATATGAGGGACCAAGGCATAGCCGGCTGTAGTTACCAAGTGAAAAGTCAACTCGATGAATACATATGTAGTGTCTGTAATTGAGAGAATGGAGTGAAGAGTTGGTTGATCTGTCAAAGGCTAGAGTGTATATGTTTGCATGCATGTGTGGGAAAGTGGGAAAATCCCTTTCTTCCTCTCCCTAATTCTCAGGACTGGGCAAATTAATTAACTATGAAAAAAAAAATTTGTGTTGTTGTGATTGTACCAATACGCTATGGTGGGCTAGCTGGTGGGTGGATTTATCCTAGCCGGGTGGTTAAGACCACGAGCTGTAGCTAGTTTCGGCATAGGCTTGGGAAGTACATGTTTGTGTCTTAGCTACGCGCCATAATGGGATGGTAGGTAGGTGGAGCCATTGTGGCCGGGCAGTCACGACCACGAGCCGTATCCAGCTTCGTTATGGGCTAGTTGATATATGTTATGTGTTATCATTATGTGGTTGTGTGTTGTGCGTTGCGTTGCATTGGTAGATGGGTGGAATCAACTTGGCCGGGTGGTCAGGTCCATGAGTCGCATCCAATGTCAATGCAGGCCAACATGTGATTATAAATAAAATTTACCTATGAGGAGATTACAGACGTAGACATGGAGAGAGTTTCACTTTCTCATTTAGATTGTCTAGATAGGAGTGGCACTCTTCTATCAAAGACAAGAGAGAGATTAGTTAATCATGATAGTTAGATTGAGTCTCACATGGAGACTCTAGAGAGGAGTAGTTATGTCACTCCAGTAATGGTCCTTGACTAGATGAGATGATCTAGTTATTGACATTAGTTAGACTGGGAGTAGAGTTATGACTCTTGGGAGTAGAGTTATGACTCTTCTCTTTAGGGTTTATAGTGAGATAGAGATATATCTAACTATTAGGGTACCGAACTCGTAGTTGGTGTTACATCATGAGTATGATGAGTAAACATCAGTTAGGAGGATGGGTACTTAGGGATTATCTGAATCTCAAAGGCAATGTTTTTTTGCATTCATATGGCAAACTACAGGGAAGAGAAATATTACAGTTTGCACAAGTGCCTATAGATGCTCTTCCAATAAAACTTAGTCCACAGGTAATGGATGACAAACCATAGAGTTCTTGGCGAGTGAAATGTATAGATTATATTTTACTACCAAGAAATCCTTATATATGAACTAGATGATAGTTTTGCATAGATCACAAGCTAGTTTAGATTAAACTATTATTTGTGAGTACACTCAAGGTTAGGGAGACCTAGAGTGGTATGAGGGCAATCTATCATTTAGTCTTAGATGGTTTTGGAGTCACTAGTTATGGGACTTTGTTCTATACTTCAGAGGATTCGATGGTTTATTATCTCCATTATGATACGGTCAGCTTATAAGTTTGACATTTTACACTTGCTTTTCTTATTATTGCTCCATAGAGGATACATCATATGGACTTAGGTCATTTGGATGATGTTGTATGTCATGGGAGTGATAATTTCGAAGTTGAGTGTACATGGGAGATAGTAGGCACCACACTCAGACGGTTTCCCATCTTTGAGATGATCACATATGAGCCTTCTTAAGGGGAAGGATATGGAGAAACACCACACAGAGATGACCATGTACATAGAGTACATGGGGTTCAGGGGAGTCCGAGCACTTTCTTCTACCATTACTGACATTTCATTTACATTTTCGAGGACCAAAATGTTTTCAAGGGGAAGGAAATGTCACAATATAATCCTTGGGTGGGAACACCTTTTGGATGAGGTGGCTTGATTTGCCACATGGCATCAAATTGATGCATCTTTCATATATAAGGGTAGAAGAGATGAAAGAGAAGGGGTATGTAAGAGACTCATTTGAGGTAAGCTCGGCGGCTGGGAGGACATGAACTACCAAGAACTCTATGTATGGGTGTTCGAGGGCAGTTCGCGATGGCAAAGACATAAAAAAAGAAGCTCACGCGACAACTCGGGTCTCGATGGCTTTTGTGGGACGACGATGGGGATTCTTAGGGAGTGTCTGGTCATGGAATATGTGTACACAGCGAATAGTAGGTCAATAAAAGGGGTATGCAATTTTGGGTATGTTGCATCTCCTGTTGAATTCATTTTAGTTGTTGTTCATTTCGGTATTTCCATTTCTGTTTTTTCGCAATGACGGTTGCATGTGTAAAACATGGAAAGGTATGCATGTGTTATTTTGGTTGAGACTATTTTCATAATGGAATGCATGAGCAATTTGATGCATGTTGGAATTGGAGTTGCAGATATGTGCATGTTCTTGGATCATTTTGAAGTTAACGATTTGTATGTATTCATGAGTGATTTTTTTGAGCACTAATAGCTTCAAGGAGTGCAGGTTCTGTTGGAGTAATGGCTCGATGGAAAAGTATGCAAACTAGTTGTACACTGACATGTTTATGGTTGTTTTGATTATATTGCACCGAGAGTGGCTCGTCGAGGACGACTTCGCAAATAAGAAGAGGGGAGTATGTTAGCTCAAGAAATGATTGATTTTTATGCACTAATGTGTTGCTATTTGGCAGGAGAAAGATACTCTAGGATGTTTTTTGATAGTCTATGCAAGTATGCTCGATATAGTAAGTTTGAGGCTGAAGGTCATAGTATTCCGCCAAAGGAGAAGTCTGAAGCATGTGATTCCAATGTCATTACACATGGAACACCTTTTATGGGGAGCTTAGCTACTGCACTTTAGTATTATATTCATCTTCGAATGAACAATGACCCTGGATGGAAAAATATCAAAGTAATCTTGTCTGATTCAAATGCTCCTGGTGAAGGAGAACACAAGATTATGTCCTACATTCGTGGTCAAAGAAATCTCCCTGGGTTTGATCTGAATACACGCCATTGTTTATATGGGCTGGATGTTGATCTGATTATGCTTGCTCTTGCCACACATGAGTTGCAGTTTTCCATTTTACGTGAGGTTGTATTTTTGCCTAGGCAACAAGATAAATGTTTCCTATGTGGACAAATGGGCCATCTAGCAACTTCATGTGAAGGTAAAGCTAAGAGGAAATCTGGAGAATTTGATGAAAAGGGAGAGGACATGGGGGTTGCCAAGAAGCCCTTTCAGTTTCTTCAAGTATGGATACTAAGAGAATACTTGGAGTATGACCTCAAGATACCTAACCCTCCATTCGAAATCGATTTTGAGCACTTGATCGATGATTTTGTGTTCATGTGCTTCTTTGTTGGAAATGATTTTCTTCCCCCCATGCCAACCTTGGAGATACGTGAGGCTGGGATAAATTTGCTAATGGCAATCTACAAGAATGAATTTTGGAAGATGGGTGGCTACTTGATCAATGGGCGTAAGGTTGATTTGAAGCGTGTTGGACATTTCATTCAAAAAGTTGGTGCAAATGAAGAAAAAATATTTCAAAAGCAATCCCGTTTCTTTTTTCGTTGTTCTGATGGAAGAAAGAGAAAAGGTGAGAAGGTGGTTTTTTTATTTTCTTCTAGAATTGTAGGGGCAGCAGGCGGGGTTTCTTTTTGGACTCTCTCGTTCAGTTGGGGGGCAATTGTCTTCTTCTGCCACAAAGAAAAGGGGGGGATGAGCGACTTTTTTTTGGGGCTCTGAACAGTGGGAGGCGAACAGAGAAGGGGGGGGATCATGTTTCCACGTAAAAAAGCTTTAGCAGAGGTTGCGGGTGCTCTTGGTGGCTGGTGGGTCAGAGTACGAGGAGGAGAAGGTGGCTGCAGAGCTCTGTAGAGAGTAATCGATGGGGAGACTCTATCTTGGGGAGAATTCTAGTTTTCGAGGCACATCATGAAGAGCA
This sequence comes from Ceratopteris richardii, assembly GCA_020310875.1. Classification (NCBI taxonomy): domain Eukaryota; kingdom Viridiplantae; phylum Streptophyta; class Polypodiopsida; order Polypodiales; family Pteridaceae; genus Ceratopteris; species Ceratopteris richardii. Next base: position 34,975,334 of record CM035437.1, read on the forward strand.
CAAGGAGCAGAAGGCAACGCTGAAACCATCAGAACAGTGGGAGGGTAGCTCTCTCTCCTGTCTTCTTTGCCAACAAATGAGAGTGGGGGAAGGTGTTCTTTTGCTTCATCAGAAGGGGGGAAGGAGTCTGGGGGACGACTGAGTGCTACAGATCTTTGGTGAAAAAAAACGTGTAAGGTGTTCATACATCGAGGAGCATGGGAGCTTGTTACAACACTAAAGAGAGGACCATTTCCATTTCAAATAAAGGAGTCCAACATCAGTCTTATGGAGGAAGATCTTCTTTGTGTCGAATGTAGAGGAAGATCTATTGGAGTGCTGCAAATTGTGGCCACAAGGTATTCTTATCAAGAACTCAATATATTGACTGATGGTTCCAATAGATAACTAATTTCTAGGAGATTAGGATCTATTTATGAAAGTAAACTTCCTGATGGGAGATGGGTTGCTGAAAGGAATCTAGAGACCGTGGTTCATGGGCATAGGGTGTCCCTTTGCAGAGATCGTTATGATTCGAGGCAGTAGGTATACAGAAGATGTTTTGCTTTATGGATTTGGATTCGAGAAATAGCACAGGTTGCTGGTCTTTGAAGTATATGTATGATAAATCATGGGGTTGATGACTTTTCTGAATAGAAGAAAAATAAGATCGTCACATGTTAATTAGAAGCCACGTTTTAACATACCAGTTGGCACTACCCAAAGACTGACTTTCCTGCATGAGGGATGCCCAAAGCCATCCTGCACTTTTATAAGAAGCTCTAGAATAATTGGCTTAATGAAAACTTTGATGTTGAACTGGATGACGTTGGCTTACATAATTGTTGATACGGGTTCGCAAATTATGGCTGATATGCGAGCAACATCTTCCATCACCTTGGGGAGCAGTGTTCCTGGAATTGCTCTTTTTAAGTAACCACCATCTTTTGGAATGCTTATGCAATCTGATGATCTCAAAATTTCTCTTAGGCAGTTGTTTAAACTATTTCTTGAGGCATGGTTATGTTGCAGAAGAAATTTTGGTTTTTTTGATCTCACATTTGAATCCATCACGGACCGGATTGAATGCAATTATTCTTGCGTGTTTTTTTTAAACCAAAGAACTTCTCATGAAATATTGAGTGTTTTCACGTCCTTGGTATTCTGTGTGAATTAATGGTTTGTTCTTCAGGACATTTTGTAATTGTCCTTTATGTGGCTATTTGCATTTCATTGCCAATAAAATTGACGAACAAAAAGATGGCCTTTGAGAATTTTCCATTATATTTGTTTTGAACAAATTCTGTTGCACTCTTGATTGGGGTTTTAACTAAAATTGTTGTAAGAAGTTGCTCAGAGTTGGGGGAAAGTATGTTCAACATTTTCATCTAGGGAGGGGAGATGCTATCTTGCTGAAGGAAATATGGACTATGAAAATGTTTGGGACTCGATCGTGAAGTCGCCTAATTTATTTGTCTCTCTAGAGCCTCATGATTGAGCTGTAGGGGTTTTGAAGCTAAACTACGTTCGAAGGGTCACCTTCATCATACCCTATGGGATATTTTGCTCAATATTCTCTGTAAAAATGCAATCCCCTTGACGTTCACCAATCATCTAGAAATCTGATGAAAAGTTTCTTACACATTCGATTCTTTTGACTGAACATGTGATGATTGGAGTGGTTGAGTCAATGTTTATTGTGTTGTTGTTTTGATCATGATCAGATGCATTTATGAACTAATCTAGAGAAGAAATGTTGATTGTGCTGCTGCCTAGACTTCACCCAAATATGTTATTCGTTGCAAGGTTCGAAATGTGTAAATACTGTAATGTGCGACTGAATTACAAAAACTTCAATTAGAATCCTAGAAACAGAGAGCAGTCTGGAATTGCTTTGGTAGAGAAATAAAATCTTGGGATAAACTGAGATTCAGTATTTTAGTATTGGTCTTTGTATTCATTATTGGTATTTGATTGCATGTAATAGTAGCCAACATCATTTCATGACAAGAGTGGTTTCTGAGTAGGGTTGTTGTGCATCAACATGGGGGGGACAGTGTGTGTGAGTAAGAGAGAGAGTGTATGAAAAGTAAGAAAGGTTGAGAGTGAAAAGGAAGCGGTTTCCCATTTCGGTGCTTCTGTTGGGGATCCCAAGGAGGATAGATTTGGGGATAGTTGTGGACTAAAAGCAACATAAAGTGAGAGTGTGTAAGAAAATTAGGCAAAATATTAGTGTACGTAAGACACTTTCTCTTGGACTAAGAGTGTTAAACATTTCTCTACTAGAGTGGTACCCATCTAATTTGATTGTTTTATCCCAAGCGGGGATCATTATTGCCAGATTTACATGCTTTTCTGACTCTAATTGGGCTTGTTGCTGTGACACTCATGTGTCCACTAGTGGCTTTTGCTTCATGCTTGGTAGCTCATGTATATCTTGGTTGAGCAAGAAGCAGCCTACTATGGCCACGTCTAGTTGTGAGGCTTAGTATAGGGAAACTTTCATAGCAACTCTTGAGTGTGTGTGGCTCAGATGCCTTATGGCTGATTTGGGTGTTGGTGAGTTTTCTACCATTACACTCTTCACTAACAATCAGAGCGCATTGGCAGTTGCAAGGAACCCTATGCTCCATGGTCACACTAAGCACATTGAGGTGCATTATCATTATGTTAGGGAGAGGTTCTCTGTTGGAGAGATTAGCTTGGCATATTTGCCCATGCACAAGAACATTGTAGACCTTTTCATGAAGGCTCTACCAAGGGAGAAGTTTTAAGATTTTTGCAAAGCTTTAGGCCTAATACCTTTTGAGGATTGATTCCACATAGCTTGTCACTTCCTTATACATTAGTGCCAGCTCCTTGTTCACTGCATTAGTTCAGGGGGGGATTTGTTGACATATTCAGGTAGTGATGTGTATGAACACACTAGGACTATCAGGGCACTTTTTTCCCTCTTTAGGAGGTTTTCTTCCTCGGCTAGTATAATTCCTATTGCCCTAACAAGTTGCTTATCTTTGCACATTCTAGTGGTAATACATTCAATATTGTGTGTTGTGCTCCAAGCTTCTTCTTCTTCCTTGTGCTATTCATGTGCTTCCATAGAACTCAAACTCCAACAAGTAATAGGTCCACTTATCATCCACACCTTCGAGACTTTAGATATGATTTAGGCAAATATTCAAAACACTTGCAATCAGAACGAACTAGACTATCGGACCACTAGACTAACAAACTATCAGAGTGCCAGACTATCGGACTACCGGACTATCAGACTACCAGACTATGAGACTTTCGGACTATTGGACTATCGGACTACCAGACTATTAGATTGTCAGACCACCAAATTTTTTGACTACCGGACTATTGGACTTTCTTTTTGGTCATGTTTAAGGCTTGATTTTTAACACTCCCCCTTAAGCCTTAAACTTCAATCTACCATGCCAATACTTCTTTTGAATTTCAATAGCCTTGTTCCTTCCGATACTTTTGTAAACATATCTGCAAATTGATCTTTGGTACTCACATGCTCCACCTTGACCTTGTTTGCAATCACCTTCTCTCTTATGAAGTGGTAGTGTACTTCAATGTGCTTGGACCTAGCATGGAAAACTAGATTCCAAGCTAGATGTACACTACTCATATTGTCACACATGATTGAAATTTGTTTCACCTTCAAGTTCAAGTCTTTAAAGAGCTTCTTCAACCACATAAGCTCACATGTGATGAGGGCTAAGGCTTTGTATTCAACTTCAGTGGAAGAGAGGGCTATTTTTGGCTACTTCTTGGAGCTCCATGAGATATTCTTGCATCCAATCATGACTACATAGTCATTTGTACTTCTCCTATCATCCTTTGAGGCTACCTAATCTGCATACACACACATGCATACACACATACATACACACACACATACACATATGCATACACACACACATACACACACATGCATACACACATACATATACACACACATATACACACACATATACACACATGCATAAACACACACACATACATACACACATATACACACATGCATGCATACATACACACATATATACACACATGCATGCATACACACATATACACACATGCATACATACACACACATGCATACACACATACATACACACACACATATACACATATGCATACACACACATACACACACACATGCATACACACATACATACACACACATATACACACATGCATACGCACACATACATACACACATATACACACATGCATGCATACATACACACACATATACACACATGCATGCATAAACACACATACACATATACACACATGCATACACACATACATACACACACATATGCATACACACACATACACACACATGCATACACACATACATACACACACATATACACATATGCATACACACACATGCATACACACATACATACACACACACATACACACATGCATACACACAAACATACATACATACATACATATACACACATGCATGCCACACACATACACATATACACACATGCATACATACACACACATGCATACACACATACATATACACACACACATACATTTATGCATACACACACATACACACACATGCATACACACATACATACACACACATATACACACATGCATACATACGCACATATACACACATGCATGCATACATACACACATATACACAGATGCATGCATACACACACATGCATACATACACACACACATGTACACACATGCATACATACACACACATATACACACATGCATACATACACACACATGCATACATACACACACATACACATTTACACACATGCATACACACACATGTACACACATGCATACATACATACATACATATACACACATGCATGCATACATACACACACATATACACACATGCATGCATACACACACATACCCCTAAATACGCACATATACATACATACACACATGCATGCACACACACACATACATACATACATGAATGCATACACAAACATGCATACATACATACGCATACACATATACACACACATGCATACATAGACACACATACACATATACACACATGCATAAATTCACACACACACACACATACATTCACACATGCACACATATACACACACATATACGATTTCAGTATAGAGAAATAAATATGAAAATAGCTAGTGTTTTAATTAATTATATAAAATTAACAATTTTAAAGTTTTTTTTACATCAAATATATAAAAATAGGATTAGGGTTTTTAGGCTATTTACACATACATACATATATACTTACACACACACACACACACACATATATATATATATATATATATATATATATATATATATATATATATATATATATATATATATATATATATATATATATATATACATATATATACACATGCATACACATATATACATGTTTTAGGTCTAGGTTTTAAGGTTTTAGGGTTTTTACACATGCATAAGATATATACACACATACACATACACATATAATACATATATACATGTATATACACATGGATACACAAATATACATAGTTTAGGTCTAGATCTTTAGGATTAGGGTTTTAGGGTTTTTATATACATATAATTCAATTAAATTTATATAAAGAAAAAATATTAAAAAAATAAAGAAAAAAATCTGAATATATAAATAAATATGTATATAAAATAGGACAATTGTATAGATAAATAAATAAGAAAAGAGATAGTCTTTTAAATAAATAAATTATATATATATAATTAAATATATAAAAATAGGATTAATTTTAAGGTTTTTTATCAGAGTAAATACACACACACACACATACACACACACACATATATATATATATATATACACGCATACATATACACATATATATATACACATAGACATATATATATATATATATATATATATATATATATATATATATATATATATATATATATATATATATATATATATATATATATATATATATATATATATATATATATATATATATATATATATATATATATATACATACATGCGTACACATATATACATGTTTTAGGTCTAGGTCTTTTTGATTACGATTATAGGGTTTTTACACATGCATAACATATATGCACACATACACATACACATATAATACATATATACATGTATATACACATGGATACAAAAATATACATATTTTAGATCTAGATCTTTAGGATTAGGAGTTTAGGGTTTTTACATACATATAATTCAATTAAATTTATATAAAGAAAAAGTATAGGAAAAATGAAGAAAAAATCTGAACACACACACACACACACACACACACACACACATATATATATATATATATATATATATATATATATATATATATATATATATATATATATATATATATATATATATATATATATATATATAAGGATAATTATATAGATAAATAAATATGAAAAGAGCTAGTGTTTTAAATAAATAAATATATTATATATAACTAAATATATAAAAATAGGATTATTTTTAAGGTTTTTTATCAGAGTAAATATGTATACACACACACACAGATATATATATATATATATATATATATATATATATATATATATATATATATATATATATATATATATATATATATATATACATATATATATATATATATATATATATATATATATATATATATATATATATATATATATATATATATATATATATATATATATATATACATATATATACACATACACATATATATACACATGCATACACACATATACATGTTTTAGGTCTAGATCTTTACGATTAGGGTTTTAGGTTTTTTACACATGCATAACATATATACACACATACACATACACATATAATGCATATATACATGTATATACACATGCATCCACAAACATACATATTTTAGGTCTAGATCTTTAGGATTAGGGTTTTAGGATTTTTACATACATATAATTCAATTAAATTTATATAAAGAAAAAAAATATTAAAATTAAGAAAAAATATGAATATATAAATATATATATATATATAAAATAGGATAATTGTATAGATAAGTAAATATGAAAAAAGCTAGTGTTTTAAATTAATTAATTAATTATATATGAGTGTATATATCAAAGTGCTTGATCCTCAATTTAAAGAGGTGGCCTAAACATTGGATTTTTACAGGTCTAACAAGGACTATCAAGGGCAATCAAAGCAAGGCAGTGAAGAACGCAGGGCTTGGGAAGTGTGACTTCTTGGGCATCAGAGCAATCAAAGCAGCTGACTCGCGGTTGGAAGAATGCTCAACCCCCTCAGTCAATTATAAGCTTAGGCTAAACGGTAGCATTGTGGATTAAGGAAGATAGGAACGATCAAGTTCAAGAGATTAAATTTTTCAAGTACAAGACTAAAGTAAAAGTGTGCGATAGGAAAACCTAAAGGAAAGAATTTAAGTCTGATGGAACAAGAACTCAAAAGTACCACGGAAAGTCAATTCCTGACGTAAACATTGAGACAAGACAAGAATTCAAAGGAATTTAAAACGAACCAAGTAATAAAGAGAAAAGATGCATTGACAATCAGAAAGTACCAGGAACTAAATTCATAAACCTTAGATCGGGCAAACATATAGGTAAGTTAGACCAACAAAGCCTTAGATCATTAGAAGCAAGTGTACGAACTACTGCATGTTCATGGGCACAACAATTGAATAGTTATCCTTACGAGTTGAGCTCAGATACCAATGAGTCAAAAATGGCTTTTAGCATAGAAAGACTAGAAGGAGGGTTAAACATAACATATTTGGAAAGACCTGAAGGACAATACAGAACTCAATTAGAATTTGTGTGCACCAACCACTTAGGTGCTCGCATCTACGAGGATGGTTTGCAAAGATCGGTGGTGCAATTGCACAATCCTGATCAACCCATTGGATTGGAATGTCCAGTGGTGAAATTTGAGAGAGGCGCATACATGTTCTTGTGAAGTGTACTACTCACTTCCATTACTCTCAGTTTTCTTAGTCAGCTTGCAGAGATGTTTTCTCTGAGCTTGGTGCATCATTTTCAGTGATTTAACTTGGTAAAGTTAGCTCTATAAGTCTACTATATGCTCATAAATTTTCATTTCATTTGAATGCTGCAATCTTCAGTTATGTTCATTTGAAGTCAGCAGAGTCTATTCATCTTCACCTCTCTGTCAGGTACCCGACTTTTTTACTCATCTTGTCAGAGGTGTTTCTCAGTGGTTACTTATCTAAATTCAGTGATTTAAAGTTTATTGGATTCAGCTTACTGTCTAGTATAACCATACAAAGTTTCTTAATCATTGGATTTCTACTTTTTGAGTTATGGTGATTTTTCTGCTCACTGGTCTATTTCTGTAGCAGCCCATGAAAATCGGGATGATGTCATCACTTGTTAAAACTCATTCTCAGTGTGTGTTTTGTTATTTTTTATGAGATTACTCTTGAAAGTTAGCACTTTAAGCTACCTAGACTTCCCCAAGAGGAATTAAGCTAATTACTGCTGTGCTCAGAGAATTATGTAAAACATTGGACAGGTGTATGAACCAAGAATAGCAAGTTTTCACCTCTGAGCTAACTCCAACTTATCTGTTTTGGTCTATCTTTTTGAGAGTGATTTTCCAAGGTACATAGGGTGTCTAATACATCCATTGGCAAGCTAAAAGGGCCCACCATCTACTCCTGGAGTTCATTTGGCTGGTGTAGATCAAGGATTTTGCAACACCTCTTCATCTTCAAGCACATACCTATCCATCTCTTCACAGTGGTATCAGAGCAAGGTTGGACAACATGGGAGATGGATTTCCTTCATCAATTGACAAATTGGATAGAGGTAATTACTCAGCTTGGTCATTAAGAATGGAAGCCTATCTCCAAGGTAGAAGTTTATATGGTTATGTGGCTGGAGATAAAGTTATGCCAAGTTTCAGGAACAAAAGTCAACCAACACAAGAAAAGCAAGAAAGATTGAGCACATGGTGCTCCAAGGATGCACTTGCAAGGTCTTATCTCCTCAACTCTATCTCAGATTTTTTGTTGCCTCACATTAGAAGTTGTAAGACATCTCAGGAAGTGTGGGATGCACTTGAAGCTTTCTTTTCTTCAAGTACCAAAGCTAGGAAGCATCAACTATGGCTGGAGTTCACAACTCTCAAGAAGGCTCCCAAACAAAATGTGACTAATTTTGTCACAAAGCTCAAGGACATAGCAGATCAGTTGGGAAGCATTGGAGAGGTAATAGATGAAGAGCAAATTGTAAGGCAGGTCATCAATGGCTTGAAGGCAGATGACAAGTGGGAAGCATTCACCACAGCTATGGATTTGTACATGGACATGCATGTACCTGATTTCAACACACTCATTGGACAACTACTTACTCAAGAGGCAATCAATCTTCAGCTTTATACACGGATAAAAGCAAGTCTAAAGATAACAAAGGAAAGGCAAAGAAAGTGGATGATGAAGCAGGTACATATCAAGCTAACTATGCAGGTAGAGGAAGACATGGCAGAGGTAGAGGAAGAGGAGGTAGACAAGGCAGGGGGAGATCCCAAGACTCCAACTCATGTTCTATTTGTGGACTAACTAATCATACAACTGAAAATTGCTTTAGGAATTCCAGGAATCAAAGAGGCAGAGGATACAATAGAGGAAGTTATGGATACTCAAGAGGAAGGTTCAACAACTACCATGGCAACTACAACAACTACAATCATTCAAACTATCAAGGAGGCTACAAAGGAAGGAGAGACTACAATAACTACACAGAAGACTCAAACAAAGAGGATTCATTATTGATCATGAACATGGCTATGCCACAAGGTAAATCTGATGAGCATGTTTTCTACATAGATTCAGGTTGTTCAAATCATGTGGCAGGAAATGTGGCACTCCTATCAGATTTAGAAGATCCAAGGAATAAGCATGAGGTACAAACAGGAGATGATACAAAACATCTTGTGGAGAAAATAGGCAATGTCAAAGCACCTGATGGAAACATCAACCTACTCAGTAAGGTACTCTATGTCCCTACCATTACAAAGAATTTGATAAGTGTTGGGCAGATAGTAGAGAAAGGGTTGCAAGTCAGGTTCACAAAAGCAGGAGCATTTGTTGAAGATCCAATTCAAGGATTCAGAAGAATTGCAAAAGGTGAAAAGACAGGTAGATTGTTCACATTTGAATTACAAGACACTAGAAACATTGCTCTCTTTAATTATGGTAGTCAGACACTCACAGAATTGGAAGTATGGCACAAAAGGTTAGCACATATTGGTGAAAGGTCATTAAAGCAAATCTGCAGGGACCAAAGTGTACTTGGACTTCCTAATTTGTCAAAACAACATATGATTTTTAAGTGCAGTGCATGTCAATTTGGAAAGTCTCACAGGTTACCATTCATGAAGAAAGGTTATATGCATGGAGATCTCTTGGAGTTGGTTCATACAGATGTATGGGGACCTAGCAAGGAAGCTTCAATATCTGGATCAAGGTATTATGTTTCCTTTATTGATGATTGCAACAGATGGACTATCCTATTCTTTATGAAACACAAAGATGAAGTTTTTTCATGTTTCAAAAGATATTTGGCTCTTGTGGAGAATCAAACAGGTAAATCACTAAAAAGGCTAAGGTCAGATGGAGGGGGAGAATACTTCTCCCATGAGTTTGATTCTTTTCTTCAAGAAAGAGGAATCAAAAGAGAGGTAACTACAAGGTACACTCCTGAGCAAAATGGAGTGGCAGAAAGGAGGAATAGGACAATTGTTGAAGCTGCAAGGTCTATGTTAAATGAAAAGCATTTACCTAATTATTTATGGGTTGAGGCTGTATCTACAGCCACTTACTTGATTAACAGGTTGCCTTCAAAATCCCTTGATGGGATGACTCCATATGAGGCTTGGAATGGAAGAAGACCAAGCTTAGATCATTGTAAAATTTTTGGATGTATTGCTTTTGCTCATGTTCCTTCACAGGTTAGAGGCAAGATGGATCCAAAGGCAGAAAGGTGTGTATTTATTGGATATGACAACAATCAAAAGGGCTACAGGTTATACAACCCTACCAACAAACGATTCTTGGTAAGCAGAGATGTAGTTTTTGATGAGAACAATTCATGGTATGAAGATTCATGCAGGAAGATCAATTTACCATATGATCTTGAAGAAGATTTTCCAAAGCTTGGTAGAGAACAATCAAAGATTGAAGAACAAGACACCTCAGAGGATGATGAAGAATCTCACATGGAAAAGATCAAAGCATGGAAGTCTAAAGGTAAAGCAAAATTGCAGGAACTTGGACATGAGGCAGAATCATCACATCATGGCCTAAGAAGATCTATGAGGGAAAAGAAAAAACCAGAAAGGTATGGGTTTGACACCTCATTAGTAACTAAACATTCTATCTACATAGCACAAGACATAAACCAAGAGGAGCCATCATCATTTGAAGAGGCCAAAGCAAAAACAGAATGGAAGCATGCAATGAAGGAAGTGTTGGAAAACAATGTCTCATTGGTTGGAAAGTGGTCAAAGCTTGTCATTCTTGCTCAAAGAATACAACAAGTATAAAATCTCTAAAGATATCCTCTTGGTCCATTTTACTCAAGTTTTCTTGAGGAACCGACGGGCGGATAAAGAATGTATAGCTGTGATACTACTCCTTCCTACATCAAATATCGACGGGCGCAATGGATAAGGCATCGTCCTCTTATCCCACCCGCCTGGGTTCAAATCCCGCGACCGTTACACAGAGATATACAATCCTTTTGATATCATGCTTTTCAACTCAATAAAAGCAAAACGAATAGCGCAGCGGAAGACTATTTGCGTAGCGATCATGCTTTATCGGAGATCGTAAGATCGTAGCTTTATTTTGGCTTTTGGAGGGGTGCTTTTCAAGTACACAAAATACTATATAAGAAGCACCTTGGGCTCATTGTAATCATCCTTCACCTAGGATCAACACAAGCTTTCTAGAGCTTGGACCTCAATAGAGGTGGTGTTTCTTCTAGCACATGGGGCAGCCATGGTGCTAACTTGAAGCATGTTGAGGAGCAGCTATGGAGTTCTTCTTGGTGATTCTTCTTGGAGAAGATGAAGGGTGTGCTCACACTCTACCTCATGGAGAGGAGGTTATCTCTTGTTCATGGCAAGAAGACTTGGTCATTAGCAGCTTGATGGTGAGGATCGCCCATCTACATGATGTATTTGAAGATTGTCTTCTACAGGAAGATATTAGGTTGAAGATTATCTTCTACAAGAAGATGTCTAGCTACTTCAAAGACATTGGGTGGGACCATCTACATGGCGTATTTGAAGATCATCTTCTACACGAAGATGTTAGGTTGAAGATTGTCTTCTACAAGAAGATATCTGGCTACTTCAAAGACATTGGATGGAGTTTAACATAAGATTCACATCTTATGTTAAAGTATTCAGGTACATATTCTCTTTATGCACACAGGTACTACTTGAAGTTTATGGAGGCTGTGGCGTTCATATCAAAAGGAGTCCTATTCAGCATAGGTACAAGAGAATCAGTACTTATATGCTTTATGCATATTTTATGAGGTGTTTGAGAAGGTGTGTTCACATGAGTTTGAGGATTTCCGTTCACACTGATCCTTCCTCTTTCAGTCACTCATATTCACTCTTCTATAACCTATAAGGTCACACATCTCATGTATATTCAGATTACTGCCCATACATCTGAATATGTTTGTTACATTGTACATGCACTCATTCATCTATTTCTCATCACATAGAATGGTTGAGAGTTTTGCTCCCACATTGTACATTGAACATTGGTATATATGATACTATGAGTAAGCGATGGCTTACGTAACACCTTACACATGTCGTCTATTCTTTCTCTATCTTTGTCTCATCATTTGTATGATTAAGTTGTGATATGTTCATGTTTTGTCAATATGGAAGATTGCTGGAATTAATGTTGTACATAACTGGAACTATGGAACCATGGACCTGTGACATGAGCCTAAGGGCCTACCTCACTTCCAACATTTGGTATCAGAGCACTAAGGTTTTGGTTTCAGAACTTTAGATCTTTGGCATCAATTCATTAAGGCTCATTCATATCTCAGGTTCCTAGAATTCCAGATTTACAACATATGATTTGAAAGCATCTTCTAATATTTGACATTTGACATACACACTTAATCTAGATGAGTAGAGATTTGAGAATTAGACACTTCAATTACATTCATCAGTGTGGAGTATGAAGTTGATGATCTGTTAGCAGCCGAATATTTTTGGAAGAGTATGCAAATACTTTACAAAAGTATTGTTTAAAGACCCAGACTTGATGAAGAGAAGACTACTTCAAATTCAAGGAAGAACAATGGTTTAGAGAAGATGAAGAAATCAGATCAACATCAAATCACAGGTATCACTTTCTACTATCAGATTATCATTTGCAGGTCATATCTTAGAAGAGCAGTTATGAAGAGATTTGAAGAAATTCAAGGAGTGCTTTTATACGCTTTCATCATTTGAAAGTTAAAGGCTACATCAAAACAGGTATCTAGAGGTTTTTCTAGAGAGTTTTGAGAAATCTCTTTCATGGTAAGAAAGTTCATCTAAGAAGACAAGTGCAGAGATGAGATGAGTTTTTTCAGCCAATTTTCTGTTGTAAGTTGGTTGGATATCAAGGTACAAATGTATCTAGAGAAGGTAACTCTAGAAGGGCAATTCATCATTCAGACAACGATTGGTGAATTTAGTCATTTCGGACATTTGAAGCAGAATTTTGATTCAGAGATATGAGGAGATGATAAAACATGTTTCTATAATCACTTCCATTTGTATACCATAGTTGTTTTATCTCTTACTCTTACACTAAAGGAAGAGAAAAGTTCGTTTGAAGAAGTCAAGAGTGTTTGCTACTTCAAGATGAAGAGAACAAAAGGTATGGAAGAGAATTTTGAAAATGTTGACATCATCAGGTGGAAGAAAGATGCAGAAGAAGAAAGTCCATCATTTCCAAAAGAAAAGTAAGGCTTCCTTTTCTCATATATTTTCCATATACTTTTCCTATTTTATCCTCTACATCCAAAGACAAGTCTACAAGAACATCTTGTTTAAAGAAGAAGCAGTTTCTTGTTTTGCATTACACTTGGTCATGATTTAGTAGATTTGACAAAGAATTGCATTGAGAGAAAGAAAAGCAGCAGATATATGTTTTGACTCATATGTATATGAGTTATGAAGCTTTTAAGCAGGCAGCTTATATGTTCCCTCAAAGAATTCTTGGAATGTCAATACAGAGCTACTTGATATATGACAAGTTGCAGAGAAGTATATTTCTTCTTTATCTAACTCTTGAGATAAAAGAGTTTTTTTTAGCAGATGTTGAAGACTTGGGTTGAGGTTTTATGTTTGGAAAAGGTTACCTCATATTCAGTACTTTCAGAAAACTTCAGAAAATTCAGACTTGTTGATGTACCAGTCAGATAAAGAATCTACTTTCTATGATTGTCTTGATTTTTGGATACACGTTTGTATTAAAAAAGGTGTTCCATCAGATCCTATCACTTGATTGAAAAGTGGAGTTAGCCAAAAGAAAATCAAGCAGGTACTATCACATTTCACCCGGGTAAAATATGAAAGTTATGAAGTATCAACTTGCAGCTTTTGGAGTTCTCAAGGTGAGAAGTTTATCCACTTATGTTTCAAATAGGAGTTGCAAATTCCTTGAAGGATTTGTTTGAAGAAAAGTTTTACAACTTTTTGAGAAGCATGGACACTTGGAGACATTCAGGAAGTAAATCAAACATTCAGTCATGAAGGTTTGATAAGAGCAGATTCTACACAGGAGAGATCATTGATCTTGAATGATCTTGTATGATCTTGAGCATTTATGAGTCGGTTGTCTATCCTTTGTTTATGAAGATTCTTAACATTGGAAGAAGTCACTCAAAGATTCAGATTCTATCAAATTTGTGTTGCAAAGAGATAGAAGATACTTGTTATGTTACTGAAGCTTATGAATCCTATAAAGCTTTCAGCAAGGTTTTGTTATGTTAGGATCAGCTAACCTTATTCTATAATTTGGAAAGCTGAGGAATGACATGGAAAGCTATTGGCATCTGATCAATGCTAATAAAAAGGGTTCAGAGATTTTGTTTCAGATACAGGTATTGATCACTGAACATCAGATTTATGAAGGAAGACGTTCCACATTTCATAAAGTCTGATATATTTGAAGAATACTGGATACTAGTGTTAAGTCATCCAGGGGGGTGATGAAACATGAAAGACTTATTTTCAGCCATATGTGAAAGAATGCAGAGTCATACCTACAGGTATTCCTATTTCAGGTATTCCTATATTTCCTTTGTCAGGTTCTCTTTATGTTCCAGCTTTGAAAGAAGAAGGAAGAAGAAGAATATTTGGAGAAAGTTCCTGTTAGGATGTTCCTGTTCAGGAGAAGGTTCCAGATTTCTATTGAAGAGAAGCTTGATGTTTCAGAAAGGTATATTTCAGAAGTGCGCACATATATGTTTATACCAAGTTCTGAAGGAAAGAGGTATGAAGGATTTAAAGGATGAAGACATGATGACATCATAGATTTTTTGACTCATATTGAGTTGAGTACAGTCAGAGATGAACCAGCAGTGTTCATAATGCACTAAGTTGTGAGTTGACAATCACAGGTTCCAGGATTCAATTCCTGATTTTGTTTAGTGTATTTACATGACGCAGCAGAAGTACGTTGAGAAATCCTTTTGGAAGGTAAATGCAAATATATGGATCCTAGTGTAAGTTTTCAGGTTTTTGAAGACAGGAGATAGCAGGTGCAGAGACAGTTCATGCTATATTTGTTGTCAAGCAGTGATTGCTTGATAAGTACACTATTGGATATCTAGTTTGCATATTTTCTCAAGTATTATGGTTCATATTCAGCAAGTTCAGGTTTTTTGAAGGAAAGTCAATTTCAGTTTTGAAGAAGACTTTTTTAGAAGTATCGGAAGTACAAGCTTAAAGCTTGTGATAATTTGCAGATTATAAAGTTTGCAGATTCAATTCAGATTGTACCAATATGACATTGCAGGGGGGATTGTTGGAAAACAATGTCTCATTGGTTGGAAAGTGGTCAAAGCTTGTCATTCTTGCTCAAAGAATACAACAAGTATAAAATCTCTAAAGATATCCTCTTGGTCCATTTTACTCAAGTTTTCTTGAGGAACCGACGGGCGGATAAAGAATGTATAGCTGTGATACTACTCCTTCCTACATCAAATATCGACGGGCGCAATGGATAAGGCATCGTCCTCTTATCCCACCCGCCTGGGTTCAAATCCCGCGACCGTTACACAGAGATATACAATCCTTTTGATATCATGCTTTTCAACTCAATAAAAGCAAAACGAATAGCGCAGCGGAAGACTATTTGCGTAGCGATCATGCTTTATCGGAGATCGTAAGATCGTAGCTTTATTTTGGCTTTTGGAGGGGTGCTTTTCAAGTACACAAAATACTATATAAGAAGCACCTTGGGCTCATTGTAATCATCCTTCACCTAGGATCAACACAAGCTTTCTAGAGCTTGGACCTCAATAGAGGTGGTGTTTCTTCTAGCACATGGGGCAGCCATGGTGCTAACTTGAAGCATGTTGAGGAGCAGCTATGGAGTTCTTCTTGGTGATTCTTCTTGGAGAAGATGAAGGGTGTGCTCACACTCTACCTCATGGAGAGGAGGTTATCTCTTGTTCATGGCAAGAAGACTTGGTCATTAGCAGCTTGATGGTGAGGATCGCCCATCTACATGATGTATTTGAAGATTGTCTTCTACAGGAAGATATTAGGTTGAAGATTATCTTCTACAAGAAGATGTCTAGCTACTTCAAAGACATTGGGTGGGACCATCTACATGGCGTATTTGAAGATCATCTTCTACACGAAGATGTTAGGTTGAAGATTGTCTTCTACAAGAAGATATCTGGCTACTTCAAAGACATTGGATGGAGTTTAACATAAGATTCACATCTTATGTTAAAGTATTCAGGTACATATTCTCTTTATGCACACAGGTACTACTTGAAGTTTATGGAGGCTGTGGCGTTCATATCAAAAGGAGTCCTATTCAGCATAGGTACAAGAGAATCAGTACTTATATGCTTTATGCATATTTTATGAGGTGTTTGAGAAGGTGTGTTCACATGAGTTTGAGGATTTCCGTTCACACTGATCCTTCCTCTTTCAGTCACTCATATTCACTCTTCTATAACCTATAAGGTCACACATCTCATGTATATTCAGATTACTGCCCATACATCTGAATATGTTTGTTACATTGTACATGCACTCATTCATCTATTTCTCATCACATAGAATGGTTGAGAGTTTTGCTCCCACATTGTACATTGAACATTGGTATATATGATACTATGAGTAAGCGATGGCTTACGTAACACCTTACACATGTCGTCTATTCTTTCTCTATCTTTGTCTCATCATTTGTATGATTAAGTTGTGATATGTTCATGTTTTGTCAATATGGAAGATTGCTGGAATTAATGTTGTACATAACTGGAACTATGGAACCATGGACCTGTGACATGAGCCTAAGGGCCTACCTCACTTCCAACAGGAAGATATTGAAGCACTTGAGGAAAACAACACTTGGGATTTGGTGCCCAAGACTTCATCCATGAAGGTAATAGGCTCAAGATGGGTCTATAAACTCAAGAAGAATTCTGATGGTTCCATTAACAGGTATAAGGCAAAGCTTGTAGCAAAAGGCTTTGCACAAACTCAGGGAATTGATTATGAGGAGACCTTCTCTCCTGTGGCAAAGATGCCTACTATTAGGGTTTTGCTTAGTATTGCCTCTTCCAAGAATTGGAAGATACTTCAACTAGATGTAAAGAATGCATTTTTGAATGGTTGGATAACAGAAGAGGTATATATGGCACAACCACCTGGTTTTGAGAATCAAGTTTATCCTGATTATGTATGTAAACTTAACAAAGCATTGTATGGTCTCAAGCAAGCTCCAAGAGCTTGGAATTTCAGGCTTGTTTCATTCTTGCAGGACAAAGGCTTTCAACCAAGCAAGGCAGATCCTTCACTCTTTATTAAAAAGAGTAATTCCGAGGTCATCTATCTATGTGTATATGTAGATGATATTATATTGACAGGAAATGATGCAGATGGTATGAAGAAGATCAAAGATCAGATGAGAGAAGAGTTCAAGATAAGTGATTTGGGTTCACTTACCTACTTCCTAGGTTTGGAAGTTGTCTACAAAGATCATGGTTTGTTTCTCACTCAAAGGAAGTACATTAAGGACATGTTGGCAAAATTCAAGATGCAAGATTGTAAGATTGCAGGTACTCCAATGGAGGTCAATCACAAATTGAGCTCACATGAAGGTGAACTCATAGAGGACATCACATCATATCAAAGTCTAGTGGGTAGTCTCAACTATGCCACATTGACAAGAGTAGATATATGTTACGGTGTGAGTGTGCTAAGCCAATTTATGCACACACCAAGGAAACCACATATGGATGCTGCCAAAAGGATTCTCAAGTATCTCAAAGGAACCATAAATGAAGGAATTTATTATCCTTATGTATCTGATTTAGGTTTGAAGCTATTTTCTGATGCAGATTGGGCTGGCTCCAAGGAAGATAGAAGGAGCACTTCAGGTTATCTTACCTTTGCAGGTTCAAAGCTTATTTCATGGTCATCCAAGAAGCAACCCACAGTTGCTCTCTCTTCTACTGAAGCTGAATATAGAGGTCTTGCCATAGCTACACAAGAAGCTATGTGGATGAAGACATTATTCAAAGATCTTGGATTGGAGTTTGGAACTCCAACTATTTTTGGTGACAATATGAGTTCTATTCACTTGGCTGCTTATCCTATTTTTCATGCAAGGACTAAACATATTGAAGTTCATTATCACTATGTACGAGAAAAGGTTCTAAGCAAAGAGATTCAAATATCATATGTGTCCACTCATCAACAATGTGCAGATATTCTAACCAAAGCATTGGATGGTACAAAGCTTTGCAAATTCAAGGCTATGATTGGTTTGCAGGTAATCTTGGAAGATTGAAGACCTCAAGCATACTTGGCTTGAGGGGGAGCTGTTGGAGCAAGTCTATGACAAGCCTAAGTATTGGCTTGAGTCTCACAAAGTCTTAGAAGAAGCTTTAAAAAGAAGACTATGTAAAGTTCACTTGTGAACTACCTCTTGTAACTTTTAAAGAGTTTACTTAATGTAAAAGTAAGAGAATCTTAAGTGGCTGATTCCACTTGATCAAGAATGGAAAGAGGAGCCACGAATTCGTGATTTGTGGTAGGTAGAGAATCAAATCAATCATTGATTGATTGGAGAGTGATTGAGGGAAGTTAGCCTCCCAAACTCAACTATAAATAGATGGCAGTTTTAGTCGTGGTTAGAGAGACCTATGTGAAGACCTCCAAGAGCTGAGCTTTATGCCATATCAAGGTGTGATTACAAGGCACACATATGCATCAGTAAGTCATTGTATTGTACAAGCAATATACTTTCATTTTCATGATTATTTGAGTTCATCTTTCCATGTTCTTGTGAAGTGTACTACTCACTTCCATTACTCTCAGTTTTCTTAGGCAGCTTGCAGAGATGTTTTCTCTGAGCTTGATGCATCCTTTTCAGTGATTTAACTTGGTAAAGTTAGCTCTATAAGTCTAATATATGCTCATAAATTTTCATGTCATTTGGATGTTGCAATCTTCAGTTATGTTCATTTGAAGTCAACAGGGTCTGTTCATCTTCACCTCTCTGTCAGGTACCCGACTTTTTTACTCATCTTGTCAAAGGTGTTTCTCAGTGGTTACTTACCCAAATTTCGTGATTTAAAGTTTAATGGATTTAACTTACTGTTTAGTACAACCATACAAATTTTCATAATCATTGGATTTCTACTTTTTGAGTTATGGTGATTTTTCTGCTCACTGGTCTATTTCTGTAGCAGCCCGTGAAAATCGGGATGATATCATCACTTGTTAAAACTCATTCTCAGTGTGTGTTTTGTTATTTTTGATGAGATTACTCTTGAAAGTTAGCTCTTTAAGCTACCTAGACTTCCCCAAGAGGAATTAAGCTAATTGCTGCTGTGCTCAGAGAATTATGTAAAACACTGGATAGGTGTATGAACCAAGAATAGCAAGTTTTCACCTCTGAGCTAACTCCAACTTATCTGTTTTGGTCTATCTTTTTGAGAGTGATCTTCCAAGGTACATAGGGTGTCTAATACATCCATTGGCAAGATAAAAGGGCCCACCATCTACTCCTGGAGTTCATTTGGCTGGTGTAGATCAAGGATTTTGCAACACCTCTTCATCTTCAAGCACATACCTATCCATCTCTTCACAAATTCTTGCTAAGGTAGCATAGTTCAAACTACCCACCATACTCTGATAACCTATGCAATTGAAATTTCTTTAACATATCCTGTACATACTTCTTCTGAGTAATGTATATCCCTGAATTAGTATAAACTAATTCAAGTCCCAAAAAATACTTCAATAATCCAAGATCATTTATCTTGAACTCCTTCATCATCTGGCTTTTGATATTTCTGATTCCATTGACATCATTGCCTGTAATGATGATGTCATCAACATACACACAAAGACATATTACCTTTGAATTACTTCTCTTAATGAATAGAGAAGTATCTGCTTTGCTCATGATAAATCCTTGGTCTTGGAGATATGTAGTTAACCTGTAATTCCATGCCCTAGGTGCCTGCTTCAATCCATATAAAGCCTTCTTCAATTTGCAAACAAATGTTACCTTCTTAGGGTCTTCATAGCCAGGAGCTTGTGACATATAAACCTCTTCTGAAATCCATCCATTCAAAAAAGCATTCTTGACATCCAATTGGTACATGTTCCAATTCTTGGATGCAGCCACACTAACCAATACTCTGATTGTTGGCATCTTGGCCACAGGAGAAAATGTTTCTTCATAACCAATGCCTTAGGTTTGTGCAAAACCCTTAGCTACCAATCTAGCCTTGTACCTATTAATTGTTCCATCAGAATTTCTTTTCAATTTATAGATCCATCTAGATCCTATTACCTTCATTGTGTCCTTCTTAGGTACTAGCTCCCATGTATCACTCTCCTTGAGTGCTTCAATCTCCTCATCCATAGCTTCTTTCCATTCTGATTTGGTGATTGCTTCTTCATATGAACCTGGTTCTTCATTTGACAAATCTTTGGCAAGATAAACTGAATGTTTAGTAACAAGAGAAGTATCATACCCATATCTGATAGGTTTTTTACTTTCTCTTTGTGATCTTCTAAAAGGTTAAGCTGAAGATTCAGGTATGTCTTCAAGCTTCTTCATCTTCATTTTGCCCTTGGACTTCCATGCCTTGAATTCTTAAAGATTGATAGTGTCTTCATCATCGGAACTTGAGTCATCATTCTGAGTAGGTTCCTCCTTTCCAAGCTTTGGAAATTCCTCTTCCAAATCATAGGGTAGTTTGACCTTCGTGCATTCATTCTCATACCAAGAATCATTCTCATCAAAGATCACATCCCTGCTTACCATAAATCCCTTATTGGTAGGGCTATAAAACCTGTAACCTTTTTTATTTAAATCATACCCAATAAAAATGCATTTTTCAGCCTTTGGGTCTAGCTTACCTCTTAGCTGTGAGGGAATGTGCACTGCAATGATCTAATAATGGTCTCTTACCATGCCAAGCTTCATAAGGTGTCATACCATCAAGTGATTTTGATGGTAACCTGTTTATGAGATAGGTGGCAGTAGAGACACTCTCTGCCCATAGGTAGTTAGGTAACTTCTTCTCATTAAGCATAGATCTAGCTATCTCAACAATTAACCTATTTCTTCTTTCTGCTACCCCATTCTGTTCAGGAGAATACCTTGTTGTTATTTCCCTTTTTATGCCTCTGTCCTGCAAGAAGTCCTCAAATTCATTGGAGAAGTACTCACCTCCTCCATCTGACCTTAGCCTCTTCAAGTTTCTTCCTGTCTGATTTTCAACTAATGCAAGATATTTTTTAAAAAAGACACATAGTACCTTGAACCTGAGACTGAGGGATCTTTGCTAGGTCCCCAAACATCTGTGTGAACCAGCTCTAGGTAGTCTTCATGCATATATCCTTTCCTTGAGTAGGGTAACCTGTGAGACTTACCAAGTTGACAAGCACCACACTTGTAAATCATGTGTTGCTTGGATACATTAGGTATCCCAAGCACACATTGGTCCCTGCACATTTGCTTCAAGGTTCTTTCTCCTATGTGCCCTAATCTCTTGTGCCGAATCTCAAGCTCTGACAGTGTTTGATCCTTATAACAGTATAGTGCAATGTTCTTTGTGTCTTGTAACTCAAAAGTAAAAAATCTACCTGATTTTTCTCCCTTGGCTATCCTTTTGAATCCATGTCTTGGGTCCTCCACAAATGCTCCATATTGACTGAATCTGACCTGCAAACCTTTCTCCACAATCTGACCAACACTCATTAAGTTCTTTGTAATTGTTGGTACACAAAGTACCCCGCTCAACAAATTCTGATTACCATCACAAGTTTTAACATTACCAACTTTAACCACTAAATGCTTTGTATCATCACCTGTTTGGACTTGATGTTTCCCTTTTGGTTCCTCAAGATCAGAGAGTAATGCCACATTGTGATCCACATGATTTGAACACCCTGAATCATTATAAAATAAGTGATCATCATTTGTACCTGACTTTGAAGTCATGTTCATGATCAAGAGAGAGTCATCCTGCTCCTTTGTGTAGTTGTGGTAGTCCTTTCTATTTCTGAATCCTCCTTGGTAGTTGCCATTGTAATTGTTGTTGTGGCCTTGGTGTTGGTTGAATCTTCCTCTTGATTGTGAGTATCCACCTCTTTGGTAGCCTCTTCCTCTCTGATTTTTGTAATTCCTAAAACACTCATCTGTGGTGTGATTTGATAAACCACAAATGTTACATGGTGATGAATTATAGGGTCTCCCCCTACCTTGCTTACCTCCTCTGCCCCTACCTCTTGAAGATCTACCTCTCCCTCCATAATTGGCTTGGGAGGTAGAGCCTTCATCTTCTACCTTCTTACTCTTGCCTTTATCCTTAGAGTTCTTATCAGTGTATAGGGTGGAAGAGTTATTACCTTTGGATGTATCTCCACTCTTGGTAAGCTTTTCTTCATGTGTAAATAGTTGACCCATGAGAGTTGTAAGATCTGGAGTGTGCATGTCCATGTAGAGATCCATTGTAGTGGTGAAGCTTTCCCACTTATCATCAGCCTTGATTCCATTGATTACCTGCCTCACAATCTGTTCTTCTTTAATTTCTTCTCCTATGCTTGCTAACTGATCCGCAACATCTTTGATTTTGGTCACAAATTCTGAAACAGCTTGCTTAGGTTGCTTGCTTAGTGTTGTGAATTCAATCCACAATTGATTTTTCCTAGCCCTTGTATTGGAGGAAAAATATGATGACAAGGTTTCCCAAGTCTCTTGGGAAGTCTTGCAATTTTTTATATGTGGCAAAAGAAATTCAGAGATAGAGTTGAGTAAATAAGACCTTGCCAATGCATCCTTTGCACACCATGTGTTGAATTTTTCTTGTTCCTCCTTGGTTGGCAAACCTCTTGCTTTGAATGAGGGCAATTCCTCATCTCCTGAGATGTATCCATATAGACTCCTTCCTTGTAAGTAGGTCTTCATCCTTAGAGACCAAGCCTGATAATTGTTTCTGTCCAATTTGTCAATAAATGAAGGAAAACCATCTCCCATTTTACCTTATTTGCTATGATACCACTGTTGGGAAAGATGGATGGATGCATCAAGAGACCGAGTAGGTACTGCTAAACCTGCTTTGCACCAGCCCTCTTCTTCTTGAGATTTGATTAGTAGACTTCCTTAGCTTCCAAATGACACCAAGAAATAGCCTATGTCCTTTGGAAATGTTGCATGTAATAATTGAATCAAAACAGATAACTTTGAAAGTCACAAAGTCAAGAAAACCTTCTAATTTGGTCTTGATAACTCCTCAATGTTTTGCTCAGTGTGACCAGCACAGTAGCAATTGATAAAATTCCTTCTAGGAGTATTCAATTAGCTTAGTAAGCTACCATTTGCAAGTGGAATGATGTAAAATAATGAACTATGCTAAGAGAAATTAATTTAGCAAGATTTGGTATACCCCAGACTTTTAATTAGGACTGTAGCAGAGATAGACCAGTGAGCACCTCGATGGTGATTTCTTTGAATTGGCTGAATGAAATCACTTCAAACTTTGTCAGCATGTAGATTACATTTTGAGCTGAATCTAACAAGCTTTGAATCACTGAATTTGGTGGAGGATTGACTGAGATATGCCCTTGACAAGTTGACAGACTTTGGAGTAGACAAGCAATGAACACAGAGATGAATGATGTAAATGTATCTATAAATTAACACTTGTGTACAATCCCATTGGCATGACAAGCATTGGCTAATGGTGTAGAGAGTTGTAGGCTATGATGTAGTCCTCACACACACTCAATTATAGTGGACTGAAGCTCGGGAGTGATCTCTCTTTTCGTGACTTTTCAAGTTCACCTTTTATATGAAATGTGTAAGAATTTGAATTCAAATTCAAATTCTTGGCTCCCTCTAATCAAGCTTCTAAAAGCTTGAAGATATTCTCTCAATCAAGCAAACTACCTTTTCCACGAATCATTTGGGTAGGTGATTACAAAAGATTCTAAGTCAAATTGAGTTTTACAATGAGGTACAATGGTAAATAATCACTAGCATGTGTTCCTATGATTCTTCATGTATGTAGAGTCTTCATGATATCCTTCAAGCCAAATGTGTAGGCTTGAGATTACACCAACAATATAGAGTATGCTTGAACCGTGCAAAATGAGTCCTCATGGTGAGATAAGGAAAGATATTGGGACACATAGTATCCAAAAATGGGAGCTCCATAGATGAAGGTAAAATCAAAGTCATTTTGGAATTGCCAAGACCAACGAATGTAAAGGAAGTTCAAGCATTTATGGGTCATTGTGGATATTATTGTCCATTCATCCACATGTATGCCATAATTTCTAAGCCCTTGTACAGTCCGTTGAATCGATTTACTTGCATGGAAGAATGCAAAAAAACATTTAGTGACTTAAAATGGAGATTGAGTTCAACGCCAACATTGACAGTGCCACGTGGATGCCTCCATTTCATATACACATGGATGCCTCCAATTTTTCCATTGGATGCATTGTAGCACAACCTACAAAGAAATGAAAGTTAGACCACCTAATAGCCTATGCCAAACAACTGAATCAAGTAGAATGCAATTCTGCTATGACTGAACAAGAAGGCCTTGGTATGGTCTATGCTATCAAGAAGTTTTAGAGATTACCTCCTAGCTAACAAGTTCAATCACCTAGCTTTGTTATACTTTGTCGATAAGCCTTGTAAAACGAGAAGGCTAGTGAGATGCTTTTTTACTACTAATGGAATTTTATTTTGAAGTAGTAGTCAAGAAGGTTAACACACATGTAAGAGAAATTCATTTGTCAAGAATGACACATGGAGAATTGCCAACCAGTGTAGCAGATGAGCTACCAGACATCTATTTGTTCAACCTCGAAGTATGTCCAAAATGGGTTGATAAATTGATACCTATACTCATACATGGACCAAACGATAGGATCAATTCGATTGGAAGCAGAGAGCTCTAGAAAACAAGAAATCTCCACATTATGGCAGGTACTTTGTACTTCAAAGGTTCTAACAGAATACTTCTTAGATGTGTTGAGGATGAGGAGAGAAGTAGCTTCATGAAACAAGCCCAGAAGAACAAATGGATAATGCATAAAGGAGTTAGTGGAACCACACAATAATTAAAACGAGGAGTCTGCTGGCCAAATGTGCAAAAAGGTGTACATGAATATGTGACTAGTTGTCCCTATGTCAAGAATCTGTACCCAAGGAACATTCATGCATAAGTTATTCAACTAAAGCACCGGAGTGGAGTAAGCCACTTGTAGGTTACTTGAAATCTCTTACTTATCCAAAAAGAGCGAGTCTACCAAGGAAAAGATCCCTAGAAGAAGAGAGAAAAGATTACGTAATTATGGGTAAACAACTATTCAAATGAGGAAACGACAATCAACTACGACTATGTGTGAATGAGGTACAATATTTGCCCATATAAAAAATGTCTCATGCTGAGCAGTGGGAGGTCATTTTTCAGTCATCCAAACTGCTAAAATGATTCTCTTTGCAGGCCAATGGTGGCCAACACTACATGTGGATGCCCAGACCTATGTATGAAGTTGTGACGTATGACAACAAACGAAGCATCCAATACAAAGAGACGACATGCCTTTGAGATCAATGCTTAGCAAAAGAGCTTTCAATAAATGGAGAATACACTTTATTGGATCCATTAATCCCATGTAGGAGGATCTCATGCTGAATACATCATAGTCACCATAGACTCCTTGACTAAGTGGATAAAAGCTAAAACCAATAGGAAGAACCATGCCCAAACTACGACAAAGTTCCTATTTGAGTCTATCTTCACTAGATTTGGACTAACCATAGAGATTGTAAGTGATAGAGTTATGCACTTCATTAACAAAGTCATTGAGTCACTCATGAATGAGTTTCCAGTGATTCATAAGAAATCAGTACCCTATCATCCACAAGCTAATGGACAAGCCGAGAGTTCAAATAAAGTGTTGTGCATGATTCTTACTAAGATAGCCAACAATGGAAAATCCGACTGGGATAAACAATTGCATCCTATAATTTGGGCATTTTGAGTTGCATATAAGACAGCTATAGGAATAACACCCTTTAATCTAGTTTATGGTCAGAATGCAATTTTAGCAATATTAGATTTCTTGACTCCTACTCTTTGACTCGCCAAGAAATATGAATGGACAGGACATAAATTGCTCAAGCGATTGGATCAAATAGAGAAATTGCATGAAACTAGATTACAAGGTGTTGTAGAGCTAAAAAGAGCACAAAGCAGAGAAAAAGACGGGCCCCAAAATTTTTCCGATTTGGACATCATATTCTTGTATCATAATCATTCTTGTAATATATTTTCCATTCTAAAGGCACTAGAGGAGTCCTCTAGATGCATACCCGCAGAAGATTAGAGATTTACCCATGTAAAATAGTAGGAAATTAGTCTTTTAGTGAATAAAGTGCCAGTCTCTTGTGTGAAAGGACCATTTTTAGGGCACTAGTATATAAGTCAAATGTGACTCTTTGTAAAGAACTTTTTGCCATTGTGAGAATAGAGAGAGCACAGAAATTCGAATTTGTGTCTTCTTCACTTCATATCTTCTTCTCTGTGAGCTTGTATGCATATGTATGGCTTGGAAAGAGTGCTTGTGAGTGTTTTCTATCCATGAAAGTGTTTATTTGCTGTAAGTAAGGTGTGTGCGAAGTGTAGGAAGTGCTGTAGTGTAGGAAAGTATTCCCATGACTTAGTATTTTGCTCATAACTTGAAGTAGGAGCATCAAAATTGAGTGAAATTATTGCCATTGGATGCGTCTTTTCGAGAGCTTCGAAATGCATATGCTATTCGCTATATTTGGAGTTCGAAGCTGGGAGAAAAGTCCAAAATACTGACGGCTGCTGCACCAAGTATTGTTTCGCCATGACCAACAGTTGAAACTTGTTTGGATAAGTCTTTGCCTCATTTACACTCTTTGAGTAACCCATTGGCATTGATCGTCACATGATTGCATGTCCTCATACACTTGTCTAGGTTTGCATACTCCTTGGATTGATAATTAAAAGCGTGTATCCCCACTATATGCACTTGAGAGGGGATTGAGGTATAGTCTCTTTCTCCGCAAGTCCCTAAGTTGGTACTTAGGTCAACACACTTTTTGGCGCCGTTGCCGGGGAGTGACGAATCAAACCGAGGCATTCGTGTGATGGTAAGTAGCTTTTTTGCATTGAAGTAAGTGGAGGAGTGGAAATTTTCTCTTCTTTGGTAAGTCATTTTCAGCCGCACTTGCTACTTCTCATTCTTGGAGTGTGTGTAGTGAGTTGTTAGTTTAGGGAAGTGAGTGGAGTGAGTAGAGTAGGAGTAGTGAAAGAGTAGGTCAAGTCATTGGAGTAGTAGTGAGTCATAGATTAGTGGAATTTGTCTTTTTTTTTGAAGCAAGAAAACCTCAAGTATAAAAGCCAAAAATAGTCAGTTTTGCAATTCACTTGCCTAGAAAGCAAGTATCGTGAGCTGCAGTGTCGAGTATCGTGAGGGCTGCGTCAGAGATCGTGAGTGAGCAAACGGGCAAGCTGGGGTTGCACAAAGCAAGGGGAAGTGACAAAGAGATTATAGGAGCTACCAAGGTAAGCTAACCCACCCTTTTGATCAAAATTTCTCAGCAAATCAATCTAGGAAAGAAAAAACGATCTGCGTCAGGTATCGTTTGGTACTGACAGAGGTGAAAAGGAGTGTTTGGAGTGAGGCAGAGAGTGAGGAGAGGAGAGAGGCAAGAGTAGAGCATGTGTACAACCAGAACTTAGAAAAAATCTTTCCCAAAATTTGTCTAAGGGTCAAGTATCGTTTTGCTCCCGCGGTCGAGTATCGCGATACTTAGCAAGTATCGTTTTGTTCCTATGGTTGAGTATCGCGATATTTCCCTCCGATCGTGTATCGTTTCATACCGATCGCGATACTTGATCAGAGATCATTTTGGCTAGAGATCGTAGATCGTGTATCGTTTCGGATTAGAGATCGTTTTGGCTATCGATCGTTGATCGGGTATCATTTCATACCTAACGCGATACTTCGTAAGTATCGTGTATCGTGTATTGTTTGGTGGGCCAAGTATCGTGTATCGCTCCTCAGAGATCGTGATACTTACCAAAGATCGCATATTGTTTGGTTCAGGTATCGTCGATCGTTTCCATTCCAGAGATCGGTATCGTTTGGCCCAGAGATCGTTTTGATCAAAGATCGCGATACCTAACAAGTATCGTGTATCGTTCCTCAGAGATCGTGATACTTACCAGAGATCGCATATCGTTTGGTTCAGGTATCGTCGATCGTTTCCATTCCAGAGATCGGTATCGTTTGGCCCAGAGATCGTTTTGATCAAAGATCGTGATACCTAACAAGTATCGTGTATCGTTTTGCCAGCGATCGTCTGCGAAAGATCGTTTTTAGAGGTATCGTTTTGTGAGAGATCATGTATCGTTTGGTGCAGCGATCACGATACCTAACAAGTATCGTGTATCTTTTTGCAGAGATCACGATACGTACCAAAGATCAAGTATCGTTTTGTTCAAGTATCGTCGATCATTTCCACTTCAGATATCGTGTATCGTTTAAGGGAAGTATCGTGTATCGTCTCGGCCAGAGATCGTTTTGAGCAAAGATCGTGTATCGTTCTGGTCCTGAGATCGTTTTCGCCAAAGATCGTCTTGGTCAGTGATCGTCTGCCAGGTATCGTGCATCTTGGCTTTCAGAGATCGTGTATCGTGGCAATTGGGAGCCAAGTATCATGACTTGGGAAAAAATTATTTTTTAGTCATTTTCCAGCCAAAGTCTGTTAGAAGCCCTGACCTGTAGTGAAGAATCCCAGAGGCTAAAGGTTAGGAAGACTGATCAGAGTTTAGAAGTGGATGAACCTGAGATCCGAAAAAACTCTAGGAAGCCAAAGAAGTGTAATCTCTTCTGTAGGTAGTGTAGCAGAGCAAAGTAACCGTTCACATTATTCAGAGACATCCAGTGAGTCAGAGGAAGAAATTCCCATGGCTTCAGAGGATATGCAGAACACAGTACCCATGATTGGCATGATGTCAATCATTGAGGGAGAGTACAGGACCTCCTTGGAGTATGTGAACACCAACCAAAATGAGATCCCTATTTATTTGGATGGTCTA
The DNA here is from genome assembly GCA_020310875.1 of Ceratopteris richardii. NCBI lineage: Eukaryota > Viridiplantae > Streptophyta > Polypodiopsida > Polypodiales > Pteridaceae > Ceratopteris > Ceratopteris richardii. The sequence goes on from CM035437.1 coordinate 35,005,226, forward strand.
AACAGATCAGTGGCCAGGTTAAAGAAAGCGTCAGAGGCTTACATAGTGCCTAGACCAACAGTCAAGTACGTAGGAGGATTTTACATGGACAAAAGAGATATCCAATATGTTATCACAGAACACCTAGAAAACATTAATGAAATTGGTGAAGAAAATAATGCTTCAAACTTAAATGGAGGAGGGAATGAAGAGCAAGTAACTACACCTAGGGGAAGATCTACGGTTGCTAGGATATGGAGAGGAGACCTGATTCCCCAAGATGACACCTTAATGGATGTATATTTGATCAATGGGATAGAGCATCTTCTTAGAGCACATTCTTCAATTTGGGAAGCTGCTCATAATCCAGTCACCATCTATGAGTTACAAGATCCTGATTTCTCCACCATCATCACATATCTGGATAAGAATCAGAGAAGATATTGGCCCTTAACAGAAGCGGAAAGAGCTGAGTTGAAATATCAGAATATCCCCGTGTTTCCCCCTAGGGACCAAGCCACTACTTCAAGAAATCCACTTGGAACATCCCATAATGATTCATACCAACAGTCGGGCCAAACACAACAAACACAACAAACCCAAATCCCCGTCAGACCACCTGTGCAGTTCGCAATGCCTGCAAATAACCCTAATTACCGACCTCAACCAACTATTGACCCAAGACATGGAATTCATGCTCCAGTCAGACCGCCGGTAGTAAGAGGACTAGGCATACCAATAGGAAGACCAATTTTTCCAGTAATGCCCAGACCACCCGAAGCAGGAAGAAGATTAAGGCCAATTCAAGTGGCCAAATGCATGAGAAATCACTATGATGGCTCTAGTGAACCTTACAATCATATAGCGGAATTTAAACAAGTAATCAGAGCCGAACAGGTAGAAGACTTTTTTATTCAATATGAGTCCTTTGGCCTTACTTTGTCAGACACAGCGTTAGCATGGTTTCAACCATTGGACCCGAATACTTTTCAAAACATGGAGCAAGTATACCAAGAAATGATTGAAGAATTCACTAAGTCAGGAATTAAAAACAATTCTTCATCATTGATCCATAGCTTCAAGCAAGTCCCTACCGAATCAGTGAGATTGGCTGCAAGAAGATTCAAGCAGTATGTATACAGATGCCCAGTAGAAGAGAGACCTACCCAAAATAAAATGGTGTCATTATTTTTGGAAGGATTGTTGAACGGATCTTTGAGATCATTGGTATATGTAAAGAGAGTTCAGACTTTGCAAGAATGCATGAAGGAATGCATAGATCTAGAAGACAACCTAGCAGAGGACCTGAAAATACCTCAAGGAAGCTTGAAAAGTGAATATTCGGCCAGTAACACATCAATCCCTAAAAACAATGTAGAGGAAATAGCCGATTTGGTAGCGAAGAAGTTGAACGTTCAAGGACAGAGGAACTACCCCAATAACCCTATGAGAGTACCCATGCTCAGAAGATGTATGCAGTGTGGAGGAGATCATCCTTCTCACTTGTGTACTAGGGGAGTAGTCCCACCACCTGCTTATGCTTATAATAGACCCCCTGTCCCAGGACCTCTACAATATTGCAGTGTGGAACAAAAATATACAAATCACAATACAGAAAATTGCCCTTACAATAGGCAAGCGAGACCAACACAGCCATACATGAGACCTTATGGATACCCTTAGAGAGATCAGGGAGGTGAAGCCTTTAGGTACCCCACTTATCAGCCGCAGGCACCAGTGCCACGACCATATGTGTATCAAGGATACTCCCAACCACAACCAGTACTAGGACAACAACCGCCCCATCCTCAGAACGTTGTCCCAGTCAAGATTGCTCAACCTGAAGAAAATCTAGAGAGAGAGATAGTCCCAGCCACACCTTTGGTTGGTAATGAACCATATGACTCATCTTACGACCATAGTCAAGGAGCATATCGCAATTATGAAAGCTCAATGATGGAATATGGACAACTGTATGAACCATATGCCTATGGCATGGAAGCATCAGATAGTTCATACGGATATGAGCAAGACTATGTGTCATTAATGTACACAGCTCCTAGAGCAACCATACCACCCGGACCCATGAACAGACCGCCTGTACCCAGAGGACCATGTTACAGATGTGGAGGTGGTCACTACATCAGAGAATGCACATTGCCAAACCCACCACCACCACAATGAGTCTGGAAAGGCTACTGTAGTGATTGTGGTAAGGAACACCTTTTCAAAGACTGCCCCAAGAATCCCAACAAGGTTACATCTAACGTGAAAATCAACGTAATAGAAGTAATTGAATCATCAGGGAGTGATAAAGAGTACACAATACCATTGAAAGCAACAACAAGAGCCAAAGCTAGAGAGACCCCAGAAAAACCAAAAGAACACAATCAAAGTGACCTAGAGAGGAATACACCCACACCACAGAGAGTTGAAGACTCAGAAGAGCCGGAGAAAAGTATTACAAGTAAAAGGTCCCAGAGATGGAAGAACTGTAGAGATAGGATAAAAGAAAAGAAATTACTGCAGAAAAAGGAAAATGAGAAGAACGAACAAAATCCAAAAGAGGAACAGAAAAAAGAAGAAGAAATTAAAAATGAAAAGTACAAAAAAGAAGAGGTAGGATCAGTGTTAGCAGACCCTATGCCTAAAGAATTAGCCATGTGGATTCAGGCATACAAGGCACGAATAAGAGCAAGACCTACCATAGAACAACATGAGAGAGAATATCCAAGAGGCGAATTAGAAAAAGAAAGACTGGAGATCTGCAAGAAATTGATAGAAGTTGCACAACAGACCTTAGAAAAACCTGCATCGCCTTTACCCAATACCCGAATTTCTGAAGGAGAATTCCAAGAGTGTGTAAACACTCATGAAAAGCCTGAAGTAAGTAGAACACAGAATGACGAATGTAGTAGTGAGAGAAGGGAAGGATCCATAGTTCCCGAAGTAGAAGGAGAATGGACTGAGGATCTATGGGCACGAGTTCAAGAGGACAAATGGAAGAAAGTGGAAGGAATTGAACCACCCTTTGAAGAACTAGAAGCAAAAACGAAATAGAGGGTTCAATACCTGAACTAAATTCAGAAGAAATTTTTCCGATGGATGCAAGTGACCAAGGAGAGGAAGATGTAAAGGAACTGCCCAATTACACAGGGGAGTACGAACACAATTCAGAATTGTATCGTATTCCCTCAATGAGGAAACGAGAAACGTACCCATCAGTCCAAACATCTGAGATCATACAATGCCTTAGAGAGGTAAAAATCCCTTGTACCCTAACATTCGAAGAATTGTTAAAGGTAAAACCACATTTGAAGGAGAAATTAATCAATCAATGGGAAGTCAAGGAGGAAAAGAAAGAGATAGCAGACGAAGTAAACATGGTGAGAATTCCAATGGATAAGGTAGGAGACTTTAGTGAGGGAGATGAAGGAAATACCTGCCTTCCAATTACTTATAGGGGTTACACTACCAAAGCCATCTTAGATTCGGGAGCTGGTGTTGGTATTGCTACCAAAGAAATTTGGGAGAAATGGGGAAAACCAGCATTAAGACCAACACGCATGAAAATACAAATGGCAGACGGATATACAGAAAGACCCTTAGGATTGTTGGAACGAGTAGTTTTCACTACGTGTGGAGTGGAATTCGAACACACTTTAGCAATATGTCACTTCGAAAGGCCAAGCAATTATGAAATGATCCTGGGAAGGCCTTTCATGAGACAGTTAAAGGTTGTACAAGATTGGGGAAAAGATGTGGTATACCTACAACATGCAGGAACCACCACTAGAATAAACCTACATACATACACTTATCACGATGTTCCACCTCTACAATGGAATCAAATTCATAAGGAGGAAGACGATCAATCAATTCATAGTGTAGGTTCTAGTGATCAATCTTGGATGAACGAGGACACTCATCTATGGATATGCCAAGCTGCAAAGAAGGAAGAGGAGAGAAGAAAAGGATGGCAGCAAAAACAAGGAATAGCGAGGTCTGTACAAGATCCAGCTTACATGCCACAAGTATTTCCAGATGAAGAATTTGAACCATACGGTTGGATGGAAATTTTAGCGACCCTCGATGTCTGTGTAAACGAAGAAGTAGTAACCATGAACGAATGTATCAATGAGGAGGGTTATGATGTTAGCCTGTATGTGGTAGTCCTTCAGGAGGCTGAAGAAGGAGAAGTGATCGAGAAAGACTGGAAGGAGGACTACGAGAGCATTGAAATGGAGCCCGAACCAATGGATCTAGGGAATAGTACCACCAACACAAATATCATAGCCAATGAAAAACACCAGGAACTCACACGGAAGGGGGAATTAGAATTTGAAAGAGAATCAGAAGATGAAGAAAATAAACCCCAAGACCAATTTGAGATACCTGCTCACTTTAAAAAATATGAAGTGGAGGAGAGAAAAATCGTTGTTCAAATGCCGAAAAGAGAAGCACAGCCTGGAATAGCATATGATAATAAGGAACAAACCAAGAAGATAGTAGTAACTGTAGAAGAAGGAGAAGAATGATGTACCTTCATAGGACAGGATGTCTCATTAGAGGAAGAACAAGAGTTAATTCGTCTCATAAGAGAATATCGGGATGTCTTTGTTTGGACCTATAAGGACTTGAAAGGAGTCGACCCTTCTATATGTGCGCATAGAATCCCCATGACATCCGAAGCCAAACCTTCAAAACAAAGACCATATACCTACAATGATGTGTATTTAGCCAAGATAAAGGAAGAAATAAACAAGTTACTAGATGTTGGATTCATATACGAGATTGAGCACACAGAATGGGTGTCACCTTTGGTGGTTGTACCGAAAAAGAATGGAAAGTTAAGAGTGTGCATCAATTTGAAGAAAGTAAATGCCGCGACCATAAGGGATAGTTATCCTTTACCAATCACAGATCATCTCTTGGAAAGAGTAGCAGGGAAGGAAGTTTTTAGTTTTTTGGATGGCTTTTCAGGGTATAATCAAGTAGCTATTGCCCCTGAGGACCAACACAAAACAGCGTTCGCAACTGAATGGGGAGTATACGCCTTTAGAGTCATGCCTTTTGGTCTAACTAATGCCCCAGCCACCTTCCAAAGATTGATGTGTCATGTATTCAAGGAATTTTTAAGAAAAAGTATGGAGGTCTACGTGGATGATCTGGATGATCTTTGTACTTACTCAGCTATACGATCAGAACATATCCCAGAGCTAGAAAAGATCTTTGCTAAATGTCGACAATATCGAGTATGCCTTAACCCAGAAAAATGTGTCTTCATGGTTAGAAAAGGGAAAATATTATGACATATTGTCTCCAAAAATGGAATCTCAATTGATGAAGACAAAATTAAAGTAATTCTAGATTTACCAAGACCAAAGACGGCCAAGGAAGTTCAAGCATTTATGGGACATTGTGGATACTATCGAAGATTTATACATATGTACACCATAATTGCTAGACCTCTCTATGCATTATTGACTCAATTTAATTGGACCGAAGAATGTGAAAAAGCCTTCAACGAGTTAAAGAATCGATTGAGTTAAGCACCAATCCTTCGAGTACCTAACTGGAATAAGCCATTTCACATTCATGTGGATGCTTCCAAGTTTGCCATTGGTTGCATCTTAGCTCAACCTGCCGATACAGGAAAACTAGACCACTCTATAGCCTATGCTAGTAGACAATTAAATCAAGCAGAACGCAATTATACTACCACGGAGAGAGAAGGCGTAGGGATGGTGTACGCAGTCAAAAAGTTCAGATATTATCTACTGGCAAACAAATTCAAATTCTTCATTGATCATCAAGCCCTACTGTACCTAGTCAACAAGCCTTGTAATACTGGACGAATAGTATGATGGTTTTTATTGCTAATGGAATTTGATTTTGAGGTAGTAGTCAAGAAAGGAAATACCCACATAAGAGCAGATCACTTATCAAGAATGACCCATGGAGAACCTCCCATAGGAGTACCAGATGATCTACCAGATACGTACCTTTTTAACCTGGAAGTATGTCCTCAATGGGCAGAAAAGTTGATCCCTATACTTACACATGGACCTAAAGATGGGATCACACCAAACCAAACCCAAGACCTCTGGAAGACTAAAAACCTTCACATCATTGCGGGAAGTTTGTATCACCAGGATTCAAGTGGATTATTAATGAGATGCGTGGAAGAAGAGGAACAAGAAATGTGGCTTCAGAAAGCACATGTAAACCAATGGAAAACTCATTTGAATGCAAATGGAACGTGGCAAATACTAAAGAGATTTGGCATATATTGGCCAACCATGCAAAGAGATGCACATAACTATGTGTCAACCTGTCAAACCTGTCAAGAACAAATCCCTGATGAGAACTCTACTTTATGCTATTCTACAATAGCACCAAGATGGAGCATGCCACTGGTAAAGTTCTTGAAAACTCATGAATACGCCGACGGAGCTACTTCAGCAAGGAAACGTGCACTTGTAGAACAAAGCAAGGATTACGCCATTATAGGAAAACAACTTTTTAAACGAGGGAAAGATAACCAATTATGAATGTGCATTCACGAAGACGAATATCTTTCTGTTTTAGAGATGGCTCATACAAGAGCTGCAGGAGGGCACTTCTCTGCAGATAAAACAACAAAAATGATCCTCTTTGCTGAAATGTGGTGGCCAACTCTACACCAAGATGCCATGACATATGTGCAACGGTGTGATACTTGTCAACAAACGAAATATCCAATTAGAAGAGATGAGATGCCACTTAGACCCATGATGAGTGCCAGAGCTTTCACGAAATGGGGAATAGACTTCATAGGACCTATTAGCCCACCAGCGAAGGGATCCCATGCCGAATATATAATTGTAGCCACAGACTACCTGACCAAATGGGTTGAAGCCAAAGCAACCAAGAAAAATGACGCAAGAACCACGGCCAAGTTTCTCTTTGAGAACATTTTCACTAGATTTGGACTACCAATAGAAATTGTGAGTAATAGAGGTACGCACTTTGTGAATGAAGTTATACAAGCTTTATTGAATGAATTCTTGGTAATTCATAAGAGATCAGCTCCTTATCACCCACAAGCCAATGGACAAGCCGAAAGTTCAAATAAAATCTTGTGTACAGTTCTCACCAAAATTGTTAATAATGGTAGATCAGATTGGGATAAGCAGTTACATCATGCTTTATGGGCATTTCGAGTAGCCTATAAAACCGCCATAAGCACTACTCCTTTTAACTTAGTATATGGACAAAATGCTATTTTGCCAATTGATTTCTTAATTCCCACTTTGATAGTAGCAACTACTTACGAGTGGACAGGACATGAACTATCAGCTCAATTGGATCAAATAGAAAAGCTTCACGAAACTAGGTTACAAGCAGTAGCAGGCATTTATGCTGCTAAACGACGACAGAAAGCCTACTTTGATGCGCACATTAAGGACAAAAATTTGAAGGAAGGAGATTTAGTTTTGGTATACACCTTGAAACAACACGCTAAGAAGTTGCAGAAGAGAGGATATGGTCCATTAATCATTAATCATATCTCTACAACTGGAGCCATCAGCTTAGCAACCTTAGATGGAGATGTATTACCAAACTACATCAGTGGATGTAGAGTAAAAAATATCTAGAACCATTGACCGAAGAAACAATGTCTCGATTAATCAAAGGCAAGAATAGACGCATAGAGGAGGAAAGGATACGAGAAGAAGCGAGACAGGAAGCATTGGAAAGAATAAAGAAACGGAAAGAGTGGATGAGAGAGTGAGATGAGAGATATCGACTAGGAGAAGAACTCATCCCAATGGCTAATTTTAGAGCCACTCAAAACCTAGAATCACAGAGAACGCAACCATATTTAAATTTGGGAGCAGGTAAAATGGAGTACCACTTGGTGGATGCTCTCATTGACACAGGAGCTGCTGTAAGCTGTATCAAGCTTTCTTTGACCCAAAAACTCAAGGAAGAAGTACGTCCATCGATGGCACAGTTGATAGGAATAGGAGGAACGATTACTCAATGCATAGGTGAGATCACCTTACCTCTGCATCTTGACAACAACACCATGGAACAAAGGCTATTAGTGTGTCATGATCAGGATTTACTTGAAGAGGTAGTGTTAGGTCAAGACTGGATTTAGGAATATGAGGTGACCATTCAATTGGCTTTAGGATACATCTCAACGAGGATAGGACATCATGAAGTATTCAGTCTGCTAAACGAATGACCAATCAAATCTGTGAGCATAGAGCAAAAAGTTCATTCCAATGAACAAAGTCATGAATGTATGTTCACTAGCACTATAGAAACACCTTCATCAAGTACTATATGTGCGGACACATTGAATTCTGATTGCACACAATCTTCTAGTCTAGCAAGTCATGAGAGTGTCAATCTATCTGAAACCAACCTCAGTGAAGCACCATGCCAAGGAGAGACTAGTCCTCTGAGTAATTCAAAATCTATACCTATTAAAATATACCCTATTCCATACTCTAACCAAGCGTGGATAAAGAAAGATCAAGTGGAGGAGTATCTTCGACGACAGATACACAATCGACATCAGAACAAACAATCAAAGGAGAAACCAACTCAGTCGGAACAACGAAGTCATCGACGAACTGCTACAATATGGATTCCAAAGAAAGTAGTACCCGCTCAACAGGATCGTTCACAAATCTGGATTCCTAAGTCATGCGCTTCAAAGAAACTAAGCCGAAATGATGATCTTCAGCACAACAAGAACCAATATGGTCCACAGGCAAAACAGCCACAAAAAAGGAACTACTGGAGAAAGAAGGAGTCTGTCATGGCAACCCGAGCCATTCCTAGATTTACAAATCAGATAGAGCAGACATGCAACAAGAAAAGAGCCACATTCATCGGAATTAGGCAACGTACAACAAGGCCCAGCAAAATGAAGCAGATTTGGATACCTAAAGACAAAATAAACGGCATGCATCAACCAACTACTTCCAATTGCACACATATGGAGCCTTCGAGACCCAAAGTATGCATGATAGGGCCATATTATAGGGCCAAGCATTCGGCACATCTTTCTTCTATTTCAGGATAGTCAAGCACATTTTCCTCTCGGGAAATAGGAGAGCACTTGTACATACATTAAGAAAATTACTCCAAAAAAATAATAACCGCTTCAGCTATAACCTAACTTTTCTGTTTTCCTTTTCAGATGAAAATATAAAAATACCTAAAAATGAGAAAAATCCAGGTATTACCTTTCTCACACCGACGGGAAAGGGGCGACACCATTCACTCGGAGCAATATCGAGCTTATGACAAACAAATAAAGGAGGATTTCTGATAATATATGGCAACTAATTCATACTCTATATTGAGTGCAGATGGCGTCTACTAATTCTGAAGCTACATAAGAGGAAGAGGTCCAGCTTTTCCCACTCGATTCATTTACAAAAGCAAGAGGTCACTGGTTTCGGGATGACCAACCAGTGTCAGATCTCATCTTCCTGGCTACTATCAAAATAATGGATAGAGATCACTATTTTCCCATCCTATCCCAGGACTTCAAAACAATCGTCCAAGGCTTGCCACATATTGAAGAAGTATGGACACAGGCCGGATTAGAGTCATTCCTAAAATTGCCTATCTATGTACCGGACTTTCAAAGGTGTACACAGGTAATGAACACATTACAGCATGCGACAACAAAGATAACTATACCAGAAGCGAAAGTATTAGATAAAGTGGGAACCTGGAAGACCATCCAATTCACACACGAATTAATCAACAGAGCATTTGGATGGAAGCAAGAAGGAGTCACAAATGTCAAAGCAGAGTGCCATGATCCCAAGAAGAGATCATTTTTGGATATAAACAGAATTGACATAGAAGATGTTGTTCGATTGGTGCATCAACACTTTTGTTTCCCAAGTATGCACAGATACACTGCTCCACAAAAGATTGTAGTACAACTATTATCACATGCCATGCGACAAATAGGAAACAAAATTAATTTGACAGGGTATGTCCAAGAAAGGCCATTTGAAGCCCAGAAGAAGTGGGGCCAGAAGAAATTTTTGAATGGTAGTTCGGCTCTCACATTACTGATATATGAAGCTTTAGATATGAAGAATTGTTTGAGAGAGATGCCAACTTCAAAAAAGCTAGCCAAATATGCAAAACCCACCATTGTTCCTAAGAAAAAGAAGGTTGCCATTAGTGAGGAAGAAATAGAAACCAGTTCTCAGCCGAGAATGAGAGGCATAAAAGACTACGAGAAGTCAAGCAAGATGAAGAAGGAGAACCTATGACAAAAAGAGTCCATGTACTTCCCAAAGTAACCATTGCAGGACAGAAACAAATCACGGAGGAAAAATTGACTAAAGCACTGGAAGAGACGCACCAATACACGGAGGGACAAATCAACTTACCAGTGCAAGGCCATCATTATCAGCAGTCACAACAGGGATTAAATACAAAAAGAAAACTCACTAAAGTTCACCGATACCGCGAAATAGGATTAGACAATTCCAGCTCGTCATCACAGGACAAAGAAGAAAAGGACACATCATTGTTGGATGTTGATATTCGAAGCGAATCGAAGGATGATGGGCAATGGACCGAATTAAATGAAGTTGACTATGGTGAGGAACCAGAAGGCCTCAAGCTAGTCGATCAAGAAATAAAAGTGAATCAGAAAACCACAAGCACAAAGACAGATATGGAGATATCAAAAATGGAGAATGAATATAATGATATAGAAACGGAAGAACCCTTCACACCAATCAGGGTTGTGGCAGAACCCTCCCCAATGGATGTCACGTTTCAGGGGAGTGCCACTAAAGATGATGAAGCAAAAGGAGATGATAAAGAACCCAGGGTACAACTGCAAGTTAGGCAACCACATAATGAAACACTCCAGGTGGCAGAAGGCAAAGATGTGCAAACAGGAGAGACTCCAGGCATAGCAAAGACATGGCTGAATGTAGACATAGCTCAGCTCAAGCCTGTTGTGCAAGATATGATTAGAACCGCTCTGGACACACAACAATTAATGATTGATGCTGATGAAGATTACGACCAAGCCATGCGAGACAAGAAAGAACTTGAAAGAGTAGGTCAGAATCTTTCCAACGAATTATCCAAGGTAAGAGAACAAGCTCAGAATAAAGAAAAGGAACTTCAAAAGGTCAAAACACGAAACAACATGCTAGAGACAGAGCAGACAAAACTGAAAGACCAAGTCCAGGAACTAACAAAAAAATTAGAGATGAGTGAGACTGAGAAGACACGTATTCAAGCACGAAGTAAAATCTTAGAGTCTCAGCTTAAAGTCAGTATGGAGGAAGCTAACAACATACGACAACGAAATAAAGAGTTAATGATAGCTTTCATTAGTGATCAGCCACTTGCAATTACTGACAACCAACAAGGAAATATCAAGAACTTGGAAGAAAAGATCACTAAACTAGAAGACCAGCTCAGATAGGAGCAAGCAGTCATTACAGATTGGGAAAAGAGATACATGGAGGACACAGCTGCCCTCAGAATGAAATGGAAAAAAGCAAAGAATAACTACCTGCGGTAGTGTAAGGAAGACACGGATCAAATGAATATTGTGGCCCAGGAACTAATTAAACACCAGGCAACTATTGCTAAGGCTGAAGAAGAAAATAAGAAAAAAGATGATTTAATCAAACAGCTTCAGGAGCAATTAGAGCAACGAGCAAAACAGGGGACACCAGTAGTTCCAGAAGAGACCAAGGCTACAGTGGAGGAAGAGGTACGTCCTCTCTCTCCCCCCTCGTATCATTCACCAGTAAAGGAGGAAAAGGAGGTTCACATTGAACCTAACACTCGAGACATTGCAGAACTAAGCCGAGCAGACAGGGCACTACTGGTGTCCCAGCTTACTACGGAGTTTGAAGATCAAATCATCAAATTAATGAAAGAGGCTCAAATCGACAGCAAGCAACTCGAGCACCTACTCAAGCCATTCAATGTACCATACGGGCTATTGAAGGAACAAACTCGGTCTTACATAAAGTATACGACAAATAAGGAACCGGATCACAATCTCCACTTTCGGTATGACACGTTTAACTATACTCAAGCAGAGTTTGAGGCAGCAGATCCAATGTGGAGAAGGAAGCTCTTGGAAAAGAACCCTACACTACGGGTATAGTGGGAAGCATCCCCATATGAGCTTCAAGTCAACCCATCATTTTGCCCACTACCCCGTAGAAGAGCCTGGATGCAATTTTTGGAAGGTCAGCGACAAGGCAGTATTAATAATCAATGGTTAAATTATCCACTGTTACATAGTCCACCATATAACTACCTACCGACAGAGGAATACATGGTCAAAACCATGGAATTTTGGCTTGCAAGATATGCAAACGTTCTAGATTTAGCAGTCAAAATGACAAATAAAATCTTTAGCATGTTCCTGACTGTAATAAAAGTGTTCCAACATGCACGATATACATTTTTGAATTTCATCGGTGTTAGAGGGCCGCCGAACCAGGACAAATGAACCCGGACAGGTGCCTTAAATGTAACAGTGTTAGACGGCCGCCAAATAAGGATAGTTGTACTAGGATAGGCACCTTAAATAGCAAGAGCCTTTTGAGAAATGCGCAGAGATTCGCGCACCACTGTAAAATCCTCTATATAAGGAAATGAGAAGAGAATGGTAGAAGACGCCCCTTTTTGGAACTGTCGTGTTCTGTTAAGGTGTATCGTCTAGTCGATTCTGTTTGTTAAGCGCATCTTCAGTTCTGTCTGTGAGTACGCCCAATTTGGGAATTGTAGTGTCGATTTTGTCTGTGAATGCATCCATTTCTGGGAAACTACCGTGTTTTGTTAAGTGTATCTTCTACTCTGATTGTGGGAATACCCATTTGGGGTTTGCAGGGTCTTGCTTTAGTTATCTTCAATTCGGGTCTGTCTATTGAGGGTATCTGTTATTCTATTGTGAAGCGCCTAATCCGGGAAGTGCAGTGTATTGTGAGTGCCTATTTCGGATCTGTATGTTCTGTTCTGTTGCGTTTGCTTAGTAGTTGTTCACATCTTAAACGGGTAGTTACGAACAAGTGGCACTGTGTTACGAAGTTGTTCAGCGTGTCGTTGAGCGTTGTTAAGAGTGGCTAGCATATGTGGACGAAGCAGGCAGTACGGAGTAATCTCATTGCGGGTTTGTTAAGGCTTTGCGAAGTAATTGAAGTCGGTATAATAGTCTGTGTTTCTGAGAATTTCTGTTCCTAGAAGGATTTGTATCTGGAAGAGACTGTGAGCCGTTGGGGCTAGTTATGGTTCGGCTATTGTTGCATACCACAAGTTGTATATCTTGGGTATAATGTTCGGTGTAACCCCACGACAAGAAGAGGTATATCACGAGTAAATCCGGTGAATGAATAAAATAGCCAAGTAGTTTAAGTCAGATCGGATTACTGCTTTTTCACTATAGCAGTACTAGTCCGAAATTTCTAACGTTCAAGAGGTCAGGTAGTTAAGAGTGTTCAATACTGAGCTAAGACATGACATCGTAGTTAATGCGTATATGAGAGTTTGGGAAAATAGTATAGGGCCTCTATCTAACAGACCCCTACCACTCCCAAGGACCCACGTGGCTAAGAGAACGATTGCGGTCAGAAGATTTGAAACCGGTTGAACTTGAAGCATTTGAATAGGAAGTAAAGTAACGACTAAACCATAACCAGTTTAACAATCGGCATTATGCAAGGATCAGAGGCATTAATTTTTTATTTATCCACTATTCCAAGCCGGTTAACACTTATGGCCTATTATTCTCGCATCATGTTTTTGCCCTCGACATGTATGCAGACTTTTGAAGAAGCATTTTTTACTGGTTTTTTTGAAATCGACTCCGAGATTTTTGTAAAAATGACATCTAATTTAAATGCGAAGCTGGTCGCTTATGAAACAAGTTTTTTTGCGGACCATTGACAAGCACCAGAAGATGGAGTAAAATCCCAACAATGGAAGAGCTTTATGCTATGTCATGCTAATTTGTTGAATCAAAGAGAGCAAGCAGCTATCTAGACATATGCCCGTCGCTTATCAAAGCCTGTCGGGGACGACAGAGTCCAGGAGGGGGGCAGTGTTGAGGGAGAGTCGAGTAAAAAGAAGAAAAGAAGAAGGCAACGAAAGAAGCAGCTTCACTAATAGAAATATCCGAAGACATATCTCTGCAGGAAGCCCCGTAGGGGCGCAACACCCCAAAGACATATCTTTGCAGGAAGCCCCGCAGGGGCGCAACACCCATCTCTGCACAGAGCCCCGCAGGGGCACACACACCAAGGAAAAGCAAACAGGCTCAAAGCAATACAACAGGGTCAGATGTGTGCAACCAGGACAAATCAGAGGACCAAAAGTTAGAAAGGGGTAGAGGATGAAAAGTTTAAGAGGGTGACTAAGAACAGTTTATTCCTAGTCACTGGTGGCGTGCGTGGCAACCCAAATCAACAGGCAAGACAAATGCAGCAGGCTCTAGTGTAGTAGAGCTTGAATCAAGAACATGCCATCAAAGCTGCATGTCTGTTTAACTACAGACAAAACTGACCAAGGGTAGCGTGCGGAGAAACGAAGTAATCAGCCGACGAAAAGCTAAAGCCTGTCAAGGGACGACAGAGACGAAGAGGGGGAGAGTGTTGTAGGGCTAAAAAGAGCACAAAGCAGAGAAAAAGACGGGCCCCAAAATTTTTCCGATTTGGACATCATATTTTTGTATCATAATCATTCTTGTAATATATTTTCCGTTGTAAAGGCACTAGAGGAGTCCTCTAAATGCATACCCGCAGAAGATTAGAGATTTACCCATGTAAAATAGTAGGAAATTAGTCTTTTAGTGAATAAAGTGCCAGTCTCTTGTGTGAAAGGACCATTTTTAGGGCACTAATATATAAGTCAAATGTGACTCTTTGTAAAGAACTTTTTGCCATTGTGAGAATAGAGAGAGCACAAAAATTCGAATTTGTGTCTTCTTCACTTCATATCTTCTTCTCTGTGAGCTTGTATGCATGTGTATGGCTTGGAAAGAGTGCTTGTGAGTGTTGTCTATCCATGAAAGTGTTTATTTGCTGTAGGTAAGGTGTGTGCGAAGTGTAGAAAGTGTTGTAGTGTAGGAAAGTATTCCCGTGACTCAGTATTTTGATCATAACTTGAAGTAAGAGCGTCAGAATTGAGTGAGACTACTGCCATTGGATGCATCTTTTTGAGAGCTTCGAAACGCATATGCTATTCACTATATTTGGAGCTCGGAGCTGGGAGAAAAGTCCAAACTACTGACGGCTGCTGCACCAAGTATCGTTTCGCCATGACCAACAGTTGAAGCTTGTTTGGATAAGTCTTTGCCTCATTTACACTCTTTGAGTAACCCATTGGCATTGATCGTCACATGATTGCATGTCCTCATACACTCGGCTAGGTTTGCATACTCCTTGGATTGATAATTAAAAGAGTGTATCCCCACTATATGCACTTGAGAGGGGATTGAGGTATAGTCTCTTTCTCCGCAAGTCCCTAAGTTGGTACTTAGGTCAACACACAAGGGGTGCCAAGCATTTGTGCTACTAAGCGAAGGCAAAAGGATTACTATGATGCCCATATCAAAGATAAAGGTCTCGAAGTGGGAGATCTAGTATTGATCTACACTTCGAAACAAAATGCAAAAAAACTACAACAGAGAGGATATGTCCCATTAATCATAAATAGAATTTTCTCTGGTGGAACCATAAATTTAGCCATTCTAGATGGAGAAATCTTACCAAACCATATAAGCAGATGAAGAGTCAAAAAATACATAAAGCCACTGATGGAACAGATGTTGACTTGAATCTTAGGAGCTCATAATCGAAAGAAAGAAGAAGAGAGGATACAAGAAGAAGTATGACTCGAAGCCCTAGACCAAATCAAGAAATGAAAAGAGTGGATTTGAGAGCACAATGAAAGATATTTGCAAGTTGAAGAGCCTATTCTCATGGCAAACTATCACATTGCCCATGTGAAAACCCTAAAATAGCAAATATAAGAGCCATAATTAAATATAGGGATTGGTAAGGGAGACTATCAATTAGTGGATTTTTTAATTGATGCAAGGGCTACTCTAAGTAGTGTATGTGCTTTGTTAGTTGAAAAATTAAAGAAGCCAGTAACTCCAACTAAAGCCTACATGATAGGGATTGGACGTAATACCATTGAATGCCTAGGAGAAATAATCCTATCATTAGATCTAGGAAACAACACCATGCAACAAAGACTCTTGGTTTGTAAGGACTTGAGGAAGAAGTGATCCTAGGTCAAGATTGGATATATGAGTATGAGGTTACAATACATTTAGCTCAGGGTTACATATCAGCCAAAGAAGGACATAGGGAAGTCTTTAGCCTCCTAGACCAAAAACCTCTAAAAATTGTGTGCATGGTAAATTGTAATTTACCAAACCAAAGTTTACATGCACTTGAATCCCAAAAAAAACTTGTGTCTACTGATTCCCACTTTCTACCTAGCTTGAGTGTCAATGGAAAATCTTTCTCTATTACATGTCATTAGCCCATTCCTTCTTCTCAAGAAATCATTCCAAAGAGCCTTAGTGAGGTCATGAATCCTAGAGAGGAACTTGGAAATCTAATTACTCACCCATCATCAAAAGGAACTCGATAGCAATCCCACAAAGGCATCAAACAAGTATGGATTGGCAAGGACCAACTGCAATAGTACAAATGTAAGGATGCACAAGTATAGAAGACAAACCCCAAAAGAAGAAGAAGATAGCCCACAGAAGGCAGTGCATAGCAAGCCAGCCAAAGGGCAATACAAGTATGGCTACCCAAAAGACCCATAGAAGCTCGAAGACCACAGAGACAAGTATGGATCCCAAAGCAAGCATTAAAACAAGCCAAGGAACAAACTAAAGTAATTGCCCAAAGGATCAACATCCAAGCAAAGACTATGACAGCTTCACAAGCAAATAAAAGAGAACAAAGGCCAAAGAAACCAAGAGAACTCCAAAGGCAAAGCAAATACATATGGTGGATTAAGACAAAGGAAGTAACACCAGAACAAAATAAAACAGCTTTCAAAAAGACTCGACATCTGACAATGAAGACAGTTCAAGTATGGAGACCAAAGATTATACCAACAAAAAACAAACGTAGGAGAAGTAGTGTTAGAATTGCACACATAATGAGCTGAGTGCACCTAGAGTATGCACAATAGGGACACACTACAAGGTCTCTCATTCAGCACACAATTTCTTTAAACTATTTAGTGGTGCACATTTCCTTCGAAGGAAATAGAACTTTACTTGTACTTTAGTAATTTAGGAATTCCATTAACTATAACTAACAATTGCTTTGGCTATAACTAATCATTTTATTTTTCTTTTTAGCAAAATAGAAAAAATAATATATATATATATATTTAGGTGTCATGATTCACTCACATACATGAGAGGGGGACATGTTTAAGAGGCGAATGACCAATGCTCGAGCACTTTGGAAAAATAAAAGATTTCCTAAAATATGTATCTTGATTGCTCATTATAATTCAAGAGTAGATGGCTTCTAAGGATTCTGAAGCGACCCACCAATCGGAGTTAAATGAGTTTCTATTGGAATGTGTGATAAAGTGAAAGGTCACTAGTTTCAGGAGGACCACCCAATAGGAGAACATATTTTCTTTCTCTCTCTTCTCTCCTTCTCTCTCCTCTCTTGTTGTGCTCTCCCTCTTTGCAATGGCCTCTCTCTCTATTTTGCATCGAGTCTCTCTCTCTATCTATAATCAACCAAACACCTATCATTTCTCTATCTCTTTCTTTCTATATATATATATATATATCTCTCTCTCCCTCTCTCTCTCTCTTTATGAGATCTCTCTCTCTCTATCTCTCTCTTTCTCTCTCCCCTTCTCCCTATCACATCGAATTTTGCCACCTTTTTCATTTCTACCATAGGCTCCCTCTCTCTCTCTCTCTTGCCTAGTTGGGCTATTATATTTTCCCTTCTTTCATATACTCCTTTGTGCACATCTTCCATCAAAAAGCCATCTCAACTCCTCTCTCTCTCTCTATCCCTCTCTCCCCTTCCTCCCTCTCTCTCTCTCTTTCTCTCTCTATCTCTCTCTGTCTGTCTCTCTCACTCTCCCTTTGTCTCTCTCTCTTTACTTCATTGTCCTCTCTTGTTGTGCTCTCCCTCTCTGTGATTGCTTCTCTCTCTGTTCCACATCGACTCTCTCTCTCTCTCTCTCTTTGTCTATCTATCTATAATCGATCAAATAGCTTTGCTTTCTCTCTCTCTCTATCTCTTTCTTGATATCTCTCTCTCTCTTTCTCTCTCTCTCTCTGGCATCTCTTTCTCATGCTCTGCTCTGCCTCTCTCTCTCTCTACCCTACCTCTCTCTTTGCTTTGCATCAACTCTCTCTCTCTCTCTCACACACACATAGAGGTGGGCCATTAGATTTTTGATACTTTGATCTATTGCTTTGTGTGCATCTACCATCAAAGGCCACCTCATCTCATCAATCACTTTCTCTCTCTCCCTCTCTCTCTCTATCCCTCCCTCCCTCTCTCTCTCTCCCTTTCTTTCTTTCTTTCTCTCTCTCTCTCTCTCCCCTCTCTCTCTCTTTCCTCTATGCATCCCATCTCTCTCTCACTCTTTCTCTCTCTTTGGCTCTCTCTCTCTCCCTCTCTCCCTCTCTCTCTCAATCTCTCTCTTTCTTTCCTTTGTGCATCCCATCTCTCATTCTCTCTCTTGCTCTCTCTCTCTCTCTCTCCCTCCCTCCCTCTCTCTCCATCTCTCTCATTTTTTATCATTTTCATGTGGTGATTTCGCTCTCTCTTGTGAGGGTAGAGATAATAGTGTTCTCTCTCTATCACTCTATGGACGTCATAGCCAGAGGGAGGATGAGGAGGTCGAGAGATGGATTTCTTATCTCAAATTATCCATAGAGCAAAGAGAAAGATCAAATGAATTGCCTGAAAAAAGATTTTTGAACACCTTATAATAATCTAGTCCCCTTTATATAGACCTTTTCAAATTTTAACTTTCCAAATTTAGTGGTTTCTTCTAATTAGCACGTATTGACACACAAATACACTCCTTTTTACCTTCTCTTCTATTATATACTAGGCCAATTATTCTATTTTTATTTTATATTATCTCATCTTTGTTTTAGTCTTGCTTTTCGTTTTCTGTAGTTATTTTCTTTTCCCAAACTAAAGTCTAAAATAGAACTACTAAGATTGTGAAAGAAGGGTTTTTATTTAGAAATTTCTAGGGTCAAATGGTAGGGTTTCTAGGCTTTGATTTTAAGTTCTCATGGGGTTTAAAGTTAGTTATCAAGGGTTTTCAACTAGGGTTTCCAAGGGTAAAATTTGCATGGTTACTCTAGGGTTTCTAATATACACATGGTGGGTTTGAAAGGTCAAGCTAAATAATACAATTAGGGTTTTAGAGTGTTACAGATTCCTAAAGTCTCTCAATTAATATGAATACAAATGAAGGGTCAACTAAGGGTTTTTCTTTAGGATTTAAAGGTTGAAACATGATCTCTAAAGAACTAATTAATGGATTGTATACAAGTAATTTTTACAGGTTTGCACGGTTAATCTAGGTCAAAATTTCACTTAAGATTCAATTGAAATGATATTCTTCACACAATCATGACATTCTATCAAACATTTTGAGCAAATAAAACTCTTTTCTTCTTCCTACATATAACTCATCATATCAAGGTTAGTAAAAGCAAAATATAAAATTTTGAAAACATCTTGCACACAATCCTAGAGGGATTTGATCTTCACAATGCCAAAAGACACGTTTTCATTAATCATCGAAGGGTTACATTACATAGTCTTGCCTTTTTGTTCAAGACTATTTGTTGAATTACATAGAGAAGTTACAATATTTGCACCAAATTATTTACAAAAAGTGTGTTGTACTTGGTGACTTAAGACTAATTTTAGGTCTTTGGTTGTCTGCCCCTCATATGGATGCACATATCTATATGAAAAGGTATGACACATGCCAAAGAGCTCAATACCCTATTTGTAAAGAGGAGATGCCACTGAGACCCATGATGGAAGGCCTTACATTCTCCAAGTGGGTTATAAACTTTGTAGGTCCAATCAATCCCCTTGCAAGAAGCTCCCATGTAGAATACATAACTCTATTGCACATGTTGGCATCATAAGGGAAGAAGCAAGTACGGGCATACATGTAGATCTAGCATTGAGGCAACCCATCCAAATTTTTTCTAATCCTTACATTATTTTAAAAGTGATTCTCATCACTGAAAACCCTTGTAAGTACTGTTTCACCTTTTTGTAGCTCCATTTTGTGCAAGACGAGGAGTCCTCAAACTTGAGGAGCTTTAGAAGTAATTGCCTACCAAGTTTCATATTTTTCAAAGCTCGTTTGAGCCTCCAAACTAGCTTAGGGACCTAATTTTTAACTAGACCAGACACTAGGTCTGAACAAGACCAAAGCTAGTCAAAAACTATAAATAGAGCTAGAGAGCTCATTTTTGAGGTAGCTTGTTGTAGATTTGAAGTGGATGAGAACTCTTTTGCAATAGAAGTTATTCCATTGTCTCTCTTTCTTTGTTCTTGCCGTGTGTGCACATGTGTGTATGTGTGTGCATGTTTGTGTGCTTCTCACTCACGCACTTGTGCCTTCACTTGCTCGAGGTCTTCATACCATCCTCATGTCTTCCTAGATTGACATTAAAGGAGGTGCTACTCATCATTGAGCTACACCAAATTTTGGTGCCGTTGTCGGGGATCGAGCTTTGCAGACGAGCGTGTGATGGCAAGACGTAGAGAGGACGCGTTGGAATGGTAAGGAGTAGGTAATTTTCTTGTTTTTTCACCATTTTCTCCATCTCCATCTCCATCTCCATCTTCATCTTCCTCTCCATCTTCCTTTCATATACCCACTCCCATTTCATTCTCCTCATTTGCATAGTGAGAGTTCGAGAGAGAGCGAGTGTGCATTGTTTTTGTGTGTTTTTGCATGATTCTTGCAGGTTGCAGCATCCTCACCATCCCCAGCAAGCTCAGCAGGTACGAAAATTCTCTACGCATGCCCCCAGGCGTCGAGCTCAAGCTATCACGACACACTGAAAAACTGACCCTATCACTATTTTGAGTGCACCACGACACATCACAACCTGAGAGCTCCTAGAATCACTAACCTGATCAAGAAAATTCACCATATCCCAGTCTATCGTGACACACCCGTCTATCGCGACACTTTGACCTATTGCGACACACCCGACAATCGCGACACACCCATCTATTGTGACACTTCGGTCTATCGCGACACACCCAAGTATCACGACACACCGAGATATCGCGACACACCTGACTATCACGACTCTTTGACCTATCGTGACACACCCAAGTATCGTGACACACCGAGGTATCATGACACACTCGACTATCACGACACTTCGACCTATCGCAACACACCCGTCTATCGCGACACACCCATCTATCGTGACACTTCAACCTATTGCGACACACCCGACTATCACAACACCTGGACCTATCGCGACACATTGACCCGAGCTATCGCGATACACCGGCTTAACGTATAAATTTTCAGGGTGTAATAAGTAATTTGGGGTAATCTTGGGCTCGATTTTTGACACATTGGGACTACCTTAGAGCCTTAGAAGTGATCAAAATACTTAGAAAACCTCAATTGCCTCAACTCTCAGAGCCTCTCTTGACCCGCTTGATTGGTCATAACTTCACCATACGAACTTCGATTGATGAGATTCTAGTCTCGTTGGAAGGCTCATTGAGAATCCTACGTGGATCTTGACTGGTTTTTGTAAGAAACATACGTGGAGTTTTAGAACATGTATTTTTAAGCTGGCCTTTAGGTGGGATTAGGTGGTCATAAGATTTTGGGGGTAGAGTGAGTTATTCCAAGGGGGCATAAATTTGTTAATGTGTGTCTGTCAATTCATTGTAATTCAGGGCAATATTTATTGGTGAACCCTTGCAGGAACATTGTGTGCACTCAAGGCATTCCAAGGCAATCTAGCAAGGGTGAGTACCAAGCTTGGGAGAAGGCTACCTGGGCTTGTGTAGCAGTCTCAGCAACCGGAGAATTGAGGTTGGAAGTCCTCTCAACCCCCTTTGTCAATTCCTAGTTTAGGATAAGTGCAACTTAGGTGTGGTGAGTAATTAGAGCGACGCTAGGCATGAATCAAGTTCAAGAGGACTAATCAACCAACTGCAAGCATTAAGTAGGCCTTAAGTATGAAAACTCGAAGGAACAAAAGTAAACTTAAATCGATCAAATATCAAGTGCAAAATTCACTTAAGTAATCTTGACGACATGATTCCAAACAAGGGCTTAACACACTATTCAACTAAAAAGAACAAAGTGATTCGTATGAATTAACCTGCAATGAGAGTGTACTTGGGACCAAGGGGGTTAGAGAAATAAGGCATATGAACCTTAGGTCAGGAAGACACTTAGGCTGAGACAGACAAAGCCTCAGATCCTCTGAAGCTAGTGTGAATCACACTGCTAGGTCTTGGGCCCAAGAGCTGAGCAATTATTAGAACCACCCTTACTCTGAGACTAGCAAATCAGAGATGTCTCAAGGTATTGAGAGACCCATGGGAAGTTCAGGTATGGCCTACCTACAAAAGGTGGAAGGCCCTTACAAGACTCAGCTCGAATATCTTAGGACCAACGGATTAGGTGCCTACATTTA
The DNA here is from genome assembly GCA_020310875.1 of Ceratopteris richardii. Classification (NCBI taxonomy): domain Eukaryota; kingdom Viridiplantae; phylum Streptophyta; class Polypodiopsida; order Polypodiales; family Pteridaceae; genus Ceratopteris; species Ceratopteris richardii. The sequence continues at coordinate 35,027,952 of CM035437.1, forward strand.
TGAGGACAGTCTAAGAAGATCCGTACTCCAAATTAAAAACCCAGATCAACCCATTGGACTAGAGCACCCAACAGTGAAGTTTGAAAATGGTGCATACGTGGACAAAGAGTGAACTATCTATGTAGTCACTAATCACCCAGACAGGACAGACGAATTTGGTAATGTGATCCTAGAAACAGACATAGGAGACATAGAGCAAGGGAACATGGGAAGAGAGCCTAGGACCCCTCGAGGTAAATCAGCTCTTACAAGAATCCTCACCATAGAGAGGGTGCCCCAGGACAACAAGAGCATAGATCTACTCTTAAACCGAGAGACCGATGAAGCCTTTTGGAGGTATAAGCCTGATCAGCCAAATGAAGTAGGAACGATCACAATCTATGAGTTCAAAGAACCTAATAGCCCAAGCAAAGTAACCTATCTAGACAATACGCTAGAAAGAATCTTCGTGGTCATGGAGCATGGTAGGCATGCCTATACTTGGAAGGGTGAATTTTTTTTCCCCCAACCAAGATCTAATGTCTCTTATGGCCACCAAGGAGCTGGGACCTCTCAAGCTCATGGAGCTCATAGGGACATAAGTAGAGATAGACCAAAAGTAAATTTTGCCAACTCCTTGGGAAGAGAAAGGATGAGAACAGAAAGGGATAGAGAAGAAACTGAGAGACCTAGTGCCCCAAGAAATCAAAGAAATGCTGATGATTTTCCCTTGCCAAGGCCTAGAGAGCACACTAGGACCCTAAGGCCAACCCAATTGGTTAAGTCCATGATGAATTACTTCGATGGCACGGGAGGTAAGTCTTAAGAGCTGAACAGGTTGAGGACCTATTCACACAATACAATGCTTTTGGCCTAACCCTTAGAAACATAGCTCTTACGTGGTTTCAACCACTACATGAGAGGCAATTTAGGAGCATAGAACAACTTTTAGCATCTCAAAACCACTCTCACACTACCCCATCACCACCACCCTTTCCATTCCCTTCCAATCCATCATCTTCTATTCCCCAACCTTCTAATCCACCACACGTAACCCACCCACCACCCAGAGTAGGATGAGTCCTAGCCAATCTCACTCCTGAGGATCTAGACATGATGCTTAAAGCATATCAGGCCAAAATCTAGGAAGGGCCAAACGTGACAAATCATGATAGATGTTATCATAGAGCCGATCTAGAAATAGAGAGATTAAAACTTTTTGCTAAGATGGTAGAATTGGCGCAAGCTATGTTTGAAGCTAGTCGCTTGTTCAATGGCTCTATTTCCACTAGAACACCATTACATTTTGATGTCTTTCATTACGTCTATCATGACTCGAGAGAATCTACCATCCTTTCAAGCTTTACAAACACTCATGATGACAAAAGAAATCAACATAGAAGGTGGCAACTCTTATCATTCACAAAGAGGTAGTCAAGGACAAGCTCTTTATACTTCATCAAATAGATCAAGAGGTAGAGGAAATTGGAGAGGAGGAGGAAGATTCAATAATAATGTAAGAGGAAGAGGAAGCTTCAATGCTACTAGAGGAGGAAGAACAACACAACAAAGTCAATAGACTCAACCAAACCAGCAAGGTAACTTTACGTGTCATTATTGTGGTAAAGTTGGTCATTATGCCAGGGATTGCTTCTCCAATCTGAATAGAAGAGGTGGTTATAGAGGACGACAAAGAGGAAGAGGCCAAGATCACATGCATCAAAACAACAACATAGTGCAAGAGGAGGCTCAAACACAGAAGGAAAACATTCTTATGGCTATGCATACAGAGACACATAAGAGGAAGGTAAACAACAAAACTTGGTATGTAGATAGTGGTTGCTCAAACCACATGAGTCACAACATGAATATGTTTGTGAACTTACACAAACCTGATTCAAGGGTCACAGTTGCTACAGGAGATAATACTGAGCATGAAGTAGGTTACATTGGTGATTGTCCACTTAATGAACATGTAACTCTTAGAGATGTTTTGTTTGTTCCTACTATTACAAGAAATTTGATTTCAGTTGGAAAGATGGAGGACAATGAAGTAAAGGTCGATTTTGACGATAATCAATGGCAAGCTTATCAGAAGAAGGATGGGAATTTTGTTATAAAAGGACAAAAGGTAAACAGATTATATACTTATGAAGTTGAAGTTCCAGATTATGCAAGTTATACAATGGTTAATGGGACTCAAGTAAGTCAATTGGATTTATGGCATAAAAGATTAGGACACATCAGTGTTGGTAGGTTAAAAGATATTGCAAAGAAATCATTGGTTGAAGGTTTACCACAACTACCTAAGCAAGATTTGGATTTTGTTTGTGAGGCATGTCAGTTTGGAAAACAGGTACAACGTCCTTTTTCAAAAGCAGGATTGCAAAGCAGAGGTATTTTGGACTTGATTCATACTGATGTATGGGGTCCATCTCAAGAAGAGTCCATGGCAAGTAGGAAGTACTTTGTAACATTTATTGATGACTTCTCAAATTTTACATTCATTTATTTTATAAAATACAAATCCGAAGTGTTTGACATGTTCAAAAAGTTTAAATCATTGGTTGAAAAGCAAACAGGTCGAAGCATAAGAAGGTTGAGATAAGATGGAGGAGGTGAATATTTTTCTAATCATTTCTTGCATTTTTGGAGGAAGAAGGAATTAAAAAGGAGACTACAAACAGATACACACCTCAACAAAATGGTGTGCCGAAAGAAGAAACAGTTCTATCTTGGAGATGGGTAGGTGCATGTTAAACGAAAAGGACTTACCACTTACTTTTTGGGCTGAAGCATGCAATATGACAGTTTATGTGATGAACAGGTTACCAACTACTCAAAGTCATGTACAGAAAGCACCTTATGAATTGTTTTATGGATCAAAACCAGATATTGCTAATTGTAAAAATTTTTGGAAGCATATGTTTTGTTCATGTTTCACAACAGTTAAGGTCAAAGTTGGATCCAAGGTCACAAAAAATGGTTTTCATTGGTATGGCAGAAGGGCAATCAGGATATAGATGTGTGAACCCAGATACGGGAGAGGTAATTGTTTTGAGAGATGTTATTTTTCATGAAGATAAATCTTGGTATAAACATGAAGTGCAGGTAGATGAAGAAGAAACTACAAGAAGTCACGAAGAAGAGCCAAGTTCTCCAAGTTCACCAGAGAGTCAAATTACACATAAAGAGGTAACCTCCCCCCAATCAGAAGTTAAAGAAAATTCTCGATATGATTTCAAAGGAAATTGAGTCACAGGAAGAAGAAAGTGAAGGTTCTACATCAAGAACTCAAACTGGAAGGCAAGAAAAGCATGGTAGGACAAGAAACCAATCAAGGTATCCAGTAAGAGAAAGAAGGCAACCACAAAGATTTTCTCATGAAGCTTATATTGCAAAACTTCTTGAGGAGTAGGAACCAACAACTTTTAAAGAAGCATCAAAGGTAAAGAAATGGGTTAAAGCAATGGATGAAGAAATAACAACTTTGTATGAGAACAATACATGGAGTTTAGTTCCACGGCAACCTAACATGAAGGTAATTGGTAACAAATGGGTGTATAGGATAAAGAGAAATAGTGATGGTTCAGTAAGTAGACATAAAGCAAGGCTTGTTTGTAACGGTTATGCACAGAGTTATGACATCAATTATGAGGAGACATTTCTCTTGTTGCCAAGATGTCAACAATAAGAACATTAATAAGTGTTGCTATAAGCAAGGTATGGAATCTTTATCAATTAGATATAAAAAATGCATTTCTCAATGGTGATTTAAAAGAAGATGTGTACATGGAGCAACCAGTAGCTTATGAAGATCCCAAAAATCCTACGCATGTATGTAAACTCTTGAAAGCATTGTATGGTCTTAAGCAAGCGCTAAGGGCTTGGAATTTTAGATTGGTAAAGTTTCTTGAAAAGCAGGGACACAGGTTGTTGAAGCTGAAGGTCAAGGAAAAAGCACAGGAGCACATCAAAGAGGTGAACACCCAAGAAGAAGGAGCAAGTAGGGAGCTCCAAGAAGTGTATGTCAACTTTTCAGAAGAAATCCCCTACAATAATAGTGATTTTCATCACTAAAAACCATTCTAAATACCATTTTCTATTTTTGTAACTCCATTTTGTTCAAGCCAAGGAGTCCTTGAGCTTGAGGAGTACTAGATGTATCATCCTATCAATTTTCATAATTTTTAGACTTCGTTTGAGCCCTTAAATAAGCCCTGGAACCTAATTTTTAACTAGGCCGAACACTAGGTCTGGACAGAGCCAAAACTAGTCAAAAAACTATAAAAAGAGCTAGAGAGCTCATTTTTTAGGTTAGCTTGTTAGAGAATAGAGCTTTTGTAAGAGAGCTTGTGCAATAAAAGCTTTCCATTGTTCCTCTCTTTGATCTTACCTTGTGCACGTGTGTGTGTATGTGTGTGCATGTTTGTGTGCTTTCACTCATGCACTTGTGCCTTCACTTGCTTGTGGTCTTCATACCGGTCCTCACGTCTCCGCAGATTGACAAGTAAAGGAGGTGGTGCTTACGCTTGAGCTACACCAAATTTTGGCACCGTAAATCACGATTTTCAACCAAAACACGATTTTGTGAAAACACGATTTTGCGAAAACACGATTTTGTGAGCCAGGATTCTGTGAGAACACGATTCTCTAAAACATGATTTTGTGAAAACACGATTTTGTGCAAACACGATTCTCTGCTGACAATCGCGATTCTCTGATTTCACACAATCGTGATTCTGTGATTTCACACAATCGCGATTCTCTGATTTCACACAATCGCGATTCTCTGATTTCACACAATTGCAATTCTCTTGAAGTTCAAAAAATCGGGATTCTCTTGAAGTTCACAAAAGCGCGATTCTCTTGAAGTTCACAAAATCGCGATTCTCTCAAAGTTCACAAAATCGTGATTTTTTCCAAAAGGTCCTGATTGCCTGCTTTGACCCCCAAGAGCCTGATTTGACATAACTTTTTCATCCAAAGTCCATTTTTTGAGCTCTATAGCTTGTTGGAAAGCTCGTTTCAAATTTGAAGTTGATTTTCAGATAGGATAATTTGAAGTTGACCTTTAGGTGGGACCTGGAACCCAAGGGGACTCCAAAGGATTTTTGAACCATACCAAGGGGAAATTTTTGGACTCTTAGCCAAAGCTTATGAACCTGAGATCTAGTAGACACCTAGGCAAGGATAAACAAAGCATTAGATCTTCAGAGGCTAGTGTCAACCATACAGCTAAGTCTTGGGCACAACAACTAAGTGGTCATCCTTACAGACGAAGTTTAGATACAAGTGACTCACAAATGTCTTTTAGCATGGGAAAACCTGCAGGTAACTCAGGAACTGCCCATCTACAAACACCAGAAGGTCCCTATAAGACACAATTGGAATATGTTCGGACCAACTGATTAGGTGCTCGCATCTATGAGGATGGCCTGAGGCGATCAGTGGTCCAACTCAAAAATCCAGATCAACCCTTTGGACTTGAACACTCGGTGGTCAAGTTCGAAGAGGGTTCATACATTGATAAGGAAGGAACCATGTATGTGGTCACCAACCTACCAGATAGGACCGATGAGTTTGGAAATATCATTCATGAGAATGAGATAGGAGACCTAGAACAAGGAAATGTAGGACAAGGACCCTAGACTCCTAGAGGTAAGTCAGTTTTGACCAGAGTGATCACACCAAATTGGATCTCTCAATACAACAAAAGCATAGAACTATTCTTGAATAGAGAAACAGAGGAAGCCTTTTGGAGATTCAAGCCAGATCAACCTAGCCAATTGGGCATAATCATCATCTACGAGTTCAAGGATCCAGAGATACCAGGGAAAGTTATCTATCTGGATAACACATCAGAGAAAATATTCTTGGTAACAGAACATGATAGACATGCATATACTTGGAAGAGTGAATTGATTTTCCCTCCACGAATATCCAATGTTTTCCATGGCCTCCAAGGAGTAGGGTCATCCCACGCTCATGAAGCCCAGAGAGAATGAAATAGAGAGAGACCTGAGGTAAGTTTTGCACACCCTGTGGGCAGGAATAGACCAGGAGTTGAAAATGAAAGACCTGAAAGAGAGAGACATCAAGCACATAGACAACAAAGAGATGAACAGGATTTTCCAGTGCCTAGACCCCGAGAGCACCCAAGAACCCTTAGACCCACTCAAGTGATCAAGGCAATGAAGAATTATTTTGACAGATCAGGAGATCCTTATGATCATGTGGCTGAGTTCAAACAAGTGTTAAGAGCTGAACACGTTGAGGACTTGTTCACTCAGTACGAGGCATTTGGTTTGAATCTTAAGGGCACTGCTTTGGCTTGGTTTCAACCACTGAGTAGTCGCAACTATCGCGATATAGGTCAACTGCTAGACGAATTCATTGTAGAATTTTCCAAGAGTGGTGTCAGGCATAACACATCATCTTTGATCCACAGCTTCAAGCAGACACCCCAAGAAACAATGCGGCTAGCAGGTAGAAGGTTCAGACAATATCTAGAGAGATGCCCTACTCCAGAGTTACCCACACATGCCAAACAAGTGGCCTTGTTTTTAGATGGCTTACTAAGCACCAAGTTAAGATCATATGTGTACTTGAAAGAGCCTAGATCCATAGAAGAGTGTGTGTGGACGTGCATTGACATAGAAGATAACTTGGGTGGGGAGTTAGGATTGTCCAAACTCTATAAGGATTTTGATAGTTCTACTAGTCATACTTCAAAAATCTCCACGGAAATAGATGAGATAGCTGAGCAAGTTACCAAGAAGCTGGGAGTCATCTCATTGAACCGATGTTATACCTGTGGAGGCGATCACATGGCTAATGTATGCCCATTGCATAACCAGAACATGAGAGAAAGGAATACCCCATAGTGCACTATTGAAAGGAAGTACACAAACCATATGGCTCAAGAGTGTCCATACAATAGACAGGCTGTTAGGCAGAATTATCAGCAACCTTACCCACAAGGTAGGTACCAGAACCAATACCAACAGCCATATTATAGACCACAAGAGCAATATCAGGCACCATATAGGCCACAACCAGTCTTGGGAAACCAACCACCAGCTCCTTCCAATACAATTCCAGTTAAGTATGCCATGGTAGAAGAGAACCTTAATAGAGCATTGGTACCAATGACCCCACTGATCTCAGAGAATGACTCTCATGCTCATAGTTTAGACTACTCCCATGAAGGTAGTCCACATGCTTATTACACAGAGTCACCTGAACATAGTAAGATTTATCCGTATCAATATGACGCACCACCCATGGAACAAAATTGGGAGCCTGAATACTCTAATGTCATGTACACAAATGCTAACCCTAGGCCCCAATTGAGACAAGTTAGACCACAAGCCCCTAGAGGACCATGTTTCAGATGTCAGGGTGACCATTTCCTTCGTGATTGTCCCCATCCACCATCCCCAAGTCAAGGATAGGCTATCACAATACAGGCTTTTTGTCTTGATTGTGGCAAAGAGCATCTTCCCAGAGATTGTCCAAGAAACCCCTCTAGTGCACCCAAGATTACACCCACTAATGTGATAGGCTTAGTGGCGGATTCAAGTGCCAGTAGCAATAATGTGGCTCATGTACAGGCAGTTAGTAGGGCACAAGCATTAAAACAAGATAAACCAGTAGAACAATCGGAGTCGAGGGAATCAAGAGAGCCCAGTAAGAGGAAAACAAGAACATGGAAAGAGACGAGAGAAAAGGCCAATTGCAAGTGGAATAAAAAGTTATCAGAATTAGAAGAAAGCTTGAAAGATGCAAAAACAAAAATAAAAGACATTGCATCTCAAAACCCCTCGCATGCCGAAACTCCATCCACACCATCTCATCCCACCCCACCACCCATTGTAAATAGGCCGCAACCAGGGTCTGTTCTTGCAGATCCAGCCCCTGAAGACTTGGACATGATGTTCAAGGCCTACCAGGCTCGACATCAAGAAGGGCCTATAGCTACAAACCTAGACAAGAGTTACCCTAGAGCGGACTTAGAGATTGAACAGATGAAAATGTGCATGAAAATGGTAGAACAAAGCTCAAGCTATACTTGAGACTAGTCAAAAGTTCAAGCAGACAAAGTCTATCAAACCAAATTTGGATTTCCAAGGCTTACTAGAAAGATTAGAGCAATTGGTAAACAAACCACAAGTTTCTTTACCTCCAGAGGCTCAACCAGTTATTGAGAGAAGAATCTCACCACCAAGGGGAGCTTATGTTCCTAATTCCACGGATGTTGGAATACCTCCTTCAATTCAATAGTACTCTCAAGAGTTCTTGCAGGAAATACAAGAAGAGAAATGGGCCAAGGAGAAGGGTAATCCTCCTCCTCTTCCTGAAATTGATGATCTTCATGATCAATTTCCCTAAGACATTCCATCTATTTACGAAGATGAAGCAGAACAGCAAGAAGATGAAAGAATAGATTTTGAATCTAATACCTTAGAAGAACTGCCTCAATTTCCAGGCCCATGGGAATCTGAATCTCTTCAAATCAGAGCTCCCACAATATTGGTAAGAAATGAAGACTCAGTGGTTCCAAGGAACACTGATGTCGTGAAGAACACTAAGGTTCAATGTCATCTCACGGTAGAAGAGCTCCTCAAAGCAAAACCCGAGCTGTGGAATCATGTGAAGGATCAGGTCCCAGAACTTGATTCTAATATGCCAAAAACAGGCTCTAAGTAGAAAGTTCCAGAGATACCTCTAGACAAAATAGGGGACATGTGTGAGGGTGAAGAAGGTAATACTTATCTTCCAATCACCTATCAAGGTTACACAACCAAAGCAATCATAGATTCAGGTGCTGGTGTTGCTATTGCGACCACCTCTTTGTGGAAGCAATGGGGAAAACCCACATTAAGACCAACTAGAATGAAGCTTCAAATGGCCGACAGTCATTTTGAAAGACATCTAGGATTGCTAGAAGGGATAACTCTAACCACCTGTGGTGTAGAGTTTGAACATACATTTGCTATATGTGACTTTGAGAAAAACAATGTTTATGAGATGATCCTAGGTAGACCCTTCCTACGACGATTGCAAGTAGTACAGGATTGGGGAACCAACTCCTTGTACTTACACACTTAGGGGTCACCACCAAGGTCAATTTGAAGGATTACTCCTTCAGAGATGTACCACCCATACAGTGGAATCCTATCCACAAAGCAAAAGAAGATTCAATCTCTATGCATTTTGAAAGTTCACCTGATCTATCATGGCTACATGAAGATACTCATTTGTGGATGTGCAAGGTCGCAGAGGAAGAGGAAAAACGTTTAAAGGCAAGAGAAGAAGGAACTTCTCAAGAGGATATACCAATTAAAGACCCAGCCTATACACCAATGATCTTTCGAGATGAGGAATTTGAGCTTCATGGCTGGCCAGAAATCTTAGCCACCTTGGATATTGCTGTCAATGAAGAACAATGGACACCTCATTGTGATGAGGAGGGTTATGATATTTTCAGTGTTCATGTGTCAGCCCTTGTTAGAAGAATGCGACCCTAGTGATGTCATAGAAGAAGAAGAGAATGATGATGATCTGGAGTCTATTGTGATGGATAGTTGCTTTAACTCAGAGCATCACTATCTAGAAGACATAGGAGTGTTCACCCAGAAAGAAGAAGAATCTCTCACAAGTATTAAAACGGTAAACTCAAAGGATGGAAGTGAGAGCAGTCAAAAGAAAAAGAAAAGAAAAGCAGTGAAACAAGAAGAGGAGGAATCATTGTTTGAAGTACCAGAAAACTTCAAGAAATATGAAGTTGACGACCGCAAAATTTTGGTACGAATGCCTAAGAGAGAAGCCATCATAGGAGAATCATATGATAATAAAGAAAAGACCAAAACGATTGTGGTGACCATTGAAGGGAATGAAGAGAAATGCACGTATATAGGAGATGACCTAAGTGCAAGAGAAGAAATGGAGCTAGTAGGTCTATTAAGGGAATATAGGGATGTGTTTGTGTGGCACTATAGAGACTTGAAGGGGGTGGATCCAAGAATATGCTCTCATACAATCCCCATGATGACTGATGCCAAGCCCACCAAACAGAAGCCCTACACATATAATGATACATATGCAGCCAAAATAAAAGAAGAAATTGATTGGTTGGTTGAAGCTGGATTCATCTATGAGATTGAGCATACTGAATGGGTGTCCCCCATTGTAGTGGTGCCCAAGAAGAACGGGAAGTTGCGAGTGTGTATTAACCTTAAAAAACTTAATGCCACTACGATCACAGATAGTTATCCACTTCCAATCACGGAACACCTATTGGAGCGTGTTGCGGGCAAGGAAATTTATAGCTTCCTTGATGGATTTTCAGGTTACAATCAAGTAGCCATTGCCTCAGAAGATCAACACAAAACAGCTTTTGCCACAGAGTGGGGAATATTTGCATTTTGTGTGATGCCATTTGGGCTCACCAATGCACTTGCAACATTCCAAAGGCTCATGTGTCATGTCTTCAAAGAGTTCTTGCAAAAGAGCTTAGAAGTATATGTGGACGATTTATGTGCTCATTCCCAAGAAAGAAGATACCACATCCCAGAGCTTAGATAGATCTTCAACAACCGTAGAGAATATCGGGTGTGTTTGAACCTAGAAAAGTGTGTGTTCATGGTGCGTCAAGGTAAAATCTTAGGTCATATTGTTTCTAAGAATGGAATCTCAACAGATGAAGATAATGTTGATATATTTAGGTAGTGATGTGTGTGAACACTCTAGGACTGCCGGGGCACTTTTTTCCCTCTTTAGGAGGTTTTTTTCCCTCGGCTTGTATATACGCCTATTGCCCTAATGGACTACTTATCTTTGTACATTCTCTAGTAATACATTGAATCTTGTGTGTTGTGCTCCAAGCTTCTTCTTCTTCCTTGTGCTGTTCGCGTGCTTCCGCAGACGTCTAACTCCAACAATTGGTATCAGAGCAGGTCGTCGCTTCTTCTAGGGCGCCGTCGACACTCCTCCGTTTGCAGTCTCAGATTCGCACGAAATTTGGTGAGCATACTACGAACGCACTATCGCAGCGCTTGTGCAGGCTATTTCGTCCTTTTGTGCCAAAGGTATATACCAGTTTCTGTTCGCCAGTTTAAGCATCTCGAAGTCTGCTACAGGTCTAGCAGAACTCGTTTGGGCAGTTCCGTTCAACTTTTTTAGATACAGTCAATTTTCTGCATCAAGGTATTTTAGTCACCGGCCATGGCTGAAAGTAGTGATGTATTCCGTATGTTGGCTGTTGAGGATAAGTTGGATGGTACCAACTATCCATTATGGGCTTATATGATGCGACATGTGCTGGTTGCAAAAGGATTGTGGAACATTGTGCAGGGTGTTGAAAGACGTCCTGTTACACCTGTAACGACAGGTACTGCAAATACAGGTGTTGGAGCTGATGAAGATGGTGTTGAAGATGATATTCCGCAGATTCCTGTTCGTGCTGCTGTTTCTGTTGCACCTACTGCAGAGCAGATTCGTTGGGATGGCAGAGATGCCCAGGCACATGCATTGATAGCTTTGTCTGTCAAACGTGCCATTATTCCTCACATTCGCTCTTGCAGAACAGCAAAGGATGCTTGGGATACACTTACCACTTTGTACCAGGCTAGGAATGAGGCTCGTGTTGCTTACCTCCGAAAACAGTTGGAGAGTGAGCACATGAATGAAGGTGATTCTATGGACAGTTTTCTTACAAAGATCAAAGACCTGAAGGAACAATTGATTTCTGCTGATGAGGTTATACCAGATAGCTCACTTGTGCAGACCGTTCTGAATGGTCTTCCTGATTCATATCAGAGTTTTGCCTCTACTCTTCGGTTGATGATGAAAGGAAATCCTAATGCCTTGTCATTTGAGGAATTATTCTCTGTTCTATTGCAGGAAGATCAGTCCAGGCAGAACAGGTCCATTATGCGTGTTGCAGATCAAGCTTTCCTGGCTAGTCAGAAGGGCAAAGGAAAATGGAGCTCTTCTACTAGTAAGCAGAAATCTGCAAATGCTACACATTCGAAGAACCAAGACAAAGATGAGAAAAAATCAGAAAAGCAGAAATTGTTTTGTAAGTACTGTAAAGGTAATGATCATATCATAAAGAACTGTCCAAAACTGGCTGCTAAAGAGGCAAAGAAGAAAGAGGCTGGAATGGTTGTTGCAGAGGCCTCTACACCTAAAACAGAGTCTGCAAATCTTGTGCAGGAAGAAGAATGGGCGTTTACTACTGTCTGCAGTTTTGACCCATCTTCCCCTGATCAGTGCATGTTTGCAGTAGACTCAGATGTTTGGTACTTTGACAGTGGGGCGACCAAACATATTACCTCGCAGCGCAGTTTCTTCTCTTCACTTGAGCCTGCTCCTACAGGGAATACTGTCACATGCGCCAATAACTCCTCTTATCCTGTTATGGGAGTTGGTAAGATCATTCTGACTACTGCTGATGGTAGTTCTTTCACTTTGTCAGATGCTTTATTTGTGCCAGGGATCAAAAAGAATCTGTTATCAGTTTCTGCATTAGCCAAGATTGGCTTGGTTGTGAAATTTGTTGATGACAGGTGTACAGTCCATGATCTCTCAAATGGCGATGTGATTATTGCTTCTGGCATTTTATGTCGTGGGCTGTATAAGCTCATAGACTATGAAAGATCTGTGAATGATTCGGCATGTGCAGTTCATGATTCTCAGGCTATCTCAGATGCAAAGCTTTGGCATGCACGCTTTGGTCATCTGAATTTTGCTAGTTTGTTACGCCTGCAGAAATCTGAAATGGTGTCCTCTTTGCCCAAACTTGAGGCACCTGGAAAACATGTTTGTGAAGGCTATATTTTGGGCAAAATGCAGCGTTCTTCCTTTCCAAAAGATGGTTCAGTTCGGGCTACGCAGAAATTACAGCTTGTACATAGTGATGTCTGTGGTCCTATGCAGACACCCTCTTTTGGAAATTACCTTTACTTCGTGACTTTCATTGATGATTTTTCCAGGCATGCATGGGTATATCCACTCAAAGCAAAGTCCGAAGTGTTCATGTGCTTCAAACAGTTTTTGGTTTTAGCTGAAAATCTATCAGCATGTAAAATGGGCACCCTCCGTTCTGATCGAGGGGGGGAATATATGTCTTCAGATTTTAATGCATTTCTGGCTGAACGTGGGATAAAACACCAGTGTACAGTGCCGTATACACCTCAACAGAATGGAGTTGCTGAACGAAAGAACAGGTCACTCATGGAGATGGCGAGGTGCATGGTCAAAAGTCAGGCTTTACCACATAGTTTCTGGCTTGAGGTTGTCATGTGTGCAGCATATATACTGAACAGGTGTCCCACTAAAGCATTGCAGTCTATCACTCCATATGAGGCTTGGCATGACCGCAAGCCATCTGTTGCTCATCTGCGTGTTTTTGGTTGTTTGGCATATGCATTAGTGCCTGAACAACATCGCAGAAAATTGGATGATAAGGCAGTAAAATGTATTTTTGTTAGGTACAGTTCTGAAAGTAAAGGCTATCGTCTGTATCATCCACAGACTAAACGCATTCTGGTTAGCCGTGATGTTGTCTTTGTGGAAGATGCTATTCAGCCATTGCTTTCATGTACTAAGGAGACATCTGTTAGCTCCAAAGACATGTATGATACTTTGATGCCTCTTTTTACAGGTGGACAGGCTAGTGCTGGTCCTAATGAGGCAACTTCTCAGCCTTTGCAGGTTTCATATGATGATGCAGATCATTCCATTTCTGATGCAGATTTACATGATGCACTTGTTGATGAGAGAGCTGATATTGAGCAGGCAAAAACTATGCCAAAATGGCTAGTGCAAACTTTGCGTGACAGCAAATTAGATGCACCTTTGTCATATCGTACTCGTTCAGGCTCTCATAGTGCCTCCTTTGCATCAGATTGCTATGCTATGGCTGCATCTAGTCTCTGTGATGAGAATGAGCCTGTTTCTTTTGATGAAGCACAAAATTCAGAAAATTGGATGGCTGCTATGCAATCTGAATATGATGCTATAATGAAGAATGGTACATGGTCTTTATGTGACTTGCCTCCTGGCAAGAAGGCCATTGGCACTAAGTGGGTATACAAGCTGAAGCGTAAACCTGATGGTACAGTTGACAGGTATAAGGCTAGGCTTGTTGCAAAGGGTTATGCGCAGGAAAGAGGCATTGATTTTGATGAGACCTTTGCACCTACATGCCGTATGACTACTGTTCGGAGCATTTGTGCACTTGCAGCCCATCATGGTTGGAATGTACATCAGTTGGACATTAAAACAGCATTTCTGAATGGTGACTTGCATGAAGAAGTGTATGTTTTTCAGCCCCGTGGCTTTGTGCAGAAAGGGCATGAAAACCAGGTGTGCAGGTTAAAGAAGGCGTTATATGGTTTAAAGCAAGCACCACGTGCTTGGTATGAGAAGATACATGTCTATCTGATTGCACATGGTTTTGAGAACAGTCCAACTGAAAGCACCTTATATGTTAAGCGTGCTAATGATGTGCTTCTGATCATTGTTGTCTATGTTGATGACATGCTGCTCACTGGTCCTATTGAGACACATATTGCTGATTTTAAGGCTGATTTGCATGCCTCATTTGAGATGTCTGATTTGGGGCATTTGCATCACTATTTGGGCATTCAGTTTATGCACGTTGATGGTGGAATGGCTTTGTGTCAAACGAAATATATTGACACATTATTGCAGCGTTTTGGCCTTGAAGACTGTAAGCCTATTGCCACTCCTATGGAGACAGGTTTACGATTGAGTCTTCATGATGCTGGAGATGCATTTGATGCTGTTCTCTATCAGCAGGCTGTTGGATGCTTGATTTACTTATGCATTACTCGGCCAGATATTCAGTTTGCTGTCTCACAGATGAGCAGGTTTATGCATTGCCCAGGAGTCACGCATTGGAAAGCGGTTAAGCGCATCTTTCGCTACTTGAGTGGTACTCGGCTACTTGGGTTGTTTTATCCCAAGGGGGGATCACTACCGCCAGATTTGCATGCTTTTTCTGACTCAGATTGGGCTGGTTGCTATGACACCCGTGTGTCCACCAGTGGTTTTTGCTTCATGCCTGGTAGCTCATGTATATCTTGGTTGAGCAAGAAGCAGCCTACTGTGGCCACTTCCAGTTGTGAGGCTGAGTATAGGGCAGCTTTCACAGCTACTGTTGAGTGTGTGTGGCTGAGACGCCTTATGGCTGATTTGGGTGTTGGACAGTCTTCTGCCACCACCATCTTCACTGACAGTCAGAGCGCATTGGCAGTTGCGAGGAACCCTGTGTTCCATGCTCGCACTAAGCACATTGAGGTGCATTATCACTATGTCAGGGAGAGGTTCTCTGCTGGGGAGATCAGCTTGGCATATGTGCCCACGCAGGAGAACATTGCAGACCTTTTCACGAAGGCTCTGCCTAGGGAGAAGTTTGAAGCTTTCCGCAAAGCTTTGGGCTTACTTCCTTTTGTGGAGTGATTTCCACACAGCTTGGCACTTCCTTATACATGAGTGCCAGCTCCTTGTTCACCGCATCACTCCCAGGGGGGATTTGTTGATATATTTAGGTAGTGATGTGTGTGAACACTCTAGGACTGCCGGGGCACTTTTTTCCCTCTTTAGGAGGTTTTTTTCCCTCGGCTTGTATATACGCCTATTGCCCTAATGGACTACTTATCTTTGTACATTCTCTAGTAATACATTGAATCTTGTGTGTTGTGCTCCAAGCTTCTTCTTCTTCCTTGTGCTGTTCGCGTGCTTCCGCAGACGTCTAACTCCAACAGATAAGGTATGAGCCATAGCGGAGCTGCCAAGGCCGAGGAATGTTAAAGAGGTACAAGCTTTTATGGGTCATTGTGGATATTATCGTAGGTTTATCCACATGTATGCAATCATAGCTAGACCCCTTTATGCCTTGTTTTCTAATTTTGAGTGGAATGACGAATGCGAGAATTCTTTCAATGAACTGAAGAAACGTTTGTGCACAACATCGATATTGACCACTCCTGATTGGAATAAGCCATTCCATGTCCATGTGGATGCATCCAATCATGCCATAGGATGTGTGCTAGCACAACCCACAGGTGAAGGGAATTTAGATTTGCCCATAGCATATGCTAGTAGACAACTAAACCCAGCTAAAAGAAATTATACCACAACCGAGCAAGAAGGGTTAGGCATGGTATATGCTGTGAAAAAGTTTAGGCACTATTTATTGACCAACATGTTCAAGTTTTTCACTGATCATCAAGCTTTGTTATATTTGGTCAATAAACCTTGTAATACAGAACGCTTAGTAAGATGGTTCCTCTTACTAATGGAATATGACTTTGAAGTTGTTGTCAGGAAAGGTAGAACCCACCTTCGGGCAGATCACCTTTCTTGCATCACTTTAGGAGAGTCACCGGAAGGAGTGTCTGATGACCTACTCGATGCTTATCTGTTCAATTTAGAAGTTGTTCCTAAATGGGCAAATAAGTTGGTACCAGTCCTAACCTTCGGCCCTGTAAATAAGAATGTGAAAACATCACAAGAAGAAATTTTAAAATCACAAAAATATCACATATTGGCAGGAAGCATGTACAAACAAGATACTGAGGGAGTATTAGCTTGTTGTGTCAAGGATGATGAACATAGTAGTTGGTTGAAGCAAGCTCACCAAGGATTGCTAGGAAATCACTATTCTAAACAACGAACATTGCAGAATCTGAAGCATTTAGGAGTGTATTGGCCTAGCATGGACAAAGAAATACATGAGTGGATTAAGAATTGTTCAATGTGCAGAGAGAGACCCCGAGTGGAGCATCAACCTTTATCAAGTGTCATTAATTCCAAATTGGAGTGCTCCATTGGTAGAGTTTATGAGGTCGGGAAGATTACCCAAAGAGGCTAGTCTAGCAAGAAGACGAAGCATGGAGCAAGAGGCTCAAGGCTATGCCTTAGTAGGAGAGAACCTATACCGAAGAGGCAAAGATGGTTACTAAAGACTGTGCATTCATGAATCAGACTATTTAAAGGTATTAGAGACTGCACACAGTGGTGTTGCAGGTGGACATTTTGGTCCTCACGGAGTGATTAAGACCATTCTATTCTCAAGACTTTGGTGGCCCATTCTTCATATGGATGCACATACCTATGTGAAGAAATGTGACACATGCCAATGTGCACAATATCCAGTTAGAAAAGACGAGATGCCTTTGAGGCCAATGATGGGAGGGCGCGCATGTTCGAAGTGGGGCATAGACTTCATAGGTCCTATTAACCCCCCAACTAGAAACTCCCATGCAGAGTATATTATTGTAGCCACAAATTACCTTACAAAGTGGGTAGAAGTGAAAGCCACAACAAAGAATGATGCTCAGACTACGACTAAGTTTTTATTCAAGAATGTGTTCACGAGATATGGACTACCAATAGAGTTGGTGAGTGATAGAGGCACACACTTCTTGAATGAGGTCATTGAAAATCTTCTCCAAGAATTCTTTGTGATACATAAGAAGTATGCCCCCTATCACCCACAAGCTAACGGACAAGCCGAGAGCACCAATAATATCCTCTGTAACGTATTGACAAAACTTGTAAATAATAAACCCTCTGATTGGGACAAACAACTTCATCATGCTGTTTGGGCTTACCGAGTTGCCTACAAAATGATACTCAATGCCACCCCATTTCAGATGGTCTTTGGATAGAACGCTGTGCTACCACTGGATTTCTTAATCCCTGCTTTAAAAGTAGCACAAGGGCATGAGTGGAATGGACATGAATTGTCCTCTAGGATCTTTGATCTAGAACGCTTAGGTGAGACAAGGCTACGAGCGGCTGCAGGCATCTATGCTGCAAAGAAAAGACAAAAGGCATACTTTGATGCACACATCAAAGATAAAGGATTGAAAGAGGGAGACCTAGTGCTGGTTTATACGCTAAAGCAACATACCCGTAAGTTGGAAAAAAGAGGATACGGACCCATGATCATTAATAGAATTTCCACTAGCGGTGCAGTTCAGTTGGCCACTTTCGAAGGAGATATCTTGCCGAACTATATTAGTGGATGTAGAGTCAAGTTATACCAAGAACCTCTTACAGAGGACATGCTAATGAGACTCAACACTGCTAAGAAATGAAAAGAAGAAGAGATGAGAGTCAGAGAAGAAGCACAAGCAGAGGCTAGAGAGCACATAAGGCGAAATAAGTTAAGGCGACTAGGACTAGATGTCAACTCAAAAGCCCCAAAATATCACATGGATATGTGCCAGAAATCAGGCATAGCGACTTCTCAAGTCATTGACCGACGTCCATTTGTGACCATAGAGATAGGACAAGGAAAGGGTGCAAGGACTGTGAAAGCATTGATAGACTCAGGTGCAGCAAGTAGTGCAGTTAGACTGTCCTACTGCCAAGACTTGCAGTTGAACATCAATCCCATAGAAGCTTATCTCATAGGATTGGGAGGTGTGGAAACCCCTTGTTTGGGCGAGGTGGAACTTCCCATCTACCTTCAAGATGTTCCAATGACAGTCAAAGTGCTAGTGTGTCAAGATGAGAACCTTACAGAACCACTTGTCTTAGGACAAGATTGGATTTATGACAATGCAGTTAACTTGAACCTAAGAAGTCAACTTCTTCAAGTTTGGGTCCAAGGACAATGCTTTACATTAGAACTAGAGAATGGCATGCTCACAAATCCAGATGTCACACCTTGTAGTTCTCCTAGGACTAATCTTAGCAAAAAAGATATTGTATGCATCAAAAGCTCTATGTGGCAAGAGAACTCAATCATGGAAGAATAGTTTCAAAGACCAGCGAACTCCTCCTCTGGTGCAAGGACTAATGCCGCCACTACAACTCCACCAACAAGGCAAGCACAACAACACAGTACGGCTGCTATATCAAATAGACAAGGAGATTTCCAGAGAGAAGTAGTGTCGGGCATGAAGCAGATCTGGGTATGCAAAGGAGAGCAACCACTAGGCTTGGCCCCACAAATCCCATCCAGGCAAGCCAATCAGGCCAGAATACAAAGGAAGAAGCTCGGACAAGCTCAACCACATGGTATCCGACAAGTTTGGGTGCCTAAGAAATTTGCTGCAGCTCAACAAGGGCTATTACAGATGTGGGTGCCTAAGAAGCTCTTACATCCACAGCAACCTATGTTCTCCCACATGTGAAAGGTCTCAACAAAGAGCCAAAAAGAGAAAAAGGTAAGAACCATGTATAGAGACCGAAAGACCATCAAATCACATCTTCAACCATAGTAGGAAGACATGTAAATAGGGTATGGTTTTGGAAGCCAAAAGTACAAGTAGCCTCCACCAATCCAAAGTGCCAACCACACTGGATACCAAAGTTCAGAAAGCATCCAAAGATGAAGACACTTGAGGTGATCTTTGCCGTGCCAAATGCTGTTCTCAAATGGACCCCCCTAAGGAAACAGGATCAGTTGTCATCTCGAGATCCCATGGATACCTCCACGACAAATGGCATCAACATTCGCAAATAACATCAGAAGCCTCGACGAGCGACAACCATGTGCTCCTTGCACAACCCAGTCTTTTGCACCATTCAGGTCATGCATTTCCAAAGTATGCATTAATATAGGGCCACATTACATGGCCGTGCATAGACACATTTGAGAGGCCCATGCACAAGAGCACATTGACATATGCCAACTATTTTTACTGATACTAACGTCTATCTTCTTGTTTTGTGACATCGTAAAAAAAAAAAGAGAGAGAGAAAGAAAAGTGAGAGAGATCTTGTTCCCAAGCTTGGCTTATGAAATATGAATGAGTCGTGCTTAGTTGAAGGTGGAACTATTGATTACTAGGCATTTATCAGTTTGGATAGAAGTGTGTCTCGGCTAGCAGATGATATAATTGCTGCCTTATCTGGTAGATGTCAAGAACTTGGCATGAACATTGTTGGAAGTGATGGCAGGATGCACTCAGAAGATCAAGCTGGTGCTGCAAAACCTGCTTCACAGCTGCCCTCCTTTGACTCCAGATATGTTTAGTAGACTCCTTGAGCTTCCAAATGATACCAAGAAACCATATATGTACTTTGCAAATGATTTGTGAAATGACCAAATCAAGACAGACTACTTGTGACCTCAAAATCCTAAAAAAACTTACTATTTTGGTATTGACACCTGCTCAGAGTTATGCTCAGTATGACCAGCACACTTACAATTGATCTAATTCCTTCTGGACATATTCAAGTAGCTTAACAATCTTCCATTTGCAAGTGAAATGAAAGGAAATGACAAACTACACTCTGAGAAATCAATTTAGCAAAGTATGGTGTACCCCCGATTTTTTAGGAGACTTACAGTCACAGACCAGTGAGCACCTCGATTAGGATTTCTCTGCAATGGTTGATCCAATGGCCTTGAGATTTTGTAGGTGTGTAGTAGACCAAGAGCTGAATCCAATGCACTTTGAATCATCCAATTTGGTTTAGTAGATCTTGAGATATGCTTAGTTGACGTTGACAGAGTTGAAGGTAGTCACACAGAGAAAACAGAGACTATGAATATATGTATATTGATTAACTCTAATGATTGTACATTCCCATTGGCATGTAGAGTAATGCTCAATGGTACTCAGAGGTGTAGGCTATGGTGTAGCTCTCACACACTCAACAATTCACTTAGAAATACCTCGGGAGGAGTGAAGTCTACCGTGACTTTTTGACTTGTAACTTATATAGAGATTGAGTGAGATTTTGAATTTCAAAATCATGTCAATCTCCTAGAATCATGTACCTAAAAGTGAATGAGATATTCTCTCAATCATCCATCTACTTTTCCACGACTTCCTCAAGTAGGTGAGTTTACAAGAGTGATTAAAATCATATAGACTTTTACATGAGATAAATGGTAATAACCAACTAAGCATAGGTTCCTATGGTTCATGGTTCATGTAAATACATCCTTCAAGGATTCAAGCTTTAGCCTTCCAAGATTCCAATGTTCCAAGCCAATGTGTGTAGGCTTGTTTTGCACCAACAGCTCCCCCTCAAGCCAAACACTTTGGCTCAAGTCTTCATCTCTAGTCTTCAATTATTTCCTGCAATCCAATCATGGATTTAAATCTGCATAGCTTGCTTCCATCCAGAGCTTTAGTAAGCAAGTCTGCACATTGTATATTAGTAGACACATATGACAATTGAATTTCTTTGCTAAGTAACTTCTCCCTCACATAGTGGTAGTGAACCTCTATGTGTTTTGTCCTAGCATGATAAATTGGATTAGCTGCTAGGTGAAGAGAACTTGTGTTATCACCAAATATAATTGGTTACCTTGTGTATAGGCCCAATTCTGAATATAATAGCTTCAACCATATGGCTTCTTGAGTGGCATTTGCTAGCCCTCTATACTCTGCCTCAGTAGATGACAAAGCTACTGTGGGTTGTTTCTTGGATGACCAAGAAATTGGTTTATCACCTGCAAAACATATGTAACCAGATGTACTCCTCCTATCATCCTTGCAACCTGCCCAATCTGCATCTGAGTATACCTTAATATCAATGTCTGATGAATATGGAAAGTACAAACCATGATTTTGTGTTCCCTTTAGGTATTTTACTATCTTCTTGGCTGCCTCCAAATGTGGTACTCTTGGTTTATGCATAAATTGGCTAAGTACACTAACACCATATGATATATCAATCCTGGTTAAGATAGCATAATTTAGACTACCTACCAAACTTTGGTAACCTGTAATATCCTTGAGCTCTTCTCCTTCATGTGTACTGAGTTTGTGGTTGACCTCCATAGGAATGTTTGAGACTTTAGCTTCCTGCAAATTAAACTTCTTGACCATGTCCTGAATGTACTTCTTCTGAGTAATAAAGATACCTGAATTTGTATAGACCAATTCAAGTCCTAGGAAGTACTTCAATATTCCAAGATCATTGATCTTGAATTCCTTCATCATCTGTCCTTTGATGTGTCTAATTCCCTGAACATCATTTCTTGTAATAATGATGTCATCAACATAGACACACAAGTATATTACCTCTGAATTGTTCCTCTTTATAAACAATGAAGTATCTGCTTTACTCATCACAAATCCTTGATCTAGTAGATAGGTTGTCAGCCTGTAATTCCATGCTCTAGGTGCTTGCTTCAATCCATACAGAGCCTTCTTCAATTTACAAACATGATTTACCTTATTGGGATCTTCATAGCCAGGTGGTTGTGACATGTAGACTTCTTCAGATATCCATCCATTCAAGAATGCATTCTTCACATCCAATTGGTACATGTTCCAATTCTTGGATGCAGCTACACTCACCATAATTCTGATAGTTGGCATCTTGGCCACAGGAGAAAATGTCTCCTCATAATCAATGCCTTGGGTTTGTGCAAAACCCTTGGCTACCAACCTAGCTTTGTATCTGCTTATTGTACCATCTGAGTTCCTCTTGAGTTTGTAGATCCATCTGGATCCTATCACTTTCATGGAGTCCTTCTTGGGTACCAAGTCCCAAGTATCACTCTCCTTGAGAGCCTCCATTTCTTCATCCATTGCTTCCTTCCATTCTGGTTTAGTGATTGCTTCTTCAAATGTACCTGGTTCTTCATTCAAGAGATCCTTTGCAAGATATACAGAGTGCTTGGTTACAAGTGAAGTATCATACCCATACCTAATAGGTTTTTTCTTTTCTCTTGAAGATCTCCTCATAGCTTGACTTGAGGATTCTGGAATGTCTTCTAGTTGCTTCATCTTCATCTTCCCTTTGGATTTCCAAGCCTTGAACTCTTCAATGTTGATGATGTCTTCATCATCTGAGCTTGTGTCCTCTTTCTGAATTGGTTCTTCTCTGATAAGCTTGGGAAAGTCTTCTTCCATGTCATAAGGTAGACTAACCTTCCTGCATTCATTTTCATACAATGAATCATTCTCATCAAAGATGACATCTCTGCTTACCTTGAAGCCTTTGTTTGAGGGGTTATAGAACCTGTATCCCTTTTGATTCAAATCATAACCAATGAAGATACATTTTTCAGCTTTAGGGTCTAGCTTTCCCCTTACCTGTGAGGGAATATGCACATATGCAACACAACCAAAGATTTTGCAATGATCCAGAGATGGTCTCTTACCATGCCAAGCCTCATAGGGTGTCATTCCATCAAGTGTCTTTGATGGCAACCTATTAATTAAATATGTGGCAGTAGATACACTCTCTGCCCATAGATAATTTGGTAATTTCTTTTCATTTAGCATAGACCTAGCTGTCTCTACAATGAGTCTATTCCTTCTTTCAGCTACCCCATTTTGTTCAGGTGAGTACCTTGTAGTAATCTCCCTCTTGATGCCTCTTTCCTGCAAGAACTCTTCAAAGTCATTGGAGAAGTATTCTCCACCACCATCTGACCTTAGCTTCTTCAAATGTCTACCTGTTTGATTTTCAACTAATGCAAGATACCTCTTGAAACAATTAAATACTTCATCTTTATGTTTCATGAAGTATAAGACAGTCCACCTGCTATAGTCATCAATAAAGGACACATAGTACCTTGATCCGGATATGGATGGCTCCTTGCTAGGTCCCCAAACATCTGTATGCACCAATTCCAGATAATCTTCATGCATAAAACCTTTCTTTGTATAGGGCAATCTGTGTGACTTACCAAATTGACAAGCCCCACACTTGTATATCATGTGTTGCTTGGATACATTAGGTATCCCAAGCACACATTGATCCCTGCTCATTTGTTTTATGGTTCTCTCTCCAATGTGACCTAATCTCTTGTGCCAAATCTCCAATTCTGATAGTGTTTGATCCTTATAGTTGTACAAAGCAATATTCTTAGTGTCTTCAAGTTCAAAGGTAAACAATCTACCTGATTTTTCTCCCTTGGCTATCCTTCTGAATCCATGTCTTGGATCCTCCACATATGCACCATGTTGAGTGAACCTGACCTGTAGACCTTTTTCCACAATCTGACCTACACTCATCAGATTCTTGGTGATTGTTGGAACATACAACACTCTGCTTAGTAGATTCTGATTACCATCACTTGTTTTGACATTGCCTACTTTAACAACTGAATGTTTAGTGTCATCACCTGTCTGCACTTGGTGCTTGCCTCTGGGTTCTTCCAAATCAGAGAGTAAGGCAACATTTCCAGCTACATGGTTAGAGCAACCTGAATCAATATAGAATAAGTGATCATCATTGATACCTGATTTAGATGTCATGTTCATGATCAACAAGGAATCATCTTGCTCCTCTGCATAATTGTTGTAATCTTTCCTATTCCTATATCCACCTTGATAGTTGCCACTGTGATTGTAGTTGTTGTTATAGTTATTGTTGTAGCCATGGTAGTTTTGAGATTGGTTGAATTTGCCTCTGCCTTGAGAGTATCCTCCTTTTTGGTGACCTCTTCCTCTTTGGTTCTTGTAGTTTTTGTAGCATTCATCTGTAGTATGGTTAGACAAGCCACAAATATTGCATGGAGATTGGTTGTAGGGTCTCCCTCTACCTGACTTAC
Source organism: Ceratopteris richardii (assembly GCA_020310875.1). Classification (NCBI taxonomy): domain Eukaryota; kingdom Viridiplantae; phylum Streptophyta; class Polypodiopsida; order Polypodiales; family Pteridaceae; genus Ceratopteris; species Ceratopteris richardii. The sequence continues at coordinate 35,052,451 of CM035437.1, forward strand.
CTCCTCTGCCCCTACCTCTAGATGATCTACCTTTTCCTGCATAGTTTGCTTGGGAGGTAGAGCCTTCTTCATCAACCTTTTTGTTTTTACCCTTGTCTTTAGTCTTCTTATCAGTATATAGGGCAGAGGGATTGTTACCTTTTGATTGCTCTCCATTCTTTGTGATCTTTGCTTCATGTGTAAAGAGTTGTCCAATCAGAGTTGTTAGATCAGGTGCTTGGATGTCCATGTATAGGTCCATTGCTGTGGTAAAGCTCTCCCACTTGTCATCTGCCTTTAGTCCATTGATCACTTGTCTGACTATTTGCTCTTCCTCAATCTCTTCTCCAACACTTGCAAGTTGGTCTGCAATGTCTTTGACCTTGGTGACAAAGTCTGAGACACATTGTTTTGATTGCTTCCTAAGAGTTGTAAACTCAACCCATAGCTGATTCTTTCTGGCCCTTGTGCTTGATGAAAAGTATGTTGACAAGGTTTCCCAAGTCTCTTGGGAAGTCTTGCAATTCCTTACATGAGGTAGAAGGAAATCAGAGATAGAGTTTAGAAGATATGACCTTGCCAAAGCATCTTTTGCACACCATTGGTTGAGTCTCTCATGTTCATCCTTTGTAGGTAGGCCTCTGGTTTTGAATGAGGGCAACTCCTCATCTCCTGAAATGTATCCATACAAGCTTCTCCCTTGTAGATAGGTCTTCATTCTCAATGACCAAGCCTGGTAGTTGTTCCTGTCTAATTTGTCAATGAAGGAAGGGAAACCATCACCCATGATTACCTTATTTGCTCTGATACCACTGTTGGAAGTGATGGCAGGATGCACTCAGAAGATCAAGCTGGTGCTGCAAAACTTGCTTCACACCTGCCCTCCTTTGACTCCAGATATGTTTAGTAGACTCCTTGAGCTTCCAAATGATACCAAGAAACCATATATGTACTTTGCAAATGATTTGTGAAATGACCAAATCAAGACAGACTACTTGTGACCTCAAAATCCTAAAAAAACTTACTATTTTGGTATTGACACCTGCTCAGAGTTATGCTCAGTATGACCAGCACACTTACAATTGATCTAATTCCTTCTGGACATATTCAAGTAGCTTAACAATCTTCCATTTGCATGTGAAATGAAAGGAAATGACAAACTACACTCTGAGAAATCAATTTAGCAAAGTATGGTGTACCCTCGATTTTTTAGGAGACTTACAGTCACAGACCAGTGAGCACCTCGATTAGGATTTCTCTGCAATGGTTGATCCAATGGCCTTGAGATTTTGTAGCTGTGTAGTAGACCAAGAGCTGAATCCAATGCACTTTGAATCATCCAATTTGGTTCAGTAGATCTTGCGATATGCTTAGTTGAAGTTGACAGAGTTGAAGGTAGTCACACAGAGAAAACAGAGACTATGAATATATGTATATTGATTAACTCTAATGATTGTACATTCCCATTGGCATGTAGAGTAATGCTCAATGGTACTCAGAGGTGTAGGCTATGGTGTAGCTCTCACACACTCAACAATTCACTCAGAAATACCTCGGGAGGAGTGAAGTCTACCGTGACTTTTTGACTTGTAACTTATATAGAGATTGAGTGAGATTTTGAATTTCAAAATCATGTCAATCTCCTAGAATCATGTACCTAAAAGTGAATGAGATATTCTCTCAATCATCCATCTACTTTTCCACGACTTCCTCAAGTAGGTGAGTTTACAAGAGTGATTAAAATCATATAGACTTTTACATGAGATAAATGGTAATAACCAACTAAGCATAGGTTCCTATGGTTCATGGTTCATGTAAATACATCCTTCAAGGATTCAAGCTTTAGCCTTCCAAGATTCCAATGTTCCAAGCCAATGTGTGTAGGCTTGTTTTGCACCAACAAACATGGCATCCACAACTATGGTTTCCTCCTACCATGGGAGTGCAGAGCTTGAAGGTCCGCAACTTGAGTGATGCTTAACTACTGTATGTACAAGAGCATCCAAGGAGATATCTGCAAGGGATAGTTCTGCTACCCTGCACATCTTTGTATGTATACTCGATGCGAAGACTCCTCCTTATGGTGAGCTAAAGAGAGTATGTGAAACTAAGCTTGGTGTAGTTATCAAATGTTGTTTGTCAAGGAATATAAAGAAATTCAATTCTCAGTATTTGGTCAATGATGCTTTGAAAAGAGGAGACAGGATCAGCCACTCAAAAGATCTCATCGGTTCCATCCCAAAGGCCGAGTGTACAACACGAAGAGATGAACATCGATCGACCTTCTCCATGGTAAGTATCTTTACTCTGGAAACACCATAACCATGATACTTTAGGAAACCTCTTCGTCCGCATACCCTTGAGCACTTAGCTCAAGACCCCCACTTTTTGCACCATACTTCTTCCGATGCATTTTCCAAGTAAGCATGCATAGGGCTACATTACAAGGCCATGCACAAGGCACATATTTTCCTCAACCCATGCACGAACACACTTACCCATCATCCATTATGGGTTATGATTACTTGGCATGACTACTATGAACATCATCTTTGGACGATCTGAGGTCATCAATGGAGACCCATAATGACACAATCATGCTGGATTCCAAGGCAAAAGCACCTACCAAGGGACTACAATGTGCAAAGGCTTGCATTGACAAATGAAGAATTGGACAATCAACCTTTCCACATTTGGAAGAGAGACGGCTCTGGTTCTTCCAAATGGTCACTCCCTCTCAAAGCAACCTAGAACAACCATTACAGCAAGGGTCTGTCAGGGACAACATACTCGAGAGGGGGGGGGGAGTGTTGAAGCTGAAGGTCAAGGAAAAAGCACAGGAGCACATCAAAGAGGTGAGCACCCAAGAAGAAAGAGCAATTAGGGAGCTCCAAGAAGTGTATGTCAAATTTTCAGAAGAAATCCCCTACAATAATAGTGATTTTCATCACTAAAAACCATTGTAAATACCATTTTCTATTTTTGTAACTCCATTTTGTTCAAGCCAAGGAGTCCTTGAGCTTGAGGAGTATTAGAAGTATCATCCTACCAATTTTCATAATTTTTAGACTTTGTTTGAGCCCTAAAATAAGCCCTGGAACCTAATTTTTAACTAGGCCGGACACTAGGTCTCGACAGGGCCAAAACTAGTAAAAAAACTATAAAAAGAGCTAGAGAGCTCATTTTTGAGGTTAGCTTGTTAGAGAATAGAGCTTTTGTAAGAGAACTTGTTTGCAATAGAAGCTTTCCATTGTTCCTCTCTTTGATCTTACCTTGTGCACGTGTGTGTGTATGTGTGTGCATGTTTGTGTGCTTTCACTCACGCACTTGTGCCTTCACTTGCTCGTGGTCTTCATACCGGTCCTCACGTCTCCGCGGATTGACAAGTAAAGGAGGTGGTGCTTACGCTTGAGCTACACCAAGGAGATATCTGCAAGGGATAGTTCTGGTACCTTGCACATCTTTGTATGTATACTGGATGCGAAGACTCCTCCTTATGGTGAGCTAAAGAGAGTATGTTAAACTAAGCTTGGTGTAGTTATCAAATGCTGTTTGTCAAGGAATATAAAGAAATTCAATTCTCAGTATTTGGCAAATGATGCTTTGAAAAGAGGAGATAGGATCAGCCACTCAAAAGATCTCATCGGTTCCATCCCAAAGGCCGAGTGTACAACACGAAGAGATGAACATCGATCGACCTTCTCCATGGTAAGTATCTTTACTCTGGAAACACCATAACCATGATAGTTTAGGAAACCTCTTTGTCGACATACCCTTGAGCACTTAGCTCAAGACCCCCACTTTTTGCACCATACTTCTTCCGATGCATTTTCCAAGTAAGCATGCATAGGGCTACATTACAAGGCCGTGCACAAGTCACATATTTTCCTCAACCCATGCACGAACACACTTAACCATCATCCATTATGGGTTATGATTACTTGGCATGACTACTATGAACATCATCTTTGGACGATCTGAGGTCATCAATGGAGACCCATAACGACACAATCATGCTAGATTCCAAGGCAGAAGCACCTACCAAGGGACTACAACGTGCAAATGCTTGCAGTGAAAAATGAAGAATTGGACAATCAACCTTTCCACATTTGGAAGAGAGACGGCTCTGGTTCTTCCAAATGGTCACTCCCTCTCAAAGCAACCTAGAACAACCATTACAGCAAGGGCCTATCAGGGACGACAGACTCGAGAGGGGGGGGAGTGTTGAAGCTGAAGGTCAAGGAAAAAGCACAGGAGCACATCAAAGAGGTGAACACCCAAGAAGAAGGAGCAAGTAGGGAGCTCCAAGAAGTGTATGTCAACTTTTCAGAAGAAATCCCCTACAATAATAGTGATTTTCATCACTAAAAACCATTGTAAATACCATTTTCTATTTTTGTAACTCCATTTTGTTCAAGCCAAGGAGTCCTTGAGCTTGAGGAGTATTAGAAGTATCATCTTACCAATTTTCATGATTTTTAGACTTCGTTTGAGCCCTCAAATAAGCCCTGGAACCTAATTTTTACCTAGGCCGAACACTAAGTCTGGACAGGGCCAAAACTAGTCAAAAAACTATAAAAAGAGCTAGAGAGCTCATTTTTTAGCTTAGCTTGTTAGAGAATAGAGCTTTTGTAAGAGAACTTGTTTGCAATAGAAGCTTTCCATTGTTCCTCTCTTTGATCTTACCTTGTGCGCGTGTGTGTGTATGTCTGTGCATGTTTGTGTGCTTTCACTCACACACTTGTGCCTTCACTTGCTCGTGGTCTTCATACCGGTCCTCACGTCTCCGTGGATTGACAAGTAAAGGAGGTGGTGCTTACGCTTGAGCTACACAGGTGTTCAAATGCAGATACTTTTTTGTATGTTAAGGTTGAAGGATCATTGATTGTTTATATCTCAATTTATGTGGATGACTTAATAATAACAGGAAACAATGGAGGTGAGATAGACAGGTGTAGCTCAGTGATGAGTAGCACCTCCTTTAATGTTAATCCGGGAAGACGTGAGTATGGTATGATGACCTCGAGCAAGTGAAGGCACAAGTGCGTGAGAGAGAAGCACACTAACATGCACACACATACACACACGCGCACTCAAGGTAAGACAAAGAGAGAGACAAAGGAGTTCTTTTAGATTACTTCAAAAGTGCTCATACAAGTTTAGATCAATTACAAGCTAACCTCAAAAATGAGCTCTCTAGCTCTATTTATAGTCTTTGACTATGTTTTGGCCATGTCCAGACCTAGTGTCCGGCATAGTTAAAAATTAAGTTCTAAGGCCTATTTGAAGACCCAAACGAAGTTTAAAAATTATGAAAATTGGTAGGTAGCTACTTCGAATGCTCCTCAAGCTCAAGGACTCCTTGGCTTGCACAAAATGGAGCTACAAAAATATGAATTGGTATTTACAATGGCTTTTAGTGATGAAAATCACTATTTTTGTAGGGATTTCTTCTAACAATTTGACATACACATCTTTGAGCTCCCTACTTGCTCCTTCTCCTTGTGTGTCCACCTCTTCGATATGCTTATTGTCCTGAAAAAATATTGGCCTACTTTCCAAATCGTCATTGACTACCCTGTCTGCTTGTGCCTTCTCTCCTCTCTGACTCCCTTCGTAAGCTTCCTTGCCTTGTGAGTCCTTCAGTTCCAACACCTCCCCCTCTCTCGCGTCTGTTGTCCCTGACAGACCCTTGTTGGGTGGGTCATTGGATGTAGTATTTTACAACGTCTTGTGCTAAGTGATGTTCTGCAATTCTCAACCCTTTGGCCAAGTCCGTGAGTAGAGCATCCCAATCTACCGGCTCGGGAACCTCTGGATGTGGTATACATAATTTTTTGGAATGGAGAGCTTGTTCCATGGCAAACAACTGCAATAAATGTGATGGTTTGGGAATGAATATTTGTGAATGATATTCCCAGAATCCTGTGACAAACATTTCTTCAAATGTCTGTTTGAAGCAGGCTGGTAGATACTTGATACGCACGTGCCATGCATATACGACATTAATAGATGGTGTTGCGCTCATGTCGTAGACAAGGTCCTGATTACCTTCATTAAATCCAAGAGCTGACAGATGAGGTTCCTTGACATTCTTGAAGGTCTTGAAGGTGACCAACATGAGTTCAAAAATTGTAAGGCACATTTGGGCCATGATATCTGGTACATTTTTGAACCGGACCCCCCAATGCCGAATCGTCAAAATCATATATCCTATGGTAGGTTGGCCTTTAGGTGGTGCTAAGTAGACATAATTGAGCTATTTCTCACATCCTTTGGTTGTCAGTACAATTTTTGTGTATTCCGGCCACGACTTTCTTCGAAATACAGGGCAGTAGCATGGGTTGTATTTGATATACAAAGGCATGTTATTCCATGTCCTTACCATCTCAGGGTAGGTTTCCAGCAGACGAATCCTCCACATAGGTTGGTGTATATTTCCCTCCTTGGCACTTGTTGGGATGTCGTCCGGTGCAAACTGTGTAGCTGAGGTTGGTTTTTTTGAGGTGTGGTGCTTGATTTCAGCATTGTAATCTACCATTAAGACACAGAAAGGAACATACAAATCATCCGATGTGCCGATCCACCTATGATGGGAGAGGTTTCTAAAGTAATCCGATTTTATGACTACCTCTTCCAAACGTGACATAGACGCTATCTAAATTGCCACTCTGTCATCATGGGTTGTGGCCACTTTCTCTAACCTCTGCATCCATTCAGGAGCCTCGATCTCAATGGTGCCCATGCCCTCTTCTGTTTGCTTGCCCCTTGGTGCAGGCATGGGAACGTATGGGTCTTCGAAGGTTTCCTCTATTTCTATTGGCACTAAGTCTTCAGGCTCGAGCTCTACAAGGGGAGAGGGTTGACACTCGTATTGCATGACTTTACTTCGTAATTCTTCTAGTTCTGCTCTGAGTTTTTCGACTTCTTCAAATGTGTCAACTACGGTTATGACTTTGCTTGGTGACTCATGTTGGGTTGCCAGTTGCTTTAATAGGTCATCTCTTTCTCTTTCTAATGCTGCATGGCCTTCCAGGAGGTTGGCATGGGTTTCCAACACAATTTGCATATTCGCTGAGGGTATGGCCTTGAATCTATCTGGGTCGATTTCCTGTGGGGAACCCTCCATGGCTGCTTCCAAGTTTTCTTCGTTTTGTTTCTGCAATCGTTTATTCTCCTTGAGTGCAGTAGAAATGTGTTTGCATAAGAGGGCCAAGTTGCCTCGAAGCTTGAGATTCTCTGTTACCTGGGAGTGTAGCAGATCATCCATTTGTTGTTTTTCTTCTACATCTGACTGGGGAGGATTGGCTACTAACTGCTCATGTTGTTCCTGTAAAGTGACATATTGTTGTTGTAGTAGTCGCTTTTCCCTTTCTAGATCAATGAATCGTACTTGAAGTTCTTCATGGCTTCAGAAGAGTCTCATATGTTGGTTATCAAGATGCTGGTAGTGTTGTTGTAGTTGAGAAATACATTGATACATATTATTAAATACATTATTAATAGGGGTGGATGCGGGAAGGGTGTTGAATGCAGAAGGGAAGGGGAAGGGGAAGGGGAGTGTGGATGCGGTGCTGGAAAATGGTGAAGTGGGAGGTGGGGGAATGGGAGATGGTGGGTGTATGGGGCGAGGGAGAGGTGCAGAGGTGGTTGATATGTCCATTAAATCAAAAGTGGATGCAGTGGTGGGAGTGATTGTGAACATGGGAATTGTGGGTGCGGTGATAGTGGTGAAAGTGTACAGTGGTGTGTGCAATTGTGAATACGAACTGCCAGGAAGTGTGATCGAGGGAATGAGGTTTTCCGTGGCTGCGATTAGAATTACTGTGTCAGTGGCCGTATAGAAAAAAGAGGTGGAGATAGGGTGTGTGGGTTGTGTGGGTTGACTGACGGTCTGTGCTTCGGTATGGGTAGTGGACTCGGAGGCAGTGATAGTAGAGGTTACACTGTTGTGCGAGGTGAATGTGGTGGAGTTGGAGGCAGGGTTGGCAAAGGGGGTGACGGAGGTGCACTTGATGTATGGGTTTCCTCAGTATCATGAACGGTGTGTGATGTGCCTGTGGTTGTGGATGTGCCTTGTGGTTCTGATACTAATACATTCATCTGTTTTCCTGATCGACGGGGACGTCTCTCATATCTTCGCTCCGTTCTTTGTGCTTGTGCAAGGGCGGTATGCACTATCTCAGGTACCCCTAAAGCATCAGATATCATATCAAGTGTGGCACGATATTACTCGTCTACTCCTTCCTCCTCAAGGATTTGGTTCATGAGAGCTTTTCCTGCTGCAAGGGACAGTCTATGTTTCTCTTGAACCCTGTTGATGGTATCATAGAGCTTTTTCAATTCCTTCGTATAAGCCGAGGCACCCTCAAGTACTTGCAGAGCTTCCTGGTCATATTCCTGCTCTTCTTCCTCGGATTGTCCACCATGTTCCTCCTCTTGTTCTTCTTCTTCTTCCCCCTCCACATCGACGACATCTGGTTGTCTGGGATGGGGTTGGTCTGTAGCAGTTTGTTGTCCACTAGCTTGATCTGCCTCGACTTCCATGGTAACAGCTTCGATTATTATGGCTACCTCCTCATCAGTTAGGTCTTCTAATGTGAATCCATGAGGAAACTCTAGGTCGGTTGGTACAAGTGGGAACACCAGATTCGGTCCATCAGTTTGTGTCTTGGTAATCTGATAGTGAAGGGTTGTATCGGCCTTGGAAGTCGTGGAGTTGTCTCTGGTGTCAAAGTTGCACCACGGGGTTGTGCACATGGCATTTGAACTGCGCCTCTCATTTTCTTAGATGGCGGTCCTGCGGTTGATAGTCTACATTGGAATTCCTGTACCCTGGTCCAAATTAATGCCCTCTGCACTGGCACATCATAAGCCAAACATCTATACACAATCCGGGTGAGAGCACAGCATCCATACAGTATAGACTTTTGTTTTTTATACCACCTTTGATGAGCCAAGTGGATTTGGTCGATAATCCAATGGGGCATATTGATTATCAAATCGAAGGTATCGGCCAAGTATAGACTAAACCATATCTTCTTGGGTGGCATTGTGAATCTCTCTTGAGCGGGAAATGCAAAATGGTGCATGACCATTCGCAAGTGAATGGCAATTGTAGGTGTCATTGCCACCATGTCCTTTAATTTCATCAGATTCCTATTCTTCATATTGTCGGGAACCATAGTCTCTTTCTCCGTAGGAATGTGCATACCTTTCATGTTTAGAGCTTCCCTCACCAAATTGATAGTCAACCTGAAGCGCTTCAGCTCATTGCCCCTTGTGAGAGATGGGAGGACAAAGGTGCTGTATCCCTTTTTGTCTTTGCTCGGAGTGAGGGTGCTAATCAAATATGAGCATCTTAGAAAGTCGGGCTTTGGCAATTGGAAGTTGAAGTAATCGTAGAGTCCCGCCTTCTTCCATATAGGTTTCAACCCTTCATTGTTCTGCAGTCTCTCAAATTCCCTGGTGAAGAAGTGATACCTGCCCCAGCGCCCGTTGAATTCTATCTCGGCCTCCCACATGTAAGTGCCTTCAACCAAAGATCCTGCCACATCACTGAACCAATGTGAGTTTTTACTGACCGGCATTGTGTGCCCCTGTGGAGGATTCTGAATTGGTATGGCATGTAATGCCCTCAATGCCACTGGGCGTTCCTTCAATTCCTCCTCAACGAGAAGACTTTCAATGTCCACGACTTGGGGGTTGGTGCCTGCCTCGGAGCTAGTTCGTGCCGTATCTGCCATGTTACTTCTTGCCTCCTGACTCTGTGAGAATATAGAAACAGGTGTTAACATTGTAAAGGACAAGATAGAACTGTTTTTGTCCCCATTACAACATTAACATGAGGTTCGGGAGAGATTAGTAGGCTATTAAGTGCTCGGTGCTTGTGCGTGTAGTTAGGAATTGGGTAGACCTAGAAGCTAAGTGGAATGATGTAGTGAGAGAGTGATGTAGTTAGTAGGTGGGCATGGATTTACAACTGGGGTCTGGGGGTTTATTACAAGTTTTAGGTTGCCAAATGCAGTGGATGGGCTTTGATCTTGATTTTGTGGAGACTCTGAAGAGTTTGGTAGGGGTATCTACTTGAAAATGAGGCTTTTTAGGGACCCATTTACAAGTAATTCTACTTGTGCTCATGGAAGAATATGTGCCCATGCCTGATGTATAAGCATGGGCATCTGATGTTTGAGTGAGTGAAACATGTTGTATCGGGTGTGGCCTCGGTGTAGCTATTTGAGCCCGCAAGCAAGCCTTAGGCACCCAGATTTGTTGTGATTGTGGGTTAGCCTTCATTGACTTCTTGGGTACCCAAATAGACTTCACTTTCACAGAAGAAATTATGAAAGAATTCTTATTAGTGTCGTGTTGTTGATTACTAATAAGAGGTTTTGGCCATGGGGTTGGCATGGTCGCAACCAGGTGTTCGCCTTTCCACACCCACACTTGTTTCAACGGCTGAGATATTCTACTTTGCACGTGTTTTTGGCCTCCAGTATAGGTGGTACTTTGCTCCTTCTGTATTTGATCTGCCTTTGGTTGCTGCATCCCTCTGGCCTTTGGAACAGAAGGGAGTGCCGTCTTATCCTTAACTCCATTGTTGAGACAATCCTCTTTCTACATCATACAATTTTGGACAAGAATAGCACTGTCAACTTCATGTGCGCCCCTGGAAGGACCAGGAGTTCGTGCATTACCTAGTTCCTTGAGTGCCTCATTTTCCAATTCAACTGTAATTCGACTATGATTTACCCATACCTGAAGAAGTCCACTCCTTAGGTTTAGGTTGACTCCATGATCATAGATCTAGTCCTGACCCAAGACAAGAGGCTCAGTGAGGTCCTCATCTTGACACACTAGTACTTTGACTTTCATTACTTCGTCTTCAATATAGAGGGGAAGTTCCACCTCGCCCATGCAAGGGGTTTCCACACCTCCCAATCCTATGAGATATGCTTCTATAGGATTGACAGTTAATTTCAACTCTTGACAGTACGAAAATTTAACAGCACTAGTGGTTGCACCTGAGTCAATCAAGGCTCTTACAGTCCTTGCACCCTTTCCTTGTCCTATCTCTAAGTTTATAAAAGGACGTCGATCAATTATCCTATGAGAGCTAACACCTGAAACTTCACACATAGCCACATGATATCCTTAATCTGCATATGCATCTGTCCTAGGTTGCTCTCTACCCTGTCTTCTCAACTTCATTCTCCGGATGCGTTCCAATGCTTTTGCTTGAGCTTCTTCGCGAATTCGTTTTTCTTCTTCTTTGCGTTTCTTAGCAGTGTTGAGTCGACTTAGCATCTCTTCTGTCAGATGTTCCTGATATAACTTGACTCTGCATCCGCTTATGTAGCTCGGGAGAATATCGCCTTCTAATGTGGCTAGTTGCACTTGCTCCACTTGTTTCTTGGTGGTTTTTTTGTTATCATAGGCCTCCCCCGATTGCGCCTCTCATTTAGGCATTCTGATCATGACTCTCCTGTCATCTATCTCATACTTCTTAAAATTTTCCGAGACCTCAAACAAAGATCCTTCCTCTTCTGGTGTGACTTCTCTCTTCTTTCTTTTCTTTCCTTCTTCCTTCGGCGTCGCATGTGTGGCTAGCCTTACGTCATTTGTAAGCTCTCCATGCCTCTGGGGTTGAAAATCTACTTCATAGAAGTATTCTTCATCTGATGCAAAAGGTGGGTCCATGATGATTGACTCTAGATCAGAGTCACTTGCATCCTCAAATGCATCAGGGCTAGGTTCACACTCTTCTAACACTACCTCTCCCATGATCGGCTCTATGGAGAAGACTCAAATGTCATAGCCATCTTCATCACAGTGAGGTGTCCATTGTTCTTCATTGATGGCTACATCCATTGTTGCTAGGATTTCTGCCCAGCCATGGGGTTCAAATTCTTCATCAAGAAAGACTACAGGTGCATAGGTTGGGTCTTGAATTGATCTATGTGTTTCTTTTGCACCTACCTCTTTGGCTTTTTCTCTCTTCTCTTCTTCTACTGCTACTTTGCACATCCATAAGTAGGTGTCTTCATGCATCTATGAGGATCCTGATCCTATGGAATGCACCGATTATGTATCATCTTTGGCTCCATGGAGGGGATTCCATTGGATAGGAGGGACATCTCTATGAGAGTAATCTTTGAGATTCACTATGGTCGTAACACCTAAGTGTTGCAGGTACAAGGAGTTGGTTCCCTAGTCCTGTACCACTTGCAACTGTTGCATAAAGGGTCGTCCCAAGATCATTTCACACGCATGATTTTTGCTAAAATCACATATAGCAAATGTATGCTCGAACTCAACACCACATGTGGTGAGAGTTATTCCTTCTAACAGCCCTAAGGGTCTCTCTATGTGACCATCGACCATTTGCAATTTTATCCTCGTGGGCCTGAGTGCTAGCTTGCCCCAATGCTTCCATAGGGAAGTGGTAGCAATTGCAACTCCTGCGCCTAAGTCTAGAATGGCCTTGGTGGTGTATCCTTGATGGGTGATAGGAAGATATGTGTTTCCCTCTTCGCCCTCACTCATGTCCCCTATCTTGTCCAATGGTATTTCTGGCACTGTTCTCTGGGATCCTACCTGGGAACGAGGTTTTGCTATTTCTGGTACTTGTTTGGCTACATGTTTCCATAGCTCTGGCCTCACTTTGAGTAGTTCTTCTAAGGTGAGGTTGCACTGTACTTTAGTGTTTTTCACTACCTCTGTGTTCCTAGGTATGACTGAGTCCTCATTTCGTACCATGACTGTGGGTGCTCTCATACAAGTAGACTTAGCTTCCCATGGGCCTGTGAAGTGGGGTAATTCTTGCAGAGACTTAGACTCAAAGTCTAATCTTTCCTTAGATTGGGTGCTCTCCTACTCCTCATAAATGGATGGGATGTCTTGTGGAAATTGGTCGTGTGCATCATCCACAAGTTCAATGGGAGGGGGGACTTCACTCTCTTTAGCCCATTCGTCTTCTTGAATCTCGCATAGGAATTCTGGTGTGAACCGATTCATAGAAGATGATGTGTCTAGCTCTGTAGAGTTAGGCACATAGGCTTCCTGGGCAGGAAGACCTACCCTTTCACTTGCCTTGTCCTTATATTGAGAGGCAGGTTCCTTTTCTGATTGTGCAATTAGCCTCTCTATTCTTTCTAACAGTCCTTCAAAGTGCAGTTGCGTGTTGGCTCAACTAGATATGTTAAAAAGGCGGCTGGCTTCAAACATGCTTTGAGCCAACTCCACCATCTTAACACAAATTTTAGTTCGTTCAAGCTTTAATTCTGCTCTAGGGTAGCACTTTCCATGATTAGTTATGTTTGGCCCATCTTGGATTCTGACCTGATATGCTTTAAGCATCATGTTTAGGTCCTCGGGAGTGGGATCTGCTAGGACTGATCCTACTCTAGGGGGTGGTGGGATTAGGTGAGGTGGGTTGGAAGGTGGCGGGTCGGATGGAGTTGGGAATGGTGCAGGTGGGGTAGTGTGAGAGGGATTTTGAGATGTGAGTTCGGTTATCGTGGCTCTCGTTTCTCTTAGACTTTCCTCAAGTTCACTCATTTTCTTTGCCCATTGCCTTTTCATTATTTCACGACTATCTCTCCAAGCTCTAGTCCTCTTCTTTGTCATGCTCTCCGTTTCACTAACAACTGGGATCTTTTCCTAGCCTACACTTTGGTTCTGCTGCAAGGCTTGGGCTCTAGTGATCACTTGCACTGGCGTAGTGGACGTCACACTTCCTGTGGCCTCTACAACTAACCCTACGACATTGATAGGAGTGATTTTTGGCATATTATTAGGATTCTTTGGGCAGTCTCGTAAAAGATGCTCCTTTCCACACTCCTGGCAATAGCCCTGGATCGTCACTGACTGCGGTTGTGCAGGTGGAGGCAGGGGACAATCACGAATGAGATGATCTCCCTGACATCTGTAGCATGGTCCTCTAGGAAATGGGGGTCTTACTTGCCTAGGTTGAGGTCTAGAGTTGGGGTTTGCGTACATGACATTAGTATACTCGGGCTCCCAATTAGGTTCACTCAGTTCCTCACTGTAGTAGGACTCACCATGTTTAGGAGACTGCATGTAGTAAGCCTGGGGACTATGAACGTGCGTAGAATCAAAGCTATAGTCATTGGGATCACTTTCTGAGATTAAGGGTGTTACTGGAACTGTAGCTCTATTCAGGTTTTCTTCTGCAGCAGCATACTTTACCAGAATCACATTAGTAGGAGCAGGTGGTTGGTGTGCTAGCACTGGCTGGGGTCTCAGTTGGGTCTGATATTGCGATTGGTAATTTTGCTGAGGCCTAGTATACTGTTGGGGTGGGTATTGACTCTGGTATTTGCCTTGCTAGTATGGTTGAGGGTAGGTTTGCCTAACCGCTTGCTTATTGTATGGGTAGTCTTGTGCGGAGTGATTTGTGTATCTTCGTTCTATGGTGCAGTACTGGCTACTAGGATTTACTTGGGGTTGAGCCATAATGGGACATACATTTGCCATATGGTCACCTCCACAAGTATAGCATCTTTTCCCTGGGGCAAATCTTGGGATCTGTTTGCTAGTGACTCCTAATTTCTGAGCTACTTTCTCTGCAAGTTCCTTAATAGATGTGGATTGTGTGGAAGAGAGGCTAGAGGCACTATCTGAGTCTTTGTAGATTTTGGAAAGCTCTAGTTCTTCCCCTAGGTTATCCTCAATGTCAATGCACATGCGTACACACTCTTCTATGGTCCTAGGATCCTTCAAGTACACAGATGATCTCAATTTGGTACTTAGCAATCCATCCAAGAACAAATCCACTTGCTTAGTTGTGTAAATCAGGGACAGGGCATCTCTCTAAGTATTGCCTAAATCTTCTTCCAGCAAGTCTCACGATTTCTTAAGGGGTTTGCTTGAAGCTGTGAATCAGCGAGGAAGTGTTATGTCTTATGCCACTTTTAGAGAATTTGATAATGAATGCCTCTAGAAGTTGGTCTATGCTCCTGAACTGCCTCTCGTTTAGTGGTTGAAACCATGTTAGGGCAGTGTTCCTAAGGGTTAGACCAAAGGCATTGTACTGCGTGAATAGATCTTCAACTTGTTCAGCTCTCAAGACTTTCCTAAACTCAGCCACATGATCGTATGGATCTCCAGTGCCATCGAAGTAGTTCTTCATGGACTTAACTAGATGAGTCGGTCTCAATGTCCTTGTGTTCTCTCTAGGTCATGGTAGAGGGAACTCATCCGCATTTCTTTGATTCTTGGGAGCTCTAAGTACCTCAGGTTCTACTCTATTTGTTTCCATCCTCGTTCTTTCTTTGCCCCCTGGGTTGGCAAAACTTACTTCTGGCCTATCTCTACTTCTGTCTCTTTGAGTTCCATGAGCTTGGGATGTTCCAGCTCTAGGGTGACCATAGGACACGTTCGATCTTGGTTGGGGGAAAACGAATTCACCCTTCCAATTATAAGCATGCCTGTCATGTTCTGTAACCACAAAGGTCCTCTCTGAAGCGTGATTTAAGTAGGTCACTCTGCCTGGGCTATCAGGATCTTTGAACTCATAGATCAGGATTGACCCTACATCATTCGGCCTATTGGATTTATACCTCCAAAAGGCTTCGTCAATCTCTTGGTTTAGGAGTAAATCTATGCTCTTATTGTCTTGGGGAATCCACTCTGGTGTGATAATCCTAGTGAGAATAGATTTGCCTCGGGGGGTTCTAGGTTCTACACCCATGTTTCCTTGCTCCAGGTCACCTAAATCCGCTTCTGAGATCACATTCCCAAATTCATCTGTCCTATCTGGGTGACTGGTGACTACATATATTGTCCCTTCCTTGTCTAGGTATGCTCTGTTTTCAAACTTGATAGCTGGGTGCTCTAGTCCTATGGATTGGTCAGGGTTTTTAATCTCGACCACTAATCTTCCTAGGCCGTCCTCATAGATGCTTGCACCTAGTCGGTTGGTCCTAAGGTATTCCAGCTGCGTCTTGTAGGGGCCTTCCACCCTATACAGATATGGCACACCTGAACTTCCTGTAGGTCTGTCCATCCCTTGAGACATCTCTGATTCACTAGTCTCATAGCTAGGGTAATGTGAGTGGTGGCTCAACTACTGGGCCCAAGACCTAGCAGTATGATTAACGCTAGCCTCTGAAGACCTAAGACTTTGTCTATCCCTTACTAGATGCCATCCTGATCTAAGGTTCATATGCCTATTTAAGTAGCCCCTATTTTGCCCAAGTACAACCCCGTTGATGAGTTCTTTTGTACCAATTACTTGACTCCTTCTTATGTTGATTATCGTGTTTATTCTCTTGTATGATATCATGTTGTCAGGAGCATTTGAGTTAATTTCCACACCTGAAGTTGATCGTTCCACGTTAAGTCTTTTCCTTTAAAGTTCTCGGTCACACACAGGTTATCTCTTGAACTTGATTTCTTAGATAGTCTTTGACTTGTCACGTGCCTATCGTGTCCTGACTTACTCCTAGCACTACTCGAACTTAGCCTGAGCTAGGAATTGACAAAGGGAGTTGAGAATATTCCGACCTTTCTTGTTGATCCCTTGTTCTTTAGTGCTTGAGAACCCGATTCTCAAGCTTGCACAAAGCCCTTGCTTTGGATGCTCTCAATTGCTCTCAATAGACCTGTATCAGTCCCAAGATTAGCTCAAGACTTAAATTCAAAGGACAGAACCAAGCACTTTCATTCATGTAACTTAGATACCAATTAGCCTTTTGTCTTTATGGAAAACAATTTTAGAGATCCCTTGGTTTTGTTCCCCCTGGATATGGTTGTACTTCCCACGAGCTTTCCAACAAGACAAGAATCACAGCAAACGGATTTCGTATGAGAAAGTTATGACAGTTCAGGGTTCTGGTGCTAAAATAGGGTTCAAACAGGCTGACAGATCCCATGATTTTTCTCAAAACACACTTTTAGGAACCTCACAAATCATGAATAGCTTGCTAATTATGCCCAAAGTTACCCCAAAGACTTGGAAATATTAACCCTAAAATTTTGGCCGAAAAGCCTGTCAATCGTGATCGACAGGTCTGTCAATCGCGATTGACAGAGGTGTCCGTCGGGGCCTGTCGGTCGCGATCGACACATCAATCGCGATTGACAGAGTTGATCGTGGGTCTTGTCAATCGCGATCGATGGTGTCAATCACGATCGACACTTTTTCTGGGATTTTTGCCGTGATTTCAGTCAATCGGGGATGTGTCCATTGCGATGGACACGTGGCAACGTGAATTTTGGTGTCAATCGTGAGTTTTCAGTCGGTCGCGATCGACAGGTCTGTCGGTCGTGATTGACAGGGTCTGTCGATCGCAATTGACAGGGTATGTCGATCGCGATTGACAGGGTCTGTCGGTCGCGATTGACAGGGTCTGTCGGTCGCGATTGACAGGGTCTGTCGATCGCGATTGACAGGGTCTGTCGGTCGCGATTGACAGATGTTGTCGATCATGGCTGTCGATCACGATCGATGGTTTCTATCGTGATTGACAGAGAAACATAGAATTTTTTAACTGTTTTTAGTGATTTAGAATATGCTCATCATGTAGATTATGGTGGTGCACTTTGTTTTACCAAATGGGCGATTTTTCTATCGATCGCGATCGACAGAGGTCTGCGACACAGAGACAGTTTCGAGCGTGTGTGTACCTGCTCAACGTGCTGGAGGGGATGATACAGCTGTACCTGCAAGAGTGCTCAAAAAACATGCAAAAACACAGCACACAAGTTGCTCTCTCGCTCTCTCTCATGAGTGGAATGAGGGAAATGAGGTGGAGAAGATGATATGATAAAAAAACTGAATTTTTTTTCGCGATGATGGAGATGGAGATCGGATATGGTGAGGATGATGATGGTGATGATGGTGGTGAGGTAAGAAAGAGAAAAATAAGAAAATTAAAGAATTTACCTACAACGCCAACGTCTCAAATCTACGTCTTACCATCACACGCTCGTCCTCAAAGCTCAATCCCTGGCAACGGAGCCAAAATTTGGTGTAGCTCAGTGATGAGTAGCACCTCCTTTAATGTCAATCCGGGAAGACGTGAGGATGGTATGATGACCTTGAGCAAGTTAAGGCACAAGTGCGTGAGTGAGAAGCACACTAACATGCACACACATACACACACATGCACACTCAAAGTAAGCACAAAAACCATCTCAAAGCTGATGTAGAGATAGCTTGCAAAGGTCAAAATAGGGAACGCAATAGAACTTGAAGTGTGGAATCTAAAGAAATTTGAATTTCTTGATTTGGACCTTCCATGAGGAAGTTATGGACAAAATAACGGACATAGGTGGATGGAAAATATCTCTCTTAGAAAACATATGTAGAGAACTACATTCTCTAGATAGATGGTTTTTAGTACTCCAATCATGGTTTTGAACCACATATTTGAAGTCTCTTGGAGTCTAGTTTCTATGGTCTTTTTAGTGAAGTTAGGTACTATACATGTGCTCTCTAAATGAGGAACTTCCATGGCTTACCTTCTCTAGTAATGAATTCATAAGCTCCACATAGGGAGATGGCTAGAAATGGGCACATAGATCCTCTATTATCCCATAGATCATGCAATATCCAAAAAAGGCACCTTCATAAAGCCCAATGGTTCCTCTATTTCTTCAATCACATGAGAAAGGAGATGAACTCTACCTGTTCATACACATATGGGCATTCAGGTGGGCTAGAATCACAATTGGACATCTATGGAGTATCGAGCATTGTTTGACGGTCTCTTCTTAGTTATTTTAACACTGTTAGAACACGAAGGAACTCCTTGGGGCGTCCTTCCTCCCCTTCTTTTAATGGAGATGACTCTTGCAATCTCCCCAAACAAAAGCATCTCCTCGACTCAGTAACTCCATGAAGAGGGAGATCCGAGTTAAGTTACATGGCTCCATATAGCCAAGAATAGAAAATAAATGAGAACAAAGGATCTAATCTTTCTCTTTCTCTTCCATGATCCTAAACTCATGCTCTGATACCAAATCTGAGAAACTTCTCACAAGGATGCTTGCAAACTAGCATGTGTGCTACTCTCCTCCCATCCTATTTATCCTCTTGCTCCAAGATTAGAAATCTTCTAGGGTGCTCTAGTGTTACATGTGGCCATCATGCACACTCACTCTACTTTCTAAGGTGGAACCTTAGGATAACCCCCGATCTAGGAACCTTAGCAATGCATGATCTTGTTCCAACACATACTGATATATGATCCATCTTGGATCTATGTCTAATGATTTCCATGAATATGTTTTCACATGGAGCATGCTTATCTTGTTTAGTGATGGGACATGTGACTAGCCATTCATGTTTATTTCATCTATATCAACTAAGGTGAGTGGGTTCAATTCAGGGGCATATTATCAATGATGGAATATGTTGAATTTTGGAATTTTAAAGTTTAATTTATTGAGTTAGTAATGTGTTTTGGTGTTTTTATATAGGACTTGAAGGTTTGTGAGGGCATGAATGGGCATGGACATTTTGGATGTGTTTCGGATACAAATAATAGTACTTATATTTTATACAATTTGTAAAGAAAGACCAACATACAAGGTTCTTTGTATAAAAATTAGTAAAAATAGTGGTTATGATAAACATCACTCTAGATCATGATTTATGTAAATAAAAGCAAAGGCTCTCCATAAAAGATTTATGTAAATAACATTTCTATTTGGGTCCCTAAGAGGTCAATGAAGGCTATCCCCAATGCTAGACAGATTTGGGTGCCCAAGACCTGCTTACAAGCCCAAATAATTTCACCTCCAGTCACTAGCATAACTCAACACTCACAAGTACTCTTGGGAAACAACTTAGGGAAGACACCTACACCCCACACGATTACACCTTCAGCCAATACCTAGAAATGTCTGGAAATGCGTACCCAAAAGGTCCCAAATCCAGCACAATAGTCGACCAATAAAAGCAAAGACTCTGCTTCCATAGTCCGCCAATGCGCTCCAAATCGCCTTAATGTATGTAGGGTTCTTTGCCTTGAGTAGTGTTGCTCTAATGCACCTACATGTGCTAATTGCAACCATTTAGCGTACTCATCCTCTTCCATGCAATAGGCTAATATTCCTTGATTGGTATGCTTGTACATACTCCCTGCCATGATATGGTACTTCTGGGCTTTTACTATCTCCCTATCTTGTGTATTTATTATTGGGTGGTTAAGCCCATATGTCAATACTGGCACTAATGGCTTAGCCCACTGAGGTACCACTTCCAAATTAAACAAGTAAGCATCAAGAAGATCATCTGATACTCCTTGTGGGGCCTCCCCAGATGTGAGCCTAGAGAGATGGTCTGCTCTAAAATGAGACTTGCCTTTCCTAACCACGACCTCAAAGTCATATTCCATTAGTAAGAGAAACCATCTTACTAATCTACTTGTATTGCATGGCTTGTTCATGAGATATAACAATGCCTTGATGGACAGTAAAAATTTTAAACTTATTTGCAAGCAAATAGTGTCTAAACTTTTTAACCACATATATCATGCCTAATCCTTCTCGTTTGGTGGTGGTATAGTTTCGTTCAGCCACATTCAGTTGTCTACTAGCATAGGCAATTGGTAGATCCATATTACCTTCACTAGTAGGTTGTGCAAGTACACATCTAATAGCATAATTGGAGGCATCCACATGAACATGAAAGGGTTTGTTCCAATCTGGTGTGGTCAAGATTGGTGTTGAACACAATCGCCATTTAAGCTCATTGAAGGAGTTCTCACACTCATCAATCCACTCAAAATTGGTCAAAAGTCCGTACAGAGGCTTTGCAATGATGGCATACACATGTATGAAACATCGGTAATAACCAATATGCCCCACAAAAGCTTGCACTTCCTTGACATTCCTTGGCCTAGGTAGTTCTGCAATAGCTCGTACTTTCTCTTCATCAGTGGATATACCATTCTTTGACACTATGTGTCCTAGAATCATGCCTTGCCTACCCATGAAAACACACTTTTCTGGGTTTAGGCAGACTTGATATTCTCTACATTTGTCAAAGATTTGTTTGAGTTCAGGTATATGAGTCTGTCTAATGTTGGAATGAGCACAAAGATCATCAACATAGACTTCCAAATTCTTCCTCAAGAACTCTTTAAAGACATGACACATCAGTCTCTCGAAGGCTGCAAGAGCATTGGTAAGCCCAAATGGCATCACACGAAAAGCAAATATGCCCCACTCTGTGGCAAAAGCTGTCTTATGTTGATCTTCTAGTGCAATGGCTACTTGGTTATAACTAGAGAACCCATCCAGGAAGCTATATACTTCCTTGCCTGCTACTCTTTCTAATAGATGCTCGGTGATAGGAAGCAGATAACTATCTGTGATAGTGGCTACATTAACCTTCTTCAAGTTAATGCATACATGTAATTTTCCATTCTTCTTGGGCACCACCACAATGGGGGACACCCATTCAGTGTGCTCGGTTTCATAGATAAATCCAGCTTCAACTAGACGATCTATCTCCTCTTTGATCTTGGCAGCGTAGTTGTCATTGTATGTGTATGGTTTCTGTTTGGAGGGCCTGGCCTCTAAGGTCATGGGGATCGTATGTGAGCATATGTCAGGGTGTACACCTTTCAGGTCCTTGTAACTCCATGCAAACACATCTCTATATTCTCATAGTAAGGCTATCGATTCATGCTCCCCATCCTCGTTTATGTCATTTCCTATGTATGTGCATCTCTCTTCACCTTCTTCTATGGCTACCACAATTTTCTTCGTGGTTTCTTTGTTATCATAGGCCCCTCCTGCCTGAGCATCCCATTTAGGCATTCTTGTCATGACTCTCCTATCATCTATCTCATAGTTTTTGAAATTTTCAGGGACTTCAAACAAGGATTCCTCCTCTCTTGGTGTGAATTCTCTCTTTTTCCTCTTCTTGCCTTCATTTTTGGCAGTCACGTGTGTGGTTAACCTCACCTCATTTGTAAGTTCTTTGTGTCTATGAGGATGATCCTCTACTTCGTAGAAGTACTCTTCATTTGATGCAAAGGGTGAGTCCATAATGATTGAATCTAAATCGGAGTCACTTGTGTCTTCAAATGCATTAGTGCTAGGCTCGCATTCTTCAAGAACCGAATTGCCCATGATTGGCTCTATTGAGAAGGCTGAAATATCATAGCCATCCTCATCACAATGGGGTGTCCATTGTTCTTCATTGATTGCTACATCCATTGTTGCTAAAATTTGTGCCCAACCATGAGTCTCAAAATCTTCATCAGGAAATACTACAGGTGCATAGGCTGGGTCTTGAATTGATCTATGAGTTTCCTTAGCACCTACCTCTCTAGCCTTTTCCCTTTTCTCTTCCTCTTTGGCCACTTTACACATCCATAAGTGAGTGTCTTCATGCATCCATGAGGATCCTGATCCTATGGAATGCACTGACTCTGTATCATCTGTGGCTCTATGGATGGGATTCCATCGAATGGGTGGCACGTCTCTATGTGAGAAATCTTTGAGATTCACTTTGGTGGTTACACCCGTGTTGCAAATATAAGGAATTTGTTCCCCAATCCTGCACTATTTGAAATTGCCTCAAGAAGGGTCTTCCCATAATCATCTCGTAGGCCTGATTGTTGCTAAAATCACAAATAGCAAGAGTATGTTCAAACTCTACATAAGTCGTGAGAGTTATTCCTTCTAGCAATCCTAAGGATCTCTCAATGTGGCCATTGGCCATTTGCAATTTCATCCTTGTTGGTTGGAGTGTTGGCTTGCCACAACGCTTCCATAGGGAAGTGGAAGCAATTGCAACTCCTGCGCTTGAGTCCAAAATGGCCTTGGTTGTGTAACCCTGATGAGTGATAGGGAGATAGGTGTTTCCTTCTTCTCCTTCACTCATGTCTCCTATCTTGTCCAAGGGTATTTCTAGCACCGTTCTATGAGATCCTACCTAGGAACGAGGTTTTGCTATGTCTGGCACTTGCTTGACTACATGTTTCCACAATTCAGGCATAACCTTGAGTAGCAGTTCTAAAGTGAGATTGCCTTGCACTTTATTATTCTTCACTACCTATGTGTTCCTAGGTATGATTGAGTCTTCGTTTTTTATCATGACCATGGGTGCTCTCATACAAGTAGACTTTGCTTCCCATGGGCCTGTGAAATGGGGTAGTTCCTATAAGGAATTAGACTCAAAGTCTAATCTCTCCTGAGAGCGGGAACTCTCTTGCTCTCCAGAAAGGGAAGGAATGTCTTGTGGGAATTGATCATGCATGTCATCCACAAGCTCAATTGGAGGAGGATCTTCACTTTCCTTAGCCCATTTCTCTTCTTGAATCTCTCGTAGGAATTCTGGTGAATACTTGTTCATAGAAGAAGAGGTGTCTGGTTTGGTGGAATTAGTCACATAAGCTTCCTAGGGAGGAATGATTATTCTATCACTTGCAGTCTCCTTAGCTTCGGAGGTGGCTCCTTTTCTAGACTTTGCAAGTAACCTCTCCAATCTGCTTCAATAAGATATTTTACCTCAAAAATATAATCATTAACTGATTGTCGTTGCTTCTTTTTTACTCTTGTTAGCTCACCAATAAGTTGTGTTTGCCTTGCTCTGTTGCTAGCTGCAAATAACCTTTCTAGAGACTCCCAAGCCTCTCTACTAGTATTCAAACCTCTTATATGCCCAAGCATAGTATTGGAAACTCTTTGTGATATAATAAATTGAACTCTTCTGTCTCTTTTGATCCATTCTTGCTCTCTTGCTCAATCCGCCTGTGTAGGAGCTTCTGGTAATACCAGCTTCACTTCTGTACCTGTTATAAATCCCCAAAGACCTTTAGACATGAGATAAGACTCCATTCTAAATTGCCACATGGGATAATTTCTCCCATCTGATAACTTCTCAATCGATGTACTCAAATCTGCCATGTTGAATTATTGTAAACAAACAAGAAAATTTCAATAAGTTGTATGAAAGATTTGATAAAAAAACAAATGCTCTGATACCACAATGTTGTGTTTAAAAACTTGTAAACATCAAAGTACACAATGAAACATGATGAGAGTTCCCGAGATCTTCAAAACACCAACCAAATATTTCCAAACTTCAAAAACAAACTTTCCTCCAAACTTTCAAGAAAATAGAAATAGGTCACTATAGAAAAATAACCACCAAAAACTCTCTAAGAAGAATTTGGTGGTGGTATAGAACTAATCATATATCCTAAAACTAGGCTCTAATTAGCATGATTTAGAAACAAAAAACGTCAGAAACGGTGGAGTATAGCTCCCAAACAAACAGCTTGAAGTCAAGGCATGAGAAAGCCTGCAACAGCAAGGTATGACTAATTGTCTAAATTGAAAATTGATATATAGCAGCAAGAAAACTTCAATATCTATGAAAATTTTTGATATGCATAGAAATTATGAGAGCTAAGGAAACTCCTCCAAGTGAAATCACTCAAAAAGACCTCATAACGATTGAGATATGAAAGTCTGAAGAGAGTTATGTCTCTCATGAGGCACCGAATAGACACAAGAAAGAAGATCTGCAAAACCGCCTACTTGCGCAGAATTTTCTCATTGAAATTTGTACAAAAACAGATCTACTTATATACTACAAGTTGTAAGCTTGGCAATGCAACAAGAATTTGGACACCTACACTAAGAAAATCACTCTTTTTATTGAGAGGCTATCAACAGAAGCGCCTTCCATGTCTAAAAATAGACACCTCTCCTTTCCTTTTTACTTTTATCTAGTTTTGTCTACTTTTTCTCTAAATTTGGAGATGTGAACGCCTCCACATGTTATTTTTCATAACTAATAAGATCCAAAATCTTCCATATACCATTTTTAATAATTAATAAAATCCACAAGACTCCAAGATTACTTTAGAGCTTATTTCTATGTAACATATTTGAGTGTCGATTCATGTACGCTCCTAACTGCAAGAGTATCTTGGTGCTCACTTTGATGTCCCAAGATTGTCTCCACAAGTGGCAGCTAACGAATCCCTGTTTTGTCTTGTAGTGACTTTATACTAAAAAAAAAAAAATTAATTGGGGGGACATACTTTCACTTCTGTGTACGCTGCTGCTTCACATACCTTCACATTTTCCTTTTAATTTTTCACTTGTGCACCTAAGAGAGGGTTCAGCTGAACCTTCCAAAACACTTTAAGAAACACTTTGAACCTTAGGGAAATTATAGAAATACCTCTCCAACCTGCAATCACTTTCTCCAATTCACCCTTTGTGGACAATTACTTGTGCACTACTTGTGCACCTTGACACCTGCACTTCGAACACTTTGACTTGGCCCCTATTGACTTTGACTTTGACATTCTTCACTGATGAGTTTGACTTTCACCTTTTGACTTTGAATGTGGTTGGCTTTGATTATAGTTGACTTTGACCAATATGACTTTATGGGCTCAACAATGATGCATTTTTTTTCTATAGAAAGACCATTTTATCTATCACCAAGATGAGTTAGGGTGAGCATAAAGTATGTGATAAAAGTAGCATAAGTAGGCTAAGTCTCCTTTTAGAAAGTAAATGAGAAAGATAGATGATCTCTCTCACTTTCATTTAGATTAGGAAAGGTTGGAGAATGGAGTCCTCAGAGTAACCAAGATTTCCTCCAAGAGAACTTTAAGTCGAAGTAGTTAGATGAATACTAGAAGCTATGTCTAAGAGAGACAAAAAAAAATGATTTTAGAACATCTAAGTATTATTGATGGCAAAGAAATAGTTATGGTGAAAGATGCCATACGAATTCATGACGTAGGTTAGCATATTAACTCTACGATTATGTACTTTAGATAGTTTTCAGAGTAAAAGGATAAGAGAGTTAGTGTTTTTCTAGTTGTTGGACACATAAGAAATTAAGTATACTAGTAATAACTCTAAATTTAGAGTACAAGGTGTAAAGTTTGATTGTCTAAGTTAAAGAGAAAAAAGTAAAATGAGTTAAAAAGGTTAACTAATTCATCAAGGCTTGAAAGTGCGAACCTTGGAAAAGCTCTAGAACACTTCAAGGATGAGGTAAGATAAAAAAGTATCATAGATAAAGTAGAAGTTTAACCATTTCCAAAATGAGTCTTGATGTGAAAGAAAGATCAATAGTGCTCATTGTTTTTCTTTCAAGACATTATAAGAACTTAGCGATTGAGTCAACATACTCTTATGATTAGAGCAATGGCTAACACAAAGGCAAAGTAACACCAAAGTTAAGAAATACAAATTTCAAGAGGTATGAGTACTAGGGTGTTATGATTGTGTGAATCAATAGATCTTAGAAAGGACTTAAGATGCGTATAGACAAAAAATTTGAGGTGAGAGTTCCAACATCTTAAGATTCTATGAGTCAAGAAGATCTTAAGAAGACCTCTACAGTATCCAAAGCTATATAATGTAAAGTGAATACTAATGAAGATGAATGATTAGTAGAATTATGATCAAATAAAAGTATATGTTTGTCGATATCATCCTAACATAGTAGATACTACATATATGGCATACTTGAATGGATTCTCTTAGATTAAGAAAAAATAATTCAAGTATGCGACCAAGGGAGGTCTTAAAACAAGGGCTATCATTGCCAAGGCCATTAGAATAAGGAACTTAGTAGTTTCAAAACTAAGAATTCCATGATGTCTTGTTAAGAACCTAGAATAGAGGATAGGTCATCCTCAAAGATTCCATGATTAAGAAAGAATGAAAGTAGCATTATGATCAAAATGAATAAATTTAGAAAAATCCTCAAACAAGTTCATTAAAAAAAAAAAAGAATTTTCCTTTTGTAAAAAGGACAAATTGAGATAAGAGCTAGTTTTACCAAAGTCTCATGAGTTATAAACTTAGTGGTAAGAGGTCTCAAGGTATTTTGAAACCTTAAAAGAGAACTCTAAGAACATTTATAAGCTTCAAATACTTGTACATGATGTATTTAGTTCATAGGTAGTTACCATAGCTACATAGCTATGAGTACTAGTAGTTATTTCTACAGAACAAAGAAGTTCATTCCACAAGAAGTATAGACTTCAAATTTGTGGAGGAAAAGAGGAAAATCAAGTGTGATTAGAATGCCATAGCCAGAAACTAGTAATAAGAAAGTCATGTGTTGCTCTAGCACAATGGTGAGAACCACGTTAAGAAGCTCCACCTCCTTAATGTCAATCCGCGGAAGAGATAGGAGTGATATGAAGATCATGAATGTGAGATGAAGTGAGAGTGAAGGTGAGAAGCACAAAGATGCACACACACATACACACACACAATGAAGAGACAAGCAAGACACAATGGAAGGTGGGAATTTTGCTCTATTACTCAAGAACACTATTACAAGCTCAAACTAGCTCTAAGCTCACACTTGCCAACATGAACCAACCTCAAAAATGAGCTCTCTAGCTCTTTTTATAGTTTCTAGACTAGTTTTGACCGGTTTCACATCTAATGATCGGCATAGTTAAAAAATAGGTCCTAGAGGCTATTTGGAAGGGTAAACGATGTCTAAAAATAACGAAAATTGGTACGTGCATTCTACCTAAGCTCCTCAAGCTCGAGGACTCCTCGGCTTGCACAAAATGGAGCTATGAATTAGAAAATGGGATTTTGTCTATATTACATATGTTACAAGAGTGATGAAAATCACTGTTGGATGTTTGAAGAGGTAATAAAAACATAGTTGTTTGAAAAAATGATCCGACTGGCTCCCTGCTCCGTTGTTACATGCTTCCGCGTCGTCTGTGCCTCTGGCTGCTTCCAACACCCCCCTCCCTCTCGCTTCTGTCGTCCCTGACAGAACCTTGTTGTGAGGTCTGTCGGATATAGTTCTGTAGGAGGTCTTGAGCGAGGGTGTGCTCGGAGATACGAATGCCTCGGGCCAAATCGGCCTCGAGTTTCTCCCAGTCTATTGGTTGCGGTTCATCGGATGGTGGGAGTCTGTAATGCGTGGAATACACCACCTGTTCGCAGGCAAATAATTGCAATAAGTGAGTCGGCCTGCTGATGAACACTTTAGAGTGGTATTCCCAAAAGCCGGTTGTGAACATCTCTTCGAATGTCTGCTTGTAGCACGCCGGTAAGTACTTGACTCTGCAATGCCAGGCATAACACACCCGGAGCGATGGCATCGTACTCATGTCATATGCGAGATCCAAGTTGCCTTGCTCAAAGCCCGGGGTATTAACATGTGGTGCTTTGACTCGCCGAAAGACTTTAAATGTCATTTGCATCATGTCAAATATCTTGACAGTCATATGCGCTGCTATATCGTCCATATATCTCAAGCGAGGGAGCCAGTGACGAATCGTTGCTATCATGTAGCCAATTGTCGGTGGTCCTGTAGGTGGCCTGAAATATGGGTAGTTCAGCCAGTCTTGGCACTGCTTATTGTTTTGTACTTTGATAGCAAAGGCAGTCCAGGAGCGGCATCGTGGCACTGGTCCCCAACACGGATTGTATTTTAAATGTAAAGGTGCCTTAACCCATGTGCTCATCATTTCAGGGTACTCTTGTAAAAGACGTGTACGCCAATCTGGTTGATAAATAGTGCCTTGTTGCGCATCCAGTGGCAAGTCTTCAGGCTCAAATTGAGTTGCATGTGAGGGCTTCTTGCCAGTTCGCTTCTCTATGGCCAGCTGGTATTCGGCCATTAGCATGAAGTACGGTTTGTATTGAAGCTCATGCCCGGATATGTACCTGCGTGGGGCCAATTGAGCAAAGTAGGGAGATTGCAAAATTCTTTCTTCGATCATGGCCATAGCATGTAGCTGGGCCTCGACTCTAGCTGAGTGCGTTGTTCCAATTTCCTCAATAGTCTTCATCCATGCGGGGGTCGGAAGTTCATACGTCATCTGGCCTTCAGCCGAGACACGTCCGCCTGGGATGGGTTGTGGCTCGTACGCATCTTCAAACGTTTCCTCCACTGGGATGGTGATCGTTTCTTCTTCAACCGGAAGCGCAGGTGGTGAATCTAGCGTTGGTGGCGCTTCATATACGTCAATTCTTGACTGAAGAGTGATTACCTGGGCCCGTAATGCGTTGAGTTCGTCGAAAATTTCAAGGTCCACAGGTGCTGGTAATTCTGCTGCTACTTGTACTTGTTGCGTTGCCGGTTCTCTGAGCTGTAGTAGCTTGTGATCTTCCTTTAACTTCTGATGCTCTTCGTTCATTCGATCATAGTCCTCTAGCAATCTCAGGTGATCCTCTAGCAACATCTGCATCGATTCGGATGGGATTGCCTTGAATCTGCTAGGACTTAAGGGTTGTTCTGGATGGTCTAATGCCGCTTCCAAATTCTCTCTATTCTGTTCTTGGAGTCTCTGGTTCTCCTCTTTTGCTGCGGCTAGATGTCTCCTGAGTAAGCCCATATTCCTGGTCAGCATCGCATTGCATATTGTCTGGGCTCTTAATAAATTATCCAGATCAGCAGTTGCCTCTTTTGTTTTCTCTTCACTTTCTAGTTCTAGCTTATGATATGCCTCTCGTAGTTCTTGGTATCGCGTATTTAAAGAGGCATTCTCGATTGATAATGAATTAAGCTGCGACTGTAATTCATTTGTCGTCCTCTGCAGCTGTTGATAATTGTTGCCAAGAGTTGCGAACTCATCTCGTACTTGTGTCATGCATATGAACATTTGTCTGAATGCAGTGTCTATGGTGGGCGAGAATAGTAATGGAGTGCTAAGTGAGGATGCGGCGGAAGTAGATGCAGCGGGAATGGGGAATGGGGTTGGGAAGGTGGATGCAGTGGTGATCGTGGAGAATTGTGACGTACCTAAATATGATGGTGCTGCGAGTGGAGTGGGTGCTGGTGCGATGAGTGGTGAGATGTCCATGTCACTGGACGTGTCAAGTGCGGTGACTGTGAAAAGTGGTGTGTATGTGGGTGGTTGTGTCGGTGTGAAGACGGGATTTACAAATGTAGAGTAATTTACAGGGGGGATGGCTGGGGCCGCTTGGTGGAAAGGGGACATAGGGGTTACAGTGGGTCGGGAAGGTGAGACGGGGGAGAAGGTTAATGGCGATGGGAATGGGAAAAGGGGTCGTGGAGTTGTGGGGGAGGATTGAAAAGCCGGATGGAGGAATGGGTTAAATGGAAAGGTGGATGTGTGAGGGAGTATACTAGGTCTAATGGGTGTAGGAATGGTGGGTTGAGTGGTCGTAAAGACGGTTTCTGCTACGCCACCGGCGAAAGAAGATGTCGGTCTGGGGGAAGGAGGGCGAGGAGGGGAGGCTGGATGGATTGGTGAAACATGGGGTGAGAGAGGAGTAGATGGTGTGGATGTTATTTCAAGGATAGTGGTAGTATGTACAACGGTAGTATGTGGTGGGGAGTCAACTAGGATAGCTTCTTCGGTGATGGATTTTTCCGGACGTAGGCGTGCATCTTGCGCCTGGTGGGATGATTGAGGACCTACCGGAACTCGAATATATTCACCGGGCTTCGATAACAGGCGAACTCTGCGAGGGTCATATTGGGGGAGTGGCTTCCTTTGTAAATATCTCAGTGCTTCGACCGGGCCAATGGATTTGACCAGTTCTCTGAGCCCTCTGATGTAAACTTCTTCAAACCCTCCGGAGATGAGTTGTTGGAAGCAGCCAGAGGCACAGACGACGCGGAAGCATGTAACAACGGAGCAGGGAGCCAGTCGGATCAATTTTCCAAACAAATATGTTTCTTATTAATTCTTCAAACACTCAACAGTGATTATTATCACTAATTGTAACATATGTATCATAGAAAACCCCATTTTGTAATCCATAGCTCCATTTTGTGCAAGCCGAGGAGTCCTCGAGCTTGAGGAGCTTAGGTAGAATGTTCGTACCAATTTTCGTTATTTTTAGACATCGTTTACCCTTCCAAATAGCCTCTAGGACCTATTTTTTAACTAGGCCGGTCACTAGATGTGAAACCGGTCATAACTAGTCTAGAAACTATAAAAAGAGCTAGAGAGCTCATTTTTGAGGTTGGTTCATTTTGGTTAGTGTGAGCTTAGAGCTAGTTTGAGTTTGTAAGAGCATTCTTGAGTAATCGAGCTAAATTCCCACCTTCCATTGTGTCTTGCTTGTCTCTTCCTTGTGTGCATGTATGTGTGTGTGCATACTTGTGTATTTTCACTCACATATTTGTACCATCACGTGCTCATAGTCTTCATACTAATCCTCACGTCTCCACGGATTGACATTTACGAGGTGTATCTCCTCACGTTGGTACTCACCATTGTGCTAGAGCAACACCAAATTTGGCGCCGTTGCCGGGGAGAGAGCTTGGAGGACGAGCGTGTGACGGTAAGAGTATAGCAAGAAGTGGCGTTGGAAGGTAAAAATTTCAGTTTTTGTTGTTGTTTTTACTTAGTTTTTAGTGTTTTTCACTTCCCCCACACTCCACCTTCATCATCGCATCATCATTTTCATTTTCAAAAAAATCAAAAAAATTCACCATATCCACCCATTCACCTCATTTCCCCTCATTTGTGCATGCGAGAGAGCGAGAGAGAACTTTTGTGTTTGTGTGTACTTGTGTTTTCCTGAGTTTTCTTGCAGGAACAGTGATCCGGAGCATCAGGAAGCTTGGGAAAAGGTAAAATTTCACTCTCTGTCCAAGATCTGCCGAGTGCCTCAGACCATCGCGATGGTCTGCAACCTTCGGTATTTTTTGTAGGCGACCACACCACGAGGTAGGCGACCCTTGCATGTGTAGGAAACCATAGTTGCATTCCAAAAAATCATTGTTTGGTGGACCATCGCGACGGTCTCTGACCATCGCGATTGTGTCACACCATCGCGATAGGCTCACGCCATCGCGACGGCCTGGCCGGACCATCGCGACGGTCACAGACCATCGCGATTGTGTCTCGCCATCGCGATTGGCTCACGCCATCGCGCCGACGGTGCCACGTGGCAAGTCAGACCATCGCGATGATGCTACGTCACGCCATCGCGATCGTGTAATTCCAGACCATCGCGACGGTGCAAACTCCACGCCATCGCGACGATACCCTTAGACCATCGCGACAGCCCGAAAAAATTCAGACCATCGCGATAGGCTCACGCCATCGCGCCCAGACCATCGCGGTCAGACCATCGCGACGGTGTAAGTTCACGCCATCGCGACGGTGCTGACTCACGCCATCGCGATTGTCTCAGACCATCGCGACGGTGCAAACTCCACGCCATCGCGACGGTCTCATTTCACGCCATCGCGATTGTGTAAGGCTCACGCCATCGCGACGGTCCCACGCCATCGCGATTGTGTGAATCCACGCCATCGCGATTGTCCACTTTCAGACCATCGCGATTGTGCATGTCCACGCCATCGCGATTGTCCCACGCCATCGCGACGGTCCCAGACCATCGCGATTGTCTCAGACCATCGCGATTGTGCACCCCATCGCCAATTTTGGGCTCCAATTTTTGACCAATTTTGAGGGTATTTTTGAGAAATTTTTGGACCATTAGACTCATAGGAGACCCCTTAGCCTATATTTAAAGAAAAATCTGATTGTCAGTTTTTACCCCCCAGGGCCTGAACGCTCATAACTTTTTCATCTGAAGTCCGTTTTTGGAGCTTAATAGCTCGTTAGAAAGCTCGTGACGAGTACTACGTGACCTCAACTGTTTTTTTCATAAAGAATACATCTAATTTTGGATAAGCTATCTTGAGGTTCACCTAGTTAGGGACTGGAAAGCCAGGGGGCAGGCATTGAAAATCGGGCAAAAAGGAAAGGGAATTAAAGGGTGTATATACTCAAGTGTTTGATCATCCGGTGAATTGGTCTAATATTGGAATTTTCCAGGTCTAGCAAAGGCAATCAAAGGCGAGCAAGCAAGGGAGTGAAGACAGCAGAGCTTGGGAAGTGCGGCTTCTTGGGCAACAGGGCATCAGAGCAACAGCAAAGCCGACTCGAGGTTGGACGATTACTCAACCCCCTCAGTCAATTCTTAGCTTAGGCTAAACGTTAGCTTTGTGGATCTAAAACGATAGGAACGCCTCAAGTTCAAGACACGTAATTTTTTCAAGTCCAAGACTAAAGGTGTGTGTGACGTGAAAACCCCAAAGGAAAGAACCTAAGTCTGACGGAACGAGAACTCAAAATTATAACGAAAAGTCGAATTCCTGACGCATACATCGGAACAAGAACCTAAAGAAATCTAAAAAGAATCAAGAAAGTAATAACAAAGAACCAGTGACGATCTGAGCGTGTAATTGAGTGAGCAAGGAAGAAAATTAATGAACCTTAGATCGGGCAAACATATAGGTAAGTCAGACAGACGAAGCCTTAGATCATCAGAGGCGAGTGTAAGGACTACTGCTCGATCGTGGGCTCAACAATTGAATAGCAATTACCCCAACGAGAGCTCAGATACTAGCGAATCAGAAATGGCATTTAGCACAGACAGACCAGAAGGAGGGTCTAACGTAGCATACTTAGAAAGACCAGAAGGACCCTACAGAACGCAATTAGAGTTTCTCCGAACCAACCGACTAGGTGCTCGCATCTATGAGGATGGTTTGCGAAGACAAGTGGTGCAACTGCACAACCCCGATCAACCCATTGGATTGGAAAGACCAGTGGTGAAATTTGAGAGAGACGCTTACATAGACAAGGAAGGAACCATGTATATCCTAAGTACGCAGCCAAACAATACGAATGAGTTTGGCGTAATTCAATTAGAAACGGAAACTAAATCTCAAGGGAAAGAACCATTAGAAGAGCCTAGAACACCTAGAGGGAAATCTGTGCTGACACGAGTACTCATCCCTGAGTGGATCCCTCAGGACAACAGAAGCATAGAGTTGTTGGTAAATAAAGAGACAGATGAAGCCTTTTGGAGGTACAAAAAGGAACATCCTAGTGAGGAAGGTATCATCACAGTCTATGAGTTCAAGGACCCGGATACACCTGGAAAGGTTGTATACCTGGATGAGACTTCAGAAAGAGTCTTTGTGGTGCCTGACCACGCTAGAAACACATACACATGGAGAGGTGACTTGATATTCCCTCCATCTAGAATGAACCTGAATACAAGTCAACAAGGGGCTGGAACATCATCAGCCTTTGGAAATCAAAAAGAAAAGAATAAAGAAAGACCCGAAGTAAGCTTCACTCATCCCATAGGGAGAGATAGAACAACCGCGGATAGACAAAGAGATCATGGAATACCAGGGGGTAGAGATGATTTTCCTCTACCTAGACCACGTGAACACACAAGAATGTTGAGACCCACACAGTTAGTGAAGTCCATGAAAAATTATTTTGATGGGACAGGAGATCCCTATGATCATGTCGCAGAATTCAAGCAAGTACTAAGAGCAGAACAAGTCGAAGACATGTTCACGCAATATAACGCATTTGGACTAACGTTAAAGAATACCGCTTTAACTTGGTTCCAACCATTGCAACAAAGGCAATTTAGAGACATTCATCACCTTTTGGAGGCATTCATCACTGAATTCTCTAAAAGTGGGATTAGACATGACACGTCTTCGTTGATTCATAGCTTTAAACAGACCCCTCAGGAAACAGTTAGACTCGCAGGACGTAGGTTTAGACAGTATGTGGAACGATGTCCAATGCAAGAGCTACCCTCACAAGCCAAACAAGTGTCATTGTTCCTAGATGGCTTGTTGAGCTCTAAACTACGCTCCTATGTGTACCTAAAAGAACCCAGAACGCTAGAGCAATGTGTGAGAATTTGCATAGACATTGAGGACAATTTAGGAGACGAGTTGGAACTCTCAAAGGTCTATAAGGACTCAGACTGTTCATCTCTAGCATCCACAAAATTGTCTAGCTCGATAGAGGACCTAGCAGAAAAAGTGGCCCAGAAGCTAGGAGTTTCTAGTAAACCTAGGGAGCTTACAAACAAGCGTTGTTACACCTGTGGTGGTGATCATATGGCAAATGTGTGTCCCAATGCACCACAACCACAAGCCAATCCTAGTGGAAAATACTGTACAATTGAAAGAAGATACACGAATCATACGGCTCAGGACTGCCCATACAACAAACAGAACGTAAGACAGAACTATCCGCAAGCATACCAGCAGCCAGGTAGGTATCAAGGCCATTACAATGCTCAGCCTTATTACTATAGGCCTCCTCAAAACTACCCATACCAGGCTCAACAGAGACCTCAACCTGTCTTAGCTCAGCAGCCACCACCACCAGCGAATGTTATCCCAGTCAAATACGCTGCTGCAGAAGAGAACCTAAGTAGGGCCTTAGTGCCTTCTTCACCTTTGATCACAGAGAGTGATCCAACCTCAAACAGTTTTGACTCTATGAATATAGATAGTCCACCCGCATATTACACGGAGTCACCAGAACACGTGGAGACATATAATTATGATAGTCCACCAATGGAACCTAGTTGGGAGCCAGACTATGCTAATGTGATGTACGCAAACCCAAATCCACGGCCCCAATTGAGACAACAGAGACCATAGGGCCCTAGAGGACCATGCTTTAGGTGCCAAGGAGATCATTTCATAAAGGATTGTCCACATCCTCCAATAACACGGCAATCACAGTACTATAACATCCAAGGCTTTTGTGCTGATTGTGGCAAAGAGCACATAATCAAAGGTTGTCCTAAGAACCCAGTTAACACTTCGAATGTGACACCGATCAACGTGATAGGTATTGTAAGTAACGCAGATGGATCCAACCCTACCTACGTGCCTATCCAAGCTATAACAAGAGCCCAAGCGCTCTTACAAAACCAACAACTTAATCAAGAGAAGGTAGCTGGAACCAGTGAAGTTGCAGAATCTAGCAATAAGAAGACAAAATCTTGGAAAGATTCTAGAGAAAGAATTAAGAGAAAATGGAGTAAAAAGATAACTGAGTTGGAAGGAAGTTTAAAGGAATCTAGAGCCAAAATCCAAGAGTTAACTTCACAAGAATTGAATCAAGAGAACCCAGCTCAGAAACCAGGATCAGTTTTAGCGGAACCCATACCCGAAGATCTAGACATGATGTTTCGTGCATATGAGGCTAGATTAAAAGAGGGACCTCAAGTAGCTGAGATGAGTAAGAACTACCCTCGAGCTGATCTGGAAATTGAGAGAACTAAACTTTGCATGAAGATGGTAGAATTAGCACAAGCATTGTTCGAAGCCTCTAGATATCTTAATTGGACTAACATGGCAAAACCGGAGTTACACTTCCAAGGACTAATGGAGAGGTTAGAATCTTTGATTGAAAGCAAAGAGAAAAAGGATCAGCATAGGAACCCTATTGTCCCTGAGGCACAGGAAAGGAATGCACCATCCCTGTCTCAAGTACCCAATACCAAAAGTCAAGACAATTTGTCTTCTATACATAGGTACTCACATGAATTTTTGAGAGAAATCCAAGAAGAGAAATGGAGAAGAGAACAAGGAACTCATCCTCCTATTCAAGAAATAGATGATTTGCAGGAGCAATTTCCCCAGGATATTCCCTCTATATATGATGATGTAGAGGAAGAACAACTGAGTGAGCACACAGACTTTGAATCTAATTCTTTACAAGAATTACCTCAGTTCACAGGACCTTGGGAAGCAAAGTCTATTAATATGAGAGCACCCACGATAATAGTGAGGAATGAAGAATCAGTAATCCCTAGAAACACGGAAGTGATCAAGAATACTAAGGTACAATGTAATCTCACTCTGGAGGAGTTATTGAAGGTAAAACCAGAATTGTGGAAGCATGTAGCAAATCAATTTCCCGAGCTTGCTACTACTCCCTCACAAATAGGATCACATAATAAGGTACCAGAGATACCCGTGGAAAAGATCGGAGATGTAAGCGAAGGAGAGGAAGGTAACACTTATCTCCCAATAACCCATCAGGGCTACACCACGAAAGCCATCTTAGATTCAGGAGCCGGAGTAGCCATCGCTACCACCGCTTTATGGAAACGTTGGGGTAAGCCAGCATTAAGACCCACCAGGATGAAGCTACAAATGGCCGACGGACACATAGAAAGACCATTAGGCTTACTAGAAGGAATATCTCTCACCACTTGTGGTGTAGAATTTGAGCATACCTTTGCCATTTGTGATTTTAGTAAAAATCATGCTTATGAGATGATATTGGGACGACCATTCATGCGTCAGTTGCAAATTGTACAAGATTGGGGAACTAATTCCTTGTACTTGCAACATTTAGGAGTGACTACTAAAGTCAATCTTAAAGACTATTCACACAGAGATGTACCCCCAATACAATGGAATACTATCCATAAGACACCAGTAGAAACAGAATCCGTGCACTCATTAGAATCAGATCCTTCCTGGTTGCACGAGGATACTCATTTATGGATGTGTAAAGTTGCAAAACAAGAGGAAGAACGATTAGAAGCAAGGACCTTAGGTGCAGAACAACATCCGCGAAGCCTTCAAGATCCAGCTTACGCACCTGTAGTATTCCCAGACGAAGAGTTTGAACCCCATGGTTGGGCAGAAATACTAGCAACTATGGACGTAGCCATCAATGAAGAACAATGGACTCCCCACTGTGATGAGGATGGCTATGACATTTCAGTTTTCACGATAGAGCCAATCATGTGCGAGGCAATTTTAGAAGAGTGTGAACCTAACACTGATGCATTTGAGGATGCAAGCGATTTCGAATTAGAATCAATTATCATGGACCCATCCTTTGCATCGGAGGAAGAATATTTCTACGAAGTAGAGACTCACACTCAGAGACACGAGGAAGTTATGAATGACGTAAGATTAGCCACGGAAGTGACTACTAAGAGTGAAGGCAAGAAGAGAAAGAAGAAAGAAACCATGTCGGAAAAAAAGGAATCTTTATTTGAAGTACCTGAGAATTTCAAGAAATATGAAATTGAAGATAGAAGAATCATGGTACGAATGCCTAATAGGAAGGCGAATGACGGACAAGTATATGATAACCGAGAGAAAACCAAGAAAATAATAGTAGCCATAGAAGGAGAAGAAGAAAAATGTACCTACATAGGGCATGATTTGACAGATGAAGAAGAAGAAGAGATAATTGCCCTATTGCGTGAATATAGAGATGTGTTCGCTTGGAGTTACAAGGACCTAAAAGGAGTAGATCCAGATATATGTTCTCATAGAATCCCTATGACTCCAGATGCAAAACCTACTAAACAGAAACCATACACGTACAATGATAACTACGCTGCGAAGATTAAAGAGGAGATAGATCGCTTGATAGAAGCAGGATTCATTTACGAAATTGAGCATACCGAATGGGTATCCCCTATTGTGGTAGTGCCCAAGAAGAATGGAAAATTGTGTGTGTGTATTAACCTTAAAAAAGTTAATGCCGCCACGATTAGAGACAGTTATCCTCTTCCTATCACAGAACATCTATTGGAAAGAGTTGCGGGCAAGGAAGTTTACAGCTTTCTTGATGGCTTTTCAGGCTATAATCAAGTAGCCATTGCTCCAGAAGATCAACACAAGACGGCTTTTGCCACTGAATGGGGCATATTTGCATTTCGTGTAATGCCATTTGGCTTAACAAATGCACCCGCCACTTTCCAGCGACTCATGTGTCATGTTTTTAAGGAATTCTTACGCAAGAGTTTGGAAGTTTATGTCGATGACATATGTGCTCACTCTAATGTAAGACAGACGCATACCCTAGAGTTAAGACAAATATTTGACAAATGTCGAGAATATCAGGTTTGTTTGAACCCAGAAAAATGCGTTTTCATGGTCAGACAAGGCAAAATTCTAGGACACATCGTGTCAAAAAATGGAATCTCTACGGATGAAGAAAAGGTGAAGGTAATTGCGGAATTGCCTAGACCAACTAATGTGAAGGAGGTACAGGCATTTATGGGCCATTGCGGATATTATAGGAGATTCATACACATGTATGCAATCATAGCCAAGCCATTGTACTCTCTTTTAACTAATTTCGAATGGACAGAAGAATGTGAAAATTCATTCAATGAACTTAAACGACGCTTGTGCTCAGCACCTATATTGACTACCCCAGATTGGAATAAGCCATTCCATGTACATGTGGATGCATCCAATTACGCCATAGGATGTGTGTTAGCACAACCCACGAGTGAAGGTAACATAGATCTCCCCATAGCTTACGCGAGCAGACAATTGAACGCAGCAGAAAGAAATTACACCACGACGGAACGAGAAGGATTAGGGATGATCTACGCAGTAAAGAAGTTCAGGCACTACTTGTTGGCCAACAAATTCAAGTTCTTTACAGATCATCAAGCCCTATTGTACCTAGTCAACAAACCATGTAACACGGGACGATTGATACGTTGGTTTCTGTTACTCATGGAGTATGATTTTGAAGTGGTAGTCAGGAAAGGAAAGACACATCTTAGAGCTGACCACCTTTCAAGATTAACATCAGGAGAAGCTCCTCAAGGAGTAATGGATGATCTACCAGATGCATACTTGTTTAACCTTGAGATAGCACCAGAATGGGCTAAGTCTATAGTTCCTATTCTCACATACGGACCCAAGAACCCTAGGATAAAGATCAAAGAAAGAGAGATTACCAAGTCTCAGAGATACCAAATCTTAGCAGGAAGCATATATAAACAGGATAATCAAAAGATTCTTGCTTGTTGTGTAGATGAATCAGAACACGCGAATTGGTTGCAATTAGCACACATAGGTGCATTAAAGCAACATCATTCGAAACATCGAACATTACAGACTCTGCAGAGATTAGGGGTATATTGGCCTTCAATGGAAGCAGATGTCTACAAGTTGTGTAAAGAATGTCATGTTTGTTGTGAAAGACCACCATTAGAGCATGCTACGTTATATCATGTGTCTCTCACACCAGACTGGAGTGAACCTTTAGTGACATACTTGAGGACGAACACCTTCCCTCAAGGAATGACCTTAGCTCGACAACGTAGTCTGAAGCAGGAAGCTCAAGACTATTCACTTATTGGTGATAATCTATACAAAAGAGGACGAGATGGATATCTAAGACAATGTGTTCATGAAAGCGATTATCTGAGCATACTAGAGACTGCACACCAAGGTGTTGCAGGAGGTCATTTTGGACCAGATAGGATAATCAAAGCCATCCTCTTTGCAGGATTTTGGTGGCCCACTCTTCACATGGATGCTCACACCTATGTAAAGAGATGTGATGTGTGCCAAAGAACTCAGTTTCCTACTCGCAGAGATGAAATGCCATTGAAACCTATGATGGGCGGACGTGCATTTTCTAAGTGGGGCATAGACTTTGTAGGACCCATTAACCCCCCTGCAAAAGGTACACATGCGGAATACATTATTGTTGCCACAGATTATCTTACGAAATGGGTAGAGGCAAAAGCCACGAAAAAGAATGATGCACACACAACTGCAAAATTCTTATTTGAAAATGTCTTTACAAGATATGGATTGCCTATAGAGATAGTGAGCGATCGAGGCACTCACTTTCTAAACCAAGTCATTGAATATTTGTTACAGGATTTTATGGTGATTCACAAGAAATCCGCACCATATCATCCTCAGGCCAATGGTCAGGCAGAAAGCACTAATAAGATCCTTTGTAATGTACTGACGAAACTTGTGAACAACAAACGTTCAGATTGGGACAAACAGTTACACCACGCTGTTTGGGCATATCGAGTGGCCTACAAGACCGTACTCAATGCAACTCCCTTTCAGATGGTTTTTGGTCAGAATGCAGTGCTTCCTTTGGACTTCTTGATACCGACCCTGAAGGTTGCAGAAGAACATCAGTGGACCGGCCATGAATTGTCAGCGAGAATAATGGACTTGGAACGATTAGGAGAAACCAGGCTAAAGGCAGCAGCAGGAATATATGCAGCGAAGAAGCGACAGAAAGCATATTTTGATGCACATGTGAAGGATAAAGGCCTAAAAGAAGGAGATTTAGTTCTAGTATATACGCTGAAACAACACGCAAGGAAGTTAGAAAAGCGAGGTTATGGACCTATGATCATTAACAGACTCTCAACAAGTGGAGCAGTACAGTTAGCCACCTTAGAAGGAGACGTAATGCCTAATTATATTAGTGGCTGTAGAGTCAGGTTATATCAGGAACCTCTTACTGAGGATATGCTTAGACGACTCACGTTGGCAAAGAAGCGTAAGGAGGAAGAAAATAGAATACGAGCGGAAGCTCAGGCAGAAGCAATAGAGCGCATTAAACGCATGAAGCTAAGAAGACAAGGACTAGGGAGAGAACATTATAACCATCTAGAAACTACACCCAGATACCCCATGGCCATGTGTCAAGTAAAGTCAACCACTCATCCTAGTATAGTGGACAGGAGACCATTCATTACAGTTAGGCTAGAGCACGGCAACCCTTGCCAAGAGCTCAGGGCTTTAATTGACTCAGGTGCTGCGACTAGTGCGATCAGATGGTCCCACTGTAAGGCTTCAGGAATTGAAATGCGGCCAATTGAGGCATACCTCATAGGGCTAGGAGGCATGGAAACCCCTTGCATGGGTGAGGTGGACCTTCCTATCCTCATAAAGGATGTGACCATGACCGCGAAGCTACTAGTGTGCCATGATGACGACCTGATAGAACCCCTAATCCTTGGCCAAGATTGGCTATACGATCACTCAGTGGACCTAAATCTTAGACAAGGCTCCTTACAAATTGGAACCTTAGAGCAGAAGCGAATGATACCCCTTGACTTCCCTAACGGCATTCCGCCTGACGGTTGTGACCCTAGACCCTATGAAACGCATGCGACGGAAGACCGGAGGATCTTTAATCAGCGCAGTCACGTTACGTCTACACCAAACCCCTCGGGCTTGGCCATGGACAGTTGTCGATCAGAAGGACGACAAGAGATCTTTCCTGGGACTTCCTGCAAACTAGAAGAGACAGCTACCCAACCACTAGGGCAGATGGACACAATCAGCGGTCAGGTGGGTTGCATCAGCGGCCAAATGAGCACGACACCCTGCGGTGCTC
Source organism: Ceratopteris richardii (assembly GCA_020310875.1). Taxonomy (NCBI): domain Eukaryota; kingdom Viridiplantae; phylum Streptophyta; class Polypodiopsida; order Polypodiales; family Pteridaceae; genus Ceratopteris; species Ceratopteris richardii. The sequence continues at coordinate 35,094,354 of CM035437.1, forward strand.
ATTCTTCCAAACTTGCTGCGGACTGGCCTAGATTAAAGATGAAGAACGAATCACTTCCTAATGGGCAGGTCACGCAAGTGTTGGATCTCCCTTCTTTTCCAAAGCAGAGTGTCCACCGGACCTCTCAACCCCAGCCACAACAGAGTCAACCACGACAAAGGAACCCAGACCGACTGCAGTATCGGAGGAAACAACAAGGAAGGCAGTTCCGGCCACCCAAAGGAAGCGGCACCAGACAAATGTGGGTGCCAAAAGGACAAAAAGCACCAAAACACTCCAGCCAAGCAGAAATCGATAAAAAAAGGGCAGTACAGAAACAGAATCGATATCCACCGTCCCCTCGACCTTCTTCTACAGGTCCGAGCATCCGACAAATGTGGATCGCCAAGAAGTACCTTACCCATAGACCCACGCCCACGCAGATTTGGGTACCCAAACCATGTATCATAGCTCAACCCATAAGCCATGTAATATATAACCCCCATAACTCATCTCATCCCTCGATACCACCAAACCCGACACCACCTTTTACCCCTCAGCAGAAACCCACCAACCATCCCAAGATCCTTAGGAAATGGATACCGAAACGTGTCCAACCGTCTCCCCCTAACCCCATGTCTGATAAAACTACCCCCCGACTAACATAAAACCTTGTACTAAATCACTAACCTTCAAACCTTGTACAAATTCACCCACCATCATCACACGTCACTTATAATCTCATCTCATCAAGGAATGTATGCATAATCTGACCATGTAGGTGTCTAGAGACCTGCACTAGTGCTGCAAGAAACATTGCATCCATCACATCACAGCACTTGGCTACACGGGTTACGCATCAGTTATGGAAAGGGATTGCGGTCTCACTTTAATGGGATCATAATTAATTTCCATGCTAATGTGTTAATCTTTTGTAGCAGATCTTTCTCATTAGCGCATCAGTCACCATGCAAACCGACGAAGGAACATCAGGAGTAGGCCCCAGTGTAGCGGCTGTGCCCCTCAACGTGCTACGAGCAGAGTCCCACCCGACTGCTCCACCGCCGGAATTTCAGGGATTTCCAGGGCCCATGCCTATCGACAACCCACCCATGGGCTACACTGAAAAGATACACAGGAACTCTCATTGGTTTCAGGGCCTTGCAGGACCCCTTGCGGACGCAGATTTTATATTTGAATCCTCTTTGACATTTGATGACCGCACGTGGGGAAAATACCAGTTTTTCTCCAGAGAGTTCGAAGCCCTACAGAGCACCCAGGATTTAACTCATGTTTGGGCCAGAGCAGGCTTCACAGAGTATTTCAGTGATCCTCTGCCCAAACCGGATTTTTACAGGTGCTATTACTTAATCACTACCCTATTGGCCTCAGAGAATAAGGACATCCCAGGGACCTTCATATTGCCTACTCTAGTGGATGATCCACCTTACAAAAGGTTCTACCTCTCAAAGGATTTGATTAGAGCTGCCATCAAGATACATGGAACCCACACTCCAACGGAAAAGGAACGGCTAGTCCCAGAGCAGATGAAGCGTGGCGATGTAACGAAGTGGGAGGATATCTCGGCTATAACACCTGAGCTCTCTAAGCCATTACGGATATGCATGCAGCATTTTGCTTTCCCAGCTCAGGATCGTTTCACTATGCCCCACAAAAGAATCTGGTTTGGCTTATACTTGGCATGTACGGGACCTCAAACAGTTGATCTGGCAAGCTGGATCATAGATCAAATGTATTTGGCACAGCACAGATGGGAGCGTAAAAAAGTGCTTAACGGATGTTGTGCACTCACAAGAATTGTGTATATGTGTTTGGCTTATGACTTGCCCATCGAGCGTGCATTAACAGGAGAGGAATTGAAGGCATTCAAGGGCACAACGAAGAAAGCCAGGAAGCCCAGTAGGACACGGGCAGGTAAGCGCATGCGAGGCACCATCCCTTGCCTCCAGGTGCCAGAGTCGCCATCACCACAACCCTCTCCAGAGCGACCACAGACAGAAGCTGCTCCCACTGTACAACCTATTCGCATACGATTGTCCAGACCAGTGATTACAGAGGCCACCACTAGTACCGCTGCACCTCAGGCAGCTGCCACAACAGAAGCCCCCACCACTATTGGTGCGGAAGCGTTTTCTTTCCCGATACCACACATGGAGGCAGAACCATTAAATACAACTTTCGATTTTGAGATGCCGGATGCATTCTCAAATGAATTCCAGTTTTCAGAGGCACAGATGTTCTCCCAAGAATATGAACGCCCCAGTTACCCTACCACACCGCGGGATCTGCCACAAGGACAAGCTGTGTCGGGCTCTGAAGAAGAAAGAACCGAAACAGACGACGATCAAGGCGACGATGAAGCCAGCCAGGGCTCACCTGACGAACAGACAGAGGACCAAGCCCAACAGACTGACACACACGGCGACACCAGCACATATGAAGATGAAACTTTCGAAGCTGCAGCATACACGCTGGCCATCAAAAAATTATATCGTACCATGGAGAAAGTCTGGGCACGAAAGAGGTTAACTGAAGAGGAGAGCCAGGCATTAATTGAACAGGAACTCATCTCCGGAGGATTCGAAGACGCCTATATCAGAGGGTTCAGAGAGTTAGTCAAATCAGTAGGCTCCCATGAAGCACTCAGGTTTTTACAAAGAAAGCAACTACCACAGTTTGATCCCCGCCGAGTGCGATTACTCTCAAAACCTGGGGAGTATATTCGTGTACCGACAGGAGTCCAACCTTCAGCACAAGCCAGGGAGGCACGCCTCGACCCCGAACGTTCAGTAACCGCGGAAACCATTCTTGTAGGTTCGCCAACCCGTACCACCATTGTACATACCACTACAATCCTCGAAATAACCTCCACCCCTTCGACTCCTCTTTCACCTAATCTTTCACCAACCCATCCTGTATCACCCGCACCCCCACCTGCTTTCCCCACATCCACATCTGTACAAGGCAATATAGCCCCAACCTCTTCTTTACCCATTCATACCACCAGGCCCACACCCAACCCTCTGCATCCCTATGTTAACCCCTTCACCCCTTCATCCTTCCCAGCGTTTCCCCCACCTCTAAGACCCCCATTCCCCTTCCTAACCCCATTAACCTTCTCACCAGTTTCACCACCCCAACCTACCATAACCCCTATTTCCCCGTTTCACCAAGCTGCTCCAGCTACCCCCCCTGTAAATTATTCTACATTTGTAAATCCCGTTTTCACACCTACACAACCACCCACTTACACACCGCTTTTCACAGTCACCGCACTTGACACGTCCAATGACATGGACATATCACCACTCCACTCACCAGCACCCACTCCACTAACAGCACCATCATATTTAGGTACGTCACAATTTTCCACAATCAACACTGCATCCACCTTCCCAACCCCATTTCCCATCCCCGCTGCACCTAATTCCACTGCATCTACAATTAGCACTCCATTACTACTATCACCCGCCATAGACACCGCATTTCAACACATGTTCACATGCATGACACAAGTACGAGATGAGTTTGCATCTCTTAGCAACAACTATCAACAGCTGCAGAGGACGACAAATGAATTACAGTCGCAGCTTAATTCATTATCGATCGAGAATGCCTCGCTAAATACGCGACACCAAGAATTAAGAGAGGCATATCACAAATTGGAGTTAGAAAGCGAAGAAAAGACCAAGGAAGCCACTGCTGACTTGGATAATTTATTAAGAGCCCAGACAGTCCGCAATGCAACGCTCACACGAAACATGGGCTTACTAAGAAGACACCTAGCCGCAGCAAAAGAGGAGAACCAGAGACTCCAAGAACAGAATAGAGAGAATTTAGAAGCGGCACTGGATCATCCAGAACAGCCACTAAGTCCGAGCAGATTCAAGGCAATCCCATCCGAGTCGATGCGGATGTTACTAGATGACCATGTTCGACTGCTAGAGGACTACGATCGAATGCACGAAGAGCATCAGAAGCTAAAAGAAGATCACAAGTTACTACTACTCAGAGAACCGGCACCACAACAACTACCAGCGGTAGCAGAAGTACCAGAACCTGTGGATCCCTCTCCTGAACTCATAGAGGAACTCAACGCACTACGGGCCCAGGTAACAACTCTCCAATCACGCATAGATATATACGAAGCACCGCCACGGCCTGACTCCCCACCTGAGCTACCAGCTGAGGAAGAGACCGTCACTATCCCGGTGGAGGAAACATTTGAAGAGGCATACGAACCGATACCCATCCCAGGCGGACGTGTCACGGCCGAAGGCCAGATGACCTATGAATTACCTACTCCCGCGTGGATGAAGACAGTGGAAGAACTCGGAACGACACACTCGGCCAGAGTAGAGGCACAACTACAGGCCATGGCCATGATTGAAGAGAGGATTTTACAGTCACCATTCTTTGCTCAATTGGCCCCGCGACGATACATATCTGGGCATGAGCTGCAGTATAAACCATACTTCATGTTAATGGCTGAATATCAGCTCGCTATAGAGAAAGAAACCGGCATGAAACCCACGCATGCCACTCAATTTGAGCCGGCGGACTTGCCGCCAAATGCGCAAAGAGGAGAAATCCATCAACCTGATTGGCGCAAGGATCTTCTTCAGAAGTACCCAGAAATGATGAGCACATGGGTGAAAGCGCCCTTACATTTAAAGTATAATCCTTGCTGGGGACCAGTACCACGACGCCGCTCCTGGACTGCATTCGCTATCAAAGTACAAAACAATAGGCAGTGTCAGGATTGGCTGAATTACCCCTACTTCAAGCCACCTACCGAGTTGCCCACTGTTGGCTATATGATGGCTACTATCCGTCACTGGCTCCCTCGCCTGAAGCCTATGAATGATATTGCAGCGCATATGACTGTCAAAATTTTTGACATGATGCAAATGATATTTAAAGTCTTCCGACGCGTCAAGGCACCGCATGTAAACACCCCGGGATTTGAGCATGGTAACTTTGATCTAGTATATGACATGAGCACAACGCCATCGCTCCGGGTGTGTTATGCCTGGCACTGTAGAATAAAATACCTCCCGGCATGCTACAAACAAACCTTTGAGGAGATGTTCACCACCGGGTTTTGGGAATACCATTCAGAGGTATTCATCAGCAGGCCCACACATTTGTTGCAACTTTTTGCCTGTGAGCGCATGGTCTATTCCACGCATTATCAACTGCCGCCACCCGACGAACCACAACCGATCGACTGGGAGAAGCTCGAGGCTGATCTGGCCCGAGGCATTCGAGTAGCGGAGCACACCCTCGCTCAAGACCTCCTACAGAATTATATCCGGCAGACCTCACAACAAGGTTCTGTCAGGGACGACAGAAGCGAGAGGGAGGGGGGTGTTGGAAGCAGCCAGAGGCACAGACGACGCGGAAGCATGTAACAACGGAGCAGGGAGCCAGTCGGATCAATTTTCCAAACAAATATGTTTCTTATTAATTCTTCAAACACTCAACAGTGATTATTATCACTAATTGTAACATATGTATCATAGAAAACCCCATTTTGTAATCCATAGCTCCATTTTGTGCAAGCCGAGGAGTCCTCGAGCTTGAGGAGCTTAGGTAGAATGTTCGTACCAATTTTCGTTATTTTTAGACATCGTTTACCCTTCCAAATAGCCTCTAGGACCTATTTTTTAACTAGGCCGGTCACTAGATGTGAAACCGGTCATAACTAGTCTAGAAACTATAAAAAGAGCTAGAGAGCTCATTTTTGAGGTTGGTTCATTTTGGTTAGTGTGAGCTTAGAGCTAGTTTGAGTTTGTAAGAGCATTCTTGAGTAATCGAGCTAAATTCCCACCTTCCATTGTGTCTTGCTTGTCTCTTCCTTGTGTGCGTGTATGTGTGTGTGCATACTTGTGTATTTTCACTCACGTATTTGTACCATCACGTGCTCATAGTCTTCATACTAATCCTCACGTCTCCACGGATTGACATTTACGAGGTGTATCTCCTCACGTTGGTACTCACCATTGTGCTAGAGCAACATGAGTTCTTGTTCGATTATGGTTTGGCTCTCTTCTTCAGTCAATTTCTTCTATGCCCAGACTTTCTCCATCGTACGGTATAATTTCTTGATTGCCAGCGTGTAAGCTGCTGCTTCGAAAGTCTCCTCTTCATGCGTGCTGGTGTCACCGTGTGCATCGGTTTGTTGGCCTTGGCCATCTATCTGTTCTTGTTCTTGGGAATCATGCGTGCCCTGGCTGGCTTCGTCGTCACCTTCATCGTCATCAGATGCTGTTCTTTCATCATCAGAGCTCGACACGGTCTGTCCTTGTGGCTGATCCCTGGGTGTGGTAGGGTAGCTAGGTCTTTCATATTCTTGAGAAAAGAACTGTCCTTCTGAAAACTAGAACTCATTAGAGAATGCATCAGGCATCTCAAAATCGAATGTTGTGTTTATTGGTTCTGCCTCCATGTGTGGTATTGGGAAAGAAAAGGCTTCCGCACCAATAGTGGTGGGAGCTTCTGCTGTCGTGGTGGTGGGTTCTGTGGTTGTAGCTGCCTGAGGTGCAACGGTACTAGTAGTGCCCTCCGTTACCACTGGTCTAGATAACCTTATGCGAATAGGTTGGACTGTGGGTGTGGCTTCTGTCGGTGATTGCTCTGGGGAGGGTTGTGGTGATGGTGACCCTAGCACTTGAAGGCAAGGAATAGTGCCTCTCATGCGCTTACCTGCCCATGCTCTACTGGGCTTCCTGGCTTTCTTCGTCGTTCCTTTGAATGCCTTCAGCTCTTCTCCTGTTAATGCACGTTCAATTGGCAAGTCATAAGCCAAGCACATATAAACAATTCTTGTCAACGCACAACATCCATTAAGCACTTTCTTTCGTTCCCATCTGTGTTGTGCCAAATACATTTGATCAATGATCCAGCTCGCCAGATCGACAGTCTGAGGTCCAGTACAGGCTAAGTATAATCCAAACCATATTCTTTTATGTGGCATGGTGAATCTGTCCTGAGCGGGAAATGCAAAATGTTGCATGCATATCCGTAGCGGCTTTGACAGCTCAGGTGTAATTGTTGATATCTCCTCCCACTTAGTGACATCACCACGCTTCATCTGCTCTGGGACTAGTCGTTCTTTCTCCGTTGGAGTGTGGGTTCCATGTATTTTGATGGCGGCTCTGATTAAATCCTTCGAAAGATAAAATCTTTTGTAAGGTGGATCTTCCACTAAAGAAGGTAAGATAAAGGTTCCTGGGATATCCTTATTCTCTGAGGCCAGCAAAGTAGTGATTAAATAATAACACCTATAAAAGTCAGGTTTGGGCAGAGGATCACTGAAATACTCCATGAAGCCGGCTCTGGCCCAAACATGAGTTAAGTCCTGGGTGTCATGTAGGCCTTCGAACTCTCTGGAGAAGAATTGATACTTGCCCCATGTGCGGTCATCAAACGTCAAATTAGATTCAAATATAAACTCCGCGTCCGCTAAGGGTCCTGCAAGTCCCTGAAACCAGTGAGAGTTATGGTGTATCTTTTCTGTGTAGCCCATAGGTGGGTTATCGATCGGCATGGGCCCTGGAAATCCTTGGAATTCTGGCGGTGGAGCAGTCGGGTGGGATTCTGCTCGTAAAACATTGAGGGGCACTGCAGCTACGCTGGGGCCTGCTTCTGATGGTCCTTCGTCGGTTTGCATAATGATTGATGCGTTAATGAGAAAGATCTGCTACAAAAGATTAACACATTAGCATGGAAATTAATTATGATCCCATTAAAGTGAGACCGCAATCCCTTTCCATAACTGATGCGTAACCCGTGTAGCCAAGTGTCGTGAAATGATTGATGCAATGATCTTTTTATAGAGCTAATGCAGGTCTCTGGACACTTACATGGTCAGATTATGCATACATTTCTTGATGAGCTTTTATTATGCATGATGTGGGGTTTGGGTGTATGAACTTATACAAGGTTTGGTTGATGGTGAATTAGTACAAAGGTGGAGTTTAAACGGGATGGGAGAATTGTTAGATAATGGGGTACAAAAAGACGTCTGGATACGTTTCGGTATCCATTTCCTAAGAGTCCTTGAGTGGGTGGTGGGTTTCTACTGAGGGGCAAAAGGTGGTATCGGGTGTCGTGGTATTGAGGGATGGAAATATTTGTGAGGGGTATATATTACATGGCTAGAGGGTTGAGCTATGAGACATGGTTTGGGTACCCAAATCTGCGTGGGTGTGGGTCTATGGGTAAGATATTTCTTGGCGATCCAAATTTGTCGAATGCTCGAACCTGTAGAAGAAGGTAGAGGGGATGGTGGATACTGATTCTGTTTCTGCCCTGCCTTTTTCTTGTCGATCTCTGCTTGGTTGGAGTTCTTCGGTGCTTTTTGTCCTTTTGGCACCCATATTTGTCTGGTGCCACTTGTTCTGTGATGCTGATACTGCTGCTGTCTTTGCCTTAGCTGGTGGTGTCGTCGGTCTTGGTTCCTCTGTTGTGGTTGAGGTTGAGAGGTCGGATGGACGCTCTGCTTTGGAAAAGAAGGGAGATCCAACACTTGAGTGACCTACCCATTAGGAAGTGATTCGTTCTTTATCTTTAATCTAGGCCAGTCCGTAGCAAGTTTGGAAGAATGAGCACCGCAGGGTGTCGTGCTCATTTGGCCGCTGATGCAACCCACCTGACCGCTGATTGTGTCCATCTGCCCTAGCGGTTGGGTAGCTGCCTCTTCTAGTTTGCAGGAAGTCCCAGGGAAGATTTCCTGTCGTCTTTCTGATAGACAACTGTCCATAGCCAAGCCCGAGTGGGTTGGTGTAGACGTAATGTGATTGATCTGATTCAAGATCTTCCGGTCTTCCATCGCATGTATTTCATAGGGTCTAGGGTTACAAACCTCAGTCGGAATGCCATTAGGGAAGTCAAGCGGTATCATTCGCTTCTGTTCTAAGGTTCCAATCTGTAAGGAGCCTTGTCTAAGATTTAGGTCCACTGAGTGATCGTATAGCCAATCTTGGCCAAGGATTAGGGGTTCTATCAGGTCGTCATCATGGCACACAAGTAGCTTCGCTGTCATGGTCACATCCTTAATGAGGATAGGAAGGTCCACTTCACCCATGCAAGGGGTTTCCATGCCTCCTAGCCCTATGAGGTATGCCTCAATTGGCCGCATTTCTATTCCTGAATCCTTACAGTGGGACCATCTAATCGCACTAGTCGCAGCACCTGAGTCAATTAAAGCCCTGAGCTCTTGGCAAGGGTTGCCGTGCTCTAGCCTAAGTGTAATGAATGGTCTCCTGTCCACTATACTAGGATGGGTGGTTGACCTTACTTGACACATGGCCATTGGATATCTGGGTGTAGTTTCCAGATGGTTATAATGTTCTCTCCCTAGTCCTTGTCTTCTTAGCTTCATGCGCTTAATGCGTTCTATTGCTTCTGCCTGAGCTTCCGCTCGTATTCTATTTTCTTCCTCTTTATGCTTCTTTGCCAACGTGAGTCGTCTAAGCATATCCTCAGTAAGAGGATCCTGATATAACCTGACTCTACAGCCACTAATATAATTAGGCATTATGTTTCCTTCTAAGGTGGCTAACTATACTGCTCCACTTGTTGAGAGTCTGTTAATGATCATAGGTCCAAAACCTCGCTTTTCTAACTTACGTGCGCGTTGCTTCAGCGTATATACTAGAACTAAATCTCCTTCTTTTAGGCCTTTATCCTTCACATGTGCATCAAAATATGCTTTCTGTCGCTTCTTCGCTGCATATATTCCTACTGCTGCCTTTAGTCTGGTTTCTCCTAATCGTTCCAAGTCCATTATTCTTGTTGATAATTCATGGCCGGTCCACTGATGTTCTTGTGCAACCTTAAGGGTCGGTATCAAGAAGTCCAAAGGAAGCACAGCATTCTGACCAAAAACCATCTGAAAGGGAGTTGCATTGAGTACGGTCTTGTAGGCCACTCGATATGCCCAAACAGCGTGGTGTAACTGTTTGTCCCAATCTGAACGTTTGTTGTTCACGAGTTTTGTCAGTACGTTACAAAGGATCTTATTAGTGCTTTCCGCCTGACCATTGGCCTGAGGATGATATGGTGCGGATTTCTTGTGAATCACCATAAAATCCTGTAACAAATATTCAATGACTTGGTTTAGAAAGTGAGTTCCGCGATCGCTCACTAACTCTATAGGCAATCCATATCTTGTAAAGACATTTTCAAATAAGAATTTTGCAGTTGTGTGTGCATCATTCTTTTTTGTGGCTTTTGCCTCTACCCATTTAGTAAGATAATCTGTGGCAACAATAATGTATTCCGCATGTGTACCTTTTGCAGGGGGGTTAATGGGTCCTACAAAGTCTATACCCCACTTAGAAAATGCACGTCCGCCCATCATGGGTTTCAATGGCATTTCATCTCTGCGAGTAGGAAACTGAGTTCTTTGGCACACATCACATCTCTTTACATAGGTATGAGCATCCATGTGAAGAGTGGGCCACCATAATCCTGCAAAGAGGATGGCTTTGATTATCCTATCGGGTCCAAAATGACCTCCTGCAACACCTTGGTGTGCAGTCTCTAGTATGCTCAGATAATCGCTCTCATGAACACATTGTCTTAGATATCCATCTCGTCCTCTTTTGTATAGATTATCGCCAATAAGTGAATAGTCTTGAGCTTCCTGCTCCAGACTACGTTGTCGAGCTAAGGTCATTCCTTGAGGGAAGGTGTTCGTCCTCAAGTATGTCACTAAAGGTTCACTCCAGTCTGGTGTGAGAGACACATGATATAAAGTAGCATGCTCTACTGGTGGTCTTTCACAACAAACATGGCATTCTTTACACAACCTGTAGACATCTGCTTCCATTGAAGGCCAATATACTCCTAGTCTATGCAAAGTCTGTAATGTTCTATGTTTCGAATGATGTTGCTTTAATGCACCTATGTGTGCTAATTGCAACCAATTCGCGTGTTCTGATTCATCTACACAACAAGCAAGAATCTTTTGATTATCCTGTTTATATATGCTTCCTTCTAAGATTTGGTATCTCTGAGATTTGGTAATCTCTCCTTCTTTGATCTTTATCCTAGGATTCTTGGGTCCATATGTGAGAATAGGGACTATAGACTTAGCCCATTTTGGTGCTATCTCAAGATTAAACAAATATGCATCTGGTAGATCATCCATTACTCCTTGAGGAGCTTCTCCTGATGTTAATCTTGAAAGGTGGTCAGCTCTAAGATGTGTCTTTCCTTTCCTGACTACTACTTCAAAATTGTACTCCATGAGTAATAGAAACCAACGTATCAGTCGTCGTGTGTTACATGGTTTGTTGACTAGGTACAATAGGGCTTGATGATCTATAAAGAACTTAAATTTGTTGGCCAACAAGTAGTGCCTGAACTTCTTTACTGCGTAGATCATCCCTAATCCTTCTCGTTCCGTCGTGGTGTAATTTCTTTCTGCTGCGTTCAATTGTCTGCTCGCATAAGCTATGGGGAGATCTATGTTACCTTCACTCGTGGGTTGTGCTAACACACATCCTATGGCATAATTGGATGCATCCACATGTACATGGAATGGCTTACTCCAATCTGGGGTAGTCAATATAGGTGCTGAGCACAAGCGTCGTTTAAGTTCATTGAATGAATTTTCACATTCCTCTGTCCATTCAAAATTGGTTAAAAGAGAGTACAAAGGCTTGGCTATGATTGCATACATGTGTATGAATCTCCTATAATAACCGCAATGGCCCATAAATGCCTGTACCTCTTTCACATTAGTTGGTCTAGGTAATTCTGCAATTACCTTCACCTTTTCTTCATCCGTAGAGATTCCATTTTTTGACACAATGTGTCCTAGAATTTTGCCCTGTCTGACCATGAAAACGCATTTTTCTGGGTTCAAACAAACCTCATATTCTCGACATTTGTCAAATATTTGTCTTAACTCTGGGATATGCGTCTGTCTTACATTTGAATGAGCACATAAGTCATCGACATAAACTTCCAAATTCTTGCGTAAGAATTCCTTAAAAACATGACACATGAGTCGCTGGAAAGTGGCGGGTGCATTTGTTAAGCCAAATGGCATTACACGAAATGCAAATATGCCCCATTCAGCGGCAAAAGCCGTCTTGTGTTGATCTTCTGGAGCAATGGCTACTTGATTATAGCCTGAAAATCCATCAAGAAAGCTGTAAACTTCCTTGCCTGCAACTCTTTCCAATAGATGTTCTGTGATAGGAAGAGGATAACTATCTCTAATCGTGGCGGCATTAACTTTTTTAAGGTTAATACACACATGCAATTTTCCATTCTTCTTGGGCACTACCACAATGGGGGATACCCATTCGGTATGCTCAATTTCGTAAATGAATCCTGCTTCTATCAAGCGATCTATCTCCTCTTTAATCTTCGCAGCGTAGTTATCATTGTACGTGTATGGTTTCTGTTTCGTAGGTTTTGCATCTGGAGTCATAGGGATTCTGTGAGAGCATATATCTGGATCTACTCCTTTTAGGTCCTTGTAACTCCAAGCGAACACATCTCTATATTCACGCAATAGGGCAACTAACTCTTCTTCTTCTTCAGTTGTCAAATCATGCCCTATGTATGTGCATTTTTCTTCCTCTCCTTCTATGGCTACGATTATTTTCTTGGTTTTCTCTCGGTTATCATATACTTGTCCGTCATTCGCCTGTCTGTTAGGCATTCATACCATGATTCTTCTATCCTCGATTTCATATTTCTTGAAGTTCTCGGGTACTTCAAACAAGGATTCTTCTTTTTCTGACATGGTTTCTTTCTTCTTTCTTTTCTTGCCTTCACTTTTATTAGTCACTTGAGTGGCTATTCTCACATCATTCATAAATTCCTCGTGTCTCTGAGGGTGAGTCTCTACTTCGTAGAAATATTCTTCCTCTGATGCAAAGGGTGGGTCCATGATAATTGATTCTAAATCAAAATCGCTTGCATCCTCAAACGCATCAGTGTTAGGTTCACATTCTTCTAAAATTGCATCGCACATGATTGGCTCTATCATGAAAACGGAAATGTCATAGCCATCCTCGTCACAGTGGGGTGTCCATTGTTCTTCATTGATGGCTACATCCATGGTTGCTAGGATTTCTGCCCAGCCATGGGGTTCAAACTCTTCGTCTGGGAATACTACAAGTGCGTAAGCTGGATCTTGAAGGCTTCGTGGATGTTGTTCTGCACCTAAGGTCCTTGCTTCTAATCTTTCTTCCTCTTGTTTTGCAACTTTACACATCCATAAATGAGTATCCTCGTGCAACCAAGAAGGATCTGACTCTAATGAGTGCACGGATTCCGTCTCTACTTGTGTCTTATGGATAGTATTCCATTGTATTGGGGGTACATCTCTATGTGAATAGTCTTTAAGATTGACTTTGGTAGTCACTCCTAAATGTTGCAAGTACAACGAATTAGTTCCCCAATCTTGTACAATTTGCAACTGACGCATGAATGGTCGTCCCAATATCATCTCATAAGCATGGTTTTTACTAAAAATCACAAATGGCAAAGGTATGCTCAAATTCTACACCACAAGTGGTGAGAGGTATTCCTTCTAGTAAGCCTAATGGTTTTTCTATGTGTCCATCAGCCATTTGTAACTTCATCCTGGTAGGTTTGAGTGCTGGCTTACCCCAACGTTTCCATAAAGCGGTGGTAGTGATGGCTACTCCGGCTCCCGAATCTAAGATGGCTTTCGTGGTGTAGCCCTGATGGGTTATCGGAAGATAAGTGTTACCTTCCTCTCCTTCGCTTACATCTCCGATCTTTTCCACGGGTATCTCTGGTACCTTATTATGTGATCCTATCTGTGAGGGAGTAGTAGCAAGCTCAGGGAATTGATTTGCTACATGTTTCCACAATTCTGGTTTTACCTTTAACAACTCCTCTAGAGTGAGATTACACTGTACCTTAGTGTTCTTGATTGCTTCCGTGTTCCTAGGGATTACTGACTCTTCATTCCTCACTATTATCGTGGGTGCTCTCATATTAATAGACTTTGCTTCCCAAGGTCCTGTGAACTGAGGTAATTCTTGTAAAGAATTAGATTCAAACCCTGTGTGTTCACTCAATTGTTCTTCCTCTACATCATCATATATAGAGGGAATGTCTTGGGGGAATTGCTCCTACAAATCATCTATCTCTTGAATAGGAGGATGAGTTCTTTGTTCCTTTCTCCATTTCTCTTCTTGGATTTCTCTCAAAAATTCATGAGAGTACCTATGTATAGAAGACAAATTGTCTTGACTTTCTGTATTGGGTACTTGAGACAGGGATGGTGCATTCCCTTCCTGTGTCTCCAGGATGCTAAGTTTCCTATGCTGCTCCTTTTTCTCTTTGCTTTCAATCAAATATTCTAGCCTCTCCATTAGTCCTTGGAAGTGTAACTCCGGTTTTGCCATGTTATTCCAATTAAGATATCTAGAGGCTTCGAACAATGCTTGTGCTAATTCTACCATCTTCATGCAAAGTTTAGTTCTCTCAATTTCCAGATCAGCTCGAGGGTAGTTCTTACTCATTTCAGCTACTTGAGGTCCCTCTTTTATTCTAGCCTGATATGCACGAAACATCATGTCTAGATTCTCTGGTATGGGAATCTAGACTCTCTGATTTCTGATTTCTGAGCTGGATTCTCTTGGTTCAATTCCTGCGAGGTCAGATTCCTTTAAACTTCCTTCCAACTCAGTTATCTTTTTACTCCATTTTCTCTTGATTCTTTCTCTAGAATCTTTCCAAGATTTGGTCTTTTTACTGCTAGATTCTGCAACTTCACTGGTTCCAGCTGCTTTCTCCTGATTAAGTTGTTGGTTCTGTAAGAGCGTCTGGGCTCTTGTTATAGCTTGGATAGGCACGTAGGTAGGGTTAGATCCATTTGCATTATTTACAATACCTATCACGTTGATCGGTGTCACACTCGAAGTGTTAACTGGGTTCTTAGGGCAATCTTTGATTATGTGCTCTTTGCCACAATCGGCACAAAAGCCTTGTATGTTATAGTACTGTGATTGCCTTGCTATTGGCGGATGTGGACAATCCTTTATGAAGTGATCTCCTTGGCACCTAAAGCATGGTCCTCTAGGGCCTTGTGGTCTCTGTTGTCTCAATTGGGGCCGTGGGTTTGGGTTTGCATACATCACATGAGCATAGTCTGGCTCCCAACTAGGTTCCATTGGTGGACTATCATAATTATATGTCTCCACATGTTCTGGTGACTCCGTGTAATATGCGGGTGGACTATCTATATGTGTAGAGTCAAAACTGTTTGAGGTTGGATCACTCTCTGTGATCAAAGGTGAAGAAGGCACTAAGGCCCTACTTAGGTTTTCTTCTGCAACAGCATATTTGACTGGGATGACATTCGCTGGTGGTGGTGGCTGCTGAGCTAAGACAGGTTGAGGTCTCTGTTGAGCCTGGTATGGGTAGTTTTGAGGAGGCCTATAGTAATAAGGCTGAGCATTGTAATGGCCTTGATACCTACCTGGCTGCTGGTATGCTTGCGGGTAGTTCTGTCTCACGGTCTGTTTGTTGTATGGGCAGTCCTGAGCCGTATGATTCGTGTATCTTCTCTCAATGGTACAGTATTGGCCACTAGGGTTGGCTTGTGGTTGTGGTGCATTGGGGCACACGTTTGCCATATGATTACCGCCACAGGTGTAAAAACGCTTATTTGGAAGCCCCCTAGGTTTACTAGAAACTCCTAGTTTCTGGGCCACTTTTTCTGCTAGGTCCTCTATTGAGCTAGACAATTTCGTGGATGCTAGAGATGAACAGTCTGAGTCCTTATAGACCTTCGAGAGTTCCAACTCGTCTCCTAAGTTGTCCTCAATGTCTATGCAAATTCTTACACATTGCTCTAGCGTTCTGGGTTCTTTTAGGTAAACATAGGAGCGTAGTTTAGAGCTCAACAAGCCATCTAGGAACAATGACACTTGCTTGGCTTGTGAGGGTAGCTCTTGCATTGGACATCGTTCAACATATTGTCTAAATCTTCATCCTGCGAGTCTAACTGTTTCTTGAGGGGTCTGTTTGAAGCTATGAATCAACGAAGACGTGTCATGTCTAATCCCACTTTTAGAGAATTCAGTGATGAATGAGTCTAAAAAGTGATGGATGTCCCTAAATTGCCTTTGTTGCAATGGTTGGAACCAAGTTAAAGTTGTATTCTTTAACGTTAGTCCAAATGCGTTGTATTGCGTGAACATGTCTTCGACTTGTTCTGCTCTTAGTACTTGCTTGAATTCTGCGACATGGTCATAGGGATCTCCTGTCCCATCAAAATAATTTTTCATGGATTTCACTAACTGTGTGGGTCTCAGTATTCTTGCGTGTTCACGTGGTCTAGGCAGAGGAAAATCATCTCTACCACCTGGTATTCCATGATCTCTTTGTCTATCCGTGGTTGTTCTATCTCTCCCCATGGGATGAGTGAAGCTTACTTCGGGTCTTTCTTTATTCTTTTCTCTTTGATTTCCAAGGGCTGATGATGTTCCTACCCCTTGTTGACTTGTATTCATGTTCATTCTAGATGGAGGGAATACCAATTCACCTCTCCATGTATATGTGTTTCTAGCGTGGTCAGGCACCACAAAGACTCTTTCTGAAGTCTCATCCAGGTATACGACCTTTCCAGGTGTATCCGGGTCCTTGAACTCGTATATCGTGATGATACCCGCCTCACTAAGTAATTCCGTCTTGTATCTCCAAAAGGCTTCATTAGTTTCTTTATTTACGAACAACTCTATGCTTCTGTTGTCCTGAGGGATCCATTCCGGGATTAGTACTCGTGTCAGTACAGATTTCCCTCTAGGTGTTCTAGGCTCTTCTAATGGTTCTTTTCCTTGAGATTTAGTTTCCGTTTCTAATTGAATTACGCCAAACTCATTTGTATTGTTTGGCTACGTACTTAAGATGTACATCGTTCCTTCCTTGTCTATGTACGCATCTCTCTCGAATTTCACCATTGGTCGTTCCAATCCAATGGGTTGATTAGGGTTGTGCATTTGCACCACTTGCCTTCGCAAACCATCCTCATAGATGCGAGCACCTAATCGGTTAGTTCGGAGAAACTCTAATTGCGTTCTATAGGGTCCTTCTGGTTTTTCTAAGTATGCAACACTTGACCCTACTTCTGGTCTTTCTGTGCTAAATGCCATTTCTGAGCCGCTGGTGTCTGAGCTCTCGTAAGGGTAACTAGTATTCAATTGCTGAGCCCACGATCGTGCAGTAGTTCTTACACTTGCTTCTGACGATCTAAGGCTTCGTCGGTCTGACTTACCTATATGTTTGCCCGATCTAAGGTTCATTAATTTTCTTCCTTGCACACTCGGTATACGCTCAGATCGTCAATGATTCTTTGTTATTACTGTCTTGATTCATTTTACATTTCTTTAGATTCTTGTCTTAATGTATGCGTCAGGAATTCGACTTTCCGTGGTACTTTGAGTTCTCGTTCCGTCAAACTTATGTTCTTTCCTTTAGGTTTTCGTGTCACACACCTTTACTTTAGTCTTGAACTTGATAAACTTAATTCTCTTGAACTTGAGGCGTTCCTATCGTCTTAAATCCACAATGCTAACGTTTATCCTAAGCTAAGAATTGACTGAGGGGGTTGAGTAATCTTCCAACCTCGAGTCCACTTTTCTGGTTGCTCTGATGTCCAAGAAGCCGCACTTCCCAAGCTTGATGCCCTTCACTGCCTTGCTTTGGTTGCCTTTGATTGCCCTTGCTAGACCTGAAAAAATCCAATGTTAGACCAATTCGTAGTTGGATGATCAAGCACTTAAATTTATACACCTTTTAAGTCCCTTCCCTTTTGCCCAACTTTTCAATGCTTGCCCCCTGGCTTCCTAGTCCCAAACTAGGTCCACCTTAAAATAACTAGGTCCACCTTAAAATAACTATTAAGCTCAAAAAACAGACTTCGAATGAAAAAGTTATGAGCGCTCAAGCCCTGGGGGGTAAAAACTAACAAACAGGTTTTTCTCCAAATATGAGCTAAGGGGTCTCCTATGAGTATAATGGTCCAAAAATTTCTCAAAAATACCCCCAAAATTGGTCAAAAATTGAAACCCTAAAATTTGCGATGGGGGTGCACAATCGCGATGGCGTGAGACAATCGCGATGGTCTGGGACCGTCACGATGGCGTGAGCTTGCACAATCGCGATGGCGTGAGACAATCGCGATGGTCTGGGACTGTCGCGATGGCGTGAGCTTGCACAATCGCGATGGCGTGAACTTACACAATCGCGATGGTCTAAAAGTGGACAATCGCGATGGCGTGAGCTTAGACCGTCGCGATGGCGTGAACTTGCACAATCGCGATGGCGTGAACTTACACAATCGCGATGGTCTGAAAGTGGACAATCGCGATGGCGTGAGCTTAGACCGTCGCGATGGCGTGAACTTGGACCGTCGTGATGGCGTGAGGTTGGACCGTCGCGATGGCGTGGACTTACACAATCGCGATGGTCTGAAAGTGGACAATCACGATGGCGTGAGCTTGCACGTCGCGATGGTCTGAAGAGCACCGTCACGATGGTCTGACCGCGATGATCTGGGCGCGATGGCGTGAGCCAATCGCGATGGTCTAAATTTTTGAACTGTCACGATGGTGTGAGGGAGTCGTCGCGATGGTCTAGCTACCACGTGGCACCGTCGGCGCGATGGCGTGAGCCAATCGTGATGGCGAGACACAATCGCGATGGTCAGAGACCGTCGCGATGGTCCGGCCAAGCCGTCACGATGGCGTGAGCCAATCGCAATGGTGTGACACAATCGCGATGGTCAGAGACCGTCGCGATGGTCCACCAAACAATGATTTTTTGCAATGCAGTTGTGGATTCCTACACATGCAAGGGTCGCCTACCTCGTGGTGTGGTCGCCTACCAAGAATACCGAAAGTTGCAGACCATCGCTGTTGCTCTAGCACAATGGTGAGAACCACGTTAAGAAGCTCCACCTCCTTAATGTCAATCCGTGGGAGAGGTAGGAGTGATATGAAGATCGTGAATGTGAGATGATGTGAGAGTGAAGGTGAGAAGCACAAAGATGCACACACACATACACACACACAAAGAAGAGACAGGCAAGACACAATGGAAGGTAGGAAATTAGCTCTATTACTCAAGAATGTTCTTACAAGCTCAAACTAGCTCTATGATCACTCTAACCAAAATGAACCAACCTGAACCAACCTGAAAAATGAGCTCTCTAGCTCTTTTTATAGTTTCTAGACTAGTTTTGACCGGTTTCACATCTAGTGACCGGCCTAGTTAAAAAATAAGTCCTAGAGGCTATTTGGAAGGGTAAACGAAGTCTAAAAATAACGAAAATTGGTACGAACATTCTACCTAAGCTCCTCAAGCTCGAGGACTCCTCGGCTTGCACAAAATGGAGCTATGGATTACAAAATGGGGTTTTCTATGATACATATGTTACAATTAGTGATAATAATCACTGTTGAGTGTTTGAAGAATTAATAAGAAACATATTTGTTTGGAAAATTGATCCGACTGGCTCCCTGCTCTGTCTTTACATGCTTCCGTGGCGTCTGTGCCTCTGGCTGCTTCCAACACCCCCCTCCCTCTCGCTTCTGTCGTCCCTGACAGAACCTTGTTGTGAGGTCTGCCGGATGTAGTTCTGTAGGAGGTCTTGAGCGAGGGTGTGCTCTGATATACGAATGCCTTGGGCTAGATCAGCCTCGAGTTTCTCCCAGTCGATAGGTTGCGGTTCGTCTGGTGGTGGGAGCTGATAATGTGTGGAGTACACCATTCGTTCACAGGCGAATAATTGCAATAAGTGTGTGGGCCTGCTTATAAATACCTCTGAATGGTACTCCCAAAAGCCGGTGGTGAACATTTCTTCGAATGTCTGCTTGTAGCATGCCGGTAGGTATTTGATCCTGCAGTGCCAGGCATAACACACCCGTAGCGATGGCGTTGTGCTCATATCATAGACTAAATCAAAGTTGCCATGCTCGAAGCCCGGGGTGTTTACATGGGGAGCCTTGATGCGTTGGAAGACTTTAAAGATCATCTGCATCATGTCAAAGATTTTGACAGTCATGTGCGCGGCAATATCATCCATATGCTTTAATCTAGGGAGCCAGTGGCGGATCGTCGCCATCATGTAGCCTACTGTGGGTAACTCGATTGGTGGCTTGAAGTAGGGATAGTTCAACCAGTCTTGGCACTGCTTATTGTTTTGTACCTTAATAGCGAATGCAGTCCAAGAGCGGCGTCGTGGTACTGGTCCCCAGCACGGGTTAAATTTTAAGTGCAGCGGCGCTTTCACCCACGTGCTCATCATCTCTGGATAGTTTTGCAATAGATCTTTGCGCCAGTCTGGTTGAAGGATTTCACCTCTCTGCGCCCTTGGTGGCAAGTCTTCCAGTTCGAATTGAGTGGTATGCGTTGGTTTCATACCTGTCTCTTTCTCTATGGCTGACTGATATTCGGCCATTAACATGAAGTACGGTTTATATTGAAGCTCGTGCCCAGATATGTATCGTCGCGGGGCCAATTGAGCAAAGAATGGTGACTGTAAAATCCTCTCTTCAATCATGGCCATGGCATGTAGTTGTGCCTCTACTCTGGCCGAGTGTGTCGTTCCGAGTTCTTCAACTGTCTTCATCCACGCGGGAGTAGGTAATTCATAGGTCATCTGGCCTTCGGCCGTGACACGTCCGCCTGGGATGGGTATCGGTTCGTATGCCTCTTCGAATGTTTCCTCCACCGGGATAGTGATGGTTTCTTCCTCAGCTGGTAGCTCAGTTGGGGAGTCTGGCCTAGGTGGTGCTTCATAGGCTGCGATTCTAGATTCAAGATTTGTTACCTGGGCCCGGAGTGCGTTGAGTTCCTCTAAAATTTCAGGGGCAGGGTCCACAGGTGCTGGTAATTCTGCTGCTACTTGTGCTTGTTGTGTTGTCGGTTCTCTGAGCTGTAGCAGCTTGTGATCTTCCTTTAACTTTTGGTTTCAGATGGGATTGCTTTGAATTTGCTAGGACTTAAGGGTTGATCTGGGTTGTCCAAAGCCGCTTCCAAATTCTCTCTATTTTGCGCTTGGAGTCTCACATTCTCCTCCTGGGCTGCGGCTAAGTGTCTTCTTAGTAAACCCATATTTCTAGTGAGCGTTGCATTGCGGACGGTTTGGGCTCGAAGTAGGTTGTCCAAATCCGTGGTGGCCTCTTTTGTTTTCTCCTCACTTTCTAGTTCTAATTTGTGATAGGCCTCTCGTAAATCTTGGTATCGGCTGTTCAGTGAGGCGTTCTCCATTGATAACGAATTAAGCTGCGTTTGTAATTCATTCGTCGTTTTCTGCAGCTGTTGATAGTTGGTGCCGAGTGATGCAAACTCTTTGCGGACTTGCGTCATGCATGTGAACATGTGTTGAAATGCGGTGTCTATGGGTGGCGATAGTAGTAATGAAGTGCTAAATGAGGATGCAGTGGAATTAGATGCAGCGGGGATGGGGAATGGGGTTGGGACAGTGGATGCAGTGGTGATTGTGGAGAATTGTGACATGCCTAAATATGAGGGTGCTGTGAGTGGAGTGGGTGGTGGTGAGTTGGATGGTGATATGTCCATGCCATTGGACGTGTTTAGTGTTGTGACTGTGAAAAGTGGTGTGATTGTGGGTGGTTGTGTAGGTGTGAATACGGGATTTACAAATGTAGAGTAGTTTACAGGGGGGATGGTTGGAGTGGCTTGGTGACTCGGGGAAATAGGGGTTATGGTAGGTTGGGGAGGTGAGACTGGTGAGAAGGTTAGTGGGTTTAGAAAGGGGAATGGGGTTCTTAGAGGTGGGGGAAACGCTGGGAAGGATGAAGGGTTGAAGGGGTTAACATATGGATGCATAGGGTTAGGTGTGGGCATGGAAGTATGAATTGGCAGGGCAAAGGTTGCGGTTGTGTTGCCTTGAACTGGTGTGGATGTGGGGGAAGTGGGTGGGTGTACGGGGGATACAGGATGGGTTGGTGAAAGATGAGGTGAGAGAGGAGTAGAGGGTGTGGATGTTATTTCGAAGATAGTAGGGGTATGTACAACAGTGGTACGTGGTGGGGAATCTACAAGGATGGGTGCTGCGGTCACTGAACTTTCGGGGACGAGGCGTGCCTCCCTGACTTGTGTTGAAGACTGAGCTCCTGTTGGTACGCGAATATACTCTCCGGGTTTTGAAAGTAGTCACACGCGGCGGGGATCAAACTGCGGTAGTTGCTTTCTTTGTAAAAACCTGAGTGCTTCATGGGAGCCTACTGATTTGACTAACTCCCTGAACCCTCTGATGTATGCGTCTTCGAATCCTCCGGAGATGAGTTCCTGTTCAATTAATGCCTGGCTCTCCTCTTCAGTTAACTTCTTCCGGGCCCAGACTTTCTCCATGGTACGATATAATTTCTTTATGGCCAGCGTGTACGCTGCGGCTTCGAAAGTCTCTTCTTCATATGTGCTGGTGTCATCGTGCGCGTCAGTTTGTTGGCCTTGGCCATCTGTCTGTCCGTCTTGTGAGCCCTGACTGGCTTCATCGTCGCCTTCCTCGTTGTCTGTTTCGGTTCTTTCTTCTTCAGAGCTCGACACAGCTTGTCCTTGTGGCAGATCTCGCGGCGTGGTAGGGTAGCTGGGGCGTTCATATTCCTGGGAGAACAGCTGTGCCTCTGAATACTGGAATTCGTTTGAGAATGCATCAGGCATCTCAAAATCAAATGTTGTGTTTATAGGGTCTGTCTCCATATGTGGTATCGGGAAAGAAAACGCTTCCGCACCAATAGTGGTGGGAGCTTCTGCTGTTGTGGTGGTGGGTTCTGTGGTGGCAGCTGCCTGAGGTGCAGCGGTACTAGTGGTGGCCTCCGTAACCACTGGTCTGGACAACCTTATGCGAATAGGTTGTACTGTGGGAGCCGCTTCTGTCTGTGGTCGCTCTAGAGAGGGTTGTGGTGATGGTGACTCTGGCACTTGAAGGCAAGGGATGGTGCCTCTCATGCGCTTACCTGCCCGTGTTCGACTGGGCTTCCTGGCTTTCTTCGTCGTTCCTTTGAATGCCTTCAGCTCTTCTCCTGTTAATGCACGCTCGATGGGCAAGTCATATGCTAAGCACATATACACAATTCTAGTGAGTGCACAACATCCATTAAGTACTTTCTTGCGTTCCCATCTGTGCTGTGCCAGATACATTTGATCTATGATCCAGCTTGCCAGATCAACAGTTTGAGGTCCCGTGCATGCCAAATACAATCCGAACCAGATTCGTTTATGGGGCATAGTAAATCTGTCTTGAGCTAGAAATGCAAAATGTTGCATGCATATCCTTAGTGGCTTCGACAGCTCAGGTGTAATTGCCGAAATCTCCTCCCACTTCGTGACATCCCCACGTTTCATCGGTTCTGGAATTAATCTTTCTCGATCTGTGGGTGTGTGGGTGCCATGAATTTTGATGGCCGCTCTGATTAAATCCTTAGATAGGTAAAACCTTTTGTAAGGTGGATCATCCACTAGAGTAGGCAATATGAAGGTCCCTGGGATGTCCTTATTCTCTGAGGCCAGTAGGGTAGTGATTAAGTAATAGCACCTGTAAAAATCCGGTTTGGGCAGAGGATCACTGAAATACTTTGTGAAGCCTGCTCTGGCCCAAACATGAGTTAAATCCTGGGTGCTTTGTAGGGCTTCGAACTCTCTGGAGAAAAACTGGTATTTTCCCCACGTGCGGTCATCAAATGTCAAAGAGGATTCAAATATAAAGTCCGCGTCCGCAAGGGGTCCTGCAAGGCCTTGAAACCAATGAGAGTTCCTGTGTATCTTTTCGGTGTAGCCCATGGGTGGGTTGTTGTTTTGTTTTGGACTCCAAGTGTCCTCTCCAATCATGAAGTAACAAAGAATCAACAAATCATCTTTATTTTGTCAATCCTGGGAATATCCATAAGACCACAGCCCCTTCAAGATAATAGATTCAAGGAAATAAGAGATTGATGGCTGGATTGCTGAGAGAAATTGAAGATGAAGAGAAAATCTTGAGTTTACCATAACTAAGGCAAATCTCCATCATTTTCTATGTTCTTTATGTCAAAACCATGCCATTTCATTAGCAGAATACAAATATGAACTCAAAACTGAAAAATATCACCTGTATCACAAAGACGAGACAATCGCGATTCTGTACCACAGACGATTTTCACAAGTTTGGAACTTCTTTCAGTCCTTTCCACTCATTTACAGCAATAGGTCTCTCTCTTCATACAACTTACTCAGTAATACACAAATAAGACTCACAAATCTCCATGATTTAGCAAGAGACAAGCTCACACATCAAAGGAAATACACTCAACAGGAGAAAACACGATTTTGCAGAAACTCTTTCTTCTCTATTGATAGCTTGAGCAAATGACTAACCAACCCTTCCTAATTAGAGAAAGTTGACTTATATACATTTTCAAGTGTCCCTTTTCACACTTGAGATTAGGTCTTTTTCTCTAATTTTCTAAAGAAATGCTATCTAAGAGTTTCTAAAAATTCTACAAAAATTACATGAGATCCTTGACTACATAAGGAAGACTCTTCCTTATTTTTACAACCATTGCATAAATATTTTACAAGTTTTTTTTTGGCTTTTTACTAATTTTCTACATCAAAAATGCTTTTCTAAAAATACACCTTCCAACATCCTTCCCCTCCTAAGCCTTTCGGCTCCTGACGAAAGATTTTCCTTATGTGAGCTCAGCTTTATTTCTTCTTTCTTTGATACACCTGTGACACCAGATCATGGCTTTTCCTTTCTGTGACGTTCAAGTTATTGACCATTTCGAACAAGGCTTTCCTCCATTGCACTGCAGCTTCAGGCTTATCTATGACGTCTTTTTTCAAATATTCTGTATAGGCAGCTTCATAGGCTGTGAGTCTGGACTTGGTAACAACAGAGAGGTTTCCAAAAATTTCTGACTCTCTTTCAAAAAATCCATAGTCAAAAGCATCCTCAAAAATCTGTAAGTAATGACTGCCCAAAAATATCACTCTGCTATAATATGCCATTAAACAGATTCTATCAGGAGTCTCACTCAAATCAAATAG
Source organism: Ceratopteris richardii (assembly GCA_020310875.1). Classification (NCBI taxonomy): domain Eukaryota; kingdom Viridiplantae; phylum Streptophyta; class Polypodiopsida; order Polypodiales; family Pteridaceae; genus Ceratopteris; species Ceratopteris richardii. The sequence goes on from CM035437.1 coordinate 35,119,419, forward strand.
TAAAGCATCTGTGGGAGAATTGAAACCAATATAGTTTAATGTTCTGATATCTGTGTCCGTGTATGTTTCTATACAGGCTAGAATCAATCTCATTATTCTGACAAGTAATATACAAGCTGGATCATTAACATCTTTATATGTTGTTAAAACTGACTCAGCTGTATTCACCATGTAACTTTTTGTAGGCCAAGTTCCTGCCTTTGGACCTGCTATTTTAGGGAAGTTCAACCATTTGGCTGGTATCTGACCTTCTTTTCTTCTCTCCCAAAAAACAGTCCACTCTCTTCTTCTGGCAACTGGGCAATAAGCTGGATTTATCTTTAAATGTAGAGGTGCCTCTTTCCAGATTTTTCTACACTCTTTATTAGCATCCAACCATTTATTCCTCCATTTTGGGTTTGCTCTTTCAAATAATTCCTTTGTGACATTGATATCTTCTTCATACTCCAGATATTTGTTTGAAGATAACCCCACTCTGGCCAACTGATAATTCTTTATGCTTTCCAGGATCATGCAAAATGGTATCCCTAATCCGTCTGCTGCCCAATGATGCTGATCTGGATTAATGCCTTTATTTAGAGCAAAGGTAACTATTTGATCTTCATACTCATTATGCATTTTTTTGATAAACTCCATTCTTGACTCTCTATTAGTCAATAATTTCTGTACAAAATCTTCAGAATATTCTTCCTCTGTTTCTTTGACTGCTGGTTCCTTGTTCTCCTGTTCCTTGTCAAAATCCCCTGTTTCATATTCTGCTCTTTTTGCATCTTCTGCCTGTACTTGATCCTGAATTCCTTCTTGGACTTTTGGTTTCTCCAGCTGTTTCTGTAGTTCCTCTATAGTCATCATTAAACTTTGATTCTGAGTTACCCACAACTCCTTTTCCTTCCTCCACTCATCTCTTTCTTTCTCCATTTTTGTCTGCCATTCACTTCTTTCCTTTTCCATCTGTAGATGTAACTGATGATATCCTCTCATTGATGTGGCAGCATGAGTGTTTGCCTGTTTCTCCATTTCTTTGACCTCTTTTAATTCTATTTGAAGTCTTTGAATTTCTTTATGCAGTTCTTCCTTTTCCTCTTCTGTTAATTGAACAGGTTTACCTACACCTTGTAGTTGACCTTCTTCTAACAACACTTTATTAATCTCTTCATGTGCTCTAGTTAGAATTTGATAAGATGTTTGTAAAGTTCTGTACCTTCCTCCTATGGCTTTTAGTTCCATTTCCATTTTGGCATTCTGCTCTGATAACTTTACACTCTTTTCTTCCAAGTATTGGATTTTGTTCTGCTTCTGAACCTCAACTTCTTCCAAAGTAATGATTCTATTGATATGTTCTTCATTCTTTTCCCTCATCATCCTTAATTGCTCTGACATCTGCTCTTTCTCCTTCTTGTGCTCTTTGATAATTAAACTTCCTTTTTCAAATTCTGATTCCGCCACCATTCTTGATATGATCATATTTCTGCTAGATGGTCTGAACTGTTCAATGTTGCTCATGATTATTTGACAAGCTTCTCTTATATTTTTGGGTATTCTGTCCAGCCCTACTTCTAATCCTGCCTGTCTAACCTCAATCTGCTTGTCTTCTTTTCCCACATCATCTTCTTCTGCTGCTTTTTCATCATCTATATCCTGAATGTCTTGTTCTTCATAACTGTGATCATCGTTCTTTGTATCCTGATTGGTATCATCCTCTTCATAAACTAGTGCTCTGTCATCTGCACTCTTCTGCTCTGAAAAGTCTGAAGCCATCTTCTTTTCTAATGACTTCTTTTCTTCCAATACTTGTTGCTTCTCTGTAAAGAGCTGGTTTCCCTTAATCAGTATCTCCTCCTCTTGTGTTAGGGTTTCCTGACTTCTGTTTGAGTCCTTTTCAACAAGAGTTTTTTGAACTTTCCTGAGTTGCTCTTCTAGTCCCTGCTTTTCCTGTACTTCAACTGATTCAATTTCTTTTGTACCAGCAACCTGGTCATTACTTTTCTCATTCATGTATTCCTGATCTTGCTCCTCAATGTCCATAACATCTGCTTCCACCTCTTGTTCCTGATCATTCTTAGATGTAAATTCCCTATTGCTTTTTATATCCTGCAGCACATCCTTTATACTTTGAACAATTCCTTCCTCCATTACTTGTCCTAAAACCTCTTGGGCATTCTTTTCTAGTTCTAACTTTTTGCTTTCCTGTTCTTCGGATATATCCTTCTGCTGGATATATGAACTTCTGAATATCTTCTTTGCAAATTCTTCTAAACTTGCATTTAGTTGGAAATGTGCCTGGGAAGGCTTGGTCCATATTGAATGTACACCAACATTTGCTACTCCAAAGCTATCTTCCTCTCTTCTTTGGTTTTCCCCTTCTGTCATTTTTGCCTTTCCTTTTAACAGTCTCCTTTCTTCTTCAACACTCATCTGTTGTACAGTTTCTTCATGAGTCTGCCTTTCTTTAGACTTCTCATTTGTCTCCTCAGGTGTCTTCATTTTTTCTACAGCCTGTATCCCCACATTAGGAGTATTTGGTATTGAAAGATTCAAACTTTTTAATAAGAAGCTTTCAATATCACTATCTGAATCAGATGAAAAATGTGAAGGCCCCCCACATTCAGGTTCTATAGGCTTTGATGCTTCTTCCACTATGACAAGCTTCTGTGTTTCTTTTGCAATTACTTGTTTCATTTCTTTCATCACAGGTTCATCTGCCATTTTTCCTTTCCCTTTCTTGATCATCCTCTTCTTTTGAACAGGTTTCCTTGGCATCTTCTTTTTCACTATCACAGTAGTCCTGGCCTCTGGAGGTCCTTGCAACTCTTTGAAGTATGCCAGCAATTCTACCTCCTTCTTTACAAATATCTCTTCAGTTTCGGCTGCCATCATTTCTTCATGCAATGCTTCATAGTGCTCCACCTCTTCTTGGATCCAATCGGTAGCTTTGCATGAAAAATCTTCCAACATTTTTTGATATTGTGCCTCATATATGGCTCTTTTGCTGTTTCCTTGAGTGAGATAAGTATAAAGCTGTTCTTTACTTGTCTGCGGAGGATGAGGTTCACTGGAGGATTGTACCTTTTTCTGTGCTGCCACTTGTTCCTCTATTGTTTCTTCCGCCTGTTCTAATTCTACTTTTCTGGGGTCCAACTTTCTTTTCTTTACTGGAATCACTTCTTCAGATATTACTTTTCTCTTCATTCCTGTTCCCCTCATGCGAGTTTGTCCTTCAAATTCTCTTCCAAGTGCTTTCCTTGGGGGACTTTTGATTCCTGACATCAAATTTCTGAAGTATTGTGCCTCAGGAGCTAACTTTAACTGTTCTTCCATTCCTAGAACATGATAAATGATTTTTGTCAAAAACTGGGCTCCATTCATGAATTTCTTCTGCTCCCAGTGTTTTGCTGCTTCCTTCAGCTGTTCATGGATGTAAGGTGATACATCCATCACCCCAAATGGCTTGGTTCTATCTTTGTTATTGAACATTAATAGAGTCACTGACTTATGAGGCATGGTGTACCTTGGTAACTTCGGAAAACAAAAGAACTGCAAGAACATTCTTATAGCATATTCTTCATTTTCTCTTCCCTTGAAGTCAGTGAACTTTACATATCCAGTGTAAGTTTCCTTGTTCTTCTTGACAAAGCTTTGGTCCAGTTTAGTGCCCATTGGATAGAACTGTAAGGCGGCTCTGATATGTTCTGCTTTGATAACTATCCTTGCCTCCTGATTGTCTTTATTCTTCACTTTGCATCTGAAGTAGGCCTCATTACCTTTTCCCACTTCCTCCAAGCTTCCCATCACTTGTGCTACTCTTTCAAAGTCAATAAAGAAAATAGGTTCTTCTAAGAGCTTGTGCAATCCCACAGCTTTCCATCTCTTGAGGTTGACAGAAGTTTTCTGAAACTTATAAAATTCTTGGCACAGCATAGTGTACTTATATCCTCCCACTGCTACTGTGAAGATATGCTGTCCTATTACTCCCAGGATCTCCTTAAGTTCTTTTGCTATTTTTTCAGCTTCTGGGATTTCTTGGTCTTCATCTGATTCTAAGTCCACTTGTTCTTCAGCTGCATCACTATCCAAAAACCAATGTCCTCTGGACAAAGTTACTGAATCAGCTTTGAAGTCATGGATTGTCAACTCCTTTGTATTCACCATCCTGTGTTTATATATAAAAGAAAAGAACAAAAAACACTCCACCCACATGAGTCACAAGAATTCACAAAAAATAATGTCTCATTCTGGGATGTCACTGATATAAACATATGAAAGAAACAAGTTCCAAACAATTTTTTTCTTTTTCCAAAGGACTCAATTTTTAAGTGAGCAATACAGGTGTAGCAAGATATCTAATGTGCTCTCTTCAATTGTCAATTCCTTTCTCAAAAAAGAAAACAATTCTTAAATAGAAAAGAAGATGAAATAATATAAAAAAGATGGTCACAAAATTTTGAACAAAAATAATACAGATTTTCCATAATAAGTTACTTTCTTCCTCCCTAAATCTTGCTTTTGTGCTTTTTAATTTTAGATAGAAACTAAAATACATTTTCTTTTGTATTATTTTTTCTGCTTTCCTTCCCCTCCTAATTCCCTTTTAAGGAAAAAAGAATTTAGAAGAACATGTTGTTTTTGTCCTTCCTTCTCCCTCTTTTTCTTTTTTGTTTCTCTCTTCTTTTGTTTTTTCTTTCTTTTTTTTTTTTTTTTTTTTTTTTTTTTTTTTTTTTATAATAGTATTTTGTTCCACAGATCTGAAAATAGGTTAAGTGTGGATGATCTCTCTTCCATTGACTCAATTCTGATTTTTTTACCCAACAATGCTTCATTCTCAATGTCTTTGTATCATACAAGTATCCATGTTTCATAGACAAACTTTTTGTAGCCTCTTTTGGTTTCCATACCCATGTTATTCCCTCTTCCTGTTTTGGTGGATACCATCTGCGCGTGTTCTTTCTCCATGTGTTTGTAGTTCTGTTTTGTTGATGTATCCATGACTGTCTTCTTATTTCTGTCTCACCAGTTGTTTTTACTCCCAAGATCTCTTGTGTGTTTTGATTGTATGAAGTTTGAGCACTTGGTATTGGTAATCTGTTCCTGTCCTTCAGTGAAAAAGTAAACCCTTCCATATCTGGGTCAAGAACATCTAGATAATCCTCCTGTGCTTCATTACTTAGAAAAAACATTAAAAACTTTTTGTCATTTAAGGTCAAATTAAGCTTCATTTTCTCAAAGTTCAAAACAGCTTTACCTTGTTTGAGCCAAGGTTGTCCCAAAATTAATTTTTCAGTCATGAATTGGTCTGGCCATTCTTCACAATCTATATCCATATATTCCTCATTAAATTTAACTTTAATAGAAAGTGAAGATATGCTCTGAATTATTTTTCCTTCTAGGGTTTTGATCAAAATTCTGCTTTCAGCCCTCTTTAAGTTAAATTTGTTTACCAAAGCTGAGCTAATCAGATTCACTTGAGCTCCTGAATCTACTAAAACCCTAATTTTTTCATTTTGATAATTCATCATGATCACAGGCAAATGTTCTTTTTGTTTTAGGGTGTTTTCACATAAACACACTTCTTTCAATTTCCTTATTCTCTCCTTAGCTTCTTGTTGAGCCTCTTTTCTGATGTTTTGCTCTTCTTTTTTTCTGTTTTGGGCCTTTTGCAGTCTTCTCCATTCATCGGGTGTTAACGGATAATCATACCTCCTAACTCTGCATCCACTTATGAAATTTGGCATGATTTCTCCATCAATATTGGCTAACTGGATGGCTCCACTTTTACTTATCTGATGTATAATGTATGGCCCATGACCTTTTTTCTGAAACTTTTTCTGATGTTCCTTAACTGTGTAAGCTAAGACCAGGTCTCCTTCTTGTAGATCTTTGTCTTTAATGTGAATATCATGATAAGCTTTCTGTCTTTTCTTGTCTGCATATATACTCATCACTGCTTGGAGTCTAGAAGCTCCCAGTTTTTCCAAATCTATGACTCTCTCGGATAATTCATGTCCTGTCCAATTATATTGATTACCCACTTTTAATGTTGGAATAAGAAATTCCATGGGTAAAACTGCATTTTGGCCATATACTAAATTAAATGGGGTAGTGCCTATTGCAGTTTTGTATGCCACTCTGTAAGCCCAGAGAACATGATGAAGTTGAGAATCCCAGTCATTTCTATTTGTGTTGACTAGTTTGGACAATACTGCACAAAGTACTTTATTAGTACTTTCTGCTAAGCCATTAGCTTGTGGGTGATATGGGGCTGATTTTCTATGATTGATTAAAAAGTGGTTGGTCATGTTTTCTATAATCTGATTTAAAAAATGCGTTCCCCTATCACTTACGAGTTCAATTGGTAGTCCAAATCTAGTGATAATGTTTTCATACAAAAATTTGGCAGTGGTGTGAGCATCATTTCTTTTAGTAGCTTTGGCCTCAGCCCATTTTGTCAAATAATCTGTGGCTACTATTATGTATTCTGCATGGGTTTGTTTGGCTGGAGGATGAATTGGTCCAATAAAGTCCAATCCCCATTTGCTAAAAGCTCTGGCTGAAATTAAAGGAATTAGTGGCATGTCATCTCTTTTGTTTGGTTGGGTCACCCTTTGACAGACATCACATCTTTTTACATAAATCCTTGCATCAGCAAATAGGGTTGGCCACCAAAATCCAGAGTACAATATGAGCTTGGCTGTTCTGTCACTTGCAAAGTGTCCTCCTGCCACTCCTGAGTGTGCTATTTCCAACATTTCTAAATACTTTTCTTCCGGAACACAGATTCTCAGATATCCATCCATTCCTCTCTTATATAGTTGTTCTCCTATGAGTTGATATTCTTCCGAGATCACTTGTAAGTTTCTTGAGTCAGCACCAGTTATCACCTGTTTCCCTTTCCTCTTTCTCTTCAATTCCTTTACAATATGTTCACTCCATTCAGGGTTTTTTTGAAACCAATATAAAGTTATCAAATCTGATTCCTGCAATGTTTGACATTTTTTACAATTATCAATATATCTCTCCACATCTTGCATCTTGTTTGGCCAATGTACTCCCATCCTATTAAGGTTGTTTAAAGTGACTATTTTGGAAGCATGAGTACATGGGTTCCAGTAATGAGCTTTTTTTACATATTCATATTGCTCCTCCTCTGGAGTACAAAATTCCAGTATGCCTGACTGATTGAGGTGATACAAATGTCCAGCTAACAACATGAAATTCCTGCTTTGTAACACCAGATGTGTGTTATTTGCTAATGACCTACAAGGTCCCATGGTTAGTAAAGGAATTAATGACCTAGACCATTCTGGAACACTTTCCACCTTGAATAAGTATGTATCTGGCAAATCGTCATCTATAGGTGAACTAGGTTCTCTTGACTGGATTCTTGACAAATGGTCTGCTCTCAAGTGTGTTTTCCCTTGTCTAACCACCACCTCAAATTCAAATTCCATTAGTAAAAGAAACCATCTTACTATTCTTCCTGTATGACATGGTTTATTTACTAAATATAGTAGAGCTTGATGATCCACAAAGAACTTAAACTTGTTGGCCAATAGATAATGTCTGTATTTTTTGACAGCAAAGATCATTCCCAATCCTTCTCTCTCAGTGGTTGTGTAGTTTTTTTCTGCAATGTTTAATTGTCTACTTGCATATGCTACTGGGAAATCTAACTTGCTTCCTTCTATAGGTTGTGCTAACACACATCCCAGAGCATAATTTGAAGCATCGACATGTACATGAAAAATTTGATCCCACTGAGGTGTTTTTAAAATTGGTGCTGTCACCAAACAAGTTTTTAATGTTTCAAAGGCTTGGTCACATTCTTCAGTCCACTCAAACTTTGTGATTAAGGCATATAAGGGTTTAGCTATATCAGCAAATTTGTGTACAAATTTTCTATAGTACCCACAATGTCCCATAAAAGTTTGGAGTTCCTTCACATTTGTAGGTCTTGGAAGTTCTATTATTGCTTTTATCTTCTTCTCATCTGTAGAAATTCCATTTTTTGAAACTATGTGTCCTAACATTCTACCTTGTCTCACAAAGAATACACACTTTTCAGGATTTAAGCATACTCTGTACGTCCTGCATTTCTTGAATATTTTTTCTAAATCTTGTAAATGATCTTGTCTTTTTAAAGAAAAAGTGCAAAGATCATCCACATAGATTTCCATTACATTTCTCAGAAATTCTTTGAAAATATGACACATCAGTCTTTGAAAGGTTGCTGGAGCATTGGTTAGTCCAAAGGGCATAACCCTAAAGGCATAGACCCCCCATTCTGTAGAAAAGGCAGTTTTGTGTTGGTCCTCTAAGGCTATTGGCACTTGATTGTAGCCTGAGAAACCATCTAGGAAACTGTAAACCTCCTTTCCTGCAACTCTCTCAAGAAGATGATCTGTTATTGGCAGTGGATAACTATCCCTTATAGTTGCTGCATTCACTTTTTTTAAGTTGATGCAAACCCTAAGCTTTCCATTCTTCTTTGGCACCACAACTATAGGTGATATCCATTCAGTGTACTCTATTTCATAAATGAAATTAGCCGCTAACAACTTGTCAATTTCTTCTTTTATTTTGGCAGAGTATTTATCATTAAATGTGTAGTGTCTCTGTTTGCTTGGTTTTGCATCAGGTGTCATAGGAATCTTATGCTCACAGATTTTTGGATCAATTCCTTTTAAATCTTTATAACTGTAAGCAAATACATCCCTATAGTTCTTTGCCAGATTCCTTAAAGCTTCTTCTTCTTGTGTGGTCATATCATCAGCTATCACTATCTGTCTCTCTTCTCCTTCTTCCTGAGTAATCACAATCTTTTTTGTTTGTTCCTCATTGTCATAAGCTTCTCCTTTTTTCTTTTCTCTTTTTGGTTTCATGTTCAGGAGTAGTCTGTCTTCTACCTCATAAGTCTTAAAATTTGCTGGTACATCAAAATATTGATCCTTATTGATCTCTTTCTCTTTCTTCTCTTTTGCCTGATCTCTTTCTATTTCCTTGTGTTTATGTTCCTTGTATTTGCCTGAGATTTTGTCTTTGATTGCATCCTTGGCTTTTACTGTTTCCAAATACTGTGTTTTTCCTTTTTGTAACGTTATTTCCTTATTCTGCTCCTCTTCTGTTTTTGGTACACTTATCATGTGTATGCCAATGTGGAAAACATCAAAGCCTTCTTCATTTTGGAATTTCACTCCTACATATTCTTCACTGGCCAGATCCATAGTAGCTAAGATTTGATTCCACCCATAAGGCTCAAACTCTTCATCTTTAAATTGTTGTGGCACATAACTTTCATCCTGCACTTTTCTTCCTTCCACACAATCTTCTCTTTTCAGTCTCCTTTTTCTATTGGTGAGATTTTTTATTATGTTGCACTTCCATATTGTTGATTCACTCTCTTCCTGATCCTCCAACTCTGATTCGTCACTTTCTTCTTGATTTTGATGTACTTTGTACCATTCTCTAGGAGATATGTCACAATAGTGGCCATTTCTTAAGTTTACTCTTGTTATTCTCCCCTGGTTCTGAAGATATAAGCAATCCTTACCCCAATCTTGTACAATTTGCATTTGTCTCATGAAGGGTCTTCCTAGGATAATTTCATAAGATGTGGATTGTGGAAATTCTACTATAGCAAAGGTGTGCTCTATTTCTATGCCACATATGTCCACAATCACTTTTTCCCAAATTCCTAGGGGTTTTTCTACATGCCCATCTGCAAGTTGTAATCTCATCTTAGTGGGTAGTAATTCCTTTCTTCCCCATTTCTCCCAGGTTTTTTTAGTCATTATAGCCACTCCTGATCCACTATCCAAAATGGCTTTTGCTGAATGTTTTTCATATTGTAATTTTAAGGTTGAATTCCCTTCTTCTCCTTCACAATATCCTCCTATTTTGTCAATAGGAATATACCATAGTTCCTCTAATTCTTGTGTTGGTGAATGAAGGTTTCCAGATATTGTTTCTTCTTTGTTCATCTTGTTTTGTAGATGAGGATTTTGTTTCAGCAAATTTTCCCATGTTGTGTGACATGTAATGCTACAATATTCATCTAAAATTAATTGGAATGTTATTTGTGGATTTTCTTCTTTTTCATTTTCCTTGGTTTTTGTTTTCTCATGCTGATCAAATGTTCTCCGAGAGCTGTCTTCTTCCCCTAATCTGAGTTGTGTCTCCTCGATAATTTGTTTGCATTTTAGCATCCTTTCATGCTCTAAATCCGGTATGGGATATGCCATTGCATGATCTGCGGGGTTTGGTCCCTCTTGAATCCTTCCTTTATAGGCTTTGATTAGGGTGTCTAGGCTCTGAGAATTTCCTAATTCAGACAGATTCTGGGTCTTTTGAGGAGAAGTATGTTTTGAATTTGTTTGTTCCTGATTGTCTTCTTCCAGACTTTTGTCCACTTTCCTCTTCTTTTCCCATTTCCCTTTTTGTCTATTTTTCTTTCCTTTTGATGTGGAACCCTCATTTTGTTCTTTAATTGTTCCTTGTTGTTTGGCTTGTGCCCTTGTTATAACCTTAAGTTCAATTTGATCATTGTCACTCAATTCCTCTTGTTCCATAATTTTAACTGTTTTCAAAGGTATGTTATTAGGTGTGTTCTGTTGTTTTTGGGGATTTTTTGGGCAATCTTTTATCAGATGTTCCCTGCCACAATCCTTACAGTAGGCTCCTTCTATTCTCAATGTAGGAGGTTGCGGACAGTCTCTAATGAAATGCTCTCCTCCACACCTATAACAAGTTATCTTTGTTCCCCCTTTGAATTGAGGTTTTTGGTTGGACATGTAATTGTTGGTAATATACATGAATGTTGCTGTGTCCATTTCAATTTTCCCATTTCCCAAGTCTAGTGCTTTTAACTCAGGTTCTCTCATTTCATATTCTTCCCAATCTTCTTGATGTCCCTCACTCCATTGATATTCTTCCTTATAAGGTGATCTTAGTCTTGAATTCCCCTCCTCTATTGGTGTATACTTGATTGGTACCACATTAGTTGGTATAGGAGGTTGTTGTCCGAGCACAGGTCTTGGTTGTTCAGCATAGCCTGATTCCCTCTGAGTCATGTAGTCTCTTTCCTTGATGGGTTGTTTGTTATAGAAGCATTCCTCCCTGGTATGGTTTGTCCATTTTCTCTCTAGTGTACAATACTTGAGTGTCTTCCTATCTTGTAAGTGTTGTGGTTTCTGATAAGGGCATTGTTGTGCCAGATGATTTTCTCCACAAATGTAACATTTTTTGTTTGTGTTTATCCTAGAGTTAATCAGATTAGCTTTAGTGTTTACCTCTAGGGCTTTAGCAATGGCCTGAGCCAATTCTTCTGCTGGAGGAATTTTGTCTTCATATGATCTAGGTTGATCAAATGCCAACAGATCTTGACCTCTGTTGTCCTCCAAGTCTATTGCCTCCTTCACACAGGCTGTTAAGTCAGGACATCTCCTATAGTACACTAGGGTTCTTAGTTGAGCACTTCTCAAACCTTCAATGAATAGGGATACTTGTTTTGCCATGGAAGGTACTTCCTCTCTTGGGCATCTATCAATGTATTGTTTAAATCTTCTAGCTGCTTCTCTAACATTTTCCTCCTTTTGTTGTTTGAAACTGTGTATTAATGTGGCTGTACTATGTTTGATTCCAGTCTTAGAGAATTCACCAATGAAAGCTTCTAAGAAAGATTCAATGTCCAGATACATTTCCTTTCTCAGAGGAATGAACCAGGATAAGGCTGGTCCTGTTAGTGTTAATCCAAATGCTTCAAATTGCACCTTGTAATCCTCTACTTCTTCAGCTCTAATTAGTTGTCTGAATTCTGCTGCATGAGCATGAGGATCTGAATACCCTTCATATTGGTTCTTCATGCATTTGGCCACTTGGTATGGTCTAAGCATTCTACCCTGAGGCTGCCAATGAGGTCTTCTTCTAAGTGGGAAGTCATTGTATCCATCTGGTTCCTTGTCAAAGGGATTTGGGGAAATATGTGTCCTCCTCCCATATTGTTGTTCATTGGTAGTGTGGTTTTCATTTGGCCTGGGCAAATTTGTTTGTTCCATGTTATGCTCCCAAGGTCCCTTATCAGCACATTGCCCTAGGTCATTTGAATTTTCTGGGTCTTGAGAGAGGATGTATACACATCCTTGCCTATCTTCATATCTTCCATCCTTGAATTGTGCTACTGGGGTTATATTCAGGGGAACTTCTAAATTTCTCAATCTAATGAGGAATTTATGCATTCCATCCTGATATACATAGGCTCCAAACCTATTTGTATACATGTATTTGAGGATGTTTCTAAAATCCCCAGTTTCTATTGTCTCATTTGTTTCATTTGGATTTTCCATGTTATTTTCTTGCCCTACACTTCTTCCTGGTCTTTCACTACTTCCTGACTCTTTTCCCTTCCCTGCTAGGTCTTGTTTAGAAAGTATATTTATTTTATTTCCAGACCTAAGTATCATTCACCTATTTTCTCAATTTTCTGCTTAGGTTATGGATTTTCACGATTTTCTGTTGAAAAATCGTGTTTTTTCACGATTTTCTGTTGAAAATCGTGTTTTTCCACGATTTTCTAGTTAGTTATGAATTTTCACGATTTTCTGTTGAATTTAGGTTTTTTCCCAATTTTGTGCCTACCTGTGAGTTTTTCACGATTTTCTGTTGAAAATCGTGTTTTTTACGATTTTCTACTTACTTGTGAGTTTTTTATGATTTTCTGTTGAAAATCGTGTTTTTCACGATTTTCTGTTGAAAATCGTGTTTTTCACGATTTTGTATGAAAATCGTGTTTTTCACGATTTTGTGTAAAAATCGTGTTTTTCACGATTTTGTGTGAAAATCGTGTTTTTCACGATTTTGTGTGAAAATCGTGTTTTTCACGATTTTGTGTGAAAATCGTGTTTTTCATGATTTTGTTCACAAAATCGTGTTTTTCACGATTTTGTGTGAAAATCGTGTTTTTCACGATTTTGTGTGAAAATCGTGTTTTTCACGATTTTGTGTGAAAATCGTGTTTTTCACGATTTTGTTCACAAAATCGTGTTTTCCACGATTTTGTGTGAAAATCGTGTTTTTCACGATTTTGTGTGAAAATCGTGTTTTTCACGATTTTGTGTGAAAATCGTGTTTTTCACGATTTTGTGTGAAAATCGTGTTTTTCACGATTTTGTGTGAAAATCGTGTTTTTCACGATTTTGTTCACAAAATCGTGTTTTTCACGATTTTGTCCCCAGACAATCGTGATTGCTCACAGATTGTTAAACACGATTTTCTGATGAAAATCGTGTTCTGGGAATCGCGATGTTGATGGTACCTTTCACAGAATCGCGATTTTGAGTCACACTCAGAATCGCGATTTTGTCCAAAATTTGGCAGATTTTCAAGTTATTGCTTTTTTCAATATTTTTTTACTTATAAAATCGCTTTATCAAAATTTTAGCATGCAATGAAGAAAATTTTTTTTGAAAACATTTTTTTCTTACTGAAAAACCAAAAAAAACAGGAAATCGCGATTTCGTGATTTTACTATTTTCCTACTTTTTTGTGTTATTTTATCACTTTAATGCAAAAAAATATGTATTCTAAATGCTACTAGACTTTTTACCTTGCTTGCCAAGCTGAAAAAATCTCCAAGTTTGCTTGTAGCAGGAAATCGCGATTTTATTCGACTCTGCACACTCTCTCTCTCCCTCACTCTCACTCAAATGATTTTTTCTTTGAATTTCAGATTTTTATAGTGTTCAGAAAATCGCGATTTTGTGTGATTTCTGTTTTTCCTCACTCTCTGACTTGTTCAACTTTACTTACTCAATCTTAATGACTCCCTCTACACTTTCTTATGTCAAGTACCCAAATATACCACATTTTTCAAAAAACTTTCTTTACAGAAAATCGCGATTTTGTGTAGAGAATCGTGTTTTTTCTGTAGATCTTTTCTTGTGTAAATTTTGAGTATTCTATGTCCTTGCCTTCTCTCAATATTCTTCACACTTCAATTCATGAGTCACCTGAAAAGTTATTTCAAAACAACACTTTTTACATAAAATCGCGATTCTGTTCGGAGAATCGTGTTTTCTAATTTTCTGGGTTTTTTGATAATTTTTTTTTATTTTTCAAGCTTTCTTTCTCTCTGTTTTGCTTCAATTCCTTCTTTTCTTTGTAATAAACTCTGCTCCTGAATTTTTTCACCAAAATCACAATCTTCCTCAGAAAATCGCGACTTTGTGCAGAAAATCGTGTTCTTCTCTATTTTTGATTTTATGACACTTTGAGTAGTTTTTTCTTATTGATTACCTTCAAAACCCTTCAAGAACTTCAATTCCACTTTCACTTAAAATGTTATTTCAAAATCAATCACTTTCCTCAGAAAGTCGCGATTCTGTGCAGAGAATCGTGTTTTTCAATTTTCTGGTTTTTTGATCATTTTTTGCTTTCTTTTCCAGTTTTTTCACAATCACTCCTAATCACAACACCTCACTTCAACTTCTTATCAAGAAAGGAAATTTGTTTGATTGTTTTTGATGAGTTTTGTGAATTTGTTTGGTATTTTTGCCCTAAAAATAAAGGTGAACACTTTACTTAGGGTTTCTGGTTTTGGAGATCAACTGATCCTATGGTTCTTGATTGGTTATGAGTTTCTATGTCCTTAGCTATCACTAAAGTACCAAAGAAAGGTTCTCCAATGAAAAAGTGTTATGAAAGGCAATCAAATTTTGTAAAGATAAACTCAATCATATGATTTTTTTCAAAATGCAGCACAACTCAAGATTTAATGCTCAGACTTGGTCAACAACTGAATCCCCTATTCTTACATCTAGCTACTTTAACTGTCCTTTCCTTAATATCACCATGTTATCTTCCCAAGATCACCCATGGTGTCTAGTACTTGGGCAAAAAGAAATCTAGAAATGCAAGAATAGATTCAAGTTACCTCCATCTTCAGCTTCTTGGCTCAAATCCTCCACACACCTGCACTTTTACTTCACCAAAATGATGAGCAACTATCAATTTACAAAGATTTCAGCACTTCCACTTCTACAAGACATCCATTGCTTTCTTCTTCCCTAAAGACAAACAATGATATCTACCTATTCATGTGCACTTTTCCTTATTGATGAGCTTTACCTTGTTTACCATCATCAACTGAAGATCCAGCAAAGGTCCTACTTCAAAGAAGTTCTTGGAATGTTCCCCGGCAACGGCGCCAAAAAATGTTTTGTTTTGGACTCCAAGTGTCCTCTCCAATCATGAAGTAACAAAGAATCAACAAATCATCTTTATTTTGTCAATCCTGGGAATATCCATAAGACCACAGCCCCTTCAAGATAATAGATTCAAGGAAATAAGAGATTGATGGCTGGATTGCTGAGAGAAATTGAAGATGAAGAGAAAATCTTGAGTTTACCATAACTAAGGCAAATCTCCATCATTTTCTATGTTCTTTATGTCAAAACCATGCCATTTCATTAGCAGAATACAAATATGAACTCAAAACTGAAAAATATCACCTGTATCACAAAGACGAGACAATCGCGATTCTGTACCACAGACGATTTTCACAAGTTTGGAACTTCTTTCAGTCCTTTCCACTCATTTACAGCAATAGGTCTCTCTCTTCATACAACTTACTCAGTAATACACAAATAAGACTCACAAATCTCCATGATTTAGCAAGAGACAAGCTCACACATCAAAGGAAATACACTCAACAGGAGAAAACACGATTTTGCAGAAACTCTTTCTTCTCTATTGATAGCTTGAGCAAATGACTAACCAACCCTTCCTAATTAGAGAAAGTTGACTTATATACATTTTCAAGTGTCCCTTTTCACACTTGAGATTAGGTCTTTTTCTCTAATTTTCTAAAGAAATGCTATCTAAGAGTTTCTAAAAATTCTACAAAAATTACATGAGATCCTTGACTACATAAGGAAGACTCTTCCTTATTTTTACAACCATTGCATAAATATTTTACAAGTTTTTTTTTGGCTTTTTACTAATTTTCTACATCAAAAATGCTTTTCTAAAAATACACCTTCCAACAGTTGTCGATAGGCATGGGCCCTGGAAATCCCTGAAATTCCGGTGGTGGAGCAGTCGGGTGGGACTCTGCTCGTAGCACGTTGAGGGGCACAGCTGCTACACTGGGGCCTGCGCCTGATGTTCCTTCGTCGGTTTGCATGGTGACTGATGCACTAATGAGAAAGATCTGCTACAAAAGATTAACACATTAGCATGGAAATTAATTATGATCCCATTAAAGTGAGACCGCAATCCCTTTCCATAACTGATGCGTAACCCGTGTAGCCAAGTGCTGTGATGTGATGGATGCAATGTTTTCTTGCAGCACTAGTGCAGGTCTCTAGACACCTATACGTTTCAGATCATGCATACATTTCTTGATGATATCAGATTACGAGTGATGTGTGATGATGGTGGGTGAATTTATACAAGGTTTAAAGGTTAGTGATTTAGTACAAGGTTGTATGTTAGTCGGGGGGGTAGTTTTATCAGACATGGGGTTAGGGGGAGACGGTTGGACACGTTTCGGTATCCATTTCCTAAGGATCTTGGAGTGGGTGGTGGGTTTCTGCTGAGGGGCAAAGGGTGGTGTCGGGTGTGGTGGTATCGAGGGATGAAATGAGTTGTGGGGGTTATATATTACATGGCTTATGGGTTGAGCTATGATACATGGTTTGGGTACCCAAATCTGCGTGGGCGTAGGTCTATGGGTAAGGTACTTCTTGGCGATCCACATTTGTCGGATGCTCGGACCTGTAGAAGAAGGTCGAGGGGATGGTGGATATCGATTCTGTTTCTGTACTGCCTTTTTTTTATCGATTTCTGCTTGGCTGGAGTTCTTTGGTGCTTTTTGTCCTTTAGGCACCCACATTTGTCTGGTGCCGCTTCCTTTGGGTGGCCTGAACTGCCTTCCTTGTTGTTTCCTCCGATACTGCAGTCGGTCTGGGTTCCTTCGTCGTGATTGCCTCAGTTGTTGCTGGGGTTGAGAGGTCGGATGGACACTCTGCTTTGGAAAAGAAGGGAGATCCAAGACTTGCGTGACCTGCCCATTAGGAAGTGATGCCTTATTTAACTTTAATCTAGGCCAGTCCGCAACAAGTTTGGAAGGATGAGCACCGCAGGGTGTCGTGCTCATTTGGCCGCTGATGCAACCCACCTGACCGCTGATTGTGTCCATCTGCCTGTTGATGCAACCCACCTGACCGCTGATAGTGTCCATTTGCCCTAGCGGTTGGGTAGCTGCCTCTTCTAGTTTGCAGGAAGTCCCAGGGAAGATCTCCTGTCGTCCTTCTGATTGACAACTGTCTATGGCCAAGCCAGAGTGGGTTGGTGTAGACGTGGCGTGACTGAGCTGATCAAAGATCCTTTGGTCTTCCGTCGCATGTGTTTCGTAGGGTCTAGGGTCACAACCGTCAGGCGGAATGCCATTAGGGAAGTCAAGCGGTATCACTTGCTTCTGTTCTAAGGTTCCAATCTGTAAGGAGCCTTGTCTAAGATTTAGGTCCACTGAGTGATCGTATAGCCAATCTTGGCCAAGGATTAGGGGTTCTATCAGGTCGTCATCATGGCACACCAGTAGCTTTGCTGTCATGGTCACATCCTTAATGAGGATAGGAAGGTCCACCTCACCCATGCAAGGGGTTTCCATGCCTCCTAGCCCTATGAGGTATGCCTCAATTGGCCTCATTTCTATTCCTGAATCCTTATAGTGGGACCATCTAATCGCACTAGTCGCAGCACCTGAGTCAATTAAAGCCCTGAGCTCTTGGCAAGGGTTGCCGTGCTCTAGCCTAACTGTAATGAATGGTCTCCTGTCCACTATACTAGGATGAGTGGTTGACTTTACTTGACACATGGCCATGGGATATCTGGGTGTAGTTTCCAGATGGTTATAATGTTCTCTTCCTAGTCCTTGTCTTCTTAACTTCATGCGTTTAATGCGTTCTATTGCTTCTGCCTGAGCTTCCGCTCGTATTCTATTTTCTTCCTCCTTACGCTTCTTTGCCAACGTGAGTCGTCTAAGCATATCCTCAGTAAGAGGTTCTTGATATAGCCTGACTCTACAGCCACTAATATAATTAGGCATTATGTTTCCTTCTAAGGTGGCTAACTGTACTGCTCCGCTTGTCGAGAGTCTGTTAATGATCATAGGTCCATAACCTCGCTTTTCTAACTTCCGTGCGTGTTGTTTCAGCGTATATACTAGAACTAAATCTCCTTCTTTTAGGCCTTTATCTTTCACATGTGCATCAAAATATGCTTTCTGTCGCTTCTTCGCTGCGTATATTCCTGCTGCTGCCTTCAGCCTGGTTTCTCCTAATCGTTCCAAGTCCATTATCCTAGTTGATAATTCATGGCCGGTCCACTGATGTTCTTGTGCAACCTTAAGGGTCGGTATCAGGAAGTCCAAAGGAAGCACAGCATTCTGACCAAAAACCATCTGAAAGGGAGTTGCATTGAGTACGGTCTTGTAGGCCACTCGATATGCCCAAACAGCATGTTGAACTGTTTGTCCCAATCTGAACGCTTGTTGTTCACGAGTTTCGTCAGTACATTACAAAGGATCTTATTAGTGCTTTCAGCCTGACCATTGGCCTGAGGATGATATGGTGCGGATTTCTTGTGAATCACCATAAAATCCTGTAACAAATATTCAATGACTTGGTTTAGAAAGTGAGTGCCTCGATCGCTCACTAACTCTATAGGCAATCCATATCGTGTAAAGACACTTTCAAATAAGAATTTTGCAGTTGTGTCTGCATCATTCTTTTTCGTGGCTTTTGCCTCTACCCATTTCGTAAGATAATCTGTCGCAACAATAATGTATTCCGCATGTGTACCTTTTGCAGGGGGGTTAATGGGTCCTACAAAGTCTATGCCCCACTTAGAAAATGCACGTCCGCCCATCATAGGTTTTAATGGCATTTCATCTCTGCGAGTAGGAAACTGAGTTCTTTGGCACACATCACATCTCTTTACATAGGTATGAGCATCCATGTGAAGAGTGGGCCACCATAATCCTGCGAAGAGGATGGCTTTGATTATCCTATCGGGTCCAAAATGACCTCCTGCAACACCTTGGTGTGCAGTCTCTAGTATGCTCAGATAATCGCTTTCATGAACACATTGTCTTAGATATCCGTCTCGTCCTCTTTTGTATAGATTATCACCAATAAGTGAATAGTCTTGAGCTTCCTGCTCTAGACTACGTTGTCGAGCTAAGGTCATGCCTTGAGGGAATGCGTTCGTCCTCAAGTATGTCACTAAAGGTTCACTCCAGTCTGGTGTGAGAGACACGTGATATAATGTCGCATGTTCTACTGGTGGTCTTCCACAACAAACATGGCATTCTTTACACAACTTGTAGACATCTGCTTCCATTGAAGGCCAATATACTCCTAGTCTATGCAGAGTCTGTAATGTTCGATGTTTCGAATGATGTTGCTTTAATGCACCTATATGTGCTAATTGCAACCAATTCGCGTGTTCTGATTCATCTACACAACAAGCAAGAATCTTTTGATTATCCTGTTTATATATGCTTCCTGCTAAGATTTGGTATCTCTGAGACTTGGTAATCTCTCCTTCTTTGATCTTTAACTTAGGATTCTTGGGTCCATACGTGAGAATAGGGACTATAGGCTTAGCCCATTCTGGTGCTATCTCAAGATTAAACAAATATGCATCTGGTAGATCATCCATTACTCCTTGAGGAGCTTCTCCTGATGTTAATCTTGAAAGGTGGTCAGCTCTAAGATGTGTCTTTCCTTTCCTGACTACTACTTCAAAATCATACTCCATGAGTAATAGAAACCAACGTATCAATCGTCCCGTGTTACATGGTTTGTTGACTAAGTACAATAGGGCTTGATGATCCGTAAAGAACTTGAATTTGTTGGCCAACAAGTAGTGCCTGAACTTCTTTACCGCGTAGATCATCCCTAATCCTTCTCGTTCTGTCGTGGTGTAATTTCTTTCTGTTGCGTTCAGTTGTCTGCTAGCGTAAGCTATGGGGAGATCTATGTTACCTTCATTCGTGGGTTGTGCTAACACACATCCTATGGCATAATTGGATGCATCCACGTGTACATGGAATGGCTTACTCCAATCTGGGGTGGTCAATATAGGTGCTGAACACAAACGTCGTTTAAGTTCGTTGAATGAATTTTCACATTCTTCTGTCCATTCGAAATTAGTTAAAAGAGAGTACAATGGCTTGGCTATGATTGCATACATGTGTATGAATCTCCTATAATATCCGCAATGGCCCATAAATGCCTGTACCTCTTTCACATTAGTTGTTCTAGGTAATTCTGCAATTACCTTCACCTTTTCTTCATCCGTAGAGATTCCATTTTTTGACACAATATGTCCTAGAATTTTACCTTGTTTGACCATGAAAACGCACTTTTCTGGGTTCAAACAAACCTGATATTCTCGACATTTGTCAAATATTTGCCTTAACTCTGGGATATGTGTCTGTCTTACATTAGAATGAGCACATATGTCATCGACATATACTTCCAAACTCTTGCGTAAGAATTCCTTAAAAACATGACACATTAGTCGCTGGAAAGTTGCGGGTGCATTTGTTAAGCCAAATGGCATTACACGAAATGCAAATATGCCCCATTCAGTGGCAAAAGCCGTCTTGTGTTGATCTTCTGGAGCAATGGCTACTTGATTATAACCTGAAAATCCATCAAGAAAGCTGTAAACTTCCTTGCCCGCAACTCTTTCCAATAGATGTTCTGTGATAGGAAGAGGATAACTGTCTCTAATCGTGGCGGCATTAACTTTTTTAAGATTAATACACACACGCAATTTTCCATTCTTCTTGGGCACTACCACAATAGGGGATACCTATTCGGTATGCTCAATTTCGTAAATGAATCCTGCTTCTATCAAGCGATCTATCTCCTCTTTAATCTTCGCAGCGTAGTTATCATTGTACGTGTATGGTTTCTGTTTCGTAGGTTTTGCATCTGGAGTCATAGGGATTCTGTGAGAGCATATATCTGGATCTACTCCTTTTAGGTCTTTGTAACTCCAAGCGAACACATCTCTATATTCGCGCAATAGGGCAACTAGCTCTTCTTCTTCTTCAGCTGTCAAATCATGCCCTATGTAGGTACATTTTTCTTCTTCTTCTTCTATGGCTACTACTATTTTCTTGGTTTTCTCTCGGTTATCATATACTTGTCCATCACTTGCCTTCCTGTTGGGCATTCGTACCATGATTCTTCTATCTTCGATTTCATATTTCTTGAAATTCTCTGGTACTTCAAATAAAGATTCTTCTTTTTCTGACATGGTTTCTTTCTTCTCTCTTTTCTTGCCTTCACTTTTATTAGTCACTTGAGTGGCTATTCTTACGTCATTCATAACTTCCTCATGTCTCTGAGGGTGAGTTTCTACTTCGTAGAGATATTCTTCCTCTGATGCAAAGGATGGGTCCATGATAATGGATTCTAACTCGAAATCGCTTGCATCCTCAAATGCATCCGTGTTCGGTTCACGTTCTTCTAAAATCGCATCGCACATGATTGGCTCTATAGTGAAAACTGAAATGTCATAGCCATCCTCGTCACAGTGGGGTGTCCATTGTTCTTCATTGATGGCTACATCCATGGTTGCTAGGATTTCTGCCCAACCATGGGGTTCAAACTCTTCGTCTGGGAATACTACAGGTGCGTAGGCTGGATCTTGTAGGGTTCGTGGATGTTGTTTTGCACCTAAGGTCCTTGCTTCTAATCTTTCTTCTTCCTGTTTTGCTACTTTACACATCCATAAATGGGTATCCTCATGCAACCAAGAAGGATCTGATTCTAATGAGTGCACGGATTCCGTTTCTACTTGTGTCTTATGGATGGTATTCCATTGTATTGGGGGTACATCTCTATGTGAATAGTCTTTAAGATTGACTTTAGTTGTCACTCCTAAATGTTGCAAGTACAACGAATTAGTTCCCCAATCTTGTACAATTTGCAACTGACGCATGAATGGTCGTCCCAATATCATCTCATAAGCATGATTTTTACTAAAATCACAAATGGCAAAGGTATGCTCAAATTCTACGCCACAAGTGGTGAGCGATATTCCTTCTAGTAAGCCTAATGGTTTTTCTATGTGTCCATCAGCCATTTGTAGCTTCATCCTGGTGGGTCTTAATGCTGGCTTACCCCAACGTTTCCATAAAGCGGTAGTAGCGATGGCTACTCCAGCTCCTGAATCTAAGATGGCTTTCGTGGTGTAGCCCTGATGGGTTATCGGAAGATATGTGTTACCTTCCTCTCCTTCGCTTACATCTCCAATCTTTTCCACGGGTACCTCTGGTACCTTATCATGTGATCCTATTTGTGAGGGAGTAGTGGCAAGCTCGGGGAATTGATTTGCTACGTGCTTCCACAATTCTGGTTTTACCTTTAACAACTCCTCTAGAGTGAGATTACACTGTACCTTAGTGTTCTTGATCACTTCTGTGTTTCTAGGGATTACTGATTCTTCATTCCTCACTATTATCATGGGTGCTCTCATATTAATAGATTTTGCTTCCCAAGGTCCTGTGAACTGAGGTAATTCTTGTAAAGAATTAGATTCAAAGCTTGTGTGATCACTCAGTTGTTCTTCCTCTACATCGTCATATATAGAGGGAATGTCTTGGGGGAATTGCTCCTGCAAATCATCTATTTCTTGAATAGGAGGATGAGTACTTTGTTCTTTTCTCCATTTCTCTTCTTGGATTTCTCTCAAAAATTCATGTGAGTACCTATGTATAGAAGACAAATTGTCTTGATTTTCTGTATTGGGTACTTGAGACAGGGATGGTGCATTCCTTTCCTGTGTCTCTGGGACAATAGGGTTCCTATGCTGATCCTTTTTCTCTTTGCTTTCTATCAAGTATTCTAGCCTCTCCATTAGTCCTTGAAAATGTAATTCAGGTTTTGCCATGTTATTCCAATTAAGATATCTAGAGGCTTCGAACAATGCCTGTGCTAATTCTACCATTTTCATGCAAAGTTTAGTTCTCTCAATTTCCAGATCAGCTCGAGGGTAGTTCTTACTCATTTCAGCTACTTGAGGTCCCTCTTTTAATCTAGCCTCATATGCACGAAACATCATGTCTAGATCTTCGGGTATGGGTTCCGCTAAAACTGATCCTGATTTCTGAGCTGGATTCTCTTGATTCAGTTCTTGTGAGGTCAATTCTTGGATTTTGGCTCTAGATTCCTTTAAACTTCCTTCCAACTCAGTTATCTTTTTACTCCATTTTCTCTTAATTCTTTCTCTAGAATCTTTCCAAGATTTTGTCTTTTTACTGCTAGATTCTGCAACTTCACTGGTTTTGGCTATTTTCTCTGGATTAAGCTTTTGGTTCTGTAAGAGCGCCTGGGCTCTTGTTATAGCTTGGATAGGCACGTATGTAGGGTTGGATCCATCTGCGTTATTTACAATGCCTATCACGTTGATCGGTGTCACACTCGAAGCATTAACTGGGTTCTTAGGACAATCTTTGATTATGTGCTCTTTACCACAATCGGCACAAAAGCCTTGTATGTTATAGTACTGTGATTGCCTTGCTATTGGGGGATGTGGGCAATCCTTTATGAAGTGATCTCCTTGGCACCTAAAGCATGGTCCTCTAGGGCCCTGTGGTCTCTGTTGTCTCAATTGGGGCCATGGGTTTGGGTTTGTGTACATCACGTTAGCATAGTCTGGCTCCCAACTTGGGTCCATTGGTGGACTATCATAATGATATGTCTCCCCGTGTTCCGGTGACTCGGTGTAATATGCGGGTGGACTATCTACATTCATAGAGTCAAAACTGTTTGAATGTGGGTCACTCTCTGTGATCAAAGGTGAAGAAGGCACTAAGGCCCTACTTAGGTTTTCTTCTGTAGCAGCGTATTTGACTGGGATGACATTTGCTGGTGGTGGAGGCTGCTGAGCTAGGACAGGTTGAGGTCTCTGTTGAGCCTGGTATGGGTAGTTCTGAGGAGGCCTATAGTAATAAGGCTGAGCATTGTAATGGCCTTGATACCTACCTGGCTGCTGGTATGTTTGCGGGTAGTTCTGTCTTACGGTCTGTTTGTTGTATGGGCAGTCCTGAGCCGTATGATTCGTGTATCTTCTTTCAATTGTACAGTATTTTCCACTAGGATTGGCTTGTGGTTGTGGTGCATTGGGACACACATTTGCCATATGATCACCACCACAGGTGTAACAACGCTTGTTTGTAAGCTCCCTAGGTTTACTAGAAACTCCTAGTTTCTGGGCCACTTTCTCTGCTAGGTCCTCTATCGAGCTAGACAATTTCGTGGATGCTAGAGATGAACAGTCTGAGTCCTTATAGACCTTTGAGAGTTCCAACTCGTCTCCTAAGTTGTCCTCAATGTCTATGCAAATTCTTACACATTGCTCTAGCGTTCTGGGTTCTTTTAGGTACACATAGGAGCGTAGTTTAGAGCTCAACAAGCCATCTAAAAACAATGACACTTGTTTAGCTTGTGAGGGTAACTCTTGCATTGGACATCGTTCAACATACTGCCTAAACCTACGTCCTGCGAGTCTAACTGTTTCCTGAGGGGTCTGTTTAAAGCTATGAATCAACGAAGACATATCATGTCTTATCCCACTTTTAGAGAATTCAGTGATGAATGCCTCTAAAAGGTGATGGATATCTCTAAATTGCCTTTGTTGCAATGGTTGGAACCAAGTTAAAGCGGTATTCTTTAATGTTAGTCCAAATGCGTTGTACTGCGTGAACATGTCTTCGACTTGTTCTGCTCTTAGTACCTGCTTGAATTCTGCGACATGATCATAGGGATCTCCTGTCCCATCAAAATAATTTTTCATGGATTTCACTAACTGTGTAGGTCTCAACATTCTTGTGTGTTCACGTGGTCTAGGTAGAGGAAAATCATCTCTACCACCTGGTATTCCATGATCTCTTTGTCTATCCGTGGTTGTTCTATCTCTCCCTATGGGATGAGTGAAGCTCACTTCGGGTCTTTCTTTCTTTCCCTCTCTTTGATTTCCAAAGGCTGATGATGTTCCAGCCCCCTGTTGACTTGTATTCATGTTCATTCTAGATGGAGGGAATATCAATTCACCTCTCCATGTATATGTGTTTTTAGCGTGGTCAGGCACCACAAAGACTCTTTCTGAAGTCTCGTCCAGGTATACAACCTTTCTAGGTGTATCCGGATCCTTGAACTCGTATATTGTGATGATACCTACCTCACTAGGCTGTTCCTTTCTATACCTCCAAAAGGCTTCATCGGTCTCTTTATTTACCAACAACTCGATACTCCTGTTATCTTGAGGGATCCACTCTGGGATGAGTACTCTTGTTAATACGGATTTCCCTCTAGGTGTTCTAGGTTCTTCTAACAGTTCTTTTCCTTGAAGTTTCGCTTCCGCCTCTAATTGAATTGTGCCAAACTCATTAGTATCATTTGGCTGCGTACTTAGGACGTACATGGTTCCTTCCTTGTCTATGTAAGCGTCTCTCTCAAATTTCACCACTGGTCTCTCCAATCCAATGGGTTGATCGGGGTTGTGCAGTTGCACCACTTGCCTTAGCAAACCATCTTCATAGATGCGAGCACCTAATCGGTTGGTTCGGAGAAACTCTAGTTGCGTTCTGTAGGGTCCTTCAGGTTTTTCTAAGTATGCTACATTAGACCCTCCTTCTGGTCTTTCTGTGCTAAATGCCATTTCTGATTCGCTAGTATCTGAGCTCTCGTAAGGGTAACTAGTATTCAATTGTTGAGCCCACGATCGAGCAGTAGTTCTTACACTAGCCTC
Source organism: Ceratopteris richardii (assembly GCA_020310875.1). Taxonomy (NCBI): domain Eukaryota; kingdom Viridiplantae; phylum Streptophyta; class Polypodiopsida; order Polypodiales; family Pteridaceae; genus Ceratopteris; species Ceratopteris richardii. Next base: position 35,145,240 of record CM035437.1, read on the forward strand.
TGATGATCTAAGGCTTCATCGGTCTGACTTACCTATATGTTTGCCCGATCTAAGGTTCATTAATTTTCTCCCTTGCTCACTCAATTACACACTTAGATCGTCACTGATTCTTTGTTATTACTTTCTTGATTCTTTTTAATTTTCTTTGGATTCTTGTCTTTATATATGCGTCAGGAATTCGACTTTCCGTTATAGTTTCGAGTTCGCGTTCCGTCAGACTTATGTTCTTTCCTTTAGGTTTTCGCGTCACACCTTTACTTTGGTCTTGGACTTGAAAAAATTAAGTATCTTGAACTTGAGGCGTTCCTATCGTTTTAAATCCACAATGCTACCATTTAGCCTAAGCTAAGAATTGACTGAGGGGGTTGAGTAACCTTCCAACCTCGAGTCGGCTTTTCTGTTGCTCTGATGCCCTGTTGCCCAAGAAGCCGCGCTTCCCAAGCTCTACTGTCTTCACTGCCTTGCTTGCTTGCCTTTGATTGCCTTTGCTCGACCTGGAAAATTCCAATGTTAAACCAATTCACAGGATAATCAAACACTTGAGTATATATACCCTTTAAGTCCCTTCCCTTTTTTTGCCCAAATTTTCAATGTGTACCCCCTGGCTTCCTAGTCCCTAACTGAGTGAACCTCAAAATAGCTTATCCAAAATTAGATGTATTCTTTATGAAAAAAACAGTTGAGGTCACGTAGTACTCGTCACGAGCTTTCTAACGAGCTATTAAGCTCACAAAACGGACTTCAGATGAAAAAGTTATGAGCGTTCAGGCCCTGGGGGGTAAAAACTGACAATCATCTTTTCCTTTAAATATAGGTTAAGGGGTCTACTATGAGTCTAATGGTCCAAAAATTTTTCAAAAATACCCTCAAAATTGGTCAAAAATTGAAGTCCAAAATTTGCGATGGGGGTGGGCAATCGCGATGGTCGGGGACCGTCGCGATGGTCCGAGCGAACCGTCGCGATGGCGTGGAATTTGGACAATTGCGATGGCCCGAAATGGTGAACCGTCGCGATGGCGTGAAGTCGAGCCGTCGCGATGGCCCAAAAAATTGAACCGTCGCGATGGCGTGACCAGGCGGACAATCGCGATGGTCCTAGGTCAACGGTCAAAGTTGGACAATCGCGATGGCGTAAGATTGAACCGTCGCGATGGCTCGATCAAGCGGACAATCGCGATGGCACAAGTCAACGGTCAACGGGAAACAATCGCGATGGTCCAAGTGAACCGTCGCGATGGTCCGCGATGCGATGGCTTGAGCCAATCGCGATGGCCCGAATTTTCGAAGTGTCGCGATGGTTCAAAAAATGAACCGTCGCGATGGTCTATCGTGACACGTGGCGATGGCGTGAGCCAATCGCGATGGTCCGGGGTCAACTGAACAATCGCGATGGTCCAAGTGGACCATCGCGATGGCGCGAGTGAACCGTCGCGATGGTCCGAAAAAGCGAACCGTCGCGATGGTCCGGCCGAGCCGTCGCGATGGCTTGAGCCAATCGCAATGGTGCGACACAATCGCGATGGTCCGAGCCAATCGCGATGGTCCACCAAACAACGAATTTTTGAAATGCAAGAATGGTTCCGTGTATGCGCAGGGATCGCCTACCTCGTGGTGTGGTCGCCTACAAAAAATTCCGAAGGTTGCGGACCATCGCGATGGTCCACCACACTCGGCAGATCTTGGACAGAGAGTGAAATTTTACCTTTTCCAAGCTTTCTTGATGCTCTGGATCACTGTTCCTGCAAGAAAACTCAAGAAAATGCAAGCACACACAAGCACAAATGCTCTCTCTCACTCTCTCGCATGCACAAATGAGGGGAAATGAGGTGAATGGGGAGATATGGTGAATTTTCTGATTTTTTTGGAAATGGAGATGATGATGCGATGATGAAGATGGAGTGTGGGGGAAGTGAAAAACACTAAATACTAGTAAAAAACAACAACAAAAACTGAAATTTTTACCTTCCAATGCCACTTCTTGCTATACTCTTACCATCACGCATTCGTCCTAGACTCGATCCCCGGCAACGGCGCCAAATTTGGTGTTGCTCTAGCACAATGGTGAGAACCACGTTAAGAAGCTCCACCTCCTTAATGTCAATCCGTGGGAGAGGTAGGAGTGATATGAAGATCGTGAATGTGAGATGATGTGAGAGTGAAGGTGAGAAGCACAAAGATGCACACACACATACACACACACAAAGAAGAGACAGGCAAGACACAATGGAAGGTAGGAAATTAGCTCTATTACTCAAGAATGTTCTTACAAGCTCAAACTAGCTCTATGATCACTCTAACCAAAATGAACCAACCTGAACCAACCTGAAAAATGAGCTCTCTAGCTCTTTTTATAGTTTCTAGACTAGTTTTGACCGGTTTCACATCTAGTGACCGGCCTAGTTAAAAAATAAGTCCTAGAGGCTATTTGGAAGGGTAAACGAAGTCTAAAAATAACGAAAATTGGTACGAACATTCTACCTAAGCTCCTCAAGCTCGAGGACTCCTCGGCTTGCACAAAATGGAGCTATGGATTACAAAATGGGGTTTTCTATGATACATATGTTACAATTAGTGATAATAATCACTGTTGAGTGTTTGAAGAATTAATAAGAAACATATTTGTTTGGAAAATTGATCCGACTGGCTCCCTGCTCTGTCTTTACATGCTTCCGTGGCGTCTGTGCCTCTGGCTGCTTCCAACAATCGCGATGGTCTGACACACTCGACAGAATTCTGTTAGAAGATGATTTTCTTACCTTTTCCAAGCTTCCTGATGCTCTGGATCACTGTACCTGCAAGAAAACTCAAGAAAACAGAGGTACACACAAGCACACAAACTCTCTCTCGCTCTCTCGCATGCACAAATGAGGGGAAATGAGGAGAATGGGTGGATAAGATGGAGTGTGGGAGAAGTTAAAAACACTAAAAACTAAGTAAAAACAACAACAAAAACTGAAATTTTTACCTTCCAAAGCCATTTCTTGCTATACTCTTACCATCACACATTCGTCCTAGACTCGATCCCCGGCAACGGCGCCAAATTTGGTGTTGCTCTAGCACAATGGTGAGAACCACGTTAAGAAGCTCCACCTCCTTAATGTCAATCCGCGGAAGAGATAGGAGTGATATGAAGATCGTGAATGTGAGATGAAGTGAGAGTGAAGGTGAGAAGCACAAAGATGCACACACACATACACACACACAATGAAGAGACAAGCAAGACACAATGGAAGGTGGGAATTTTGCTCTATTACTCAAGAACACTATTACAAGCTCAAACTAGCTCTAAGCTCACACTTGCCAACATGAACCAACCTCAAAAATGAGCTCTCTAGCTCTTTTTATAGTTTCTAGACTAGTTTTGACCGGTTTCACATCTAATGACCGGCATAGTTAAAAAATAGGTCCTAGAGGCTATTTGGAAGGGTAAACGATGTCTAAAAATAACGAAAATTGGTACGCGCATTCTACCTAAGCTCCTCAAGCTCGAGGACTCCTTGGCTTGCACAAAATGGAGCTATGAATTAGAAAATGGGATTTTGTCTATATTACATATGTTACAAGAGTGATGAAAATCACTGTTGGATGTTTGAAGAGGTAATAAAAACATAGTTGTTTGAAAAAATGATCCGACTGGCTCCCTGCTCCGTTGTTACATGCTTCTGCGTCGTCTGTGCCTCTGGCTGCTTCCAACATCATGTGAGAAGTTCCTAGATCTCCAAGTTGAGACATAGACTTCCAAGTTACTAGCTTTATAGAAGGAATCATATCTTGAATACATAGTAGTCTAGTACGTGAGATGGGATCATTCCATCTATTTCTCTACTTAAGAATGAAGAATACAGATCCTAGGTGGACTCATATTTATAAAGGAAACAAGGCAAGTCTATAGGTCAAATACACAAGAGAGATGGCCAAGATGCATAGAATGGCAAGGTTTGTAGAAAGCAAAAAAGGCAAGTCTATAGGTCAAATACTCAAGCGATAATGGCCAAGATATACAAAAAGGCAAGGTTTGCAAAGAGCAGACAAGGCAAGGCTATAGCCTAGATCCCTAGCAAGGAGAAATAAGGTTAAATAGCAAGGCAAGGTTTGCATAAAGCAGACAAGGCAAGATTTTAGTCAAGATTTTCAATAAAGTGTGATTATAAAACAAGGAAGGGTTTCATTTACTAGATAAGGCAAGGTTGTTCTCCAGTAGGGAGCGATTATACAATAGTGCAAGATTTACAAGAAAAAAAACTTAGTTCCAAATGGAAAACAAGTTGAGGATCAAGTTTGATGTTTCTATCCATAGGACATCATAAAAAAGTGGCCAAGTAGGTCAAAGAGAATAAAGTGATCAAGTGGACAAAGTTATATGTTTAGGTACAAAAAGGGGTGAAAAGTACCAAGTCTGTTGGAAGTTTACATAGAAAGGGTTGGCATCAAGAGAATATAGTATCATTTCTTGATGCACTATCTTGATGCCATTGACTTCTGATTGATTAGAATTTGATTGTGTAGCAAATAAAGATACTAGATATTAATAATCTCATTATTTACATACACACACATTCACATGTATGTATATGTGTATGTGTATGCCTGTATGTTTGTATGTATGCATGTGTATGTGTGGGTATGTATGTGTATGTGTGGGTATGTATATATGTGTAAGTGTATGAATATGTGTATCTGTATGCATGCATGTGTGTGTATGTATGTATGTGTAAGTATATGTATGTATATGTAAGTGTATGTATGTATGTATAAGTGTATGTGTATGCATGTATGCGTGTGTATGTGTAAGTATGTATGTTGAAAGAGACAAAGAATTATGTCCATCATGTGTTAGAGAGATGACTCTCCTCCCAACCTTATGCATGTATATACAACTACTCAAATCAATGAGGACCACAATTGTAACTAGAGCCCACAAGTGCATGTGCAATCTCCTCCACTACTTTAATATCTTCCATTTGAGTCTACTAGTGGTTGAAGTGATCTCGAGCACTACTTTACTACCTTGCACTAGAGTCCACTAGTGGTTGGTGTACTCGCCACTTGAGTTAAGTCTCGTTAGACTCAAGTTAATTCACCTTAACTTGAGTTAGAAGGCTCTCGAGCTCCTTGGGCAAAACTCTCTCCCCATGCTCCCCATGGGGGTTGAACCAAAGACCTCCTCCTTCACAATCTTCAGACCCACTAGGCTAAGTGGATCACTTGTTTAAGAGAGCACATGAACTTATGCTTAAGTCTAGTCTTGAGATCTTTCGCCATACCCATCAGTGACCAAACGTTGTCCAATTTTAGATATATCTAAATTAGCCGGACCCTTAGATCATAGACTTACTTCATTACATTCTTCCCCCCTTGGGAAAGGATTTTCGTCCTCAAAAATAAAACTATACATAATAACCATAGGCAACCCTTGAGCCTCATGTTCTTAAATTGGAAGAGCATGACGATGTTCTAAAACTAGAAGAACATGTCTCGTCTCTATGGTGGGATCCCCGCCCAAATAATTCAAAACACTATCTGGTTTTGCACTTTGATAAACTAGTCAAAGTACAAAGTAGTGAATGAATTATAAGGGTGGATCTAAAAACATCCCTCGCCACTTCACTTGTGTCTGGATGTGCAACCTAGCCACAAATATGCGAAATGGATCGATTCCAAGTACTAGTTCATTTCTCGGCATCACTGGCGCATGAACATAGTACCGAAGATGGGATTTTTTAAAGGATCTTAGTTGAAAGGATCTTTTCAATTTCAAAGTCCAACTTCTTCAAAAATTTATCAAATATTTCTGAATCAACAACACTTTAGCTTGAAGTGTTCCATAATTCAAATAAGAACAAGTTTTTATTTGAAATACAAGATCTTCGAAGTTACCAACTTCATAACTTCTACTTCCTTGATCTTTGGGATCATTATAATATCTTCCTTGAATTTAAACTTCTCCTTTGAAGTCTTTAATTCCCTTGAGGATTAGATCTAACTTAAGATTTATTCTAAGACTAAAAGATAATTATCATCCCCCAGTTCGATGTCCCATACCATCTTTCCTACATCAATCTTAGTATAAAATCTGGTGTCCCATACCACCCTATTTTATATTCACATTAATGTGTGGGTGATACTTATCCTAAAGTCTAAACATTTTTTGATAAAAACTAGAGCTATCCGAATCCTTATAGATTTTTGATAGCTCTAACTCCTCGCCTAGATTATCCTCAATGTCTATGCACATGCGCACACATTCTTCTATAGTTCTAGGGTCCTTCAAATACACATATGACCTAAGCTTGGTGCTCAACAAGCCATCTAAAAACAAAGCCACTTGCTTGGATGGTGTGGGTAACTCAAGCATCGTGCACCTCTCTAGGTATTGCCTAAACCGTCTTCCTGCTAGTCTGACCGTCTCTTGAGGTGTTTGCTTGAAGCTATGAATTAGTGAGGAAGTGTTGTGCCTTATGCCACTCTTAGAAAACTCAATGATAAATGCCTCTAGGAGCTGGTCTATGTTTCTGAAATGCCTCTCGTTCAATGGTTGAAACCACGTAAGGGCAGTGTTCCTAGGGGTTAGACCAAAAGCATTATATTGTGTGAATAGGTCCTCTACGTGTTCAGCTTTCAAGACTTGCCTAAATTCTGCCATATGGTCATAAGGGTCTCCAGTGCCATCGAAGTAATTCTTCATGGACTTCACCAGTTGAGTTGGCCTCAGGGTCCTAATGTGTTCTCTTGGCCTTGGCAAAGGAAAATCATCAGCATTTCTTTGGTTCCTTGGGTCTCTAAATCTCTCGGTTTCTTCTCTATCCGTCCCTATTCTCCTTCTTTCTCTTCCCTGGGGGTTGGCAAAGCTTACTTCAGGTCTATCTCTACTTCTATCTCCTTGAGCTCCATGAGCGTGGGAGGTGCCAGCTCCTTGGTGACTATAGGACATATTGGACTGTGGTTGGGGAAAAACAAATTCACCCTTCCATGTGTAGGCATGTCTACCATGCTCGGTGACCACGAAGATCCTCTCTGATGTATTGTCTAGGTAGGTTACTTTGCGTGGGCTATCAAGGTCTTTAAACTCATAGATTGTGAGAGCACTTACTTCTTGAGGCTAGGCAGGTTTATACCTCCAAAAAGCCTCATCAGTTTCTCAGTTTAAAAGAAAATCTATGCTTTTATTATCCTGTGGAATCCACTCTGGAGTCATGATTCTGGTCAAGACGGATTTACCACAGGGAGTTCTTGGCTCTCTCTCTAAATTCCCTTGATCTTTATCACCCATGTTGGTCTCCGTAATCACATTTCCAAACTCATCTGTTCTATCAGGAAGAGTGGTGACTACATATATAGTCCCCTCTTTATCTAGGTATACTCCATTCTCAAACTTGACTACCGGGTGTTCTAGTCCATGGGGTTGATCGGGGTTCTTAATCTGGACCACAGATCTTCTCAGGACGTCTTCGTAGATGCGAGCACTTAGACGATTAGTCCTGATGTATTCCAATTGAGTCTTGTAAGGTCCTTCTAGCTTTTCTAGATAAGCCACCCCTGAACTGCCTACAGGTCTCTCCATGTTATAAGACATCTCGGAATCACTTGTTTCTGATCGGGGAGTGTATGGGTAATCACTCAACTACTGGGCCCAAGACATAGTAGTGTGATTGACACTAGCTTCAGAAGATCTGAGGCTTTGTCTGTCTCGGCCTAAGTGTGTGCCTGATCTAAGGTTCATATGCCTGGTTTCTCTACCCCCTTGGTCCCAAGTACACTCTCGTTGCAGGTTAATTGGCACCAATCACTTTGTTCTTTTTAGTTGATTATTATGTTTATGATCTTGTCTGATATCACGTCGTCAGGAATACTTAAGTGAATTTCGCACTTGATAAGTGATCGATTCAAGTTTACTTTTGTCCCTTAGGGTTTTCGCACGTAAGACCTACTTAATGCTTGCACTTGGTTGATTAGTTCTCTTGGACTTAATTCCTGCCTGACGTTGACCTAATTAATTACCACACCTAAGTTGTACTTAGCCTAGGCTATGAATTGACAAAGGAGGGTTGAGATAACTTCCAACCTCAATCTTGTGGTTGCTTAGACTACTGCACAAGCCCAGGAAGCCTTCTCCCAAGCTTGGTACACACCCTTGCTAGCTTTCCTTGGAATGCCTTGCTTGCACACAATGTTCCTACAAAAATTCACAAGTTAATATATCTCCTTTACCACAATGTATTGAAAGACACACATCAACAATTACTGCCCCCCCCCCTTGAAGTAACTCACTGCACCCCCAAAACCTTATGACCACCTAGTCTCACCTAAAGGTCAACTTAAAAATACATGTTCTAAAACTCCACATATGATTCTTACAAAAACCAGTCAAGGTCCACGTAGGATTCTCAACAGGCTTTCCAACGAGACCAAAATATCATCAATCGGAGTTCGTATGGTGAAGTTATGACCATTCAGGCACTTAGGGGTCAAAACAGGCTCTCAAGGTTTAGGAAATTCCTCCCTGGTTTCTAGGTCTTTTGCCCACTCCTAAGGCTCTAATGTTATCCCAATGTGTCCAAAATTAAGCCCAAATATACCTCAATTCACCCACTTAAATCACTCTAAAATTTCATGCGTTAGGCTTGTGAATCGCGATAGGTCGGGTCGAGGTGTCACGATAGATCGAGGTGTCGTGATAGGTTGGAGTGTCGCGATAGGTCGGGGTGTCGCGATAGGTCGAGGTGTCGCGATACTTGGGAGTTTCGTGATAGGTCGGGGTGTCGCGATAGGTCGAGGTGTCGCGATAGGTCGAGGTGTCGCGATACCTGGGAGTGTCATGATAGGTCGAGGTGTCGCGATACTTGGGAGTGTCGCGATACCTGGGAGTGTCGCGACAGGTCAAGGTGTCGCGATAGGTCGAGGTGTCACGATAGGACGAGGTGTCGCGATACCTGGGAGTGTCGCGATACGTGGGAGTGTCGCGATACCTGGGGGTGTTGCGAAAGGTCGAGGTGTCACGATACCTGGGAGTGTCGCGATAGGTCAAGGTGTAGCGATACTTGGGAGTGTCGTGATACCTGGGAGTGTCGTGATAGGTCGAGGTGTCGCGATACCTGGGAGTGTCGCGATAGGTCGAGGTGTCGCAATACCTGTGAGTGTCGCGATACCTCGAGGTGTCGCGATAGGCCGGGATATGGTGAATTTTTTTGTTCTGTCTAGTGATCCTAGGAGCTCTAGAGTGTGTTGTGATAGCTCAAGCTCGATGCCTCGGAGTTTGCGCAGACAGAATTCATACCTGCTGAGCTTGCTGGAGATGATGATGAAGCTGACACCTGCAAGAAACATGCAAAAACACACACAAACAAGAACACACACTCGCTCTCTCTCAAACTCGCACAAAGCAAATGAGGGAAATGATTTGGAAGTGGGAATATAAGGTGGAGAAGGAGATGAGGATGGAGATGAAGATGGAGATGGAGATGGAGAAAAATCAGAAATTTACCTACTACTTACCATTCCAATGCGTCCTCTCTACGTCTTACCATCACACACTCATCCTCAAAGCTCGAATCCTCGGCAACGACACCAAAATTTGGTGTAGCTCAGTGATGAGTAGCACCTCCTTTAATGTCAATCAGGGAAGACATGAGGATGGTATGAAGACCTCGAGCAAGTGAAGGCACAAATATGTGAGTGAGAAGCACACAAACATGCACACACATACACACACACACGCACACACGGCAAGAACAAAGAGAGTAAGACAATGGAATCACTTCTATTATAACCAAGTTCTCATACAAGCTCAAAACTACAAGAAGCTAGCCCAAAAATGAGCTCTCTAGCTCTATTTATAGTTTTTGACTAGCTTTGGCCCTGTCCAGACCTAGTGTCCAGCCTAGTTAAAAATTAGGTTCCAAGGCTTATTCGAGGGCTCAAACGAGATCTAAAAAATATGAAAATTGGTAGGCAACTACTTCTAAAGCTCCTCAAGCTCAAGGACTCCTCGGCTTGTTCAAAATCGAGCTACAAAAAGGTGAAACGATATTTACAAGGGTTTTTAGTGATGAGAATCACTTTTAAAATGATGTAAGGTTTGGAAAAATTTAATGGGTTGCCTTAGTGCTAGATCTGCATGTATGCCGTACTTGCTTCTCCCCATATGATGCCAACACTATTCCCTCTTGTTGCATGAGCCTTAATAGGCAAAGTGCTTCATGCCCATTTCCTTGTTCCAGAAGAGGTGTAATAAGGGTAGTCCAAATTACAATATCGCGAAATGGTATCCTGTCAAACACTTCTTGTGCTCTCTCTAGGGAGCTATGTTTAGCATACATATTGACCAAAGTGCTACCAATAAAAGCATCTCTTTCCAACAAACCCTTCCTCACAACCTCACAATGAATCATGGTTCCCCTTTCCCAATCTCTCATAGATGCACAAGCTCTCAGCAAGGCTGCATAACTCTATCTACTAGGCTGCAAGGAAGGATACTTTTGCATCTGCTCATACAATGAAAGTGCAAGCTGTGGGTTCCCATGTTTAACATGGCTAGTGACGAGGATATTTCATGATCTTTCATCTATCTTCACATTTGAGACCCTTAAACACCTCTTGTGCATGGTGAACGCTCCCAACCTCAATTAAGAAGGATATAAATGGGTTTCTTAATGTTGACTGTCTCTCAAGGCCATTTTTCTATAAATAAGTACACAAATGTGACACAATTTCCTTGTCTTTCTCTTTTTTGCACCTTTGTAAAAGGCAAGCAAGGCCCTGAATATTTGGGCCACATACCTCATAGTGGAATGAAAAATATTTCTCATTTTGGCTACTTACGTGTCTTATCTTTCTTTGATTTTTCATTTTTTGAGCATTATCAATATGTAAAGCTAACTATGAATGTGCATAAAATGAACATTGACTCTTCAATTTAGCATTTAGATCTCGCTCATACATATGTGTGTGGTCTTATGCCCAAAATGCCATTATATGATCCTTTTTACTTTGTCACTTTGATAAATGGTGCTACTAGAAAAGTCTGGGTATATCTTTTCAAGTAGACAGTTACTGCAAGAGAGCAAGGATTACGACCACCACATGCTAGAGAGATGACTCTCCTACCAACCAAATGCCTCTATATATAGCTCTCTCAAGGGGACTGCCTTCTTGGGCAGGTGGATACTAACCATCCAAGTGTCAGCCATGTAACTACATGTGCACCAAGTGTCCCAGTTAACTCGAGTTAACTCAAGTGGATGCTTCTAGAAGGCTCTAGATCTCTTTGGGCAAAATACTCTCCCCATGTCTCCCATGGGGATTGAACCCAAGACCTCCTCCTTCACATCCTTGAGACTTAACCACTAAGCTAAGTGGATCACTTGTTCACAAGAGCACAACACCTCCTAGTAAGTCTAAACTCGAGATCTTTGGTCATACACACGGATGACCAAACGGTGTCCGATTTCAGATCTGTATGAACTGGCTAGACCCTTGGATCATAGACTTACTTTATTACATTCTTCCCCCCTTGGAAAAGATTTTCGTCCTCGAAAATAGAGCTATATACATACTGTAGGCAACCCCCGAGCCTCATGTTCTAAAACTGGAAGAACATGGTCATGTTCTAGAACTGGAAGAACATGTCTCATCTCTGTGGTGGCATCCTTGCCCAAATGATTCAAAACACTATCTGGTTTTGTACTTTGATGAACGGGACAAAGTACAAACTAGTGAAGAATAATGAGGGTGGATCTAATGACATCCCTGGCTAATTCACAGTTTCTGGATGTGCGATCTAGGCACAAACATGTGAACTAGGTGGATTCAAATTACTAGTCCATTTCTAGGCATAACTGGTGCATGGGCTTAGTAATGAAGGTGGGATTCTTATCCGGTGCAAGACTTTAAGAATTCTTGATTCACTTGAATTTGTTTTGGAGAACTTGAAGTTTGGTTGTCCCATACATCTAACTTTAGATGTTTGTACAATGGTTTACTTTGATCTAACAGTTACTTGGTTTTTTCACCTGACTAGAGGACTATTTTGTCCCAATGAGTTGAGAAAATCCTATTTAAATTGTAGGAGAAAGTTTACCATTTCGGTGGAATCAACCATACTAACTTCACCAATTCAAATTCAAAATGAAAATTGTCCAACTTAGGACACTTTTCTCAAAGAATTTTAACTGGAACTTCTTGGGAATTGTCAATCTGATGAGCAATTCCTAACTTCCCTATTCTAGAGTATACTGGACTCCAGGAAATCATTTATGCTATAACTTGAAGCAAACTCAAATGAATAAGTCCACTTAGACTTATCATCATTTGAAGATTGAAAAGGTTCTTGTACATAACATCTATCTAGGATGTTCAAGTTAGTTATTTAATTCCAACTAGCTAACCCTGGTCTTTTGCAAAAGGAATCAGATACCATATCTGAGCCAATTCCAAAAGATTTTTGGAAAGCGGAAAGAAATAACTAAAACTCTGTACAACCAATTCAAACTTCGAACATACGTAAACTTGCTATGAGTCAAAGGCTAGATGACTCAGGACTTTAACTTTCCAAAGGATCTATTTCAATAGGATATTGAAGCATTGTCTTTATCTTTAAGAGAAATAAGCTGGTTTCTCAAAAAGATTCAAAGAAAATCAAAAACATCATCCAACCACAAGATACTAGTGTGGTAACCAACATCAGTGTGTCGACCCACTAAGATTCTGTTGATGAGTTTCGTAAAATAATGCTTCACTTTAAGTTCAAGTCATATTCAATCTTTTTGACTCCTAATCGTGAATGCAATTCTTGTGCATTTCTTTGAGTCAAAAGAGTGAATTTTTCAAGTTACACTAGGAACTTGATACTTGACTTAGTCAATTAAATCTTTAGTTGAAAAGATCAACTCAAAATCAAAGTCCAACTTCTTTCAGAAATTTACCAAATATTTCTTATCAATAACACTTAAACTTGAAGTGTTCTTAGAAGACCTTGGAAGTTACTTACTTCATATCTTGAGTTTCCTTGATCTTGAAGTCGTCTTGAAGTATCTTGAGATTCTTCTTGAATTTTAAACTCCTTCTTGGAAGTTTTAATTCCCTTGAAGATCAAACCTAACTTCAAGATTCCAAATGAATGTTGGGAGTGATGGTTGGATGCACACAAGAAATGAGTTGAAGCTGCTAGACTTGCTTTGCTTCAGTACCCTTTAGCTTCAGATATGCTTAGTACACTTGCTTAACTTCCAAATGATACAAAGAAACCATATATGTACTTTGCAAATGGTTTGTGTAATGATCAAACCAAAACAGATAACTTGGCTCCTTCACAAATCCAAAAAACTTGCTATTTTTGTAATGATACCTGCTCAGTATTATGCTCAGTGTGTCCAGCACACTTGCAATTAAAACAAATCCTTTTGGGAGTATTAGAGTACCTTAATAGGCTAACATTTTCAAGTGGAATGAAAGGAAATGATAAACCACATCCAGAGAAATTGATTTAGCAAACTTAGGATTACCCCCGACTTTTTAAGAGTGTTGTAGAGATAGACCAGAGGTGACTTCAAAGCTGATTTCTCGAAAATGGCTGAATGAAATCTTCTCAAAATTTTGTAAGCTTGTAGAAGACCTTGAGCTGGTTCGAATGAGCTATTAAACTCTTGATTTGGTTCAGTGAGCACTAAGAAATGCTCCTTGGAAGTTGACAGACTTGAAGTAGAAAACACAGAGAACCAGATATAATGAATGTGTATATATCTATTGATTGATATGATTATACAAGCTCATTAGCATGACAAGCATAGCTAATTGAGGTGTGGTGGTGTAGGCTATGGAGTAGCACTAACACACACACAGTTACAAGAGCAATAAGCCTTGGGAGTTGAGCTACTATAGAAGAACTACAGCCGCGACTTTTTCCATTGCTTTTCTAGAAGTTTTGCTATGATTTGAATTTGAAATTCAAATGTAGGCTCCCTAGAATATCTCTACTAAAAGTAGGGAGATATTCTCTCCATTAACTCAACTAAGAATCCACGACTAATCAAGTTGGTGTGATTAAATGAGATGCTAAGTCATTCTTAGACTTTTACAAGAGAGTAAATGGTAAGAAACTTTAAGCATAAGTTCCTATGGGTCTTTCCTTATGTGGAGTCTTCAAATCAATTGTCCTAGCCAAGTGTGATGGCTTGAATTGCACCAACAGCTCCCCCTCAAGCCAAACACTTTGTCTTAAGTCTTCATCTTCTTCATCTTTAGTCTTCAATCACATCCTGCAATCCAATCATGGATTTAAATCTGCATAACTTGTTTCCATCCAATGCCTTTATAAGTAAATCTGCACATTGCATATTAGTAGACACATAAGTCAGTTGAATGTCTTTACTAAGCAACTTCTCCCTCACATAGTGGTAATGAACCTCTATGTGTTTGGTTCTGGCATGATATATTGGATTAGCTGCAAGGTGAAGAGAGCTAGTGTTATCTCCAAATATGATTGGTGGCCTTGTACATATGCCTAACTCTGTATATAGAAGCTTCAACCAGATAGCTTCTTGAGTGGCATTGGCAAGCCCTCTATACTCTGCTTTAGTGGATGACAATGCCACTGTAGGTTGTTTCTTGGCTGACCAAGAAATAGGCTTATCACCTGCAAAACAAATATATCCGGAGGTGCTTCTCCTATCATCCTTGCATCCTGCCCAATCTGCATCTGAGTAAACTTTAATGTCAATATCTGATGTATACGGAAAGTACAAACCATGACTTTGAGTTCCCTTCAGATACTTTAAGATCTTCTTTGCTGCCTCTAGGTGAGGTACCCTTGGTTTGTGCATGAATTGACTAAGCACACTAACTCCATATGCTATGTCAATTCTTGTCAAGGTGGCATAGTTCAAACTACCTACCATACTTTGGTATCCTGTGATGTCTTGGAATTCTTCTCCTTCATGAGCACTTAGCTTTAGGTTGACCTCCATTGGAGTAGTAGATACTTTAGCATCCTGCAAACCAAACTTCTTGACCATATCCTGTTCATACTTCTTTTGGGTGATATATATACCTGAGTTGGTGTAGACTAACTCAAGACCTAAGAAATACTTCATTAATCCAAGATCATTGATCTTGAACTCCTTCATCATCTATCCTTTGATGTGTCTAATCCCATTGACATCATTGCCTGTAATGATGATGTCATCAACATAAACACACAAGTAGATTACCTCTGTACTACTTCTCTTTATGAATAGAGAAGTATCTGCTTTACTCATCACAAATCCTTGGTCTTGGAGGTAGGTTGTGAACCTGTAATTCCATGCTCTAGGTGCCTGCTTTAAACCATACAGAGCCTTCTTCAATTTACAAACATAATGTACCTTTTTTGGATCTTCATAGCCAGGTGGTTGTGACATGTAGACTTCTTCAGATATCCATCCATTCAAGAAAGCATTCTTGACATCTAATTGGTACATATTCCAATTCTTGGATGCAGCTACACTCACCAATATTCTGATAGTTGGCATCTTGGCCACAGGAGAAAATGTCTCCTCATAATCAATGCCTTGGGTTTGTGCAAAACCCTTGGCTACCAACCTAGCTTTGTACCTATTTATTGTTCCATCTGAATTCCTTTTTAGCTTGTAGATCCATCTGGATCCTATCACCTTCATAGAGTCCTTCTTGGGTACCAAGTCCCAAGTATCACTTTCCTTGAGAGCTTCCATCTCTTCATCCATGGCTTCTTTCCATTCTGGTTTGGTAATTGCTTCTTCATAGGTACCTGGTTCTTTATTCAACAAGTCCTTTGCAAGATATACAGAATGTTTAGTTACAAGTGATGTGTCATACCCAAATCTGATAGGCTTCTTCTTTTCTCTCTGAGATCTTCTCATTGCTTGAGTTGAGGATTTTGGTTTATCTTCTAGTTGCTTCATCTTCATCTTCCCTTTGGATTTCCAAGCCTTGAACTCTTCAAGATTTATTGTATCATCTTCATCTGAGCTTGAATCTTCTTTCTGAATTAATTCCTCCTTGGTGAGCTTTGGGAAATCCTCTTCCATGTCATAGGGTAGACTAATCTTCCTGCATTCATTCTCATACCATGAGTCATTCTCATCAAAGATGACATCTCTGCTTACCTTGAAACCTTTGTTTGTTGGGTTGTAGAATCTGTATCCCTTTTGGTTCAAATCATAACCAATGAAGATACATTTTTCAGCCTTGGGGTCTAGCTTTCCCCTTACCTGTGAGGGAATATGCACATATGCTACACAACCAAAGATTTTACAATGATCCAAAGATGGTCTCTTACCATGCCAAGCTTCATATGGTGTCATGCCATCAAGTGATTTGGATGGCAATCTATTTATGAGAAAGGTGGCAGTAGATACACTCTCTGCCCAAAGATAATTCGGCAACTTCTTTTCATTAAGCATAGACCTAGTTGTTTCTACTATAAGTCTGTTCCTTCTTTCAGCTACCCCATTTTGTTCAGGTGAGCACCTTGTAGTAATCTCCCTTTTGATGCCTCTTTCCTGCAAGAAATCTTCAAACTCATTGGAGAAGTATTCTCCTCCACCATCTAACCTTAGCCTCTTCAAGCTTCTTCCTGTTTGATTCTCAACAAGTGCAAGATACCTCTTGAAACAATTAAACACTTCATCTTTATGCTTCATAAAGTATAAAATGGTCCATCTGCTATAGTCATCAATGAAGGACACATAATACCTTGAACCTGAGATAGAAGGGTCCTTGCTAGGTCCCCAAACATCTGTGTGTACCAAGTCTAGGTAGTCTTCGTGCATGAAACCTTTCCTTGAATAGGGTAACCTGTGAGACTTACCAAATTGACATGATCCACACTTGTAAATCATGTGTTGTTTGGACACATTAGGTATCCCAAGCACACATTGATCCCTGCACATTTGCTTTAGGGTTCTTTCACCTATGTGCCCTAATCTCTTGTGCCATATCTCTAACTCTGAAAGTGTTTGATCCTTCTAATTATACAAAGCAATGTTCTTGGTGTCTTCTAGCTCAAAAGTAAACAATCTACCTGATTTATCTCCCTTGGCTATCCTCATGAATCCATGTCTTGGGTCCTCCACATATGCTCCATGTTGTGTGAATCTGACCTACAAACCTTTCTCCACAATCTGACCAACACTCATTAAATTCTTGGTGATGGTTGGTACATAGAGTACCCTGCTCAATAGGTTCTGGTTACCATCACATGTCTTTACATTTCCAATCTTAACAAGAGAATGTTTAGTATCATCACCTGTCTGTACCTGATGTTTCCCTTTGGGTTCTTCCAAATCAGAAAGTAATGCCACATTGCCAGCTACATGGTTAGAACATCCTGAGTCAATATAAAATAAATGATCATCATTTGTACCTGCCTTGGAGGTCATATTCATGATCAATAGGGAGTCATCTTGCTCCTCTGTGTAATTGTTGTAGTCCCTTCTGTTTATGAATCCACCTTGGTAGTTACCATTGTGGTTGTGGTTGTAATTGTTGTTGTATTTATTGTTTTATCCATTGTAGCCTTGGTGTTGGTTGAATCTGCCTCTCCCTTGAGAGTATCCACCTCTTGAGTAGCCTCTTCCTCTCTGATTCTTGTAGTTCTTGTAGCATTCATCTGTGGTATGATTGGACAATCCACAAATGTTGCATGGTGATGAGTTGTAGGGTCTCCCCCTACCTGACTTACCTCCTCTGCCCCTTCCTCTAGATGATCTACCTCTCCCTGCATAATTAGCTTAAGAGGTAGAGCCTTCTTCATCCTGTTTCTTCCCTTTACCTTTATCCTTAACTTTCTTATCAGTATAGAGAGCGGAGGGGTTGTTACCTTTTGATTGATCCCCTGCCTTTGTAAAATTTGCTTCATGTGTGAATAGTTGGCCCATGAGTGTTGTGAGATCTCGGGTATGCATGTCCATATAGAGATCCATTGCAGTGGTGAAACTTTCCCACTTATCATCTGCCTTGAGTCCATTTGTTACTTGCCTGACTATTTGCTCCTCTTCAATCTCCTCTCCAATGCTTGCTAATTGGTCTGCCACATCTTTAATCTTTGTCACATACTCTGAGACTGATTGCTTGGGCTGCTTCGTGAGGGTTGTGAATTCAATCCACAGTTGATTCTTCCTAGCCCTTGTGTTGGAAGAAAAATAGTTTGACAAGGTTTCCCAAGTCTCTTAGGAAGTCTTATAGTTCCTTATATGAGGTAAAAGGAAATCAGATATAGAGTTAAGAAGGTAAGACCTTGCCAAAGCATCCTTTGCACACCATTGGTTGAGTCTCTCATGTTCATCCTTGGTGGGTAGTCCTCTAGCTTTGAATGAGGGCAATTCCTCATCTCCTGATATGTATCCATATAAGCTCCTTCCTTGTAGATAGGTCTTCATCCTCAGAGACCAAGCTTGGTAGTTGTTCCTGTCCAATTTGTCAATGAATGAAGGAAAACCATCTCCCATGTTTACCTTATCTGGTCTGATACCACTGTTGGGAGTGATGGTTGGATGCACACAAGAAATGAGTTGAAGCTGCTAGACCTGCTTTGCTTCAGTACCCTTTAGCTTCAGATATGCTTAGTACACTTGCTTAACTTCCAAATGATACAAAGAAACCATATATGTACTTTGCAAATGGTTTGTGTAATGATCAAACCAAAACAGATAACTTGGCTCCACAAATCCAAAAAACTTGCTATTTTTGTAATGATACCTACTCAGTATTATGCTCAGTGTGTCCAACACACTTGCAATTAAAACAAATCCTTTTGGGAGTATTAACGTACCTTAATAGGCTACCATTTCAAGTGGAATGAAAGGAAATGATAAACCACATCCAGAGAAATTGATTTAGCAAACTTAGGATTGCCCCCGACTTTTTAGGAGTGTTGCAGAGATAGACCAGAGGTGACTTCGAAGCCGATTTCTCGAAAATGGCTGAATGAAATCTTCTGAAATTTTGTATGCTTGTAGAAGACCTTGAGCTGGTTCGAATGAGCTATTAAACTCTTGATTTGGTTCAGTGAGCACTAAGAAATGCTCCTTGGAAGTTGACAGACTTGAAGTAGAAAACACAGAGAACCAGATATAATGAATGTGTATATATCTATTGATTGATATGATTATACAAGCTCATTAGCATGACAAGCATAGCTAATTGAGGTGTGGTGGTGTAGGCTATGGAGTAGCACTAACACACACACAGTTACAAGAGCAATAAGCCTCGGGAGTTGAGCTACTACAGAAGAACTACAGCCGCGACTTTTTCCATTGCTTTTCTAGAAGTATTGCTATGATTTGAATTTGAAATTCAAATGTAGGCTCCCTAGAATATCTCTACTAAAAGTAGGGATATATTCTCTCCATTAACTCAACTAAGAATCCACGACTAATCAAGTTGGTGTGATTAAATGAGATGCTAAGTCATTCTTAGACTTTTACAAGAGAGTAAATGGTAAGAAACTTTAAGCATAAGTTCCTATGGGTCTTTCCTTATGTGGAGTCTTCAAATCAATTGTCCTAGCCAAGTGTGATGGCTTGAATTGCACCAATAGCTCCCCCTCAAGCCAAACACTTTGGCTTAAGTCTTTATCTTCTTCATCTTTAGTCTTCAATCACATCCTGCAATCCAATCATGGATTTAAATCTGCATAACTTGTTTCCATCCAATGCCTTTATAAGTAAATCTGCACATTGCATATTAGTAGACACATAAGTCAGTTGAATGTCTTTACTAAGCAACTTCTCCCTCACATAGTGGTAATGAACCTCTATGTGTTTGGTTCTGGCATGATATATTGGATTAGCTGCAAGGTGAAGAGAGCTAGTGTTATCTCCAAATATGATTGGTGGCCTTGTACATATGCCTAACTCTGTATATAGAAGCTTCAACCAGATAGCTTCTTGAGTGGCATTGGCAAGCCCTCTATACTCTGCTTTAGTGGATGACACTGCCACTGTAGGTTGTTTCTTGGCTGACCAAGAAATAGGCTTATCACATGCAAAACAAATATATCCTGAGGTGCTTCTCGTATCATCCTTGCATCCTGCCCAATCTGCATCTGAGTAAACTTTAATGTCAATATCTGATGTATAAGGAAAGTACAAACCATGACTTTGAGTTCCCTTCAGATACTTCAAGATCTTCTTTGCTGCCTCTAGGTGAGGTACCCTTGGTTTGTGCATGAATTGACTAAGCACACTAACTCCATATGCTATGTCAATTCTTGTCAAGGTGGCATAGTTCAAACTACCTACCATACTTTGGTATCCTGTGATGTCTTGGACTTCTTCTCCTTCATGAGCACTTAGCTTTAGGTTGACCTCCATTGGAGTAGTAGCATCCTGCAAACCAAACTTCTTGACCATATCCTGTACATACTTCTTTTGGGTGATATATATACCTGAGTTGGTGTAGACTAACTCAAGACCTAAGAAATACTTCAATAATCCAAGATCATTGATCTTGAACTCCTTCATCATCTGTCCTTTGATGTGTCTAATCCCATTGACATCATTGCCTATAATGATGATGTCATCAGCATAAACACACAAGTAGATTACATTTGTACTACTTCTCTTTATGAATAGAGAAGTATCTGCTTTACTCATCACAAATCCTTGGTCTTGGAGGTAGGTTGTCAACCTGTAATTCCATGCTCTAGGTGCCTGCTTTAAACCATACAGAGCCTTCTTCAATTTACAAACATAATGTACCTTTTTTGGATCTTCATAGCCAGGTGGTTGTGACATGTAGACTTCTTTAGATATCCATCCATTCAAGAAAGCATTCTTGACATCTAATTGGTACATATTCCAATTCTTGGATGCAACTACACTCACCAATATTCTGATAGTTGGCATCTTGGCCACAGGAGAAAATGTCTCCTCATAATCAATGCCTTGGGTTTGTGCAAAACCCTTGGCTACCAACCTAGCTTTGTACCTATTTATTGTTCCATCTGAATTCCTTTTTAGCTTGTAGATCCATCTGGATCCTATCACCTTCATAGAGTCCTTCTTGGGTACCAAGTCCCAAGTATCACTTTCCTTGAGAGCTTCCATCTCTTCATCCATGGCTTCTTTCCATTCTGGTTTGGTAATTGCTTCTTCATAGGTACCTCGTTCTTTATTCAACAAGTCCTTTGCAAGATATACAGAATGTTTAGTTACAAGTGATGTGTCATACCCAAATCTGATAGGCTTCTTCTTTTCTCTCTGAGATCTTCTCATTGCTTGAGTTGAGGATTCTGGTTTATCTTTTAGTTGCTTCATCTTCATCTTCCCTTTGGATTTCCAAGCCTTGAACTCTTCAAGATTTATTGTATCATCTTCATCTGAGCTTGAATCTTCTTTCTGAATTGATTCCTCCTTGGTGAGCTTTGGGAAATCCTCTTCCATGTCATAGGGTAGACTAATCTTCCTGCATTCATTCTCATACCATGAGTCATTCTCATCAAAGATGACATCTCTGCTTACCTTGAAACCTTTGTTTGTTGGGTTGTAGAATCTGTATCCCTTTTGGTTCAAATCATAACCAATGAAGATACATTTTTCAGCCTTGGGATCTAGCTTTCCCCTTACCTGTGAGGGAATATGCACATATGCTACACAACCAAAGATTTTACAATGATCCAAAGATGGTCTCTTACCATGCCAAGCTTCATATGGTGTCATGCCATCAAGTGATTTGGATGGCAACCTGTTTATGAGAAAGGTGGCAGTAGATACACTCTCTGCCCAAAGATAATTTGGCAACTTCTTTTCATTAAGCATAGACCTAGTTGTTTCTACTATAAGTCTATTCCTTCTTTCAGCTACCCCATTTTGTTCAAGTGAGTACCTTGTAGTAATGTCCCTTTTGATGCCTCTTTCCTGCAAGAAATCTTCAAACTCATTAGAGAAGTATTCTCCTCCACCATCTGACCTTAGCCTCTTCAAGCTTCTTCCTGTTTGATTCTCACCAAGTGCAAGATACCTCTTGAAACAATTAATCACTTCATCTTTATGCTTCATAAAGTATAAAATGGTCCATCTGCTATAGTCATCAATGAAGGACACATAATACCTTGAACCTGAGATAGAAGGGTCCTTGCTAGGTCCCCAAACATCTGTGTGTACCAAGTCTAGGTAGTCTTCATGCATGAAACCTTTCCTTGAATAGGGTAACCTGTGAGACTTACCAAATTGACATGATCCACACTTGTAAATCATGTGTTGTTTGGACACATTAGGTATCCCAAGCACACATTGATCCCTGCACATTTGCTTTAGGGTTCTTTCACCTATGTGCCCTAATCTCTTGTGCCATATCTCTAACTCTGAAAGTGTTTGATCCTTTTAATTATACAAAGCAATGTTCTTGGTGTCTTCTAGCTCAAAAGTAAACAATCTACCTGATTTATCTCCCTTGGCTATCCTTCTGAATCCATGTCTTGGGTCCTCCACATATGCTCCATGTTGTGTGAATCTGACCTGCAAACTTTTCTCCACAATCTGACCAACACTCATTAAATTCTTGGTGATGGTTGGTACATAGAGTACCCTGCTCAATAGGTTCTGGTTACCATCACATGTCTTTACATTTCCAATCTTAACAAGAGAATGTTTAGTATCATCACCTGTCTGTACCTGATGTTTCCCTTTGGGTTCTTCCAAATCAGAAAGTAATGCCACATTGCCAGCTACATGGTTAGAACATCTTGAGTCAATATAAAATAAATGATCATCATTTGTACCTGCCTTGGAGGTCATATTCATGATCAATAGGGAGTCATCTTGCTCCTCTGTGTAATTGTTGTAGTCCCTTCTGTTTCTGAATCCACCTTGGTAGTTACCATTGTGGTTGTGGTTGTAATTGTTGTTGTATTGATTGTTTTATCCATTGTAGCCTTGGTGTTGGTTGAATCTGCCTCTCCCTTGAGAGTATCCACCTCTTGAGTAGCCTCTTCCTCTCTGATTCTTGTAGTTCTTGTAGCATTCATCTGTGGTATGATTGGACAATCCACAAATGTTGCATGGTGATGAGTTGTAGGGTCTCCCCCTACCTGACTTACCTCCTCTGCCCTTCCTCTAGATGATCTACCTCTCCCTGCATAATTAGCTTGAGAGGTAGAGCCTTCTTCATCCTGTTTCTTCCCTTTACCTTTATCCTTAACTTTCTTATCAGTATAGAGAGCGGAGGGGTTGTTACCTTTTGATTGATCTCCTGCCTTTGTAAACTTTGCTTCATGTGTGAATAGTTGGCCCATGAGTGTTGTGAGATCTCGGGTATGCATGTCCATATAGAGATCCATTGCAGTGGTGAAACTTTCCCACTTATCATCTGCCTTGAGTCCATTTGTTACTTGCCTGACTATTTGCTCCTCTTCAATCTCCTCTCCAATGCTTGCTAATTGGTCTGCCACATCTTTAATCTTTGTCACATACTCTGAGACTGATTGCTTGGGCTGCTTCATGAGGGTTGTGAATTCAATCCACAGTTGATTCTTCCTAGCCCTTGTGTTGGAAGAAAAATAGTTTGACAAGGTTTCCCAAGTCTCTTGGGAAGTCTTACAGTTCCTTATATGAGGTAAAAGGAAATCAGATATAGAGTTAAGAAGGTAAGACCTTGCCAAAGCATCCTTTGCACACCATTGGTTGAGTCTCTCATGTTCATCCTTGGTGGGTAGTCCTCTAGCTTTGAATGAGGGCAATTCCTCATCTCCTGATATGTATCCATATAAGCTCCTTCCTTGTAGATAGGTCTTCATCCTCAGAGACCAAGCTTGGTAGTTGTTCCTGTCCAATTTGTCAATGAATGAAGGAAAACCATCTCCCATGTTTACCTTATCTGCTCTGATACCACTGTTGGGAGTGATGGTCGGATGCACACAAGAAATGAGTTGAAGCTGCTAGACTTGCTTTGCTTCAGTACCCTTTAGCTTCAGATATGATTAGTACACTTGCTTAACTTCCAAATGATACAAAGAAACCATATATGTACTTTGCAAATGGTTTGTGTAATGATCAAAACAAAACAGATAACTTGGCTCCTTCACAAATCCAAAAAACTTGCTATTTTTGTAATGATACCTGCTCAGTATTATGCTCAGTGTGTCGAGCACACTTGCAATTAAAACAAATCCTTTTGGGAGTATTAACGTACCTTAATAGGCTACCATTTGCAAGTGGAATGAAAGGAAATGATAAACCACATCCAGAGAAATTGATTTAGCAAACTTAGGATTACCCCCGACTTTTTAGGAGTGTTGCAAAGTTAGACCAGAGGTGACTTCGAAGCCGATTTCTCGAAAATGGCTGAATGAAATCTTCCGAAATTTTGTATGCTTGTAGAAGACCTTGAGCTGGTTCGAATGAGCTATTAAACTCTTGATTTGGTTCAGTGAGCACTAAGAAATGCTCCTTGGAAGTTGACAGACTTGAAGTAGAAAACACAGAGAACCAGATATAATGAATGTGTATATATCTATTGATTGATATGATTATACAAGCTCATTAGCATGACAAGCATAGCTAATTGAGGTGTGGTGGTGTAGTCTATGGAGTAGCACTAACACACACACAGTTACAAGAGCAATAAGCCTCGGGAGTTGAGCTACTACAGAAGAACTATAGCCATGACTTTTTCCATTGCTTTTATAGAAGTTTTGCTATGATTTGAATTTGAAATTCAAATGTAGGCTCCCTAGAATATCTCTACTAAAATTAGGGAGATATTCTCTCCATTAACTCAACTAAGAATCCACGACTAATCAAGTTGGTGTGATTAAATGAGATGCTAAGTCATTCTTAGACTTTTACAAGAGAGTAAATGGTAAGAAACTTTAAGCATAAGTTCCTATGGGTCTTTCCTTATGTGGAGTCTTCAAATCAATTGTCCTAGCCAAGTGTGATGGCTTGAATTGCACCAACAATGAAGACTCAAAGATAATCATCATCTCATGGTCCGATGTCCCATACCATCTTTCCTACATCAATCTGAGTATAAAATCTGGTGTCCCATACCACCCTATTTTATACTCACATTGACGTATGAGTGAATTTTATCCTAAAGTCTACAACATCTCTAGATAGAGAACCTTCTAGCTTTAATTCTTGAGAAGAATTTTGCAATTTTAGGTACTATCTCCATCTTGATATTCTATGTTTTAATCCCTTGACATGATCGTTTCACGATCTTGTGCTCAACCTTGGGAACTTAAAAAACCTTTAATAGAATATCTCCAATCCTTTTTGCTAGGGTTTTCAAATGAAAACCAATCAGAATTCCAAGTTCTTGAATTTCTCAAATTCAAGTTCAATTGGTTATTCTTGACCAATTTTGTAGTGACAAGAGCTTTTAACTTCTTGTCTTTAGATTCCTTTCTGTACTGATGCTTTTAGGTACCTATCTCAGCCGGGGCCTTTTTACAAGAATCTCTCTACTGCTTAAGTCTAAGCATCCACTCATGCTTTTTGGATTTGTACCAAAATCCCTTTAAGGATAGGCAAACACTTATGTTTTACCTTCCACAGACTTAAGTACCGTCTTCACGGTTGCAGACTACATACTTGGAATTACTTCACTCTGTTCAGACTGGGAACAACTTACTTTTTCACAATTTTCCATTTAATAAATGGAACTTGAGTGAATAATTCCTAATGGAATTTTGTTTTACTGCCAATACTTGGGCAATCTATAGAGTAGTTCTAATCGCACATTCTTGGACAATCATGGCCAAGTTTGATCAAGTCTGGTTGATCCTGGCGACAAAAATAAAGACTTAGTCTTTATCTTTTAAGATCTCTTAAACTATCTTAAGCTTCTTTGCTTACCTGCAGGATTTTAGAGATCTTTCCCTCAACTTAAGTCCAAGCATTTTCTAATGCTTTTCAGATTCCAAAGCTAAGAATCAATGATATACCATTATGTTATATCACTTATTGGACTTACATACCAAAACTGGTGGTTAGGGATTTGCTGGGAACTACTTGCTATAAAACTTCTCTTGAAAGATGCTAGTCTTACATCTGGGGAGATTTTTCTTTCAAGAACTTTTTGATTCCTACCAAGGAATCAAGTAATACTAAGCTATAACTTGAAGCAAATGATTCATCTTGGAATCTTTTGCTTTCCAGTTCAATGATTCATGTTGGAATCTTCTCCTTTACTGGAAAGATCTTCAAAAGGAATTCTAGACTTTTGGATAAGACCAAGACTTAAGGCTTTGCTTGTCCAAAAGACATTCTCATATAACTAATGAAATAGTTAATTAGACTCTTTCATTAGCTTATCTTTAGGAAATAGCTTAATTTCCAAAGATTACTTTGCTTGGGTCTCTTGTTTAAGTTTTTCTTATCTTAAAGACCACCAAGCATACTTTTCTTGTCTTAAGAAAAGTGCTTTAATAAAGTTTCCATGTTTATGTTTGAAAACTTTGCACAAGTAAATAATGCTTGGAATTGTTTACTTAATCTTATAAAAGATATTCTTGATTTTTATAAGATTCAAGGCTTTACCTCTTGAGGCTAATCTTTTAGGAAAGAACTTGTTTCCTGAATTGTCTTTAGGAAATATCAGAATTTCCTAAGATATGTGCTTCAGACATGAAAATAATTTGAATCATTCCATTAATTGTCATGACTTTAGGAAATTACTTGATTCCTAAAGATCAATTAATATTTGTCTGGATTTTTATTTTTAAGCCTTGAGTTAGCTTAAATAGAATGAAGTAGTTTCCTTCAAAAGTTGTCATGTCAATTGAAGACCTTGCATCATGCCTTGAGATGCATTTCTGGAAACTAGCATCTATGACCACTAGAGTTCCAGTGATTCTAGAAGTTCAATACTTCTACTTATTTTCATCCATATTTGATGAATAATAAAGTATTAAACCTTCCAAAATTTGCTGAACTTACAAGTTTCAACAGAAACTTCCTTACTTGGATGCATGAACATGATCATCCAAAAACAACTAAATCCTTGTTTAGTTGCTAAGAATGTCTAGGTTTCTTCCCAAACTTAGACTCTTTCTTGGCATTTTAATGACAAGAAAAAATGAATACTTACTTTCATCATGCTTTCTTTTCCTCAAAAAGACTCCTACTAAGTGGTACCTATGTATCACTTTTTTGGGACAAAAATAGACTAGATACTTAGTTGCATGATAGTCAAGATCCTTGCAACTAGGTAATTTTCTATTTTTTCCACCTAGCTAAGTCAAGTTAGAAAAAGAAAGAAATGAAAATATATGTATTCAGCTAATTACCAAAAGATCATGTGTATGCTAATGCATCTACTTGCATGCAAATGCATGTTTATGTATGCAAATGCCCATTCTTGGGTGCAAATGCATGTTTATGTATGCAAATGCTCATTCTTGGGTGCAAATGCATGTGAGTTCATGCAAGTGTAATGAACTTAAGCAAATCTTGAGCTTATTAAGTATGCAAACAAGCATCCATGCAAAAACAACCTGCTTGCTATTCTGACAAAAGGTAATTATTCAAGTGCATGAACTGGAGAATTAACTACCTTTCCCAAGCAAGTGCGAACTTGATGTGCATAAGACATTCTTTTATGCACAAATAATCTTTTCATTTTTGTGCATGAATGGAAATAGAAATTTCAATTGCATACCGAAAACTTGAAAAGTACTTATACTTTTGTATCATTTCAATATTGTTTAGTCCTCTAATTAGCTTTCATATTGAGATAATCATGATTGGACTATGCTTTCAGTCCTAATTAATGCATCCTAAATGAAAGCATTTGAGCAAACAAATATCGAAATGAAAACATAACTTGGAAAATACTTAGCTCCACATAGAGTTATGTCCTTCCCTTAATCCTTTGGAAGAGCTTTTCTCTAAAGACTTTGGTCGGAATTCAAAGTTGGTTTGACTTTGATCACCAAAGGCCTCTGGATCTTCACACCACAGCTCCACTTCCTTCAGACTTTGCTCACAAACTTTAGCTGGCTTTGGTGCTTGTTTCTTTGGCTAAGGGAGAGTCCTCCCAAGACTTAATAAATCTCGGGGTCCATCACCGAATGGAGCGGCAGAAGTCACGTTTAATGTTTGGCTATGTAGATACAAGAGGAGAATCCCTCCCTTGTAAGAGAGAAGCAATCTAGCAGGCCCTCTATTGGATAGATCAAAGCCTCCTGAACAACGAGGTTATGGGTTCAAACATCGTGTCGGATGCAAGATACTGCTCTTTTGTCTTTTTGAAGTCTTCTTCAACGCGAATTGACGATCCAATAAAGTTCTACGTCGGACACACTCTGCGAAAGGCTGTGAGCCTTATGGATATGCTACTGCCTTTCTAAGTGGACGGCAGGAGTTCGAATCTCCTGCGAGCTATGAGTAGAGGATTGTTCATCCTTTTGGTACTCTTAGCTTCTCCAAAACGTCTTCCTAGCGTGGCTCTGCAATCAGCATATTAATTTTCTTATCGAAGCGAATCTCACGCAGACCTGTAGGATATCCGGGTACCGCAGCGCTCTCTACTCAGCAAGACGAGAGTTTGAATCCTAGGTGCTCATAGTAGAGATAATCTTCTGGTTCTTTTTTTAGCTCTGTGCAAACTCTCCTTCAGTGGGCATACTCAAATAATAGAAACTCGAGAATCAAAGATCATGTACGCCTGTAGATTTGTGGATAGGCCAACGCTTCCCAGACGGGAGGTTTCGTGTTCAAATCCTTGCGCGCTCAAATAGAGATGATCAACATCTTTTGCTCCTCGATGAATCGTTTGATCATCAGTCAAAAAGAGACAGATCAAAGTAAATGCCCTGGGAAAAAAGTCCACGAGCACCGTTGGGCTTGTGGATAGGCCTGAACTCTCTGAACGAGGGGTTCTGAGTTCGAGTCCCCTGTGCGGCTGATGGCAGAGATCTGATAACCTTTTGCTAATTGCTTCCTTCAATCCTTCCAATGGCGCCACCGAAGATAAACAATGGACCTCGTAATACTCGGAAGAAGATGCATGAGAGAAGTCGCCAAAAAGAACATAACAAACTCTCCATTAAAGCTTGTGTGACGACAATGATGAAGGCCCATCAAGGTCTCCATGGAAGCTCAACCTTGAGCTCTGATACCAATGCAAGAGAGCAAGGAGTACGACCACCACATGCTAGAGAGATGACTCTCCTCCCAACCAAATGCCTCTATATATAGCTCTCTAAAGGGGACTGCCTTCTTGGGCAGGTGGATACTAACCATCCAAGTGTCAGCCATGTAACTACATGTGCACCAAGTGTCCCAGTTAACTCGAGTTAACTCAAGTGGATGCTTCTAGAAGGCTCTAGATCTCTTTGGGCAAAATACTCTCCCCATGTCTCCCATGGGGATTGAACCCAAGACCTCCTCCTTCACATCCTTGAGACTTAACCACTAAGCTAAGTGGATCTCTTGTTCACAAGAGCACAAGACCTCCTAGTAAGTCTAAACTCGAGATCTTTGGTCATACACACGGATGACCAAACGGTGTCCGATTTTAGATCTGTCTGAACCGGCTAGACCCTTGGATCATAGACTTACTTTATTACAGTTACCATACTTTTCAAGATGAGAAAGTAAGCTTCATGTGACAATTTATAAAAGCAAAGAAGTGTTAGAAACAACAATACAATGGGGCTGAAAAATACTTTATAGCGATTGTTTTCAACTTTTCCATCTAGGCATCAAGTTGGGTAGTTGCAAGTTTCCAGTCAAACTTTCTTCAGTTCAATCCCTCAGTTTATGCATGAATATCGACTGATTTACAACAAAACGAGTTCCAGTCCTTTGACAATAGTAGCTCTGTAGTGACCCTTCTTATGTCTGATACTGGGCCAACTTTTGCTCAGACTTTAAGGCACAAGATTAAGGTGTGATGGTTGTATAGATGTGTTGAATCTCGACCATGTTGATCAGTGTAAAACACCTCACTAAATTGGAAAAGAATTCTACGTGAGGAGAGAATATCTGAATTATTTCAAGTGTTAGTTTTCACATTTAGTTTAGGTCAGTCTGATCAACTTTCATGGGTGTAATCTCAAAACAGTAAACATTTGTAAAGAGGTGTAAGTTACATGCACACATATATAGGCATTGTTATGGAAGCTTGGAACCAAAGCTGATCGAATGGGGACTATGGAGGAAGAAGGACCTGATATCTTTGGTCATTTAGAGGAAGTTGTGTCCACATTGAGGAAATGAAGGCTATACATTGATTCATATGTGAATCTAAGGAGTTTTATATCATGCCATTAGAGGTATGTGTAGTTTTATATCATTCCATTAGAGGGATGTGGTGTGTTAGAGAAATTGTAAGGATTCTCTACCTCTTTAATTTGCACTAGGTACCACTTTACTTTGCACTAGGTACCGCACCTTGGAACTTCAGCATACCATGCTACCATCTAAAGCACAAGGTCTTGAGAACTGTTAAGTGCTCCTTGGAGTTCTGATCTACATGGTTGTTTTGAACTACTAAACGGTCTTCCTTGAAGTTATGATCTACATTCTGTCATTGAAACAATCCAGAAAGTTAAGATTGTCGTATGGTGGCTTGAGCCTTGGCCTCAAAATTTGTTTGTATACTGATTCCATGGATCCATCTCCTTGGAAGTTTTAAAGGAATCACAAAGGATTTTGTAGGTTATTATCTGTACCTTCAATATTTAGACCTGGCACCTTAGTAATCTTAACATTGAATTGCATATTTGGGAGTCTTCCTCTGTATTGATCATGTTAGAGTTGTAGTTTGGTTGTTGTTATATATCCACAGTGCACACAGGTAGGAGTGGTGCCAGGACTATTTGAACAACTGAAGCTAGCTTGTGATTATGCATTAGGACTCTATGATACCTCAATCATATATTTGAGTGACAAGGCTATCATCACATGAACAAAACTATGATGAATTCAACATGTTGATGCATTATTTATCCACAAAATTTTCTCAACAAAGGAGATTCAGGTGATGAGGGAAATATCCAAGCCTTGAACGCGAAGGTTGCAATGCTGAAGCTTACAGTTGACAAGCTAGAGAAGGAGAGAGATTTTTACTTTGGAAAGCTGCATCATATGGAAATCTTAGGCCATAGCTCTGAACTTGAGTAAATACCAATCGTTTTAGTAGTTTTCTAATAGGGTGTCTTGTAACCCATCATGAACCTGCCAAGTCTGATCACAAGGACCTACAACATCCAAATACTTAGCATTTCAAAAATCAAAGCAGCATTTAAATGCTCTTCTCAAAATGTATCTTCTAACAATTTATGATCTTGCATATTCTTCTGCTTGGCATTGCATTTCTAGTTTGTTGTAGAAAGTTGACAAACGTCAACTAGTGCATGCCTCTCAATCTATCAGCATATTGCATGATCTCTCTCTTCATAGGCTATTTTGATCTTTTTTGTAAAACTTCCACTCTATTGCGTAGGAGATCTACCTCTTCCAATGTATTCATCGTTGCTCTGCTCTCAAAGAGGGAATGTACTACTCCTTGTCTGTGATGCATAAACTTAAGCCTAAAAAGTACAACACTAATGTCCTGATCATTTAACAGCAAGCTATACATCCTACTATGGTCAATTGTGAATGTATGCCCAACTAGGTTCACATGGGGATGCGGGCTGAACTAAGAATGTGTATACATATGCGTGTAGATGTGCATGCTTGTTATGTAACTTGGGATGTAATGTGTGTGTGCAATGTGCATGTACATATGTTTGTATTTATGAGCATTGTGCATGTATGTGTGTGTATGGTGTGGAATGTTCATTTTTCTGTGTGCAATGGGCATGTGCTTGTGTGTGCAATATATATGTGTGTGTGTGTGTGTTCACGTGTGCAATGTATGTGTGTGCAATGTGCGATGTGCCTGTATATGTTCGTTTAATGTACATGTGTGGCTGTTGTATATCTTGGCTGAAGAATTGAAGACTGGGGCTGAAGTGAGGAGAAAAGGGAAGAGAAGAGCTTTTCTCTACCATACGGATATTTCATTTATGTTTTTGAGGACGAAAATCCTTTCAGAGGGAAGGAAATGTCACATAACAAATCCTTGGGTGGGAACACTTTTTAGGATGAGGGAGCTTGATTCGGGACATGGCACGAGGTGGTGCAATTGATATCTGGTTGGTCGATTCTGCATGAGTAACTCGTATGAGAGCTAGCACGCTAGGAGGAGAGAGCATATGACTATTTGTATGTGTTCGAATGTTCTAAGAGGCATTGGGCAAGCAAAAGATGAGTTCACCTTATAATGATATCCCAAGCATCTTTTGTTATTTTGCATGATAAATTGTGAGCAATAATGACACATTTGGTAGACAAACCTATCAATGCATGTGCTTCTGCATCCTTGCCATCCTAGTGAAGTTGTTTTTGAGTCTGTGCAACAAGAACCACAACACAATTATGAAACTGAAGATCATCGTCTTCAACACCATTTGCATCATCTTCAATCATTGTGTTTGCATGTGTAGTAGGACATTTTTCAACACCTTGCACAATATTCCACAACCCCTTTGCTACTAATACATGACCCATCATGTATGCCCACAATGGCTAATTATTACCATCCAACTTATCCTCACTCATCGACATATGGAACACATCATTTCTTTTACCTATGGTGAGTGATTAAATACCCTAATGTCCAAAATTCATTTCATCTCAAAAAGTTGAACAAAAACATCTTGTTGAGCTCTGTTAAACCTATGGTAAGCTTCTACTCACTAATTGAAACCTATGTATATTTGTTTGAAACTTATGGTAGACTTCTACTGGCTAATTGAAACCTATGTATTGTTGTATTAGTTCATTCTCTCTTTATGTAATAGAAGAAACCTATGTATTGTTGTATTAGTTCATTCTCTCTTTATGTAATAGAAGAAGTAGAAGAAGATTATTCTTCCTTGCCTCAATTTGTGTGCTCCTCTCTTTGTGTGTGAGAGTACGTGAGAGCTCTCCCTCCTTATCTCCTTTGTCTTGATAATCTTTGCATGTATGAATCAAGTACGGGAGAAAGATATTTCATTATGTAATCTTAATAACAAATAGAAGAAGCAATTAAACATGTTGCAGCCTCAAGACACTTCATTTCTATTAAAGAATGCATCCTTGAACAATCTAAAAAGAACACCATCTTTGCAATCGACCCATTGCGATGAGGTGAGCCATCACGATGAGGTGGGGCTTTTTGCAATCGAGCTATCGTGATGAGGTGAGCCGGGCCATCACAAAAAGGTGAGGTCTCGAGGATGATTGCAATTGGTTTTTATTTTTCCTTTTGAGAAGAGATCTCGTGGAGGTCTCATGGGCCTGCATCCTCTTTCTTTTCCCTTATTTGATTTTAATTTAATTCTTTCTCAATCTATTGCCTTTGAGCCCATTGCTATTCCTCGAACTTTAAAGGGGGTGGTTATGTGGTCTTGTTTGCTTGAAGAGTTGTAAAAAAAAAAGAAAAAGAAGAGAGAAAAGCTTTTTTTTTAAGGTACTTTAAAAAGGATTCAAAATTCCTTGAGCAAGAGAAAGTGCTTAGTTTGTGGAGGATGTGTGGCTTCTTAGAATAAGTGAGGTATTATTTGAAGAGTGAGGGGTTGCTTTAAAAGAGAGCTACTTTTTAGGTTGTCATGGGCTGCCTCATGGCAGACATTCTCCCCTCATTGGTAGTTAGTGATGTGGGTTCGTCATCGGAGGGCAAGGCTTATAGCAAGTCTTTAGAAATGTTTGGGGTCAATCCTCTGATTGTCTCCCTTTGCAAGGATGATGTTGTGGCAAAGCAGGAAGATGTTAAAAGAACCTATCTCATAGGACAATTGTTTAGTCATAAGACCCCATTGGAGTCCTTTCATCAATGGTTCCATAAGGAATGGTTCCCATGTGATTTGATTATGAGAACTGTCAGTTCTTACCGTTGAGTCATGGGCTCTTGGTGTTCAAAAATGAGGATGTGACCTTCCAAGTGTTGTAGTACTTGGCTGAGTATGGAGGAGCACCTTGTGCCTATTTCAATGCTTTCTTGATCCCTAATTCCTCTAAACCTTTGTGGTATCTAATTTGGATCGAGCTCCTAGACTTGTCCTTTTTCCTTTATGAATTCATAAGGGAAATTGTCTCTCCTGTCGGCCAACCTGATCTAGCCTCGAGAGAAGATGTTGGAAGCCTCATTTATGAAGGTGTGAAATTCTCATTCAATGTTAGATGGCACCCATAGATTTGTATCGAAGCTGATCTAGACAAAGATCACCCCTCTAAAATCTCCATAGACATTGGAGAAGAGAATCGTTGAATAGGAGATTTTGTACAAGAACTTGTCGAATGCTTGCTTTCATTGTGGAATGCAAGGCCATAGAATTAAAGAATGTCCCCTTAGGCTGAAATCTAGTGAGAGAAATCTAGAGAAAGATAATGCTATAGGGAACATACTAGTTGTTGAGGCCCATAACATTTCAGTAGATCATCTATGGGAGGTTGAGAAGGGGACATACGGGAAATGAACCGTGATGACTTCACAGAAGTAAGAGGTGTTGGAGTTTATTGATCTCCAAAGTACAGCTAGAAGTAGGTGAAACCCAACAGGACCTAGTTGACTTTTTCACAAACTTGTATGCACAGAGCAATTTTCTTGCAGAGCAAATTGCTCTTTACTCACTTGGAATTTTCCAAAACTGTTTCACACACATAAACTAGACTCTAAGAGCTTTCCAACAAGATATATTACACCTCAAATGGATAAATACACAATGAGCTATGACCTCTACAATATGCAGCTTTAATGGAGACCTTGAAACAGAGATGAACCTGAGGACACATATCACTTGCAGAGACTACTGCTCTTAACTCACAACTCCAATGACTTTGAAACTTCACAAAGTACATATATACTTAAAGAGCTTTCTAACAAGCCAAAGAACACATGATTTGGATACATACAAAAGGAGATATGACCTCTGCAAGTTTGAGGTTTAATGGAGACCTTTAGCAGGGATAAAAAACAGAGAACACACACTACTTGCAGAGAGTATTGCTCTCAGCTCACAAATCCAATGATTATGAAAAATTACAGGAAGAATGTAGACAGTAAGAGATTTCCAATGAGCTATCAAACCTGTAATTTGGATATATAATGAGGGCGATACAAGCTCTGCAATCTCTGCATACAAAACTACAGCAGTGTAGAGATACATATATGACTCTCTTGGACATCCCACAAGATCACGACTTTTCTCCTCTTTTTATAGCATGGGAAACTAATCTAAAACCTTCCTAATACATCTAAATTTGTGGTAGACACTTGGATGGAGGTAATACATGACTCAAGAGCTCAAATAAGCAAAGTATTGATGGACTTTGAGAACTAGCCACATCGACCTTCCACTAGGACACCACTGAAGCTCCATTGTGACTCACTAATTTGACTCACCATGTTCTAGAACTCACATGGTATTTTTGCTACATTTTATGAATAATATGAGCCTTCTTGAAGTATTTGAAGACTTCCCAAAGGTATTTAAATAATTTGAAACTTGTACCCTACATAAAACAAATGTTCGCAACATTCTCCCCCTCAAGTTTCAAAGGGTATTTCCTTCATGCCAAGAATATAGTTGAATCTTTGAAGCTTTGGTCCATCCAAGGATTTGGTGAAGATATCTGCAACTTGATCCTTTGTTCCAACAAAAGAAACCTGCACTTCATTGTTCATGGCCTTCTCTCGAACATAATGATAGTGAACCTCTATATGCTTTGTTCTAGCATGAAAAATAGGATTTGAGGTCATATGAATGCTGCTCAAGTTATCCCCATATATTAGTGGTACATCAACCTGCACATTCAAGTCATGAAACAACTTTTTAAACCACATAACCTCAGTAGTAGCCAATGCTAAACCTCTATACTCAGCCTTTGTCGAAGATAAAGCAACTGTAGGCTGTTTCTTTGAACTCCATGTTAATGTCTTGTTTCCTGTTATTACCACATATCCACTTGTGGATCTTCTGTCATCTTTGCTTCCAGCCCAATCTGCATCACTAAAGACTTTAAGAGTTAGATCAGCATCATGACTATAAAATAATCCTTCGTTCATGGTACCTTTCAAATACCTAAGCACTCTTTTCGCTGCATGCATATGAGGTACTCTAGGTTCATGCATAAACTGTGACAATACTCCCACTACATAACATATATCAGGTATAGTTTTTGTTGCATAAATCAAAGATCCTACCATGGATCTATATACATTCATATCATGCAACTCATCACCTTCCTTTGCGCTTAGCTTTACATTACATTCCATTGGAGTAGAAACAAATTTACATTACTGCATACCAAACCTTTTCAGCATATCACATATATACTTTCTTTGTATCAACCACATACCTTCATCGCTATACACAATTTCAATCCCAAGAAAGTATCTGAGCAAACCAAGATCTGAAATTTTAAATTCCTTTCCCAAATTACCTTTTATCTCATCAATTGCTTTTGCATCATTCCCTGTAATCAACAAGTCATCCACATAAATGCATACATAGACACACATGCCATCTACATGTTTTACATAAAGTGAAGGATCAGCATGACTCGCTGTGTATCCTTGCAGCATAAGATACTTTACCAACCTTGCATTCCATGCCCTTGGTGCCTGCTTAAGACCATACAATGCCTTCTTTAACCTGCATACATGATTAGGACATTTTGCATCCACATAACCATCTGGTTGTGACATATACACTTCTTCATTTAACTCACCATTAAGAAAGGCATTCTTTATATCGAGTTGATATATATTCCACCTTTTACTTGTAGCTAAAGCCAACAAAGTTCTCACCGTTGCCATATTTGCTACTGGACTAAATGTTTCCTCATAGTCCACACCTTGAGTTTGATTATATCCTTTTGCTACAAGTCTAGCCTTATATCTAGACACACTACCATCACTATTTCTTTTAATCTTAAAAACCCACTTGCAACCAATTACCTTTTGCTTTGGTGTACTTGGAACTAAATTCCAAGTCTTGTTATCCTGTAGTGGTTCCATTTCTTCTCTCATTGCTTTCTCCCACTTTTCATCTCCTTTGGCCTCATCATAACATGTGGGCTCATTTTCCTGCTCAACTTTTGTCATAAAAGCATAATGAGTATTCATGAAAGACTCATAAGTATACCTTTGAGGTTGCTTACTTACTCTTGAAGTTCTTCTTACCTCCAATGTAGATGCTCTTCCTTTCTTATTAGGAACCTTTGATGATTCTCCATACTCACATACATCACTAATTTCCTCTCCTTCATCATTAACTTCAACAAGTTTGAGTTTACCTTTACTTTTAACACTTGGAGGTGACTCTTGCCTTAATCTTCCATTGAAAGGTGATCCTCTTTCTTCATCTAAACCACTCCTTTCATCATTTAAACTTCTTGATGGCTGAACTATGCATTCATCTCCTTCAACCACACCTTCTTCATTTTCATCCATGACCTGCAAACAATTCTTATCTGCATACCATGAAAGTGATTCATCAAAGTTTACATCTCTTGACACAACAACCTTATTGGTATGAGGATTATAGCATCTATATCCTCTTTGAGTATCTGCATAACCAATAAATATACATTTTTCTAATTTCGCATCAAGTTTAGATCTCACCTCACTAGGTACATGTACATAACATACACAACCAAATACTTTCAAATGACTTACACTTGGTTTCCTTCCATGCCATACCTCATATGGTGTCAAATGATGAACTCCAGCAGTCGGAACTCTATTCATAATGTAAACACTTGTGCTAACAGCTTCATCCCAAAAATAATTAGGCAAACACATATCATTAAGCATGCTTCTAGATGCTTCTGCTATGATTCTGTTTCTTCTTTCTGCGACTCCATTTTGTTGTGGAGTATACCTGCATGTAACTTCTCTTTTGATACCTTCATCATGCAAAAAATCAATAAAAGCTTGCGAGAAATACTCTCCCCCTCCATCGGATCGTAGCTTCTTAATATACCTTCCTGTTTGCTTTTCGACATATGATTTGAACTTCTTGAAACAATCAAAGACCTCACTCTTATGTTTAATAAAATACACAAATGTCATTCTACTATGATCGTCAATGAATGATACATAGTACTTATTACCAACCAAGGATGCCTCTTTAGTAGGTCCCCACACATCTGTGTGTATGAGATCTAGCAAACCATCACTTACATAGCTTGAATGCTTGAAAGGTTGTCTACTCTGCTTACCCATTTGACATGCTTCACAAAGATGCACCATATGTTGCTTAGTAAGATCAGGTAATCCTTCAACAATCCTCTTCTTTGATAGCTCCTTTAACCTGTGTACATTCATGTGTCCAATCCTTTTGTGCCATAGATCAAGCTCTGCTATTCGATGCATACCATAAGAGAAATAGTTTGTATGATTTGGGTTTACCTTGAATGTAAACAATCTACCTTGATTTTTACCTCTAGCAATTAACCTCCTTTGCTTTGTATCCTCAATGAAGCAACCTGCATGATTAAAACTCACTTGTAGACCTTTTTCTACCATTTGTATAACCGACATCAAATTCTTAGTGATCGTTGGCACATAAAGTACATCCTTCAAGCAATTTTTCTTACTCTTATCCTGCATAACAACATCTCCAACCTGCATAATCTTATGTGTTGTATCATCTCCTGTTTCAACATGAACTTTGCATGACGGATTATGCATATTAGAAAACCATGAAGCATCATGAGACATGTGATTAGAACAACCACTATCTACATACCATACATCGCTATTGCAATTCATCTTAGTTTCTACATTTATCATAAGAAGAGAATCATAATCATCACTTTTACCTTCAACTGCATAATTTCCTTGTTGTTTACCTCTTCTTGAATAGCCTCCTCTTCGATTACCACCTTGATTATTTTCATTTTGATAACAATCTTTGGCATAGTGTCCATACCTTCCACATATATAGCAATTGTTCTTATTATCTTCACTCCTTTGTCTTTGGTTCTAGTTGTAGTAGCCTCTCGTACCTCTAGCGCTTGATCTTCCTCTTCCTCTTGTGTTGAAGAAGCCACTTGAAGTCCTTTGATCATCGCTCTTTCTTCCTCGACCTCTATTTGAACCTCTTCCACCTCTGTTTCCACCTCTTGATGATCCTACATAAAGAGCTTGTCCTTGAGATCCTTTTTTATTTGAAGTAGAACCATTTAGATTCATCTCCTCCGTGACCATGAGGGCAATAAGTTGATCAAAATCTGGTAATTCTCCTCTGACATAAACTAAAGTAATGAAGGGTTTCCATCTCTCATCATCTTTGAGTCCGTTGAGAGTATGTGCAACCAAGTCGTTGTCCTCCACATGAGCTTGAATTGATCCTAGTTGATCTGCAATCTCTTTAACTTTCAATATGTAATCATTGACCGATGTCCTTGTATCTTTGTTTATGTTATTCAACTCATTTTTGAGTTGAATCTTCCTTGCTCTTGTACCTGTAGCATACAACCTTTCCAATGCAAGCCAAACATCTCTACTTGTGTCTAGATCTTGTATGTGTCCTACCATTGAATCTTGAATATTTTGTGATAAAATGAATATAACCCTTTTGTCTCTCTCATTCCAAAGTCTAAACTCCCTCAATTGTTGCTGATTTGGGTCCTCTGGTAATGTGGGTTTGATATATGTGCCATCAATCAAACCATACAAGCCTCTACCTTGCAAGTATGCTGTGATTCTAAACTTCCATGCTTGATAATTGGTCTTATCAAGCTTCTCTATTTGTGCATGTTGGTCTCCCATAATACAAATGCTAAGCTTCCTCCTTTAAGCCTCCTTTCCAATGTGTGTGATGAGAAGAAATATAATATTTACCTTGTAAATGAGGTATGTGCACCTTTCTTTGCTTGGATGTTGCTTCAGATGCCTCCTTGCAATCTTCTTCTACCTTTGTGTAGTGTTGATGATGAACTGCTTCTTTGATAGCTTCAAATTCTTCGTCAATGTATGATAACCTTCTCCAAGCCTCCAAGTACTTGCTCTGATACCAATGTTGGAGTTTATTGATCTCCAAAGTACAGATAGAAGTAGGTGAAACCCAACAGGACCTAGTTGACTTTTTCACAAACTTGTATGCACAGACCAATTTTCTTGCAGAGCAAATTGCTCTTTACTCACTTGAAATTTTCCAAAACTGTTTCACACACATAAACTATACTCTAAGAGCTTTCCAACAAGATATAGAACACCTCAAATGGATAAATACACAATGAGCTATGACCTCTACAATATGCAGCTTTAATGGAGACCTTGAAACAGAGATGAACCTGAGGACACATATCACTTGCAGAGACTACTGCTCTTAACTCACAACTCCAATGACTTTGAAACTTTACAGAATACAATCATACTTAAAGAGCTTTCTAACAAGCCAAAGAACACATGATTTGGATACATACACAAGGAGATATGACCTCTGCAAGTTTGAGGTTTAATGGAGACCTTCAGCAGGGATAAAAAATAGAGAACAGACACTACTTGCAGAGAGTATTGCTCTCAGCTCACAAATCCAATGATTATGAAAAATTACAGGAAGAACGTAGACAGTAAGAGATTTCCAGTGAGCTATCAAACATGTAATTTGGATATATAATGTGGGAGATACAAGCTCTGCAATCTCTGCATACAAAACTACAGCAGTGTAGAGATACATATATGACTCTCTTGGACATTCCACAAGATCACCACTTTTCTCCTCTTTTTATAGCATGGGAAACTAATTTAAAACCTTCCTAATACATCTAAATTCGTGGTAGACACTTGGATGGAGGTAATACATGACTCAAGTGCTCAAATAAGCAAAGTATTGATGGACTTTGAGAACCAGCCACATCGACCTTCCACTAGGACACCACTGAAGCTCCCTTGTGACTCACTAATTTGACTCACCATGTTCTAGAACTCACGTGGTATTTTTGATACATTTTATGAATAATATGAGCCTTCTTGAAGTATTTGAAGACTTCCCAAAGGTATTTACATAATTTGAAACTTGTACCCTACATAAAACAAATGTTCGCAACAAGAGGAAGGAGGAGAAGAAGCCCTAAAGGTACTATTGAAAAGAGCCCCTCTTGCAAAGCTCTAGAAAAAAACTTCTTTTGCAACTTGCAAAAGGAGGTCAATGACTTGGATTACCTAGGGGGGATGAATCATGAAGACTATCATAGCAAGGGGGGAACCCTTGAAGATTCAAATTGCAAGGAAAGAAACCAAGAAGGAAATGTCATTAGCAAAGAGGTTGGGCTCACCACCAGCAACAATGCTAGCCAAGACAGCAAAAGCTTGATAATTTGGCTCTACAATCCCGCAAAGGATAACATACTCATTTTCGAGTAAGGCTTCCCACAAAGGAAAACAACCAGTTGAGATACTGTGGAAGAGCCCCCTTAAGGGAAAATCCTATGTTAGGATCCCTCTATGTCAAAGAAAAAAGTCGAGGAGAAAAACAAGAAAAAGAGAGACAAGGCCGCTCTCTACAAAGATCTCAACCTTTGATAATGATTTCCATCTCTCTCAATGTTAAAGGGCTATCAGACCCCTCAAGCAACCATGATCAGTCACTGGATCTATAATAAAAGCATAAACATGGACCATCTATCTTCAAGAGATCAAAATCAGTAAGGAGGAACTACAAAAGAGACTTAAGAGTATTTCCTCATCCCATGTCTGGTGCTCCACCACACACCCCAGGGAAAATGATGGTGTGGCTATCGACATCAGTAAAAGTCATCACATTAGAATTGTGGATTCCCTTACTGACTAGAACCATCAAACCATCGATGGGTTGGTGCTTCTTTTAGGGGTCCCCTACAGTTTCCCATCATCTCCGTGTACACTCCTAATATTGATTTGGAAAGAACTTCCACTTGGCCATCATTGGATTCTCTGTCCCCCAACGTGGTCTTTGTGAGGACTTTAATATGGTGGAGACCCTATCTAACAAATGGGGGAGGAAGGGTCGATTGATTGATGGACAAGAGAAGGAAGTTTAGGACCAAGTCAAATTACACCTAGATCTAGTGGAGATCAAGGATGTTGGTTTCTCTTGGTCAAACCTCCCCTTATGAAAAGCCAAACTCGATAGCAGCTATATCTTGTAGAATATCATCAATGAATGGGGCCCCCCTTCCCTCTCCCAAAGTGTGGACTTGGTCATTTCTGATCACTACCAAAAATGTGATTACCTTCAAGCCAATCATCTGTCTCCAAAAATCCCCTTTGTTTCATGCCAATTCGACAACCTTCTCTCTCCACTTGGTCTAGCTCAAGATTTTTGAGGCTTGGAATAGGGCCTTTGTCTCCTTCTCCTCGGCCAGGTATTGGAGGAGGGTGGTCCTTTAGACTCATTACATCTTGGCCAGTGCTCATAAGAATCTTCTAGCCATTTGTCATGCTAGAAGGAAAAATCTTTATCAGAGGCTATGGCATTTGGAGGTAGAAGTTAACAAAGGCCATTCGCCATAACAAAATAGACTCCAAAAAATCAAAAGCATGATGAGATATGAAGAAGAAATTCAAAGAAAGAATCTACAAATATAGTTTAAAGAGCTGTGGAAGGTAGGGTGGATAAGCATACTAAAGAGATGTGTAGCTTTCTCAAGGAAAAGCAATCCAAGGAAGCCATTTCCTTCATGATGGATGCCAATGGGGTTGAATGCAAAATGGATGAAGAAAATAGCATTGATAGATAGGAGATGGTTGAACTACACCCTAAGAGAGAGCATTAGGAAATAATCCTCAACCATGGCTTTTGGGGCAAGTGATTAGCCCATCACATTCCTAACCAAGAGGTTGTGAGTTCAACTCCTTACATTGGTATCAGAGCCTAGGAAGTAGGCTTGGGAAAGGTGGATTGACCT
Organism: Ceratopteris richardii; assembly: GCA_020310875.1. NCBI lineage: Eukaryota > Viridiplantae > Streptophyta > Polypodiopsida > Polypodiales > Pteridaceae > Ceratopteris > Ceratopteris richardii. The sequence goes on from CM035437.1 coordinate 35,188,136, forward strand.
AATGGCCTCTAAAAAAGGCGTTTGGGCATCCTCTATATGAAAGGGTACAAAGTAGCACACGTCACTTTCACAAGTTAGCCTAACATGAGGTCTATCTCTCAATCCGTATGTCAGATTGAAGCATGTAAGATATTGTTGGAAAGGTCTCAAAAAAACATTCCAGATCTAATGAGATAGCTAGAAAGTTTAAAGCCCTTAGGAAACCATGTGTGGAACTTGATTGAAGGTTTAAGATACCGAACATGGGTGAGAACAAGGTTCAAGACTGAGGTTGAGAACAAGGGCCCAAGACACCAAGGTTGTGAACAAGAAGGTTCAAGACACCAAGGTTGAGAGCAAAGGTTCAAGAGACCAAGGTTGTGAACAAGGTTCAAGAAATTGTGCAAGGTTGAGGACATCAATTCAAGGGCACCTAGGGAGTTCAAGGGGCTGATCACCGAGGCTAGAGGGATATAAGAGAAGATCATTGAGGACAATGATTTACCAAGGGGGGAAGAATGTAATAAAGTGATAGGTAGGAGATGGCTAAACCACACCCTTGATAGATAGGAGGTGGTTGAACTACACCCTAAGAGAGAGGATTAGGAAGTAATCCTCAACCATGGCTTTTGGGGCAATTGGTTAGCCCATCACATTCCTAACCAAGAGGTTGTGAGTTCAATTGCTTACACACATACACATGCACATACACACACATACACATATACATGCACATACACTTACACATACACATACACACACATACATGTGCATATGCCAAAACATATCTACAAACACATAAAAGGACATGCATGCATGCATTACTGCATATACACATACTCATACACACATTAACACATACTTGTACACATGCATACACATATTCATATGCATGCACATACACATGGATGCAAATGAAGATGCATGCACATGCACATGCATGCTCATATATATACACATGCATATACCTACATATACACATACACACACAACATATGTATGCACACACACACATGTATGTATATATATATATATATATATATATATATATATATATATATATATATATATATATATGCATACACATACACATGCACATACATACATATACACACACATACACATGCACCTACACACACGTATGCACGTACACTTACACATACACATGGATGCAAATGAAAATGCATGCACATGAACATGCATGCTCATATATGTACACATGCATATACCTACATATACACATACACATGCACATGCACACGTGCACACACACACACATATATATATAGATATACATAAACACATATATAATATGAATGAATTATATAATTAAAGTAATAAAATACATATTAAATATAAACAATAATAAAAATCATTCAAACAAGACTTTTCATTAATTAGTACAATAGACACAATTCAAAACATAACTAGAATGGATAAATATGAAGATATAAAAAAAATATGTATATGAACATAAAATATATATCCAATGTAATATATCAATCATCGTGATCATCATCATCCACATCATCATGTAAGTCCTAATCATCATGATCATCTTCATCATCACGATCATCTACATGATCTTATGTATCTGTACTGGCATCATGGGTAGAGGTGTGAGCACTCTGTGATGATCCAAATCATCTTTCGTACCTCATCCATATCGGCCTCTCCATAATACTCATGTGTTACATATAACAAACATAAATAAATAAAGCATATAAAACATCAATAAAAATAAAATAATTATATGAAATTTAGTAATACTTACAAAAACATTTGGACGATCTTGCATGTATTCACTCAGACGTTGATATCCACAATGTGTAGCAAAATTGATTTCCTTTTTTGTAGGATATCGACCATAATCCTTTCACTGCATTGAAACAAATAAAAATGATTAATGATTAATGTTTTAACTAAAATAAAAAATTTAGTTTTAATAATATATATACTTACAGATATAGCTACAAAACCATGATGGCCCATTTGGCCTAAATACGATGTATGACCTGGCTCAACTCTCTTTTTTTTTTTTAATATAAAGGAAGTTCGGCATTAGCCTACTCTCCCGGACTTGAATTAAATAAAGAAAAGTACAAGAGAAGGGGACTAGTGCCCACGGGACCCCCCAAATCCCACAAAGCAGGGGAAGCTTTTACAGAGCTTAGATGACATTACAAAGAAGGTTAATTACCCTCTCATCACCCTCATGTGGGGCCCACTTGGGTTTAAGCTTGTTATCGATCAAAAGGAGTACTTGATGATGCCTAAAGGGGGGGGGATTTTTTACTGTTGACAATCCTTTTGCCAAGGAGGAACAACGATTTCTCAATTGACCACTCCTTGGGGGAGTCCCCGAAGTTGACAGCACATCTTTCCCGCCAGATTTTCCAAAGGACCTCCCCTCTGATGGCATTCCAGAGAGTCGCGGAGCAGCCGATCGCTTCTCCCAGCAGGGCTTGCTGCCAACTGAGGCATTTTTGAAGTCTAATTCTCTTTCCAACCACCTGCCAGAGTCTATTGGAGTTGGGGCAGGTAAAGAAGATGTGTGAAACATCTTCGATAGACCGGTAGCAGCGTTTGCACCAGGGAGGGATCCCACAAATTTTGCTAGCCTTAAGGTTGGTCCAGATTCCATGATGAAGAATTTGCCATAAGAGGACTGACTTTTTGATTTCTATGAGGGGGTGCCAGATAGCCATGAACTTCATGTCCCACCGAAGCCGCGTCCATGACAGGCACCACTTTTTGTTGAGGTTAACCTGATAGTCGATCGTTTCTTTGATGTTCGGGATTTTTGATAGGCTATTCCCATTGTGCCATTTGAGACCAAGCGAGCTCGACATGTCGTGTCCCATGAGAAGGCGAACTTTGTGTCGGTCCCAGGCGAGACATCTGCTTTGCAAAGTGTTCCATTCTTCATACGAAATGTTGATGCTAGGGTCAATATCCTCAAAGGTGATCCAACGGTTGGTGTCTTGTTTCCAGAGATGTTTCCATTTTTTGAAGCCTTTGTTCCATAGCTTCTTGGCATTTTGAATGTTCCAAGATTCCACACTCCGGATGCCATGGATCGGAAACCAGATAGAGTCGTTTTGTCTGATACCGGCAGCCCACTTCCAGTCTTCACTAATTCTTGTGAAGCTTTTGACTTTATTCCAACTCTTCCAAAGGGAGCACACCAGATTAGAGCCTTTCGGGAAGACGGGGATCGGGGAAAACAGCAAGGTCAAGATGTCAAGATTCTTCCAATTTGGGAAACCCATGAGCGCCAACTCATTCTTGTTTCTGAAGATCAACTTGGCCCACGAGGCCTTCCCGTTGCACCAAGCCTTAATCATCCATTTGGCCGACAGTTTGTTAGCCATGCACCCAATGTCCAAGATACCAAGTCCCTCACTATCTCTATGGCTGGTGCAGATGGACCATTTGATTTTAGGCACCCCCCTCCTATTGTGGTCGCCCGTCCAAAGGAAGTTTCTACAAATACTCTCCAGTTTGGACAGATCTTGCTCTTTCGGTCTCCAACAAGAAAGGAAATAAATGGTAGATGATAAGAGGAACGTGTTGATAACCATAGCACGACCAGCAAGATTGATTTGCATACCTCTCCAATAGTTGAGCTTGTTTTCGAGTTTGGCAAGCACCCAGTTCCACTGCTATTCCATAGAGACGCCAAACCCCAAGGGAATCCCAAGAAGCCGAAAAATTTGGCCCTGCGGAATGATTTGACAGCCATGATCAATGAGAAGGTCGGGCTGTGACCCACCAATAGCTCTAAAGGCAATCTTAGAGTGGTTGATTATGGATCCAGAGGCTTCACAAAAAGTAGCAAGACACTTCCAGAACGTCTCCAGGCTGGTACTATCATTGTGAACAAAAGCGTTCATATCATCAGCAAAAAGTCTCATGGTGATCTGACTGTGGTCATGCGGCAAACGAAGGCCTTTAATGTTACCAGCTTCCACCTGATGCTCCACGAGCCTGCTAAGCCCTTCCGTGGCAATGGCAAAGAGAAGGGGAGCCAATGGGCATCCTTGTCTGATAGATCTTCTAAGTTTGATCACCTTTGAAAGTTTTCCATTAATGTTAATTTGGGTCGATGCATTTCCGAGAAGGGTCGCGATCATCTTGGTGAATTTCTGACTACATCCAAGATCTTGTAGCGATTGTAGAATATAGTCCCATTCTAGCGTGTCGTAGGCTTTATCAAAGTCGATCTTGAGGAACACTACTTCTTGTTTGGACTCATTTGCAAATTCAAGACCTTCCCAGATATCTATAATGGTTTCCAAAATTGACCTGCCTTTGATGAAGCCTTTTTGATCCTCGCTTAACCACGCTCTCAAGTGGCAAGAGATTCTGTTGGCAATGACTTTGGCGATGATCTTGTATCCTGTTTGGAGCATTGTAATGGGACGCCAGTTCTCTATTCTGTTCTTTTCCCCTTTTTTGTGTACTAACTTGATAATGCCATTGTTGAGACAAGAAGGAAGCGTGCCAAACTTGAGAGCCTCTTGCCAAACCAAACAAAGAGGGGTGGCAACCACCAACTTGAAGGATTTAAAGAACTCATTAGTGAGCCCGTCGGGGCCCGGGCTTTTACCTGAAGGGAGGGCATCAATGACCTCAATGATTTCGGCTTCAAAGATAGAGGCATGAAGCAGAGAGTGAAGGTTGAGAGGTATCCTGTGGGGAGAAACCCTAGATATGGATGCCATACAGTCCCTTCTATGGTGGGAGAGGGGGTTTGAGGTCCCCAGGAGTCTCATGAAGTGTCCTTCAATGATCCCAAAATTATCTTCTTCCGTATTGCATACATTGCCATTTGCGTCTAGCAATAAGGGGATCGATTCTCTGTTGTGTTTCCTTTTGAGGATACGGCACATCTCTTTGGTGGGTTTGTCGGCTTTGCCAGCCCACCACTCCTTGAAGAAAATTTACAACTCTCTTCTTTGTAGCAACCTCCATTTACTTAATGAAACAAAAATACATAGATTAAATATAAAACATTTATAAAATATATGAGAATTATAAATCATAGCAATATAACATATTAATTTGTATATCTTTTCTTGAGGAAATGATTCTTGAAGATGTAGCTATCTGTGAAAAAACTACCACATCTCAAGTGGTATGTTAGGTCTTCTGTTATTTTGTTCTACCATATAGTATCTCCTGTTATATTAATCTCAAGAAAAAAAAATGATTAGAATATAAAAAAACTTTAAATTCATAAACATGCATACACAGACACACATACATACAGTTACACATACATATGTAATAAAGTAATTCTATGATCTAAGTGTCTGGTTGATTGAGATAGATTTGAGATCGAACACTGTTTGGTCACTCATGTGTATGGCCGAAGATCTTGAGACTAGACTTGAGCATAACTTCATGTGCTCTCTTAAACAAGTGATCCACTAAGCCTAGTAGTTAAGTCTCAAGGTTGTGAAGGAGGAGGCCTCGGGTTCAACCCCCATGGGGAGCATGGGGAGAGATTTTTGCCCAAGGGGCTCTTGAGTCTAGTGAGACTTAACTCGAGTGGTGAATACACCAAACACTAGTGGACTCTAGTGAAAAATACCAAAGCAATGGTCGAGATCACTCCAACCACTAGCAGACTCTAGTGGAAGATGTTAAAGGAGTGGAAGAGATTGCACATGCACTTGTGGACTCTATTTACATTTGTGATCCTTATTGACTCAAGTAGCTAGATATACAAGCATAAGGTTCGGAGGAGAGCCATCTCTCTAGCACATGGTGGTCATAATTCTTAGTCTCTTGCATTGGTATTAGAGCTCTAGGCAAGCTTTCATAGAGATCTTGCTCTCATCACCTTCCTTGCAAGCTCTCATGGAAATCTCTAGAAGATCTTCACTACCTTCATTAGTTAATGGAATTCTTGGAGAATTTTTGAGCTTCTTATTTCTCTTAATCTGGACGTAATCAATAGAGACATACTTCTAGATTCCATTGGCAAATCCTTCCCATTACCATTGTTGAATCCTTCTCTTGATTTTGAATTCAGATATGTAAAAAGAAAGCTTGTTCATCTTCCACGAATGGTAATCTCTATAAGCAGGTGTCAAACTTGATACCTCACACCTGAGGGCCATGCAAGACATCCACTCCACCAATCATATGTGGTTGAAGAGTTCAAGCTGTCCTTATCAAATATTATGATTAAAAGTATAAAAGCCAAAGCTTATCTAACTTTGATGTTCACTACTAAGACGCCTTGATCTCGGGTCAATATCACAACATATATCCACTCAATCCACGATGGCTTCATGATCTTGGTGGTGCACTTTGATTTAGAAGACAAAAGAGAAACGCAAAAGCTATGTACATGGGGAGTACATAGGAATCAAGCTTCTATTCTTTTTCTTTGATAGTAATTTTCGTGGTCTCTACAATAGAAAACCTTCGATATTAATATTTATTCAGTTTATATTTTGATTGCAATGTATATTTTCCTCCCTGGTTTTTTGCTATAGCCGAATGTGAATGTGATTCAATGAAGCTTAGTGAGCTGATAAAGGCAAAAAGGGCATAGAGCTGACGATGGGATTTCATCTTCACACATCAAGGAATTAAAGAAATACCCTATTCAAGAGAGGTCAAACCTTGATCCTATTTATGTCTTACTTATTCTCCATAAAGAGTAGGAAAGCAAAAGTTCAAGACCTATAATGCAATAGTAATGGATATCAAACCCGAGCCCGAGAATCAAACTCGAGCCCTCTCAGGTGCAAAATATCAGCCTATTCAAGAAGCTCTTCAATTGATGGAGCACATTATTCAAGAATCTATAACTAATTTGGAGAGGACATGAAGAAGAAAAGTCCTTCAAGGAGGAGTGTGTGGCTCTTCCCGAGGATCAATGGAAGGACGTAGCTAATTAGGAGATAAGTATTTTCTAAGTTGATGTTTTCATTTCAATACTTGCTTTATTCATTGCTTTCATGTAGCTTGCATCTAAATATTAATGAAGCATGGTAGTAGTTTTCATTTTTTATAATGATTATGCAAACGCTATGAATTCAATGAAAGCTAAACGGGCATAGAAGTGTTGGGAAATACATCAAGCGCTTGCATGCATTTAAAATTTCATGCCCAAAAAAGAATGATTGTTGGTGTGTTTCTCCTTTCAAAAGAGTGTTTTTATGCTTGGATGCTTGGATGCATACATGGCAAGCTCAAGAACTGTTTGTGTGCATGGATGCTTGGATGCATACATGGCAAGCTCAAGAACTGCTTGATTTAGGTTTGGTGCATGAAAATGAAAACACATGATTGCACTCACTTGCATTTGCATGCAAGAACATGCATTGGCATATGAAAAAGCATGGTTTTTTGCTGATTTTTTGCTAAGTAGTTGAACAAATGTACTTTCCTAATCCTTACCTACTCTTTCTAACTCGAGTTACACACTTAAAGAAAATGGAAAACTAATTAGCTACAAAGCTCTTAGCTACTATGCAACTCAAGCGGCTAGTTCACTTTTTCTTGAAAGTGATACTGGGGTATCATTTATTTTGCTTAGGAAAAGTGGGCTTGCTGAAAGTCAAGCATTCAATTTTCTTGCTCATTTGAATGGCAAGAAAATAGGGTTACTTGTATATTTCCTTAATGACTCTAAGTCTAGGAAAAAACTTGGAGAATCTTAATGAGAATTTTGCATTTCAAAATTCATGCATCCAAGTAGGATGACTTGGAATGCTTTTATCTCATTCTATCCGAAGTCATGATAGCAATCAAATAAAATCAAATGGAACTTAAACTAATTCAAAAGATAGTTGTGATGTTCCAAATTTGTAAAAAACTAGAGTTTTTGAACTTTTCACTTTTAATTCATCCTAAAGAATTATGAAAATCAGAGAAGTGATTAAAGCTTAGCATCAATTGAGCTTTGACATTCAATAGATGGATGCTAGGTTCCATGATTGCATCTCTAGTAATGATGCAACTTACTAAGCAAGGAAGCTTTCCATAGTTCAAGAGATCTTAGAGATAAAGAATAAGTCTTTATTTTTGTTGCAAGGTCAACAAGCCTTGATCAAGCTTGGAAAGGTTTGTGAAAGACAATTGCAATGGGAACTACTATGAATTTTGCCCAAATATTGGCAATCAAATTCCTTTGGGGAAAATTTCACTCAATTTCCATTTATCCAATGGAAAAGTGTGAAAAGAGTAAGTTGTTCCAAGTATGAACAGAGTAAATATTCCAAGTATGTAGTCTACAACCATGATGACAGTAGTTAAATCTATGGAAGGTATAACATAAAAGTTTACCTATAAAGGGATTTCTTAAACATGAAATCCAAAAGTATTAGGGGATGCTTAGACTTAAGCAATAGAGAGAATCCTAGAAAATCCTTGAGGTAACTACTTAAAGCTTTAGTTAGAAAGCAATCTAAAGATAAGAGGTAAAGAACTCTTGTCACTACAAAATTGATCGAGTATAACCAATCATAATTGAATAAAAAAAATTTAAGAACTTGGAATGATATTTGGTTTTTCTTTGAAAACCATAAAGGATGGATGTTCCATCAAAAGTTTTTCAAGTTCCCAAACAAAGGCACAAGATCATGAAATGATCATGTGAAGGGATCAAAACCTAGAAAATCTAGTTAGAGGTAATGCCTGAAACTTCGAAATTCTCGTAATCAGTCCACATCCATTGAGGAACTTGCAGAGAAGGTAGCTCAAAAACTAGGTGTCTCTAGCAAACAAATTCCAAGATTTGCCCCAGTTAAGCGGTGCTACACTTGTGGAGGTGACCATATGGCAAATGTATGTCCCATTATGGCCCAACCCTAGGTGAATCCTAGTAGCTAGTACTGCACCATAGAGCAAAGGTACACCAACCACACTGCACAGGACTGCCCATATAACAAACAAACTGTTAGGCAAAATTACCCTCAGCCATATCCACAATAGGGTAGATACCAGAATCAGTACTCACCACAACAATACAATAGGCCACAACAACCTTATCAGCCACCTTATCAAGGATAGCAGAGACCTCAACCAGTCCTAGTGCAGTAGCCCCCTACTCTAACCAATGTGATCCCAGTGAAATATGCATCTGCTGAAGAAAATCCGAACAGAGCCATAGTCCTAGTCACCCCATTGCTATCAGACAGTGATCCAAGTGACCATAGTTTTGACTCCACATATATTGATAGCCCACAAGCTTACTACATGCAATCACCCGAGCATAACGAGTCATACTATTATGAGGATCCAAGTGAAAATAGTGGGGAGCCTGAGTATGCTAATGTCATGTACACAAACCCCAACTCTAGACCTCAACCTAGGTAGGTACGGCCCCCATTTTCTAGAAGACCATGCTTCAGATGTCAGGGAGATCACCTTATACATGATTGTCCACTGCCTGCCCCTACACAACCCCAACCAGTGACAATTCAGGGTTTCTGTCAAGACTGCGGAAAAGAGCATCTCCTACGAGATTGCCCAAAGAACCCTAATAACATGCCTAAAATCACTCCCATCAACGTCATTGGGTTAGTGGTAGACTCTATGGGAAGTATAACTTCCACAACCCTAGTACATGTGGTCACTAGAGCCCAAGCCTTGCAGCAAACTCAAGGAGTAGGGCAAGAAAAGAGTTCTAAGCAAAGATAAGTGAACTCACATCTCAAAACCACTCTCACACCACCCCTCTACCACCTTTCCCTTTACCCTCCAATCCATCTTCTTCCATTTCCCAACCTTTCAATACACCACCCTTAACCCACCCACCACCCAGAGTAGGATCAGTTCTAGCCGATCCCACTCCTGAAGATCTAGACATGATGCTTAAGGCATATCAGGCGAGAATCCAAGAAGGGCCCAATGTAACAAATCATGAGAAATGTTACCGTAGAGCCGATCTAGAGATAGAGCAAACAAAGCTTTGGCTAAAATGGTCGAATTGGCGCAAGACATGTTTGAATCCAGTTGCTTGTTCAATGGCTCTAACCCCATCAGAACACCATTGCACTTTGATGGTCTATTGGATAGATTGGAGAGGTTACTTGCAAATTCTGGAAAAGGAGCCACCTCCCAGGCTAAGGAGAGGGCAAGTGATAGAATAAGCATTCCTCCCCAGGGAGCTTATGTGCCTAACTCCACTGAACCAAACACCTCTTCTTCTATGAATAGGTATTCACCAGAGTTCCTAAGAGAGATTCAAGAAGAGAAGTGGGCAAAGAAGAGTGAAGTCCCTCCTCCCATTGAACTTGTGGATGATGCACATGATCAATTCCCATAGGACATCCCTTCTATTTATGAAGAACAAGAAAGTGTCCACCCTCATGAGAGGTTAGACTTTGAGTCTAATTCCTTACAGGAACTACCCCAGCTCACAGGCCCATGGGAAACCAAGTCAACTTGCATGAGAGCACCCACAATCATGATAAGAAACGAAGATTCAATCATACCTAGGAATACAGAGGTAGTAAAGAACACTAAAGTGCAGTGCAATCTCACTTTAGAAGAGCTACTCAAAGTTAAGCCAGAAGTGTGGAAACACGTAGCCAAACAAGTGCCAGACATAGCGAAATCACGTTCCCAGGTAGGATCTCATAGAACAGTGCCTGAAATACCATTGGATAAGATAGGAGACATGAGTGAAGGAGAAGAAGGAAATACCTATCTCCCAGTTACCCATCAAGGATACACAACCAAGGCAATTTTGGACTCAGGTGCAGGAGTTGCAATTGCTACAACTTCCCTATGGAAGCAGTGGGGCAAGCCAGCACTCCGACCGAGGAGAATGAAATTGCAGATGGCTGATGGCCATATTGAGAGGCCCTTGGGATTGCTAGAAGGCATAAATCTCACTACATGTGGTGTTGAGTTCGAACATACATTTGCTATATGCGACTTTAGCAGAAACCAAGCCTACGAGATGATTTTGGGAAGGCCATTTATGCAGCAATTGCAAGGGGTACATGATTGGGGAACCAATTCCTTGTATTTGCAACATCTAGGTGTTACAACCAAAGTCAATATCAAGGATTACTCTCATAGAGACATACCGCCCATTCAATGGAATCCCATCCATAGAGCCAAGGATGACACAGAGTCAGCGCATTCCATAGGATCAAGATCCTCATGGATGCATGAAGACACCCACTTATGGATGTGCAAAGTGGCAGTAGAAGAAGAGAAAAGAGAAAAAGCCAGAGAGGTAGGTGCGAAAGAGACACATAGATCAATTCAAGACCCAGCCTATACACCTGTAGTATTTCCCGATGAAGAGTTTGAACCTCACGGCTAGGCAGAAATTTTAGCAACAATGGATGTAGCCATCAATGAAGAGCAGTGGACACCCCACTGTGATGAGGATGGCTATGACATTTCAGTCTTCTCAATAGAGCCAATCATGGGAGATGCAGTTTTAGAAGAGTACGAACCTAGCCGGGATACATTTGAGGATGCAAGTGACTCCGACTTAGAGTCAATCATTATGGACCCACCTTTTGCATCAGATGAAGAATACTTCTATGAAATTGAAGCTTACCCCCAGAGACACGGAGAAATCACGAATGATGTGAGGTTAGCCACACAAGTAGCCACTAAGAGTGGAGGAAAGAAAAGGAAGAAGAAGGAAGTCACTCCGGAGGCAAAAGAATCCTTGTTTGAGGTCCCTGAAAACTTAAAAAATATGAGATAGATGATAGGAGAGTCATGATAAGAATGCCTAAACGTGAGGCACAAGCAGGAGAGGCCTATGATAGCAAGGAAACTACCAAGAAAATAGTTGTCGCCATAGAAGAGGGAGAAGAAAGATGCACCTACATAGGGCATGACCTGACAGAAGAAGAAGAGCAAGAGTTGGTAGCTTTGCTAAGAGAATACAAAGATGTATTCTCTTGGAGCTACAAGGACCTGAAAGGTGTCGACCCAGACATATGCTCACACACGATTCCCATGACCTCAGATGCCAGACCATCTAAGCAGAAGCCCTATACATACAATGATAACTACGCTGCTAAGATCAAGGAGGAGATAGATAGATTGGTAGAAGCTGGGTTTATCTATGAGATTGAGCATACTGAATGGGTATCCCCCATTGTAGTGGTGCCCAAAAAGAATGGAAAATTACGTGTATGCATTAACTTGAAGAAGGCTAACGCAACCACTATCAGCGATAGTTATCCGCTTCCTATCACCGAGCATTTATTAGAAAGGGTAGCAGGCAAGGAAGTGTACAACTTTGTAGATGGGTTCTATGGCTACAATCAAGTAGCCATTGCACCAGAAGATGAGCATAAGACGGCTTTTGCCACAGAGTGGGGCATATTTGCCTTTTGGCTAATGCCATTTGGGCTTACCAATGCACCTGCTACCTTTCAAAGATTAATGTGTCACGTGTTTAAAGAGTTCTTGAAGTCTATGTTGATGATCTTTGCGCTCATTCCAACATTAGACAGACCCATATACCTGAACTCAGACAAATCTTTGATAAATGTAGAGAATATCAAGTCTCCTTGAACCCAGAAAAGTGTGTTTTCATGGTTACGCAAGGCAAAATTCTAGAACACATAGTGTCTAAGAACGGCATATCCACTTACGAAGAGAAAGTGAGAGCCATCACAGAACTACCTAGGCCAAAGAATGTCAAGGAAGTACAGGCTTTCATGGGGCATTGTGGTTACTACCGCCGGTTCATTCACATGTATGATGTCATTGCAAAGCCCATGTACGGACTTCTGACTAACTTTGAGTGGACTGATGAATGTGAGAATTCCTTCAATGAGCTTAAATGGCGATTATGTTAAGCACCAATCTTGACCACACCAGATTGGAATAAGCCTTTTCATGTTCATGTAGATGCATCCAATTATGCTATTGGGTGTGTACTCGCACAACCTACGGGCGAAGGTAATATGGATCTTCCAATTGCCTATGCTATTAGACAGTTAAATGTAGCTGAACGAAACTATACCACCACCGAACGAGAAGGATTAGGCATGGTATATGCGGTTAAAAAGTTTAGACACTATTTTCTTGCAAATAAGTTCAATTGTTTTTACTGATCACCAAGCTCTACTGTACCTAGTAAACAAGCCATGTAATACAGGCAGATTAGTAAGATGGTTTCTCTTACTAATGGAATATGACTTTGAGGTAGTAGTGAGGAAAGGGAGGACTCATTTGAGGGTAGACCATCTCTCTAGGCTCACATCTAGAGAGGCCCCACAAGGAGTGTCAGATGACCTACCTGATGCTTACTTGTTTAATTTGGAAGTTGTACCTCAATGGGCTAAGCCATTAGTGCCAGTATTGACATATGGGCCTAATCACCTGGTAATGCACACAGAAGATAGAGAGATAGTAAAAGCTCAAAAGTATCATATCTTGGCAGGAAGAATGTACAAACATACAGAACAAGGAGTATTAGCTTGTTATGTGGAAGAGGACGAGTACGCTAAGTGGTTGCAATTAGCACATGTAGGTGCATTAGAACAACACTATTCAAAACAACGAACTCTACAGACATTGAGGAGACTAGGAGTGCATTGGCCAACCATGGAAGTTGATGTCCATAGAATGTGCAAAGAATGCCCAATCTGATGCACTAAACCACCAGTGGAACATGTCACTCTTTATCGAGTGTCATTAGTGCCAGATTGGAGCGAGCCATTAGTGGCCTTTTTGAGGACGAAAGCCTTCCCTCAAGAAATGACTCTGGTTAGACAAAGGAGCTTAGAACAAGGGGCGCTAGACTATGCTCTCATTGAAGATAATCTATACAGACGAGGAAAAGATGGGTATCTTAGATTATGTGTCCACAAGAGCGAATATCTGAAGATATTAGAGACTGCTCACCAAGGTGTAACAGGAGGACACTTTGGTCTAGATCGAGTGTTCAAAGCAATTTTGTTTGCAAGTCTTTGGTGGACAACTCTTCACATGGACGCACATACCTATGTGAGGAGGTGTGAGGTTTGTCAATGTAGTCAGTATCCCATACGCAAGGATGAGATGCCATTGAAATCTATGATGGGTGGACATGCATTCTCTAAGTGGGGAATAGACTTTGTTGGTCCTATTAATCCCCCAGCTAAGGGTTCACATGTTGAGTACATCATTGTGGCCACAGACTATCTGACCAAGTGGGTAGAAGTGAAAGCCACTACGAAGAATGATGCTCAAACAACAACAAAGTTCTTATTTGAAAATGTGTTCACTAGATACGGATTTCCAATAGAATTAGTAAGTGATAGAGGCACACACTTCTTGAATGAAGTCATAGAAAACCTTCTCCAAGAATTCTTGATAGTACATAAGAAGTCTGCCCCTTATCACCCACAAGCTAATGGCCAAGCCGAGAGCACAAATAAGATCTTATGCAATGTGCTAACTAAATTGGTGAATAACAAATGCTCTGATTGGGACAAATAGCTACACCACGCTGTTTGGGCATACCGAGTTGCCTATAAAACGGTACTCCAAGCCACACCCTTTCAGATGGTGTTCGGTCAGAATGCGATGCTACCCTTGAATTTTTGATACCTACATTGAAAGTAGCACAAGAGCATGACTGGAAAGGCCATGAACTATCCTCTAGAATCTTTGATCTTTAACGTTTAGGTGAGACACGATTGAGAGCTGCAGCAAGAATCTATGCAACCAAGAAGAGGCAAAAGGCATATTTTGATACACATGTGAAGGATAAAGGCTTGAAGGTAGGAGACCTAGTCCTAGTCTACACATTGAAGCAACATGCACGAAAATTGGAGAATAGAGGCTATGGACCTATGATAATCAATAGGATCTCCACAAGTGGAGCAGTACAACTAGCCACTCTAGAAGGTGACATACTACCAAGTTACATAAGCGGATGCAGAGTCAAGCTATATCAAGAACCACTAACCAAAGAAATGCTTACTCGACTCACTACTGCAAAAAAACGTAAGGAAGAGGAAAAGCGAATTCGAGAAGAAGCACAGGCCGAAGCTTTAGAACGCATTCCACGAATGAAACTACGAAGACAAGGTAGAGATCAGGCCATGACTGACAATCTTGAAGCTCATGGTTATCACATTGCCATGTGTGAGGCTTCAGGTAAGCAGACCCATATGATAGTTGATTGACAACCTTTTGTGACCCTAGAAGTAGGACAAGGAAACAATACAAGGAGCATGAGAGCTTTAATTGATTTAGGAGCCGCCACTAGTGCAGTTCGCCTTTCTTACTGCCAACAATTGCAATTGGAGGTAAAACCCCTAGAAGCATATCTCATAGGATTAGGAGGTGTCGAAACCCCTTGCATGGGAGAGGTGGAGCTTCCCCTCTACATTCAAGAGGTCCTCATGCCAGCAAAAGTGCTAGTATGTGAAGATGAGGATCTTACCGAACCTCTTGTCTTGGGCCAAGACTGGATCTATGATCACGCAGTCAACCTCAACCTAAGAAGTGGACTTCTTCAGGCTTGGGTAGGCCAAAGCCGCCTTACAATTGAATTAGAAAAGCAAGCACTCAAACCATTAGAACAAGCACCAACTCCTGGTCGCTCCAGGAACCCACATGAAGATAGTGTTATTCTTGTCCAAAGTTCTATGGTGCAGAGGATTGTCACTCTTGCCAAAGGTACAAAAGTCAAGGAGGAACTCCCATCTGTTCTAGAGAAGAATCTCAAGGGGAAGGCCTAGCAACACCCTACAGTGAGGAAACCGATGAACAAGAAGCATGAGCACCAACTTTGGCAGTATGAAGTGCCTCGTGGCATGAAACAGATATGGATACGCAAGGGGGAAAAAATCACGGCCCCAAAGACAGGGTCTCAAAAGAGCATCAAGCAAGCCATACTGTCAAGGACTAAAACGAAGGAGATCCCTAGTCAACACTCTAGGCATACCTTGTCTATTTGGGTCCCTAAGCGGTCAATGAAGGCTAGCCCCAATGCTAGGCAGATATGGGTGCCCAAGGCCTGCTTACAAGCCCAAATAGCTCCAACTCTAGTCACTAGCACAATTCAACACTCACAAGTCCTCTTGGCAAACAACTCAGGAACTCTACTTACATCCCACTCTAACACGCACTCGGTCAAACCTAGGAATGTCTGGAAATGGGTACCCAAAAGGTCCCAAATCCAGCACAATCTAGTCCATGAACCTTTAACTGTCATCAGCTCAAGGAGCCACGAATCCTCAAACAAAGTCTGGAGAATTAAACCCTGTATCAAACCCCCAGACCCATTTTATAAATCCATCCACTATGAAGTAGATGCATTCTGAGTACCTTGCATATCCAAAGTATGCATCTAGAATGACACTAACCACTAATCCCCACTCACATCTATCACAAACACTTCATCTCTAACCACTAACCATCTCGATTGTCATGTTAGTATTGTGGAGGGAACACTATTACATCCTGTTTCCTATGCAACACTTATGTGCCTTCCTTCTTCTAGCAGATAAGCATCAGAAGTGTCATGGCAGCTGTAGCAGGAACAAGCTCCCAAGTGGGCACTAATACTCAAAGCAATTGGGATACCATGCCTGTGGAAGCGCCACTGACAGCAAGGCCGGAAGAGCTTTTGAATGTGAGAAGAATTTCTATCTCGGATCCTCCAAGTGGCCTAACTGAAAGAGTGAAGGGGCATTCTCATTGGTTCAACGAGTTGCCATGAGATTTTGGAGATGCAGACCACATATGGGAGTCTAAGTTGGAATTCGGAGGAGTCTCGTGGACATTTCAATTCTTCTTGAGAGAATTTGAAACATTGCAGAATGTAGCCCCTCTTCAGGATATTTGGCTAAAAGCGGGATTGCAAGATTATTTCAATGCAACTTTGCCTAGACCTAATTTTCTTAGGTGCTACTACTTGATTGCCACACTGAAGGCGACGAGAGATAAAGATCATTCAGGCACATTCTTGGTGCCCTCTCTATCAAACTAGGAGGAAATGAAGAACATTAGGGGAAAATATGAGCCCCATTTGGGCCTTGTAAGGAATGGGATTAAGATCGTTAATTTTCATGATTAGGTGGCCACGAAAAACTACTAGTAGTTTTTCTTCTTAAAATATTATTTCTCAAAACTATGCTCAGTCTGATGGGACTCGTGGAGATCCTTGTCCATTCGATCTTTGTCATGGACGGTGAGGATTAGGATGGAAATCTCTGGCAAAAAAGGACAAAACTTGCCTTCTTTAATGACTCATGTGTGGAGTCTTACTGGCAAAAAAC
This sequence comes from Ceratopteris richardii, assembly GCA_020310875.1. Classification (NCBI taxonomy): domain Eukaryota; kingdom Viridiplantae; phylum Streptophyta; class Polypodiopsida; order Polypodiales; family Pteridaceae; genus Ceratopteris; species Ceratopteris richardii. The sequence goes on from CM035437.1 coordinate 35,205,343, forward strand.
GACAAACGAAAGGCGCAGTTCGGGAGTATTACTGGCAGAAAAGGACAAAATAGCACTCCGGGAGTCACGTCGTCAAACTTCGCAGGTTAATTGGAGCCATTCGATTCTCCTTGGATCCAATGGATCACAAAGTTAAGGCTTGACAACCACTTGATGGAGCCACAACTAAACGGCTGCGATCGACTGCGCCCACGCCTGGCAAATAAGGACAAAACATCTTTGAATTTGTGCCAAAAACAAATATAAACCCTTGGATGCATCATCTAATCAACGATCGATATTCGATGGAATAATTACCTTTATGAATTTAAAGACAACCATTAGATATTTGCTTCATCCAATGGTGTAGATTGAATCTGACTATTTAATTGTGCTTTAATTAGAGCCTTTAGATTTTCACATAAATCCAAGGGTTGTGGTTAAAAGATGAGGCTTTGAAAACCACATATCAAGGAGAACTCGTGGTTTCCATCCTTCAATACCATCTTTGACCACACAAAAACAAGGGAACCCTATGTCTAGACTAGGGGATTAGTGAACTAGATTGTGGCCACTGCTCACATCCTATTGGTCCATCACTAATCAGCCCTCAAGCTAAAAGGCCCATTCAGGGTTCATTTTTTCCCCTAATGAGTTTGAATTGAATATTACTTTAATTAGGGAAGCCCTTCAGATGTATGGCACCCATGTACCTTCCGATCGAGACCCTTTGATACCGGAGTCTATGAAGAACAATAAAATCAAGAAGTTGAAGGAAATGTGTGCTATCACCCCCAACATCGCCATACCATTATGGATGTGCCTTCAACACTTCTCATTTCCGGTGCAAGACCGGTTCACCTAGCCTCATAAGAAGATATGGTATGGATTATACCTAGCAGAGACTCGGAGCTTACCAATTAAAATGCCCGTGTGGATCCTGGACCAGTTATATGAAGCAGGCAAGCGAGGAGTATGGAAGCCTACTTTGAATGGCTGCTGTGCCATTACAAGAATTATCTACAAATGCCTTGCCTATGATGTACCGATCGCAAGGGCCCTTAAGTACTCACAACTGGAATTCTTCAAAGGGTGGAAGTCAGGGGTGCAACCCTCAAAAAGAATGTGTGCTTTGCTTTCACAGGTTCTAATCCCTCATGCGGCCACCACAGAAGATTCCCTCAGAGAAGAGGAACAAGTAGCCCCTTTCACTATCCATCTCCAAGGACCACAATCAGGGGGTATGGTACAACCCACTCCATCAGTCCCTCCACTACCCTCGGATGTTGAGCTTGCAGCCATGGCTCCATTAGGAGAGGACACGTCCTTTGACTTTGAGAGATTTTTACAAACCGCACACTTGTCCGAGAATGAATCCTTCTCAGACACAGACGGCCCTGGATCATCACCACAGAGAGGGCAACCACATGATGAGGCAAGAAGAGAACATTGGGAAGATGAGACACCACACACTCAGGCAGGGGGTACACATGAACAAGAGGAGATGCAGAGAAATGAACCAGAGGAAAGTGAAGAAGAGGCCCCTGCCTACAGTACACAACTCAAACGACTCTACAAAACAATTAAGCAAGTGCAAAAAAGGCATACGTTGGCAGAAACGGCAGATAGAGCACTAGTGAATCAGATGTTGCAAGCAGAGAATGTAGACCCGCAGTTTGTAGAATCATTGAATCTTCTGGCTGAAACTTGTGGAATAGTGGAAGCCATGAGGACCATGGTATATCGCAATACTCCTCAATATGACCAACGAAGAATTGATACGCGACCACGACGGGGAAAAATGATTCAAATTGGAAGTCTCAACCTCACTTCCTACCGCTATTGAAGAAGATGTTCACATGGCCAACCCAACCAACCTCGATGAACCAGACGTACATGTACAGGAACCATCTCCACTCTCACCGCCCATCCAGCCCAGGGAACCCCTTACCACTCACCTACCTGACCAATCCACATTCATCCCCAGTAAATCCTTGCTACAAACCACCATTCCTCCATCTTTTCCTTTACTTACATCCACCACTTCCAACCCATTTTTTGAATCCCATTTAGATCATCCCGTATCCGCTCCAACTGTAATGGGTCACCTGTCATCTCTTCCATCTCTTGGATATCCACATGTTTCTACCCAACCCATACCACTCCCAATTCCCTTCCCAACTACCTTCCCTCTTTCCCAACCCCAACCCATTGGGCCCCTCCTAACCTCCTCCGGACCTACACCAACCACCTTACCGCCATTGTTGGCAAACCTTGTAAATATATTTCAACAAATTGAAAATCATAATAGAAAGTCCCTTGCCCCAATCACCTCCCCCACATTCACGGCCACCACTAACACTCCACCCACCATTCCCGTATCCACATCACCACTTGTAACACCAGGAACATCCCCACATACACCCACTGTAGGCACAACATCCACTTTTCCCTTTCCCCTTTCCCAACCCCTTGCATATCCCACCTCAAACCCTGCATCCACCTCATTTAGTCATGCACTAGACACCATGCTCGAAGCTGCCGCGCAGCTTAAACAGGAATACAGGTTATTGGATGAAAACAATAAAGAGCTTTGCACTTTCTCGTCCCATCTCCAGGCACGTGTCAATGCTTTGGAGTTTAGTAATGCTACATTACAACAGGAAATTACAGCCCTCCAACAATCCAATGCAGACCTGGAAGCCAAGAGTACGGAGAAGGATAGGGTTATGGAAGAACAACTCAGAGATCAGTTGGCCCGCAATGCTAGACTCCAAAGAAACATGGCGTTACTTTGTCACCACTTAGCAGCTGCTAATGAAGAGAATCGAAGACTATAGCAACAAAACCATGATAATTTAGAAGCAGGCGTTGAAAATACTCCAGGGCCACCCATCGACCCTACCAAATTCCAAGCCATCCCCTCAGAAAGCATACAACAAATATTGGAAACCTATGCCAACCTCTTAGAAGCACATGATCAGCTTGGTGACCAAGTAAAGGAACTAGCAAGATCCCAAGTGCCTACCCCACACCCACGAGAACCTCAAGAGATGACCAATGCTGCAACCTCACCAGAGCCTGAATCATCAATGACCAATGAGGTATTGGAGCTATGACAGCAGGTGGCTAAATTAAAGATTAAGCTATTACAATATGAATGACCCCCCTCTCCACCTGATCAACCAACCGAGGAGGAGACCATTGTCATTCCGATGGAAGAAATATTTGAAGATAATTATGAGCCACAACCTCTTCCAGGAGGCAGAATCACTGAAGAGGGACAGGACACTTACGAAGAGCCCCCTTCGGCATGGATGAAACAGGTAGAAGAAATGGGGACAACTCATGAGGAATGTATCTGCACTCAGATGCTGGCAATGAGGACCATTGAAGAAACCATACTTCAATCAGAGTATTTCAGACACCTGGCCTCTAGAAGATTGATAACTAGTTCAGAATTACAATATAAACCCTATTTTGTATTATTGGCCGACTACAATGAAGAAATCAAAAGAGTCACTAATAGGTACCCCATGTTCGCAACACAATTCGAACCAGAGGACATTCCAGAGGCAGCCAAAAAAGGGGCCATATTCCAACCCATCTGGAGGCAAAAGTTACTCGAAACCTATCCGGAAATGCTTAGAACATGGGATCACGCTCCCATGCATTTGAAGTATAACCCTTGCTTTGGACCAGTACAAAGGAGACGATCATCGAAAGCATTTGCTATAAAGGTTCAGAACAACGCAAATTGCAAACAATGGTTGAATTACCCCTCGATCGCACCACCAACAGGCACACCTACAGTACCATATATGATCGCTACCATCAGACATTGGATGCCACGCCTCCAACCCATGCCAGATGTCGTTGCACAGATGATGCTCAAAATTTTGGACATGATGCAAGTGGTGCTAAAAACTTTTCGAAATGTACGTAATATCCAGCCTCCAATCCCGAGCTTAATCAATGGTAACTATGACCTACTTTATGATATGAGCACAACCCCGAGCATACGAGTCGCTTATGCATGGCACGCAAGAATCAAATATCTCCCTGCCTGCTACAAGCAAACCTTTGATGATATGTTCACCACAGGGTTCTGGGAGTCACACTCCGAAGTGTTCGCGCCATGCCCAACTCATCTGCTGCAATTATTCGCGTGCGAACAAACAATGCATTCAGAGCTCTACACTATGCCACAACCTGACATGCCTGGAGCAGTCAATTGGGATGCCCTTCAGAGAGACCTGATCAGAGGACTACGGATCAAAGAACATGACTTGGCAACCGACATTCTTTAGAACTACATTGACCAAACAGTGGAGCAAAGGTCTGTCAGAGACAATAGACGCTAGGGGGGGGGAGAGTGTTGGCATCATATGGGGAGAAGCAAGTACGGCATACATGTAGATCTAGCACTAAGGCAACCCATTAAATTTTTCCAAACCTTACATCATTTTAAAAGTGATTCTCATCACTAAAAACCCTTGTAAATATCATTTCACCTTTTTGTAGCTCCGTTTTGTACAAGCAGAGGAGTCCTCGAGCTTGAGGAGCTTTAGAAGTAGTTGCCTGCCAATTTTCATATTTTTTAGATCTCGTTTGAGCCCTCGAATAAGCCCTGGAACCTAATTTTTAACTAGGCCAGACACTAGGTCTGGACAGGGCCAAAGCTAGTCAAAAATTATAAATAGAGCTAGAGAGCTCATTTTTGGGCTAGCTTCTTGTAGTTTTGAGCTTGTATGAGAACTTGGTTATAATAGAAGTGATTCCATTGTCTTACTCTCTTTGTTCTTTCCGTGTGTGCACGTGTGTGTGTATGTGTGTGCATGTTTGTGTGCTTCTCACTCACATATTTGTGCCTTCACTTGCTCGAGGTCTTCATACCATCCTCATGTCTTCCCAGATTGACATTAAAGGAGGTGCTACTCATCACTGAGCTACAAATAGCCTTGGACATTGTGACATTCATGTGCTGCTTAAAAGCTTGTAGTTTCATAGAGTCAATAGATAAGGAACACTTATTTCATAGTGCAATCATCAAACAAGGACTTGAAGGTGATCTCATACTTGGAAGTATGCTCATTGACACCTATGCAAAATGTAGCTTGTCATATGAAGCTCGGGAAGTGTTTAACAACCTTGTAGATAAAGGTATGATCTCATGGACTGCAATGATAACATGTTACATAGATTGTGGATTCGGGGAGGAATCTTTGCATTGTCTAGAACATATGCAAAGAGAGGGCTTCTCTCCAAATGTTGAGACTTTGTTATCTTGCATTAGAGCTTGCATTTGCATGGGTTCTTTAATCAAACGCCAAGAGATTCATTGTGATGTAATCAAGAGAGGATTTGAAAGAGATCTTCTGATAGGTAGTACCTTAGTTGACATGTACTCAAAATGCTCATTCCTGCTAGATGCTCATGTAGTCTTGGAGAAGCTTCCTTCTCGAAACAGAGTCTCATGGACTGCTTTAATTGCAAGTTGTATAGAGCATGGTTATGGTGAACAAGCTTTGTACTTCTTTGACAAGATGCAAGAAGAAGGTTTCTCTCCCTGCATTGTAACATTCATTTGTGTTGAAAGCTTGTGGCAACATAGGAACTGTTTGCAGGGGTCAAGAATTGTATGTAGAGATTGCCAAAAAAAGTCTTCTAGAAATTCAGAAAATAACTTGCTTTAGTTGAGATTGAAAAAGGAACTAAGCACAAGGATTTACATTCAAATAATGGGGGTGAGTATGCCTCACATGAATTCACATTTTTTAATCAATCTAGAGGAATGAATAGAGAGTTTGAAACTCCTTATACGATAGTACAAAATGGCATAGTTGAGAGAATGAATAGAACAATTCAAGATAGAGTAGTTTCTATGTTGCATCATGCAAACCTTTCACAAGGTTTTTGGCTAGACATATTGTTGACAATAGTTCATATGATTAACCTTTCACCTAGTACAATAAAAGGTCTGAAAGTGGCATAGAGTTATCGACAAGGATGCCACCATATTATGAACATCTTCAAGTTTTTGGGTGAAGCTTATATTCATGTACCCAAGAATCATAGATAAAAGCGGAACTATGAATCCAAGAAATGCATTTTTCTTAGATATGGTTGAAATGATCAATTTGGGTATCATGTATGGGATCCTCAAACATGGTCAATGATCAATAGTACATATATCATTTTCAATGAGTCTAAGATGCATAAAAAACCCATTAAGGAGGTTGACATGCGAAGCAGTTTGTTTTAGGATACTAGCCCTTGAGTCAACAAGCATAAGAATGTTGCACATACGGATCTCTAGGAGAATATCCAATCAGATGAGTATGCCTTCCTTTTCAAAAACCTTTGAAACAATCTACATCTTTCTCACATTCACCTAATACACATGTTCTAGGTTTGGTTTTGGTTATGTTGATAGATGCTAGTGAGTGTTGGATTCATCTGATGAACTTTCCTACCTTTTGTGCTTTGCAGGCTCAGATATCGAGGTAGGAAGAAGAAGACATCAACAACCTAAGTGGCACAATTACATTGAAGAACAATGCATAAGAACTACCCCCATCCACATATCTTATCATTCATATATTTCACACTCTCAAGATGTACACATGGCCTCTTTCATGAGTGCCACATGGCACTCAGGAGAGCCCTCTTGGATCCGACTAAATGGTGGGTTTTGACCATTCTAGTGTCTCTAATCATGAGACCATCCAACATTTCCTTCCCCTTAATTCAGCTTTTTTCCTCAAAGTGATGTTGGAGGTCCTTATGAAAGAGGGAGACATATTATGAAAGGATACTATCACTAAACCCCATGTAATCCAAATTACGTGGTCATATCTCCATGTTGTTTCCCCATACCCTTCTCTAGAAAGCCCATTGGCCAAATAAAGAAAGATATGTGAATAAGTATGTGTCTCAATGTGATTATACATAGAAAGATTTTTTAGAACAAGTGACTTTATTTTGGTTTGAAGAAAATCCTATGGAGTGAACACAGTGGAACATTCAAAACAAGATTCTCAAGAAAAACTAGAACACATGAATTTAGACACAAGGAACCTATAAGAGATGTGTAATCAATTATACAAGATGGGAATACATGGTTATCTTAGAATTTGTCTTCCCAAAGAGTTCTTGGAAATGTTGGAATTAGCTCATTTAGGAGTGGTAGGAGGACACTTTTCAAGTGATAAGACTATGAAATTGAACTTGTATTTAGGTTTGTGGTAGCCAACTTTATTCCAAGATGCCAATACTTATGTAGAGTGGTGTGATCTCTGCCAAAGAACAAAATATGTAATTAAAAAAGATGAAATGCCAATAAAACCCTTAATGTTAGCTAGAACTTTTAACAAATGGGGATTGGACTTCATTAGACCAATACATCCACCAACTAAAAATTCTCATGCTAAATACATAATAGTGGCAGCTAACTATTTGACAAAATGGGATGAAGGGAAAACTACTTCAAAGAATGATGCTCAAACATCTACTAATTTTCTTTATGAAAATATCATAGTTAGATTTGGATTACCAATTGCATTGGTAAGTGATAGGGGAAATCATTTCCTAAATCAAGTATTAGAATTTGTGATTGAACCCCTTATGATAACTCATACAAAATCAGCACCCTGTCATCCCCAGGCAAATGGTAGCAAAGAGCACAAATAAAGTCTTTTGTACTATTTTGTCTAAATTAGTCAATAAAAAGAGAACAGATTGGGATCTGCAACTTTATCATGTCCTATGGATTTTTTATGCCTACTCTTAAGATAGGAAATAAATTGACTTGGATAGGACATGAGTTGTTTGACAGATTGTGGAGTTAGAACAACTAGGAGCATCCAAACAACAAACATTCATGAGTGCATATGCAGACAATAAGAGACAAAAACTCTTACTATTATCTGCATATCAATGACAAAGATTTTCAAGAAGGGAATTTGGTTCCTTGTACAAATTGCAAACATAGATGGGGAAGTCATGCCAAATTATATAAGTGGATGTGGGATTAAAAGATACTTGAAACCTTTAATAGTAGAAATGTGGTTACAATAATCACAAACAAGGAAAGAAGAAGAAATGATGATGAGACAAGAAGCTCAAAACGAAGCAAAATAAAGAACTAGAAAACATAAGAGAGATGAGAAAAGTAATGACTTGCGAGGTTGGTCAGACGAAAATAAGTGATAACCTTCTAGTAGTGGAGATGAAGTATCAAGGAAGTAAGGTTAGGATTTTATTAGAAATTAGAGCACAAGTAAACCTACTTAGTTCTTAATTGTTGAGTAAAACATTCATTAGGGCAAAAAAGGGCCGAAAAAGGGCTGTTTGCTAATGAGAGATTAAGGAAATTGACAAATAGAGTCTTTCCACGTGTACAAGAATATAACATTGTTGTCTCTTTTAACCGTATGAAGAAATTCTTTTTTTAATACAATATTCTATAAAAGCGTCGCTAAAGTGATGAAGAGTCTCGTATTCAGTGTATAATTTTTTGCTTTCATGCAAAAAAAGATATTTTTGCACACTACACAAAGAATATTCTCAAAGTTCCAAGGAGGAATTGATTTTTGAATATACGAAATATTTTTGGGTTCACAAAATTTCATGATCATTCAGCGACAGTGTTTACATCAAATCAAAAGTTTCCATGTGTACAAAGCCTTTTTCTCTATAAATACTGCCAAAATTTGTGAACGTCGGTTTCTCGCTTTGAACATTCTTCTTCTTCTAAGTTCAAATGGCTTCTTCTTCTCGTCATCCTTCCAATCATGTAACCTCATGTGAGGTTTGCAACAGAAGAGAGGATTCTTTGTGGAAACATCTTTATGTGAAAGTAAATGAATGGGTAACTATGCTTCCTAGCTATAGAGGTGCCCATAAAGTCAAGCATGCCAAAAGAAAAATCCATGGACAATATGCTTACATAAGAAAAATCCATGGACAATATGAAAATAAAATAGTTCAGTTTGGACTTGAATAGGGGATTCAATCCTCTACAACACCATTGGAAAGTGGTTGGTTTAGGTATACTATTCTAAATGATCCTAGAAAGCATAAAGAACTATCAAACTGATATAGTAAACTATCAAATTGCTAAAGTTGGGATCAACCCAAATGAGTTCTTGGAGTATGATGAAGATATTGAAGACACCAAAAAACTATTTGAAACATCAAATCCCTCATGGAGACATAAGGAGCTAGACAGGAACAAAGAATGTATGAAGATTGGTTGGAAATTCCTAGCAATATGAAAATAAACCCAACTTATTGGCCAAATGCAAGAAGAAGAGATTGGATAAGCTTCTACCAGATGAGAAAAAAGGGTAGCATCCCACCTAAATGGTTGAACATTCCAAAGATAGCAAGACCAAAAAAAGGAGCTTGGCCATCCAAAGCTTGCATGCTTACAACTTATAGAATAGTAGTGGAAGACCTTGTAAAGGTCAATGACCCTACATGTATATTAGCAATGAGAGTAATCAAGCTTATAATAGCATGTATAGAAAACTTTATAGACATTGACATTCATACCCTAAATTATGTAGGTTTTAATTCACCAATAGATGCATTAGTTTTTTATCTTAGTGAGACTCGAGATATGATCTCTTTAATGGCATATTATAGTAGAATAGTACTCATGGGTAATCATTACATATGGATTTTGGAAGATGCCTTTGATTATGGGTTTTCTGAGAGAGATTATGAGATTTTTGGCAGACTATCACTAGTAATCAAGTCCTGACTAACAACCTATGAAGCAACATATACCAAATATATGAAGAAGGATGTTAGTGAAAAATTAACAACATCTGTACAATGGATAAAAGCTCTTTTTGAGATGGTGAATGACTTGAACATGATAGAAAGCAAGAGTCATGACCTTATAGCACAAGTATACCAAAGAAAGAAAAGACAATAGATATGCACTTAGATAAGTTTTGTCAAGGATGAAAAAGTTCAAGGAGGGGAAGAATGTTTGGAATCATAAATCAGCTACCAAATGCAATCTTTTGTAAAAGAAAAAAATAGATTATTCTATTTTTCTAGGATAAATTATCTCAAATTTTGTAAAAATGAAGAAGAGTTTCCTCATGATGATGTGTAACATATACATTTTTTGTAGAATTTTTAGAGCTTAGAAGCTTAGATGGACATATTTAACTATGAACATGGACACTTAAAATAGTATAAAACACGATGATGTTTGTAAATGAATTCATTTTTGAATGATCAATGAGAACTAGAGAGCTCTTTTCTTAAGTCTAATCTCGTCATCAAGATTTCACAATAATTTCAAGTGAATATTATGAGTATTTTGCATAGATTTATCTTTGTGATCAATTGTTTTATGCGTATGCAAGACTTTCATGAGTATATCTTCATTCTCAAAACTTGTAAAATCAAAGTATGAACTATTTTCTTTAGATTTTATGAATCTCCCAAAATCATGATTCACTCCTCAAGGTGTTATAGATACAGAAACTTGAATCTAAACCTAGCATTATTTTCCTTGTAAAGAATAGTGCAATTTAGGCACAAGAATCACACAAAAAGCTTATGTCTAGCCATACTTACACTCAAAGGAAGAAATTAATTCCAAAAATAAAAAAATCTTCATATATCATGAGAGGATGGAGTAGATTAGTGAATATTTTTGTCTTTGAATGATAAATCTTGGAGCCTATTGATAACAAAGGGTCTTAATATGCTCTTTCAATTGACAATTTAAGTGTTTGAGATAGTTTACCCTTTATGCTATGGTGATTGGAGAGGACAAATCCAATGCACAAAAAACAGGGGTAACTCATGTAAGGATTTAAACTTGAATTCTAAACCTTCTTCTCATTGATGTTCCATGTGCTATCCATATAGAGATGGGATGTCTTGATGAAATTGAATGTGTAAGTTGTCTATCTCTTGAATATGTGGAGGCTTCCTTTGTTCTTTGGCCCACTTTTCTTCCTATATTTCTTGCAAGAACTCCTAAGAGTATTTGGTTATAGAGGGAGGTATCCCATACTCAATGGAGTTGGGAACATAAGCATCTTGTTAATAGAAACTTACTCTCTCATCATGAATGGAAGGAGTCTCTTGTGGGATTGAAGCCTCTTACATAGATGATCTACTCATTCTAATATTTCCTAGAAGTGTAGCTTTGGTTTGATGGAGTTAGAGAGATTGAAAATTCTACTGGCTTTGAACATGTTTTGATCTAATTCCACCATCTTTAAATTTTTCTTTCAATATCTAAATCCCCTATTAGGTAGCTCTTTTTTAAGTTCTTTGTGCTTTTTTCTACTTTACAATGAGCCAAATAAGCTTTGAGCATCATGTGCAAGTTTTCACGGTTTTAATTAGCTAATAGCAATCTTCCTTTTAAAGTTGAGGAAAGGAAAACTATGGTGAGAGGCGATCAGGTGGGTGGAGGGTTGGAAGTTGAAGGAGTTCAACAAGAGAGTTCAAAGATTTTCTCTTGGATTTCCTTGATGTTTCCTTCTTAATCAACAAGAGATAGTGTGGTCCCTTTTTTTTATCAAGCGGGACATGGATACTAAGGCTCTATCTTGTTTCTCCTCTATCGCTACATATTCAATTGACACTTCATGGCACGAGGTGTTGATTGTTGACCTAAAACTATTCTTTTTCTAGCTATGCTTTTTGATTCACTAACCTCTGATTTCTTTTCTTGATATATGCTAGAGTCTTTTGTAGATCCTATGCTCTAGTAGCCACTTGTATACGGATATTATTTGACACTTCCATTGGATTCTATAAACAAACCAATAACATTGATAAGGGTAATCTTGTGTGCATTGGCTAGATTTTTAGGACACTCTCTTAGGAGAGGTTCCTTTCCACAATTGGGACAAAAGACTTGAATGCCTATGGATTGAGGTTGCCCTTGTGGAGGAAGTGGACAATCACATATGAAATGATCTCCCTCACATGTGTAGTATGGTCCTCTAGGTGCTTGGGGTCTAATTTGTCTTAATTAGGGCATGAGGTTTGGATTTCTATACATCACATTGGAGTATTCATGATCCCCGTTAGGTTCTAAGGATGTTTTGTATGGATAGAGCTTTTTATGATTAGGTGGCTCCATGTAGTAACTTGCTCGGCTATCCACATGGATCAAGTCAAACGTTTGAGCATTAGGGTCATTTTTTGAGATCATAGGGGATGTCCCTACTATGGCTCTACTCAAGTTATCATGTGCCACCATGTATTTGAATGATAGGGATGAGGGTTGCTGACCTAATATCGATTGAGGTCTCTACTGAGCTTGATAGTGTGTTTGCTAAGGTTGTTGTGGCCTACAATATGGTTATTGTGTTGGAAATTTAGTAGGCCTATTACTAATACCACAGATCCAAGTTCCATAGGTCCAACATCTACAACACAGATTCCAACAATCTTCCAATATTGAAAAAACATGAATATACCACACTTAATCATAAAAATGATGAGACAAAGATAGAGAAAGAATAGAAAACATGTGTAAAGTGTTACATAAGCTACTCACACTCATATATACAAATGTTCAAATTACAATGTGGGAACAAAACTCTCAACCACTCTATGTGAACAGAAATAGATGGATGAGTGAATGTACAAATGTAACAAACATATTCAGATGTATGGACAAAAATCTAAATATATATGAGATGAGTGACCTAATAGGTTGTAGAAGAGTGAATATGAGTGACAAAAAGAGGAAGGATTAGTCTAAAATTGATAATCAGCAAACCCTCATCTAACTTTAGGCTATGGAAGATCCTAAGTCAGATACCTGTGTGAAAAGATCACATACTTACAAAAGTAGCAAAGAATGCTAACAATTTTGTTGTCAGATATCCTCAAACTCATATGAATATACCTTCTTGAACACCTCATCCAAATATGCATAAAGCATACATGTACTAATTCTCTTGTACCTATGCCAAATAGGACTCCGCCTGATATGGATGTCACTGCCTCCATAAACTCCAAGTAGTACCTATGTGCATAAAGAGAATATGTACCTGAATTCTTAACATAAGATGTAAATCTTATGTTAACCACCACCCAATGTCTTTGAAGTAACCCGAAATCTTCTACATTTTAATCTCATCACTTTTTAAATTGCTTTTGTTTTATTTTTAAGTGAGTTTGCTATATTTTTAAAGTTGCTTTTAGCTAACTTTAAAAATAACTTCTTGACCTGCTTTTTCACACTTTTGACTACCTGATGATCTGACAACATTTTTATGATCTTTATGCCAAGAGCTATCATATGATGTCAAAACCCTAAATCAATAGAAAATTAGGTTAGGAATTTCTCCCATTGGAAAGCTCATATACCATTGAAAATTAGGGTTAGCAATTTCTCTCATATACCATTGGAAAGCTCTCTTCAAGCTCTACAAGATAGGCTCATAAAAATTTTACCAATTTTTGTGCCAAAAATGACTCAAGTACCAAATTTAGGGTTTTTGCCCTAAATGGATTTTGGACTAATGTGACATTGTTTTCCAACAATCCCACCTGCAATGTCATATTGGTACAAACTGAGTTGGATATGTAACTTCATTCATCTGCAAACTGTTATTAACTTCACACTTGTACTCTCGAATTGACCTTCAAACCTTTTCTTTTAAAAATTCTTCTTCAAAATTGAATTTGAATTTCTTCAAACTTCAAAAAACTAAACTTGCTGAATATGAACCATAATACTTGAGAAAATATGCAACCTAGATATCCAATAGTGTACTCATCAAGAAATCATTTGCTTGACAACAAATGTAGCAAGTACTGACTCTGAACGTGCTATCTCCTGTCTTCTCAAACCTGTAAACATACACTAGGATCCATATATTTGCTTTTACCTTACAAAAGGTTTCTCAATGTACTTCTGTTGTGTCATGTAAATACACTAAACAAAATCAAGATCTCAATCCTGGAACCTGTGACTGACAACTCATAACTTAGTGTATTATGAACACTAGTTGGTTCATCTTTGATGGTACTCAAGTCAACTCAACTCATCCTATGAGTCTCATCAAAATATCATATCTATGATGTCATCATGTCTTCATCTTTGTTCATTCCTGTTAGTCCTTTATACCTCTTTCCTTCAAAACCTGGTATAAACATATATGTGCACACTTCTGAAAACATACCTTTCTGAAATATCAAATTTCTCTTTAATAGAACTTTGGAACCTTCTCCTGAATAGGAACACCTAGCAAGAACTTTCTCTAGACATTCTCCTTCTTCCTTCTTCTTTCAAAGGTGGAACATAAAGAGAAATTGAGAAAGCCATAATGTTCAAGATCTATCTAGATCATCCAAGATCATATAAGATCATACAAGATCAACCAAGATCTTACAAAATCATATGAGATCATCCAAGATCTATGATCTCTCAAAAAAAATACATGTGTAGAATCTGGTCTCATCAAACCTTCATGACTGAATGTTTGATTTGCTACCTAAATGTCTCCAAGTGTCGATGCTTCTCACATAAATTTGTAAAAACTGTTCTCTAACCAAATCCTTCTCAAGAATTTGCAACTTCTACTTGAAACATAAGTGGAAAAACTTCTTACCTTGAGAACTCCAAAAGCTACAAGTTGATACTTCATATCTTCATATTCTTCCCGGGTGAAATGTGATAGTACCTGCTTGACTTTCTTTTGGTGAACTCCACTTCTCAATCAAGTGATAGGATCTGATGGAACACCTTTTTGAATACAAACATGTATCCAAAAATCTAGACAATCATAGAAAGTAGATTCTCCAACTGACTGGTACATCAAAATAATATGAATTTTCTTGAATTTTCTAGATATACGGAAATTTTAATTTTTTCTGAGTATACTGCATATACTAAATATGAGGTATCGTTTCCAAAAAAAAAACTCAACCCAAGTCTTCAACATCTGCTACAAAAAACTCTTTCACCTCAAGAGTTAGATAAAGAAGAATCTCTGCAACTTATCATATACAAGTAGCTCTGTATTGACACTCCAAGACTTCTTTGAGGAAACATATAAGTTGTCTGCTCAAAAACTTCAACTTATATATAACTCCTACATATGAGTCGAAACATACAAGTTGTCTTCAAAATCTGTTGCTTTTCTTTCTCTCAATGCAATTCTTTGTCAAAATCTACTAAAACATGACCAAGTATAATGCAAAACAAGAAACTGCTTCTTCTTCACACAAGATGTTCTCATGTGAGAACATCTTGTGTGAAGAAGAAAGGATAAAATAGGAAAAAGTATATGGAAAATATGTGAGAAAAGGAAGTCTTACTTTTCTTTTGGAAATGTTGGACTTTCTTCTTCTGCATCTTCCTTCCATCTGATGATGATGTCAACATCTTAAAACTTCTCTTCCATACCTTTTGTTCTCTACATCTTGAAGTACTAAGCACTCTTGACTTCTTCAAATGAACTTTTTCTCTTCCTCTAGTGCTAAGAGTAAGAGACAAAACAAACATGGTATATAAACGAAAGTGAACATAGAATCATGTTTTACCATCTCCTCATATCTCTGAATCAAAACTCTGCTTCAAATGTGATTGATATGACTAAATTCACCAACCTTTTGGCTGAATGTTGAATTACCTTTCTAGAGTACCTAAATCAAATTCTGTACCTAGATATCCAACCAACTTACAATAAAAAATTGGCTGAAAACAAAACTCATCCCATCTCCAAATTTGTCTTCTTAGATGAGCTTTCTTGCCATGAAAGAGATTTATCAAAACTCATCTAATCTTCTTGTTCTTGAGAGTTTTGATGTAGCTTATGCTTTTAATTTCAAAAAATGAAAGTATATAAAAGCACTTCTTCAATCCTTCAAATCTCTTCATAACTACTCTTCTAAGATATGACCTACAATTGATAATCTGATAGTAGAAACTAATACCTATGATTTGATGTTGATCTGGTTCCTTCATCTTCTCCAAACCATTGTTTTCCTTGAATTTGAAGTAGCCTTTTCTTCATCAAGTCTTGGTCTTCAAGTAATATTTCTGTAAAGTATCTTTACTCTTCCAAAAATATTCGGCTGCTAACAAATCATCAACTTCATACTCCACATTGATAAATAAACATGTGACTGAATTGTCTAATTCTCAAATCTCTACTCATCTAGATTAAGTGTGTATGTCAAATGTCAAATACTAGAAGATGCCCTTAAATCATATGTTGTAAACTTGGAAGTCTGGGAACCTGTGAACCTTGGTGCTCTGATACCAAATGTTGGAAATTTAGTAGGTCCATTACTAATACCACAGGTCCAAGTTCCATAGGTCAAGCATCTACAACAGAGATTCCAACAATCTTCCAATATTGACAAAACATGAACATACCACATTTAATCATACAAATGATGAGACAAAGATAGAGAAAGATTAGACAACATGTGTAAAGTGTTACATAGGCCACTTCTTACTCACACTCATAGATACAAATGTTCAAATTACAATGTGGGAGCAAAACTCTCAACCACTCTATGCGAACACAAATAGATGGATGAGTGAATGTAAAAATGTAACAAACATATTCAGATGTATGGATAGAAATCTGAATATTTATGAGATGTGTGACCTAATAGGTTGTAGAAGAGTGAATATGAGTGATAGAAAGAGGAAGGATCAGTCTAAAACTGATAATCAACAAACCCTCATCTAACTTTAGGGTATGGAAGACCCTAAGTCAGATACGTGTCTGAAAAGATCACATACAAAAGTAGCAAAGAATGCTAACAAGTTTGCTGTAAGAAATCCTCAAACTCATATGAATATACCTTCTCGAACACCTCATCCAAATATGCATAAAGTATACATGTATTGATTCTCTTATACCTATGCCAAATATGAATCCTCTTGATATGAATGTCACGGCGTCCATAAACTCCAAGTAGTACCTATGTGCATAAAGAGAATATGTACCTGAATTCTTAACATAAGATGTGAATCTCATGTTAACCACCATCCAATGTCTTTGAAGTAACCCAAAATCTTCATGTAGAAGAAAATCTTCAAATACATCATGTGAATGGCCAATCTGGACCACGAAACTGCTAATGGATAAGTCCTCTCCATAAGCAAGAGTGTCAGCACAGTCTTCTTTTCCAAGAAGAATTCCATAGACACTCCTCTACATGCTCCAAAATAGCACCATGGCTGCCCCATGTGCTAAGAGCACCACCTCTATTGAGGTACCAAACCTGGTGTTGAACTAGGTGTAGGATGTCCTAGAAGTGACCCAAACACTTCTTTATATATCCTTGAGTGTATCATGCGAAAAACTCACTACAAAGTACTTTATTTTAATCTCATCGCTTTTTAAATTGCTTTTGCTTTATTTTTAAGTGAGTTTGCTTTATTTTTAAAGCTGCTTTTAGCTAACTTTAAAAATAACTTCTTGATCTACGTTTTCACACTTCTAACTACCTGATGAATGATCTGATAACTTTTTATGATCCTTATGCAGAGAGCTATCATATGATGTCAAAATCCTAAATCAATAGAAAATTAGGGTTAGGGTTTTCTCCCAAATCTGATCTTTGATGACTGAATGTCATATACCATTGGAAAGCTCTCTTCAAGCTCTACAAGATAGGCTCATAAAAAGTTTACCTATTTTTGTGCCAAAAATGACTAAGTACCAAATTTAATGTTTCTGCCCTAAATGGATTTTGGACTGATGTGACATTGTTTTCCAACATATTGTTGGTATTCATTCTGATTTCTCCATGGCTACTTGTAGGGTTGTTGGTAATTTTCCCTAACCACTTATTTGTTGTATGGATAAACTTGGGTCGTGTGATTCATATATTTTCTCTTTATGGTGCAATACTAGATAGTTGGGCTTCTTGGATTCCAAATCATCAATGGGCATACGTTGGTCATGTGGAGTCCACCACAAGAATAACACCATTTTACTGAGGCTATTCTAGGGTTTTTTTACTTGATATTCCTAAGCTTTGCACCACTTTTTATGTAAATTCTTGCATTGAGATATGCATTGTCAAGAATACTTGCATTGTAATGTACTTTGGCTTTTTTCGCAATCAAATTATGTTCTTTTCTAGTTGGGGTTTTTCATAACTTTGCTCTAACTAATCTTGAACTTGAGAAGTTAGAGTAACTAAAACTTGCTTCATGCCTATTGTCACCTTGACTGATCACAATCTCTAGTCGCACTTAGCTTGAGCTACAAAATTGATTAAGGGGGTTAAGAGTTCTTCCAACCTCAAGTCAAATGCCTTCGTTATTTCTTGAATGTCATGGATACATGCTTCCAAGCTTGCAATGCACTGGTATCTTGCTTTGGCCTTCCAAATAGCTCTAAATCCCTATAAAAATCCCAAAAAATTAGGTCAAAAAATGGCAAAGATTGATAAAACCAAAAAAAACCATTTTGTCTTTATGTTGCAATGGACAACTATCTGTTGCAATTGAAATGTCTATCATGGATGGGTGTCTATCACAATGTACACTGACTCTCATCTATAATCTATCATCCCTCATGTCTATCTATCGTGATGGATAGCTATCTATCATAATAGATGGATTTATCGAGGTTCCTATCTATCCTATCTTATGCGATAGGTAGAGTCCATTGTGGGGATGTGTCTGTCATGATGGTTGACTATCTATCATGATGGATAGGGTGTCCATTGTGATGGACAATTTTGTAGATACATGCAGTGATTTGACATGTGCTAGAGATGTATTCTACTGTGCCAAACTTGGATTCATAGAATACCAAAAATTCTTTTGATCATGAAAGATAGATGTTGTTGTCTTGGGACGCATGCAGAGTTACTATCATACCTATGTTGATATATTTAGGTAGTGATGTGTGTGAACACTCTAGGACTGCCGGGGCACTTTTTTCCCTCTTTAGGAGGTTTTTTTCCCTCGGCTTGTATATACGCCTATTGCCCTAATGGGCTACTTATCTTTGTACATTCTCTAGTAATACATTCAGTCTTGTGTGTTGTGCTCCAAGCTTCTTCTTCTTCCTTGTGCTGTTCGCGTGCTTCCGCAGACGTCCAACTCCAACAATTGGTATCAGAGCAGGTCGTCGCTTCTTCTAGGGCGCCGTCGACACTCCTCCGTTTGCAGTCTCAGATTCGCACGAAATTTGGTGAGCATACTCAGGGTGTTTCCGAGATCAAAACAGCTTTGCTATGTCGTGCCGAAATCGCGATCTGAGCTCGTTTCGGCCTCCGAACGCACTATCGCAGCGCTTGTGCAGGCTATTTCGTCCTTTTGTGCCAAAGGTATATACCAGTTTCTGTTCGCCAGTTTAAGCATCTCGAAGTCTGCTACAGGTCTAGCAGAACTCGTTTGGGCAGTTCCGTTCAACTTTTTTAGATACAGTCAATTTTCTGCATCAAGGTATTTTAGTCACTGGCCATGGCTGAAAGCAGTGATGTATTCCGTATGTTGGCTGTTGAGGATAAGTTGGATGGTACCAACTACCCATTATGGGCTTATATGATGCGACATGTACTGGTTGCAAAAGGATTGTGGAACATTGTGTAGGGTGTTGAAAGACGTCCTGTTACACCTGTAACGACAGGTACTGCAAATACAGGTGTTGGAGCTGATGAAGATGGTGTCGAAGATGATATTCCGCAGATTCCTGTTCGTGCTGCTGTTTCTGTTGCACCTACTGCAGAGCAGATTCGTTGGGATGGCAGAGATGCCCAGGCACATGCATTGATAGCTTTGTCTGTCAAACGTGCCATTATTCCTCACATTCGCTCTTGCAGAACAGCAAAGGATGCTTGGGATACACTTACCACTTTGTACCAGGCTAGGAATGAGGCTCGTGTTGCTTACCTCCGAAAACAGTTGGAGAGTGAGCACATGAATGAAGGTGATTCTATGGACAGTTTTCTTACAAAGATCAAAGACCTGAAGGAACAATTGATTTCTGCTGATGAGGTTATACCAGATAGCTCACTTGTGCAGACCGTTCTGAATGGTCTTCCTGATTCATATCAGAGTTTTGCCTCTACTCTTCGGTTGATGATGAAAGGCAATCCGAATGCCTTGTCATTTGAGGAATTAGTCTCTGTTCTGTTGCAGGAAGATCAGTCCAGGCAGAACAGGTCCATTATGCGTGTTGCAGATCAAGCTTTCCTGGCTAGTCAGAAGGGCAAAGGAAAATGGAGCTCTTCTACTAGTAAGCAGAAATCTGCAAATGCTGCACAATCGAAGAACCAGGATAAAGATGAAAAGAAATCAGAAAAACAGAAATTGTTCTGCAAGTACTGTAAAGGAAATGATCATATTATAAAGAACTGTCCAAAATTGGCTGCTAAAGAGGCAAAGAAGAAAGAGGCTGGAATGGTTGTTGCAGAGGCCTCTACACCAAAAACAGAGTCTGCAAATCTTGTGCAGGAAGAAGAATGGGCGTTTACCACTGTCTGCAGTTTTGACCCATCTTCTCATGATCAGTGCATGTCTGTAGTAGACTCAGATGTTTGGTACTTTGACAGTGGGGCGACCAAACATATTACCTCGCAGCGCAGTTTCTTCTCTTCACTTGAGCCTGCTCCTACAGGGAATACTGTCACATGCGCCAATAACTCCTCTTATCCTGTTATGGGAGTTGGTAAGATCATTCTGACTACTGCTGATGGTAGTTCTTTCACTTTGTCAGATGCTTTATTTGTGCCAGGGATCAAAAAGAATCTGTTATCAGTTTCTGCATTAGCCAAGATTGGCTTGGTTGTGAAATTTGTTGATGACAGGTGTACAGTCCATGATCTCTCAAATGGCGATGTGATTATTGCTTCTGGCATTTTATGTCGTGGGCTATATAAGCTCATAGACTATGAAAGATCTGTGAATGATTCGGCATGTGCAGTTCATGATTCTCAGGCTATGTCAGATGCAAAGCTTTGGCATGCACGCTTTGGTCATCTGAATTTTGCTAGTTTGTTACGCCTGCAGAAATCTGAAATGGTGTCCTCTTTGCCCAAACTTGAGGCACCTGGAAAACATGTTTGTGAAGGCTGTATTTTGGGCAAAATGCAGCGTTCTTCCTTTCCAAAAGATGGTTCAGTTCGGGCTACGCAGAAATTGCAGCTTGTACATAGTGATGTCTGTGGTCCTATGCAAACACCCTCTTTTGGAAATTACCTTTACTTCGTGACTTTCATTGATGATTTTTCCAGGCATGCATGGGTATATCCACTCAAAGCAAAGTCCGAAGTGTTCATGTGCTTCAAACAGTTTTTGGTTTTGGCTGAAAATCTGTCAGCATGTAAAATGGGCACCCTCCGCTCTGATCGAGGGGGGGAGTATATGTCTTCAGATTTTAATGCATTTCTGGCTGAACGTGGGATAAAACACCAGTGTACAGTGCCGTATACACCTCAACAGAATGGAGTTGCTGAACGAAAGAACAGGTCACTCATGGAGATGGCGAGGTGCATGGTCAAAAGTCAGGCTTTACCACATAGTTTCTGGCTTGAGGTTGTCATGTGTGCAGCATATGTACTGAACAGGTGTCCCACTAAAGCATTGCAGTCTATCACTCCATATGAGGCTTGGCATGACCGCAAGCCATCTGTTGCTCATCTGCGTGTTTTTGGTTGTTTGGCATATGCATTAGTGCCTGAACAACATCGCAGAAAATTGGATGATAAGGCAGTAAAATGTATTTTTGTTGGGTACAGTTCTGAAAGTAAAGGCTATCGTCTGTATCATCCACAGACTAAACGCATTCTGGTTAGCCGTGATGTTGTCTTTGTGGAAGATGCTATTCAGCCATTGCTTTCATGTACTAAGGAGACATCTGTTAGCTCCAAAGACATGTATGATACTTTGATGCCTCTTTTTATAGGTGGACAGGCTACTGCTGGTCCTAATGAGGCAACTACTCAGCCTTTGCAGGTTTCATATGATGATGCAGATCATTCCATTTCTGATGCAGATTTACATGATGCACTTGTTGATGAGAGAGCTGATATTGAGCAGGCAAAAACTATGCCAAAATGGCTGGTGCAGACTTTGCGTGACAGCAAATTAGATGCACCTTTGTCATATCGTACTCGATCAGGCTCTCATAGTGCCTCCTTTGCATCAGATTGCTATGCTATGGCTGCATCTAGTCTCTGTGATGAGAATGAGCCTGTTTCTTTTGATGAAGCACAAAATTCAGAAAATTGGATGGCTGCTATGCAATCTGAATATGATGCTATAATGAAGAATGGTACATGGTCTTTATGTGACTTGCCTCCTGGCAAGAAGGCCATTGGCACTAAGTGGGTATACAAGCTGAAGCGTAAACCTGATGGTATAGTTGACAGGTATAAGGCTAGGCTTGTTGCAAAGGGTTATGCGCAGGAAAGAGGCATTGATTTTGATGAGACCTTTGCACCTACATGCCGTATGACTACTGTTCGGAGCATTTGTGCACTTGCAGCCCATCATGGTTGGAATGTACATCAGTTGGACATTAAAACAGCATTTCTGAATGGTGACTTGCATGAAGAAGTGTATGTTTTTCAGCCCCGTGGCTTTGTGCAGAAAGGGCATGAAAACCAGGTGTGCAGGTTAAAGAAGGCGTTATATGGTTTAAAGCAAGCACCACGTGCTTGGTATGAGAAGATACATGCCTATCTGATTGCACATGGTTTTGAAAACAGTCCAACTGAAAGCACCTTATATGTTAAACGTGCTAATGATGTGCTTTTGATCATTGTTGTCTATGTTGATGACATGCTACTCACTGGTCCTATTGAGACACATATAGCTGATTTTAAGGCTGATTTGCATGCCTCATTTGAGATGTCTGATTTGGGGCATTTGCATCACTATTTGGGCATTCAGTTTATGCACGTTGATGGTGGAATGGCTTTGTGTCAAACGAAATATATTGACACATTATTGCAGCGTTTTGGCCTTGAAGACTGTAAGCCTATTGCCACTCCTATGGAGACAGGTTTACGATTGAGTCTTCATGATGCTGGAGATGCATTTGATGCTGTTCTCTATCAGCAGGCTGTTGGATGCTTGATTTACTTATGCATTACTCGGCCAGATATTCAGTTTGCTGTCTCACAGATGAGCAGGTTTATGCATTGCCCAGGAGTCACGCATTGGAAAGCGGTTAAGCGCATCTTTCGCTACTTGAGTGGTACTCGGCTACTTGGGTTGTTTTATCCCAAGGGGGGATCACTACCGCCAGATTTGCATGCTTTTTCTGACTCAGATTGGGCTGGTTGCTATGACACTCGTGTGTCCACCAGTGGTTTTTGCTTCATGCTTGGTAGCTCATGTATATCTTGGTTGAGCAAGAAGCAGCCTACTGTGGCCACTTCCAGTTGTGAGGCTGAGTATAGGGCAGCTTTCACAGCGACTGTTGAGTGTGTGTGGCTCAGACGCCTTATGGCTGATTTGGGTGTTGGCCAGTCTTCTGCCACCACCATCTTCACTGACAGTCAGAGCGCATTGGCAGTTGCGAGGAACCCTGTGTTCCATGCTCGCACTAAGCACATTGAGGTGCATTATCACTATGTCAGGGAGAGGTTCTCTGCTGGGGAGATCAGCTTGGCATATGTGCCCACGCAAGAGAACATTGCAGACCTTTTCACGAAGGCTCTGCCTAGGGAGAAGTTTGAAGCTTTCCGCAAAGCTTTGGGCTTACTTCCTTTTGTGGAGTGATTTCCACATAGCTTGGCACTTCCTTATACATGAGTGCCAGCTCCTTGTTCACCGCATCACTCCCAGGGGGGATTTGTTGATATATTTAGGTAGTGATGTGTGTGAACACTCTAGGACTGCCGGGGCACTTTTTTCCCTCTTTAGGAGGTTTTTTTCCCTCGACTTGTATATACGCCTATTGCCCTAATGGGCTACTTATCTTTGTACATTCTCTAGTAATACATTCAGTCTTGTGTGTTGTGCTCCAAGCTTCTTCTTCTTCCTTGTGCTGTTCGCGTGCTTCCGCAGACGTCCAACTCCAACAACCTACTTATGTTGAAACCTTCCAAAAAGCTAACAAACACAAAAAGGTACCTACTTACCTAGGATTCCAACATCCAAACTCTACATCTTACCATCACACACTCATCCTCGAAGCTCGTTCCTTGACAACATCACTTGGTGCCACTCAAGCACAATGGTGAGTACCAACATGAGGAGATCCACCTCGTAATTATCAATCAATGGAGACATGAGGGTTGTATGATGACCATGAGCAAGTGGAGTGTAGAAGTGAATGAATGAGAAGTAGACGAGCATGCATACATACACACACACACTTGGCAAGACAAAGAGTGGAACAATGGAACCTTATATTATCACACTCGAGATACAATGGAGCTCCTACAATATTTGAGTCACAAACGATCTAACCCTAGAATGATGTCTCTAGCTCTTTTTTTAGTTTCTAGACTTGTTCTAGCCTAGTTCAGACCTAGTGTCTAGCATAGTTAAAAATTAGGTTTCTATGCTATTTTGGAGGCTCAAACCAGCTTTAAAAATAATGAAAATTAATACATGGCTTTCTCTAACACTCCTCAAGCTTGAGGAACCAACAGCTTGAATAGAAAGGAGTGGAAACTATAAAGACTGAATATTACAATGGTCTATAGTGATGAGCATCACTATTTGAATACATGTTTGGTTTGAAGAATTGTAGTTGGGCCTATTAGTTTTCAAGTCTACATTGGATACTCTTTCTACTCAGTCCTTCTTGTTTGTCTTTCTAGCTTTCTTTTCTTTGGCTTCCTTGTCGTGTACTTCCTTGGCGAATTAATCCACCTTGGCTGCTAACAAAAGGCTAGGCTAGTAGCCAAAGGATATTCTCAAACTCAAGGCATTGATTATGAGGGGACCTTCTCTCGTGTAGAAAAGATGCCTACAATCAAAATACTCATGAGTATTGCAACTACTAAGAATTGGAAGATATATCATGCGAATGTCAAGAATGCCTTCCAAAATGAATGGATCTCAAAAAAGTTATACATGGCCCAAAACTTTGGATCTTAATAATCACAAAAACCTGAGTATGTTTGCAAAGAGTTCTATATGGGCTAAAGAAAGCTCCAAGAGCTTGCAACCATAGACTAGTTACTCACCTATAAGAGAAAGGATTTGTGGTAAGCAAACAAGATTCCTATGAAGAACTCATATACCTTTTGTGTATATGTGGGTGACATTATTGTAATAGGTAATGATGTTAAAGGCACAAGAAGAATCAAACATCAAATGAAGAAAGAGTTCAATATAATTGATTTAGAGCAACTCACATACTTTGAATGGAAGTCTTATAAACAAAGCATGGCATGCACTTACTCAGAGAAAGTACATCAAATACATGCTTACAACGTTCAAAATGGAAAAGTCTAAGATTGCATGTACACCTATGGGAGTGAATTTGATATTGAGTGCTCATGAAGGAGAACTCATTGAAGATATGGCAAGATAACAAAGCATAATCGAAATTCTTAAATATGATACTCTCAAAAGAGTAGATATGAGTTATAATGTGAGTGTTTTGAGTAGTTTATGCATTCAGCTAGGAAGCCACACATGGATGCAACCGAAAGGATACTGAAATATCTCAAAGGGAAAATCAATGAAGGCCTATTTTTTTCATGTACCTTTGATATAGATATCAATTTTTGCTTTATGCAAATTGGGCAGGGATCAAGAGATGATAGGAGAAGTATCTTTTGTTATCTTTCATTTGTAGATTCTAAACTCGTTTTTTGTTCATAAAAAAAGCACTACTATTGTGCTCTCATCTATAGAAGTTGAATATAGAGGATTGGTTAATGCTACTAAAGAATCCATAATAATATATGTGTAGTTAAGGATGAAGTCATCTACTTCTCACATATTTGGTGATAACATGAGTTTCTTGCATAATGCAACAAACCCTATTTACCATGCAAGGACCAAACACATTGAGGTCAATTATCTCTATGTTAGGGAGATATTACAAGCAAGGAGATCTAGCTCTCATACATCTCATCTCAATAACAATGTACAAAAATAATGCCTAAAGCTTTGGATGGAGTGAAGTTAAGCATATTCAAATCAATTTTTTGAATCAACGAATTTGCAAAGTAATGAAGACCCAAGCATCCTAGGCTTGAGGAAGAGCTGTTGGTACATGTGTCATTCCTAAATGATGGATCATATTTAAGGATTACATTAGACTATGAGAAACAATGTGTATGTAAAGACATATCTTTATATCATTCCTTAGGATAAGTCGCAATATATTTTTACATATTGTAAAAGTCTCTTATGATGAAAAGACGAGAATCAAAGTAGGTCTAAACAGAGCAACCACGAGTTATATTTGAATTGAGATTCAAATTTGTAGCTAAAAGTGATTGGAATATTTTGATAGAATCAATCAAAACCTACCTAGTAAAATCAATGAGAAAAGCTTATATATACTTCATTGTAAAAGTTGCAAAATGCTATTGGACTCTTACTCACTTCTAGAGCAGCCATTCTACTTATCCCCTACCCATTGTAGTTATTGAGCACCTCCAAACAATGTACTTTATATTTCGATGCAAATACTTGAAGATTCATCATCATCTTGAGCTAGTGTGCATTATTGTCTATATATTGTTCAAGTATGCTAGGTTCACAGAGCTATTGAAGTGAACATATGGTCTTTTTATCTAATCTAATGCTTGAATTATAAAGGTAAAACCCTTGTAAACTTGTGTATGTAATATGTTTATCATTGAACCTACGTATGCAGAGATATGAATCAATCTCTATGACTTTGTATATGTACTATCTACTTCCTAAAATGTTTGAATCACACTTATGAGTTATTAAGTATATTTGTCAATCCCGAGTGACATTAAATTCTTGATATAAATTGGAATAACTTTCTTATCTTCATATTAGGAGCTATGCAAAAGTTTTTTGTTCAATTCATAGCACGCTGAGAGCACTGAGAATTTTTTTGAGTGCCTTCATGTTTTCTCTTCATGCTAAGGGCTATAACTGAACTAGCTAGGCCTGGCATGGTCAAGGGAGTAGAAGCTTTCATGGGATACTTTGGATACTACCGATGCTTTATCCACATGTATGCCATAATCACAAGGCCTATACACAACCTCTTAACTAATTTCAAGTGGAACGATGAATGTGAAACATCATTGATCTGAAAAGACAATTTTGTTTAGCACCAATCTTAATGACACTAGATTGGAATAAGCCAATCTACGTTCATATGGATGCCTCCAATTTTTCTATTGGATGTGTGCTAGCGTAACCCACCAATGAAGGAAACATAGATCTCCCCATTGCTTATGCAAGTAGGAAGTTAAATGCAGAAGATAGTAATTTTACTCCTACAGAAAGAGAAGGATTAGGCATGGTCTATGCAGTTAGAAAATTTAGAAATTATTTTATTATAAATAATTTTAAATTCTTCATGGTTCATCAAGCTCTACTTTACTTGGTGAACAAACCTTGCAATACAGTTTGTAAGATGCTTTCTCTTACTAATGGAATATAATTTTGAAGTAGTCCTAAGGAAAGGAAATACTCATCTTAGGGAAGGTCACATTGTGTACCTAAGAACCAACTTAGGGACTTGTGGAGAAAGAGACTATACCTCAATCCCCCTCAAGTACATATAGTGGGGATTCACGCTTTAATTATCAATCCGATGAGTATCAAAACCTAGCTGAGTGTATGAGGACATGCATTCAAATGATGGTAAATGCAAATGAACTACTCAAAGAGTGCAAACAAGGCAAAGACTAATCCAAACAAGCTTCAACTGTCAGTAAGGGTGTCGTGATACTTGGTGTAGCAGCCAACAGTAAATTGAGCTTTTCTCTCAGCTCCGAACTCCAAATATAGCGAATAGCATATGATTTTCGAAGCTCTCGAGAAGCCGCATCCAATGGTGGTATCTTCACTCAATTTTGATGCTTCTACTTTAAGTTATGAGCAAAATACTGAGTCATGAGAATGACCTTCCTACACTTCAGCACTTCCTACACTTCACACATACCTTAACTACAACAAACAAACACTTTCATGGATAGACAACACTTCTTAACACTCTTTCCAAGCAACACACATGCACACAAGCTCACAAAGAAGATGATACAGAGAAGAGAAGACACAAATTCGAATTTCTGTGCTCTTGATTCTCACAATGGCAAAAGGTCTTTACAAAGAGTCACAAATTGACTTATATACATGTGCCCTAAAAATGGTCCTTTCACACAATAGACCGGCACTTTATTCACTAAAAGACTAATTTCCTACTAATTTACATGGGTAATCTACTAATCTTCTGTGGGAATGCATCTAGAGGACTCCTCTAGTGCATTTACCTCGGAAAATATATTACAAGAATGGTTATAATACAAAAATTGGGTGTCCAAATCGGAAAAATTTTGGGGCCCTTCTTTTTCTCTGCCTTGTGCTCTTCTTTGCTCTGCAACACTCTCCCCCTTGTTGTCTCTGTCGTCCCTTGACAGGCTCTACTTATTTTTGGTAGTGTGTTGTCTGCATGCATCCTTTGGTCAGTTCTGCCTCTTCATCAGTCTTGCATTATGTTTTAGTGGCCCTGTTCTTGATTCTTCTTTACATCCTCTGGGCTTGATGCATTTGTTTTGCCTGTTGAGTCGGTTTGCCACACACTCCATCAGTGGTCGAAGATGCAATAGAGACCATCAGACAATTGGTTATCTTATCTGAGGTCTGTCCTTTGTTTCTATCTTCGGCTTGTTTAAGAGGTTTGAATACATGCACCCAATGGTCGAAGAAGCAATAAGGATTGTCAGAGAATTTGTTATTTTATCCGAGCTCTATTCTTTGTTTCTGTCTTGCCCCTTGGTATCCCTTATATCACATATCTGGGTTGCTGCATTCAGTTGGGCTGCCATGCACGCCACTAGTGACCTCTGTCTTGCTTGTGGTCCTCTGATTTGTCCAGGTTGCACACATGTGACCCTGTTGTATTGCTTTGAGCCTGTTTACTTTCTTTTCATCACACGCTATCAACAGAAGGATTATTACCTGCCAAATATCTTCTTGCACTTCATGGATACTTTCCTGGCCCTGGTTCCTCCTTTCCACCTACGTGCTTTTTCCTTGATATGTGCCCCTGCGGGGCTCTGTGCAGAGATGGGTGTTGCACCCCTGTGGGGCTTCTTGCAGAGATAGGTCTTCAAATATTATCTTTTTAGTGAAGCTTCTTTCGCTGTCTTCTTCTTTTCTTCTTTTTGCTTGATTCTCCCTCAACACTGCCCCCTCCTGAACTCTGTCGTCCCTGACAGGCTTTGATAGTCGACGGGAGTATGTTCTATACACTTTTTGCTTTGTTTCATTAAGTAGATTGGCTTCACGTATCATTAGCTACTTCCACTATGCTGCCTTTACTCCATCATTAGGTGGTTGGTTGTCTATGATCAGCAAAAAAACTAATTTCATATGCCACTAATCTTGCATTTAGGTTGGATGACATCTTCAAAAATATTTCTGAATCTATTTCAAAAAACCGTGTAAAAAACGCTTCTTCGAAAGTTTGCATATAGGTACTTGGCAAAAGCATGAGTCTAGAGTAATAAGCCATTATTGTTGGTCGGCTAAGCATGACGGACAGATCAAAGATAAGGATATTTGTTCCCTGGTTAATTCCAATAAAGTTTAGAAATGTATATGCCGCATGCTTGAAGACCTTCAATACTATGAGTATCATACTGAGTATTTTATATGTGAACTTGATAGTTAAATCTGGTACGATAGCATAAGTCTGCAGCCAAAATTCGATTGTCTTTACCATGTAATCTTATGTAGGTAAATAATTATGTGATGGACATGGAAGTAGCGGGTAGTTTAGCCACTGTTTATTGATTACACCGGTCTTTTGCATATCCAAAAATTGGTGTGCTTCTCTGTGATGTGGCATTGGGAAAAAAGAAGGGTTTACCTGTAGTAAATATGGTGCTGCTTGCCAATGCACCCGTAGTGTAGGATTTCTCTCCAGAAATTTCCTTCTCCACACAGGTTGTGCAGCTTCAAATTCTTCTTGAGTGTAAGAGAATGTTTCATGTTTGAAGTTTAGCTCCTCGTCTGGATTTTTCTGTGTAATCTTCCTTATATATTGTCTTGTTTTCTCTTTCATCAGTCCGTAGGGAATGTTGAAAGGCTTCATAATCATGTCCAAGTCTTTACCCTTGATCTTTGCTTCCTTCATGACTTTGATGACTTCATTTTCAAAATTTTCTGTCAACCGGGACACCAATAGTGTCCGTTCCTTCTAACCTATTTCTGCAGTGTATGGCATTGGATGATCATCATGTATGTCCGCCATCTGCTCGTGTATTGGAGAATTATAAATCGGGGGAGATAGAGGATGTACCTCTACCTCGTCAGTAGGATTCTAATTGTGCTATACGTTCAGTATTCTCTTTACTTTCTTACATGGCTGCTTTGAGTGCTTCTTTTGCTGCAAGCAGTTCATTGCCAATTTGTGCTACGTGATCCATATTTTCACTATAGCTTTCTACAAGTTTTCCATGGGCTGTATTCAATTGCTTTTTTAGCTCATTTGTTTCTTGAATGTACTTGCGTTCCCATTCTTCTCTCAATCCTTGCTCTTGTTTCAACAAATCTGCATATTTCTCAATTTGAGCTTTTAAATCTCCCTGATCAGGATCCGTTGTCGATTGTTTTTCGATAGGTTGATCATATAGCAATGACTTCATCAGTTCTTTATTTCTATTTCATAAAGTGTCATTCTCCTCCATGTATACCTTCAGTTGTGTTTCAAGCAGGTGACTCCTAGCTTTAATTCGCTCTTTGTCGGCCTCGCTGGCTTCATGTAATCTTTATAAGTCCATTAACTGTGTCTGGAGTTGACGATGTTGGGTCATCAATGTGCCGCATTGTGTTTTTACCTCAAGTAACTCCGTTTCTTTGACAGCAATATCTTTTTGTGCCTAGATTAATTGTACGGATAGTTGTTCACTCATAATTTGGAACTGATTCTTTTCCCTCATGGCTTTATCGTAGTCTGCATCTATATCCATCATCTGTTGTTGTGTATCCATGGCCGTTTGTATCATTTGCTTGACCACAGGTTTTAATTCTCTGACATCCACATTTAACCAAGTTTTAGGAATACTCGGTTCTGCTCCTATTGTCACATCTTTTCCTTGGGCTACGTGTAATGTAGTGTCATGGGGCTACCTAATGTGTAGTTGTATTCTTGGCTCAGCCTCCATGTGGTTGATTTTGCCTTGAGGAGTGTCATACGGCACTTCAATCACAATTTTCTCTTTATTTTTGTGTAGGTCTAAATCTGTGTTTACTGGAGTTTGCATTTCTTCCTTGACAGGTTGCATTACTTCTTTATTCGATATGGTAGCTTCTTTGATACCAATCTTTGTTGTATCATTCAATTGAATGACATGATCTGGTGCCTTGGGTTATTGGCTCTTGGTTCGTCCCTATTGGTTGTCTGTGTAGCTCAGTGATGAGTAGCACCTCCTTTAATGTCAATCCGGGAAGACGTGAGGATGGTATGAAGACCTCGAGCAAGTGGCGGCACAAGTGCGTGAGTGAGAAGCACACTAACATGCACACACATACACACACACGCGCACACACGGCAAGACAAAGAGAGAGAATCAATGGAGTGCTTTAGATTACTTTCACAAG
Organism: Ceratopteris richardii; assembly: GCA_020310875.1. Taxonomy (NCBI): domain Eukaryota; kingdom Viridiplantae; phylum Streptophyta; class Polypodiopsida; order Polypodiales; family Pteridaceae; genus Ceratopteris; species Ceratopteris richardii. The sequence goes on from CM035437.1 coordinate 35,237,036, forward strand.
CTCTTACAAGTTCGTTTCAATTACAATCTACCCCCAAAAATGAGCTCTCTAGCTCCTTTTATAGTTTTTGACTAGCTTTGGCCCTGTCCAGACCTAGTGTCCGGCCTAGTTAAAAATTAGGTTCCAGGGCTTATTTGAGGGCTCAAACGAAGTCTAAAAATTATGAAAATTGATACGATGGTACTTCTAATACTCCTCAAGCTCGAGGACTCCTCGGCTTGCACAAAATGGAGTCTAATCTACCAAAAACGGGATTTACAATGTTTGTGTAGTGATTAAAATCACTTGAGTTGTACATAATCTATGGGAAAAATGATCTGGCCTTGTTGCCGTATTGTGCATGACTCCTTTGTTGCTTTGTAATGCCAACACTCCCCCCTTCCTAGCGTCTGTCGCCCCTGACAGACCTTTGTTCGCGCGGGTGGTCGATGTAATATTGGATGACATTGGTGGCCAGTTCATGTTCTCCTATCCTTAAGCCTCTTGCTAGATCGGCTTCCAATGCCTCCCAATTTATTGCACCGGGGATTTCTGGTTGCGGGGTGGTGTAGTACTCTGAATACATTGCTTGTTCACAAGCAAACAATTGAAGCAGATGTGTCGGCTTTGGTGTGAAAATCTCCGAGTGGTACTCCCAGAAACCTGATCTGAACATTTCTTCGAAGGTCTGTTTGTAGCAGGCGGGGAGGTACTTGATGCGTGCATGCCAAGCGTAAGCCACACGGATACTGGGGGTGGTGCTCATGTCATACACCAAGTCGTAATTTCCATTGCTAAACCCCGGAAGGCGTACCTGTGGTGCGGCTGCATTTCTAAAGGTCTTCAGCACCACTTGCATCATATCTAAGATTTTAAGCATCATTTGCGCTGCTACATCTTGCATGGGCTTCAAGCGCGGCATCCAGTGGCGAATGGTCCCCATCATATATGCGACCGATGGTGGTCCTTGTGGTGGCGCGATGTACGGGTAGTTCAGCCATTCCTTGCATTGCGCATTGTTCTGTACCTTGATATTAAATGCCTTCCACGACCTGCGGCGGGGGACTGGACCGTAGCATGGGTTGTACAGGAGATGCAACGGCGCGTTGTTCCATGTTCGTAGCATTTCTGGATAAGTCTCTAAAAGTTTCTGCCGCCATGTTGGTTGACGAATCTTGCCTTTTCGCACCTCTGGAGGAAGGTCTTCAGGTTGAAATTGGGTCGCAAAAGTAGGAATCTGACCCGTGACTCTTTGTATTTCTGCATTATAATCAGCCAAGATAATATAATATGGCCTGTACTGGAGTTCCGATGAGAGGATCAGGCGTCTCGATGACAAGTTCTTGAAGTAATCTGATTGTAAAACAGTCTCCTCTATGACCCTCATAGCCTGATTTTGCACTATGGTGCGCTCTTCATGCGAGGTCCCTATTTCCTCCACTTGTCGTAACCATGGCGGCCGTGGTGCCTCGAACGTGTCCTGCGCTTCTTCTGTTTGTTGGCCTCCTGGGAATGGTTGCGGATCATATTCTTCATCAAACGTTTGTTCCGCAGGAATTTGCACAACTTCTTCGTCCGTGGGAGCCTCCGGAGGGGAAGATGGCCTCTCATATTGTAGTAGGCGTGTCTGCAATTCAATTACCTGTTGCTGGAGATCTTTTATGGCCTCTGCGTCGGAGGGAAGCGAAGCTGCAGAGGGGGTGGTTGGAGGGGCAGCTGTTGGGCCTTGTTGGTGTTCCTGCTTCAGTTGTCCTAGCTCCTCCGATAGCTTATCATGTGCTTCGAGTAGCATGGCATAATCTTCCAATATAATCTTGATATTATCGGGGGTCACTGCTTGAAACTTGGATGGGCTGATGGGTGCCCCCGGTGTGCTTTCAATAGCTGCCTCCAGGTTCTCTTGATTTTGTATTTGTAGGCATCTATTTTCTTCCTGAGCAGCCGCAAGGTGGCGTTTGAGTAGTGCCATATTCCGCTGAAGTTTGGAGTTGCGTTCCAGTTGTGTCCGTAGGTGGCCTTCTACCACCTGCACTGCTTCCTGATCTACGTTCTGTAGCTGAACCTCCAATATATTATGGGCTTCTTGGAGGGTGTGGAACTGTGTGTGGAGGCGAGTGTTCTCCTCTTCTAGTACCGCAAGGCGGAGCTGTAGTGTCGCTGAGTGCTCTTGCAGGCGTGCGTTTTGTTGCTGGAGCTGAATGTAATCTGTTCTTAAATTTGATATACAAGCCAACATGGTGTCCAATGCATTACCTATAGATGAGTGGGGGGTGTTTACTGTGGAAAATGCATGGGGAGGGAATTGGGGAAGGGAGACAGTGAATGATGTGTCTACGAAAGTTTTGTGTGTGGGTGAAATTGGTGGAGGGGGGATGGGAGGAGGTGAAACCGTGGGTGGAGGTGCCGTGGGTGGTGAAATGTCCATACCTTCCGGAGTGGGTGTTAGTGTGGGGCCTGCCATATACAATGGTATGGTAGGTGGAGTGTGTGTGGAAGTGGTGAATAGATGTGACGTGGGGTGGGGAGCTGAAAAGACAGGGAATGGTTGAAGGCCTGGTTGAAAAGCCCTAGCAAAGATATCCTGGAGGGATTGTAGAAATGGAGAGAGGGATATCGGGGGTTGGGGTCGTAAATTTGAGGAGGGCTGAAAGGGTTGTGTGGTAGCAGGGAAGCCCATGAAAGTGGATCTGGGGTCAGGATGACCGGTGGCTGAAGGCATTGGGGATGGTTGTCCTAGGGCAGGCTCGGGAATGGTTTCGGTGGGTGGTGTAGTGATGGGATTTGCGTCAAAGACCGGGTTATCAATGGTAGAGAATAGGGTGGCGCTGGAGATCGGAGTACGGAAGGTGAAGGTGGGGTCGATGGGTTGAGCAGTCGATGTGGTTTCCACTGTTTCTCTTCTAGGAGGTGATGGTGGGGGAGTGGATGGTAGTGGTTCGGTGGACTCCTCATGGGTGGCGGGGTGCTGTTGACTAGCTGTTTGGGGGGTTGGTGTAGTTGTGGGCTCTTCTGCAACTGTAACGGGAATTTGGATATTTTTACCTGAGCGAGGTCGTGTCTGGAACCTTCGTGGGTCATATTGAACTGAAGGCCTCTGAATGGCAGTGCGCACAGCTTCTACAACTCCATATGTTTCTGCCATCAATAAGAGACCTTCCCTGTACTCTGAGTCAACTCCCGCTTCTTCCAACAACTGAGTCATAAGAACTCTGCTGCTCTGTTCAGTGAGTAACTGCTGCGATCGCACTCTTTCCATAATCTGATATAGCCTTCGGAGTTCTGCTGTATATGCTGGGGCTTCAGTGGTCTCTTCTTCATATGCTTCTTCTTCTTCCGGGTGTCCGTGTTGTTGGCTTTGTTGAGCGTCACTCCAATGGACATGTCTACCGTCTGTAGACTTTCTTCTTCTTTGTGAGGATGTGCCTTGCTCCTCTGTCTCTGAATAAAACTCCACATCAGAGAATTGTGTACTTTGTAGGAATGCTTCGAAGTCCTGGGGGTCCATTCCTTCTGCGTCGCCAGTGGCTGCAAATTCGAATTCAGGTGTAACCGGAGGAGCCGATGGGGTGGGTTGTGTCGTAGTGTCAGATTCCGACCTGGGTATCCTAATGGTAAAAGGAGGTATAGTGCCCTCTCTTAATGGTGATGCCTCAGGAGTAGTCAGGACTTCCCTTGTCTGGACACACGGAATCGCGCCCCTCATGCGCTTGGACTGATGTGTGGATGTCTTGAGCCTTTTAAACATTTGTAGTTGTGCCCAAGTTAAGGCACGCTCAATGGGGACATCATATGCCAAGCATCGGTAAATGATGCGTGTGAGTGCACAACATCCGTTCACCACTAATTTCCTAGAAGCCCGTTTGTTCGCTTCATACAACTGATCTATAATCCACACTGGTAGCTTAATAGGTAGCGCACCTGCTTCCGCCAAGTAGAGAGCAAACCAGACCTTCTTGTGTGGTTGCGTGAATCGGTCTTGACCGGGGAAGGCGAAATGTTGCATGCACATGCGGAGAGGGATGGACACATTTGGGGTGAGGGCTGCCATGTCTTTCAGCTTCACCACTTTCCTGTCCTTCATGTTGTTGGGAACGAGAGCATCCTTTTCTGAGGGTACATGTGTGCCGTGCATATTCAAAGCGTCGCTTACCAACTCCACAGTAAGTTCAAATCTCTTCAACTCGTTGTTGCCCAGCAAGGAGGGAAGAACAAATGATCCGGGTTTGTCCTTTTCTTCATTGGCTTGTAAAGTGGAGACCAAATAGTAACATCGGAGGAGATCTGGTTTAGGTAGTGGGGCTTCAAAGTATTCTGCCAGCCCTGCTCGTTGCCATATGGTCCGGAGGTCCTCAGTGTTCTGTAAAGTCTCGAACTCCTTGGAGAAAAATTGGAATCGAACCCATGATCTGTCATACTCGCACTTTGACTCCCATATATACTTGGCCTCTCCTAATGGCCCTGGCATGCCATTGAACCAATGAGAATTGGCATGGACTCTTTCTGTGATCCCTGTGGGTGGATCCGGCACCGGGATTTGCTGAAGGTGTTGCATCTCCACTGGTCGTTCAGTCGGAGGCACGTCCACAGGTAGGCTATCCACATCAATTCCTGCAGTAAGTATCCCTGCTTGTGAGCCCGAACCTGTCGCTTGAGCCATTTTACTGCTTGTCGTCTGATTCTGTGAGAATATAGAAGCATGTGTTAACATCGTAATGGACAGAATAAATCCGTTGCTGTCCCCGTTACAACATTAACATGAGGCAGGTGATGAGTTAGTGGTTAGTAAGTGCACGAAGACAGTGAGTGTAGTTAACGTTTGTGTATTCCTAGGAGACTAATGCCGTTAGTAAGTGGGGTGAATTTACAAATCGGGGTCGGGGGGTTTATTACAGGTCTTAGACTGCCAAATGCAGTGGATGGGCTTTGCTTTCGGTTTCGTAGGGACTCTAGGGAGCTGTGTCGGTGTCGCCGTTTGGGAATGGGGCCTTTTAGGGACCACACTTATAAGTGATTTTATGCATGCTCATGGGTCTTGGTGTGTTCCTAAGTGTTGAGCACGAGGGAATCCTGGTTGTACTCGTAGAAGGGTTATGCTGCATAGGTTGTGGCCTTGGCGTAACTACTTGTGTCCTCAAGCAAGCCTTAGGCACCCAAATTTGTCTAGATTGTGGGCTCGCCTTCCTCGACTTCTTGGGCACCCAAATAGATTTTACTTTAGCAGAAGAATTTCTGAAGGACTTCTTATTAGCGTCGTGTTGTTGGTTACTAATAAGAGGATTTGTCCGCGTAGTTGACGGTGGTGCACCCGGTCGTTCGCCTTTCCTCACCCATATCTGGATTATTTTCTGGGACATTCTGCTGCGCAGGTATGTTTGATCTCGGACATAGGTCGTACTCTGCTTCTTCTGCTTGTGATCCGCCTTTGGTTTCTGCCTCCTTCGGGCCTTTGGAAAAGAAGGGAGATCCGTTGCATCCCTGGCTCCTTTTTTGCAAATGTCATTCCTCTGCAACACAGGGTTTTGAACAAGAACAGCATGGTCATCTTTATGTGTACCCCTGGAAGGACCAGGAGTCTGTGCCTTTCCTAGTTCCTTGAGTGCTCCATTGTCTAATTCTACTGTAACTCGACTATGATTGACCCAAACCTGGAGAAGTCCACTTCTTAGGTTTAAGTTAATTGCTTGGTCATAGATCCAATCTTGACCCAAGACCAGAGGTTCAGTGAGATCATCATCTTGACATACCAGTACTTTAACTGTCATTGCCTCATCATGAATGTAAAGGGGAAGTTCCGTCTCGCCCATGCAAGGGGTTTCCACTCCTCCTAATCCTACGAGATATGCTTCCACAGGGTTGATAGTTAACTGCAACTCTTGACAGTAAGACAATTTAACAGCACTAGTGGCTGCACCTGAGTCAATCAAGGCCCTTACGGTCCTTGCATGCTTCCCTTGTCCTATATCTAAGGTTACGAAAGGACGTCTATCAATTATCCTATGCGAGCTTGTTCCTGCAACTTCACACATGGCTATGGGAAAGCCTTGGTCTGCATAGTCATTCGCTCCAGGCTGATCTCTGCCTTGCCTTCGTAATTTCATCCTTCTGATGCGTTCTAAAGCTTCAGCTTGAGCTTCTTCTCGAACTCGCTTTTCTTCCTCTTTGCGTTTCTTAGCAGTGTTGAGTCGGCTGAGCATTTCCTCCGTGAGGGGTTCCTGATACAACTTGACTCTGCATCCGCTAATATAGTTAGGGAGAACATCACCTTCTAATGTGGCTAATTGCACAGCTCCACTTGTGGAGATCCTATTGATAATCATAGGTCCGTAGCCTCTCTTTTCTAGCTTCCTTGCGTGTTGTTTCAGTGTATAGACTAAAACTAGATCTCCTGCTTTCAAGCCCTTATCCTTCACATGGGCATCGAAATATGCCTTCTGTCTCTTCTTGGCTGCATATATTCCTGCAGCGGCTCTCAATCTTGTTTCTCCTAATCGTTCAAGATCAAAGATCCTAGAGGAGAGCTCATGACCTGTCCATTCGTGCTCATGTGCGACTCTCAACGTAGGAATCAGGAAATCCAAGGGTAGCACAGCGTTTTGGCCGAATACCATCTGAAAGGGGGTGGCTTGGAGTACCGTTTTATAGGCAACTCGGTAGGCCCAAACAGCATGGTGTAGTTGTTTGTCCCAATCAGAGCGTTTAGTGTTCACTAATTTCGTCAGTACATTGCATAAGATCTTATTAGTGCTCTCAGCTTGTCCATTAGCTTGAGGGTGATAGGGGGCCGACTTCTTGTGTATTACCAAGAATTCTTGGAGTAGATTTTCAATCACTTCGTTCAGGAAGTGTGTGCCTCTATCACTTACAAGCTCTATAGGTAGCCCATATCTCGTGAATACATTCTCAAACAAGAATTTGGCAGTTGTTTGAGCATCGTTCTTGGTTGTAGCCTTTACCTCTACCCATTTCGTGAGATAATCTGTTGCCACAATGATGTATTCCGCATGAGAACCCTTAGCTGGGGGATTAATAGGACCTACGAAGTCTATTCCCCACTTAGAGAATGCACGTCCACCCATCATAGGTTTCAGTGGCATCTCATCTTTGCGTATAGGATACTGAGTCCTTTGACAGACATCACACCGTTTCACATAGGTATGTGCATCCATGTGAAGGGTAGGCCACCAGAGGCCCGCAAATAGTATCGCCTTGATCACCCGATCTGGCCCAAAGTGTCCTCCTGCTACACCTTGGTGAGCAGTCTCCAAGATTTTGAGATATTCACTTTCATGGACACATAACCTCAAGTAGCCATCTTTACCGCGCTTATATAGATTATCACCTATGAGTGAATAATCCAGGGCTTCTTGTTCTAAACTCCTTTTCCTAGCTAGAGTCATGTTTGGGGGGAATGTGTTTGTCCGCAAGAATGATACTAGAGGTTCACTCCAATCTGGCACAATGGATACTTGATAGAGAGTGGCATGTTCCACAGGTGGTCTAGTGCAACAGATTGGGCATTCCTTGCACAACTTTTGGACATCCGCTTCCATAGTTGGCCAATGCACTCCGAATCTTTTTAGAGTCTGCAACGTTCGTTGTTTTGAATGGTGTTGCTCTAACGCACCTACATGTGCTAATTGCAACCATTTAGCGTACTCATCCTCTTCTACGCAACAAGCCAAGATCCCTTGATCTGTGTGCTTGTACATGCTTCCTGCCATGATGTGGTACTTTTGGGCTTTCACAATCTCTCTATTCCGTGTGTTTACTACTGGATGGTTAGGCCCGTATGTCAATACTGGCACTAGTGGCTTAGCCCACTGCGGCACCACTTCCAAATTAAACAAGTAAGCATCAGGAAGGTCATCTGATACTCCTTGTGGGGCTTCTCCCGATGTGAGTCTAGAGAGATGGTCTGCTCGTAAATGAGTCCTACCTTTCCTTACCACAACCTCGAAGTCGTATTCCATTAGTAAGAGAAACCATCTCACTAATCTTCCTGTATTGCATGGCTTGTTTACAAGATATAACAGTGCCTGATGATCAGTAAAAAATTTAAACTTATTTGCAAGCAAATAGTGTCTAAATTTCTTAACTGCATACACCATGCCTAATCCTTCTCGCTCTGTGGTGGTGTAATTCCGTTCAGCCGCATTCAATTGTCTACTAGCGTAGGCAATTGGAAGATCCATATTACCTTCACCAGTAGGTTGTGCAAGTACACATCCAATGGCATAATTGGATGCATCCACGTGAACATGGAATGGCTTATTCCAATCTGGTGTGGTCAAGATTGGTGCTGAGCATAACCTTCGTTTAAGCTCCTGGAAGGAATTCTCACATTCATTCGTCCACTCAAAGTTTGTCAGAAGTCCGTACATGGGTTTTGCAATGACAGCATACATGTGTATAAATCGTCGATAATAACCACAATGCCCCATGAAAGCTTGTACTTCCTTGACATTCTTTGGCCGAGGTAGCTCTGCTATGGCTCTCACTTTTTCTTCCTCAGTAGATATGCCATTCTTTGACACTATGTGTCCTAGAATCTTGCCTTGCCTTACCATAAAAACGCACTTTTCTGGGTTCAGGCAGACTTGATATTCTCTACATTTGTCAAAGATTTGTCTGAGTTCAGGAATATGGGTTTGCCTGACGTTGGAATGAGCACAAAGATCATCAACATAGACTTCTAAGCTCTTCCTTAGGAACTCCTTAAACACATGGCACATCAGTCTCTGGAAGGTAGCGGGTGCGTTGGTAAGCCCAAATGGCATTACTCTAAAAGCAAAAATGCCCCATTCAGTGGCAAAGGCTGTCTTGTGCTGATCCTCTGGAGCTATGGCTACTTGATTGTAGCCAGAAAATCCATCAAGGAAACTGTACACCTCCTTGCCTGCCACTCTTTCTAAGAGATGTTCTGTGATGGGAAGCGGATAGTTATCTCGAATCGTAGCGGCATTAACCTTTTTCAAGTTAATGCACACGCGCAGTTTGCCATTCTTCTTGGGCACCACTACAATGGGGGATACCCATTCAGTGTGCTCAATTTCATAGATAAATCCAGCTTCGACCAGTCTATCTATCTCTTCCTTGATCTTAGCAGCATAATTATCGTTATAAGTATAGGGCTTTTGCTTAGAAGGTTTAGCATCTGAGGTCATGGGAATAGTGTGTGAGCATATATCGGGGTCAACACCTTTCAAATCCCTGTAACTCCAAGCGAATACATCTCTGTATTCTCTTAGCAAGGCTATCAACGTATGCTCTTCTTCCTCGGTTAGGTCATGGCCTATGTACGTGCATCTCTCCTCTCCTTCTTCTAGGGCCACTACTATTTTCTTGGTGGTTTCTTTGTTATCATAGGCCTCTCTATTCTTTCTAAGGAGGGGAAGTTGTCCGGTTTAGGGGCATTGGCCACATACACTTCTGATTGGGAATGATTCCTGTTTTTGCTTGCTTTTTCTTGGTCTTGATTTTTTTCTTCCTTGTCAGATCTTGCAATTATCCTTTCTAACTTCTCTAGGAATCCATCCAAGTGTAATTGCGTTTTGGCTGAGCCTGAGTAATTGAAAAGGCGACTGGCTTCAAACATAGTCTGAGCCAATGCGACCATTTTCGCGCATAGTTTGGTTCTTTCTATCTCTAGGTCAGCTCTAGGATAGCACTTGTCATGATCCGTGACGTTTGGCCCTTCTTGGATTCTGGCCTGATATGCCTTAAGCATCATGTCTATGTCTTCGGGAGTGGGATCAGCTAATACTGATCCTATTTGGGGTGGTGGGTGGGTTGCGTGGGGTGTCTTAGAGGGTGGAGGGATGGAGGGTGATGGGGATGGTAGCGGTGTGAATGTGTGAGAGTGCGGTTGAGATGTGATCTCTATGATTTTAGTCTTGGTTTCTCGTAGACTTTCCTCAAGTTCACTCATCTTCTTTGCCCATTGCCTTTTCATGCGTTCGCGGCTATCTTTCCAAGCTCTTGTTCTCTTTTTATTTTGGCTCTCAGTATCGCTAGCATCTAGGCTCTTTTCCTGGCCTACCCCTTGGTTTTGCTGCAATGCCTGAGCCCTAGTGACTACCTGTACTGGTGCAGTGGAAGTGACGCTTCCTGGGGACTCTACCACTAACCCAACAACGTTGATCGGGGTGATTTTTGGCATGCTATTGGGGTTCTTTGGGCAATCTCGTAAGAGATGCTCTTTTCCGCAATCTTGGCAGAAGCCTTGGATCGTCATCGACTGGGTTTGCGTAGGTGGAGGCAAGGGACAATCACGAATGAGGTGATCTCCTTGGCATCTGTAGCACGGTCCTCTAGGAAATGGTGGTCGTACTTGCCTAGGTTGAGGTCTAGGGTTGGGGTTTGCATACATGACATTCGTGTAATCTGACTCCCAACTCGGTTCGTTTGTCTCTTCGCTATAATAGGACTCACCATGCTCAGGAGACTGCATGTAGTACGCCTGGGGACTATCAACATGTGTAGAATCAAAGCTATGGTCACTCGGGTCACTTTCAGAAATCAAGGATGTTACAGGGACTATAGCTCTAGTCAGGTTTTCTTCTGCAACAGCATACTTTACCGGAATCACATTAGCTGGGCCAGGGGGTTGTTGAGCTAACACTGGCTGAGGCCTTTGTTGGTTTTGGTAGGGTTGCTGATACGGCTGTTGTGGCCTGCCATATGGTTGTGGAGGGTTCGGGTTCTGGTATCTTCCTTGCTGCGCGTATGGCTGTGGGTAGGGTTGCCTAACTGCCTGCTTGTTGTATGGGCAATCTTGTGCGGTGTGATTGGTGTATCTCCGTTCTATGGTGCAGTACTGGCTACTAGGGTTTACTTGGGGTTGAGCCATAATGGGACAGACGTTCGCCATATGGTCACCACCGCATGTATAACACCTTTTCACAGGAGCAAACCTTGGAATTTGTTTGCTAGTTACTCCTAATTTTTGGGCCACTTTCTCAGCCAGTTCCTCAATTGATGTGGATTGCGTGGACGAGTGACTAGATGCACTGTCTGAATCTTTGTAAATTTTGGACAGCTCTAGCTCTTCTCCTAGGTTATCTTCAATGTCAATGCATATACGTACACACTCTTCTATTGTCCTAGGGTCTTTCAGATACACGTAGGATCTCAATTTTGGACTCAGCAATCCATCAAGGAATAAGGCTACTTGTTTAGCAGATGTGGGTAGTTCCGAAATAGGGCACCTTTCAATATATTGTCTAAATCTTCTTCCTGCAAGTCTCACAGTCTCTTGAGGGGTTTGCTTGAAGCTGTGAATCAGTGAGGAGGTGTTGTGTCTTATGCCACTCTTGGAGAACTCAATAATAAATGCTTCTAGGAGTTGGTCTATGCTCCTGAACTGACGCTCATCCAATGGCTGAAACCATGTAAGTGCCGTATTCCTCAGGGTTAGGCCAAAGGCATTGTACTGCGTAAATAGATCCTCAACTTGTTCAGCTCTCAGGACTTGCTTGAATTCCGCCACATGATCATAGGGATCTCTTGTGCCGTCAAAGTAATTCTTCATGGACTTAACTAGCTGGGTGGGTCTCAAAGTTCTTGTGTGCTCTCTAGGCCTCGGCAGAGGGAACCCATCTACATTTCTTTGGTTCCTGTGGGCTCTAAGTATCTCAGGTTCTACTCTATTTGTCTCCGTTCTCGTTCTTTCTCTGCCCACTGGGTTGGCAAAGCTTACTTCTGGTCTATCTCTACTTCTGTCTCTTTGAGTTCCATGAGCTTGGGATGTTCCAGCTCTAGGGTGACCGTACGATATATTCGATCTTGGTTGGGGGAAAATGAATTCACCCTTCCAAGTGTAAGCATGCCTATCATTTTCTGTCACCACAAAGATCCTCTCCGAAGTGTGATCTAAGTAGGTCACTCTACCGGGGCTATCCGGATCCTTAAACTCATAGATCATGATAGTTTCTATATCAGTTGGCTGATTAGATTTGTACCTCCAAAAGGCTTCGTCAGTTTCTCGGTTGAGGAGCATCTCTATGCTCTTGTTGTCTTGGGGAACCCGCTCAGGTGTGATAATCCTAGTGAGAACAGATTTGCCTCGGGGTGTTCTGGGTTCTACTCCCATTTTTCCTTGTTCCAAGTCACCTATGTCCGCTTCTGAGATTACATTTCCAAATTCATCTGTCCTATCTGGGTGACTGGTGACTACGTAGATGGTCCCTTCTTTGTCCAGGTATGCACCGTTTTCAAACTTGACAGCTGGGTGCTCTAGTCCTATGGATTGGTCAGGGTTTTTAATCTGGATCACGGGTCTTCCTAGGCCATCCTCATAGATGCTAGCACCTAATCGGTTGGTCCTAAGGTATTCCAACTGTGTTTTGTAAGGGCCTTCTACCCTGTACAAGTAAGGCACACCTGAACTCTCCGTAGGTCTGTCTATGCCTTGAGACATCTCTGAATCACTGGTCTCAGAGCTAGGGTAGTACGAGTGGTGGCTCAACTGCTGGGCCCAAGACCTAGCAGTGTGGTTGACACTAGCCTCTGAAGACCTAAGGCTTTGTCTCTCTCTTACTAGGTGTCGTCCTGATCTAAGGTTCATATGCCTAACTGATTAGCCCAAATTTTTGCCCAGAGTACAACCTCGTTGCCGATCAATTGGTACCAGTCACTTGATTCTTTTTAGTTATTCCTCGTGTTTAAAGTCTTGTCTGCTATTACGTCGTCAGGAATACTTGAATGTTCTTCGTACTTTCAGGTTGATCGTTTCACGTTGGGTTCTTTCCTTTATGTTGTCAACAGTACAGAGATTAAGTTTTTAGCTTGAACTTGAGTTTTTAGGTAGTCTTCAACTTGATAGTGGCCTATCGTCTCCCTGACTTACTCCTACTTCTAATCGCTCTTAGCCTAGGCTAGGAATTGACGAAGAGGAGTTGAGAATATTCCGACCTTTCTTGCCGAACCTTGCTCTTTAGTGCTCGAGAAGTTGATTCTCAAGCGTGTGCCACACCCTTGCTTGGATACTCTCAATTGCTTTCAATAGGCCTGCATAAATCCCAAGATTAGCTCCAAGTAGACCTTTCAATTGACAGACAATTTATTCCAGACACTTTTTTAATGACCCTTGTTCCCCCTTTTGTATTGCTAGAAATTTCCTCTAGAGCTCCCTTGGTGTTTCTACCCCTCTGTGTGTCAACTTCCAAATACCCTATCTGAAAATCAATGCGTTATTTTTATAAAAAACAGTTGAGGGCGTGTAGTATATGCCAAGAGCTTTCCGACAAGCCCTAGAGCTCAAAAAATGGATTTCGTATGGAAAAGTTATGACCGTTCAGGGTTTAGGGGGTTAAACAGACAACCAGCACCTTTCAGGAGTTCTACTGTACTTTCCTAAGGCGTTTGTAATTGTATGACTATTTGAGAGTGCAATTATGCCCAAAATTTAGCCTAAATTTCCCAAAAATTTACCCCTAAATTTTGCCGAATATGTCTGTCTGTCGCGATAGACGGTGTCTGTCGCGATAGACACAAACTATCGTGGGGGGTGTCTGTCGCGATAGACGGGTGTCTGTCGCGATAGACGGGTGTCTGTCGCGATAGACGGGTGTCTGTCGCGATAGACGGTGTCTGTCGCGATAGACGGTGTCTGTCGCGATAGACGGGTGTCTGTCGCGATAGACGGTGTCTGTCGCGATAGACGGTGTCTGTCGCGACAGACGGGTGTCTGTCGCGATAGACGGTGTCTGTCGCGATAGACGGGTGTCTGTCGCGATAGACGGGTGTCTGTCGTGATAGACGGTTGTCTGTCGCGATAGACAGTGTCTGTCGCGATAGACTGAAAAAATGCAAATTTTTGAAAAACTTCTAGTGATCTAGAGTGCCCTCAAGGTGTAGGTTACAGTGATAAACATGCATTCACAAAATGTTAAGATTTTCTGTCTGTCGCGATAGACAGAGGCTGTCGTCCCGGGACCCGTGCAGAGCCTGTCGTACCTACGCACACTGCTGGGGATGATGGTACAGCAAAAACCTGCAAAATAGCTCAGAAAACATGCAAAAACAGCACATGCAAGCTCGCTCTCTCGCTCTCTCTCACAAGTGAAATGAGGGAAATGAGGTGGAGGTGGGGATATAGTCAAAAAACTGAAATTTTCGCGATGATGAAGATGAAGGTGGGAGATGGTGATGATGATGATGGTGATGAAGATGGTGAAGAAAGTAAAAGAAAATCGATGAGAGTGAAGAAAATACCTACAACTCCAACGCGTCAACTCTACGTCTTACCATCACACGCTCGTCCTCAAAGCTCGATCCCCGGCAACGGCGCCAAAATTTGGTGTAGCTCAGTGATGAGTAGCACCTCCTTTAATGTCAATCCGGGAAGACGTGAGGATGGTATGAAGACCTCGAGCAAGTGGCGGCACAAGTGCGTGAGTGAGAAGCACACTAACATGCACACACATACACACACACGCGCACACACGGCAAGACAAAGAGAGAGAATCAATGGAGTGCTTTAGATTACTTTCACAAGCTCTTACAAGTTCGTTTCAATTACAATCTACCCCCAAAAATGAGCTCTCTAGCTCCTTTTATAGTTTTTGACTAGCTTTGGCCCTGTCCAGACCTAGTGTCCGGCCTAGTTAAAAATTAGGTTCCAGGGCTTATTTGAGGGCTCAAACGAAGTCTAAAAATTATGAAAATTGATACGATGGTACTTCTAATACTCCTCAAGCTCGAGGACTCCTCGGCTTGCACAAAATGGAGTCTAATCTACCAAAAACGGGATTTACAATGTTTGTGTAGTGATTAAAATCACTTGAGTTGTACATAATCTATGGGAAAAATGATCTGGCCTTGTTGCCGTATTGTGCATGACTCCTTTGTTGCTTTGTAATGCCAACAGTCTGGCATGACTTCGACTTGATTAATCTCTGTCCATTCTTCCTCGTTAGTTTCTATCCTTATGTCGGTGTCCAAGGTATCTTTTTCAAGACTAGATTCTTCATTGAAGCTTGAATCTTCTAAGCCCAGTGCTTTGTATCTGGCGGCTTGTTCTGTGGTCTTTTCTTTACTCCGTTGTTGCTTTTCTTGACTTGCTTGTCTGTAGTGATGGCCTTGAACATTTAGATTCACTTGCCCTTGCATGTACTTATGTGTCTCTTCTAGGGCTGCGAAGAGGTCTCTCTTGGTGATTGGTATTTGTGCTATAGGAATCTGTGGTAAAATATGTGTCCTTTTTTATTGAGGTGTCGCTTGGGCTTCTTCCTCTCTAAGGCGCTTTGTACCCCTCATGGGTTTCTATGAACTGGTCTCTCTCGCATCTCACGCAGGCAGTTTTTCATATCAAGTGCCTCATAGATGAGTAAGGTCAAAGCTGAACTTCCATTGAGAAACTTTTTCTGACCCCACTTCTTCTTGGCTTCAAACAATCGGTCTTGAACATAATGCATCATGTTTACTTTATTGCCGACTTGCCTCATAGCATGTGATAATAGTTGTACAACAATCTTTTGAGGTGTTGTGTATCTATGCATACTAGGAAAACAAAAGTGCTGGTGCACTACGTGGACAACATCTTCAATATCCGTTCTGTTGATATCCACAAAGGATCTCTTTTTAGGATCATGACATTCCTCCTTGACATTGGTGATTCCTTCTTGATTCCATCTGAAAGCTTTGTTGATTAATTCATTAGTGAATTGAATGGTTTTCCAGGTACCCACTTTGTCCAGTACCCGTGCCTCGGGAACTGATATCTTATTTGCTACAGGCTGAAGGGTGTTCATCACTTGCGTGCATCTTTGAAAATCTGGCAAATAAATAGGCAATTTGAGAAATGCCTCTATCCCTACTTATGTCCAAACATCCACCATGCGAGGTAATCCATGTATGATAGTCTTGAAGTCTTGTGTCATAATAGGGAAGTAGTGATCCCTATCCATGATCTTGATGGTAGCCATGAAAATGAGGTCCGACACCGATTGGTCATCCAGAAACCAATGGCCTCTGGCTTTCGTTATTGATTCCAATGGAAGAAGTTGCACCTCTTCCTCTTGCGTAGCTGCAGAATTGGGAGATGCCATCTGCACTCAAGTGATAGCAGTCGTTAGTTACCAAATGGCATTTATAGTTATCCTTCATTTATCCTTCATTAGATCAGCAACTCTCCAAGTGAATGGTGTCGTCCCTTTTCCGTGGGTGTGAGAAAAGTAATACTTGGGTTTTTCATATTTTAAGATATTTTCATGTTGTTGTCTGAAAAGAAAAACAAAAAAGTTAGTTCATAGTCGAAGCGGTTATTCCTTTTTATTGATTTTCTCAAAGTATGTACAAGTGCTCTCCTATTTCCCAAGAGGAAAATGTGCTTGACTATCCTAAAATAGAAGAATATTGTGCCGAATGCTTGGCCTTGTAATGTGGCCCTATCATGCATACTTTGGGTTCTGGTAACTCCAAATGTGTGCAACTTGAAGTATTTGGTTGATGCATCCAGCTCGTCTTGCTTTTCGGCATCCAAATCTGCTTCATCTTGTTGGGGCAGCTTGTATTCCTAGTATTTTTGAAGAATGTGGTGCTTCTCATGTTGTGGTTCTGCTTTATTTGCTTTTGGAATCTGGAAGTTGATCCAAATGTAGATTCCTACTCTGTCTTGAATCTATTCATCTTTGGTTGTCTTGTTATTAGACCATCCCGATTTCTCTTGAGCATTGACTCTTCCTTCCTGATGATTGTCCTTTGAGCACCTGACTTGGGAATCCATATTTGTGTTCGGTCCGGCTGGGCGGCTATCACTTTCTTTGGAATCCATATTCTAGCAATTTGTTGTGGATCTCGGTGTCCAAAGTGATGTACTTGCTTGTTTGATGGATCGTTCAGATGTTGATGATGTTTCTGTTGTAGAAGATATGTAGCTACTTGATCCTTCCTTATCCAAGCTTGTCTAGTGTGAGGAATAGGGTATATTCAAATAGGTACAGACTTATGATGATCCTTAGAACTCGTTTCTCTTGTGTGTGGCTCTTCACAAAGGCTGTTTTCAGATAGAGTGATACTTTTGTGACTTGCTAGATTAGAAGATAGTGTGCAAGTAGAATTCAGTGTATCCTCACATGAAGTACTCAATGAAGGGGTTTCCCTAGTGCTAGTGCGCATGCATTCATCACTGTGTTAATTTGAATGAGCTCTAGGGGCTACATCCTTGGCTTTGAATCGTCGTTCATCTAACATGCTGAATATCTCTCGATGTACTATCTTGGCTGAGATATATCCTAAGGCCAATTGAATAGTTACTTCATATTTGTATATCCAATCTTGACCTAACACTATGTCTTCGAGTAAGTCCTGATCATGACATACTAATAGCGTCTGCTCCATAGTGTTGTTTCCAAGATGTAGAGGTAAGTTTATTTCACCTATACATTGAGTAATCGTTCCCCCTATTCCTATCAACTGTGCCTTTGATGGATTTAATTCCTCCTTGAGTTTTTGAGTCAATGAAAGTTTAATACAACTTATGGCGGCTCCTGTGTCAATGAGAGCATCCACTAAGTGGTATTCCTTTTTTCCAACTCCCAAATTCAAATATGGTTGCTTCCTTTGTTGCCTTAGGTTTTCAGTGGCTCTAAAATTAGCCATTGGGATGAGTTCTTCTCCTAGTCGATATCTCTCATCTCTCTCTCTCATCAACTCTTTTCATTTCTTAATTCGTTCTAGCACTTCTTGTCTGGCTTCCTCTCATATTCTCTCCTCCTTGACACGTCGATTTTTAGCCGTTATCAGTCGTGACATTATTTCTTCAGTCAATGGCTCTAGATACTTTTTCACTCGACATCCACTGATATAGTTTGGCAACACGTCTCCATCCAAGGTGGCTAAACTGATGGCTCCGTTGGTGGATATGCGATTGATGATCAATGGGCCATATCCTCTTATTTGTAGTTTCTTTGCCTGTTGTTTCAGGGCATATACCAAAACTAAATCTCCTTCCTTCAATTTTTTATCTTTAATATGAGCATCAAAATATGCCTTCTGTCGCCTTTTAGCAGCACAAATCCCTGCTACTGCTTGTAACCTAGTTTCATGAAGCCTCTCTATTTGATCCAATTGAGCTAAGAGTTCATGTCCCGTCCACTCATAAGTTGTTGCTACTTTAAGAGTGGGTATTAAGAAATCAATTGGCAAAATAGCATTCTGTCCGTACACTAGGTTAAGAGGAGTAGTGCCTATGGCGGTCTTGTAAGCTACTCGGAATGCCCATAAAGCGTGGTGTAATTGTTTATCCCAATCAGATCTACCATTGTTTACAATTTTTGTGAGAACTATGCACAAGATTTTATTTGAACTTTCGGCTTGTCCATTGGCTTGTGGGTGATACGGAGCTGATTTCTTATGAATTACCAAGAATTCATTCAGTAGAGCTTCTATTACTTCATTCACAAAGTGTGTGCCTCTATCACTCACAATTTCTATCGGCAATCCAAATCTAGTGAAAACGTTCTCGAAGAGAAACTTGGCCGTAGTTCTTGTGTCATTTTTCTTGGTTGTTTTGGCTTCAACCCATTTGGTCAGATAGACAGTAGCTACAATTATGTACTCGGCATGGGATCCTTTAGCTGGTGGGCTAATAGGTCCTATGAAGTATATTCCCCATTTAGTAAAAGCTCTGGCACTCATCATGGGTTTCAGTGGCATCTCATCTCTTATAATTGGATATTTCTTTCGTTGACAAGTATCACACCTTTGCACATATGTTGCGGCATCTTGATGTAGAGTTGGCCACCACATTCCAGCAAAGAGGATCATTTTTGTTGTTTTATCTGTAGAGAAGTGTCCTCCTGTAGCTCTGGTATGTGCCATCTCTAAAATTGTAAGATACTCGTCTTCATGAATGCATAATCGTAATTGATTATCTCTTCCTCGCTTAAATAGTTGTTTTCCTACAATGGCATAGTCCTTACTTTGTTCTACCAGTGCACGTTTCCTTGCTTGAGTGGCTCCTTCTGGGTATTCTTGAGTCTTTAAGAACTTCGCTAGAGGCATGCTCCATCTACAGTGGAGTAGCATAACGTAGAACTCTCTTTTGGATTGTGTTCTTGACAAGTTGGACAGGTTGATACATAGTTATGCGCATCCCTCTCCATGGTTGGCCAATATATACCTAGTCTCTTTAGTGTTTGCCATGTTCCGTTCGCATTTAGATGAGTTTTCCATTGATTTACATGTGCTTTTTGAAGCCACATTTCCTCTTCCTCTTCTTCAACACATCTCATGAGTAATCCACTTGAGTCTTGGTGATACAAACTTCCAGCAATGATATGAAGGTTTTTAGCCTTCCATAGGTCTTGGGTTCGGTTTGGTGTGATCCCATCTTTAGGTCCATGTGTGAGTATAGGGATCAACTTTTCTGCCCACTGGGGACATACTTCGAGGTTGAACAAGTACATGTCAGGTAGATCGGCTGGTACTCCTATGGGTGGTTCACCATGTGTCATCCTTGATAAGTGATCTACTCTTATGTGGGTATTTCCTTTCTTTACTACTACCTCAAAATCAAATTCCATCAACAATAGAAACCATCGTACTAGCCGTCCTGTATTACAAGGCTTGTTGACTAAGTACAGTAGGGCTTGATGATCAATGAAGAATTTGAATTTGTTTGCCAAAAGGTAATGTCGGAACTTCTTTACTGCGTACACCATCCCTAGGCCTTCCCTTTCGGTTGTTGTATAATTGCGTTCCGCTTGATTTAATTGTCTACTGGCATAAGCTATAGGGTGGTCTAACTTTCCAGTATCTGCAGGTTGAGCTAAGATGCAACCAATGGCAAACTTGGAAGCATCCACGTGAATGTGGAATGGCTTGTTCCAATTGGGTCCTCAATATTGGTGCTGAACTCAATCGATCTTTAACTCATTAAAGGCCTTTTCACATTCTTCAGTCCAGTTAAACTGAGTTAATAATGCATAGAGAGGTCTAGCAATTATGGCATACATATGTATAAATCTTTGGTAGTATCCACAATGTCCCATAAATGCTTGGACTTCTTTAGGAGTCTTTGGTCTCAGTAAATCCAAAATGACTTTGATTTTGTCTTCATCAGTTGAAATTCCATTTTTAGAGAAATATGTCCTAATATTTTTCCTTGTCGAACCATGAAGACATATTTTTCTGGGTTGAGGCATACTCTATATTGCCGACATTTGGCAAAGATCTTTTCTAGTTCAGGGATATGCTCTGATCGTATAGCGGAATAAGTACATAAATCATCCACGTATACCTCCATACTCCTTCTTAGGAACTCTTTGAATACATGGCACATCAATCTTTGGAAAGTGGTTGGGGCATTGGTTAGGCTGAAAGGCATAACCCTAAAGGCGTATATGCCCCATTCAGTTGCAAAATCTATTTTATGTTGGTCTTCAGGAGCAATGGCTACCTGATTATATCCTGAAAAGCCATCCACTTCCTTCCCTGCCACTCTCTCCAAAAGATGATCTGTGATGGGTAATGGGTAACTGTCTCTTATGGTAGCGGCATTAACTTTTTTCAGATTTATGCATACTCTTAACTTCCCATTCTTTTTCGGTACAACCACCAAAGGTGATACCCATTCCGTGTGTTCAATTTCATATATAAATCTAGCATCTAACAACTTATCTATCTCTTCCTTTATCTTTGCTAAGTACACATCATTGTATGTGTATGGTCTTTGTTTGGAAGGTTTGGCTTCGGATGTCATAGGGATTTTATGAGCACATATAGATGGATCTACTCCTTTCAAGTCCTTATAGGTCCAGGAAAAGACATCCCGGTATTCCCTTATGAGGCATATTAACTCTCGTTCTTCCTCCATTGAGACATCCTGTCCTATGAAAGTACATCGCTCCTCTCCTTCCTCTAACGTTACTACTATCTTCTTGGCTTGCTCTTTGTTGTCATATGCCATTCCCGGCTGTGCTTCTCGTTTTGGCATTTGAATAGTAATTCTTCTCTCTTCTACTTCATATTTTTTGAAGTGCACAGGCACTTCAAATTGATCTTGAGGCTTGTTTTCTTCATCAATTTTTGCTTTTTCTAATCCAAGCTCCTCTTCCTGTGTTGGTTCGTGATTTATTTCATTAGCTATGACACTTATTTCTTGAGTTTCATTTTCTGTTTCCATGTGTTCTTGCTCCATTTCAATGCTCTCATAGTCTTCCTCCCATTCCTTTTCTATGACTTCTCCTTCTTCATCCTCCTGAAGGACTACCACATATAGACTAACATCATAGCCTTCCTCATCAATGCATTCATTCATAGTTATTATGTCTTTGTTTACGCACACATTTAGGGTAGCTAAAATCTCCATCCAACCATGAGGTTCGAATTCTTCATCTAAGAATATTTGAGGCATATAGGCTGGATCTTGTATTGATCTAGCAACTCCTTGCTTTTGCTGCCATCCTTTCCTCCTATCTTCTTCCTTTTTTGCAGTTTGGCATATCCATAGATGAGTGTCTTCATTCATCCATGATTGGTCACTTGAACCTATACTATGAATTGACTGATTATCTTCCTCCTTATGAATCTGATTCCATTGTAATGGGGGAACATCTTGATATGTGTATGTGTGGAGATTTATTCTTGTGGTGGTTCCTTCATGCTATAGGTATACAATGTCTTTTCCCCAATCTTGCACTACTTTTAGTTGCCTCATGAAAGGTCTTCCAAGTATCATTTCATAATTGCTAGGCCTTTCAAATTGACAAATTGCTAAGGTGTGCTCGAACTCAACTCCGCAAGTGGTGAAAACTACTCGTTCCAATAATCCCAAGGGTCGTTTAGTGTCTCCATCTGCCATTTGTATCTTCATGCGTGTTGGTCTTAGAGCTGGTTTTCCCCATTTCTTCCAGATTTCCTTAGTTGCTAATCCTACTCCAGCTCATGTATCTAAAATGGCTTTGGTGGTGTATGTTGGTGCATTTTACCCAAGCCTAGATGCTTGATATATTTGATATTATCCTCATTTGTAAGTCACATGAGTAGTCATGTGAACACCTCTTGTAAAAGAGTACATTTTATCTCTTGTAAATGGAAAAAGAAAAAAGGAAAAGGATGGCTTACCTCATCCATGATGTAAAAGCAAATTCGTGGCTCTAACTACCTAAAACCACAAAATTTAGAGCTGAGGGAATCTCTCCTAACTTTGGGGATCACTTTTAGGTGGAGCTATTCGAATTCGAATTCAAAACTCCCTCCAAGAATAGCTATAAAAAGAGCAAGAAGGAAGAGGCGATTAGCAAGCCTTGTACATGACCACTTCATGTCATTTTGTAGAGATTGAAGAGCTTACTCCATAGCTCTATCATTCTACTCCCATTGTGCAAAGATTCATTGCCAATGTGGTTGTAATCATATGTGAATCTATACATTTATCATCATCTACTTCTCTGTTTTGTTCTCTGCTATACTCACTCAGAGCAGTAACTTCAGAAGGTCATATCTTGAGTTCTACTGAACCTTTTTCAATGATTTAACGTGCATTGGATAGATCTTACTGTCTACTTTATAATATAAATTTTCAAGGTCATTGCATTAATACTTTTGGAGATATCTGCATTTTACTGCTTACTGGTCTATCTCTGTAGAACCCCGAGAATTGTGGGGAGGTTCCAGAAATTGTTGAAACTTGTTCTCAGTGCTCATTCTATCATTTGAAGTGTTTTAACTTGGATTGGGAAGCTTGCTAAGTCTATTTGCTATGCCCAAAAGGAATTTTTCTAATTCCTACCAAGTTGAGAGCAGTGTTCATTTTTTCTAGTAGGTGTATGTCCAAAAATAGCAAGTCTTGGGAGCTAGTCATTTCGCAACTAGTCTGTCTTGCCTTAAACTTTTGGGAAACATGTTCCAAAGTACTTGGCTGATATTTTGGTGGATTTAGGAAGCTTAAAGGGTCTACTAATCAAATCTGAAGTCTCAGTTGGCTGGTGTGAAGCTGGTTGTAGCAGCACCTACTCATCTTTGGATTGCATCCACCATCTCTCTTCACAGTGTAACCACTATAGGTAATTGGAAGGCAAGTATTTCCTTCATCTCCCTCACTAAAATCTCCAACCTTATTGATTGAGATTTTTACTGTGTTTACTTCATTAGATATCTCCTTTTCTTCCACCTTGATTGCCAATTGACTGGTCAGTTTCTCCTTCAAATGTGATTTGATCTTCAAGAGTTCCTCCAATGTTAGGGTACAAGGGATTTTTACTTTTTTAAGATGTATGATATCCGATGTTTGGACTGATGGGTTAGATTATTTTTTCCTTTTTGTACTCTCATGGGTAATTTGGCAAAGCCTTTACATCATCTTCTTTGTCACTTGGATCCATTGGTAATATTTCTTTTGAATTCAATTCAGGTATTGAATCCTCTATTCCATCTTCTACTTCTAGCTCTTCAAAGGGTGGTTCGATTCCTTCCACTTTCTTCCATCTGTCTTCTTGGACTCTTGCCAACAAATCTTTAGGCCATTCCCCTTCTACTTCGGGAACAATGGATCCTTCCCTTTTATCCTCGCAAAAATTTCCATGATGTGTCTCACCTTCTTTGGGTTTCTCGTGATCATTAGCAATGACACACTCTTGGAATTCTCTTTCAGAAATTCGTGTATTGGGTAGTGGAAAAGCAGGTTTTTCTAAGGTATGTTGTGCGACTTCTATTAATTTTTTGCAGATCTCCAACCTTTCTTTCTCTAGGTCACCTCTAGGATATTCTCTTTCATGTTGTTCTATGGTAGGTCCTGCTCTTATTCGTGTCTTGTACGCCTGAATCCACATGGCTAATTCTTCAGGCATGGGATCTGCTAGTACTGATCCTACCTCTTCTTCTTTATACTTTCCATTTTTATTTTCTTCTTCAAATTTATGTTCCTCTTTTGGATTTTGTTTGCTCTTCTCATTTTCCTTCTTTTGTAGTAACTTCTTTTCCTTTATCTAATCTCTATGGTTCTTCCATCTTTGTGTCTGTTTGCTTACTACACTTTTCTCAGGCTCTTCCGAGTCTTCAACTCTTTGAGGTGTGAGTATGTTCACCTCTTCGTAGCTTTGATTATTTTCCTTAGTTTTGTCTGGGGTCTCTCTGGCTTTGGCTCTAGTTATATCTTTCAATGGTACCGTGTACTCCTTATCACTTCCTGATGATTCGATTACTTCTATCACATTGATTTGCACATTCGAGGTAACCTTGTTGGGATTCTTGGGGCAATCTCTGAAAAGGTGTTCCTTACCACAATCACTACAGTAGCCTTCCCATACTCGCTGTGGTGGTGGTGGGTTTGGTAGTGTACATTCTCTGATATAATGATCACCTCCACATCTGTAACATGGTCCTCTAGGTACATGCGGTCTGTTCATAGGTCAGGGTCGTATGGGTGCTCTCGGAGCTCTGTACATCAATGACACATAGTCTTGCTCATATCCATAGGAACTATCTGGCATGTCCATGCCATAGGTATATGGTTCGTACATTTGTCCATATTCTATCATAGAGCTCTCATAACTGGGATAGTTTCCTTGACTATGGTCATAGGATGAGTCATACGATTCATTACTAGTCAAAGGTGTAGCTGAGACTATTGCTCTCTCTAAGTTTTCTTCAGGTTGAGCCATCTTTGCTGGGACAACATTCTGAGGATGGGGTGGTTGTTGCCCTAACACTGGTTGTGGTTGAGTGTACCCTTGATAAGTATACGGTCGTGGTACGGGTGCTTGCTGCTGATATGTGGGATATCTGAAGGCTTCCACTCCTTGATCTCTCTGAGGGTATCCATAAGGTCTCATAACAGGTTGTATAGGTCTTGATTGTCTATTGTAAGGACAATTTTCTGTGTTGTGATTTGTGTATTTTTGTTCTATGCTGCAATATTGTAAAGGTCCTGGGACGGGTGGTCTATTGTAAGCATAACCGGGTGGTGGGGCTGCTCCCCTAGTACACAAATGAGAAGGATGATCTCCTCCACATTGCATACATCTCCTAAGCATGGGTACTCTCATTGGGTTGTTGGGGTAGTTCCTTTGTCCTTGAACATTCAGTTTCTTTGCTACTAAATCGGCTATTTCCTCTACATTGTTCTTAGGGTTTGATGTGTTGCTTGCTGAATCTTCACTCTTCATACTACCTTGAGGCATTTTCAGATCCTTCGCTAAATTGTCCTCTAGGTCAATACATTCTTTCATGCATTCTTGCAAAGTTTGAACTCTCTTCACGTACACCAGAGATCTTAACGATCCATTCAATAATCCTTCCAAAAATAATGACACCATTTTGTTTTGGGTGGGCCTCTCTTCCACTGGACACCTATCCACATACTGCTTGAACCTTCTTGCTGCCAATCTCACTGATTCCGTAGGAGCTTGGTTAAAGCTATGGATCAATGATGAAGAGTTGTTTTTTATTCGAGACTTAATGAATTCCTCAATCATTTCTTGATAGACTTGTTCCATGTTTTGAAAACTATTAAGATCTAATGGCTGGAACCAAGCTAAAGTTGTGTCTGTCAAAGTTAGACCAAAAGATTCATATTGGATCAAAAAATCTTCTACTTGTTCGGCTCTGATTACTTGCTTGAATTCCGCTATATGATTGTAAGGTTCACTAGAGCCATCATAGTGATTTCTCATGCATTTGGCCACTTGAATTGGCCTTAACCTTCTTCCTGCTTCAGGAGGTCTAGGCATTACAGGGAAAATAGGTCTCCCTATCGGTATACCAGGTCCTCTTGCTATAGGTGGTCTAACTGGGGCAGGAATTCCATTTCTAGGGTCAACAGGTGGCTGAGGCCGATAGTTAGAGTTATTTGCAGGCATAGCAAACTGCACATGTGGTCTAACCGGGATTTGAGTTTGTTGTGTTTGTCATGACTGTTGAAATGAATTATTTTGAGAGGTTCCATGTGGGTTTTGTGAAGTAGTGGCTTGATCCCTCGGGGGAAACACTGGAATGTTCTGATATTTCAACCCAGCTCTCTCTGAATCTGTTAGGGGCCAATACCTTCTCTGATTCTTGTCTAAATAGGTGATGATGGTGGGGAAGTCAGGATCTTGTAACTCATAAATGGTAACTGGATTAGGGGCTGCTTCCCATAAGGAAGAATGTGCTCTAAGGAGAGGCTCCATTCCGTTGATCAAATACACATCCATTAAGGAGTCATCTTGGGGAACCAGGTCTCCTCTCCAAACTCTAACAACAGTTGATCTCCCTCGAGGAGTGGTCACTTGCTCTTCATTCCCCTCTTCATTATGGTTATGAGCATTGTTTTCTTCCCCATGTTCATTGATGTTTTCGGGGTGTTTTGTAACAACATACTGGATATCCCTTTTGTCCATGTACAATCCTCTTGCATACTTGACTGTTGGCCTAGGCACTATGTAAGCCTCTGAAGCTTTCTTCAGCCTGGCAACTGATCTGTTTAGACCATCTAGGTATATGGGTATCTCATGTTGATTGGTGGTCACATATTCTAAAGATGTCCGGTATTCCCCCTCAATAATTGACATCATGCCAATCATTGGTATAGTGTTCTGCATATCCTCTGAAGCCATAGGAATTTCGTCCTCTGACTCACTAGTGGTTTTAGAATAATTTGAGCGGCTAGTTGGTTCAGCTACACTTCCTACAAAAGAGATCACACTTCTTCGGCTTACTAGGGTCCTTCCAGATCTCAGGTTCATCCACTTTAAAGTTCTATTTAACCTTGCCAACCCCCAACTTCTAGAGTTCTTCACTCAAGGTCAGAATCCTAAAAAAATGTGGCTAGAAAAGGACTTACCATGAACTCTCAAGTCACGATACTTGACCCAAAAAAAACACGATACTCGATCCTCGAAATAAACGATATACGATACCTCAATACCACGATACTCGATACTTGGATGAACACGATACATCATAGTTAGGTAACACGATACTCGATACTCCAAAAACGTGATACTCGATACACGATACTTGTGAAGTATCACGATCAAGCAATCACGATACTTGATACTTGAGCCAATGCGATACTCGATACACGATACTTGTGAAGTAT
Organism: Ceratopteris richardii; assembly: GCA_020310875.1. Classification (NCBI taxonomy): domain Eukaryota; kingdom Viridiplantae; phylum Streptophyta; class Polypodiopsida; order Polypodiales; family Pteridaceae; genus Ceratopteris; species Ceratopteris richardii. The sequence goes on from CM035437.1 coordinate 35,264,037, forward strand.
CGCGATCAAGCAATCACGATACTCGATACTTGAGCCAATGTGATACTCGATACTTGAGCAAAGGCGATACTCGATACACGATACTTGTGAAGTATCACGATCAGGCAATCACGATACTCGATACTTCAGCAGACGCAATACTCGATACACGATACTTGTGAAGTATCGCGATCAGGCAATCACGGTACTCGATACTTGGATGAACATGATACTCGATACACGATACTTGAGAAGTATCGCGATCGGGAGTAATACGATACACGATACTTGCTGAAGTATCGCGATCGGGCAACTACGATACTCGATATTTGGGAAGTATCACGATACTCAACCACAAGAGATCACGATACTTGTCAGGTATCGCGATACTCGACCGCGGGAGAACACAATACTTGACCCTTTTTCAAATTTTTGCTGGAGTTTTTTGGATTTTGAATGGAGACAAATGTTTTTGAGGTTCATCTACCCTCTCCTCACTCTCTATATCACCCAAAATACACCTTCTACCCCCTGTAAGACCCTCACGATACCTATTGCAGATCGTTTTTTTTTTTAATGCTTGATCTATGTAATAAGGATGAGAGAATGATATATGTGCTTACCTTAGGTACTCTCTCTCAACTCTTTAACAAATCTAACAAGCTCTACGTAGCTCCACATGCTCGGATCTAGCTCACGATACTCGATAGCACCTCTCACGATACTTGTTTAAAAGACAAGTGACTTACCAAATAACATTTTTTGGCTTTTATACTTTTGAATTTTCCTACTCACTAAAAAAAATCAACTGGACAAAGACTGAAAACTACTCTAATTACTTGACCTATTCCCTCACTCCTACTCTACTCACTCCACTCACTTTCTTAGACTACTAACTCACTACACACACTCCAAGAGTTAGAAGTAGTAAGTGCGGCTGAAATTGACTTACCAAAGAAGAGAAAATCGCTTCAATGCAAAAAGTTACTTACCATCACACGAATACCTCGGTTTGATTCGACACTCCCCAGCAACGGCACCAAAAAACATGTGTACCTAAGAACCAACTTATGGACTTGTGGAGAAAGAGACTATACCTCAATTCCCCTCAAGTACATATAGTGCGGATTCACGCTTTAATTATCGATCCGATGAGTATCAAAACCTAGCCGAGTGTATGAGGACATGCATTCAAATGATGGTCAAAGCAAATGAACTACTCAAAGAGTGCAAACAAGGCAAAGACTAATCCAAACAAGCTTCAACTGTCAGTTAGGGTGTCGTGATACTTGGTGCAGCAGCCAAGAGCAAATTGAACTTTTCTCTCAGCTCCGAACTCGAAATATAGCAAATAGGATATGCGTTTCGAAGCACTCAAGAAGACGCATCCAATAGCGATATTTTCACTCAATTCTGACACTTCTACTTCAAGTTATGAGAAAAATACTGAGTCATAGGAATGACCTTCCTACACTTCAGCACTTCCTACACTTCACACATACCTTAACTACAGCAAACAAACACATTCATGGATAGAGAACACTTCCTAGCACTCTTTCCAAGCAACACACATGCACACAAGCTCACAAAGAAGATGATACAAAGAAGAGAAGACACAAATTCGAATTTCTGTGCTCTTGATTCTCACAATGGCAAAAGGTCTTTACAAAGAGTCACAATTTGACTTTTATACATGTGCCCTAAAAATGGTCCTTTCACACAAGAGACCGGCACTTTATTCACTAAAAGACTAATTTCCTACTAATTTACATGGGTAAGCTACTAATCTTCTGTGGGGATGCATCTAGAGGACTCCTCTAGTGCATTTACCTCAGAAAATATATTACAAGAATGATTCTAATACAAAAATTGGGTGTCCAAATCTTTCTGGGGCCCTTCTTTTTCTCTGCCTTGTGCTCTTCTTTGCTCTGAAACACTCCCCCCCTCATTGTCTCTGTCGTCCCTTGACAAGCTTTACTTCTTGTTGGCAGTGTGTTGTCCGCATGCATCCTTTGGTGAGTTCCACCTCTTCATCAATCTTGCATTATGTTTTAGTGGCCCTGTTCTTGATTCTTCTTTACATCCTCTGGGCTTGATGCATTTGTTTTGCCTGTTGAATTGGTTTGCCACACACTGTTGGAGCAAGTCTATGACAAGCCTAAGTATTGGCTTGAGTCTCACAAAGTCTTAGAAGAAGCTTTAAAAAGAAGACTATGTAAAGTTCACTTGTGAACTACCTCTTGTAACTTTTGAAGAGTTTACTTAATGTAAAAGTAAGAGAATCTTAAGTGGTTGAGTCCACTTGATCAAGAATGGAAAGAGGAGCCACGAATTCGTGATTTGTGGTAGGTAGAGAATCAAATCAATCATTGATTGATTGGAGAGTGATTGAGGGAAGTTAGCCTCCCAAACTCAACTATAAATAGATGGTAGTTTTAGTCGTGGTTAGAGAGACCTATGTGAAGACCTCCAAGAGCTGAGCTTTATGCCATATCAAGGTGTGATTAAAAGGCACACATATGTATCAGTAAGTCATTGTATTGTACAAGCAATATACTTTCATTTTCATGATTATTTGAGTTCATCTTTCCATGTTCTTGTGAAGTGTACTACTCACTGCCATTACTCTCAGTTTTCTCAGTCAGCTTGCAGAGATCTTTTCTCTGCGCTTGGTGCATCATTTTCAGTGATTTAACTTCGTAAAGTTAGCTCTATAAGTCTACTATATGCTCATAAATTTTCATGTCATTTGGATGTTGCAATCTTCAGTTATGTTCATTTGAAGTCAACAGGGTCTGTTCATCTTTACCTCTCTGTCAGGTACCCGACTTTTTTACTCATCTTGTCAGAGGTGTTTCTCAGTGGTTACTTATCCACATTCAATGATTTAAAGTTTGTTGGAATCAGCTTCCTGTCTACTATAACCATACAAATTTTCATAATCATTGGATTTCTATTTTTTGAGTTATGATGATTTTTCTGCTCACTGGTCTATTTCTCTAGCAGCCCGTGAAAATCGGGATGATGTCATCACTTGTTAAAACTCATTCTCAGTGTGTGTTTTGTTATTTTTGATGAGATTACTCTTGAAAGTTAGCTCTTTAAGCTAACTAGACTTCCCCAAGAGGAATTAAGCTAATTGCTGCTCTGCTCAGAGAATTATGTAAAACACTGGACAGGTGTATGAACCAAGAATAGCAAGTTTTCACCTCTGAGCTAACTCCAACTTATCTGTTTTGGTCTATCTTTTTGAGAGTGATCTTCCAAGGTACATAGGGTGTCTAATACATCCATTGGCAAGCTAAAAGGGCCCACCATCTACTCCTGGAGTTCATTTGGCTGGTGTAGATCAAGGATTTTGCAACACCTCTTCATCTTCAAACACATACTTATCCATCTCTTCATAGTGGTATCAGAGCAAGGTTGGACAACATGGCATATGGATTTCCTTCATCAATTGACAAATTGGATAGAGGTAATTACTCAGCTTGGTCATTAAGAATGGAAGCCTATCTCCAAGGTAGAAGTTTATATGGTTATGTGGTTGGAGATGAAGTTATGCCAAGTTTCAGGAACAAAAGTCAACCAACACAAGAAGAGCAAGAAAGATTGAGCACATGGTTCTCCAAGGATGCACTTGAAAGGTCTTATCTCCTCAACTCTATCTCAGATTTTTTGTTGCCTCACATTAGAAGTTGTAAGACATCTCAGGAAGTGTGGGATGCACTTGAAGCTTTCTTTTCTTTAAGTACCAAAGCTAGGAAGCATCAACTATGGCTGGAGTTCACAACTCTCAAGAAGGCTCCCAAACAAAATGTGACTGATTTTGTCACAAAGCTCAAGGACATAGCAGATCAGTTGGGAAGCATTGGAGAGGTAATAGATGAAGAGAAAATTGTAAGGCAGGTCATCAATGGCTTGAAGGCAGATGACAAGTGGGAAGCATTCACCACAGCTATGGATTTGTACATGGACATGCATGTACCTGATTTCAACACACTCATTGGACAACTACTTACTCAAGAGGAAAAGCTTATCAAAAATGGAGAAAGCTCTAAAGGTAATCAATCTTCAGCTTTATACACAGTTAAAAGCAAGTCTAAAGATAACAAAGGAAAGGCAAAGAAAGTGGATGATGAAGCAGGTACATATCAAGCTAACTATGCAGGTAGAGGAAGACATGGCAGAGGTAGAGGAAGAGGAGGTAGACAAGGCAGGGGGAGATCCTAAGACTCCAACTCATGTTCTATTTGTGGATTAACTAATCATACAACTGAAAATTGCTTTAGGAATTCCAGGAATCAAAGAGGCAGAGGATACAATAGAGGAAGTTATGGATACTCAAGAGGAAGGTTCAACAACTACCATGGCAACTACAACAACTACAATCATTCAAACTATCAAGGAGGCTACAAAGGAAGGAGAGACTACAATAACTACACAGAAGACTCAAACAAAGAGGATTCATTATTGATCATGAACATGGCTATGCCACAAGGTAAATCTGATGAGCATGTTTTCTACATAGATTCAGGTTGTTCAAATCATGTGGCAGGAAATGTGGCACTCCTATCAGATTTAGAAGATCCAAGGAATAAGCATGAGGTACAAACAGGAGATGATACAAAACATCTTGTGGAGAAAATAGGCAATGTCAAAGCACCTGATGGAAACATCAACCTACTCAGTAAGGTACTCTATGTCCCTACCATTACAAAGAATTTGATAAGTGTTGAGCAGATAGTAGAGAAAGGGTTGCAAGTCAGGTTCACAAAAGCAGGAGCATTTGTTGAAGATCCAAGTCAAGGATTCAGAAGAATTGCAAAAGGTGAAAAGACAGGTAGATTGTTCACATTTGAATTACAGGACACTAGAAACATTGCTCTCTTTAATTATGGTAGTCAGACACTCACAGAATTGGAAGTATGGCACAAAAGGTTAGCACATATTGGTGAAAGGTCATTAAAGCAAATCTGCAGGGACCAAAGTGTACTTGGACTTCCTAATTTATCAAAACAACATATGATTTATAAGTGCAGTGCATGTCAATTTGGAAAGTCTCACAGGTTACCATTCATGAAGAAAGGTTATATGCATGGAGATCTCTTGGAGTTGGTTCATACAGATGTATGGGGACCTAGCAAGGAAGCTTCAATATCTGGATCAAGGTATTATGTTTCCTTTATTGATGATTGCAGCAGATGGACTATCCTATTCTTTATGAAACACAAAGATGAAGTTTTTTCATGTTTCAAAAGATATTTGGCTCTTGTGGAGAATCAAACAGGTAAATCACTAAAAAGGCTAAGGTCAGATGGAGGGGGAGAATACTTCTCCCATGAGTTTGATTCTTTTCTTCAAGAAAGAGGAATCAAAAGAGAGGTAACTACAAGGTACACTCCTGAGCAAAATGGAGTGGTAGAAAGGAGGAATAGGACAATTGTTGAAGCTGCAAGGTCTATGTTAAATGAAAAGCATTTACCTAATTACTTATGGGCTGAGGCTGTATCTACAGCCACTTACGTGATTAACAGGTTGCCTTCAAAATCCCTTGATGGGATGACTCCATATGAGGCTTGGAATGGAAGAAGACCAAGCTTAGATCATTGTAAAATTTTTGGATGTATTGCTTTTGCTCATGTTCCTTCACAGGTTAGAGGCAAGATGGATCCAAAGGCAGAAAGGTGTGTATTTATTGGATATGACAACAATCAAAAGGGCTATAGGTTATACAACCCTACCAACAAAGGATTCTTGGTAAGCAGAGATGTAGTTTTTGATGAGAACAATTCATGGTATGAAGATTCATGCAGGAAGATCAATTTACCATATGATCTTGAAGAAGATTTTCCAAAGCTTGGTAGAGAACAATCAAAGATTGAAGAACAAGACACCTCAGAGGATGATGAAGAATCTCACATGGAAAAGATCAAAGCATGGAAGTCTAAAGGTAAAGCAAAATTGCAGGATCTTGGACATGAGGCAGAATCATCACATCATGGCCTAAGAAGATCTATGAGGGAAAAGAAAAAACCAGAAAGGTATGGGTTTGACACCTCATTAGTAACTAAACATTCTATCTACATAGCACATGACATAAACCAAGAGGAGCCATCATCATTTGAAGAGGCCAAAGCAAAAACAGAATGGAAGCATGCAATGAAGGAAGAGATTGAAGCACTTGAGGAAAACAACACTTGGGATTTGGTGCCCAAGACTTCATCCATGAAGGTAATAGGCTCAAGATGGGTCTATAAACTCAAGAAGAATTCTGATGGTTCCATTAATAGGTGTAAGGCAAGGCTTGTAGCAAAAGGCTTTGCACAAACTCAGGGAATTGATTATGAGGAGACCTTCTCTCCTGTGGCAAAGATGCCTACTATTAGGGTTTTGCTTAGTATTGCCTCTTCCAAGAATTGGAAGATACTTCAACTAGATGTAAAGAATGCATTCTTGAATGGTTGGATAACAGAAGAGGTATATATGGCACAACCACCTGGTTTTGAGAATCAAGTTTATCCTGATTATGTGTGTAAACTTAACAAAGCATTGTATGGTCTCAAGCAAGCTCCAAGAGCTTGGAATTTCAGGCTTGTTTCATTCTTGCAGGACAAAGGCTTTCAACCAAGCAAGGCAGATCCTTCACTCTTTATTAAAAAGAGTAATTCCGAGGTCATCTATCTATGTGTATATGTAGATGATATTATATTGACAGGAAATGATGCAGATTGGGCTGGCTCCAAGGAAGATAGAAGGAGCACTTCAGGTTATCTTACCTTTGCAGGTTCAAAGCTTATTTCATGGTCATCCAAGAAGCAACCCACAGTTGCTCTCTCTTCTACTAAAGCTGAATATAGAGGTCTTGCCATAGCTACACAAGAAGCTATGTGGATGAAGACATTATTCAAAGATCTTGGATTGGAGTTTGGAACTCCAACTATTTTTTGTGACAATATGAGTTCTATTCACTTGGCTGCTAATCCTATTTTTCATGCAAGGACTAAACATATTGAAGTTCATTATCACTATGTACGAGAAAAGGTTCTAAGCAAAGAGATTCAAATATCATATGTGTCCACTCATCAACAATGTGCAGATATTCTAACCAAAGCATTGGATGGTACAAAGCTTTGCAAATTCAAGGCTATGATTGGTTTGCAGGTAATCTTGGAAGATTGAAGACCTCAAGCATACTTGGCTTGAGGGGGAGCTGTTGGAGCAAGTCTATGACAAGCCTAAGTATTGGCTTGAGTCTCACAAAGTCTTAGAAGAAGCTTTAAAAAGAAGACTATGTAAAGTTCACTTGTGAACTACCTCTTGTAACTTTTGAAGAGTTTACTTAATGTAAAAGTAAGAGAATCTTAAGTGGTTGAGTCCACTTGATCAAGAATGGAAAGAGGAGCCACGAATTCGTGATTTGTGGTAGGTAGAGAATCAAATCAATCATTGATTGATTGGAGAGTGATTGAGGGAAGTTAGCCTCCCAAACTCAACTATAAATAGATGGCAGTTTTAGTCGTGGTTAGAGAGACCTATGTGAAGACCTCCAAGAGCTGAGCTTTATGCCATATCAAGGTGTGATTACAAGGCACACATATGTATCAGTAAGTCATTGTATTGTACAAGCAATATACTTTCATTTTCATGATTATTTGAGTTCATCTTTCCATGTTCTTGTGAAGTGTACTACTCACTGCCATTACTCTCAGTTTTCTCAGTCAGCTTGCAGAGATGTTTTCTCTGCGCTTGGTGCATCATTTTCAGTGATTTAACTTTGTAAAGTTAGCTCTATAAGTCTACTATATGCTCATAAATTTTCATGTCATTTGGATGTTGCAATCTTCAGTTATGTTCATTTGAAGTCAACAGGGTCTGTTCATCTTCACCTCTCTGTCAGGTACCTGACTTTTTTACTCATCTTGGCAGAGGTGTTTCTCAGTGGTTACTTATCCACATTGAATGATTTAAAGTTTGTTGGATTCCGCTTACTGTCTAGTATAACCATACAAATTTTCATAAGCATTGGATTTCTATGTTTTGAGTTATGGTGATTTTTCTGCTCACTGGTCTATTTATGTAGCAGCCCGTGAAAATCGGGATGATGTCATCACTTGTTAAAACTCATTCTCAGTGTGTGTTTTGTTATTTTTGATGAGATTACTCTTGAAAGTTATCTCTTTAAGGTACCTGGACTTCCCCAAGAGGAATTAAGCTAATTGCTGCTGTGCTCAGAGAATTATGTAAAACACTGGACATGTGTATGAACCAAGAATAGCAAGTTTTCACTTCTGAGCTAACTCCAACTTATCTGTTTTGGTCTATCTTTTTGAGAGTGATCTTCCAAGGTACATAGGGTGTCTAATACATCCATTGGCAAGCTAAAAGGGCCCGCCATCTACTCCTGGAGTTCATTTGGCTGGTGTAGATCAAGGATTTTGCAACACCTCTTCATCTTCAAACACATACTTATCCATCTCTTCACACACACTCCATCAGTGGTCGAAGATGCAATAGAGACCGTCAGACAATTGGTTATCTTATTCGAGGTCTGTCCTTTGTTTGTGTCTTCGGCTTCTTTAAGAGGTTTGAATACATGCACCCAATGGTCGAAGAAGCAATAAGGATTGTCAGAGATTTGTTATTTTATCCGAGCTCTATCCTTTGCTTCTGTCTTGCCCCTTGATATCTCTTATATCACATATCTGGGTTGCTGCATTCAGTTGGGCTACCATGCACGCCAATAGTGACCTTTGTCTTGCTTGTGGTCCTCTGATTTGTCCTAGTTGCACACATGTGACCATGTTGTATTGCTTTGAGCATGTTTACTTTCTTTTCATTGCACGCTATCAACGAAAGGATTATTACCTGGCAAATATCTTCTTGCACTTCATGGATACTTTCCTGGCCCTGGTTCCTCCTTTCCACCTACGTGCTTTTTCCTTGATATGTGCCCCTGCGGGGCTCTGTGCAGAGATGGGTGTTGCGCCCCTGCGGGGCTTCTTACAGAGATAGGTCTTCAAATATTATCTTTTTAGTGAAGCTTCTTTCATTGTCTTCTTCTTTTCTTCTTTTTGCTTGAGTCTCCCTCAACACACCTCTCTAGACTCACTTTAGGAGAGTCACCACAAGGAGTATCAAACAAACTTCCTAATGCCCACTTGTTTAGCTTGGAAGTAGTGCACGAGTGGGCTAAAACACTTGTGCCTATTCTCACTTTTGGAAGCGAAAACTCCATGGTAAGAACAAAGGATGCCACAATAGGATTCTATTTCTTATTTTTACTATAAAATTTGCTTAGTTGTATACCTCGTTGTAATTTCTCTTTGAATTCCTCTTTCATGCAAGAAGGAGTCAAAATATTGGGAGAAATAATCTCCCCCTCCATCAAACCTTAGCCTCTTCAATGTTCTACTTTTTTAATGCTCTACAACCAAGATATACTTTTTGAAACATGAAAATACTTCATCACCATGCTTCATAAAATAGAGTATAGTCCATTTGCAAGAGTCATCAATGAAAGAAACATAATATCTTGACCCTAAGATAGATGATTCCTTGCTTGGTCCCCAAACATCAATGTGGGCAAGCTCCAATATTTATCCATATATGTATCCCTTTTTGTGGAAGGTTGACTTTGAGACTTGCCAAATGCAGTGCATTTGTAAATACTATGATACTTTGTGATATTAGGTATTCCAAGTACACTTGATCTCTTCTAGTTTTCTTCAAGGTCCTCTCTCTAATGTGAGCCAAACATTTGTGCCAATTTTCTAGTTTTAATAGATTTTGTGTACTATAATTGAACAATGCTATATTCCTAGTCTCTTGAAGTTCAATGGTGAATGATCTGGCTGCCTTTTCACCTTTGAAAATGTTCTTGATTCCATGTTATAAATCTTCTAGATGGGATCCATACTTTGTGAACCCCACCTGAAATACTTTCTCCAAAATATTTCCTACACTTATCAGATTCTTGGTGGTGATAGGTACATAGAGAACTCTACTTAGCAAATTCATGCTACCATTTGAAGTCGTCACATTTCTAGCCATTTCCATAGGGTGCCTTGTGTCATATCCTATTTGTACTTGATGCTTGTTTTATGAGGATAGAGAGTTTAACAATGGCTAGGTAACTTATCTATCTGTGTGGAGATAAGGCATGTATACTAATTTGAACTACAGGGGGCTTTTAAAGGAGGAAACTATCCACCAATGAATCTGGTTTGCAAGAAACTCCACAAGGCAAGGAACCCAAACTCATTTGACGCATAAAAGCCAACATACCCTTGTAGGTGCAAGGTGGTAAATCACACATGAGATAAAGAAATTATAGTTATTCTCTTTAAGGTTTTGACCATCACTTTTGATTTCTTGAAGAGAAATAAATTCTAGGTTGACGCTTTAATCATGATACCATTCACCAATAACAGTAACTCTTGATGGGTTGGAAATCACCAAGAAGTTGAAATAAATAACTATCATTTTTAATGGAACAAGCTTTGTGTGAAAGCTTCTTGACCCTCTTTTTTTTTGTTTTCATGCCGTCTTCTTGAAGTACAGGGATCTTGACACAAAATTCTATTGTCTAGCATGAACTTAAAAGGGATCTATGTAGGAGTTTTCCCTTTTTGAGATGCCTTCATGACAAAAAAAGTTTGAAACCCTATCGAGAACCATGGACCTGATGATCAAGTTTTTGACATTGGGGTAATCCTCTTTTGTTCATGGAGACTCCATCCTCTTTGTTTGTGGTGTATCATTCTAGATTGTCTTCATTCCTACTGTAATGATCCTTTGATGTTTTCTCATCCTTGGAAGTCCAAAATTTGTCCATACCCCTAGGAAGTCCGATTGATTCATCTCCCTTTCCAAATAAAAAACATATTTGTATTTGAGATCAAGCGAGAGAGAAGTCTTAATAATACTTTTGGGCCTTTTCTCTCTAAATCTAGTGAAAGATCTTCATGCTCAGGCACACAAGGCTCACTTCTCTAGGCCACCCTATTTTCTCTGTTAACACCTGAGGATTTTCATTCTCTTCCTTCTTCCTAATTGATTCCTCCCTCAATGGCAAATACTTAATCCTATGGCCCTATATAATGCAGTGGAAGGAAGCACTTGGCAAGTTTTTATAGAACACCTCTTGCTCTATGGGTTCCATTTCACAACTATCTTGTTTAGGTCTGCTTTGACCGCAACTGATGAAGAGATTGTACAGGATGCTTAGGACCAAGCATTTATCTAATGAGGCAAACTTTCATTCAACTTGTTTTTTTCGCCAAAATGCCCCTCCTTGGAAGGGAGAAGACCTGGCGTTTAACCCCAAAGAGCTCTATAGATGCGCCAAATCTTTTTACTTTTAGGAACGACACTCATTATTAAGAACCAAGCATAGAGTAACTACCACTCCACAAAGACAAACTTCTAGGAGGAAAACACCCATAAAATTTCTTGGAAGAGCCCAAACTTTTGGAAGGACATTTGCCTTCCCTTTTAGATGACCTTACACTCTTTTTGAACTTGTATTTTATTAAGGAAAGAAAAAAACAAGCCAAAAGACAAAGAACGAAAGGGAAAAAAAAAGAGAAGACAAAAAATAGAGAACTCAAAAAGACAAACGTAGGGAAAGAAAATAAAACAAAAAAAAACAATAAAATTAAGGGACTTAACAAAATAAAGGAAAAGAAAGACAAAAAAGAGGAAAACCACGGCTTGAAGGGCTTTTACTAAAACACTAGAACAGCAAGCATTGCTTAAAGCTTTACTCCTTTTTTATTCATTTCTATTTCTCTCTTTAATTTTCGTTTTTTCTTTCTCTCATTCCTTTTCAAAGGCACAAAACAAAAGGGACGCACCACCAAGAAGAAGAATAAAAATAGAAAGGCAAAAAGAAGTCTTAAAATCGTAAAATTTTTTGCATTCCTCTATTTTATATAATTTATTTAACCCCCCCAAAAAAAAAGGAAAGTCCTAAGGCTCTATCATGATGGGGCCTAAGGCTCAATCATGAGAGGCAGAGCCCAATGCTCAAACATGTTTTGTTGCGCCTTTTCCTTCTTGAGGTGGGGGTGAGGGTTCAACCCCTCCCTACGGCACGAGAGTTATGGGACCTAGGCGTATGAATTACTTTTAGGCATATTTAAACCAATTGCCTTTGGGTAGTCCTTTCCATGTGTGACCTTCGAGCACTCTAACCCGTGCTTTGTGGATATGGGGGGTCCCATGAATACTGTGCATGTTCACTTGTAGAGTTGTTCTTTCAGTCAATTCAAGCATATGAAGATTAGACTTCGACAAAACTTCCACTTAAAAGGAAAAAAAACATGGCATAGGGATGGTGGTTGCAAGAGATGTGAGATGGCATGATAGATGGCTAATGGACACCAACGCAGTAGAACAAATAGGGAAACCTTGCAATAGACCATAGACCAAGCGGGATGATGTTTGAAACTGTATGGTGTGGTGATGTGGTTGAGCGAGATGCAAAAATGGAGATAGCCTCTAGTTACATTTGGTGAAGCTCGTTGGAGTCAATTCTTCTACCATCTTTGAGGAGCATACAACAATTGAAAAGTAGAGAAGGACACCCTCGAATGGGATACGTGTATGTATGTATGTTCTACAAGATGATCTTTCAACAAAATGTTGGTGCAAAGCATTGTCCCACCATTTCTTCATGAACCAAATAACTATGGAAGAACATAAACTATGATTCGTTTATTGTACAAGCAACTCAAATATCAAAGTGAGAGTGAAGTTGTCCCCGAGGTGACATCGAAATTCTTCACTATTTTTGTCACCATCCAAAACAAATGCCAAATTAGTGTTCGATACAAGTATGAGGTGAAAGAAAGTCGTCACTGATGTCACCTAGACATCCTTCACCAACCTCCCCTAAAAAGACCAAAAAACATTCAATAAATTGATAAAAAATATTATAGATTTTTGTCTATACTTGATATACAATCACTTATTATTAACATACACCAAGAACTATAACAATATGTGAAAGCTAAATACAAACACATAGAAGTAATCTACTCGGATATTTTGGTTGTTAATTTTCAAAAGAAAGTTCGGCAATTGCCTATTCTCCCAAGCTTTAATCAATTAAAAAAATAGTTATACAAGAGGACTGGCCTAGTATCCATGGGCCCCCCCCAATCCCACAAAGTAGGGGTCGCCTATGCATTAATAGAGGACTTTACAAAGAATTTTTTTATAATCCTCTCATCTCCCTCATGTGGGGCCCACTTGCTTTTAATCTTGTTGTCCTCAAGGAAGAACATTTTATGATGTCTAAAACTCTTACAATTGGAAATTGTTTAGGAGGGTTTCCAAGAAAACTTTTCTATTTCCAGATCTTCCAAAGGGCCTCACCTCTTATAGCATTCCACAATGTTGAATATTATTTAAATTATCATGCCATTTATGAATTAATAGTATGTCCCTCATATCAGGTGTAGAAGATATAAGTACTCTCATGCAAGATCGTGCATGCTAATCTCATTAGGTAATTTTTCTAAACATGTAAAGCCACAATCAATCATAACTAAACGGGTACTAACACTATTAAAATCATGAAATAATCTGGTCTTTCTTTCTAAAGGACACTTTAAATTACAACAAGGACAACATTACCAGAGAGTTGGAGAGATTTACAAAGCTAAAACCCTTTTATTACCTTTGTGGGAGAGCCATTTATTTTTTACCTTGCAGTTTTTTAATATGAATACCATGTCATATATATCCTTCTTATAGTCATGTATCCTTCTACCTAAGCAACCAAGGGATTTCTTAATACACCAATATTTGGGAGTTTTCTCAAAGTTGATCACACATCTTTCCTTCCATATCTTCCAAAGCGCTTCACTTCTAATGACATTCTACAAAGATGATGGCCAATCGATCGATTCACCAAGTAGAACCTAGTTCCAATTAACCTCAGATGGAAACAACAACAACTTAGTGAGGCCTTGAAAAGTTTGGATGCTTTTAAGATAGGAAGAGAAAAGGTGACACCTAGGACTTCCCTACCACAAAAGTATCACTTACACCACAGAGGGGCATAGTAGATTTTGCCCACTTTGGCATTGGTCCATATCCCTGTGTGGAGGACTTGCCACATGAGCACTTTCTTGTTTTCAGTCAATGGATGCCACAAATCTTTGAGCTTCAATTCACAATTAATCCAAGATGATTTCAAACATCACTTCTTATTTAGCATGAGGTGAAAGCACAAATTTCTTTTAATTCTCAAAATGTCCTCAATTCTTTCCATTCTGCCATCGCAAGCCATTGACGAATGGGTGATATTGTCCATCAAGAAGGCAAGAAAGAGAGTTGTCCCAATAGATTCTTTGCCTTAAAATGTTTGATTTATCGTGGTTAGTTCTAGAGTTTGCATTAATTTCCTCTAATATGAACCAATTTCTTCTATCTTGGTTCCATGGATGCTTACACTTATGAAAACTTTTATTCCAAAGCCCCTTATCTGACTAGAGGTACACTTCTACACATCTCGAGATACCATCAATACATAACTAAATAGGCTGGTGTTTTTTGACATCCATGACCCACTTCCAATCATAAAGAATGGTGTAGATGGACTGAAACTTGTTCCACTCTTCGAATGAGAGCACACAAGATTGGAGCCCATAGGGGTAACTTGGAAAGGAGCAAATAGGAGAGTGAGCGAATATATCTCTTTCCACATAGGATCTCTGTAAAAAAAGAGAGTTTTATTGTTTTTGAAAATAAGCTCTACCAAAGAAGCTTCCTCTCTACTCCAAGATTTAATCATCCATTTGGCCACCATCTTGTTGCCAAGGTCTTACATATCAAGAATACATAATCCACCTTCGTCCATTGAGATTGAACAAATTTCCCATTTAGTTTTTGACACCTCTCTTCTATTGGGATCACCTGTCCAAATGAAATTTCTACATAACCTTTCCAACTTATGAAACTCCTATTTCCCGGTGTTGTATCTGTTAGTATATGATCAATGTCTACCCCTCATGATTGTATGCACATTTTGTAAGGCCCCCTTTATGAGGAGAAGCCAAGCGTGCATTACCCAATTGATGGGAATCCCAACTTGAATGTTGGATGAAGGTCATATTGGACCATGTAAGATATTATAAGGAAAGGGAGTTACCAGGGTCCCCAATTGTGGGGTCCGGGGCAGCGGTGAGCAGCCCCGGCTGGGGGGTCCAAGGGGGCCAGCGGGCCCCCTGGCTGGGGGGTCCCAGGGGGCCAGCGGGCCCCCTGGTGGGGGTCCGGGGGCAGCGCCCCCGGCGCGACGGTAAAGGGAATATTCCATGGAATATTCCCTGTCGGAGTCAGAAATCATTTATATTTGTTAGGTCGGTTCAACCAGTCAAAGACGTGTATGGCAATTACGCGGGCGGTGGCCGCCCACGCTCTACCGCCCATGTATTGCCGTCCATGGCAGGCCACCCATGATCCTATATATACATGACTTCTGCACTATCTAAGACACTGAGTTGAGCCAGCATACCTCTACCTTGTATCTCCCTATCTAGAGTTGTCTAGATCACCATTTAAGCTCTACCTTGAGAGCGCACGGGTGGACAACGCCATCATCTTTGTACTTGCTGCTAGTAGAAAATTATTGAGATTCTCCTATATCTGTTATCTTCTCTGCTATTGCTCCTGTGTTATATTGCGTAACTATTGTTTTACATGGTATCAGAGCTGTAAGGTTCGAATAGCTTGAGAAGTATCATTATTTTAGCCTACTAGCAGACTAGAATATCAATAGATTATTCGAGTGATTACATGATGGCTTCATCGTCGAACAGTAGTCTTGGTGCTTTAGCTAATGTTAATGCTGCACCTATTCGAATTCGTCCACCTGCATTCACTGAAGGGAAGCTGGATGGAACCAACTATACACTCTGGAAGTTCAAAATTTCTGCAATTTTGGACTCCTATGAATTACTTGACACTGTCATGGGACCGATGGGATTGGATCGAGAGCCTATACCAGTTGAAGATCCAGCAAATTCAAGATTGATGATTCAGCCAGATCCAGATCTTCTACGAGCTTGGAAGAGGCGGAATGCTGATGCATTATGTGCGATTGTCACTAGTGTAAGTGATTCTGTGCTTACTTTAGTTCAACATACTACTAAAGCACATGAGGCTTGGGGCATATTGGCTCGACAATATGAGACCAAGAACCACACTAGGATACAGAATTTAGAAAATCAGTTGGCAAATGAAAAGCATTCTGATTCTGAAAAGGCTGAAGATTTTATCAAACGGATAAAGCATCTTCAAGATCAATTGGCTGCAGTTGGTGTTGTTATAACACCAGAAGAGCTGGCTCGAAGATCTATACGTGTTCTTCCAGCAAAGTATGATGGATTAGTAACAGCCCTTAACACTCAGGTAAGGCCAACTCCTCTTACATTTGAAGAGTTTTGTGCCATGCTTTTAGAAGAAGAGATGCGGCTGAAGAATCGGCAAAGTACAACTGATGCTGCATTCTCAGCAAATGCAAAAGGTAAAGGCTCTTCAGAGGGATCAAAGAAGAAGCCAAAGAAGAAAAAGTTCACAGGAAGTTGCTTCTATTGTGAAAAGAAAGGCCATGCCATCAAGGATTGCAGAAAGAAGCAAGCTGATGAACGGAATGGGACTGTAAAATCATCATGGAAGAACAAAGAGTCTGCAAACAACACAGAGCTGGAACTTTGGGTAGCTATTGAAGAGGTATGTTCATCTGCTCAAGCTCGTGTTGATGAGCCATGGATTTTAGATAGTGGAGCTTCTCGCCATATGACTAGTAAAAAGGATTGGTATAGTTCCCTAGTGCCTCTGCGGGAATCCATCAATGTAGTGGTGGGAAATGACTCCAAGTGTCCAGCTGAAGGAACTGGAACCATCTCTTTTATCACTTCTCCAGGTGGTGAGAAAAAGTTATCCGATGTTCTCTATGTACCTACACTCAAAAGAAATTTGTTGTCAGTTTCTGCAATAACAGATCGTGGACTTGAAGTTCACTTCAATAAGAGTGGTGCGGAAATCATGGATTCATCAGGTAATGTTGTAGGTAAAGGCATACGACGGGATAACTTGTATGAGTTAAGTGCTTTAACTGCTACAGAAGATAAAGATGTAAGCAGGTTATGGCATCGACGATTTGGGCATCTCGGATTTGCAGTTTTGAAGGAGATGCAACGAACAGGGATGGTTGCTCATATGCCTGCATTTTCAGAGTTGCAGGAACCTTGTGAAGCTTGTATGATGGGCAAGCAACAACGAAAGGCATTTCCAAGAGAGACCAGCAATCGATCTCAAGCTCCTCTAGAGTTGGTACATGCTGATCTCTGTGGTAAAATGTCTACACCTGCTTTAGGAGGATCTTTCTACTTCTTGCTGTTAGTCGACGATTATAGTAGAAAGATGTGGGTTTATTTCATTCGAGAGAAGGCTGATGCTTTTGAAAAATTTAAAACGTGGCATAAGTATGTAGAAAATGAATCAGGAAGGAAACTAAAGAAATTTAGAACAGATAGAGGAGGTGAATTCTTGTCAACAGAATTCAACAATTACTGTAAGGAGCATGGTGTGAAAAGGCAACTTACCACAGCTCATACACCCCAACAAAATGGCGTTGTTGAGCGCAGGAACAGGACAGTAGTTGAAATGGCTCGCTGTATGTTGAAGGCTCAAGACATGCCTGATTCATTCTGGGCAGAAGCAGTCAATACAGCAGTCTACATCCTCAATCGAAGCTACACAAAAGCACTGAAGGGGATGACTCCTCAAGAAGCATATTCTGGTAAAAAGCCTTCAGTTTTGCATTTCAGAATTTTTGGTTGTTTCTGTTATGCACATATTCCTGATTCAACAAGATCAAAGTTGGATTCAAAAAGCAAAAAGTGTGTCTTCCTAGGATATAGTGAAGAGTCTAAAGCATACAGGTTATGGGATCCTGAGGCAAGGAAGATTTTTGTCAGCCGAGATGTGGTGTTTGATGAACGACCACACTTAGTAGAAGATAAAGGTAAATCTACTATCTCATCAAGCGGAGAAATATCTCACCTTGTGCCTATCATAAGACAGGTTAAAGTTGAGGAGGAGGAAACATCTGATGGAGAAATTTCCTCAATAAAAAGCCAACCAGTTGTAGCTGCACTGCGTAAGCCACTACCGAAGTGGGCACAACAGCTCTTTGATGATCACAATCCACATGTAGATGTACCAGAATCATCATCAGATGGATTACGAAGATCAAAGAGAATAGAGGAGCAAAGAAGAGCCTCAGAACACATTGTTAACATGGCTCTAATGGCAGATATCATGGGTTCAATAAAGGAACCTACCACCATTGAAGAAGCCATTGATGATCCAGATTGGAGAGCGGCAATGCAGTCTGAGTATGATAGTATACTCAAAAATGATACATGGGATCTAGTCGACTTGCCACCAAAGAAGAAGGTAATAGGTACTAAATGGATTTGGAAAGCTAAGTATAAAGCTGATGGAACATTAGAAAAGTATAAGGCACGATTAGTTGCACAGGGTTTTTCACAGATTGAAGGATTTGATGTTCAAGAAACTTTTGCACCAACAGCACGCATGACAACTATTCGGACGGTACTTGCAGTAGCTGCACAAAAGTCTTGGCCTATTTTCCAGATGGATGTCAAATCTGCATTTTTGAATGGTCACCTCAAGGAGGAGGTATATGTATCTCAACCACCAGGTTTTGAGGTGCCCAATTCAGAAAATAAAGTTTGCAGGTTGAAGAAAGCTTTGTATGGACTTAAGCAAGCTCCACGGGCTTGGTACCAACGAATAGATCATTTTTTCAAAAATATGGGTTTTGAAAGAAGTACTTCTGATGCTAACTTGTATGTAACGAAAAGGGATAGCAAGCTAGTTGTTGTCATTGTATATGTAGATGATTTGATCATTACAGGAGATCATCAAGAACTCATCAATCAAACTCGGATCAGCTTGGGAACTGAGTTTGAAATGACAGACTTAGGTCTACTCCATTTTTGTCTGGGAATTGAAGTATGGCAAAGGAAGGATGGCATTTTCATCTCACAACAAAAATATTCCAAAGAAATTCTCAAGGCATTTGGAATGATGGATTGCAAACCAACTAGCACACCTATGGAGGTAAATCATAAGCTATCTATGGATGATAACATGCCTGATGTAGATGCTAAGAAGTATAGGAAGCTCGTTGGAAGTCTTATTTTTCTGTGCAACACTAGACCAGACATTTGCTATGCTGTTGGAGTGTTAAGCAGGTTTTCCAACAAACCTAAGGAGAGTCACTGGAATGCTGGAATGCGAATTCTAAGGTACATTGCGGGAACCTTGGATTTTGGTATTTTGTATACCACAGGTGATACACTCCAAGGATATTGTGATTCAGATTGGGCTGGAGATTGTGATTCTAGAAAATCAGTTTCTGGATATTGTTTCTCACTTGGTTCAGGAATATTTTCTTGGGTAAGTAGGAAGCAACCAACTCTCGCACTCTCCTCCACTGAAGCAGAGTACAAAGCAGCTTGTTTTGCTTCTTGTGAGGCAGTCTGGTTAAGGAGAATTCTTGCAGATCTAGGCTTTCCATCAAATATGCCAACTGTACTCAAGTGTGATAATCAAAGTTGTATGGCTATTGCAAAGAACCCAGTATTTCATGCTCGCACCAAGCACATAGAAGTACAGTACCATTACATTCGTGAGCTAATTGAAGATGAAATTGTGGAGCTAGAATATTGCCCAACAGAGGCAAATTGTGCTGACATATTCACTAAAGCACTTGGAAGAGAGCAGCTCAACAAGCATCTTCAACAGATGGGCATAGGACCGAGACCTACTTGATTTATCATCGGTAAACATTGAGGGGGGGTGTTAGTATATGATCAATGTCTACCCCTCATGATTGTATGCACATTTTGTAAGGCCCCCTTTATGAGGAGAAGCCAAGCGTGCATTACCCAATTGATGGGAATCCCAACTTGAATGTTGGATGAAGGTCATATTGGACCATGTAAGATATTATAAGGAAAGGGAGTTACCAGGGTCCCCAATTGTGGGGTCCGGGGCAGCGGTGAGCAGCCCCGGCTGGGGGGTCCAAGGGGGCCAGCGGGCCCCCTGGCTGGGGGGTCCCAGGGGGCCAGCGGGCCCCCTGGTGGGGGTCCGGGGGCAGCGCCCCCGGCGCGATGGTAAAGGGAATATTCCATGGAATATTCCCTGTCGGAGTCAGAAATCATTTATATTTGTTAGGTCGGTTCAACCAGTCAAAGACGTGTATGGCAATTACGCGGGCGGTGGCCGCCCACGCTCTACCGCCCATGTATTGCCGTCCATGGCAGGCCACCCATGATCCTATATATACATGACTTCTGCACTATCTAAGACACTGAGTTGAGCCAGCATACCTCTACCTTGTATCTCCCTATCTAGAGTTGTCTAGATCACCATTTAAGCTCTACCTTGAGAGCGCACGGGTGGACAACGCCATCATCTTTGTACTTGCTGCTAGTAGAAAATTATTGAGATTCTCCTATATCTGTTATCTTCTCTGCTATTGCTCCTGTGTTATATTGCGTAACTATTGTTTTACAGTATCATAGTTCATAGTAAAGCTCTAGCCCAAGATTGAAGACAACTAAAGGTAGAGAAAAGAAGAAGTACATAGGAAAAGGTTTACAAATCTTTTTGCTCCGATTACATTTTTTGTAATATTCCCACTTAGGATAGGCTTCATATTTTTATAGACGTAGCAATTTTGTAATTCCCAAGAGCATGAGAGAGCTCACACATGTATTTACTTCACTCAGAATAGACCAGCTAGCTTAACAAACTAGTCATAATAGCTCCAGAGTTAGTGTAAGAATATTTTTAACTATGGTGGCCATTTTGGTGCGGAAAATGCCACTAATTTTTGCATAAAGTTCAAAAACATCTCATTTTTGTAGATATTTTTCCACTTTCAATAGAAAGCTCCTTGAGAAATATCATAAATCTCCTTTCTCCTCAACTTTTCTCTCTTCTCCTTGCTTCTTGGAGGATGTTATGGTCAGAAATGACTTTCCCAATGGGGTACATTTCCATGTGTTTGTGGCTTTGTGTGTGCATAGGGAGCCTTGGCACAAGGTAATGTCCATCCTACCACTATCTAAAATTATATTTTCTCTCGATAGCTTGTCTATTTTGTAGGTGTGAAGACTAAAGTAAGTAGAATTTTTTTTTTTTGCATGTTCTAATATGAAACAAGGGGGGGCATCTCAGATGTCTAGAGAGGTATTTCTTTCAAAAGTTTTTCAAGCATATCAACCCTACCTTTTTTCACTTTTCTCCTCCTATTTCTGTTCTCTCCATGGTTTTTCATCTTGGTTTCCATGACCTCAACCAAGTATGATACTTGGATTGATAATTTAGGTGTTTCAGTCAACCATTTGGTCTACACCAGACACGTTTTGGTATTTTTGTTAGGTATTCTTTGTTTAAGTCAATGGTGGAGAGCTTTAAGAGTTGAAAGGAAGAAGGATTCATGCTTGTAAGTGCTTAGAGATCAAGGATTTCTCAAGAAATCTCAACTTTTTTAAGGATAAAAATGGATAAGGGAATCTTGTATCAAAATAGAGCATTTTGGAAGCAGAAGAAGGTCATATTGCATTTATAACTAAAAAAATGCAACTAAACTAAGTTTCTTTCATGTTTTTTTGGTGGAAATCAACTCACATTTCCAAGAGTGTGAGATAGATAAATAGATAGGTAGATAGATAGATAGATAGATAGATAGATAGATAGATAGATAGATAGATAGATAGATAGATAGATAGATAGATAGATAGATAGATAGATAGATAGATAGATAGATAGATAGATAGATAGATAGATAGATAGATAGATCGATAGATAGATAGATAGATAGATAGATAGATAGATAGAAATATAGATAGATAGATAGGTAGGTAGGTAGATAGATAGATAGATAGATAGATAGATAGATAGATAGATAGATAGATAGATAGATAGATAGATAGATAGATAGGTAGGTAGGTAGGTAGGTAGGTAGATAGGTAGGTAGGTAGGTAGATAGATAGATAGATAGACATACATATAGACAGACAGATAAACAGACAAACAGACAGACAGACAAACAGACAGAGAGACAGACAAATAGACAGACAGACAGATAGACAGACAGACCGACAGACAAACAGACAAACAGATAGACAGATCACAGGGAAAGAAGCATCAAAGTCTAGCAGCCATGTGTGGGAAAAAGAATCAACCATAAGAGCCTCAATTGACATAGTACTATCAAGTCTCAACACATCAACATCATCAGAAATAACATTAATTTATTCAATCTTCATAGTTGAAGTAGATGATCTACGTAGTTGTTTAACATGCCCATCAACATTCTACCCTTTACCTTTAGCATTCTTTAATGCATAACAGTCTTTCTTCACGTGTCCTTTCTTATGACAATAATGGCATTGATATCCCTCTTCCTTGAATTACTTCTACTCTTATTCCATTGATCATTATTTTCCTTGTTCTTCATCCTATCATATTGTTGAATCTTTCCTTGGTAAGAATCACGGACATTATATGCATCTCCACTCTGAGTGCCAACCATAGATTTTCTATGAGTCTCCTCACTCAAGAGTGCTCCACATATGTCATCATAGACTAGTTTTCGACTAGGTGCACTATTGCTAATAGCTGTGCAAAACATATTCGATGACTATGCCAAGGTGCATAACAACAAGAATGCTTTTGTTTCATTATCCATGTCCATTTTTCGAGCCTGTAACTACGAGAATATAGCATGAAACGCATTCAGATGAGCTGCAACATTACAAAGGTCATATAATTTTCTCATCACATACAGTTTATTTGATGTTGTTTCTTTTTCATATGTTTTGCATAACTTCTTCCAAAGCTATTATGCACTTTCATAGTCCAATACTGTAAAGTAAAATTCTCTACCACATGCAATCAAATGGTAGACCTAGCCATTTCATCCAACTTATCCCAATCATTTTCATCCATGTCAACAAGCTTCTTTGAGATTCTGTTTACTGACTTCCATTGCCTCCTTTAAATCAGCACATCTTTAATCTAATTCTTCCATAGAGCAAAGTTTGTTCCATCAAGTTTTCGAATCTCAAAATGGTCTTTTCCATGAAAGTTGTAGCTTAAACTGGGAACACTAGTACTAGACCTTGATCTGTTGAGATATCAAGCTCAACATGTGATAATCCAGGATGGCACGTACCAGTTTTTCGTTTCTCTGACATGTATAGTGGTCACGCCAGTATATGTCAGGGATGCTTCATTGAGCTTTATTAGATTTATCTACCGAGAGTGACGACACATTTGTTTCTTGCCAGCTCACTAATTCGCAGACATTAGGTTTTTCCTTATGTACTGGTCTTTATATATTGCACTTGTTGTATTCTTGTTTTTTAGGTCATTCTTGTACATTCCTTTTATGTAATAGAAGAAGAAGAAGAAGATACTTCTTCCTTGCCTCAATCTGTGTGTGTGCTTCTCCTTGAGAGTGAGAGTGTTTGTGTGAGCTCTCTTCCTTATCTCCTTCCTCGTGACATGGTATCAGAGCCAGCGTGGCTGTAGAGAGCTCGTGGAGAAGGCGACGGTGAAGACTACGCTGCAAGGCATGGAGAAAACACGATTTCACAAACGGCCTCCATTTGCTACAAAAATCGCCATGAAGGTAGAAGACCTCAAAGTTTCGGAGCCATCTCGACCTCCGTTTTGAGCCCGCAAGGTGGGCCCCCCAGAATTTCAAGCGATTCCGTGTACTGTTGATACACGAAAACTGTGTTTTTCTGAGATCGAACTGTCACGTCATAGTGCGACAGTGTTCAAGCAGAAGTGCTGCTTGTAGTGTGTTGCGGTGTTGTGAATTGTTGCACAAATGGCAAACGCAGATGGAATGAGTTAGGTTATGAGCGATAAGCTGGATAAGAACAACTTCCATGCTTGGAGATTCAGAATGACAAATTTCTTGATGGGAAAAGGCTATTGGAAGTACATCGAAGGAGAGAATGAAAATGCTCCGTAGTTACCAGAAAGGAATCGGACTACAGAATAGTTAAGAGCATATGAGGAATGGAATCAAGGAGCACGAAAGGTAATGTATTGGCTATCTGTTAGCATACAGGATAGCATGATTGGACACATACAGGATGCCAAGACTCCAAAAGAGGCTTGGAACAGTTTGGTCACTTTGTACGAGACCAATACAAAGGCACGGAAATTGCAACTCAAGAACGAGTTGCATACATTGGAGAAAAAGAGCATGTCGATAAGTGACTACACTCTAAAAATCAAAAGCATATGTGAGTCACTTGCATCTATTGGCGTGAATGTAGATGATGATGATAAGGTGGAAGTGTGCCTTCGTGGTTTAGGAGCTGCATATAAGCAGTTCAGAACTTCTATACAGACCAGGGAAAATATTCCGAATTTTGCTGATTTGGTCTCTATGCTGATCATTGAAGAAAAGAATCTTGGTGAGGATTCAAACTCCCAAGGAAAGCCTAGTTCTGAGCAGGTATTCTACTCTGGCAGAGGAAGAGGCAGAGGTAGAGGTTTTGGAAGTGGAAGAGGAAACAGTAACCAAGACCAAGGTCAACAACAGAATCATGCAGGAGGAAGAGGACAGTTTCGAGGCACGGGGAGCCAAAGAGGTCGCAGAAATTTCCAAAGAAATGATTCAGGTAATGATAGTAAAGGATGCTGGAATTGTGGTAAACCTGGACACTTTGAACGTGATTGCAGGTTAAAGAATCAAAATAACAGAAGGCAGCAAAACAACTATGCATCCACAAGTGCAGATGATTCTGAGAAGCTGTTTATGGTTCAACATCACATGATGAATACGATGTCTGCTGGTGTTTCAAAATCGAATGATAATGTCTAGTATGTTGATTCAGGTGCTTCAAATCACATGACCAATCATGCAGAATGGTTTAGTAGTTTGCAGAAAATGCCAGTTCCTGGATATGTTGAAACAGGTGATGATACATCACATCCTATTGAGCATACAGGAAACATAGCATTGTCTATGGAGGACGGAAAGGTAAAACATCTTGCTGATGTGTTACATGTTCCAAATATAACAAAGAATCTGGTTTCTGTTGGTTTAAATGGTTGACCAGGGATTACAAGTGAGGCTCAATGCTGATGGATTATATGTAGAAGAGTACAAGCAAGATGGACGATTGGTTGCCAAAGGAAACAAAGTGGGTAGGATGTTCACCTTAAATGTGAAGATTCCTAAAATGAATGCAGCCATGTTTGCAAAAGGTGCAAGAGTTATTGAAAATATAGAGATATGGCACAAACGGATTGGACATGCAAACTTGCAAAGGCTGAAACTGATGCAGTCAAAGGAGATTGTCCATGGACTACCAAATTTCAAAGTTGCAGAAATGCAAAAGGTATGTGCAACATGTCAATTTGGTAAACAGTCAAGAGCATCATTTCCACATGACAAGCATGTTAGTGAGAATGTACTAGAAGTAGTACATACAGGTGTTTGGGGTCCAGCAAAGACCACATCTATGGGTGGCTGCAGGTTTTATGTTACTTTCATTGATGACCATACACGCAAAGTATGGGTATATTTCATGAAAGAGAAGAGCGAGGTGTTTACTCACTTCCAAAATTTTAAAGTTATGGTGGAAAAGCAAACAGGGAAGTACATTTAGACATTAAGATCTGATGGAGGAGGTGAATACATGTCAAATGAGTTCAACAATTTTCTAAAAAATCATGGAATTCGGCGTCAGTTTTCATGCAGGTACACACCACGACAGAATGGTGTTGCTGAACGCAAAAATAGACATATTGCAGAAATAGCAAGAGCCTTAATGGTTGAGAAGAATATGCCTCATTATTATTGGGCAGAAGCTATGCATACTACTCTATACATCATGAACAGAACTTCGATTGCTGTTGTACATCAAGTTACACCTGAAGAGAAGTTTACAGGTAAAAAGCCAAACTTATCACATCTAAAAGTTTTTTGCTGTATTGCATATGTACATGTTCCAGATGAGTTGAGCACGAAGCTTGATCCGAAAGCAAAAAAATGTGTCTTTATTGGATATTCCCTTGAGCAAAAGGGGTACAAATGTTATAACCCACTCACACGACAGGTGAAGGTGAGCAGAGATGTGGTATTTGATGAAATGTCAAGCTTCTATGCAGATGCCAAAGAAGGACTGAATCTTGAACCAAATGACAGAGAAAATGCTGAAAAATCTAGTGCAGAATCTCAAGTTTTGAGTGGACCGGATGCATCACCAAGCAATAGTTCCAACTCAAATCCATGGAGTGGAAGATTGCGCGGATATTTCAGTCCAGCAAATTCATCAAATACATCCAAGAAAGGTAAAGAAAAGCTTTCTACTGGTAGTAAAACAGGTGCAGGTTTTGAAGATGTTGGTGGAGATTCAAGTGGTTCAAAAAAGAGTATTGATGAGGAACTTGGATTGCCCTCTCTGAAGACTCCAAGAGTAAGAAGGGCACATGCAGATGATACAAGGAGAAGTGACCCAGGACCAAGAACATCTGGGAGGATGCGTAATTCAGTGCAACGATTGACATATGATAGTTACATGGCTCGCCATTGTGCCTACATGACAAAGGTAATACAAGATGCTGAACCTTCTTGTTTTGAAGATGCAATTGGTAATTCAGATTGGGAAAAAGCTATGGATGAGGAGATGCCTGCACTTTATGGAAATGATACATGGAAGCTGGTTCCATTGCCACAAGGAAAGAAACCCATAGGTTGCAAATGGGTTTACAAGGTAAAGCATAATGCTGATGGTAGCATAAGCAGGTATAAAGCACGATTGGTAGCTAAAGGTTATGCACAAACATATGGCATTGATTATGAGAAAACATTCAGCCCTGTAGCTAAAATGTCTACTGTTAGGACACTTGTTGCATTAGCTACAGCAAAAGGATGGACTTTGCATCAGATGGATGTGAAGAATGCTTTCCTACATGGTGAGTTACAGGAAGAAGTATATATGGACCAGCCACAAGGATATGAAGATTCAAAGCATCCAGAATATGTTTGCAGGTTGCAAAAGGCTTTGTATGGGCTGAAGCAGGCTCCGCGTGCATGGCATGCAAGAATTGCTGATTACTTAACCAGCATTGGGTTTTCTGTGTGTGATGCAGATCACTCACTATATGCAAGGAAGGCTGATGATGGCATCACTATTGTGGCTATTTATGTTGATGAATGTTGGAAGCAGCCAAAGGCATAGAAGATGCGGAAGCATGTAACGACAGAGCAGGGAGTCAGTGGAATCTTTTTTCAAAGAATCATGTTTTAGAAATACTTCTAAAAAATCTCCAATAGTGATTTTTATCACTATTGTAGCATATGTAACATAGAAAAACCCTTTTCTTAATTTCTAGCTCCATTTTGTGCAAGCCGAGGAGTCTTGGAGCTTGAGGAGCTTAGGTAGAATGAGCGTATCAATTTTGGTTATTTTAAGACACCGTTTATCCCTTCAAATAGCATCTAGGACCTAATTTTTAACTATGCCGGTCACTAGATGTGAAACTGGTCAAAACTAGTCTAGAAACTATAAAAAGAGCTAGAGAGCTCATTTTTGAGGTTGGTTAGTGTGAGCTTAGAGCTATTTTGAGCTTGTAATAGTGTTCTTGAGCAATAGAGTGGATTTCTCACCTTCCATTGTGTCTTGCTTGTCTCTTCGTAGTGTGTGTGTATGTGTGTGTGCATTTCTATGCTTCTCACCTTCACTCTCACTTCATCTCACATTCACGATCTTCATATCACTCCTATCTCTTCCGCGGATTGACATTAAGGAGGTGGAGCTTCTTAACGTGGTTCTCACCATTGTGCTAGAGCAACACCAAATTTGGCGCCGTTGCCGGGGATCGAGTCTAGGACGAATGTGTGATGGTAAGAGTATAGCAAGAAGTGGCCTTGGAAGGTAAAAATTTCAGTTTTTGTTGTTGTTTTTACTTAGTTTTTAGTGTTTTTCACCTCCTCCACACTCCATCTTCATCACCGCATCATCATCTTCATCTCCAAAAAAATCAAAAAATTCACCATATCCACCCATTCTCCTCATTTCCCCTCATTTGTGCATGTGCTTTTGTGTTCTTGAGTTTTCTTATAGGTACAGTGCTCCAGAGCATCAGGAAAACTTGGAAAAGGTAAAATTTTCAGTTTTTGTCAGAGATTTCCGTCTGTGTCATACCATCGCAATGGTCTGCCAAGTGCGGAATTTTTGGTAAGCGACCACACCACGGGATAGGCGACACAAGCGCACACACGAATCCACAGACGCATCTGCAAAAATCACATTTTGGTGGACCATCGCGACGGTCTCAGACCATCGCGATTGTGTCACACCATCGCGATTGGCTCACGCCATCGCGACGGCTCGGCCGGACCATCGCGACGGTTTCACGCCATCGCGATGGTTCATTTGGACCATCACGACGGTTCGCGGACCATCGCGACTGTTCGGTTGACCCCACACCATCGCGATTGGCTCACGCCATCGCGTCGACGGTGCCACGTGGCAAACTAGACCATCGCGATGGTTCACACTTCACGCCATCGCGACGACATCCTCACACCATTGCGATTGGTTCAAGCCATCGCGCCCGGACCATCGCGACGGTTCACTTTGGACCATCGCGATTGTTCATGTTGACCGTTGACTGACTCCATCGCGATTGTCCGCCTGATCGAGCCATCGCGACGGTTCGACTTCACGCCATCGCGATCATTCACGTCTAGACCATCGCGATTGTTCACCTTCACGCCATCGCGACGGTCCCAGACCATCGCGATTGTGCACCCCCATCGCAAATTTTAGGGTTTCATTTTTTGGCCAATTTTGGGGCTATTTTTGAGAAATTTTTGGGTGATTAGACTCATAGGAGACCCCTTAGCTCATATTTGGAGAAAAACCTGTTTGTCAGTTTTTACCCCCCAGGGCCTGAACGGTCATAACTTTTTCATCCGAAGTCCGTTTTTTGAGCTTAATAGCTCGTTAGAAAGCTCTTTACGAGTACTACGTGACCTCAACTGTTTTTCTTAAAGGAAACGTCTATTTTTAGATAAGCTATTTTGAGGTTGACCTAGTTTGGAACTAGAAAGCCAGGGGGCAAGCATTGAAAAGTTGGGCGAAAGGGAAGGGACTTAAAAAGTGTATAAACTCAAGTGCTTGATCATCCATTTGTGATATTGGTCTAATATTGGATTTTTCCAGGTCTAGCAAGGGCAATCAAAGGCAACCAAAGCAAGGTTGTGAAGGGCATAAAGCTTGGGAAGCGCGGCTTCTTGGGCATCAGAGCAACCAGAAAAGCTGACTCGAGGTTGGAAGATTACTCAACCCCCTCAGTCAATTCTTAGCTTAGGATAAACGGTAGCATTGTGGAGTAAAGATGATAGGAACACCTTAAGTTCAAGAGAATTAAATTTATGAAGTTCAAGACTAAAGTAAAGGTGTGTGACACAAAAACCTAAAGGAAAGAACATAAGTCTAATGGAACGAGAACTCAAAGTACCATGGAAAGTCGAATTCCTGACACATACATTAAGACAAGAATCTAAAGGAATCTAAAAAGAATCAAGAAAGTAATAACAAAGAATCATTGACGATCTGAGCGTGTACTGAGTGTGCAAGGAAGAAAATTAATGAACCTTAGATCGGGCAAACATATAGGTAAGTCAGACCGACGAAGCCTTAGATCATCAGAGGCAAGTGTAAGAACTAGTGCACGATTGTGGGCTCAACAATTGAACACTAGTTATCCCTACGAGAACTCAGACACGAGCGAATCAGAAATGGCATTTAGCACAGACAGACCAGACGGAGGGTCGAATGTAGCCTATTTAGAAAAACCAGAAGGACCCTATAGAACACAACTAGAGTTTCTCCGAACCAACCGATTAGGTGCTCGCATCTACGAGGATGGTTTGCGAAGGCAAGTGGTGCAAATGCACAACCCCGATCAACCCATTGGATTGGAACGTCCAATGGTGAAATTTGAGAGAGACGCGTACATAGACAAAGAAGGAACAATGTACATCTTGAGTACGCAGCCAAACAATACCAACGAGTTTGGCATGATTCAGCTGGAGACGGAAACTAAATCTCAAGGAAAAGAACCATTAGAAGAGCCTAGAACACCTAGAGGGAAATCTGTACTGACACGAGTACTAATCCCGGAATGGATCCCTCAGGACAACAGAAGCATAGAGTTGTTTGTAAATAAAGAAACTGATGAAGCCTTTTGGAGATACAAGACAAAAATACTTAGTGAAGTAGGTATCATCACGATATACGAGTTCAAGGACCCGGATACACCTGGAAAGGTTGTATACCTGGATGAGACTTCAGAAAGAGTCTTTGTGGTGCCTGACCATGCTAAAAACACATACACATGGAGAGGTGAATTGGTATTCCCTCCATCTAGAACGAACATGAATGCAAACCAACAAGGGGCAGGAACATCCTCAGCCCATGGAAATCAAAGAGAAAAGAATACAGAAAGACCCGAAGTAACCTTCACTCATCCCATAGGGAGAGATAGAACAACCACGGACACTAATAGAGCGGATAGACAAAGAGATCATGGAATACCAGGTGGTAGAGATGATTTTCCTCTACCTAGACCACGTGAACACGCAAGAATACTGAGACCCACTCAATTAGTGAAATCCATTAAAAATTACTTTGATGGGACAGGAGATCCCTATGACCATGTTGCAGAATTCAAGCAAGTACTAAGAGCCGAACAAGTTGAAGACATGTTTACGCAATACAATGCATTTGGACTAACGTTAAAGAATACCGCTTTAACTTGGTTCCAACCGTTGCAAAAAAGGCAATTTAGAGACATCCATCAACTTCTAGAGTCATTCATCACTGAATTCTCTAAAAGTGGGATTAGACATGACACGTCTTCGTTGATTTATAGCTTCAAACAGACCCCTCAAGAAACAGTTAGACTCGCAGGACGTAGGTTTAGACAATATGTTGAACGATGTCCAATGCAAGAGCTACCCTCACAAGCTAAACAAGTGTCATTGTTTCTAGATGGCTTGTTGAGCTCTAAACTACGCTCCTATGTGTACCTAAAAGAACCCAGAACGCTAGAGCAATGTGTAAGAATATGCATAGACATTGAGGACAACTTAGGAGACGAGTTGGAACTCTCAAAGGTCTATAAGGACTCAGACTGTTCATCTCTAGCATCCACAAAATTGTCTAACTCGATAGAGGACCTAGCAGAAAAAGTGGCCCAGAAACTAGGAGTTTCTAGTAAACCTAGGGTACTAACAAACAAGCATTGTTACACCTGTGGTGGAAATCATATGGCAAATGTCTGCCCCAATGCACCACAACCTCAAGCCAACCCTAGTGGCCAATATTGTACAATTGAGAGAAGATACACGAATCATACGGCTCAGGTTTGCCCATACAACAAGCAAACCGTGAGACAGAACTACCCGCAAGCATACCAACAGCCAGGTAGGTATCAAGGCCAATACAATGCTCAACCTTATTACTATAGGCCTCCTCAGAACTACCCATACCAGGCTCAACAGAGACCTCAACTTGTCTTAGCTCAACAGCCACCCCCACCAGCGAATGTCATCTCAGTCAAATACGCTACTGTAGAAGAGAACCTAAGTAGGGCCTTAGTGCCTTCTTCACCTTTGATCACGGAGAGTGACCCGAAATCAAACAGTTTTCACTCTACCCATGTAGATAGTCCACCCGCTTATTGCACGGAGTCACGAGAACATGTGGAGACATATCATTATGATAGTCCACCGGTGGAACCTAGTTGGGAGCCAGACTATGCTAATGTGATGTACACAAACCCAAATCCACGGCCCCAAGTAAGACAACAGAGACCACAGGGCCCTAGAGGACCATGCTTTAGGTGCCAAGGAGATCACTTCATAAAGGATTGTCCACATCCCCCGATAGCAGGACAATCATAGTACTATAACATACAAGGCTTTTGCGCCGATTGTGGCAAAGAGCACATCATAAAAGATTGTCCTAAGAACCCTGTTAATGCTTCGAAAGTGACACCAATCAATGTGATAGGTATTGTGAACAACGCAGATGGATCCAACCCTACATACGTGCCTATCCAAGCTATAACAAGAGCCCAGGCGCTCTTACAGAACCAACAGCTTAATCAAGAGAAAGCAGTCGGAAGTAGTGAAGTT
This sequence comes from Ceratopteris richardii, assembly GCA_020310875.1. Classification (NCBI taxonomy): domain Eukaryota; kingdom Viridiplantae; phylum Streptophyta; class Polypodiopsida; order Polypodiales; family Pteridaceae; genus Ceratopteris; species Ceratopteris richardii. The sequence goes on from CM035437.1 coordinate 35,296,312, forward strand.
GTAGAATCTAGCAGTAAAAAAACAAAATCTTGGAAAGATTCTAGAGAAAGAATTAAGAGAAAATGGAGTAAAAAGATAACTGAGTTGGAAGGAAGTTTAAAGCAATCTAGAGCCAAAATTCTAGAATTGACTTCGCAGGACTTGAATCAAGAGAATCCAGCTCAGAAATCAGGATCAGTTTTAGCGGAACCCATACCAGAAAATCTAGACATGATGTTTTGTGCATATCAGGCTAGATTAAAAGAGGGACCTTAGGTAGCTGAAATGAGTAAAAACTACCCTCGAGCTGATCTAGAAATGGAGAGAACTAAACTTTGCATGAAGATGGTAGAATTAGCACAAGCTTTGTTCGAAGCCTCTAGATATCGTAATTGGAATAACATGGCAAAACCGGAGTTACACTTTCAAGGACTAATGGAGAGGCTAGAATATTTGATTGAAATAAAAGAGAAAAAGGATCAGCATAGGAACCCTATTGTCCCAGAGACACAGGAAAGGAATGCACCATCCCTGTCTCAAGTACCCAATACAGAAAGTCAAGACAACCTGTCTTCCATACATAGGTACTCACATGAATTTTTGAGAGAGATCCAAGAAGAGAAATGGAGAAAGGAACAAAGAACCCATCCTCCTATTCAAGAAATAGATGACTTGCAGGAACAATTTCCCCAAGATATTCCCTCTATTTACGAAGATGTAGAGGAAGAGCAACTGAGTGAACACACAAGATTTGAATCTAATTCTTTACAAGAATTACATCAGTTCACAGGACCTTGGGAAGCTAAGTCTATTAATATGAGAGCACCCACGATAATAGTGAGGAATGAAGAATCAGTAATCCCTAGAAACACGGAAGTGATTAGGAATACTAAAGTACAGTGTAATCTCACTCTAGAGGAGTTGTTAAAGGTAAAACCAGAATTATGGAAACATGTAGCAAATCAATTCCCCGAGCTTGCTACTACTCCCTCACAAATAGGATCACAAAATAAGGTACCAGAGATACCCGTAGAAAAGATCTGAGATGTAAGCGAAGGAGAGGAAGGTAACGCTTATCTTCCGATAACCCATCAGGGCTACACCACGAAAGCCATCTTAGATTCAGGAGCTGGAGTAGCCATTGCTACCACCGCTTTATGGAAACGTTGGGGTAAGCCAACACTTAGACCTACCAGGATGAAGCTACAAATGGCTGACGGACACATAGAAAAACCATTAGGCTTACTAGAAGGCACATCTCTCACCACTTGTGGTGTAGAATTTGAGCATACTTTCGCCATTTGTGACTTTGCAAAAAATCATGCTTATGAGATGATATTGGGACGACCATTCATGCGTCAATTGCAAATTGTACAAGATTGGGGAACTAATTCCTTTTACTTGCAACATTTAGGAGTGACTACCAAAGTCAATCTTAAAGACTATTCACATAGAGACGTACCCCCAATACAATGGAATACCATCCATAAGACTCAGGTAGAGACGGAATCCGTGCACTCATTAGAATCAGATCCTTCTTGGTTGCATGAGGATACTCATTTATGGATGTGTAAAGTTGCAAAACAAGAGGAAGAAAGATTAGAAGCAAGGACCTTAGGTGCAGAACAACATCCACGAACCTTTCAAGATCTAGCCTACGCACCTATAGTATTTCCAGATGAAGAGTTTGAACCCCATGGTTGGGCAGAAATCCTAGCAACCATGGATGTAGCCATCAATGAAGAACAATGGACACCCCACTATGATGAGGATGGCTATGATATCTCAGTTTTCACGATAGAGCCAATCATGTGCGATGCAATTTTAGAAGAGTGTGAACCCAACACTGATGCATTTAAGGATGCAAGCGATTTCGAGTTAGAATCAATTATCATGGACCCACTCTTTGCATCAGAGGAAGAATATTTCTACAAAGTAGAGACTCACCCTCAAAGACACGAGGAAATTATGAATGAGGTGAGGTTAGCCACAGAAGTGACTTCTAAGAGTGAAGGCAAGAAAAGAAAGAAGAAAGAAACCATGTCAGAAAAAGAAGAATCTTTGTTTGAAGTACCCGAGAACTTCAAGAAATATGAAATCGAAGATAGAAGAATCATGGTACGAATGCCTAATAGAAAGGCGAATGACGGACAAGTATATGATAACCGAGAGAAAACCAAGAAAATAATAGTAGCCATAGAAGGAGAAGAAGAAAAATGTACATACATAGGGCATGATTTGACGAAGGAAGAAGAAGAAGAGCTAGTTGCCCTATTGCACAAATATGGAGATGTGTTCGCTTGGAGTTACAAAGATTTGAAAGGAGTAGATCCAGATATATGTTCTCATAGAATCCCTATGACTCCAGATGCATAACCTACGAAACAAAAACCTTACACGTACAATGATAACTACGCTACGAAGATTAAAGAGGAGATAGATCGGCTGATAGAAGCAAGATTCATCTATGAGATTGAGCATACCGAATGGGTATCCCCTATTGTGGTAGTGCCCAAGAAGAATGGAAAATTGCGTGTGTGTATTAACCTTAAAAAAGTTAATGCCGCCACAATTAGAGACAGTTATCCTCTTCCTATCACGGAACACTTATTGGAAAGAGTTGCGGGCAAGGAAGTTTATAGCTTCCTTGATGGTTTCTCAGGCTATAATCAAGTAGCCATTGCTCCAGAAGATCAACACAAGATGGCTTTTGCCACTGAATGGGGCATATTTGCATTTCGTGTAATGCCTTTTGGGCTCACAAATGCACCCGCCACTTTCCAGTGACTCATGTGTCAAGTTTTTAAGCAATTCTTACGCAAGAGTTTGGAAGTATATGTCGATGAAATATGTGCTCATTCGAATGTAAGACAGACACATATCCCTGAGTTAAGACAAATATTTGACAAATGTCGAGAATATCAGGTTTGTTTGAACCCAGAAAAATGTGTTTTCATGGTCAGACAAGGCAAAATTCTAGGACACATTGTGTCAAAAAATGGAATCTCTACGGATGAAGAAAAGGTGAAGGTAATTGCAGAATTACCTAGACCAACTAATGTGAAAGAGGTACAAGCATTTATGGGCCATTGCAGTATAGGAGATTCATACACATGTATGCAATCATAGCGAAGCCTTTGTACTCTCTTTTAACCAACTTTGAATGGACAGATGAATGTGAAAATTCATTCAATGAACTTAAACGACGCTTGTGCTCAGCACCTATATTGACTACCCCAGATTGGAGTAAGCCATTTCATGTACATGTGGATGCATCCAATTACGCCATAGGATGTGTGTTAGCACAACCCACGAATGAAGGTAACATAGATCTCCCCATAGCTTACGCGAGCAGACAATTGAACGTAGCAGAAAGAAATTACACCACGACGGAACGAGAAGGATTAGGGATGATCTACGCAGTAAAGAAGTTTAGGCACTACTTGTTGGCCAACAAACTCAAGTTCTTTACAGATCATCAAGCCCTATTGTACCTAGTCAACAAACCCTGTAACACAGGACGATTAATACGTTGGTTTCTATTACTCATGGAGTACGATTTTGAAGTAGTGGTCAGGAAAGGAAAGACACATCTTAGAGCTGACCACCTTTCGAGATTAACCTCATGAGAAGCTCCTCAAGGAATAGAGGATGAATTACCAGATGCTTATTTGTTTAATCTTGAGATAGCAGCAGAATGGGCTAAACCAATAGTCCCTATTCTCGCATATGGACCAAAGAATCCTAGGATAAAGATCAAAGAAGGAGAGATTACCAAATCTCAGAGATATCAAATCATAGCAGGAAGCATATATAAACAGGATAATCAAAAGATTCTTGCTTGTTGTGTAGATGAATCAGAACATGCAAATTGGTTGCAATTAGCACACGTAGGTGCATTAAAGCAACATCATTCGAAACATCGAACAATACAGACTCTGCATAGACTAGGAGTATATTGGCCTTTGATGGAAGCAGATGTCTACAAGTTGTCTAAAGAATGCCATGTTTGTTGTGAAAGACCACTAGTAGAGCATGCTACATTATATCATGTGTCTCTCACACCAGACTGGGGTGAACCTTTAGTGACATACTTGAGGACGAAGACATTCCCTCAAGGAATGACCTTAGCTCGACAACATAGTCTCGAGCAGGAAGCTCAAGACTATTCACTTATTGGCAATAATCTATACAAAAGAGGACGAGATGGATATCTAAGACAATGTGTTCATGAAAGCGATTATCTAAGCATACTAGAGACTGCACACCAAGGTGTTGCAGGAGGTCATTTTGGACCTGAAAGGATAATCAAAGCCATCCTCTTTGCAGGATTATGGTGGCCCACTCTTCACATGGATGCTCATACCTATGTTAAGAGATGTGATGTGTGCCAAAGAACTCATTTTCCTACTCGCAGAGATGAAATGCCATTGAATCCCATGATGGGCAGACGTGCATTTTCAAAGTGGGGTATAGACTTTGTAGGGCCCATTAACCCCCTTGCAAAAGGTACGCATGCTCAATACATCATTGTCGCGACGGATTATCTTACCAAATGGGTAGAGGCAAAAGCCACAAAAAAGAATGATGCACACACAACTGCAAAATTCTTATTTGAAAATGTCTTTACAAGATATGGATTGCCTATAGAGTTAGTGAGCGATCGCGGAACTCACTTTCTAAACCAAGTCATTGCATATTTGTTACAGGATTTTATGGTGATTCACAAGAAATCTGCACCATATCATCCTCAGGCCAATGGTCAGGCTGAAAGCACTAATAAGATCCTTTGTAACGTACTAACGAAACTCGTGAACAACAAACGTTCAGATTGGGACAAACAGTTACACCACGCTGTTTGGGCATATCGAGTGGCCTACAAGACCGTACTCAATGGAACTCCCTTTCAAATGGTTTTTGGTCAGAATGTTGTGCTTCCTTTGGACTTCTTGATACCGACCCTTAAGGTTGCACAAGAACATCAGTGGACCGGCCATGAATTATCAGCAAGAATAATGGACTTGGAACGATTAGGAGAAACCAGGCTAAAGGCAGCAGCAGGAATATATGCAGCGAAGAAGCGACAGAAAGCATATTTTGATGCACATGTGAAAAATAAAGGCCTAAAAGAAGGAGATTTAGTTCTAGTATATACGCTAAAACAGCACGCACGGAAGTTAGAAAAGCGAGGTTATGGACCTATGATCATTAACCGACTCTCGACAAGTGGAGCAGTACAATTAGCCACCTTAGAAGGAGACATAATGCCTAATTATATTAGTGGTTGTAGAGTCAGGTTATATCAGTAACCTCTTACTGAGGATATGCTTAGACGACTCACGTTGGCAAAGAAGCATAAGGAGGAAGAAAATAGAATACCAGCTTAAGCTCAGGCAGAAGCTATAGAATGCATTAAGCGCATGAAGCTAAGAAGACAAGGACTAGGGAGAGAACATTATAACCATCTGGAAACAACAACCAGATACCCCATGGCTATGTGTGAGGTAAAGTCACGAACTCATCCTAGCATAGTGGACAGGAGACCGTTTGTTACAGTCAGGCTAGAGCACGACAACCCTTGCCAAGAGCTCAGGGCTTTAATTGACTCAGGTGCTGCGACTAGTGTGATTAGATGGTCCCACTATAAGGACTCAGGAATAGAAATGCGGCCAATTGAGGCATACCTCATAGGCCTAGGAGGCATGGAAACCCCTTGCATGGGTGAGGTGGACCTTCCTATCCTCATTAAGGAAGTGACCATGACAGCGAAGGTACTAGTGTGCCATGATGACGACCTGATAGAACCCCTAATCCTTGGCCAAGATTTTCTATACGATCACTTAGTGGACCTAAATCTTAGACAAGGCTCCTTACAGATTGAAACCTTAGAGCAGAAGTGAGTGATACCGCTTGACTTCCCTAACGGCATTCCAATTGAGGTTTGTAACCCTAGACCTTATGAAATACATGCGATGGAAAACCAGAAGATCTTGGATCAGCTTAGTCACGTTACGTCTACACCAACCCACTCGGGCTTGGCTAGGGACAGTTGTCAATCAGAAGGACGATAGGAGATCTTCCCTAGGGCTTCCTGCAAACTAGAAGGGGCAGCTACCCAACCGCTAGGGCAGATGGACACAATCAGCGGTCAGGTGGGTTGCATCAGCATCCAAATGAGCACAATACCCTGCGGTGCTCATCCTTCCAAACTTGCTGCGGACTAGCCTAGATTAAAGATAAAGAACGAATCACTTCCTAATGGGCAGGTCACGCAAGTGTTGGATCTCCCTTCTTTTCCAAAGCAGAGCATCCAATGGACCTCTCAAACCCAACCACGAAGGATTCAACCACAACAGAGGAACCCAGACCGACGACACCACCACATAAGGCAAAGACAGCAGCAGTATCAAAATCACAGAACAAGTAGCACGAGACAAATATGGGTGCCAAAAGAACAGCAACCACAGCCTATTGGCAACACTGCAGACAAGAACAGGACAAAGTTTCAAAAAAAGCAGAGTCAACATCCAAAGTCCCCTCGATCTTCTTCTACAAGTACAAATACTCGACAGATTTGGATCGCCAAGAAGTATCTTATCAATCTACCCACACCCACGCAGATTTGGATACCCAAACAATGTATTATAGCCCAACCCTCTAGCCATGTAATATATACCTCTCAGAAATCTTTCCATCCTTCAAGACCACCAAACCCGATACCACTTTTTGTCCCTCAGCAGAAACATACCACCCACTCAAAGACCCTTAAGAGATGGATACCGAAACGTATCCAGACGTCTTCTTGTACCCCCTTATCTGACAATTCTCCCACCCCGTTTAAACACCACCCTTGTATTAATTCACCCTCAACTAAACCTTGTATAAATTCACACACCATAACCCAACATCATGCATAATAAAAGCTCATCAAGAAATGTATGCATAATCTGAACCATGTAGGTGTCTAGAGACCTGCATTAGCTCTGCAAAGACTCATTGCATCAATCACTTCACGACACTTGGCTACACGGGTTACACATCGGTTATGGAAAGGGATTGCGGTCTCACCTTAATGGGATCATAATTAATTTCCATACTAATGTGCTAATCTTTTGTATTAGATCTTTTCCATTAGCTCGTCAGTCATCATGCAAACCGAAGAAGGACCATGAGAAGCTGGCCCAAGCACACCAATGGCCAATATTGGAGAATTACTCACGGAATCTTATCCTACGATGCAACCACCAGAGTTTCAAGGTTTTCCAGGACCCATGCCAATCGAGGATCCTCCTAGAGGATATATGGAGAAGATTCATCGTAATTCTCACTGGTTTCAAGGCCTAGCAGGACCCTTAACAGACACTGATTTCATATTTGAGGCCAATTTGGCATTTGATCTTCGCACATGGGCCAAGTACCAGTTCTTTTCACGAGAATTTGAAGGACTACAGAATACACAAGATTTAACGCACGTTTGGGCACGAGCGGGATTTACAGAATATTTTAGTGACCCTCTGCCTAAAACTGATTTTTACAGATGCTTTTACCTAGTAACCACCTTGACAGCTTCAGAGAACAAGGATCTACCCGGCACATTCATGTTACCATCCTCGGTAAATGACCCTCCATTCAGAAGGTTTTATTTTTCTAAAGATTTAATTCGCGCAGCTCTCAAAATACATGGAACACATACTCCGACGGAGCGAGAACGGCTAGTCCTAGAGCCGATGCAACGTGGTGATGTAACTAAGTGGGAGGATATTTCAGCTATAACCCCTGAGCTCTCCAAGCCATTACGGATATGCATGCAGCACTTTGCTTTCCTAGCTCAGGATCGTTTTACCATGCCCCACAAAAGAATCTGGTTTGGCTTATACTTAGCATGTACTGGACCCCAAACAGTTGATCTAGCTAGCTGGATAATTGATTAGCTCTATTTGGCACAACATAGATGGGAACGAAAGAAGGTCATCAATGGGTGTTGTGCACTTACAAGGATTATATATATGTGCTTGGTGTATGACTTACCGATTGAGCGTGCCATGACCAGTGAGGAACTGAAAGCATTCAAAGGGACCACTAAGAAGGCTAGAAAGTCTAGCAAAGGTAGAGCCGGAAAGCGGATGAGAGGCACTATCCCGTGCTTACAAGTCTCGGAATCACCCTCACCACAACCATCTCCAGAGCAGTCACCGACAGCAGCCACTCCCACCATACAACCTATTCGTATCAGATTATCAAGACTAGTGGTAACGGAGGGCACCACCAGTACTATTGCACCCCAAGCAGCCACAACCACAAAACCTATCACCACAACAGCTGAACTTCCCACCACTATTGGTGCGGAAGCGTTCTCTTTTCCAATACCCCATTTAGAAGCAGAACAAGCAGCGCCACTGAACGCAACGTTCGATTTTGAAATGCCCGATGTATTCTCCAATGAGTTCCAGTTTTCAGAAGGACAATTGTTTTCTCAAGAATTTGAAAGGCCTAGCTACCCTACCACACCCAGGGATTAGCCACAAGGACAGATTGTGTCTAGCTCTGATGACGGAAGAACAGCAACCGATGATGACGAAAGAGACGACGAAGCTAGCTAGGGAACTCAGGAATCACAAGAGCATGAACAGACAGATGGCCAAGGCCAACAAACAGACACACATGGTGATACAAGTACCCATGAAGATGAAACTTACGAAGCAGCAGCTTACACACTGGCTATTAAGAAGCTGTATAGAACTATGGAAAAAGTTTGGGCACGCAAAAAGCTGACTAAGGAAGAGAGTCAAGCAATAATAGAACAGGAACTTGTCACAGGCGGATTCGAAGACGCATACATCAAAGGATTCAGCGAGTTAGTCAAATCAGTAGGCTCCAACGAAGCCCTCAGGTACTTGCAAAGAAAGCCACTACCACAGTTTGACCCCCGCCGAGTACGACTACTTTCAAAGCCCGGCGAATACATTCGTGTACCAACAGGAGCACAGTCTTCAGAACAAGCCAGGGAGGCGTGCCTCGTCCCCGAAAGTTTGTTGGCAGCAGAAACCATCCTTGTAGATTCCCCACCCCGCGCTACAACTGCACATACCTCAGTAGTCACTTAAGTACCGACCACCCCAATTGCTCCTCCATCACCGCCCGTCCATCCAGCCTCCCCTCTTCACCCTCCTTCCCCCCGACTAACATCTTCTATCGCTGGTGGCGTGGCAGAAATCATTTTTACGACCACTCACCCCACAATTCCTGCACCCATTAGACCTAGTCTACCCCCTCACACATCCACCTTTCCATTCAACCCATTCCTCCATCCAGCTTTTCCATCCTTTCCCACAACTCCAAGACCCCTTTTCCCATTCCCACCGCCATTAACCTTCTCCCCAGTCTCACCTCCCCGACCCATTGTAACCCCTATTTCCCCTTTCCACCAAGCTGCTCCAGCCAGCCCCCCTGTAAATTACTCCTTGTAGCTCAAGCGTAAGCACCACCTCCTTTACTTGTCAATCCGTGGAGACGTGAGGACCGGTATGAAGACCACGAGCAAGTGAAGGCACAAGTGCGTGAGTGAAAGCACACAAACATGCACACACATACATACACACACACGCGCACAAAGTAAGATCAAAGAGAGGAACAATGGAAAGCTTAGATTGCAAAAGAGTTCTCTTAGAAAAGTTCTACTCTCTAACAAGCCAACCCCAAAAATGAGCTCTCTAGCTCTTTTTATAGTTTTTGACTAGTTTTGGCCCTGTCCAGACCTAGTGTCCGGCCTAGTTAAAAATTAGGTTCCAGGGCTTATTTGAGGGCTCAAACGAAGTCTAAAAATTATGAAAATTGGTACGATGGTACTTCTAATACTCCTCAAGCTCAAGGACTCCTCGGCTTGAACAAAATGGAGTTACTAAAAATAGATAATGGTATTTACAATGGTTTTTAGTGATGAAAATCACTATTTTTGTAGGGGATTCTTCTGAAAATTTGACATACACTTCTTGGAGCTCCCTACTTGCTCCCTTTCCTTGTGTGTCCACCTTTTGATGTGCTTCCATGCTTTGTCCTTGACTTTGAGCTTCAACACTCCCCCCCCTCTTGAGTCTGTCATCCCTGATAGACCCTTGTTGGAAGGGTTGTTCCATGTAGTTCTTTGAGAGGTGGTGTCCATCCGTTGTATGAGCTGGTTCCTTGGATTCCAGCAAGAATGTGTCGTTGTGAGCTTTCAAAACTGCAAGTTGCTCAAAAGAGGTTGTCAAGAGTGATTTGGAGCAACTACTGGCTTCAATCTGCTTCCGAGATATGGATGTTGTTCCCATAACGTCCGCTAGCTCTTCCAAAGATGATGTTGAGAGCAGTCATGCCAACTACTCATAACCCATAATGAATGATGGGTAAGTGTGTTCGTGCCTGGGTTGAAAAAAGTATGTGCCTTGTGCACGGCCTTGTAATGTAGCCCTACGCATGCTTACTTGGAAAATGCATTGGAAGAAGCATGGTGCAAAAATTGCGGGTCTTGAGCTAAGTGCTCAAGGGTATGCTGACGAAGAGGTTTCCTAAACTATCATGGTTATGGTGTTTCCAGAGTAAAGATACTTACCATGGAGAAGGTTGATGGATGTTTGTCTCTTCGTGTTGTACACTCGGCCTTTGGGATGGAACATTGTTGATGAATGTCCATGTTGATTGTCCACTGATGAGATCTTTTGAGTGGTGGATCTCCTCTCCTCTTTTCAACGCAACATTTGTCAAATACTTAGAATTGAATTTCTTTATATTCCTTGGCAAGCAACATCGGGTAACTACACCAAACTGAGTTTCACATATTCTCTTTAGCTCACCATATGCAGGAGTCTTCTTCTCTTGAACTACCCTTTGCAGATATCTCCTTGGATGCTCTGGTACATGAAGTAGTTAAGCATTACTCAAGTTGTGGACCTTCAAGCTCTTCATTCCTACCATGGTAAGAGAAAATCATAGTTGTAGATGCCATGTTCATGCCAAATGCTTGTCATCTACCAGATAAGGCAGCAATAATCTCACTGCTGGCCGAGACACACTTCTATCCAAATTGCTAAATGCCTAGTAATCAACAGTTCCACCTTCAACTAAGCATGACTCATTCATGTTTCATAAGCCAAACCTGGGAACAAGCTCTCTCCCGCTTTTCTTTCTCCCCTCTTTTTTTTGTTTTTTTTTTTTGCAGGAAAAGGATATCACAAAACAAGAACACAACAGTTAGTATCAATAGAAATATTTGACATATGTCACTGTGCTCTTGTGCGTGGGATTCTCAAGTGTGTCTATGCACGGCCGTGTAATGTGGCCCTATATTATTGCATACTTTGGAAATGCATGACCTGAATGGTGCAAAAGACAGGGTTGTGCAAGGAGCACATGGTTGTTGCTCGTTCGAGGCTTTCGGTGTTATTTGTGGAGGTTGATGCCGACCTTGGTGGAGGTATCCATTGAGTCTCGAACTAATGTAATCCTCCTTATTGAAGTCCATTTTAGAACATCATTTGGCACTATAGAGGTCACTTCAGGCGTCTTTCTCTTTGGATGCTTTCTGAACTGTGGTATCCAGTGTGGTTGACGCTTTGGTTCGGTGGAGGCTACTTGCACTTTTGGCTTCCAAACCCATATCCTTTTTGCATGTCTTCCTACTAATGTTGAAGAGCTGATTTGATCTTCCTTTGGTCTCTGTACGTGGTTCTTACCCTTTTCTCTTTTTGCCTTCTTTGTTGAAACCTTTTGCATGTGGGAGAACAAAGGTTGCTGTGGATGTAGGAGCTTCTTAGGTACCCACATCTATAATTGCCCTTGTTGAGCTGCAGCTAACTTCTTAGGCACCCAAACTTGTTGGATACCTTGTGATTGAGCTTGTCTGAGCTGCTTCCTTCGTCTTCTGGCCTGGTTGGTTTGCATGGATGGAATTTGTGGGGGCAAGGTTGGTGGTTGCTCTCCTCTGCGTACCCATATCTGCTTCATGCTCGGAACTACTTTTTTATCAAATGGTGTCTTTCTATTTGATGTAGCAGTTGTCGTGAACGGTTGTGTTTGCTTGTGTGGTGGACTCACTATTGTGGCTACTTGATTCTTTGGAGAAGAAGAAAGATCCACCCGCCTTCGAACTTGGTCTTCCACGATTGACTCCTTCTGCATCATAGAGCTTTTGACACATACAACATCTTCTTTCATATGATTAGTCTTGGAAGAACTAAGAGAGTGTGTGGTGCCATGATTTAGGAGCATGCAGTTCTCTAATTCTAATGTAATGCATTGTTCATTTACCCAAACTTGAAGAATTTGACTTCTTAGGTTTAAGTTAACTGCATGGTCATAGATCCAATCTTGACCCAAGACAAGTGGTTTTGTAAGGTTCTCATCTTGACATACTAGCGCTTTGACTTTCATTGGAACATCTTGAAGGTAGATGGGAAGTTCCACCTCGCCCAAACAAGGGGTTTCCACACCTCCCAATCCTATGAGATAAGCTTCTATGGGATTGATGTTCAACCCCAAGTCTTGGCAGTAGGAAAGTCTAATTGCACTACTTGCTGCACCTGAGTCAATCAATGCTTTCACCGTCCTTGCACCCTTCCCTTGTCCTATCTCTATGGTCACAAAGGGTCTTTGGTCAATGACCTGAGAAATCGCTATGCCTGACTTTTGACACATATCCATGTGATATTTTGGGGCTTTTGAGTTGACTTCTAGGCCTAATCGCCTTAACTTATTTCGCCTAATACGCTCTCTGGCCTCTACCTGTGCTTCTTCTCTCACTCTTAACTCTTCATCTTTTCGCTTCTTAGCAGTGTTGAGTCTCATTAGCATATCCTCAGTAAGAGGTTCTTGATATAGCTTGACTCTATAGCCACTAATGTAGTTTGGCAGGATATCTCCTTCTAGAGTGGCCAACTGAACTGCACCACTAGTGGAAATTCTATTAATGATCATGGGTCCGTATCCTCTTTTTTCCAACTTACGGGCATGTTGTTTTAGTGTGTATACCAACACTAGATCTCCCTCTTTCAATCCCTTATCCTTGATGTGTGCATCAAAGTAAGCCTTTTGCCTCTTCTTTGCAGCGTAGATGCCTGCTGCCGCTCGTAGCCTCGTCTCACCCAAGCGTTCGAGATCAAAGATCCTAGAGGACAATTCATGCCCATTCCACTCATACTCTTGTGCTACTTTTAAGGCAGGGATTAAGAAATCTAATGGTAGCACAACGTTCTGTCCGAAGACCATCTGAAATGGGGTGGCGTTGAGTACCGTTTTGTAGGCAACTCGATAAGCCCAAACATCATGATGAAGTTGTTTGTCCCAATCAGAGTGTTTATTATTTACCAGTTTTGTCAATACGTTATAGAGGATCTTATTGGTACTCTCGGCTTGTCTGTTGGCTTGTGGGTGATAGGGGGCAGATTTCTTATGTATCACCAAGAATTCTTGGAGAAGATTTTCAATGACTTCATTCAAGAAGTGTGTGCCTCTATCACTCACCAAATCTATTGGTAGTCCATATCTCCTGAACACATTCTCGAATAAAAACTTAGCCGTAGTCTGAGCATCATTCTTTGTTGTGGCTTTGATTTCTACCCACTTTGTAAGGTAATCTGTGGCTACAATGATGTACTCTGCATGGGAGTTTCTAGCTGGGGGGTTAATAGGACCTATGAAGTCTATGCCCCACTTTGAAAATGCACGTCCTCCCATCATTGGCCTCAAGGGCATCTCGTCTTTTCTCACTGGATATTGTGCACGTTGGCATGTGTCACAGTTCTTCACATAGGTATGTGCGTCCATATGAAGAATGGGCCACCAAAGTCTTGAGAATAGAATGGTCTTGATCACTCGGTCAGGACCAAAATGTCCACCTGCAACACCGCTGTGTGCGGTCTCTAAGACCTTTAAATAGTCTGATTCATGAACGCATAGTCTTAAGTAACCATCTTTGCCTCTTCGGTATAGGTTGTCCCCTACTAAGGCATAGCCTTGAGCCTCTTGCTCCATGCTTCGTCTTCTTGCTAGACTAGCCTCTTTGGGTAATCTTCCCGATCTCATAAACTCTACCAATGGAGCACTCCAATCTGGAATTAATGACACTTGATAAAGGGTCGCATGCTCCACTGGGGGTCTCTCTCTGCACCTTGGACAATTCTTAATCCACTCATGTATTTCTTTGTCCATGCTAGGCCAATACACTCCTAAACGCTTTAGATTCTGCAATGTTCGTTGTTTAGAATAGTGATTTCCTAGCATTCCTTCATGGGCCTGTTGCAACCAACTACTATGTTCATCATCCTCCACACAACAAGCTAATACACCCTCAGTATCTTGTTTGTACATGCTTCCTGCTAATATGTGATATTTTTGTGATTTTACAATTTCTTCTTGTGATGTTTTCACATTCTTATTTGCAGGGCCAAAGGTTAGGACTGGTACCAACTTATTTGCCCATTTAGGAACAACTTCTAAATTGAACAGATAAGCATCGGGTAATTCATCAGACACTCCTTGCGGTGACTCTCCTGAAGTGATGCGAGAAAGGTGGTCTGCCCGAAGGTGGGTTCTACCTTTCCTGACAACAACTTCAAAGTCATATTCCATTAGTCAGAGGAACCATCTTACTAAGCATCCAGTATTGCAAGGTTTATTGACCAAATATAACAAAGCTTGATGATCAGTGAAAAACTTGAACTTGTTGGCCAATAAATAGTGTCTAAACTTCTTCACAGCATATACCATGCCTAAGCCCTCTCGCTCAGTTGTGGTATAGTTCCGTTCAGCTGCAGTGAGCTGTCTACTAGCATATGCTATGGGCAAATCTAAGTTTCCTTCACTTGTGGGTTGTGCTAGCACACATCCTATGGCATGATTGGATGCATCCACATGGACATGGAAGGGTTTATTCCAATCAGGAGTGGTGAGTATTGGTGCCGTGCATAAACGTCTCTTCAGTTCGTTGAAAGAATTCTCGCATTCGTCGTTCCACTCAAAATTAGACAACAAGGCATAAAGGGGTCTAGCTATGATCGCGTACATGTGGATAAACCTACGGTAGTATTCACAATGGCCCATAAAGGCTTGTACCTCTTTAATATTCCTTGGCCTTGGTAGCTCCGCTATGGCTCGTACCTTATCTTCATCTGTTGAGATTCCATTCTTAGAAACAATATGACCTAAGATTTTACCTTGACGCACCATAAACACACACTTTTTTGGGTTCAGACACACTCGATATTCTCTACACTTGTTGAAGATTTGTCTCAGCTCAGGGATGTGAAACCTTCTTTCTTGGGAATGAGCACATAAATCATCCACACACACTTCTAAGCTCTTTGGCAAGAACTCTTTGAAGACATGACACATGAGCCTTTGGAATGTTGCAGGTGCATTGGTGAGCCCAAATGGCATCACACGAAATGCAAAGATTCCCCACTCTGTAGCAAAAGCTGTTTTGTGTTGATCTTCTGGGGCAATGGCTACTTGATTGTAACCTGAAAATCCATCAAGGAAGCTATAAACTTCCTTGCCTGCAACACGCTCCAATAGGTGTTCTGTGATTGGAAGTGGATAACTATCTCTAATCGTAGCGGCATTAACTTTTTTAAGGTTAATACACACTCGCAACTTCCCGTTCTTCTTGGGTACCACAACAATGGGGGGACACCCATTCGGTATGCTCAATCTCATAGATGAATCCAGCTTCAATCAACCTATCAATTTCTTCTTTTATTTTGGTTGCATAGGTATCATTATATGTGTAGGGCTTCTGTTTGGTGGGCTTAGCATCAGCAGTCATGGGGATAGTATGAGAGCAAATTCTTGGATCTACTCCTTTCAAGTCTCTATAGTGCCATGCAAACACATCCCTATATTCCCTTAATAGAGCTATGAGCTCCATTTCTTCTCTTGCACTTAGGTCATCTCCTATATATGTGCATCTCTCTTCGTTCTCTTCAATGGTCACTACAATCTTCTTGGTCTTTTCTTTATTATCATATGATTCTCCTATGATGGCCTCTCTCTTAGGCATTCGTACCAAAATTTTGTGGTCGTCAACTTCATATTTCTTGAAGTTTTCTGGTACTTCAAACAATGACTCCTCCTCTTCTTGTTTCACTGCTTTTCTTTTCTTTTTCTTTTGACTACTCTCACTTCCATCCTTTGAGTTTACTATTTTAATACTTGTAAGAGGTTCTTCTTCTTTCTGGGTGAGCACTCCTATATCTTCTAGATAGTGCTGCTCTGAGCTAAAGCAACTATCCATCACAATAGACTCCAGATCATCGTCATTCTCTTCTTCTTCTATGACATCACTAGGGTCACATTCTTCTAGCAAGGGTTGACACATGAACACTGAGATATCATAACCCTCCTCATCACAATGAGGTGTCCACTATTCCTCATTGACAGCAATGTCCATGGTGGCTAAGATTTTTGGCCAGCCATGAGGCTCAAACTCCTCATTTGGAAAGATCATCAGTGTGTAGGCTGGGTCTCTAACTGGTCTATCTCCTAGCGAAGTTCCTTCTTCTCTTGCCTTTAAACGTTTTTCCTCTTCCTTTGCGACCTTGCACATCCACAAATGAGTATCTTCATGCAGCCATGATGGATCAGGTGAACTTTCAGAATGCACAGAGATGGAATCTTCTTTCGCTTTGTGGATAGAATTCCACTGTAGGGGTGGTACATCTCTGAAGGTGTAATCCTTCAAATTGACCTTGGTGGTGACCCCTAAGTGCTATAAGTACAAGGAGTTAGTTCCCCAATCCTGTACGATTTGCAATTGTCGTAGGAAGGGTCTTCCTAGGATCATCTCATAGACATTATTTTTCTCAAAGTCACATATAGCAAATGTGTGTTCAAACTCTACACCACAAGTGGTTAGAGTGATCCCTTCTAGCAATCCTAGAGGTCTTTCAAAATGATCATCAGTCATTTGCAGCTTCATTCTAGTTGGTCTTAATGTGGGCTTGCCCCATTGCTTCCACAAGGAGGTGGTCGCAATAGCAACACCAACACCTGAATCTATGATTGCTTTGGTTGTGTAACCTTGGTAGGTGATTGGAAGATAAGTATTACCTTCTTCACCCTCACACATGTCTCCTATTTTGTCTAGAGGTATCTTTGGTACCCTTTGCTTGGAGCCTGCTTTTGGCATGTTGGAATCAAGTTCTGGAACCTGATCCTTCACATGATTCCAAAGCTCAGGTTTTGCTTTTAGCAGCTCTTCTACAGTGAGATGACACTGAACCTTAGTGTTCTTCACGACATCCGTGTTCCTTGGAACCACTGAGTCTTCATTTGTTACTAGTATTGTGGGAGCTCTAATCTGGAGAGATTCAGATTCCCATGGGCCTGGAAATTGAAGCAGTTCTTCTAGGGTATTAGATTCAAAATCTAACCTTTCGTCTTCTTGTTGTTCTGCTTCATCTCCGTAAATAGATGGAATGTCTTAGGGAAATTGATCATGAAGATCATCAATCTCAGGAATAGGAGGGGAATTACCCTTCTCCTTGGCCCATTTCTCTTCTTGTATTTCCCGCAAGAAATCTTGAGAGTACTGTTTAATTGAAGGAGGTATTCCAATATCTGTGGAATTAGGAACATAAGCTCCCATTGGTGGTGAGCTTCCTCTTTCAATAACTGGTTGAGCCTGTGGAGGTAAAGAGACTTGTGGTTTGTTTACCAACTGCTCCAATCTTTCTAGTAACCCTTGGAAATGCAAATCTGGTTTGACAGAGTTTGTCTGATTGAACTTTTGACTAGTCTCAAGTATAGCTTGAGCTTGTTCTACCATTTTCATGCACATTTTCATTCGTTCAATCTCTAAATCCGCTCTAGGGTAACTCTTGTCTAGATTTGCAGCTGTAGGCCCTTCTTGAAGTCGAGCCTCGTAGGCTTTGAACATCATGTCCAAGCCTTCTGGGGTTGGATCTGCAAGAACAGACCCTAGTTGTGGTCTATTTACAATGGGTGATGGGGTGGGATGAGGTGGAGTGGATGGAGTTTCGGCATGCGAGGAGCTTTGAGATGCAATGTCTTCTATTTTTGTTTTCGCTTCTTTTAAGCTTTCTTCTAGTTCCGATAACTTTTTATTCCACTTGCGATTGGCCTTCTCTCTGGTATCCTTCCATGTTCTTGTTTTCCTCTTACTAGGCTCTCCCGATTGACTCGACTCTGATTGTTCTACTGGTTTATCTTGTTTTAAGGCTTGTGCTCTAGTGACAGCTTGTATAGGAGCCACATTGCTACTACTTGAACTTGAATCTGCCACTAATCCTACCACATTAATGGGTGTAATCTTGGGTGCACTGGAGGGGTTTCTTGGACAATCTCTGGGGAGATGGTCTTTGCCGCAATCAGGACAAAAAGCTTGTATTGTGATAGCCTGTCCTTGACTCGGAGATGGTGGGTGGGGACAGTCACGAATGAAATGGTCACCTTGACATCTGAAACAAGATCCTCTAGGGGCTTGTGGTCTCATTTGTCTCAACTGGGGCCTAGGGTTAGGATTTGTGTACATGACATTGGAGTATTCTGGCCCCCAATTTTGCTCCATAGGTGGTACCTCATATTGAGACGAGTAAATCTCACTATGTTCAGGTGACTCTGTGTAATAAGCATGTGGACTACCTTCATGGGAGTAGTCTGAACAATGAGCATGAGAGTCAATATCTGGTATCAATGGGGTTAGTGGCACCAATGCTCTATTTGGATTTTCTTCTCCCCCAGCATATTTGACTGGAATCACGTTGGCTGGAGCTGGTGGTTGGTTTCCCAAGATAGGTTGTGGCCTATATGGTACCTGATATTGTTGTTGTGGTCTATAATATGGCTGTTGGTATTGGTTCTGATACCTACCTTGTGGGTAAGGTTGTTGATAATTCTGTCTAACAGCCTGCCTATTGTAGGGACAATCTTGAGCCGTGCGGTTTGTGTATTTTCTCTCAATAGTGCAATATGGAGCATTCCTTTCTCTAATGTTTTGGTTTTGCATTGGGCATACATTAGCCATGTGGTCGCCCCCACAAGTATAACACCGATTCACTGGAGTGACTCTCTGTGTTTGTTTATTTTGGACTCCCAGCTTCTTGGCAACTTGCTCAGCTATCTCTTCTATTTCTGTGGAGATCTTTGAAGTATGACTAGTAGAACTATCCGAATCTTTGTAGAGTTTGGACAATCCTAACTCCTCACCCAAGTTATCTTCTATGTCAATGCATGTCCGCACGCACTCTTCTATGGATCTAGGCTCTTTCAAATATACATATGATCTTAACTTTGTGCTCAGTAAGCCATCTAAGAACAAAGCCACTTGTTTGGCTGGTGTGGGTAACTCGGGAGCAGGGCATCTTTCTAGGTACTGTCTGAACCTTCTACCTGCAACTCGCACTGTTTCTTGGGGTGTCTGCTTGAAACTGTGGATCAAGGATGATGTGTTATGCCTGATACCACTCTTGGAAAATTCTACAATGAATTCGTCTAGCAGTTGACCTATATCGCGATAGTTGCGACTACTCAATGGTTGAAACCAAGCCAAGGCAGTGCCCTTAAGAGTCAAACCAAATGCCTCGTATTGGGTGAATAAATCCTCAACCTGTTCAGCTCTTAACACTTGTTTGAACTCGGCCACATGATCATAAGGATCTCCTGACCCGTCAAAATAATTCTTCATTGCCTTGATCACTTGAGTGGGTCTAAGGGTTCTTGGGTGCTCTCAGGGTCTAGGCAATGGAAAATCATGTTCATCTCTTTTCTGCCTATGTGCTTGATGTCTTTCTCTTTCAGGTCTTTCATTTTCAAATCCTGATCTATTCCTGCCCACGGTGTGTGCAAAACTTACCTCAGGTCTCTCTCTAGTTCTTTCTCTCTGTGCTTCATGAGCGTGGGATGATCCTACTCCTTGGAGGCCATGGGAAACACTGGATCTTGGTGGGGGGAAGATCAATTCATTCTTCCAAGTATATGCATGTCTATCATGTTCTGTTACCAAGAAAATTTTCTCTGATGTGTTATCCAGGTAAACAACTTTGCCTGGCATCTCTGGATCCTTGAACTCGTAGATGATGACTATGCCCAATTGGCTAGGTTGATGTGGCTTGAATCTCCAAAAGGCTTCCTCTGTTTCTCTATTCAAAAATAGTTCTATGATTTTGTTATCTTGAGGGATCTAGTCTGGAGTGATCACTCGGGTCAAAACTGACTTTCCTCTAGGAGTCTGGGGTCCTTGTCCTACATTTCCTTGTTCCAGGTCTCCTATTTCATTCTCAGGAATGACATTTCCAAACTCATCAGTCCTATCTGGTAGGTTGCTGACCACATACATGGTTTCTTCCTTATCAATGTATGAACCCTCTTCGAACTTGACCACCGGGTGTTCAAGTCCAAAGGATTGATCTGGATTTTTGAGTTGGACCACTGATCGCCTCAGACCATCCTCATAGATGCGAGCACCTAATTCACTGGTCCGAATATATTCCAACTGTGTCTTATAGGGACCTTCTGGTGTTTGTAGATGGGGTTATTCTTGAAAAAAAACAGTTGAGGTCGTGTAGGATTTGAAACGAACTTTCCAACGAGCTATAGAGCTCAAAAAATGGACTTTGGATGAAAAAGTTATGCCAATTCAGGCTCCTGGGGGTCAAAACAGGCAAACAGGACCTTTGGAGAAAATCGCGATTTTGTGAACTTTCAGAGAATTGCGATTTTGTGAACTCATAAAATCGCGATGTTGAGCACAAAATCGTGTTTCTGAAAATCGCGATGTTGAGCACAAAATCGTGTTTTTGAAAATCGCGATGTTGAGCACAAAATCATGTTTTTGAAAATCACGATTTTGACTCAGAGAATCGTGATTTACAAAATCGTGTTTTTTTCACAAAATCGTGTTTCCTCATAATCGTGTTTTTGGCATGAAAATCGCGATGTTGAGCACAAAATCGTGTTTCTGAAAATCGCAATGTTGAGCACAAAATCGTGTTTCTGAAAATCGCGATTTTGACTCAGAGAATCGTGATTTACAAAATCGTGTTTTTTTCACAAAATCGTGTTTTCTCAGAATCGTGTTTTTGGCATGAAAATCGCGATGTTGAGCACAAAATCGTGTTTCTGAAAAATCGTGATTTTGACTCAGAGAATCATGATTTACAAAATCGTGTTTTTTTCACAAAATCGTGTTTTCTCATAATCGTGTTTTTGGCACAAAAATCGTGATGTTGAGCACAAAATCGTGTTTTTGAAAATCGCGATTTTGAGCACAGAATCGTGTTTTTGAAAATCGCGATTTTGACTCAGAGAATCGTGATTCACAAAATCGTGTTTTTTGCTGAAAATCGTGATTTGTGAGAATCGCGATTTTGAGCACACTCACAGAATCGTGATTCTGAGAATGACCATAGAATCATGATTTTTTCAGCCAACTTTTAGGCGGGAAAACAGAAAATCGTGATTTTTCAAAAAATTTTGAATTTTGATAGAATCGTGATTTTCATCACAGAATCGTGTTTTTTGGCGGGAAAATCAAATTTCTGAGCGCCGGCTATGGCGAGCTCCATATGAGCAGAAAATCATGAAAAAAACACATCGCTTGCTCTCCCTTGCTTCTCCTAACTCCTTCCGACACAATAATGCATGAAAAATGGTATGAAGATGGTGAAAATGCACTAAAAAACAAGAATTTTCTATGAAGAAGAAGATGGAAGAAGGTGGAAATGATGATGATGATGAAGATGAAGAGGAAAAAAACAGAAAATGAACTGAAATGACAGTTTTTTTACCTTCCAACGTCGCAAATCTACGATCTTACCATCACAACGCTCGTCCTCGAAGCTCTCTCCCCGGCAACGGCGCCAAAATTTGGTGTAGCTCAAGCGTAAGCACCACCTCCTTTACTTGTCAATCCGCGGAGACGTGAGGACCGGTATGAAGACCACGAGCAAGTGAAGGCACAAGTGCGTGAGTGAAAGCACACAAACATGCACACACATACATACACACACACGCGCACAAAGTAAGATCAAAGAGAGGAACAATGGAAAGCTTAGATTGCAAAAGAGTTCTCTTAGAAAAGTTCTACTCTCTAACAAGCCAACCCCAAAAATGAGCTCTCTAGCTCTTTTTATAGTTTTTGACTAGTTTTGGCCCTATCCAAACCTAGTGTCCGGCCTAGTTAAAAATTAGGTTCGAGGGCTTATTTGAGGGCTCAAATGAAGTCTCAAAATTATGAAAATTGGTACAATGGTACTTCTAATACTCCTCAAGCTCAACGACTCCTCGGCTTGGACAAAATGGAGTTACTAAAAATAGATAATGGTATTTACAATGGTTTTTAGTGATGAAAATCACTATTTTTGTAGGGGATTCTTCTGAAAATTTGACATACACTTCTTGGAGCTCCCTACTTGCTCCCTTTCCTTGTGTGTCCACCTTTTGATGTGCTTCCATGCTTTGTCCTTGACTTTGAGCTTCAACACTCCTCAACCTTTGTAAATCCCGTATTTACAGCAGCACAAGCACCCATAGTCACACCCATATTCACAGTCACCGCACTGGACACGTCCAATGACATGGACATCTCACCACCCACTGCACCATCACTCACTTCACTCACGACACAAACATATTTAGGCACCTCACAATTTTCCACAATCACCACAGCATCCACCTTCTCACCCCCATTCCCTGTTCCCTTTGCATCTACACCCACTGCATCTTCATTTAGCACCCCATTAATACTATCACCCACTGTAGATAATGCATTTCGATAGATGTTCATGTGTATGACGCAAGTAAGAGATGAGTTCACATCTCTTGGCGATAATTATCAACAGCTGCAGAGGACAACCACTGACTTACAATCGCAGCTTAATTTATTGTCTATTGAGAATGCCTCACTGAACAGCCGCTACCAAGAATTACGAGAAGCCTATCATAAATTAGAACTAGAAAGCGAAGACAAGACCAAGGAAGCCACTGCTGACCTGGATAACTTACTAAGAGCCCAGACAGTCCGCAATGCAACGCTAACATGAAACATGGGCTTACTCAAAAGACATCTAGCAGCAGCAAAGGAGGAAAACCAGTGCCTACAGGATCAGAACCGAGAAAACTTAGAAGCAGCTCTTGACCACCCAGATCAACCTTTGAGTGCTAATCGGTTCAAAGCCATTCCCTCAGACTCAATGAAGATGCTGCTAGAAGACCATGTAAGACTGCTAGATGAATACGATCGCATGAATGAGGAGTTACAGAAACTCAAAGAAGATCATAAATTACTCTAGTTATGAGCACCGGCACAACCAGACATACCAACACCTGTGGACCCCTCTCCTGACATCTTAGAGGAACTCAATGCATTACGGGCCCAGGTATCAAACCTTGAATCTAGGATTGCAGTATATGAAGCACCACCAAGGCCAGATTCCCCACCTGAGCTACCACCGGAGGAAGAAACTATCACCATCCCGATGGAGGAAACGTTTGAAGAGGCATACGAGCCACAACCCCTCCCAGGCGGACGCGTCACGGCCAAAGGCCAGATGACTTACGAACTCCCGAACCCCATGTGGATGAAGACAATTGAGGAACTTGGGACAACACACTCAGCTAGAGTAGAGGTACAATTACATGCCATGGCGATGATAGAAGAAAGAATTTTACAGTCTCCATTCTTTGCTCATTTGGCCCCGCGACGATACATATCTGGGCATGAGCTACAGTATTATCCGTATTTTATGTTAATGGTTGAATACCAATTAGCCATTGAGAAAGAGACAGGTAAGAAACCATCACATGCAACTCAATTCGAGGAGGACGATCTACCACTTGATGCGCAGCAAGGAGAGATCTATCAACCAGAGTGGCGCAAAGATTTACTACAGAAGTATCCAGAAATAATGAGTACATGGGTAAAGGCACCTTTGCACTTAAAGTACAACCCATGTTGGGGACCAGTACCACGACGCCGCTCCTGGACTGCCTTTGCTATTAAGGTACAAAACAATAAGCTGTGCCAGGATTGGTTGAATTACCCCTATTTTAAGCCACCCATTGAGTTACCAACTGTAGGCTACATGATGGCTACAATTCGCCACTGGCTCCCTAGATTAAAGCATATGGACGATATAGCGACACATATGACTGTCAAAATCTTTGACATGATGCAAATGATTTTTAAAGTTTTCCGACGCGTCAAGGCACCTCATGTAAACACCCCGGGCTTTGAGCATGGAAATTTTGATTTGGTATATGATATGAGTACAACGCCATCGCTACGGGTGTGTTATGCCTGGCATTGCAGAATAAAGTACCTACCGGCATGCTACAAGTAGACATTCGAAGAGATGTTCACAACCGGATTCTGGGAATACCATTCAGAGGTATTCATAAGCAGGCCTACACATTTATTACACTTATTTGCCTGTGAACGAATGGTCTATTCCACACACAATCAGCTCCCGCCACTGGAAGAACCGCAACCAATAGATTGGGAGAAACTCGAGGCCGACCTGGCCCGAGGCATTCGTATCTCCGAGCACACCCTCGCTCAAGACCTCCTACATAACTATATCTGGCAGACCTCACAACAAGGTTCTGTCAGGGATGACAGAAGCGAGAGGGAGGGGGGTGTTGGAAGCAGCCAGAGGCACAGAAGACGCACAAACATGTAACGACAGAGCAGGGAGTCAATGGAATCTTTTTTAAAAGAATCATGTTTTAGAAATACTTTTCAAAAACCTCCAACAGTGATTTTTATCACTATTGTAGCATATGTAACATAGAAAAACCCTTTTCTTAATTTGTAGCTCCATTTTGTGCAAGCCGAGGAGTCCTGGAGCTTGAGGAGCTTAGGTAGAATGAGCGTATCAATTTTGGTTATTTTTAAACACCGTTTATCCCTTCAAATAGCATCTAGGACCTTATTTTTAACTATGCCGGTCACTAGATGTGAAACCGGTCAAAACTAGTCTAGAAACTATAAAAAGAGCTAGAGAGCTCATTTTTGAGGTTGGTTAGTGTGAGCTTAGAGCTATTTTGAGCTTGTAATAGTGTTCTTGAGCAATAGAGTGGATTTCTCACCTTCCATTGTGTCTTGCTTGTCTCTTCGTAGTGTGTGTGTATGTGTGTGTGCATTTCTATGCTTCTCACCTTCACTCTCACTTCATCTCACATTCAGGATCTTCATATCACTCCTATCTCTTCCACGGATTGACATTAAGGAGGTGGAGCTTCTTTACGTGGTTCTCACCATTGTGCTAGAGCAACAATGACCTGATTGTAGGTGGTGATAATGAAGAAAGCATCAAAGAGGTAAAGAAACTCCTTATGCAGGAATTCGACATGAAAGATCTTGGTGTGCTGTGCTATTTTTTGGGCATTGAGTTTATACATACAGAAATAGATATATGGATGTTGCAAAGGCAATATGCCTTGAATATGCTGCAAAAGTATGGTATGGTTGATTGTAAGCCAATTTCTATGCCATTAGATCATAATTTGAAATTGGATACTACATCAGGTGAAGCATTGGAAAATGCTACTATGTACAGGAAAATTGTGGGAAGTCTTATATATCTCACAATTACAAGGCCTGATCTAAGTTATAATGTTGGAATTGAAAGTCAGTTTATGCAGGTTCCCAGGAAGCCACATTTGGATGCTCTGAGGCGCACTCTACGTTATGTGAGTGCTACTTTGGATTATGCATTGTTTTATGAAGCTGGTGTGGAGTTGCAGGTTCATGGATACACCGATGCAGATTGGGCTGGTAGTACTCTAGATAGAAGATCTACTAGTGGCTTTCTTTTCTCACTTGGAGGTGCAACTATTACATGGAGCAGCAAGAAGCAACCCATTGTTGCTTTGTCGAGTACAGAGGCTGAGTATAGAGGTGCTACAATGGCAGCATATGAGGCATCATGGCTGGAGATGTTACTTGGAGATTTAGGTGTGGAAGTGCAAAAGCCTATCACTATCTATTGTGATAATCTTAGCAGCATACACTTAGCACGGAACCCTATTTTCCATGCTAGAACAAAGCATATCAAGGTACATTATCACTTTATCAAAGAGAAGGTATTAGCAGGTGATAGTGATCTTGTTTATGTCAGAACAGATGAGCAGGTTGCTGATATTTTCACCAAAGCACTTGGAGCGGAGAAGTTGAGGAAGTTTCAGAAGATGCTTGGATTACAAGATATGGCATTGAGCTTGAGGGGGAGTGTTGAGATATCAAGCTCAACATGTGATAATCCAGGATGACACGTACCAGTTTTTCGTTTCTCTGACATGTATAGTGGTCACGCCGGTATATGTCAGGGATACTTCATTGAGCTTTATTAGATTTATCTACCAAGATTGATGGCATATTTGTTTCTTGCCAGCTCACTCATTCGCGGACATTAGGTTTTTCCTTATGTACTGGTCTTTATATATTGCACTTGTTGTATTCTTGTTTTTTAGGTCATTCTTGTACATTCCTTTTATGTAATAGAAGAAGAAGAAGAAGATACTTCTTCCTTGCCTCAATCTGTGTGTGTGCTTCTCCTTGAGAGTGAGAGTGTGTGTGTGAGCTCTCTTCCTTATCTCCTTCCTCGTGACATGATCCACCAGACGTTCTTGAGATCTCTGATGCCATGATAATAGAGAATTGACTAGAATGAAAATGGAGCTAGAAGAGACCAAACACAAACAAGACGCAAAACACAAATGACCAAGTGTCAGATTCTAGGAAAAATCAATAGAGTCTCCCCAAAAAATGGATTAATGAATAGTAATTACACTACCAAAAAATGAAGAGAGGAAAGAGAGTGAGACTAGATACTATCAGACATGCAAAGAGGTCAAAAATAGTAGAAATGATAGATCCATGCGCAAATATGCATGTGAAGATGGGAGATCAAACATCCAACAACCTATGTTTGCTCCCATATTCATCTATTCATTTTGAAGATGTAGCTCTCATGAGGGAAGGAAAATATGGTATGGTTTATAATGTCAAATTAGTCCACTTGAGGTTCATAAATGAATTTTTCTGCAGCAAGATTATTCAAACTTCATGGTGGCAACTTGGAGACACGAGAGAATGAAGCAATGAATGAGGCCACCATATTACCTATTACCCAAAGTGGAATAATCAGCCCACTTGCATTTTCAAGACACCATAGTAAAATCCCATGCCTTATTTTCAAATTATGGAATGGTGGTATGTTAGACATGTGGCTCAAGAAAATGAATAAAGAGCATTTAAATGTACGACAAAGTAGAAGCATCAAGGACACACAAGCGGATATAGATATAATGAAGATAAATATTTTGAAGCTAATCAAGGGATTAATATGGGCAATATCATTCTTACATACTTGTAATATCACACAATGATCTCCATCTAGCTAACATATTTTTGCATTTTGAAGATGAGTGTGTGTATATTGGACAATGTAACTTTCGAAGAGCAACATATTTGCTCACAAAAGAAAATGTTTTCCAAAGTTACTAGATGTCAACATATCAACTAGAAACAAGTGGAGTAAAAATTTTTGGTGGAGTGCACCAGAATCCCATATCCACTTGCCCTCCATCATACAATAAAATTCAAGATACATATACAAGTGCAATAATTATTTTGAAAATTTTGAAATATCTAGATTTAAGTAGTTACCCCATTGATAAAAATCAAGTTTGTAAAGTAGAGATGTTGTTTTTTATGAAAAGAAATCTTTTTTTGAAGATGATTACAAGAACATCAAACTTCCCTATGACCTAGAGGAAGACTTTACAACATTGTCAAATAGGAATGTGCTTACACTTGAAGCATCAAGTGATTCTAATGATGACTAGAAGATTCCAAGAAGGGAAATCAATTCTTGGAACTCCAAAGGCAAAGCCAAAGTGCAAGAGTTGAGAGATGTGGCTGAATCATCTCAACAAACCATAAGGTGATGCACTAGAGAGAGAAGGAAGCCAGAAAGGTATGGTTCTAACACTTATTTGGTCTTTAAGCATTCAATATATATAGCATAGGACTCAAACACTAAGGAACCATCTATATATGAAGAAGCTTGAATGGAGGAATTCCATGGAAGAAGAAATATAAGCTCTATAAGAAAATCAGACTTGGGAATAGATACCCAAGAAACCATCTATGAAGGTCATTGGCTCAAGGTGGATATACAAGGTAAAGAAGAATTCTGATGGCGGATTCTTTGAAAAATGCATAAATTGACTTTGAAGTCCTATAGTGTAACTAAGATCAGGTCTTATAATTGTAAGATATATCAAACTTCCTATAATTTTACTATACATGGTAGCAATTTCCATATCCATAGCTTTCTCCCAATCTCCATTTCCAATTGCATCTTGAAAACAAGAAGGTTCCATATCTTATATTACCTCGGCCATGTAGGCACAATGATGAGCCATGTTACTATCATACATCAATTGTCGAACTGAATTCTGCATCCTTTTGGATTTTCTTGGTCCTGGTTCACTTCTCTTTGTATCATCTGCATGTGCCTTTCTTACTCTTGGAGTCTTCACGCAGGGCGTTGGTAAGCAAGGAGGCAATGAACAAAGACAAGGATGAAGAGATAACAACCAAGACCAAACACATAAGAAAATCAATGACTTTCTAGTGACTAGCGAATAGGCAAAATGTTTTCTTCTTTAACTTGAATAGGCCAAATGTTTTCTTCTTTAATTTAAAAAACCATCCAACAATGATTTTTATCACTCCACCACCTTGTAAATGTATTTTTGATAACTCAAACCCTATTTTGTCCAATCTGAGGAGTCCTCAAGATTGAGGAGTATTAGAAGTATCCATGTCCTAGTTTCATAATTTTTAGGTTCCATTTGAGCCCTCAAATAGGCCGTAGAACCTAATTTCAACTAGGTAAGAAACTAGGTCTAGAGAGGGCCCAAGCTAGCTAAAAACTATAAAAAGAGCTAGCAAGCTCATTTTTTAGGTGACCTAGTTTGAGAGTGAACATAGTTTTGAGCATTGTACACTTTCTTGAAGCTCTCTAATAGAGTATTCCATTGTTCCTCTCGTTTTCTTACCTTGTGTGTGTGTATGTGTATGTGTGTGTGCATGCTTGTGTGCTTCTTACTCACTCACTTGTGTACTCCACTTGCTCATGATCATCATACCACCCTCACATCTCTACAAATTGACAATTATGAGGTGGATCTCCTCATGTTGGTAGTTGCCATTGTGCTAGAGTGACACCAAATTCGATGTTGTTGTTGGGAAGTGAGCTTGGAGGATGAGCATGTGATGGTAAGATGTATAGAATTGACATTAAAATGGTAAGTAATTAGATAATTCCTTTACTTTATTTTACTTTTCTTTGCTTTGCTACTCCATCACAATCTCCATTCCTCTCCTTTCATCTCCTTCTTCACAAAAAAATCAGTTTTTTTAATCATGTTTCCATTGTGAGAGAAGTGAGAGCATGATTGAGTGCATTCAACTTTTGTGTGTTTGTGAGCATCTCTTGCATGTTCTAATTGTACCACCATCTCCAGCAGCATCTACGGGTATGTCAAACCTCTGTGCATTCTAAGATGAGGATCTCTATCTATCGTGATAGACATAAAAGTGTGCAATTTCTTGATTGCATGCTAGACACAATAGAGCACACCACTAGAGCATCCCAAATCACTAGAAACATCTTGAAAATTTACATTTTTTGGTCTATCGTGACAAACTAAATCCACGATAGATGATAGATGATAGGTGATAGATGAAGGATGATGGACACTATCTATTACAATAGACGTCTATCTATCACGATAGACAGGAACCATGATAGACCCCATCTATCATTGCAGGCACCCATTTATCATGATAGACAATGAACCCCATTTATCACAATGGACAAAAGGCCACGAGAGATGATAGACCCTATCTATCACAACAGATAGAAGGCCACGACAAACGATAGACTCTGTCTATCATGATAGACATCTGTCTATTGTGACAGACACCTATCTATTGTGACAACCAAAAGGCCATGGTAAAGGATAGACCCTAACTATCGCGATAGACACCCCTCTATCACGATGGACACCCGTCTATCATGATATCATGATAGACACCCAATAGACACCAACTATCGTGATAGAAAAACCAATTTTGGCAAAAAAAGGGTTTTTATTTTAGCAATTTTGGAGCTCATTTTAGTACTTTTTTCAAGAAATTGATGTGTTCTTGAGGCCCAGAGAGGCCTTGTTGGTCTCTTTGACACCCAAAACTGTGAGCTGAAAAAACTTTCTCATCCAAATTTATTTTTTTGAGCTCTAGATTCTAGCAAAATGTGGGATTAGGAAGCCAAGGGAGGTTTAGAGGATTTTTTCTTTAGCAATACAAGGGGGTACAAGTCCATTAAGAGCCATTCAAGGGTGTCTAAAGCAAGGTAAAGTGCAGAGCAAAGCAAGATGGCAAGAGTTTTGCAAGATTGGGAACGTGTGTCCCGAGCATTCAAGTGCGATCAAGGGAGAAGAAACTTGAGGTTGGAAGAATTCTTAACACCCTCAATCAATTCTTAGCTTAGACTAAGCACGACTAGTGGTATTATTTAATTACGGTGACATTAAGCACAACATAAGTCCAAGAAACCCTAATTAATCAAGTTCAAGCATAGCTAGAATATTGTTTCGACAAACCCTAAGGGAAAAGAATGTGAAGTGGTCGACAGAAACTTCATATGCGACAAAAACTCAAGTACTCCTCATGACACAAATTAGTGGACAAGAAGTGATAATCCAAGTAAAATAAAAAGAACAAGTGATTGATACTAGAGGACATCACAATGCAGTTGAACTAGGGAAAGCAAGGTTAATTAATAAAGCTTAAGAGCCTTAGATCAGTATGACATCTAGGCTGGGATAGACAAAGCACTAGATCTTCTGAGGCTAGTGTCAAGCACATAGATATGAGCTCAACAACTTAGTGACATACCTACATATTGAGTTTTGAGACTAGTGATTCAAAGATGTAATATAGCATGGAGAGGCTAATAGGTAGCTCAGGTGTTTCGTACTTAGAAGAGCTATAAGGTCCATACAAGAATCAACATAGAATACATTAGGAACAAATGACTAGATACTTGCATCTATGAGGATAGTCTGAGGAGTTTTGTTGTCCAACTGAAGAACCCAACTCAATCTATTGGACTTGAACACCTCATAGTGAAATTTGAGGAAGGATCTTACATCAACAATGAGGGAACCATGTATGTGGTCACAAGCTAACTTGATAGGATAGATGAGTTCCGTATTATCATTCCTATGAGAGAAACAAAAGATCTAGAGCAAGGAACCCTAAGAGAAGAACCTAGGACACCTAGAGTTAAATCCATCTTGACCAGAGTGATCACTCCAAAGTGGAATCCTCAAGACAATAAGAGCATAGAGTTGGTCTCAAATATGAACAATGACGAGGCATTTTGGAGGTTTAAGCCCACCCAACCCAATGAAGTGGGATCAATCACTATCTATGAGTGTAAGGACCCAAAGACACCAGGCAAGGTTGTCTAACTTGATAACACCTCAGAGAGGATGTTCCTAGTTATGGATCATGGTAGGCATGCTTACACCTAGAAGGTCGAATTGATCTTCCCTCCACCAAGATTGAATGTCTCTCTTGGTCAACAAGTAGGTAGATCGTCTCAAGCTTATGGGACCCATAGGGAAAGAAGTAGAGATAGATCCCAAGTAAGTTTTGCAAACCCAATGAGAAGAGGGAGAATTGGAGTAGAAACATACAGAATGGATAATGAAAAACCTACAGAATGGATAATGGAAAACCTACAGGCCCAAGGAATCAAAGAGGTGTAGATGAATTTCCTTTTCCAAGACCCAGAGAGCATCCTAGGATATTAAGGCCTATGCAATTGGATAAGTCCATGAAGAACTACGTCGATGGCACAAGAGACTCGTATGATCACATAGCAAAGTTCAAGAAAGTCATGAGGGTAGAACAAGTTGAAGACTTGTTCACTCAATACAATGCATTTTGCCTAAGTTTCAAGAACACTACCTTGACTTGGTTTCAACCACTGCACTAGAGGAAATTCAAAAACATTGACCAATTACTAGAAGCTTTCATCATTGAATTTTGTTAGAGTGGCATGAGGCACAATACCTCATCTATGATACATAGCTTCAAACAAGAACCTCAAGAAATAGTTTGACTTATACGAAGATGATTTAGGTAGTATCTAGAGAGATGCCCTATCATTGAGGTACCAACGCTAGCCAAACACATGGCTTTATTTCTAGATGGTTTGTTAAGTACCAAATTGAATTCTTGTGTACTTGAAGGAATTTGGATCCATAGAAAAATATGTGCACATATGCATAGACATAGAAGGCAACCTAGGTGACAAACTAGAGCTCTCTTAGATCTATAAAGATTGAGATAGCTCTACTAGCTTCAATTCCAAGCCATCCACTTCCTCAAGAGAATCGCGATGCTGTGAATCTCAAGAGAATCCCGATGCTGTGAATCTCAAGAGAATCGTGATTTTGAGCCCACGGAAAATCGTGTTTTCTCAAAGTCGTGTTTTTGACATGAAAATCGTGACTTTGTATGATTTTTTTTTTTTTTTGAAAATCACGATTGCCAACAGAGAATCGTGTTTGATCACAATCGTGTTTTTGGCTGAAAATCGTGATTTGTGAGAATCCTGATTTCGAGCACATCTAGAGAATCGTGTTTTTGCAAAACTTAGAGAATCGCGATTCTGAGCACAACTAGAGAATCGCGATTCTGAGAATGACCATAGAATCCTGTTTCTTTCAGAAAGCTTTTAGGCGGGAAATAGAAAATTGCGATTTTCAAAAAAAAAAGAATTCTTCACAGAATCGTGATTTTCATCATAGAATCATGTTTTTTGGCAAGAAACTCAAATTTTTTAGCGCTGAGCAATGACGAGCTCCGTATGTGCAGAAAATCATGAAGAAACACAGGTGCTTGCTCTCCCTTGCATCTCCTAACTCCTTCTCACACAATAATGCATGAAAAATGGTATGAAAATGGTAAAAATGCACTAAAAAACCAGAAATTTCTATGAAGAAGAAGATGGAAGAAGATGGAGATGGTGATGATGATGAAGATGAAGAGGAAAAATCAGAAAATGAACAAAAATGATAGTTTTTTTACCTTCCAACGTTGCAAATCTACGATCTTACCATCACAATGCTCATCCTCGAAGCTCTCTCCCCAGCAACGGCACCAAAATCTGGTGTAGCACAAGCGTAAGCACCACCTCCTTTACTTGTCAATCCGCAGAGACATGAGGACCGGTATGAAGACCTTGAGCAAGTGAAGGCACAAGTGCGTGAGTGAAAGCACACAAACATGCACACACACGCGCACAAGGTAAGATCAAAGAGAGGAACAATGGAAAGCTTCGATTGCCAAAAGCGTTCTCTTACAAAAGCTCTATTCTCTAACAAGCTAACCTCAAAAATGAGCTCTGTAGCTCTTTTTATAGTTTTGGCCCTGTCCAGACCTAGTGTCAGGCCTAGTTAAAAATTAGGTTCGAGGGCTTATTTAAGGGCTCAAATGAAGTCTAAAAATTATGAAAATTGGTAGGATGATAGCTCTAATACTCCTCAAGCTCAAGGACTCCTTGGCTTGAACAAAATGGAGTTACAAAAATAGAAAATGGTATTTACAATGGTTTTTAGTGATGAAAATCACTATTTTTGTAGGGGATTCTTCTGAAAATTTGACATACACTTCTTAGAGCTCTCTACTTACTCTCTCTTCTTCTATGTCCACTTCTTTGATGTGATTCCATGTTTTATGCTTGACCTTGAGTTCCAACAGAGACTCTTTGGAAAAGATAATGTGGGCACAGGCTCACAAGAGCACCAACGCATTACCACAATCCACATAGAGCGTCCTCGCACCACTCCTTCCTAATGCAGGATTTGCATAGTTCTCATCCTAATGGATAGTACAAGTTCTACTAGTGACTCAATAGTCATGGTCATCATTTTCTTCTATATGCCCCCATTCATCATTCCATGTTATCCTTATAAAGAAGAGAAAGATTCCATCATCCCTTTCTTCTATATCTACAAGTCATTGAGAAGCTTGCCTTGCCCTTCCATCATGAAACAAAGGAGAGAACCCTCAATAAGATCTTGTTACATCTAAATTGAGGAGAAGAGATGGGGGAACTATCATTACACACGAGCAAAACAAATAGGGAATGTTACACGAGTGCTTTATGCTTTAGGGAATGCCTTGGATATGCTCTTGGGGAAGTGTGCACGTGCATGAGAAGGAGGTACTCAAAAGAGGTATAGAGAAAGAGGGAGAGAAATATCACATAGATGTAGGATAGGAGAGGGACAAGAATACAGATAGGGATACACCCAATGTAGCTAGAATGCTCTAGGAACTTTTTGCGAGGGGGCTTCATTTCTATCCTTCATCGAGTCCTTCAGAAGACACATGGGGCTTATACAATTGATTATAAGCTTCATATTGACTAGTTCTTGTATATTTTACTTGCTTAATATTTTTTTAATGATTGGAGAAGATGGCATGATAACTTGACCTAAGTTCTCATTGTGTATTTATCCATACATTATTACTACCATATGTGGAGGATCATGTGGCCATTGGGTACTTTATCATCAGTCTAAACTAATATTGCATCAGTTGTATAATGTGATGATTCCCTCATGGAAGATACTACTATTATTGTGGATAAGGCCTTTGGACTCAATAGTTTCTCATACATGGTGTATTTTGGTGCTAGACTTGAGTAGTAGGATAATATCTTACATGTTGTTGGCTATGGACACACTCATAACTTGAAGGAATCATCATATTTATGTTTATCTCATAATATTGCATTTGTGGATGTGCAAGACCATGTTATATTAGAGTACATGTGTATGATGGGTGATCTCATCCCCATCATGAGCATTTTGTAAGAGCTATTTTAGAATTCTAAAGGTTAAGCTTTTTGGATATGACGTCTGCCATTTCATCAACTTCATAAGTAGTGGACTTCATACTTGGAGTGGATTTTGTGGGTGGGGCAAAGAATTGAAGTGCGTTATCCAAGTTATGTTCAATTCTAATGCACTTTTGGACACAATTCTCCAAGGTTGTGGAACATAATAACTATCTTGTAGCTTGAAATTGACTGCTATGCAAGCCATTAAGAAAATGAGCAATTACTTTGGTTGTGGATGGAAGGCCCTATCTCACTCATCATGCTACATATTGTTTGTGGTGATGAGCAGTGAGTCATAAGTCTTGACAAATCCCAAATTGAGGGAAAGATTACTTATAGAATGACCTAATAGATTATTGGCATTCAATTGGGTCCCAACCATTGGTACATGTGGAAATCCTAAGTGCTTGACCATATTTAAGGGTTACATTGAACTATGAGAAAAGATGTGTATGTATATACATGTCTATACTAAGGACCAAAAGACAACCAAGAGAAGGCGATGAAGAAAGTGTTCAATACATGGTGTACAAAGAATGCTTTGGTAAGGTCATATATTCCAAACTCTATTTTTTAATTCTTACTTCCACACATTAGGGGTTGTAGGAATTCACAAGATACGTGGAATGCACTTAAAGGATTCTTCTCTTCGAGCATCAAGTGTTGGAAGAATCAATTATGGATAGAGTTCACCTCCCCAAGAAGCAACCCAAGTAGAATGTCACTGACTTTGTTATCGAGATTAAAAAAACATAGCTAATAGTTTAGGAAGCATTGGAGAGTTCATAAGATGAAGAGAAAATAGTAACATAAGTCATCAATAAAATCTAAGGTGATGATAAATGGGAAGCATTCACCACTATAATGGACTTATACATGGATGTGTGAGTGCCACATTTCAACACACATGGGACAAATTTGCACTCATGAAACCAAGCTTATGAAGAATGGAAATACATGAAAAGGTAGTCAACTCTAAATAGTGAGTCATAGCAAATGAGAATTATGTAAAAAAAAAAAGAAATCCCATGAAATAAATCAAGCAAATTTCATATTATGTTTGATTTGATCTACATCAAAGGCTATCACATCGAAAGAATATCCGTTGGAGAGTTCTTTTTCATATGCTCATTTATTGTATTTTTTTGAGAGATTTTTTGATGGCTCATTTAATGTTTTAAAAGCCTTGAGCTTTACACATGTAAAGGTAGAAAGATAGAGCCCAAAACCCATGATTTTGTGGTGGTTGAGTATCTGCAAGATTTCTTTAGGTTTTTCAAATCCTATAACCGATTAGTAGTTTCCAAGAACGGAGGTGACTGCTACCAAAACAATTTGGATTTGTTGTCTCTTCGGGAAATTCGTAACAAACAAGATCTTGGAGTACAAGCAATACGGTTGAGAAACAATTTATTTAATCCCGTAGGATTACACCCCTGTGAAAAAGTACTACTTGAATCTATAGATTCAGCAGATCAACGAGGAGATGGATCGACATTTTCATTTGAGCAAGAAGCCTTTTCCAACTTGTCTTCGTTTATGTCTTGTAAAAAAACGATGTTGTTTCGCAACTTTATATCCGGATTAGATTTTGAAAAAGATAGAAAAGACTTTCCCAGTCTATACGCCTATTTACAAATTAGAAATCAATTAATAAATCGACTTATTGACTTCATTAAAACATCGAGCCTTATTGTTGATGGAGAAATCGGTATTGACATTAGTAATAGCATCGAATCCGAGAAGTTGCATTCAATCAAGCAAATCAAATCACCTAAAAGTAGATCAAACTAGATCTTCACTTTTCCTAGATTGTAGGAAAGTGAATTGATTCCCTCCAACAACCATTCCCACCTTCATTTCAATTCAAATTTCTCTTGTAGAAGTCGTGGAACACTCCTAGAGTCTATATAAAGACTTGAAATCACTTGTACAATACATGGAATCAATATACATACACTTGTGACCATCATTGTTTTGCTCCTTCAATTCTCTACATCATCTTCTTCGCCAAAAGTAATCGTGCAGAGGCTGCTGCTCTCCCTTCAGAGCTTCAAATTGAGTGCAAGATGACTCATTGGAAAGGTATAAGTGTCTAGTTTATTCCTGTAACTATTCAAAGTATTTGGTTCAGTAACGTGGGAGAAATATCAGTTTGTCTGTCTTGGGGTCAATCTCTACGTATTCCTGAAAAATAGGAAGTACCACCGGTGAATGTCGCATTCATTCCTATAGCATATTTTGCTTATTCCTTATACTTTTGTGCATTCCATACACGCAACCCTATGTGCATCAATCCCATAAAAGGATGTTTTCTAATTGTAATCATGCTAGTCGCTATGGGCATTTGAAGTTCATTGTCTCTTCCATAGATAGTAAGTTTATTGAGCTACTCGACCCGCGAACCTATCTGTTTTGTATCAACTCATTCTCCTTGATGCTCCAAAGTACATAGTGTGTTTCTTTGCTTTTATTGCATGCATATAAGGTCTATTTGAGTCTCCATAAGCTCAAGGGTTGGTCTTGTTCCGATTGGCTTGACCAAACTTCGTCGCTTCTAAACGCACTTTTCTACCGTCTACAAGCTTCTCCAAGTTCTTTTAGTGGTATCAGAGCTAGATCAAGATGGGTGACAACTTTCCCTCAATGATCATGAAGCTTGATGCACATAACTATGTGCCTTGGAAAATCAGAATGGAGGCCTATTTGCAAGGTAGAAATCTTTATGGAATAGTAGTAGGTGATGAAGCTATGCCTATTCCAAGATCCAAAGGAGGACCTACACAAGAGGAGACAGATAAGCTCACACTTTGGTGCGCAAGGGATGCTCATGCAAGGTCGTACATACTAAAATCTATCTCTGACTTTCTATTACCACATATTAGAGGATGCAAGACATCCCAAGAGACTTGGGATGCCCTCGAGACTTTCTTTTCTGCTAGTACCAAAGCAAGAAAGAATCATCTTTGGAACGAGCTCAACCAAATGAAGAAGACACCTAAACAAACCATCACAAAGTTTGTTACCAAGGTCAAGGAAGTTGCAGATCAGTTAGCATCCATTGGAGAGCTGTTTGAAGAAGAGGTCATCATGAGGCAAATTCTCAACAGCATTCAAAGTGATAAGCAATGGCAATCCTTCACGACAACTTATGATCTCATCATGGATGTTTAGACTCCAGACTTCAACATCTTTCTTGGACAACTCTTCAATCAAGAAGTCAACAATAGCATAAAGGAAGGTTACTCTTATCCTAGTAATTCAACTAGTGCTCTATATGCAGATAAGAAGGATAAGAAGTAGAAAGCCAAGAAGAAGGAAGAAGATGAAGAAGAGACTTCCCGAGCCAACTTTGCAAGCAAGAGCAAGTGGAAAGGGAAGAAGAAAGGACCAAAGCAAGACAAAGCCAAAGGTCAGAATGTTCAACCTTGTGCCATATGCAATAAGACCAACCACACCACTCAGAATTGCTGGTTTAATGGGAAGACCCAGAAAGGAAGTGGAAGAGGTGGATATGGTAGCAATAGAGGCAGAGGTGGACACAACTCTAACAATAACAATAGAAGTTATAATACAAGGGACTACAACAATTATTCAGAAGATCAACCACATGAAGACTCATTGCTTCTTATGAATCTAAGCCACAAAGAAGGTAACGAAGATGATCATTCGTTCTATATAGATTCAGGATGTTCGAATCATGTTGTAGGCAACATTGCTCTTCTATCTGATTTGGAAAGTCCAAAGCATAGACATGAAGTGCAAATAGGGGATGACACAAAGCAGAATGTGGAGAAGATTGGTAATATCAAAGCTTCCAATGGCAGGACAAACATTCTCAGTAAGGTTCTCTATGTATCCACTATCACTAAAAACCTAATAAGTGTAGGCCAAATAGTTGAAAAAGGCTTGAAAGTTAGGTTGACCCAACATGGAGCTTTTGTGGAAGATCCATGTCAAGGCTTCAAGAAGATAGCCCGAGGTGAGAAGAATGGAAGGCTCTTTACTTTTGAAGTAGGAGAAACCAGAAACATAGCTCTATTCAACTTTGGGTCTCAAACCCTACGTGAGCTTGAAGTGTGGCATAAGAGACTTGCTCATGTGAATGAAAGAACCTTGAAGGATATATGCAAGGATCAAAGTGTTCTAGGACTGCCGAACATATCAAAGCAACACATGATCAAAAGATGTGATGCATGTCAGATTGGGAAGGCACAAAGACAACCATTCAACCACAAACGCTACATCCACAACAACTTATTGGACTTAGTAAATACAGATATATGGGGACCAAGTCAAGAACCTTCATTGGCACGATCAAGGTATTATGTCTCATTTATTGACGACCATACTAGATGGACTGTTCTATACTTTATCAAAAGTAAGAATGAAGTGTTTGATTGCTTCAAGAAGTATCTTGCACATGTGGAGAATCATACAGGTAGATTACTAAAGACGCTCAGATCTGATGGAGGGGGAGAATACTTCTCCAAAGATTTTTTTGAGTTCTTGTAGGACAAAGGTATCAAAAGGGAAGTGACTACCAGGTACTCTCCTCAACTAAATGGAATTGTAGAGAGGAGAAACAAGACATTGGTTGGATCAGCCCGAACAATGCTTGAAGAGAAGAAGTTGCCACATTATCTATGGGCAGAAGCTATTTCAACTGCACTGTACCTCGTCAATAGACTACCATCCAAATCACTTCAGGGTATGACTCCTTATGAAGCATGGCATGGAAGAAAACCTAGTCTTGGACATTGCAAGGTTTTTGGTTGTTTAGCTTATGTTCATGTACCATCACAAATAACAGGTAAGCTAGATGAAAGGGCAACAAAGGCAGTGTTTATTGGATATGATTCAACTGAGTTGGGTTAGAGGTTCTTCAATCCTTCAACCAAGCAATTCACTACAAGTAGAGATGTTGTGTTTGAAGAACAGAAGTCTTGGTATGATGAAGACAAACAAAAGGTAATACGACCATATGATCTTTATTGTGACTCTCATCAATTAGGAAGCAAGCATGCTACACAGGTCCAGGATCCAAGGCGAAGGAATGTATTTGACTCAAAGAAGATACATTCAGGATCTTCTTCTCAAGTTCAAAATGGAGAACACTAAACTTGCAGGTACACCTTTGGAGATGAATCATAAACTAAGTGTTTATGAAGGTGAGAAAATTGAAGACATTAAAGAATATCAAAGCTTAATAGGTAGCTTGATATATGCTACTCATACAAGGGCAGACATCTCATATAGTGTGGGAGTGCTTAGTCAGCTCATGCACTCACGAAGAAGACCATACATGGATGCGGCTAAGAGAGTACTTAAGTATCTCGAAGGTACAATCAATGAAGGTATATTCTATCCTTACTCTTCAGATTTGGATATCAAAATCTACTCAGATGCAGATTGGGTAGGAGCTAAGGATGATAGAAAAGGTACATCTAGTTACTTAGCATTTGCAGGTTCAAAGCTAGTGTCATGAAGTTCCAAGAAGCAACCAACAGTTGCTTTATCTTCAATTGATGCAGATTACGGAGGCTTGACCATAACAACTCAAGAGGCAATATGGTTAAAAGCATTGTATACAGATTTGGGACTTGTGAGTTCCAAACCTCACATATTTGGAGATAATGTAAGTTCCATGCATCTAGCGGAAAATCCTATTTTCCATGCGAGAACCAAGCACATAGAGGTCCATTACCACTTCATCAGGGAGAAGCTCATGGCAAAGTATATCGACATTTCTTTTGTTCCTACTGAAAAGCAAGTAGCAGATATGATGACGAAGGCACTTGATGGAGTAAAGCTTTGTAGATTCAAAGCTATGGCAGCTATTCAACCTATCAG
This sequence comes from Ceratopteris richardii, assembly GCA_020310875.1. Classification (NCBI taxonomy): domain Eukaryota; kingdom Viridiplantae; phylum Streptophyta; class Polypodiopsida; order Polypodiales; family Pteridaceae; genus Ceratopteris; species Ceratopteris richardii. The sequence continues at coordinate 35,337,129 of CM035437.1, forward strand.
AGAATGAAGACTCAAGCATACTTTAGCTTGAGGGAAAGCTGTTGGAACATCAAGCTTACACTATGCTTGAGGTGGATTTGATCTACATCAAAGGCTATCACATTGAAAAAATATCCGTTGGAGAGTTCTTTTTCATATGCTCATTTATTGTATTTTTTTGAGAGATTTTTTGATGGCTCAATTAGCGTGCTAAAAGCCTTGAGCTTTACACAATGTCATGTAAAGGTAGAAAGATAGAGCCCAAATCCCACAAATTTGTGGTGGTTGAAGTTGCATTCAATCAAGCAAATCAAATCACCTAAAAGTAGATCAATCTAGATCTTCACTTTTCCTAGATTGTAGGAAAGTGAATTGATTCCCTGCAACAACCATTCCCACCTTCATTTGAATTAAAATTTCTCTTGTAGAAGTCATGGAACAATCCTAGAGTCTATATAAAGACTTGAAATCACTTGTACAATACATGGAAGCAATATACATACACTTGTGGCCATCATTGTTTTGCTCCTTCAATTCTCTGTATCATCTTCTTCGCCAATAGTAATTGTGCAGACGCTGCTGCTCTCTCTAGAGCTCCAAATTGAGTGCAAGATGCCTCGTTGGAAAGTTATAAGTGTCTAGTTTATTCCCATAAATTTTCAAAGAATTTTGTTGAGTAGATTGAGGGAAATCGCAGGTTTTTTGTCTCGGTGTCAATCTCCACGTATTCCAGAAAAATAGGAAGTACCACCGGTGAATGTCGCATTCATTCCTATAGCATATTTTGCTTATTCCTTATACTTTTGTGCATTCCATACACTCAACCCTATGTGTATCACTCCCATAGAAGGATTTTTTCTAATTGTAATCACGCTGGTCGCTATGGGCATTTGAAGTTCATTGTCTCTTCCATAGATAGTAAGTTTTTTGAGCTAGTCGACCCACGAACCTATCTGTTTTGTATCAACTCACTCTCCTTGATGCTCCAAAGTACATAGTGTGTTTCTTTGCACTTATTGCATGCCTATAAGTTCTATTTGAGTCTCCATAAGCTCAAGGGCTGGTCTTGTACCGGTTGGCTTGACCAAACTCTGTCGCTTCTAAACACACTTTTCTACCTTCTACAAGCTTCTCCAAGTTCTTTCAGTGGTATCAGAGCTAGATCAAGATGGGTGACGGCTTTTCCTCAATGATCGAGAAGCTTGATCTACATAACTAGGCGGATTGGCAAATCATAATGGAGGCCTATTTGCAAGGTAGAAATCTTTATGGAATTGTGTTGGCAGCAATCAAGGAACCGAAGGAGCCACAAGACGAAGAGAGTCAGAGCGAAGGGACAGCACAAGCAGACATGGCAGTCAAAGAAGATCTGGCAAGTAGGCCATCTAATTTTTCAAGACATCAAGGAGTTGAGCACACAAGAAGAAAGAGCAAGTAGGGAGCTCAAAGAGGTGTATGACAAATCAATAGAGGAAACCCTACACAACTAGTGATTTTTATCACTAAAAAACATTGTAAATATCATTTCATATTTTTGTAGCTCCATTTTGTGCAAGCCAAGGAGTCCTTGAGCTTGAGGAGCTTTAGAAGTATCTACCTGCCAATTTTCATATTTTTTAGATCTCGTTTGAGCCCTCAAATTGGCCCTGGAACCTAATTTTTAACTAAACCGGACACTAGGTCTGGACAGGGCCAAAGCTAGTCAAAAACTATAAAAGGAGCTAGAGAGCTCATTTTTGGGGTTAGATTGTAATTGAAACGAACTTGTAAGAGCTCTTGAAAGTAATCTAAGAACTCCATTGCTCCTCACAAAGGTCTTGCCATGTGTACGCGTGTGTGTGTATGTGTGTGCATGTTGGTGTGCTTCTCACTCACGCACTTGTGCTTCCACTTGCTCGAGGTCTTCATACCATCCTCATGTCTTCCCGGATTGACATTAAAGGAGGTGCTACTCATCATTGAGCTACACCAAATTTTGGTGCCGTTGCCGGGGAACGAGCTTTGAGGACGAGCGTGTGATGGTAAGACGTAGAGTGGACGCGTTGGAGTTGTAGGTATTTTCTTCACTCTCATGGATTTTCTTGTTTTTTCTTCACCACCTTCATCACCATCATCATCATCACCATCTCCCACCTCCATCATCGCGAAAATTTCTGTTTTTTTATCATATCACCATCTCCACCTCATTTCCCTCATTTCACTTGTGAGAGAGAGCGAGAGAGCGAAATTGTGTGTGCTGTTTTTGCATGTTTTCTGAGCTCTATTGCAGGTACAGGCCGCATCATCGTCCCCAGCACTCTGCACAGGTACGGAATTCAAAGTAACTGTCTGTGTGTCGCCCGGTTCTGTCAATCGCGACCGACAGAAAAGTTCATCTATTTGCTAAACAAAGTGCATATCCATGACCTACAGGCCTAGAGCTTCCCAAAAATGTGTTTAGTTTTTTGAAATTCCACAGATTTCTGTCAATCGCGATCGACACATCAATCGCGATCGACACCTCAATCGCGATCGACAGCCCACGACGGCTTTGTCAATCGCGACCGACAGAGTCAACAACCGATTGACCACGACCGACGAAGCCTACGCATGACACGTGTCAATCGCGATCGACCCATCAATCGTGACCGACACAGTCAACGATTGTTTGACCACGACAGACAGACCTCGCGACCGACCTGTCAATCGCGATCGACACGTCAATCGTGATCGACAGAGTCAACGATTGTTTGACCACGACGGACAGACCTCACGACCGACCTATCAATCACGATCGACACGTCAATCGCGACTAACAGAGTCAACGACCCTTTGACCACGACTGATTGACTTTTCGGGACACCTGTCAATCGCGATCGACACATCAATCGCGACTGATAGCCACGACGGACCTGTCAATCGCGATCGACACGTCAATCGCGATTGACCTGTCAATCACGATCGACAGACTTTGCGAACACGTTAGAAGGGCAAATTAGGTCAAATTTTTTGGGAAAAAATAGTGGTCTCAATTTTGGCTAATTGTGGGGCAAACACTAGGGTATAGTATTGCATCGCGAGGCCGTGCCACAAGCAACTTGAGAATTCCTGTTAGCCTGTTTGGAAGCCTGTTTTAACTCCAAAACCCTGAACGGTCATAACTTTTTCATACGAAATCCAATTTTTGAGCTCTAGGGCTCGTCACAAAGCTCGTGGCATTGATTTTCAGATAGTGTATTTTGAAGTTGACCATACCCAGGGGGAACAAAATTTAGGGATCCCTAGAATTATTTTCCAAAAAGTCATAGTGCAAATTAGTGAAGTGTCACATGAATGAAAGTGATTGGTTCTGTATTTTGAATTTAAGTCTTGAGCTAACGGTGGGCCTTTTACAGGTCCTTTGAGAGCATTGAAGGGTACACAAAGCAAGAGTAAGTGCAGGCTTGGGAACACGCGTCTTGGGCACACCAGGGCAACAACTCAAGGAAAGGAACTCAAGGTTGGAAAACCCGCAACACCCTCTGTCAATTCTTAGCTCAGGTTAAGTACGAATAGTGCTAGAAGTAAGTCAGGACAACGATAGGCAGGTATCAAGTTGAAGACTACCTAAAAACTCAAGTTCAAGCTAAAAATCTAACCTCTGTACTGTCGATAACATAGAGGAAAAGAACTTTGCGTGGAAACGATCAATTCCAAGTACGGAAAATACTCAAGTATTCGTGACGACGCGATATCGGGCAAGATCATAAACATAATAACTCGCTAAAACGAATCAAGTGACTGAGATCAATTGATCGGCAGCGAGGTTGTACGCTGGGCAAAAATTGGGCTACTTAACAAGGCATATGAACCTTAGATCAGGACGATATCTAGTAAGGGACAGACAGAGCCTTGGGTCTTCAGAGGCTAGTGTCAACCACACTGCTAGGTCGAGGGCCCAGCAGCTGAGTCACCTCTCACACTTTCCAAGCTCTGAGACGAGTGAATCAGAGATGTCTCAAGGTATGGAGAGACCTACAGGAAGTTCAGGAGTGCCATACTTGCACAGGGTAGAAGGCCCTTACAAAACACAGTTGGAATACCTTAGGACCAACCGATTAGGTGCTAGCATCTATGAGGACGGTCTAGGAAGATCTGTGGTCCAGATTAAGAATCGTGATCAATCCATTGGACTAGAGCGTCCAGCTGTCAAGTTTGAAAACGGAGCATACTTGGACAAAGAAGGAACCATATACGTAGTCACCAGTCACCCAGATAGGACGGACGAATTTGGAAATGTGATCCCCGAAGCAGACTTAGGTGACCTGGAGCAAGGAAACATGGGTGCAGAACCTAGAACCCCTCGAGGTAAATCGGTTCTCACTAGGATTATCACACCGGAGTGGATTCCCTAGGATAATAAGAGCATAGAGTTGCTCCTCAATCGAGAGACTGACGAAGCCTTTTGGAGGTACAAACCTGATCGGCCAACTGATATCGGAGCAATCATGATCTATGAGTTTAAGGATCCTGATAGCCCAGGTAGAGTGACCTACCTAGAGCACTCTTCGGAGAGGATCTTTGTGGTGACAGAACATGATAGGCATGTTTACACTTGGAAGGGTGAATTCGTTTTCCCCCAAACAAGATCGAATGTATCCTGTGGTCACCCTGGAGCTGGAACATCCCAAGCTCATGAAATGCAAAGAGACAGAAGTAGAGATAGACCAGAAGTAAGCTTTGCCAACCCAATGGGTAGAGAAAGAACGAGAATGGAAACGAATAGAGCAGACCCTGAGATACTTAGAGCTCACAGGAATCAAAGAAATGCGGATGAGTTCCCTCTACCATGACCTAGAGAGCACACAAGAACTCTGAGACCGACCCAGCTAGTTAAGTCCATGAAGAATTACTTTGATGGCACAGGAGATCCCTATGACCATGTGGCGGAGTTCAAGCAAGTCTTGAGAGCTGAACAAGTGGAGGATCTATTCATGCAGTACAATGCCTTCGGTCTAACCCTTAGGAACACAGCACTTACATGGTTTCAGCCATTGGATGAGCGACAGTTCAGGAGCATAGACCAACTCCTAGAGGCTTTCATTGTAGAGTTCTCTAAGAGTGGCATAAGGCATAACACCTCCTCATTGATTCACAGCTTCAAGCAAACCCCTCAAGAGACCGTGAGACTTGCAGGAAGAAGATTTAGGCAATACTTAGAAAGATGCCCTGCTTCGGAGCTACCTACACCAGCTAAACAAGTAGCCTTATTCTTGGATGGATTGCTAAGTACCAAATTGAGATCTTATGTGTATCTAAAGGACCCTAGGACTATAGAAGAGTGTGTACGCATGTGTATTGACATTTAAGATAACCTAGGGGAAGAACTAGAGCTTTCCAAAATCTACAAAGATTCAGATAGTGCATCTGGTCACTCTTCCACACAATCCACATCAATTGAGGAACTCGCAGAGAAAGTGGCCCAAAAACTAGGAGTAACTAGCAAACAAATCCCTAGGTTTGCCCCTATGAAAAGGTGCTACACTTGTGGTGGTGACCACATGGCGAACGTATGTCCCATTATGGCTCAACCCCAAGTTAATCCTGGTAGCCAATACTGCACTATAGAACGAAGGTACACCAATCACACCGCGCAAGTTTGCCCCTACAATAAGCAAACTATTAGGCAGACGTACCCACAACCATACCCTCCTCAAGGAAGATACCAAAACCAGTACCCACCTCAGCCGTATGCTAGGCCTCAACAAACCTACCAACCCTACCAAAACCAAACCTACCAACCCTACCAAAACCAACAAAGGCCTCAGCCTGTGCTAGCACAACAACCCCCTGCACCAGCTAATGTAATCCCAGTAAAGTATGCCGCAGCAGAAGAAAACCTAAACCGAGCTATAGTCCCCATAACACCAATGCTTTCAGAAAGTGATCCCAATGACCATAGCTTTGATTCCACGCATGTTGAGAGTCCCCAGGCTTACTTCATGCAGTCTCCTGAACATGGTGAGTCCTACTATAGTGAAGAGCCAAATGAATCTAGTTGGGAATCGGATTACGCAAATGTCATGTACGCAAACCCCAACCCTAGGCCTCAACCTAGGCAGGTAAGACCTCCATTCCCAAGAGGACCGTGCTACAGATGCCAAGGAGATCACTTCATTCGTGATTGTCCTTTACCTCCACCTACGCAACCCCAGTCAGTGACGATCCAAGGCTTTTGCCAAGATTGTGGAAAAGAGCATCTCTTACGAGATTGCCCAAAGAACCCCAATAATATGCCAAAAATCACGCCTATCAATGTTATTGGGTTAGTGGTAAATTCCACAGGAAGTGTCACTTCCACTGCTCCGGTACCGGTAGTCACTAGAGCTCAAGCATTGCAGCAAAACCAAGGGGTAGACCAGGAAAAGAGCCCAACAGCTAGTGAAACTGAGAGCATAACCAAGAAAAGGACTAGAGCGTGGAAAGATAGTCCAGAAAGAATGAAAAGACAATGGGCTAAAAAGATGAGTGAACTTGAGGAAAGCATAAGAGAAACCAAAGTCAGGATAACTGAACTCACATCTCAAACTCCCTCTCACACTACCCCACCACCACCTTTCCCATCGTCATCCGACCAGCCACCTTCCAACCCGCCTCACCTAAACCCACCACCCCCAAGAGTAGGATCAGTCCTAGCCGATCCCACTCTCGAGGACCTTAATATGATGCTTAAAGCATATGAGGCCAGAATCCAAGAAGGGCCAAATGTAACGGATCATGAAAAGTGTTACCCAAGAGCAGAATTAGAGCTAGAACGAACCAAAATTTGTGCCAAAATGGTGGAATTGGCTCAGACCATGTTTGAAGCTAGTCGCCTCTTTAACATCTCTAGCTCAGCTAAGACGCAGTTACATTTTGATGGACTGCTAGAAAGAATAGAGAGGCTGATTGCACAATCAGAAAAGGAACTTGCCCCTCAAAGAAAGGAAGGGGCAAGAGAACGGATAAGCCAGCCTCTTCAGGAAGCCCTTGTGCCTCCTCAAGAAGCTTATCTTTCCCCCCAAAAGGCAGATGAGCCTCCCTCGAAAGCTCACGTACCTCCACAGGTTGCCTACGTTCCTTCTCAGGGAGCATATGAGCCTGTCCGGAAAAGTAATAGAATAAGTAATCCTCCCCAGGAAGCTTGTGCTCCAAACATCTATGAGAGCGAGGAAAGAGCCAACGATAGAATAAGCCCTCCTTCCCAGGTTGTTTATATGCCTAATTCTACGGAGCCAGACACTTCTTCTTCTATGAATCGGTTTGCACCAGACTTCCTACGAGAAATTCAAGAAGATAAATGGGATAACGAAAGTGAAGTCGCCCCTCCCTTTGAACTTGTGGACGATGCACACGACCAATTCCCACAAGACATCCCATCTATTTACGGGGAACATGAGAGTACTCAGTCTCACGAGAGATTGGACTTTGAATCCAATTCCATACAAGAGCTACCCCATTTCACAGGCCCATGGGAAGCAAAGTCCACGTGTATGAGAGCACCCACAATCATGGTAAGAAACGAAGATTCAGTCATAACTAGGAGCACAGAGGTAGTGAAGAACACTAACGTGCAGTGCAATCTCAAGTTAGAAGAGCTACTCAAGGTTAGACCTGAATCGTGGAAACATGTAGCCAAACAAGTACCAGAAATAGCCAAACCTTGTTCCCAGGTAGGATCCCAGAGAACAGTGCCAGAGATACCCTTGGATAAGATAGGAGATATGTGTGAAGGTGAAGAAGGGAACACCTATCTTCCCATCACCTACCAGGAGTACACCACCAAGGCAATTTTGGACTCAGGTGCAGGAGTGGCAATTGCCACCACTTCCCTATGGAAGCATTGGGGCAAGCCGGCACTCAGGCCAACGAGAATGAAATTGCAGATGGCCGATGGTCACATAGAGAGACCACTAGGATTTGCTAGAAGGAATAACTCTCACCACTTGTGGTGTCGAGTTTGAACATACCTTTGCTATATGTGACTTTAGCAAAAATCATGCCTATGAGATGATTTTGGGACGACCATTCATGCGACAGTTGCAAGTGGTACAGGATTGGGGAACTAATTCCTTGTACCTGCAACACTTAGGTGTTACGACCAAAGTGAATCTCAAAGATTACTCTCATAGGGATGTTCCCCCTATCCAATGGAATCCCATCCATAGAACCAAAGATGATATGGAATCTCTGCATTCCATAGGGTCTGGATCCTCATGGATGCATGAAGACACTCATTTATGGATGTGCAAGGTTGCAGTAGAAGAAGAGAAGAGAGAGAAAGCCAGAGAGGTAGGTGCAAAAGAAACACATAGATCAATTCAAGACCCAGCCTATGCACCTGTAGTTTTTCGTGATGAGGAATTTGAACCCCATGGCTGGGCAGAAATCCTAGCAACAATGGACGTAGCCATCAATGAATAACGATGGACACCTCACTCTGATGAGGATGGCTATGATATTTCAGTCTTCTCCATAGAGCCAATCATGGGAGAGGCAGTCTTAGAAGAATGCGAACCTAGCCCTGATGCATTTGAGGATGCAAGTGACTCTGATCTAGAGTCAATCATTATGGACCCACCATTTGCATCAGATGAAGAATACTTCCATGAAGTAGAATTTCAACCCCAGAGGCATGGAGAGCTTACTAATGATGTAAGATTAGCCACACATGTGACCCCAAAGGAAGAAGGAAAGAAACGGAAGAAGAGAGAAGTCTCACCAGAAGAGGAAGAATCTTTGTTTGAGGTCCCAAAAAATTTTAAGAAATATGAGATAGATGACAGGAGAGTCATGATTAGAATGCCGAAACGAGAGGCACAATCAGGAGAGGCCTATGATAACAAGGAAACCACCAAGAAAATAGTAGTGGCCTTAGAGGAAGGAGAGGAGGGATGCACATACATAGGCCATGATCTAATAGAGGAAGAAGAGCATGCATTAATAGCCTTGCTAAGAGAATACAGAGATGTATTCGCTTGGAGTTACAAGGATTTGAAGGGTGTTGACCCAGACATATGCTCACACACCATCCCCATGACCTCAGATGCTAAACCCTCTAAGCAAAAGCCCTACACATATAACAATAATTACGCTGCTAAGATCAAAGAGGAGATAGATAGACTGGTCGAAGCTGGATTTATCTATGAAATTGAGCACACTGAGTGGGTATCCCCCATCGTAGTGGTGCCCAAGAAAAATGGAAAGCTGCGTGTATGCATTAACTTGAAAAAGGTTAATGCATCCATGATTCGAGATAACTATCCGCTTCCCATCACAAAACATCTCTTAGAAAGAGTGGCAGGCAAGGAAGTGTACAGCTTCCTTGATGGTATTTCAGGTTACAATCAAGTAGCCATAGCTCCAGAGGATCAGCATAAGACAGCCTTTGCCACAGAATGGGGCATTTTCGCCTTTAGAGTGATGCCATTTGGGCTGACCAACGCACCAGCTACCTTCCAAAGGCTGATGTGCCATGTATTTAAAGAGTTCCTGAGGAAAAACTTAGAAGTCTACGTTGATGATCTTTGTGCTCATTCGAACATTAGGCAAACCCATATCCCTGAACTCAGGCAAATCTTCGACAAATGTAGAGAATATCAAGTCTATCTGAACCCAAAAAAATGTGTTTTCATGGTCAGGCAAGGCAAGATTCTAGGACACATAGTGTCAAAGAATGGCATATCCACTGATGAAGAGAAAGTGAGAGCTATAGCAGAGCTACCTAGGCCAAAAAATGTCAAGGAAGTACAAGCTTTCATGGGGCATTGTGGTTATTACCGACGATTTATACACATGTATGCTGTCATTGCAAAGCCCATGTATGGACTTCTGACTAACTTTGAGTGGACTCATGAATGTGAGAACTCCTTCCAAGAACTTAAACGAAGGTTATGTTCAGCACCAATCTTGACCACACCAGATTGGAATAAGCCATTCCATGTTCACGTGGATGCATCCAATTATGCTATTGGATGTGTGCTTGCACAACCTACTGGTGAAGGTAATATGGATCTTCCAATTGCCTATGCCAGTAGACAATTGAATGCAGCTGAACGAAATTACACCACTACAGAGAGAGAAGGATTAGGCATGGTATATGCAGTCAAGAAATTTAGACACTACTTGCTTGCAAATAAGTTTAAATTTTTTACTGATCATCAGGCATTGCTATACCTCGTAAACAAGCCATGTAATACAGGAAGATTAGTAAGATGGTTTCTCTTACTAATGGAATACGACTTTGAGGTTGTGGTAAGGAAAGGTAGGACTCATTTGAGAGCAGATCATCTCTCTAGGCTCACATCTGGAGAAGCCTCACAAGGAGTATCAGATGATCTTCCGGATGCTTACTTGTTTAATTTGGAAGTGGTGCCGCAGTGGGCTAAGCCATTGGTGCCAGTATTGAGATACGGGCCTAACCATCCAGTAGTAAACACACAAAATAGAGAGGTTGTGAAAGCCCAAAAGTACCACATCCTGGCAGGAAGCATGTACAAGCACACAGATCAAGGAATCTTGGCTTGTTGTGTGGAAGAGGACGAGTACAATAAATGGTTGCACTTAGCACATGTAGGTGCGTTAGAGCAACACTACTCAAAGCAACGAACCTTACAGACACTAAGGAGACTCGGAGTGCATTGGCCAACTATGGAAGCTGATGTCCAAAAGTTGTGCAAGGAATGCCCAATCTGTCGCACTAAACCACCTGTGGAACATGCCACTCTTTATCAAGTGTCCATAGTGCCAAATTGGAGTGAACCACTAGTGTCCTTCCTGAGGACGAAAACATTCCCTCCAGATATGACCTTGGCAAGAAAAAGGAGTTTAGAACAAGAAGCCCAAGATTACTCACTCATTGGTGATAATCTATATAAGCGTGGTAAAGATGGTTACCTAAGGCTATGTGTCCATGAAAGTGAATATCTCAAGATCTTGGAAACTGCTCACCAAGGTGTAGCAGGAGGACACTTTGGACCAGATCGAGTGATCAAAGCCATTCTATTTGCGGGCTTCTGGTGGCCAACCCTTCACATGGATGCACACACCTATGTGAAACGATGTGATGTCTGTCAGAGAACTCAGTATCCTATACGTAAAGATGAGATGCCACTGAAACCTATGATGGGTGGACGTGCATTCTCTAAGTGGGGAATAGACTTCGTGGGTCCTATTAATCCCCCAGCTAAGGGTTCCCATGCATAATATATCATTGTTGCGACGTACTATCTAACAAAGTGGGTAGAGGTAAAAGCCACATCGAAGAACGATGCTCAAACAACTGCTAAATTCTTGTTTGAGAATGTGTTCACTAGATACGGACTACCTATAGAGCTAGTCAGTGATAGAGGCACTCACTTCTTAAATGAAGTTATTGAAAATCTGCTCCAAGAATTCTTGGTAGTTCATAAAAAATCTGCCCCCTATCACCCCCAAGCTAATGGCCAGGCTGAGAGTACCAACAAGATCTTGTGCAATGTACTGACGAAATTAGTAAATAATAAATGCTCTGATTGGGACAAACAGCTACACCATGCTGTTTGGGCATACCGAGTCGCCTACAAAACGGTACTCCAAGCCACCCCCTTTCAGATGGTATTTGGCCAAAACGCGGTGCTACCCTTGGACTTCTTGATACCTACATTGAAGGTAGCACAAAAGCACGAATGGACGGGTCATGAACTCTCCTCTAGACTTTTTGACCTTGAACGATTAGGAGAAACAAGACTGAGAGCAGCTGCAGGGATATATGCAGCAAAGAAACGACAGAAGGCATACTTTGATGCCCATGTGAAGGATAAGGGCTTAAAAGCGGGAGATCTAGTTTTAGTCTACACATTGAAACAACATGCAAGGAAGCTAGAAAAGAGAGGCTACGGACCTATGATCATCAATAGGATCTCAACAAGTGGAGCATTGCAACTAGCCACATTAGAAGGCGATGTTCTCCCAAACTATATTAGCGGATGCAGAGTTAAGTTGTATCAGGAACCTCTCACAGAGGAAATGCTAAGTCGACTCAACACTGCTAAGAAACGCAAAGAGGAAGAAAAGCGAATTCGAGAAGAAGCACAAGCAGAAGCCCTAGAGCGCATACGAAGAATGAAATTAAGAAGACAAGGTAGAGAGCATCCTAGGCAAGACGCGTATGCAGATCAAGGATATGACGTGGTTATGTGTGAAGTTTCAGGTGTTAGCTCACATAGAATAACTGACCGACGTCCTTTCATAACCTTAGATATAGGACAAGGAAAGAGTGCAAGGACTGTAAGAGCCTTGATTGACTCAGGTGCAGCCACTAGTGCTGTTAAATTGTCTTATTGTCAAGAGTTGCAATTAACTGTCAATCCTGTGGAAGCATACCTCATAGGATTGGGAGGTGTGGAAACCCCTTGCATGGGCGAGGTGGAACTTCCCCTCTATATTCATGATGAGGAAATGACAGTTAAAGTACTAGTATGTCAAGATGAGGACCTCACGGAACCCCTTGTCTTGGGTCAAGACTGGATCTATGACCAAGCAGTCAACTTAAACCTAAGAAGTGGACTTCTTCAAGTATGGGTGAATCAGACTAGAATTACGATTGAGTTAAATAATGGAGCACTCAAGGAACTAGAAAAGACACGGACTCCTGGTCCCTCCAGGGGTACACATGAAGTTGACCATGCTGTTCTTGTCCAAGGCTATGTGATGCAGAAGAATGAAGATCTCAAAAAAGGAGTCAGAACCACAATGGAACTCCCTTCTTTTCCAAATGCCAGACGGAGGCAACACCTAAGGGCAGATCAATCACTGAAGACTCTCCAGGCGAAAGACCAAAAGAACATGTGCAGCAGAACAACTAAACCGATGAAACAAATGTGGGTGCAGAAAGACGAGCTGCCGGCCGAAATTAAGCCACAACAACGGTCTCAACTTCTTATTAGTAATCAACGACTTGATGCTAATAAGAGGACTCCTAAAACCTCAGTTGAAAAAATAAAATATATTTGGGTACCCAGGAAGTCGATGAAGGCTGACCCACAATCAAGACAAATTTGGGTGCCTAAGGCTTGCTGGCGGGCTCAATTAACCCCACACAACTCACATCATACACGACAGGGTTCACTCGGTCAAGCAATCGCTAACCACTCTTGTCTGATACACTCGAACACACTGCCACCTAGAAGCACACACAGACTTACTCATAAATGGGTCCCGAGGACACAACAACTCCCAGTAGAATTACTCATGCAGCCCTCTCGAATCTCCACGAAACCAAGACCAAAATCCATTCATGGTGTTTGGCAACCTAAGACTTGTAATAAACCCCCCGACCCTAATCTGTGAATTCATCTCCACTTACTAACTGCATTAGTCAGACAGCCCACCTTTCCATCTAGCTCCTAGGACTAACCAGGCATTAACTACACACACTGTCATCGTGAACTTACTAACCACTAACTCATCATCTACCTCATGTTAATGTTGTAATGGGGACAACAACGGGTTTATTCTGTCCATTACAATGTTAACACATGGTTCTATATTCTCACAGAACCCACAAGCAAGCAGCGCCATGGCAGAAGCCGGGGGTGCCAGTTCTCACGCCGGCTCCAGCGCACAGATTGTGGATATAGAAACACTCCTCCTTGAACCACATCTCACCGAAAGACCGCAAGAACTTCAAGCTGTGCATGTACTTCCAGTTCAGGATCCTCCCCAGGGACACACCTCTCAAGTGGGCAAACATGCTCATTGGTTCAGTGATGTTGCTGGACCATTGGGTGATGGAACCTATTTTTGGGAAGCTGAATTGGAGTTTAATGGTAAATGGGGACGCTACCATTTTTTCACGCGTGAATTTGAGAGCTATCAAAATGTCGAAGTCATGCGTTTAGTGTGGACCAAAGCTGGATTGGACAGTTATTTCAGGGCCCACTTACCAAAGCCGGATTTCTTGCGTTGTTCTTATCTTATCAGTACCATCACTCCGAGCAGGGCCAAGGGAGGCGACAGCACCTTTGTGTTACCCTCACTGTTGCCGGGCCATGAACTTAAAAGATTCAAGTTGACCCTCAATCTGGTACGAGAAGCATTGGGCATGTATGGCATGCACATCCCCACTGAAAAGGAAACAATGGTTCCAGGCAGAATGAAACATAAAGACCTCAATAAGCTGAAGGATATGGTAGCGATGACACCGACCATCGCTCTTCACCTACGGACCGTCATGCAGCATTTTGCTTTCCCGCCCAGGAAAGATTCACCATGCCACCAAAGAAAATATGGTTTAGCTTGTATCTGGCAGAGACAGAAAGCCTTCCCATCAACGTACCACATTGGATCATAGATCAGATTCACCTAGCCCATCAAAGGTGGAACAAGAAGCAGAAAAATGTGCTTCACGGATGCTGTGCTCTAACCAAGATAATCTACCGATGTCTTGCCTATGACGTGCCTATTCAGCGGGCACTCATATGGCCCCGGGCCCAGGAATTCCAGAGAAGGCTATCAGCGGCAGGTCCCCCATCAAAGAAGATGAGAGGGGGAGTCCAATTACCCTGCGCTCAACCAAGGGGAGCCACCACTACACCAGAAATTACCCCTCCCCAGACACGACGCATTAGGCCATTCACCATCCGGCTACCAAGACCAAGTACAGAGGGACCCAACCTGGTGTTTCCACCCGTCCCATCAGATTTGGAATTTCCACAGGGCTTTACTCTCAATGATCTCACTAATGAAGAAGTGGCTAGACTAATCTACGACTCTAATCTCGAGACGGAAACAGAGCGAGCTCAGGAACCACAACCCCATACAACAACATCAGCCCCCACCCGACCAGAAGTGGTAGAAGTCGACGTAGAAGAACAAGAGACCGAACAAGAGGAAGAAGCCTACAAAGAACAAGAGTATGAGGAATTTTCAGAGTTGGCAAGTGCCCCCGTGTATTCGGCTCAAATAAAAAGATTATATCGAACCATGCAGCTAGTTCAAGAACAACATAAAATGTCACTGGAAGCAGGCAAGAAACTCATGAACCAATTGCTGGCAGAGGAAGGCGTGGATGACATGTTCATCGAGTCCATAAACCTACACGCCGATGCAGTAGGATTGGATGAGGCCATTCATGAGGCAATGGCTTACATTCATCGGTTTGAGAAAAGAGTTCCTGCCCGTCCCATGAGGTCCGGGAAACAAATTCATATCAACGTATCAGCACCAGGAGATACAATGCAAGCATACGAACATCAGGAAGCACCACTGTCACCACCATCCCCACACCTCACTACACAACTCACTCCACCACATGACACTATCACCACCACATCCACTACCACCACAATCGTCATGGGAATTCCACTCTCCCCGGGAATCCAATTCGGGAGAGTTACCATGCCCACTTTCACCACTCTTTTCACTAACGTCACATCCACCCCACCCACAATACCCATCTACACGGTCACTCAAACATTTGACACTATGGAAACATCTCCCGCCACTGCACCGCTCCCTCCCCCCATGCCACCTTCATCTCCCATACCCCCTCTACCCACATCTCCACTTGCATCCACATCATTCACAATTCCCTTTCCCGCCCCCATTCCCCCTGCATCTTCACCCCTCCCTGCATCATTTAATGTAAATAGTATATTTCTCGCATTAGATCAATGTGTATATCAGCTTCAGAATGAGTACAGAGCTCTGGACGGCCAGTATCAACAACTAACAACACACCACCAGAACTTACAAAGGCAATTTAAAATTCTTGAAGAAGAAAATGCAGATGTAAATCAACGATATACAACGCTTGAGCAGGCTCACCAAACACTACTAGAGGCACCCCAACCATCGAAAGATTCAGGCGTCAAACAATTAGAAGCCTTGCTCGAAGTATACCAGGCCGATAACCTACGAGTCAGACGTAACTTGGCGCTACTTAGGAAACATATGGCCACAGCACTTGAAGAGAATAAGAGACTGCAAAAACAAAATGAAGAGAATCTGGAAGCGGCAATGGAAGGCTCTCCCCACGAGATAGATCCAGAGCAGTTCAAAGTAGACTAAAGGAAAAGGAAGAAGGACCGAAGAGTGTCCCATCAACCCCTACTTCAGACGAAGTAAAGGCCTTAACGGAGCAGGTAGCAGAATTACAAAAGAGGTTACTGACATACGAGAGGCAGCCCTCTCCGGTAGTAGAACCAGAGCCAGAAGAGTTGGTCCCTATTGAGGTAGATGATTCGTACGAAGAACCGTATGTTCCTATGCCAATGCCAGGCGGGCAACGAACCTCAGAGGGACTAGACACCTTGGAAGTGGAAGCACCCGAGTGGCTTCAGACACTGGAAAGAACAGCGAACACACACGAAGAACGGGTGGCCATTCGGATCCAATCACTAACAAACCTAGAAGAAACCGTCATAAAGTCAGAATATTTCAGAAGCATGTCTCATCATAGATGGATCGGCACCAATAATGACCAATATGTGCCATACTGCATATTGTTGGCCGATTACAACGCCGAGATTCAACGACGATGCGGCAAGCCTCCCACATTCGCTACACAATTTGGTCCAGATGATATACCGGAAAGTGCTAAGTGTGGGTCCATCCATCAACCCACTTGGAGGATCAGGCTTTTGGAAACATACCCTGAAATGGTTTGAACCTGGAATAACATGCCGTTGTTTATTAAATATAATCCTTGTTACATTCCAGTTCTTCGAAGACGCACCTGGCCTGAATTCACTATTGCCGTCAGAGACATCAAAGCCTGCGCAAAATGGTTAAATTATGTTTATCTAGCACCTCCACGAGGACCCCCCACGGTGAACTACATGATCTCTACAATCCGTCACTGGAGTATTCGGCTACGCAATAATCCTGACGTGATGGCCTAGATGTGTATGAAAATATTTGAATTAATGCTAATCCCTTTCAGGACGTTTAAGAACATTAAGGACCCTCACTTCTCCGGAGCAGGCTTCATGACAGGAAACCAGGATCTGGTGTACGATATGAGTACCACCCCATCAATTGAAGTAATATATGCTTGGCACGCCAGAATCAAGTACCTCCCAGCCTGCTTTAAACAGACATTTGAGGAGATGTTCATCACAGGTTTCTGGGAATATCACTCCGAAATCTTTATACCCAGACCATCACATCTCCTCCAATTATTTGCTGTGGAGAGAACTATTTACTCAGAACATATGAGGGTGCCTCATCCAGATGTTCCCGGACCTGTGAATTGGGATGAATTGCTCACAGATCTAGCACGCGGCTTGCGACTCCAAGAACACCACCTAGCCTCTGATGTCGTCCAATATTATGTTCAAAAATCCTCTAGACAAGGGTCTGTCAGGGGCGACAGACGCGAGAGTGGGGGGGGGGGTGTTTGCAGCAGTCAAGGAACCGGAGGAGCCACAAGACGAAGAGAGTCAGAGCGAAGGGACAGCACAAGCAGACATGGCAGTCAAAGAAGATCTGGCAAGTAGGCCATCTAATTTTTCAAGACATCAAGGAGTTGAGCACACAAGAAGAAAGAGCAAGTAGGGAGTTCAAAGAGGTGTATGACAAATCAATAGAGGAAACCCTACACAACTAGTGATTTTTATCACTAAAAAACATTGTAAATATCATTTCGTATTTTTGTAGCTCCATTTTGTGCAAGCCAAGGAGTCCTTGAGCTTGAGGAGCTTTAGAAGTATCTACCTGCCAATTTTCATATTTTTTAGATCTCGTTTGAGCCCTCAAATTGGCCCTGGAACCTAATTTTTAACTAAACCGGACACTAGGTCTGGACAGGGCCAAAGCTAGTCAAAAACTATAAAAGGAGCTAGAGAGCTCATTTTTGGGGTTAGATTGTAATTGAAACAAACTTGTAAGAGCTCTTGAAAGTAATCTAAGAACTCCATTGCTCCTCACTCTTTGTCTTGTCGTGTGTACGCGTGTGTGTGTATGTGTGTGCATGTTGGTGTGCTTCTCACTCATGCACTTGTGCTTCCACTTGCTCGAGGTCTTCATACCATCCTCATGTCTTCCCGGATTGACATTAAAGGAGGTGCTACTCATCACTGAGCTACAAATTGTAGGAGGTGATGACGCTATGCCTATTCCAAGATCCAAAGGAGGACCTACACAAGAGGAGACAGATAAGCTCACACTTTGGTGCGCAAGGGATGCTCAAGCAAGGTCGTACATACTAAACTCTATCTCTGACTTTCTATTACCATATATTAGAGAATGCAAGACATCCCAAGAGACTTGGGATGCCCTCAAGACTTTCTTTTCTGCTAGTACCAAAGCAAGAAAGAATCATCTTTGGAATGAGTTCAACCAAATGAAGAACACACCTAAACAAACCACCACAGAGTTTGTTACCAAGGTCAAGGAAGTTGCGGATCAGTTAGCATCCATTGGAGAGCTGATTGAAGAAGAGGTCATCATGAGGCAAATTCTCATTGGCATTCGAAGTGATAAGCAATGGCAATCCTTCACGACAGCTTATGATCTCATCATGGATGTTCAGACTCCAGACTTCAACATCTTTCTTGGACAACTCTTCAATCAAGAAGCCAACAATAGCATAAAGGAAGGTAAATCTTATCATGGTAATTCAACTAGTGCTCTATATGCAGATAAGAAGGATAAGAAGCAGAAAGGCAAGAAGAAGGAAGAAGATGAAGAAGAGACTTCCCAAGCCAACTTTGCAAGCAAGAGCAAGTGGAAAGGGAAGAAGAAAGGACTTAAGCAAGACAAAGCCAAAGATCAGAATGTTCAACGTTGTGCCATATGCAATAAGACTAACCACACCACTCAGAATTGCTGGTTCAATGGGAAGACCCAGAAAGGAAGTGGAAGAGGTGGATAAGGCAGCAATAGAGGCAGAGGTGGACACAACTTCAACAATAACAATAGAAGCTATAATAGAAGGGACTACAACAATTATTCAAAAGATCAACCACATGAAGACTCATTGCTTCTTATGAATCTAAGCCACAAAGAAGGTGAAGAAGATGATCATTTATTCTACATAGATTCAAGATGTTCGAATCATGTTGCAAGCAACATTGCTCTTCTATCTGATTTGGAAAGTCCAAAGCATAGACATGAAGCACAAACAGGGGATGACACAAAGCAGAATGTGGAGAAGATTGGTAATGTCAAAGCTTCCAATGGCAAGACAAACATTCTCAGTAAGGTTCTCTATGTACCCACTATCACTAAAAACCTAATAAGTGTAGGCCAAATAGTTGAAAAAGGCTTGCAAGTTAGGTGTTAAAAGTCAAGCTTCAAGCTACAAATTCGTGGGGAATCTTTTATGGACATGTGGATCAATCAAAGGAAGCCAAAAGCCACGAGATTCTATCAAGAAAAGTCACTCAACCACTCCCCAATTCATCTCAACTAAATCCTCCAAGTTAGGAGGCTGATTTGGGAAGGTAGTTCATAGATTCTAGGGGCACACTTCTCACTATAAAAGGAGCATGTATCCCGACTTCTTTTGGCCCATCTTCTTGGAGTTTTAGCTCATGTAAAGTGAGCACTAAGTGCTGGAGTTGTGATAAGCAAGCCTCTTGCTTAAGCTAGCCCCTTTTTTGCTTGTTTGTTTTCTTTTAGTAGGCATATCTATGTGTGTGCGCAGGCAGTGTTGCAACTCTCTACCACTGAGTTGTTAGCATTGGTTCTCCCTCATATTGTATCCATTTGATGTAATTATTGTCTCATTGGATAGATATTAGAGTCTATTTTATGCTCACAAAGTCTCTGGATCATTCTCTAAGTAATCTGGGAGCAACATTCATTTTAGTGAAGTTGTGTGATTGATATCTCTCTTGGTGTGTAGGCTTTGTTGGAAATATTTTGCTCTCTGTTGTAAGGGCTGGTTCTCCTTCTCTATGTATCCACTAAAAGAAAAATTAAAGGATTTACAAAGTAAATATGAGGCTAGCAAAGCTGACAAAACACGGATGAATGCAAGAAGCAAAATCCTTGAATCGCAAATCAAAGTCTAAATGGAGGAAGCAGATAACTTACGAAACAAAAACAAGGAGCTGATGATAGCACTTCTATGCAATCAACCTATAGAAGCCCCTGAAGTGAGAGAAAAAGACACCCGAGCATTGGAAGAAAAGATAGCAAAGTATGAAGATCAGCTCAAGCAGGAGTAAGCCATCATCGTAGAATGGGAGAAGAGGTATATGGATGGCATAGCAGAACTGAGAAAGAAATGGAAGGCAACAGAAAATAGATATATAGTACAATGTAAAGAAGATGTCCATCAACTCGCTGTCATAGGAGAGGAACTTCTCAAAAACACAAAAATGATTTTGAAAGCCATTGAAGAAATTAAAGGCAAAGATGAATTAATGAGGCAATTACAAGATCAACTAGCACAGAAGGTCAAAGGGGAGACACCAGTAGTTCCATACTCCACAGCGGCTACTAAGGAGACTGAAGTACGTCCTCTTTCTCCCCGTTTACATCATTCAC
Source organism: Ceratopteris richardii (assembly GCA_020310875.1). Classification (NCBI taxonomy): domain Eukaryota; kingdom Viridiplantae; phylum Streptophyta; class Polypodiopsida; order Polypodiales; family Pteridaceae; genus Ceratopteris; species Ceratopteris richardii. The sequence continues at coordinate 35,357,583 of CM035437.1, forward strand.
CAATACGGGAGGAAACGAAGATCCACACTGAAAGACATCATCAGGATATTGCAGAACTAAGCCAGCACGAGTGGGCACTAGTGGTGTCCCAACTTACTGAACATTTTGAAGATCAAATAGTCAAGATCCTGAAGGAAGCAAAGATTGAAAGCAAAAATTTGGAACAGGTAATGAAACCATTCAATGTACCATATGGATTACCTAAAGAGCAAACATGGATATAAGGAACACAACCAAAGAGCCAGATAGCAACCTCCAGTTTAGCATGCAAACATTCACCTATACACAAGAGGAATTTGTCAAAGCTTATCCTATGTGGAGGAGGAAACTTTTGGAGAAGAACCCTACACTACGGGTACAATGGGAATCATCACCATATATACTCCAAGTGAATCCATCCTTTTGCCCAGTGCTCAGAAGACGCTCGTGGATGCATTTTTTGTAAGGACAGCGTCAAGGAAGCATAAATAACCAGTGTCTAAACTATCCACTATTACCAAGTCCACCACATAACTACCTACCGACCGAAGAATACATGGTTAAAACTATGGAATTTTGGATTGCATGCTATGCAACTGTACCGGATCTAGCCATCAAGATGACTAATAAGATTTTGAGCATGTTACTTACATTTATCAAGGTGTTTGAGCATGCCCAATATACCTTTTTGAACTTCATTAGCATTAATCAGGGAACAGAAGCCCTTGTTTTTTATATATCCACCATACCTAGCAGATTAACGCTCATGGCCATATACTCACGGCTCATGTTTTTGCCAAGCACTTACATGCAGACATTCGAGGAAGCGTTCTTCACAGGATTCTTTGAAATCGACTCAGAAATTTTTGTGAAAATATCTTCAAATCTTAATGCAAGACTGGTGGCCTACGAATTGAGTTTCTTTGCAAATCATAGATAGGCACCAGATGACAGAGTAACGTTGACCCAATGGAAGGAATTAATGCTATGTCAAGCCAATTTTCTTAATCAACGAGAGCAAAAAGTCATCCAAACATATTCACGGCACGCATCAGGCGACAACAGCAAAGAACCAAGTCCTGAGGAGTGGAATTAAAGAAAGATAACAACCAGGCCATTTCATGGGAGGTTGCACACAGCTTCCTCATCCACCAAGAGCACGCGGTGAAGCGAAACAAGCTAGAAGGAGAGACAACACATGAAGGATTCTTCATCAGATAAGATAACCAATTGCCTGAAGGTCCTAGCTGCCTGCTCGTCCACAAGATGCGCGCGATGGAAAGAAATGGAACAAGTCCTAGAGGATGACAAAGAAGATTTAGAAATAGGACCTTTAAAACGTAATGCTGACTTAAAAGAGATTAGAGGTCAGCAAATTAAGGTGTGCATGGCAGCTCGAATTAATGCAACAACCCAGATTTATGAATGTACGGAATACCAAGGGGATGATAGAAGCAAAGGGCTGATTTCGGATAAAATAACAAACTATCTGACAATCCTTATCACTTATTTGACCATTGGGTGTGTGTATTCCAAGCCTTAGACAAGCTACAAATGAGAAGCAAAAGCCTATCAAGGGACGCTAGAGACAAAGAGGGGGAGAGTGTTGCATAGCAAAGAGGCACAAAAGAGGAGCCCCAAAATTTTCAAATTTATGGCATAGTTTTCTTCTTCAAAGGTCTAGGAAATTCCCTCAAAGATATGTAAATGCACTAGAGGAGTCCTCTAGATGCATAAAGCCCAACTCATTGTAATACATTTCTTGTAAAATAGTAGGAAATGAGAGATTAGCCAATAAAGTGCCGGTCACTTGTGTGAAAGGACCATTTTTAGGGCACATGTATGTAAGTCACTTTGTGACTCTTTGTAGAGAATTTTAACCATTGTGAAGAAGGAGAGCTCCAAAATTTGAATTTGCTTCTTTCCTGCAGATTTTCATCTTCTCTATGATCTTTTGTGTGTGTGTGACGCTTGGAATGTGTGTGTAGGATTGTTGTCTACCCCTCCCCATTGCTTTTAAACTACTGTCTTGTGTGTGTGAGCAAGTACAAGTTGTGGAGTGAGTGAAGGTGTTTCCCTCCATTCACTATTTTGGTCATAACTTGAAGAGCGATTGTCAGATTCAAGTGAACAACTAATAGATGCATCTTGTCGAGAGCTTCGAAATGAATATCTTATTGGCCATATTTGGAGTTTGGAGCTGTGAGAAACATTCGAATTTGTGTTTACTTTTGTAAGTGGTATCGCGGCATACACTTTCAGAGATTAGGTGAACTGGAGAGGTAGTTTGGTCTTTTCTCTTGCATTTTAGTTGAACCACTTCATTCTCCATCACATGAGCACATGTCCTTATACACTTGGTTAGGTCGGTTCTTCAGATTGATAATTAAACGTGTGTCAATCCATCACTACTTCTTCATTCAGAAAGGTTAGGAAGAAGAAGGAATGGAGAGAAGCCATGTAGAAAGAAGCAGAAGCACTTCAAGAAAACCATACTTGGGATCTCATTTCCAAGAAGTGAGCCATGAAGGTAATTGGATCCAGGTGGATATAAAAAATAAAAAAGAACTTAGATTGCTCTATAAACAGGTACAAGGCAAGGTTAGTAGCAAAGGGATTTGCCCAAACTCATGGAGTGGACTATGAAAAAACCTTTTCACTTGTGGAAAAGATGCCACCAATTAGGCTTTTGGTAAGTCTTTTTGCTTCTAAAATTGGAGTCTATATCAGTTAGATGTCAAGAATGCATTCTTAAATGGATGGATATCAGATGAAGTATATATGGCACAACACCAGGTTTTCAAGATGAAGAGAAAACAGGTTATGTATGTAAGCTAAGGAAGGCACTCTATGGTCTCAAGCAAGCTCCTAGAGCTTGGAACCATAGGCATGTTACTTATTTGCAAGACCAAGGCTTTGTGGCTAGCAAGGTAGATTCTTCTTTATTTGTTAAGAAGAAAAAATCAGAAGTTATCCACTTATGTGTCTATGTATATAACATCATTATTATAGGAAAGGATGCTAATGGCATCAAGTAGGTCAAGGCTCAATTAATGAAAGAATTTAAAATCATTGATCTTGGTTTATTAACCTATTTTCTTGGATTAGAGCTTGTGTACACAAATTAAGGTATATTTATCACTCAAAGGAAGTACATACAAGATATGTTGGTAAAGTTCAAGTTAGATAACACTAAAATTGCAGCTACTCCTACGGATCTCAACCATAAGTTGAGTTCTCATGAAGGAGAACTACTTGATGATGTTACACGTTATCAACAACTTGTGGGAAGTGTCAATTATGCTACTCTAACAAGAATAGACATTGCTTATGGTACATTGAGCCATTTTATGCATGCACCAAGGAAGCATCATATGAAAGCTACAAAAAGGGTGCTTAAGTATCTAAAGGGTACAATGAATGAAGGGTTATTCTATCCCTTCACTTCTAACATAGATATAAATATGTATTCTGATGCAGATTGGGTTGGCTCCAAGGATGATAGGAGGAGCATTTTAGGGTACCTATCCTTTGCAGGTTCAAAGCTTATATCATGGTCATCTAAGAAGCAACACATTGTGGCCTTATCTTCCATAGACACAAAATATAGAGGTTTGGCAAATGCAACCCAAAAAGCTATGTGGCTTAAGCAACTATATGCAGATTTGGAAATACACTCTTACATTGCAATAATCTTTGGAGACAACACTAGCTCACTTCGTTTGGTTACTAATCATGTATATCATGCAAGGACTAAGCACATTGAAATACACTATCATTATGTAACAGAGAAATTTATTAGCAAGGATATTCAACTATCTTATGTATCAGCTCATTTACAATGTGCAAATATACTCACAAAGTCACTAGATGGAACAAAGATGAAAAGGTTCAAATTGATGGTTTGTTTGCAAGAAATCGAGGAATGAAGACCAATCATGTTCAGATTGAGGGGGAGCTATTGCTGCAATTAAAACCAAGCCCACATCCTTGGTTAATTAGCTCATGCTTGATTTATTGACATAACTTATGCAAGGCTTCATATGATCAACCTCTTGTAAAAATAATTTATATTTATCATTGTAAAAGTGGTTTATATCCACCTGGAGTTAGGAAGCTCTAAAAGCTTGAATCATTTGTTTGTTGAGTGGTGAGGAAATCTATCATATACTTTAGGATTCACCTTTTAGGTATATGTTTGAATTTGAATGCAAACTTTGGCTCCAAGTACAATTATAAAAAGAGGATCAAGAAAACCAACATGTATCTCAAGCCCATGAGATCATTTTGAAGGACATTCATTGTGAAGTGAGAGCTTATCCTATATCTCTTTCACCTCTCACACATTGAGAAATGTATGAATGCCAATGACATTGTATTTGTACATGATTTAATACATATATGATCATTACATTCTCATCTCACTTCTCTGTCATAACTCCAGCAGAACAATGATCGTCTCAGAGATGGTTCTCAATGCATAGATAATCATTTTTCATGATTTAAAGCATGGTAGACTCAAAATACTGTCTATTACATGCCTACAAAGTTTCATTAGCATTGCTTCTTGGGGTCATGAGAAATTAACACACCTTTGCTCACTAGTCTATTGACTGTTGCAGCCCGTAAATGTCAGGATGATGCTATGATTTGCTAAACATCTTTCTCTGTGTGTAGTCCATCTTTTTTTTATGAAATCACTCATGATTGGTAGCTTACTAAGTTAATTAGAGTTCCCCAAAAATAATCTAATTACTATTGTGCTTCGAGAAACGTACAAAACATTGAACAGGTGTAGGAACAAAAATAGCAAGTTTTTTGTTCTTGGATCAACTCCAACCTATTTGTTTTGATCCATTGATTAATGGATTATCTTCCAAGCGACAATATGATTATTTATGTTCACTATCTAGCAAAAGAGGCCCACTAAACTCTCCAGTAATCATTCTTAGCACGTGTGAAGAGGGATCTAGCAACACCACTTCATCTCTTGTGGCTATCCACCATCTCCTCCAACAATCATTAATACCTAATTGGAGCAGTACCTTAGTGGATTTTTTGTGTAATAAAGGTTTCTCATCTAAAATGACATAATCAAGATGATGAAGTCTAGTGTATGAAGCTCAAGAATAGAAAATCATTGGCAATAATTTGTAAAGGAGAGGATGAGATGGATACTTGATAATGTGTTCATCTAAGTGAATACATGAGAATACTAGAGGCTCCATACATAGGTGTCAGAGTAGGGAATTTTGGCCCAGATAGAGTAATCAAATCCATATTATTCTCAGGATTATGGTGGCCCACTCTAAAGATATTTTACAGATGTGAAAGTGACCTATTTCCAATGTGAAGAGACAAAATGTCAATAAGACCCATGATGGGGAGATGACATTTCTCTAAATGGGGCATAGATTTCATGGGAGCAATTAACCCTCTTGTTGGAGGATCTCATGTTGAATACATAGCCATAGCTACATATTATTTGACCAAATGGGTACAGGCCAAGGTCACAAAGAAGAATGATGCACACACGACTCCCAAATTCTTATTTGAAAATGTATTTACTAGATATGGGCTGCCTATCAAGCTAGTGAGTGATAGAGGGATTCACTTTCTAACTGAATTTATTGAGTATTTATTGGAAGATTTTGTGGTGATTCACAAGAAGTCGACACCATATCATCCTTGAGCCAATGGAGAGGAAGAAAGCACTAACAAAAATGCTTTGGAATGTCATGATTAATCTCATAAATAATAAATAATCCAAATGGAAAATATTTACACCATGCTATTTGGCATGTCGAGGGGCCTCAAGATGGTACTCAATGCAACTCGATGGTACTCAAGATGGCCTCTAGACAAATGGGTACAATTCTTGCACAAATATCAACCCTCCTTGGACAGATGAAAATGATCTTTGGACAAGGGTTACCACCAAAATCTTCCTCCTCCTCTTTGGACAAATGAGCACAATTAGCAAACAAGTGGGGACCATCCTCCGCTCGAGTCCTCCATCCACACCTTTTCCATGTATGCCTAGATTTGTTGTACATAATGCCTCATTTCCTCATTGGAAAGACATACAAGTGTTGGACATCCCTTCTTTTCCAAAGATGAGTGTCCATTCGACCTCTCACCAAGCACCATCAAAGATTCAACCTCGACCTAGGCACCAGAATTGCAAATCAATGACAACCATACATGGAAACCAACACTGGTCCGGAGTTGCACCAGGCAAGAAGAAAATATGGGTACCCAAGAGCGAGCAACCATTGGTGTCTCCGACCCCTCAATCACTAGGATCAAAGACAAAGATAAGTCAACCACATCATCTACCACCGCCATGATGACAATCATAAGCCAGAGCTTGGTAGATTTGAATACCTAATCAGTCAATGAAGGCAAATCCTGATGCATCAAACTCAAACCTCAAGCCTTGTAGTTTTAGTTTCACGAAAACCCCATCTCCCTTCTATGTGTTCATACCTACCTTAGCCCATTGTATACAAAAACCTAACCCTTAGCTTTGTAATAATCCACTAACCTCCATGTTGACCTAACCCTTACCTTTGTCATAATAAAAAACCTAACCCTTACCTTTTTAATAATCCACTAACCTCCATGCTTACCTACCAACATTGTAACCATCCTACAGAATATCTTATAGCAAAAGATGAAAACATCACTCATGCATAGAAATGTAGGCACTATCCAAAGTAAGCATGTAGGAAGTCTAGTGACTTGCATTCAACACGGGCACATCATGAACATCACTATACATCACAATGCTACTAGGAGAGCACATAAGTCTTGGAAAGGGATTGCAATCTCACCATGTTGGGATGGAGATTTATTTCCATGATGATGTGTTATCCTTTTGTAGGAGATCTTTGCACAAGCACTCATGATCATAATGCAAGTAGAAGAACCATCAAGGGTAGGTCCTAGTCTCCACATGGTGGACTTCCAACATCACTTGGCAAAGGAACACCATCTTGATTGCCCCTAGAGGTTCAAGGCTTTGAGGGCCCTATTCCTATTGAAGACCCATTAGAAGGAAGGACGGAGTGCATCCATTCCAAATCGCATCAGTTCCAAGGCTTGTGTTGGTAGCAGCCAAGGCAATTAAGGCATTATAAGATAGGGGAGCTGATGTAAAAAGTCAAAGCAAAGAGAAGGAACAAATAGGCAAAGCACTCAAAGAAGATCCGGCAATTAGGCTATACAATTTTTCCAAGACAAATCCTTTTTAATGGTGATTTTCATCAATACATGCACATTGTAAATACCATTTTTGGTAGATTAGAATCCATTTTTTTCAAGCCCTGGAGTCCTCGAGCTTGAAGATTAATAGAAGTAGCTACATACCAATTTTCATAGTTTTTAGACTTCCTTTGAGCCCTCAAATAAGCCTTGGAACCTAATTTTTAACTAGGCCAGACACTAAGTCTAGACAAGGCCAAAACTAGTCAAAAACTATAAAAAGAGCTAGAGAGCTTACTTTTGAGGTTAGCTTGTTAGTGATTTGAGCTAATGTAAAGAACTCCATTGTTTCTCTCTTTGTTCTTGTCATGTGTGCACGTGTGTGTGTATGTGTGTGCATGCTTTTGTGTTTCTCGCTCACGCACTTGTGCCATCACTTGCTCACAGTCGTCATACTAGTCCTCACATCTCCAGAGATTGACAATTATGAGGTGGATCTCCTCACATTGGTACTTGCCATTGTGCTTGAGTGACACCAAATTTTGCGTCGTTGCCAGGGAGAGAGCTTCGAGGACGAGCTTGTGATGGTAAGACATAGAGTTGTGATGTTGGAGTCATAGGTAGTTTCTCTACTTTTCCTTATTTTTCTCTCTTATACTTCACAATCATCATCCTCACCATCTCCCACCTCCATCTCCACCTTCGCAAAATTTTCAGTTTTTTACTCATATCACCTTCCCCACCTCATTTCACTCATGAGAGAGAGCTATTTTGTTTGCTATTTTTGTGTATTTCTTAGCATTTCTTGCAGGTTTTGGCCGCATCATCATCTCCTACAGCTTGAGCAGGTATGAAAAATGTTTGCACGGGTCTCGGGGCATTGAACTCTGTCAATCACAATTGATAGAAAACTTGACCATTTGGTAAAACTAAGTGCATATTCATGATCCAAAACCTTACACATCACAAATCCACAAGAATATCAAAAAAGAAAATTGCAAAATTTATGTCCATCGTGATTGACACCACCAATCACAATTCATAGTGTCCATCGTGACGGACACCTCTATCCATCACAATTGACTAAAAAAAATCATGATTGACACTTGCACACAATGAAATTCTTGTCCATCACAATGCATAAAGGCCGGATTGATAGACGGTAATGCAAAAATCCCAAAAAATCAGTCAATCGTGATTGAAACCCCCCGACGAACACCCCTATCAATCACGACCGACAGATTAATCACGATTGACACCCCAAATTGACAAAAAATCTATCCATCGTGACTTATGCACCACGATTGACAAAATATAAATTAAGAAACCCAAGATATTATGTCCATCACGATTGACAGCATCCATCGCAACGAACACCCTTGACCATCACAATTGACACCCATCAATCCTGATTGACTCTGTCTCCATCACGATTGACAAGCCACGACGGACAGGTTGGCAGGACAATAAGAGCATAGATTTTCTCCTAAACCGAGAGACAGACGAGGCTTTTTGGAGGTATAAACCCAATCAACCTAATGAAGCAGAAATGCTTACAATATATAATTTCAAAGATGATGATATCCCAGACAAAGTGACCTACTTAGACAATACTTAAGAGAGGGTCTTTGTGGTCTCGGAACATGGTAGGCATGCCTACACTTGGAAGGGTGAATTTGTTTTTCCCCAACCAAGATCCAATGTCTCTTTTGGTCACGAAGGAGCCGGAACATCTCAAGCCCATGGAACTCAAAGGGACAGGAGTAGAGATAGGCGTGAAGTGAGCTTTGCTAACCCAACAGGAAGAGAAAGAATGAGAACTGAGACAAAACGGATGGAAAATGAGAGACATAAAGAAACCCAAGGAATCAAAGAAATGCAAATGAATTCCCTTTCCCAAGACCTAGAGAACACATGCGGACCTTAAGGCCTAGACAACTAGTCAAGTCTATGAAGAATTATTTCGATGGTACAGGAGACCCTTATGATCATGTGGCATAATTTAGGCAAGTATTGAGAGATGAGCAAGTTGATGACCTATTCACACAATACAACACTTTTGGTCTAACACTCAAGAACGTTGCTCTTATGTGGTTTCAACCACTACATGAGAGGCAATTCAGAAACATAGACCAACTGCTAGAGGCCTTCATTACGGAATTCTCCAAAAGTGGCACCAGACATAATACCTCTTCCTTGATACATAGCTTCAAATAGACACCTCAAAAAATGGTTAGACTTGCAGGAAGAAGGTTCAAAGAATGCCTAGAGAGATGCCCTATGCTAGAGTTACCCACTTCAACCAAACAAGTGGCTTTATTCTTAAAAGGATTTTTGAGTACCAAATTGAGATCTTATGTGTACTTGAAGGACCCTAGAACCATAGAAGAGTGTGTGTGCATGTGCATAGACATTGAGGATAATCTAAGGGAGGAGTTAGAGCTTTCAAAAATCTACAAAGATTAAGATAGCTCTACTAGCCCCACTTCCAAACAATCCACATCTATCAAGGAACGAGTGCAAGTGGTCTCAAGAGCTCAAACATTACAACAAAACCCAGGCTTAGGTCAAGAAAAGAGTTATGACGTTAGTGAGACTGAGAGTATAACTAAGAAACGGACAAGAGCCTGGATAGATAGCCGAGAGAGAATGAAAATACAATGGTCGAGGAAGATGAGTGAGCTTGAGGAAAGCCTAAGAGAAACAAATGCCAAGATAGATGAACTCGCCTCTAAAACACACTCTCACACACCACCAGCACCACCATCCCTATCACCTTCTAATCCATCGCATGTAACCCACCTGTTGGCAACAGTCAGGGAACCGAAGGAGCCACAAGACGAAGAGAGTCAGAGCAAAGGGACATCATAAGCAGACATGGCAGTCAAAGAAGATCTGGCAAGTAGGCCAATAATTTTCTTCATAAAGAAGCAAGTACGAGCATTCACACAGATCTAGCACTAAGGCAACCTTTAATTTTTCAACACCCTTACACCAATTAAAAGTGATTCTCATCACTAACAACCCCTGTAAATACCATTTCATATTTTTGTAGCTCCATTTTGTGCAAGCCAAGGAGTCCTTGAGCTTGAGAAGCCTTAGAAGTACCTACATATCAATTTTCGTATTTTTTAGACTCCGTTTAAGCCCTCAAATTGACCCTGGAACCTAATTTTTAACTAGGCCGGACACTAGGTCTGGACAGTGCCAAAACCTAGTCAAAAACTATAAAAAGAGCTAGAGAGCTCATTTTTGAGGTTAGATTGTAATTGAAACGAACTTGTAAGAGCTCTTGAAAGTAATCTAAGAACCCCCTTGCTACTCACTCTTTGTCTTACTGTGTGTGCGCGTGTGTGTGTATGTGTGTGCATGTTTGTGTGCTTCTCACTCACGCACTTGTGCCTCCACTTGCTCGAGGTCATCATACCATCCTCACGTCTTCCCGGATTGACATTAAAGGAGGTGCTACTCATCACTGAGCTACACCAAATTTTGGCGCCGTTGCCGAGGATCGAGCTTTGAGGACGAGCGTGTGATGGTAAGACGTAGAGTTGACGCGTTGGAGTTGTAGGTATTTTCTTCACTTTCATCTATTTTCTTGTTTTTTCTTCACCACCTTCATCACCATCATCATCATCACCATCTCCCACCTCCATCCCCATCATCGCGAAAATTTCTGTTTTTTTTATCATATCACCATCTCCACCTCATTTCCCTCATTTCACTTGTGAGAGAGAGCGAGAGAGCAAAATTGTGTGTGCTGTTTTTGCATGTTTTGTGAGCTGTATTGCAGGTACAGGCCGCATCATCATCCCCAGCACTCTCCGTAGGTACGGAATTCAAAGTAACTGTCTGTGTGTCGCCGGGTTCTATCAATCGCGACCGACAGAAAAGTTGATCTATTTGCTAAACAAAGTGCATATCCATGACCTACAGGCCTAGAGCTTCCCAAAAATGTGTTTAGTTTTTTGAAATTCCACAGATTTCTGTCAATCGCGATCGACAAACCACGACGGACAGACCTGTCAATCGCAATCGACACGTCAATCGCGACCGACAGCCCACGACGGCTCTGTCAATCGCGACCGACAGAGTCAACGACCGATTGACCACGACCGACGGAGCGTACGCGTGACACGTGTCAATCGCGACCGAGTCATCAATCGCGATCGACCCATCAATCGCGACCGACACAATCAACGATTGTTTGACCACGACGGACAGACCCTCGTGACGGACCTGTCAATCACGATCGACACATCAATCGCGATCGACAGAGTCAACGACTATTTGACCACGACTGACAGACCTCACGACCGACGTGTCAATCGCGATTGACTCATCAATCGCGATCGACAGAGTCAATGATTGTTTGACCACGACGGACAAACCTCACGACCGACCTGTCAATCGCGATCGACTCATCAATCGCGACTGACAGAGTCAACGACCCTTTGACCACGACTGATTGACTTTTCGAGACACCTGTCAATTGCGATCGACACATCAATCGTGACTGACAGCCACGACGGACCTATCAATTGCGATCGACATGTCAATCGCGACTGACCTGTCAATCGCGACCGACAGACCTTGCGAACACGTTAGAAGGGCAAATTAGGTCAAATTTTTTGGGAAAAAATTGTGGTCTCAATTTTGGTTAAGTGTGGGGCAAACATTAGGGTATAGTATTGCATCGCGAGGCCGTGTCACAAGCAACTTGAGAATTCCGTTTAGCCTGTTTTGAATCCTGTTTTAACTACAAAACCCTGAACGGTCATAACGTTTTCATACGAAATCCATTTTTTGAGCTCTAGGGCTTGTTAGAAAGCTTGTGTCTGTCTTTTGAACTTAAGTCTTGAGCTAATCTTGGGCCTTTTACAGGTCCTTTGAGAGCATCGAAGGGTACACAAAGCAAGAGTAAGTGCAGGCTTGGGAACATGCATCCTGGGCACACCAGGGCAACAACTCAAGGAAAGGAACTCAAGGTTGGAAAACCCGCAACACACTCTGTCAATTCTTAGTTTAGGCTAAGTGTGGGTAGTGTTAGAAGTAATTCCAGGCAACGATAGGCACGAGATACATCAGAGACTATCTAAGAAATCAAGTTCAAGTCAAGAGATAACCTGTGTGTGTGAACGGCAACCTTAAAGGAAAAGAACCTAATGTAAAACGACCAAACTAAAAGTGCGAAATTAAACTCAAGTATTCCTAACGACATGATATTAGACAAGAATTTTAACACGGGAATCAACTAAAACGAATCAAGTAACTGATACAAAAGGACTTTGTAGCGAGGTTGTGCTTGGGAAAAAATCGGGCTACTCAACTAGGCATATGAACCTTAGATCAGGACGACATCTAGTGAGGGAGAGACAAAGCCTTAGGTCTTCAGAGGCTAGTGTTAATCACACTGCTAGGTCTTGGGCCTAGTAGTTGAGCCACCACTCATACTACCCTAGCTCTGAAACGAGTGAGTCAAAGATGTCTCAAGGTATGGAGAGACCTACAAGAAGTTCAGGAGTGCCATACCTGCACAGGGTAGAAGGCCCTTACAAAACACAGTTGGAATACCTTAGGACCAACCGATTAGGTGCTAGCATCTATGAGGACAACCTAGGAAGATCTGTGGTACAGATTAGGAATCCTGATCAATCCATTGGATTAGAGCACCCAGCTGTCAAGTTTGAAAATGGAGCATACTCGGACAAAGAAGGAACCATATACGTAGTCACCAGCCACCCAGATAGGACGGACGAATTTGGAAATGTGATCCCCGAAGCAGACTTAGGTGACCTGGAGCAAGGAAACATGGGTGCAGAACCTAGAACCCCTCGAGTCAAATCGGTTCTCACAAGGATTATCACACCAGAGTGGATTCCCTAAGATAATAAGAGCATAGATCTTCTTCTGAACCGAGAAACTGAAGAAGCCTTTTGGAGATATAAATCTGATCGGCTATTTGATATAGGAACAATCATGATCTATGAGTTTAAGGATCCTGATAGCCCAGGCAGAGTGACCTACTTAGATCACGCTTCGGAGAGGATTTTTGTGGTGACAAAAAATGATAGGCATGCTTACACTTGGAAGGGTGAATTCATTTTTCCCCAACCAAGATCGAATGTATCCTATGGTCACCCTGGAGCTGGAACATCCCAAGCTCATGGAATGCAAAGAGACAGAAGCAGAGATAGACCAGAAGTAAGCTTTGCCAACCCAGTGGGCAGAGAAAGAACGAGGACGGAAACAAACAGAGTAGAACCTGAGATACTTATAGCTCACAGGAATCAAAGAAATGCGGATGAGTTCCCTCTACCGCGACCTAGAGAGCACACAAGGACTTTGAGACCTACTCAACTAGTTAAGTCCATGAAGAACTACTTCGATGGCACTGGAGATCCATACGATCAGGTGGTTGAGTTTAGGCAAGTCCTGAGAGCTGAACAAGTAGAGGATCTATTCACTCAGTACAATGCCTTTGGTCTGACCCTTAGGAACACTGCCCTGACATGGTTTCAGCTGCTAAACGAGAGACAGTTCAGGAGCATAGACCAACTCCTAGAGGCTTTCATTATTGAATTCTCTAAGAGTGGCATAAGATATAATACTTCCTCATTGATTCAGAGCTTCAAGCAAACCCCTCAAGAGACCTTGAGACTTGCAAGAAGGAGATTTAGGCAATATCTTGAAAGATGCCATGTCCCTGAGCTACCCACACGAGCTAAGCAAGTGGCTTTATTCTTGGATGGATTGTTAAGTACCAAATTAAGATCATATGTGTACTTGAAAGACCCTAGGACCATAGAAGAGTGTGTACGCATGTGCATTGATATTGAGGATAACCTAGGGGAGGAGTTAGAGCTTTCCAAAATCTACAAAGAATCTGATGGTGCCTCTAGCCTCTCTTCCACGCAATCCACATCAATCGAGGAACTTGCAGAGAAAGTGGCTAAGAAATTAGGTGTTTCTAGCAAACAAATTCCAAGAGTTGCCCCTGTGAAGAGATGCTACACTTGTGGCGGCGACCACATGGCGAATGTATGTCCCATTATGGCTCAACCCCAAGTGAATCCTAGTAGCCAGTACTGCACTATAGAACGAAGATACACAAATCACACAGCACAAGACTGCCCATATAACAAGCAAGCAGTAAGGCAAACTTACCCTCAGCCATACCCTCAACAAGGCAGATACCAGAATCAATACCAACCACAACAGTATGCTAGGCCTCAACAGACCTACCAACCACAATACCAAGCCCAGCAAAGGCCTCAACCTGTGTTAGCCCAACAACCTCCATCTCCATCCAACTTGATCCCTGTAAAGTATGCAGCTGCAGAAGAAAACCTAAACAGAGCTATAGTCCCCATAACACCTCTGCTTTCAGAAAGTGATCCCAGTGACCATAGCTTCGATTCTACGCATGTTGAGAGTCCCCAGGCTTACTTCATGCAGTCTCCTGAACATGGTGAGTCTTACTACAGTGCAGAGCCAAATGAACCTAGTTGGGAATTAGATTACACAAATGTCATGTACGCAAACCCCAACCCTAGACCCCAACCTAGGCAGGTAAGACCCCCATTCCCTAGAGGACCATGTTACAGATGTCAAGGAGATCATCTCATTTGTGACTGTCCCTTGCCTCCACCTACCCAACCCCAGTCAGTAACGATCCAAAGCTATTGTCAGGAGTGTGGAAAGGAGCATCTCTTACGGGATTGTCCTAAGAATCCCAACAATATGCCAAAAATCACTCCTATAAACGTTATTGGGTTAGTTGTAGACTCCACAGGGTGTGTGACTTCCACTGCGCCAGTGCAAGTGGTCACAAGAGCTCAAGCATTGCAGCAAAACCAAGCTGTGGATCAGGGAAAGATCCCAGAAGTTAGTGAAACGGAGAGCATAACCAAGAAGAGAACTAGAGCCTAGAGAGATAGTCGGGAAAGAATGAAAAGACAATGGCCTAAAAGATGAGTGAACTTGAGGAAAGCATAAGAGAAACCAAAGCCAAGATAACTGAACTCACATCTCAAACTCCCTCTCACACTACCCCACCACCACCATTCCCATCGCCATTAGACCCGCCACCTTCCAACCCACCTCATACAATTCCACCACCTCCTAGAGCAGGATCAGTATTAGCTGACCCCACTCCTGAAGACATAGACATGATGCTTAAAGCATATCAGGCCAGAATCCAAGAAGGGCCAAATGTAATGGATCATGACAAGTGCTACCCCAGAGCTGACCTAGAGATAGAAAGAACCAAGCTTTGCGCGAAAATGGTCGCATTGGCTCAGACTATGTTTGAAGCCAGTCGCCTTTTCAATTACTCGGGCTCAGCCAAGACGCAATTACACTTGGATGGACTTCTAGAGAAGTTAGAGGGCATAATTGCAAGATCTGCCAAGGAAGAAAAAAATCAAGGAAGAGATAAAGAAAGCAAAAACATGACCCATCCCCCATCGGAAGTTTATGTGCCCAGTTCCACTGAACCAGACAACCCCCCTTCACTAGAAAGAGTGGAGAATCTAATGGCACAATCACAAAAGGAACTCGCCCCTCAACACCATGACAAGGCTAGTGTAAGAGCAGGTCTTCCTACCTAGAAAGCCTATGTGCCAGAAGCCTATGTGCCTGAAGCCTACGTGCCTAACTCTACGGAGCTAGACACATCTTCTTCTATGAATCGATTCACACCAGAATTTCTACGAGAGATTCAAGAAGACAAATGGGCTAAAGAAAGTAAAATCTCTCCTCCTATCGAACTTGTGGATGATGCACACGATCAATTCCCACAAGACATCCCATCCATTTATGGGGAGCAGGAGAGCACCCAATCCCAAGAAAGATTAGACTTCGAGTCTAATTCTTTACAGGAATTACCCCACTTCACAGGCCCCTGGGAAGCCAAGTCTACTTGTATGAGAACCCCCACAGTCATGGTAAGAAATGAAGATTCAGTCATACCTAGGAATAGAGAGGTAGTGAAAAATACTAAAGTGCAGTGCAATCTCAAGTTGGAAGAGCTACTCAAGGTTAAACCTGAATTATGGAAACATGTAGCCAAACAAGTACCAGAGATAGCAAAACCTCGTCCCAGGTAGGATCACATAGAACGGTGCCAAAGATACCCTTGGATAAGATAGGAGATATGTGTGAAGGGGAAGAAGGGAACACCTATCTTCCCATTACCTACCAGGAGTACACCACCAAGGCAATTTTGGACTCAGGTGCAGGAGTTGCAATTGCCACCACTTCCCTATGGAAGCGTTGGGGCAAGCCAGCACTCAGGCCAACGAGAATGAAATTGCAGATGGCTGATGGTCACATAGAGAGACCCTTAGGATTGCTAGAAGGAATAACTCTCACCACCTGTGGTGTCGAGTTCGAGCATACCTTTGCCATATGTGACTTCAGCAAGAACCATGCCTACGAAATGATCTTGGGACGACCTTTTATGCGACAGTTGCAAGTGGTACAGGACTGGGGAACCAATTCTTTGTACCTGCAACACTTGGGTGTCACGACCAAAGTGAATCTCAAGGATTACTCTCATAGAGATGTACCTCCCATCCAATGGAATCCCATCCATAGAGCCAAAGATGACACAGAATCGGTGCATTCCATAGGATCAAGATCCTCATGGATGCATGAAGACACCCACTTATGGATGTGTAAGGTAGCAGTAGAAGAAGAGAAGAGAGAGAAAGCTAGAGAATTAGGTGCAAAAGAAAACCATAGATCAATTCAAGACCCAGCCTATGCACCTGTAATCTTTCCTGATGAGGAATTTGAACCCCACGGTTGGGCAGAAATCCTAGCAACAATGGATGTAGCCATCAACGAGGAACAATGGATGCCTCACTGTGATGAGGATGGCTATGACATTTTAGTCTTCTCCATAGAGCCAATCATGGGAGAGGTAGTTCTAGAAGAATGCGAACCTAGCCCTGATGCATTGGAGGATGCAAGTGACTCCGACCTAGAGTCAATCATTATGGACCCACCATTTGCATCAGATGAAGAATGCTTCCATGAAGTAGAATTTCAACCCCAGAGGCATGGAGAGCTTACAAATGATGTAAGATTAGCAACACATGTGACCCCAAAGGAAGAAGGAAAGAAACGAAAGAAGAGAGAAGTCTCACCAGAAGAGGAAGAATCTTTGTTTGAGGTCCCAAAAAATTTTAAGAAGTATGAGATAGACGACAGGAGAGTCATAATAAGGATGCCTAAACGAGAGGCACAATCAAGAGAGGCCTATGATAACAAAGAAACCACCAAGAAAATAGTAGTGGCCCTAGAAGAAGGAGAGGAGAGATGCACGTACATAGGCCATGACCTAACAGAGGAAGAAGAGCATGCGTTAATTGCCTTGCTAAGAGAATACAGAGATGTATTCGCTTGGAGTTACAAGGATTTGAAAGGTGTTGACCCTGACATATGCTCACACACTATCCCCATGACCTCAGATGCTAAACCCTCTAAGCAAAAGCCTTATACATATAACGATAATTACACTGCCAAGATCAAAGAGGAGATAGACAGACTGGTTGAAGCTGGATTTATCTATGAAATTGAGCACACTGAGTGGGTATCCCCCATCGTAGTGGTGCCCAAGAAAAATGGAAAGCTGCGTGTTTGCATTAACTTGAAGAAGGTTAATGCAGCCACTATTAGAGATAGCTATCCTCTTCCTATCAGTGAGCATCTATTAGAAAGGGTAGCAGGCAAGGAAGTGTACAACTTCCTCGATGGATTTTCGGGCTACAATCAAGTAGCCATAGCTCCAGAAGATCAGCATAAGACAGCTTTTGCCACAGAGTGGGGTATATTTGCCTTTCGTGTAATGCCATTTGGGCTTACCAATGCACCAACTACCTTCCAAAGGCTGATGTGCCATGTGTTTATGGAGTTCCTGAGGAAGAATTTAGAAGTCTATGTTGATGATCTTTGTGCTCATTCCAACATTAGACAAACCCATATTCTTGAACTCAGACAAATCTTTGACAAATGTAGAGAATATCAAGTCTGCCTAAACCCCGAAAAGTGTGTTCTCATGGTTAGGCAAGGCAAGATTCTAAGGCACATAGTGTCAAAGAATGGCATATCTACTGACGAAGAGAAAGTGAGAGCCATAGCAGAGCTACCCAGGCCGAAGAATGTCAAGGAAGTACAAGCTTTCATGGGGCATTGTGGTTACTACCGCCAGTTCATTCACATGTATGCCGTCATTGCAAAGCCCATGTACAGACTTCTGACTAACTTCGAGTGGACTGATGAATGTGAGAACTCCTTCGAGGAGCTTAAACGAAGACTATGTTCAGCACCAATATTAACCACACCAGATTGGAACAAGCCTTTCCATGTTCATGTGGATGCATCCAATTATGCTATTGGATGTGTACTCGCACAACCTACTGGTGAAGGTAATATGGATCTTCCAATTGCCTACGCTAGTAGACAATTGAATGCAGCTGAACAAAATTACACCACTACTGAGAGAGAAGGCTTAGGCATGATATATGCAGTTAAGAAATTTAGACACTATTTGCTTGCAAATAAGTTTAAATTTTTTACTGATCACCAAGCATTGTTATACCTAGTGAACAAGCCATGCAATACAGGAAGATTAGTAAGATGGTTTCTCTTACTAATGGAATACGACTTTGAGGTAGTGGTGAGAAAAGGGAGGAATCATTTGAGAGCAGATCATCTCTCTAGGCTCACATCTGGAGAAGCCCCACAAGGAGTATCAGATGATCTTCCTGATGCTTACTTGTTTAACTTGGAAGTGGTACCGCAGTGGGCTAAGCCATTAGTGCCAGTATTGACATACGGTCCTAACCATCCAGTAGTGAACACACAGAATAGAGAGGTTGTGAAAGCCCAAAAGTACCTATATCATGGTAGGAAGCATGTACAAGCACACGGATCAAGGAATCTTGGCTTGTTGTGTAGAAGAGGACGAGTATGCGAAGTGGTTGCAATTAGCACATGTAGGTGCATTAGAGCAACACTATTCAAGGCAACGAACACTACAAACACTACGGAGACTCGGAGTGCATTGGCCGACTATGGAAGTTGATGTCCAAAAGTTGTGCAAGGAATGCCCAATCACTAAACCACCGGTGGAACATGCCACTCTTTATCAAGTGTCCATAGTGCCGGATTGGAGTGAACCTCTAGTATCCTTTCTGAGGACGAAAACATTCCCTCAAGACATGACTCTGGCTAGGAAAAGGAGTTTAGAACAAGAAGCCCAAGATTACTCTCTCATCGGCGATAATCTATACAAACGTGGTAAAGATGGTTACCTAAGGCTATGTGTCCATGAAAGTGAAATCTCAAGATCTTGGACACTGCTCACCAAGGTGTAGCAGGAGGACACTTTGGACCAGATCGGGTGATCAAGGCAATACTATTTGCGGGCTTCTGGTGGCCGACCCTTCACATGGATGCACATGCCTATGTGAAACGGTGTGATGTCTGTCAGTGAACCCAGTATCCTATACGTAAAGATGAGATGCCACTGAAACCTATGATGGGTGGACGTGCATTCTCTAAGTGGGGAATACACTTCGTAGGTCCTATTAATCCCCCAGCTAAGGGTTCCCATGCAGAATATATCATTGTTGCAACAGACTATCTAACTAAGTGGGTGGAGGTAAAAGCCACAACGAAGAACGATGCTCAAACAACTGCTAAATTCTTGTTTGAGAATGTATTCACAAGATATGGGCTACCTATAGAGCTTGTAAGTGATAGAGGCACTCACTTCTTGAACGAAGTGATTGAAAATCTACTCCAAGAATTCTTGGTAATACATAAGAGGTCTGCCCCCTATCACCCTCAAGCTAATGGACAAGCCGAAAGCACCAACAAGATCTTATGCAATGTACTGACAAAATTAGTAAACACTAAATGCTCTGATTGGGACAAATAGCTACACCATGCTGTTTGGGCATACCGAGTCGCCTACAAAACGGTACTCCAAGCCACCCCCTTTCAGATGGTATTGGGCCAAAACGCGGTGCTACCCTTGGACTTCTTGATACCTACATTGAAGGTAGCACAAGAGCACAAATGGACGGGTCATGAACTCTCCTCTGAGACAAGACTGAGAGCAGCTGCAGGGATATATGCAGCAAAGAAACAACAGAAGGCATACTTTGATGCCCATGTGAAGGATAAGGGCTTGAAAGTAGGAGATCTAGTTTTAGTCTACACATTGAAACAACATGCAAGGAAGCTAGAAAAGAGAGGCTACGGACCTATGATTATCAATAGGATCTCAACAAGTGGAGCAGTGCAACTAGCCACATTAGAAGGCGATGTTCTCCCAAACTATATTAGCGGATGCAGAGTTAAGTTGTATCAAGAACCTCTCACTGAGGAAATGCTAAGTCGACTCAACACTGCTAAGAAACGCAAAGAGGAAGAAAAGCGAATTCGAGAAGAAGCTCAAGCAGAAGCCCTAGAGCGCATATGAAGAATGAAAATAAGAAGACAAGGTAGAGAGCATCCTAGGCAAGACGCATATGCAGATCAAGGATATGACATGGCTATGTGTGAAGTTTCAGGTGTTAGTTCACATAGAATAACTGACCGACGTCCTTTCATAACCTTAGATATAGGACAAGGAAAAAGTGCAAGGACTGTAAGAGCCTTGATTGACTCAGGTGCAGCCACTAGTGCTGTTAAATGGTCTTACTGTCAAGAGTTGCAATTAACTGTCAATCCTGTGGAAGCATATCTCATAGGAATGGGAGGTGTGGAAACCCCTTGCATGGGCGAGGTGGAACTTCCCCTCTATATTCATGATGAGGCAATGACATTTAAAGTACTAGTATGTCAAGATGAGGACCTCACAGAACCCCTTGTCTTGGGTCAAGACTGGATCTATGACCAAGCAGTCAACTTAAACCTAAGAAGTGGACTTCTTCAAGTATGGGTGAATCAGACTAGAATTACGATTGAGTTAAATAATGGAGCACTCAAGGAACTAGAAAAGACACAGACTCCTGGTCCCTCCAGGGGTACACATGAAGTTGACCATGCTGTTCTTGTCCAAGGCTATGTGATGCAGAAGAATGAAGATCTCAAAAAAGGATTCAGAACCACAATGGAACTCCCTTCTTTTCCAAAGGCCAGAAGGAGGGAGCACCTAAGCGCAGATCAATCACTGAAGAATCTCCAGGCGAAAGACCAAAAGAACGCGCGAAGCAGAACAACTCAACCGATGAAACAAATGTGGGTGCGGAAAGACGAGCTGCCGGCCGTAACTAAGCGGCAACAACGGTCTCAACTTCCTATTAGTAATCAACAACTTGATGCTAATAAGAGGACTCCTAAAACCTCTGTTGAGAAAATAAAATCTATTTGGGTACCCAAGAAGTCGAGGAAGGCTGACCCGCAATCAAGACAAATTTGGGTGCCTAAGGCTTGCTTGCGGGCCCAACTAACCCCACACAATTCACATCATACACGCCAGGGTTCACTCGGTCAAGCAGTCGCTACCCGCTCTTGTCTGACACACTTGAACACACTTCCACCTAGAAGCACGCACAGACTCACTTGTAGATGGGTCCCAATGACACAACAACTCCCAGCAGAATCACTCATGCAACCCTCCCGAGTCTCCACAAAACCAAGACCAAAAGCCATCCATGGTGTTTGGCAACCGAAGACTTGTAATAAACCCCCCGACCCCAATCTATGAATTCATCTCCACTTATTAACTGCATTAGTCAGACAGTGCATCTTTCCATCTAGCTCCTAGGACTATTCAAGCATTAACTACACACACTCTCATCGTGCACTCACTAACCACTGACTCATCATCTACCTCATGTTAATGTTGTAACAGGGACAACAACGGGTTTATTCTCTCCATTACAATGTTAACACCTGGTTCTATATTCTCACAGAACCAACAAGCAAGCAGGGCCATGGCAGAAGCCGGAGGTTCCAGTTATCAAGCCGGATCCAGTGCACAGATTGTGGACATAGAAACACTCCTACTCGAACCACATCTCACCGAAAGACCGCAAGAACTTCAAGTTGTGCATGTCCTCCCAATTCAGGATCCTCCTCAGGGACACACCTCTCAGGTGGGCAAACACGCTCATTGGTTCAGTGATGTTGCTGGACCATTGGACGATGGAACCTATTTTTGGGAAGCTGAATTGGAGTTTAATGGTAAATGGGGACGCTACCATTTTTTCACGCGTGAATTTGAGAGCTATCAGAATGCTGAAGTCATGCGTTCAGTATGGACCAAAGCTGGCTTGGATAGTTATTTCAAGGCCCACTTACCAAAGCCGGATTTCTTGCGTTGTTCTTATCTTATCAGTACCATCACTCCGAGCAGGGCCAAGGGAGGTGACAGCACCTTTGTGTTACCCTCACTGTTGCCGGGCCATGAACTTAAAAGATTCAAGCTGACCCTCAATCTGGTACGAGAAGCATTGGGCATGTATGGCATGCACATCCCCACTGAAAAGGAAACAATGGTTCCAGGCAGAATGAAACATAAAGATCTCAATAAGCTGAAGGATATGCTAGCGATGACACCGACCATCGCTCTTCACCTATGGTCCGTCATGCAGCATTTTGCTTTCCCCGCCCAGGAAAGATTCACCATGCCACCAAAGAAAATATGGTTTAGCTTGTATCTGGCAAAGACAGAAAGCCTCCCCATCAACGTACCACATTGGATCATAGATCAGATTCACCTAGCCCATCAAAGGTGGAACAAGAAGCAAAAAAATGTGCTTCACGGATGTTGTGCTCTAACCAAGATAATCTACCGATGTCTTGCCTATGACGT
This sequence comes from Ceratopteris richardii, assembly GCA_020310875.1. Lineage (NCBI taxonomy): Eukaryota > Viridiplantae > Streptophyta > Polypodiopsida > Polypodiales > Pteridaceae > Ceratopteris > Ceratopteris richardii. The sequence goes on from CM035437.1 coordinate 35,380,606, forward strand.
GCCTATTCAGCGGGCACTCATATGGCCCCGGGCCCAAGAATTCCAGAGAAGGCTATCAGCGGTAGGTCCCCCATCAAAGAAGATGAGAGGGGGAGTCCAATTACCCTGCGCTCAACCAAGGGGAGCCACCACTACACCAGAAATTACCCCTCCCTAGACACGATGCATTAGGCCATTCACCATACGGCTACCAAGACCAAGTACAGAGGGACCCAACCTGGTGTTTCCACCCGTCCCATCAGATTTGGAATTTCCACAGGGCTTTACTCTCAATCATCTCACTGATGAAGAAGTGGCTAGACTAATCTACGACTCTAATCTCGAGACGGAAACAGAGTGAGCTCAGGAACTACAACCCCATACAACAACATCAGCCCCCACCCGACCAGAAGTGGTAGAAGTCGAAGTAGATGAACAAGAGACCGAACAAGAGGAAGAAGCCTACGAAGAACAAGAGTATGATGAATTTTCAGAGTTAGCAAGTGCCCCCACGTATTCGGCTCAAATAAAAAGACTATATCGAACCATGCAGCTAGTTCAAGAACAACATAAAATGTCACTGGAAGCAGTCAAGAAACTCATGAACCAATTGCTGGCAGAGGAAGGCATGGATGACATGTTCATCGAGTCCATAAACCTACACGCCGATGCAGTAGGATTGGATGAGGCCATTCATGAGGCAATGACCTACATTCACCGATTTGAGAAAAGAGTTCCCGCCCGTCCCATGAGGTCCGGGAAACAAATTCATATCAACGTATCAGCACCACGAGATACAATGCAAGCAGACGAACATCAGGAAGCACCACTGTCACCACCATCCCCACCCCTCACCACACAACTCACTCCACCACATGACACTATCACCACCACGTCCACTACCACCACAATCGTCATGGGAATTCCACTCTCTCCGGGAATCCAATTCGGGGGAGTTTCCATGCCCACTTTCACCACTCTCTTCACTAACGTCACATCCACCCCACCCACGATACCCATCTACACGGTCACTCAGACATTTGACACTATGGAAACATCTCCTGCCACTGCACCGCTCCCTCCCCCCATGCCACCTCCATCTCCCATACCCCCTCCACCCACATCTCCACTTGTATCCACATCATTCACAACTCCCATTCCCAACCCCATTCCCCCTGCATCTTCACCCCTCCCTGCATCATTTAATGTAAATAGTATATTTCTAGCATTAAATCAATGTGTATATCAGCTTCAGAATGAGTACAGAGCTCTGGACGGCCGGTATCAACAACTAACAACACATCACCAGAACTTACAAAGGCAATTTAAAATTCTTGAAGAAGAAAATGCAAATGTAAATCAACGTTATACAACGCTTGAGCAGGCTCACCAAACACTACTAGAGGCACCCCAACCATCGAAAGAATCAGGCGTCAAACAATTAGAAGCCTTGCTCGAAGTATACGAGGCCGATAACCTACGAGTCAGACGTAACTTGGCGCTACTCAGGAAACATATGGCCACAGCACTGGAAGAGAACAAGAGACTGCAAAAACAAAATGAAGAGAATCTGGAAGCGAAAATGGAAGGCTCTCCCCACGAGATAGATCCACAGCAGTTCAGAGCAGTTCCCACGGAGACGATGAAAACCATTTTGGAAAGCTATGCAGATCTCCTGGAAGCCCATGGTGACTTGGAAAGAGAACGTGACACACTACAGAGCAGACTTAAGGAACAGGAAGAACAACCGAAGAGTGTCCCATCAACCTCTACCTCAGACAAAATAAAGGCCTTAACTGAGCAGGTAGCAGAATTACAAAAGAGGTTACTGACATACGAGAGGCAGCCCTCTCCAGTAGTAGAACCAGAGCCAGAAGAGTTGGTCCTTATTGAGGTAGATGATTCGTACGAAGAACCGTATGTTCCTATGCCAATGCCAGGCGGGCAACGAACCTCAGAGGGACTAGACACCTTGGAAGTGGAAGCACCCGAGTGGCTTCAAACACTGGAAAGGACAGCGAACACACACGAAGAACGGGTGGCCATTCAGATCCAATCACTAGCAAATCTAGAAGAAATTGTCATAAAGTCAGAATATTTCAGAAGCATGTCTCATCATAGATGGATCGGCACCAATAATGACCAATATGTGCCATACTGCATACTGTTGGCCGATTACAATGCCGAGATTCAACGACGATGCGGCAAGCCTCCCACATTCGCTACACAATTTGGTCCAGATGATATACCGAAAAGTGCTAAGCGTGGGTCCATCCATCAACCCACCTGGAGGATCAGGCTTTTGGAAACATATCCTGAAATGGTTCGAACTTGGAATAACATGCCATTGTTTATTAAATATAATCCTTGTTACATTCCAGTTCTTCGAAGACGCACCTGGCCTGAATTCACTATTGCCATCAGAGACATCAAAGCCTGCACAAAATGGTTAAATTACGTTTATCTAGCACCTCCACGAGGACCCCCCACGGTGAACTACATGATCTCTACAATCCGTCACTGGAGTATTCGGCTACGCAATAATCCTGACGTGATGGCCCAGATGTGTATGAAAATATTTGAATTAATGCTGATCACTTTCAGGACGTTTAAGAACATTAAGGACCCTCACTTCTCAGGAGCAGGCATCGTGACAGGAAACTAGGATCTGGTGTACGATATGAGTACCACCCCATCAATTGAAGTAATATATGCTTGGCACGCCAGAATCAAGTACCTCCCAGCCTGCTTTAAACAGACATTTGAGGAGATGTTCATCACAGGATTTTGGGAATATCACTCCGAAATCTTTATACCCAGACCATCACATCTCCTCCAATTATTTGCTGTGGAGAGAACTATTTACTCAGAACAATTGAGGGTGCCTCATCCAGATGTTCTCGGACCTGTGAATTGGGATGAATTGCTCACAGATCTAGCACGTGGCTTGCGACTCGAAGAACACCACCTAGCCTCCGATGTCGTCCAATATTATGTTCAAAAATCCTCTAGCCAAGGGTCTGTCAGGGGCGACAGACGCGAGAGTGGGGGGGGGTGTTGGCAGCAGTCAGGGAACCGAAGGAGCCACAAGATGAAGAGAGTCAAAGCAAAGGGACAGCACAAGAAGACATGGCAGTCAAAGAAGATCTGGCAAGTAGGCCAATAATTTTCTTCATAAAGAAGCAAGTACGAGCATTCACGCAGATCTAGCACTAAGGCAACCTTTAATTTTTCAACACCCTTACACCAATTAAAAGTGATTCTCATCACTAACAACCCCTGTAAATACCATTTCATATTTTTGTAGCTCCATTTTGTGCAAGCCAAGGAGTCCTTGAGCTTGAGAAGCCTTAGAAGTACCTACATATCAATTTTCGTATTTTTTAGACTCCGTTTAAGCCCTCAAATTGGCCCTGGAACCTAATTTTTAACTAGGCCGGACACTAGGTCTGGATAGGGCCAAAACCTAGTCAAAAACTATAAAAAGAGCTAGAGAGCTCATTTTTGAGGTTAGATTGTAATTGAAACGAACTTGTAAGAGCTCTTGAAAGTAATCTAAGAACCCCCTTGCTACTCACTCTTTGTCTTACTGTGTGTGCACGTGTGTGTGTATGTGTGTGCATGTTTGTGTGCTTCTCACTCATGCACTTGTGCCTCCACTTGCTCGAGGTCATCATACCATCCTCACGTCTTCCCGGATTGACATTAAAGGAGGTGCTACTCATCACTGAGCTACACCACCGACCACCCAGACTAGGATTAATCTTAGTAGATCCCACCCTCGAGGACCTACCCATGATGCTTACAGCATATTAGGGTAGAATCCAAGAACGGCCAAACGTAATAGATCGTGAGAAGTGCTAGCCCAAATCTGATCTAGAGATTGAATGAACCAAGATTTGCAATAATATGGTGGAATTGGCTCAAACCATGTTTGAAGCCAACCATCTCTTCCATTACTTTAATTCAGCTAAGACATAGTTGCATTTTGATGGACTGTTAGAAAGACTGGAAAGTTTAATTGCAAAATCTAGAAAGGAAGCTACCTCCCAAGGTAAGGACATGACAAGTGAAAGAATGAGCATTCCCCCTAGGAAGCTTATGTGCCTAATTCCACAAAACCAGACACCTCTTCTTGTATGAATCGATATTCACCAAAATTTCTAAGAGAAATTCAAGAAGACAAGTGGGCAAAGGAAAGGGAAAATCCTCCTTGAGTAGAGCCATAGTACCGACATCCCCTTGATCTCAAAAAATTACCCTAATGCTCAAAGTTTTGACTCGACCCATGTGGATAGCCGAGCAAGTTACTACATGAAGCCACCTGAGCATAAAAAGATCTATCCATACAAAACACCCTTAGAACCTAACTAGGATCCTGAATACTCCAATGTGATGTATAGAAATCCAAACCTCAGGCCCCAATTAAGACAAATTAGACCTCGTGCACCTAGAGGACCATGCTATACATATGAGGGAGATCATTTCATATGTGATTGTCCACTTCTTCCACAAGGGCAACCTCAATCCATAGTCATTCAAGTCTTTTTTCATTGTGGAAAGAAACCTCTCATAAGATATTATCCTAAAAATCTCTCCAATGCACACAAGATTACCCCTATCAATGTTATTGGGTTGGTTATAGAATCCAATGGAAGTGTCAAATAATGTCCCTATACAAGAGCTTACTAGAGCACAAGATCTACAAAAGACTCTAGCATAGATCAAGAAAAGAAATCAGAGGCAAGTGAGTCAAAAAGCACAGCTAGAAAAAGAATAGTTTTAGGTTAGCAATCAACAGCTCTTGCCATGAAGTGTCAATCGAATATGTAGTGATAGAGGAGAAAGAAGATAGAGCCTTAGTGTCCATGTCCCGCTTGATAAAAAAAAGGGACCACAATGCCAATCTTTTTAGCTCTATGCATAGAGATAGTGTGCCCACCTATCATATGGAGTCACCTAAACACCCAGAGGCATATCAATACGAAGACCCCCCTCCCCCATGAGAACCCACTTGGGGGCCAAATTTCATGAATGTAATGTACACAAAACCAAATCCTAGACCCTATATGGTAAAAGTAAGTCCACATGAACCAAATGGTCCTTGTTTTATATGCCAAGGAGATCAACTTTATTCGTGAGTGTCCTCACCCCCACCTTTTTGCCAATGGGATCCTACCTAGATTGTGGCAAGGAACATCTCATTTGATATTGTCCTCAAAACTCTGGCCACACTTCAAAGGTTGCACCAATAAATGTGGTGCATAGTACACAAAGTTGATCAAGGTTAAGAGAGATTTCTCTAGTTCAGATAGCTACCCAAGAATAGGCTTTGAAACAACCAAAGGCCACAAAACTAGAGAGGAAAATAGAGTCTAGCAAAGCTAGATAAATCTAATAAAAAGAAGCTAACAAGAATGTTGTTGAGCGAGAAGGAAACATCAAGGAAATCCAAGAGAAAATCTTAGAACTCTCTTGTTGAACTCCTTCAACTTCCAACCCTCCACCCACCCGATCACCTCTCACCATAGTTTTCCTTTCCTCAACTTTAAAAGGAAGATTGGTATTAGCTAATTAAAACCCTGAAAACTTGCACATGATGCTCAAAGCTTATGTGGCTCATCCTAAAGCAGAAACACGCACAAAAAAATTAAAAAAGAGCTTCCTAATAGGGGATTTAGATATTGAAAGAAAAATCTAAAGATGGTGGAATTAGATCAAAACATGTTCAAAGCCAATAGAACTCGCAATCTCTCTAACTCCATCAAACCAAAGCTACATTTTTAGGAAATATTACAATGATTAGATCAATTGGCCTCTATGTAAGAGGATTCAATCCCAAAAAAGACTCCTTCCCTTCATGATGAGAGAGTAAGTTTCTATCAATAAGAATCTTATGTTCCCAACTCCATTGAGTATGGGATAACTCCTTCTATAACCAAATACCCTTAGGAGTTCTTGCAAGAAATATAGGAAGAAAAGTGGGCCAAAGAACAAGGGAATCCTCCACCTATTCAAGAGATAGACAACTTATACATTCAATTTCATCAAGACATCCCATCTCTATATGGAGATCAGATGGAACATCAATGACAAGCAGTTTTAGAATTCGAGTTTAAATCCTTACATGAGTTACCCCTGATTGTTGTGCATTGGATTTGTTCTCTCCAATCACCATGGCATAAAGGGACCCTTCTTTATCAATGAACTCCAAGATTTATCATTCAAAGATAAAAATATTCACTAATCTACTCCATCCTCTCACAATATATGAAGATTTTTGGATTTTTGGAATTAATTTCCTCCTTTGAGTGTAAAAATGGCTAGAGATAAGGTTTTTTGCGTGATTCTTGTGCCTAAATATCACTATTCTTTACAAGCAAAATAATGGCAAGTTTAGATTCAAGTTTTTCTATCTATAACACCTTGAAGAGAGAATCATGATTTTGGGAGATTCATAAAATCTAAAGAAAACAGTTCATATTTTGATTTTACAAGCTTTGAGAATGAAGATAAACTCATGAAAGTCTTACACACACATAAAACATTTGATCACAAAGATAAATCTATGCAAAATACTCATAATATTCACTTGAAATTATTGTGAAATCTTGATGATGAGATTAGACTTAAGAAAAGAGCTCTCTAGTTCTCATTGATCATTCAAAAATGAATTCATTTACAAATTTCATTGTGTTTTATACTATTTTAAGTGTCCATGTTCATAGTAAAATATGTCCATCTAAGCTTCTAAGCTCTAAAAATTCTACAAAAAATGTATATGTTACACAGCATCATGAGGAAACTCTTCTTCATTTTTACAAAAATTGAGATAATTTATCCTAGCGAAAATAGAATAATCTATGTTTTCTTTTACAAAAGATTGCCTTTGGTAGCTGATTTATGATTCCAAACATTCTTCCCCTCCTAAAACTTTTTCATTCCTGACAAAACTTATCTAAGTGTGTATCTATTGTCTTTTCTTTCTTTGGCATACTTGTGCTATAAGGTCATGACTCTTACTTTCTATCATGTTCAAGTCATTCACCGTCTCAAAAGCTTTTATCCATTGTACAGATGTTGCTAGTTTCTCACTAACATCCTTCTTCATATATTTGGTATATGTTGCTTCATAGGTTGTTAGTATGGACTTCATTACTAGTGATAGTCTACTAGAAATCTCAGAATCTCTCTCAAAAAACCCATAATCAAAAGGCATCTAAGCTGGGTTTATTTTCATATGGCTAGGAATTTCCAACCAATCTTCCTACATTCTTTGTTCATGTCTAGCTACTTATGTCTCCATGAGGGATTTGATGTTTCAAATAATTTTTTTGGTGTCTTAAATATCTTCGTCATACTCCAAGAACTGATTTGGGCTCATCTCTGTTGGTGCAATTCAAGCCTTCACCTTTGGCTTGGAACCCTTGAAGGATGTCACTATGTAAAGCTAGAACCATAGGAACTCTTGCCTATGTGTTATTACATTTTACTCATTGTAAAAGTCTATATGACTTGGCATTTACATGTAATCACTTACCTACTTGATTAGTCATGGAATTTGGATGGTGTAAATGGAGCGAATATCTCCCTACTTTTAGAGGAGTGATTGTAGGAGATTTGAATTTGAATTCAAACTCAAATCTCAACTCATTCTCTATAAATGATGCAATCACAAAGTCGCGGGTTAGCTGATCTAATTGAGCTCACTCCCGAGGCATTCTCTCATTGTAACTCAGTGTGTGTTAGTGCTACTTCATAGCCTACACCACAACACCTCATTTAGCTATGCTTGTCATGCTAATGAGATTGTACAACTACATCAATCAATAGAAGTATACACATTCATCATCTCTGGTTTCTCTGAGTCATCTACTTCAAGTCTGTCAACTTCAACAGGTCATATCTCAGGATCTACTAAACCAAATCAAGTGATTCAAAGCACATTGGAACCGGCTCCAAGCATACTACACACCTACAAAATCTCAAGGCCAAAGGATCATCCATCACGGAGAAATCTTACTCGAAGTGACCTCTGGTATTTTTCTGCAGAGTTCCTAAAAAGTCGGGAGTGACCATAAACTTGCTAAAGTTATTTCTCTGTGCATAGTTTATCAATCTGAGTCATTTCACTTGAAAATGGTAGCTTGTTAAGCTAATTTAATATGTCTAGAAGTAATTTGATCAATTGTAAGTGTGCTGGTCACACTGAGTGAAAGACTGAGCAGGTATCAAGACCAAAATAGAAAGTTTTTCAAGTCTAGTAAAGTGCAAACTCATCTGTTTTGATCTAATCATTAGTCAAATCATTTCCAAAGTACATATAGCATATTTTGGTATCATTTGAAAGCTCAAGGATTCTACTAAGCATATCTGAAGCAAAAGAGGGCTGAAGCAAAGCAGTCTAGGAGCTTCAACTCAATCTCTTGAGTGCATCCAACCATCTCTCCCAACAGTGGTATCAGAGCAAATAAGGTAAACATGGGAGATGGTTTTCCTTCATTCATTGACAAATTGGACAGGAACAATTACCAAGCCTGGTCATTGAGAATGAAGACCTATCTACAAGGAAGAAGCCTATTTGGATTCATATCAGGAGATGAGGAACTGCCCTCATTCAAAGCTAGAGGACTACCCACCAAGGATGAACAAGAGAGACTCAACCAATGGTGTGCAAAGGATGCTTTGGCAAGGTCTTACCTTCTTAACTCTATATCTGATTTCCTTTTACCTCATATAAGGAACTGTAAGACTTCCCAAGAGACTTGGGAAACCTTGTCAACATATTTCTCTTCCAACACAAGGGCCAGGAAGAATCAACTGTGGATTGAATTCACAACCCTTAGGAAGCAACCAAAACAATCAGTCTCAGAGTATGTGACTAAGATTAAAGATGTGGCAGACCAATTAGCAAGCATTGGAGAGGAGATTGAAGAGGAGCAAATAGTCAGGCAAGTAACAAATGGACTCAAGGTAGATGATAAGTGGGAAAGTTTCACCACTGCAATGGACCTCTACATGGACATGCATACCCCAGATCTCACAACACTTATGGGCCAACTATTCACACATGAAGCAAAATTTACAAAGGCAGGAGATCAATCAAAAGGTAACAACCCCTATGCTCTATATACTGATAAGAAGGTTAAAGATAAAGGTAAAAGTAAGAAGGTTGATGAAGAAGGTTCTACCTCCCAAGCAAACTATGTAGGGAGAGGTAGATCCTCAAGAGGAAGAGGCAAAGGAGGTAAGTCAGGTAGGGGGAGACCCTACAACTCATCACCATGCAACATTTGTGGATTGTCTAATCATACCACAGATGAATGCTACAAGAACTACAAGAATCAGAGAGGAAGAGGCTATCAAAGAGGTGGATACTCTCAAGGAAGAGGCAAGTTCAACCAACATCAAGGCTACAATGGATACAACAATCAATACAACAACAATTACAACAACAACCACAATGGTAATTATCAAGGTGGATTCAGAAATAGAAGGGATTACAACAACTACACAGAGGAGCAAGATGACTCCCTATTGATCATGAATATGACCTCCAAGGCAGGTACAAATGATGATCACTTATTTTATATTGACTCAGAATGTTCTAACCATGTAGCTGGCAATGTGGCACTACTCTCTGATTTGGAAGAACCCAAGGGCAAACATCAGGTACAAACAGGTGATGATACTAAACATTCTGTTGTAAAGATTGGAAATGTGAAAACTTGTGATGGTAACCAGAACCTATTGAGCAGGGTACTTTATGTTCCAACCATTACCAAGAACCTAATGAGTGTTGGTCAGCTTGTGGAGAAAGGTTTGCAGGTCAGATTCACTCAACATGGAGCATATGTGGAGGACCCAAGACATGGTTTCAAAAGAATTTCCAAGGGGGAGAAATCAGGTAGATTGTTTACTTTTGAGCTAGAAGACACCAAGAACATTGCTTTATATAACTACAAGGATCAAACACTCTCAGAGTTAGAGATATGGCACAAGAGATTAGGTCACATAGGTGAAAGAACCCTAAAGCAAATATGCAAGGATCAATGTGTGCTTGGGATACCAAATGTATCCAAGCAACACATGATTTACAAGTGTGGAGCATGTCAGTTTGGTAAGTCTCACAGGTTGCCCTATTCAAGGAAAGGTTTCATGCATGAAGACTACCTAGACTTGGTACACACAGATGTTTGGGGACCTAGAAAGGACCCTTCCATTTCAGGTTCAAGGTACTATGTGTCCTTCATTGATGACTATAGTAGGTGGACCATTTTATACTTTATGAAGCATAAAGATGAAGTGTTTAATTGTTTCAAGAGGTATCTTGCACTTGTTGAAAACCAAACAGGAAGAAGCTTGAAGAGACTAAGGTCAGATGGAGGAGGAGAGTACTTCTCCAATGAGTTTGAAGATTTCTTGTAGGAAAGAGGCATCAAAAGGGAGATAACTACAAGGTACTCACCAGAACAAAATGGGGTAGCTGAAAGAAGGAATAGACTCATTGTAGAAACAGTTAGGTCTATGCTTAATGAAAAGAAATTGCCAAATTATCTTTGGGCAGAAAGTGTATCTACTGCCACCTATCTCATCAACAGGTTGCCATCCAAATCACTTGATGGCATGACACCATATGAAGCTTGGCATGGTAAGAGACCTTCTCTGGATCATTGCAAAATCTTTGGTTGTGTAGCATATGTGCATATTCCCTCACAGGTAAGGGGAAAGCTAGACCCTAAAGCTGAGAAATATATCTTCATTGGTTGTGATTTGAACCAAAAGGGATACAGATTCTACAACCCAACAAATAAAGGCTTCAAGGTAAGCAAAGATGTCATCTTTGATGAGAATGACTCTTGGTATGAGAATGAACGCAGGAAGGTTAGTCTACCCTATGATATGGAAGAAGATTTCCCAAAGCTCACCAAGGAGGAACCAATCCAGAAAGATGAATCAAGCTCAGATGATGATGATACAATTAACCTTGAGGAATTCAAGGCATGGAAGTCCAAAGGAAAGATGAAGATGAAGAAGCTAGAGGATACACCAGAATCCTCAACTCAAGCAATGAGGAGATCTCAGAGAGAAAAGAAAAAGCCTATCAGGTTTGGGTATGACACATCACTTGTAACTAAGCATTCTGTATATCTTGCAAAGGATTTGTTGAATGAAGAACCAGGTACATATGAAGAGGCAATCACCAAACCAGAATGGAAAGGAGCTATGGATGAAGAAATGGAAGCTCTCAAGGAGAGTGACACTTGGGACTTGGTACCCAAGAAGGATTCTATGAAGGTGATAGGATCCAGATGGATCTATAAGCTAAAGAAAAATTCAGATGGAACAATAAACAGGTACAAAGCTAGGTTGGTAGCCAAGGGTTTTGCACAAACCCAAGGCATTGATTATGAGAAGACATTTTCTCCTGTGGCTAAGATGCCAACTATCAGAATATTGGTGAGTGTAGCTGCATCCAAGAATTGGAACATGTACCAATTAGATGTCAAGAATGCTTTCTTGAATGGATGGATATCTGAAGAAGTCTACATGTCACAACAACCTAGCTATGAAGATCCCAAGAAGGTAAATTATGTTTGTAAATTGAAGAAGTTTCTATATGGATTGAAGCAGGCACCTAGAGCATGGAATTACAGGTTGACAACATATCTCCAAGACCAAGGATTTGTGATGAGTAAAGCAGACACTTCTCTATTCATAAAGAGAAGTAGTACAGAGGTAATCTACTTGTGTGTTTATGTGGATGACATCATCATTACAGGTAATGATGTCAATGGGATTAGACACATCAAAGGACAGTTGATGAAAGAGTTCAAGATTAATGATCTTGGATTATTGAAGTACTTCTTAGGTCTTGAGTTAGTCTACACCAACTCAGGTATATATATCACTCAAAAGAAGTATGTACAGGATATGGTCAAGAAGTTTGGCTTGTAGGATGCTAAAGTCTCAATTACTCCAATGGAAGTCAACCTAAAGCTAAGTGCTCATGAAGGGGAAGAAGTCCAAGACATCACAGGATATCAAAGTATGGTAGGTAGTTTGAATTATGCTACCTTGACAAGAATTGACATAGCATATGGAGTTAGTGTGCTGAGTCAATTCATGCACAAACCAAGGGTACCTCACCTAGAGGCAGCAAAGAAAATCTTGAAGTGCCTCAAAGGAACTCAAAGCCATGGTTTGTACTTTCCTTATACATCAGATATTGACATTAAAGTATATTCAGATGCAGATTGGGCAGGTTGCAAGGATGACAGGAGGAGCACATCAGGATACATTTGTTTTACAGGAGATAAACCTATTTCATGGTCAGCCAAGAAACAACCTACAATGGCATTATCATCCACTGAAGTAGAGTATAGAGGGCTTGCCAATGCCACTCAAGAAGCTATCTGGTTGAAACTCTTGTATACAGAGTTAGGTCTATACACTAGACCTCCAATCATCTTTGGAGATAACACAAGCTCTCTTCACCTTGCAACTAATCCAATATATCATGCTAGAACCAAACACATAGAGGTTCATTACCACTATGTGAGAGAAAAATTACTAAGCAAAGAGATTCAGTTGACTTATGTGTCTACTAATATGCAATGTGCAGATTTACTCACTAAAGCATTGGATGGAAATAAGTTATGTAGATTTAAATCCCTGATTGGATTGCAGGATGTGATTGAAGACTAAAGATGAAGACTTAATCCAAAGTGCTTGGCTTGAGGGGGAGCTGTTGGTGCAATTCAAGCCTTCACCTTTGGCTTGGAACCCTTGAAGGATGTCACTATGTAAAGCTAGAACCATAGGAACTCTTGCCTATGTGTTATTACATTTTACTCATTGTAAAAGTCTATATGACTTGGCATTTACATGTAATCACTTACCTACTTGATTAGTCATGGAATTTGGATGGTGTAAATGGAGAGAATATCTCCCTACTTTTAGAGGAGTGATTGTAGGAGATTTGAATTTGAATTCAAACTCAAATCTCAACTCATTCTCTATAAAAGATGCAATCACAAAGTCGCAGGTTAGCTGATCTAATTGAGCTCACTCCCGAGGCATTCTCTCATTGTAACTCAGTGTGTGTTAGTGCTACTTCATAGCCTACACCACAACACCTCATTTAGCTATGCTTGTCATGCTAATGAGATTGTACAACTACATCAGTCAATAGAAGTATACACATTCATCATCTCTGGTTTCTCTGAGTCATCTACTTCAAGTCTGTCAACTTCAATAGGTTATATCTCAGGATCTACTGAACCAAATCAAGTGATTCAAAGCACATTGAACGGGCTCCAAGCATACTACACACCTACAAAATTTCAAGGCCAAGGGATCAGCCATCACGGAGAAATCTTACTCGAAGTGACCTCTGGTATTTTTCTACAGAGTTCCTAAAAAGTTGGGAGTGACCATAAACTTGCTAAAGTTATTTCTCTGTGCATAGTTTATCAATTTGAGTCATTTCACTTGCAAATGGTAGCTTGTTAAGCTAATCTAATATGTCCAGAAGGAATTTGATCAATTGTAAGTGTGCTGGTCACACTGAGTGAAAGACTGAGCAGGTATGAAGACCAAAATAGAAAGTTTTTCAAGTTTAGTAAAGTGCAAACTCATCTGTTTTGATCTAATCATTAGTCAATCATTTCCAAAGTACATATAGCATATTTTGGTATCATTTGAAAGATCAAGGAGTCTACTAAGCATATCTGAAGCAAAGGAGGGCTGAAGCAAAGCAGGTCTAGCAGCTTCAACTCAATCTCTTGAGTGCATCCAACCATCTCTCCTAACAATCTCAATGTTAGCAATTTGATAGTTTACTCTATCAGTTTGGTAGTTCTTTATGCTTTCTAGGATCATTTAGAATAGTATACCTAAACCATCTACTTTCCAATGGTGTTGTAGAGGATTGAATCCCCTATTCAAGTGCAAACTGAACTATTTTATTCTCATATTGTCCATGGATTTTTCTTATGTAACTTATTCAGCTTCTCTGTCAGTAAGTAACTTTTGTATGAATTTATTAGATTCTTCATTCAATTCCTCTTGTTCATGTGTCCCTAGGGCCTATATGGAAGATGACCACCTTTTCCACATGTTCACTCATATTTCTATGTCCTCTCATAGAATTTACAGCATGTTTATTAGCTGGTTGTTCTAAATCTTTTATGTCCTTCATCTCTTCTTTCAGTGTCTAATGGCATCTATCTTTTCATTTTGAATCTCAAGTTGACTTTCCTCTACTTTTCCTTCTAAACTATAACTCCCCTCTTCCATCAGCATCTTAGTGATTTCTTCATTATCTTTTCTTAACACTTGATAAGAGGTCTCTAATAGTCTATTTTTAGATTCCATGTGCTTGAGGTCTCCTTCCATCTTCTTATTAGTTTATGCTTGTTTTTCACACTTTCCCTCCAAGAATGCAACTTTGGTTTTCTACAATAGTACTTGTGTATCCAACTTCATGACTTTGTTTTGGCAAGACTTAATGATTTTTTTCTATTCTCTCAATTTTATTTGTACTTTCTCTTGATCCTTCTTATATTCCTATATTATTTTCTCTCCTTTGATAAACTCAAACTCTACAGCAATATTTGATAGTATCATGTTTTTGCTAGCTAGCATGAATTGCTCTACTTGAGTCATCACAAGCTCTTTTGGAAATTCCTTTGTTTCTATAAGTTCTTCTTGATGGGTTAGCTCCAAGTTGTTTTCTTATCCTTCTTCTGATTCCTATGAGTACTACTCATATTCTCTTTCTTCTGTTTGGGTTATTGTTTTGAGACATCCTATAGAGTAATCTCATTCTAGATATCATTGAGTATTCTTTGTATGTCCTCTAACTTAGTTTGGTCTGTATTTTCTCTCCGTGGAATCTATTGGTTTTATCCTTATTCTTCCATGATATTTATCTCCTTTTTTGTCTCTTTTTCTTGTAATACACTGCCTTTGCTAGGAGTATTTGGTTCTAACAGGTTTAGAATCTTTAATAGGAATGACTCTACATCACTATCTTTACTTTCCTAAGCTTCTTCTTCTGTTGATGTAGGAGTCTTCAATACTTCCTCATGTTCAATTTCTTGGTCTATCCTTTGAATTAAGACGGTCCTCTTGCTAGTTTATCCACTCAAATCTACTTTTCTTCTTTATCTTTCTTTTTTTTGGCTTCATTTCTTTCATTTTTTGCTTCAATTTGGGTTCTTTCTTTTTTCTCTTAACCACAACTACTACTTTAGTTCTTTTGCGAGAAGGTCCTTGTAGCTCTTGGAAACAAACCAATAAAGTGTCTTCTATCTTTATGAACACCACCTCTTTCTTAGCATTCATCATCTGCTCATGGAGGTCTTCGTATTCTATTTTTGCTTGTGCCCAGTTAGTAGCTTTATCTGACTATTCTTCCAACATCTTTTGGTATTGGGCTCCATAATGACCTCCCTTGTTGTTGTGTTGCATCAGATAACTATATGGTTGCACTTTAGATGTCTGAGGAGGATGTGGCTCTTTATTAGCCTCTACTTTTCTCTAATCCCCTTGACAATCCTCTATGGTCATGACTTCTTCTTCCAAAATAATTTTCCTTCAATCAATTTTCCTTTTCTTCAGAGGAGGTTGGATTTTTTCTACTATCTCCTTTTTTTTCTTTGATGCTTCTTATTTTCCACTTTCCTTATGGGACTTTTAACTCCCACTTTTGCTTCTCTAAATATATGAGCTTCAGGTGCCAACTCAAGCTTTTCTTCAATTCCTAGAACATTATAAATAATTTTGGTCCATAAGTGAGCCCCATTCATTATTTTTTTAGGGCCCAATGATTAGTTGCCTCTTTAGCTACTCATGTATATATAGGGACATTGGAAAACACAATAATTGTAGGAACATCTTGGTAGCTCGCTCTTCATTTGGCTTTTCCTTGACGTTAGTGCAATTGGTATATCCAACATAAGCACCTACTCATTCTCCAAAATTTTCACCTTAATAATGAAGGCTCAAAATTTTTCCTTTTTCCCCTCTTTCAAAGAACTCATTACTTGTTAAAAACTCTCAAATTCAATAAAATAAATTGGTTCTTCTAATAGCTTTTGCAATCTCATTTCTCTCTATCTTTTATGCAATAATTTGGATCTCTGATAATTGTAGAATGCTTGGGAAAGCATTATATATTTGAAACACCCTTTTTCACTATAAAAGTATGTTTTAGCACAATCTTGATGTAGTCTTTTAGCTTTTTTTCTGTTTTGTTCTTGTTCATGCAATTGGTGATGCTCACCTAACTCTAGTTCTACTATTTCTTTTGTTGCTTCATTGTCTAAGGACAAATGTCCTCTGGATATGGACACTGTTAGAGGATGTACTTTTGGAAGCCTTTTTTAAGAAAAATAATTGTAAAATGATAAAAAATTGTAAAAATATTTATGCAATTGTTGTAAAAATAAGGAAGAGTCTTCCTTATCTAGGATAGAATCTTATGTAATTTTTCTAGAATTTTTGGGAACTCCTAGATAGCATATTTTTAGAATAATAGAGGAAAGGACCAAAATTCAAGTGTGAAAAGAGACACTTGAAAATATATATAAGCTAATTTCCTCTATCATGAGGGGGTTGGTTAATCATTTGTTTACATGCTATCCAAGTGAATAGAGAAGGAGTTTTCTGTTGAAAATCATGTTTTCTCCTCTTTTGTGTGGTTTCTTTGATTTGTGAGTCTAGTTCTTGTGTATCCATGGAGATTTGTGAGCTTCTATTGTGTAAATCTATTGAATGTGTATGAAGAGAGGTGAATACTGATGTGTTGAGTGATGAGTTGATGAAGAATGGTGCTGGAGCTGAAAATCGTCTGTTTTCACAAAATTGCGATTGTCTCGTTTGTATGATACAGGTGATATTTTTTTATTTTGACTTCATAATCGTGTTTTGCTGGTAAAATAGCATCTAATAGACACCAAGATTGTGGAAAATGGTGGAGATTTGCTCAAGATAATCCAAACTCTAGAAATTCCTCTTCATTTTCACCATTCTCAGAAATCCAGCCATTGTTCTCTTATTTCTTGGATTCTATCATCTTGAAGGGGCTGTGGTCTCAAGAATACTTCCACGATTGACAAAATAAAGATGTATTGTTGATTCTTTATGCTAAATGATTGGAGAGGACAACTCCAAAGACCAATAACAAACATTTTTTGGCACCGTTGCCGGGGACTATTTCGAAAGCTTCATTGAAGTTGGACCTTGTTGAATCTTCTATTGATGATGGTAACAAACATAAGGAAAAGGTAACACTCTTTAATCAAGAAATGTGAACATGAAAAGGTAGATGTATTTGTTTGTCTTTTGGGAAAAGAAAGCAATAGATCATCTTTTAGAATTGGAAGTGCTGAAATTTTTGTAAATTGATAGTTGCTCATTACATTGTTGAAGTAAAAGTGCAGGTGTGTGTTAGAGATTTTTGGAAATCTGTCAGTTGTTACTAAGTCCAGACTTACAGCATATGAAGCTGCCTATATTGAGTACTTAAAAAAGGATGTCATTGATAAACTAGAGCCTGCAGTACAATGGAGAAAGGCATTATTTGAAAGGGTCAATAATCTAAATGTTACAGAAAGGAAAAGTCATGATTCGCTTTCAGAAGTATATCAAAGAAAGAAGAAATGAAGAAAAGTGATCAGTACAAAAGAGTAGGAAAGTCTTTTGTCAGGAGCCAAAAGGTTTAGGAGGGGAAGGATGTTAGAGGATGTATTTTTGGAAGCCTTTTTGAAGAAAAATAATTGTAAAATGATAAAAATTTGTAAAAATATTTATGCAATTGTTGTAAAAATAAGGAAGAGTCTTCTTATGTAGGATACAATCTTATGTAATTTTTCTAGAATTTTTGGAAACTCCTAGATAGCATATTTTTAGAATAATAGAGGAAAGGACCAAAATTCAAGTGTGAAAAGGGACACTTGAAAATGTATATAAGCTAATTTCCTCTATTATGAGGGGGTTGGTTAATCATTTGTTTACATGCTATCCAAGTGAATAGAGAAGGAGTTTTCTACTGAAAATCGTGTTTTCTCCTCTTTTGTGTGGTTTCTTTGATTTGTGAGTCTAGTTCTTGTGTATCCATGGAGATTTGTGAGCTTCTATTGTGTAAATCTGTTGAATGTGTATGAAGAGAGCTGAATACTGATGTGTTGAGTGATGAGTTGATGAAGAATGGTGCTGGAGCTGAAAATCGTCTGTTTTCACAGAATCGCGATTGTCTCGTCTGTATGATACAGGTGGTATTTTTTTATTTTGACTTCATAATTGTGTTCTGCTGGTAAAATAGCATGTAATAGACACCAAGATTGTGGAAAATGGTGGAGATTTGCTCAAGATAATCCAAACCATAGAAATTCCTCTTCATTTTCACCATTCTCAAAAATCCAGCCATTGTTCTCTTATTTCTTGGATTATATCATCTTGAAGGAGCTGTGGTCTCAAGAATACTTCCAAGATTGACAAAATAAAGATGTATTGTTGATTCTTTATGTTAAATGATTGGAGAGGACAACTCCAAAGACCAATAACAAACATTTTTTGGCACCGTTGCTGGGGAGTATTTCAAAAGCTTCATTGAAGTTGGACCTTGCTGGATCTTCTATTGATGATGGTAACAAACATAAGGAAAAGGTAACACTCTTTAATCAAGAAATGTGAACATGAAAAGGTAGATGTCTTTGTTTGTCTTTTGGGAAAAGAAAGCAATAGATCATCTTTTAGAATTGGAAGTGCTAAAATTCTTGTAAATTGATAGTTGCTCATTACATTGTTGAAGTAAAAGTGCAAGTGTGTGGAAAATTTGAACGAAGAAAGCTGAAGATGAGGTAACATGTGTCTATTCTTGCATTTTTAGGGTTCTTTTTGACCAAGTACTAAGCAATATTGTTGTTCTTGGGAAGATAACATGGTTGCACTAAGGAAAAGTCAGGTAAAGTAGCTAGATGCAAGTAGAAAAGATTCATTTGTTAACCAAATCAAAGCATAAATCTTGCGAAACAAAGTTGATCTGCATTTTGAAAAGAAATGTGTGATTGAGTTTATCTTTGCAAAAATTGATACTTGCATTTCATAGCACATTTTCTTTGGAAAGTTTTTCTCATGAACTGTTTTGATAGCTAAGCCATAAGAGATCATAACCAATCAAGGAACATAGGATCAGTAGATCACCAAACAAGAAACCCTAAGTAAAGTGTTCACCTTTATTTAGGGCAAAATACTAAAAAAATTAATAAAATTCATCAAAAACAATCAAACAAATTTCTTTTCTTCTTAGGAAGTTGGACTGAAGCTTTGTGGATAAGAGTAATAGGGACCAAGTAAGAGAAAAGCAAAAAATTTGTCAAAAAATTAGCAGATTTGAAAAAACACGATTTTTTGTACAACATTGCGATTTTCTGATTAATGTTGTGACTATGAGGTAAAATTGCAGGTGATTGTGGAATTGGAGTTGGTAAAGGGTACTGAAGGGGAACAAGAGAGAAGAATACTCAAATTTGCATAAAATTAGAAGTATAGAAAAAACACAATTTTCTGTACAAAATCATGATTTTCTGAGTAAGGTTGTGATTTTGATGCAAAAGTACAGGAGTCTGGTGAATTACAAAGGGTAGAGGGTATTGAAAGAGAACAAGAGGAAAGAATACTCAAATTTGCACAAGATAATATCTACAGAAAAAACACGATTTTCTACACAAAATCGCGATTTTCTGTAAGGAAATTTTTCTGGAATTTCTAGCATATTTGGGTTTTTTGAGAAAGATAATTGCAAAGAGATGTCATCAAGATTGGGTAAGTAAAGATTGGACAAGTGAAAGAGTGAAGAACAGTGGAAATCACACAAAATCGCGATTCTATGGACACTATAGAAACGTGGAATTCAAAGAAAAATTCATTTGAGTGAGTGTGAGAGAGAGAGAGCAGGAAAAATCATGACTTTTTGCAAATACAGGTCTTGAGGAGCTTCTTTGAGTCAAGCAAGCAAGGTGAGTGGTTTCTATATCACCTCAATTACATGACTTTAAATTTTTATGATCAATAAGTACAAAAAAGTAGGAAAATAGTAAAACTACGAAATCACGATTTTCTTAGTTTTGAATTTTTAGGGAGAAAATATTATTTTTTGGTTAAGATGTTTCATTGCATGTTAAAAACTTAGTAATGCGATTCTATTTGAAGAAAGAAAATTTTGAAAATCAACACTTCAAAAAATTCAAAAAAGTGTTCAGAATCGCGATTCTGTAGTCAAACACAAAATCGCGGTTTTCTGAGCTAAGGACAACATCGCGATTCCCAGAACACGATTTTCATAAGAAAATCGTGTTATTTACGATTGTGAGCAATCACAATTGTCTGGGAACAAAATCGTGAAAAAGACGATTTTGAGCACAAAATCGGGAAAAACGCGATTTTGAACATAGAATCGTGAAAAGCACGATTTTGAGCACAAAATCGTGAAAAGCACGATTTTGAGCACAAAATCGTGAAAAACACGATTTTGAGCACAAAATCATGAAAAACGCAATTTTGAGCACAAAATCGTGAAAAACGCTATTTTGAGCACAGAATCGTGAAAAATGCAATTTTGAGCACAGAATCCTGAAAAACATGATTTTGAGCACAAAATCATGAAAAAAGCGATTTTGAGCACAGAATCGTGAAAAAAAAAACAATTTTGAGCACAGAATCGTGAAAAACGCGATTTTGAGCACAAAATCGTGAAAAACGCGATTTTGAGCACAAAATCGTGAAAAACGCAATTTTGAGCACAAAATCGTGAAAAACGCGATTTTAAGCACAAAATCATGAAAAACATGATTTTGGGCACAGAATCGTAAAAAACACGATTTTAAGTAGAAAATCGTGGAAAACACGATTTTAGTCAGAAAATCGTGAAAAATCATCAATTTGAACACAAAATTGTGAAAAACACGATTTTGAGTTCAAAATTGTGGAAAACACGATTTTAGTCAGAAAATCATGAAAAAACACGATTTTAGTCAGAAAATCATGAAAAAACACGATTTTAGTCAGAAAATCATGAAAAAACACTAATTTGAACACAACACGATTTGAGTCAGAAAATCGTGAAAAATCATTAATTTGAACATAAAATCGTGAAAAACACGATTTTGAGTTCAAAATCGTGGAAAACACGATTTTAGTCATAAAATCGTGAAAAATCATTAATTTGAACACAAAATCGTGAAAAACACGATTTTGAGTTCAAAATTGTGGAAAACAGGATTTTAGTCAGAAAATCGTGAAAAATCATTAATTTGAACACAAAATCGTAAAAAACACGATTTTGATTTCAAAATCATGGAAAACACGATTTTAGTCATAAAATCGTGAAAAAACACTATCCTAGTTAGAAAATCGTGAAAAACACGATTCTGACCTCAGAATTGTGAAAATTAAGTGAATGATCCTTAGGTCTCGGAACAAACTAAATTGACATACTAGGCAAGACCTAGGAAGGAAGGAGATAGAGTCAGTAGTAGGGGAAGGGCAAGAAAGAAATTTAGGGCAAGAAAACAACATGGAAAATTTAACTGAAACAAATGAGCCCATTGAAACTGGGGATTATAGAAATATCCTCAAATACATGTATACAAATAGGTTTGGCACCTATGTATATCAGGATGGAATGCATAAGTTTCTCATTAGATTGAGAAACTTAGAAGTTCCCCTAAACATAACACCAGTAGCTCAGTTCAAAGATGGTAGGTATGAGGATAGGCAAGGGTGTGTGTATATCTTCTCCCAAGACCCAGAAAATTCAAATGACTTAGGGCAATGTGCTGACAAAGGACCTTGGGAACATAACATGGGACAACCTGATTTACCTAGACCACATGAAAACTACACTAGTATTGAGCAACAACATGGGAGGAGGACACATGCTTCCCCAAATCCTTTTGATAAGGAACCAGAAGGTTCTAATGAGTTTTCACTCAGAAGAAGACATCATTGGCAACCTCAAGGTAGAATGCTTAGACCATATCAAGTAGCCAAATGTATGAAAAATCAATATGAAGGGTATTCAGATCCTCATGCTCATGCTGCAGAGTTTAGGCAATTAAT
The DNA here is from genome assembly GCA_020310875.1 of Ceratopteris richardii. Classification (NCBI taxonomy): domain Eukaryota; kingdom Viridiplantae; phylum Streptophyta; class Polypodiopsida; order Polypodiales; family Pteridaceae; genus Ceratopteris; species Ceratopteris richardii. The sequence goes on from CM035437.1 coordinate 35,402,713, forward strand.
TAGAGCTGAGGAGGTGGAAGATTACAAAGTTCAATTTGAGGCATTTGGTCTAACCCTAACAGGACCAGCATTATCTTGGTTCATCCCTTTGAGAAAAGAAATGTACCTAGATATTGAATCCTTCCTAGAAGCCTTTATTGGAGAATTCTCAAAGACCGGAATAAAACATAGCACAGCCACTCTGATACACAGTTTTAAACAACAAAAAGATGAAAATGTCAGAGAGGCAGCCAGGAGATTTAAGCAATATATTGACACATGCCCTAAAGAGGAAGTACCTTCCATGGCTAGACAAGTATCCCTATTCATAGAAGGGTTGAGAAGTGCTCAATTAAGAACCCTAGTATACTACAGGAGATGCCCTGATCTAGGAGCTTGTGTGAAAGAAGCAATAGATTTGGAAGATAACAGAGGTCAAGATCTGTTAGCATTTGATCAACCCAGATCAAATGAAGATAAAATTCCTCCAGCGGAAGAGTTGGCTCAGGCCATTGCTAAATCCCTAGAGGTAAGCACTAAAACCAATTTGATAAACTCCAGGATAAACACAAATAAAAAATGCTACAATTGTGGAGAAAGTCATCTGATACAATAGTGCCCATATCAAAAGCCTCCACATTTGCAAGATAGAAAGACACTCAAATATTGTACACTAGAGAGGAAATGGACCAACCATACCAGGGAGGAATGCTTCTATAATAAACAACCCATAAAGGAGAGAGACTATGGGAGCCAAAGAGAATCAGTGTATATTGAGCAACCAAGACCTGTGCTTGGGCAACAACCTCCTATACCAACAAATGTGGTACCAATCAAATACACACCAATAGAGGAGGGAAACTCAAGAACAAAGTCACCATACAAGGAAGATTATCAATGGAATGAAGGATATCAAGAAGAATGGGAAGGTTATGAATCAAGAGAGCCAGAATTACAAGCCTTAGACTTGGGAAATGGAAGAATTGAGATGGACAGTGCCACTTTCATGTATATAACCAATAATTATATGTCCAATCAAAAACCTCAATTCAAAGGAGGACCAAAGATAACTTGTTATAGGTGCAGGGGAGATCATTTCATTAGAGACTGTCCACAACCTCCTACATTAAGAATAGAAGGAGCATATTGCAAGGATTGTGGCAGGGAGCATTTGATTAAGGATTGCCCAAAAAATCCTCAAAAACAACAAAACACACCTAATAACATACCACTAAAAGCAGTCAGTATCATGGAACAGGAAGAATTGAGTGACATTGACCAAGTGAATGTAAATGCTATAACAAGGTCACAAACAAAACAACAAAGAACAACTAAGGAAAAAAATGAAGGTTCAATCTCAAAGGTGAAGAAAAATAGACAGAAAGGGAAATGGGAGAGGAAACAAAAAATGAGTAAAAATATTGAGGAAGAAAATAGGGAACAATTAAATAGTACTTCTCCTCAAAAGACACAAACCCAGTTGGAAATAGGAAATTCACAAAGTCTAGACACTCTGATAAAAGCATACAAAGGTAGAATTCAAGAGGAACCAAGTCCTGTTGATCATACAATAGCTTACCCTATGCTAGACTTAGAACATGAAAGAATACAGAAGTGTAAACAGATCATACAGGAAGTACAACTCAAAATAGGGAAAGAAGATAATTCTCAAAAAACAAATGAGGAATCTGAGACAACAACAACAAGAGGAAAGAGTATCAAGGAAGAAAACCCACGAGTAACACTCCAAGTGAATGTAGATAAAAGATGCACAATTATGTATCATACCACATGGGAAGATTTAATGAAACAAAATCCTCACTTACAGAATCAAGTGAAAAAATGGGAGACAACACCAGAAAATCTTCACCCACAACTACAGGAAATGGAGGAGTTGTGGTATATTCCCATTGATAAGATAGAAGGATATTGTGAGGGAGAAGAGGGAAACTCAACTTTAAAAATACAATTTGGTAAAAACTAGGCCAAAGCTATTTTGGATAGTGGATCAAGAGTGGCCATCATGACTAAACAAACTTGGGAGAAATGGGGAAAAATGAATGATTATGAATTATTACCCACAAAAATGAGATTGCAACTTGCAGATGGACACATAGAAAAACCCCTAGGAATATGGGAAAAAGTGATTGTGGACATATGTGGGATAGAGATAGAACATACCTTTGCTATAGTTGAATTCCCACAATCCACTTCATATGAAATTATCCTAGGAAGACCATTCATGAGACAAATGCAAATTGTACAAGATTGGGATAATGATTGCTTATACCTACAGAGCAAAGGAAGAATAACCAAAGTAAATCTAAGAAATGGGCACTATTGTGACATATCTCCTCAAGAATGGTATAAAATTCATCAGAATCAAGAGTTGAGTGAGGAATTAGAGATAGAAGACTAGGATGAGGTTGAATCATCAGTATGGAAGTGCAACGTGATAAGAAATCTTACCAGTCGGAAAAGGAGATTAAGAAGAGAGGATTGTGTGGAAGGAAGGAAGGAAGTTACAAGATGAGAATTATGTACCACAACAACTCAAGGATGAAGAGTTCGAGCCCTATGGGTGGAATCAAATTTTGGCTACCATGGACCTAGCCAGTGATGAATATGTAGGAGTGGAATTTCAAAATGAAGAAGGATATGATATTTTTCACATTGGAATACAAATGATAAAGGTATCCAGAACAGAAGAGGACATAGAAGAAGAAATGATATTAGAAAAAGGGAGGACACAATTTTTAGAGCAAGTAAAAGCTGAGGATGCTATTAAGGATAAAATCTCAGGCAAGTACAAGAAAAATAAACACAAGGAAATCGAAGAAAATCAGGAAAATGAAAAGAAGACAAGGGAAATGAACAAAGATCAACAGTTTGATGTACCAAAAAATTTCAAGACTTATGAAGTGGAAAATAGATTACTTCTCAAAAGGAAACCAAAGAGGGAAAAGAAGAAAGGAGAGGCTTATGATAATGAGGAAGAAACTAAAAATATTATGATCACTCAGGAGGAGGGAGAAGAAAGACACATTGTAGTGGCTGATGACATGACCACTCAAGAAGAAGAGGCACTAAGAAACTTGGCAAGAAACTATAGGGATGTATTTGCTTATAGCTATAAGGATTTGAAAGGTATTGATCCTAAAATCTGTGAGCATAAGATTCTTATTACACCTGAAGCAAAACCTAGTAAACAGAGACATTACACATTTAATGATAAATACTCTGCTAAGATAAAGGAAGAAATTGACAAGCTATTAGCTGCCAATTTCATCTATGAAATTGAGTATACAGAATGGATATCTCCTATAGTTGTGGTACCAAAAAAGAATGGGAAACTTAGGGTATGCATTAACTTGAAAAAGGTAAATGCAGCAACTATAAGAGATAATTATCCACTGCCTATAACAGATCATCTTCTAGAAAGAGTTGCAGGGAAGGAGGTTTATAGTTTTTTAGATGGTTTTTCAAGATACAACCAAGTTCCTATAGCATTGAAAGACCAACATAAAACTGCCTTCTCCACAGAATGGGGAATTTATGCCTTTAGGGTTATGCCCTTTGGATTAACTAATGCTCCAGCAACTTTTCAGAGATTGATGTGTCATATCTTCAAAGAGTTCTTGAGAAAGGTAATGGAAATCTATGTAGATGATCTCTGTACTTTTTCATTAAAAAGACAAGATCATTTGCAGGATTTAGAAAATATATTCAGGAAATGCAGAACCTACAGAGTATGTTTAAATCCAGAAAAATGTGTATTCTTTGTGAGACAAGGAAGAATGCTGGGTCACATAGTCTCTAAAATGGAATTTCAATTGATGAGAAGAAAATAAAGGCCATAATAGAGCTTCCAAGACCAACAAGTGTAAAGGAACATCAAACTTTCATGGGACATTGTGGGTACTATAGGAAATTTGTACACAAATTTGCTGACATAGCAAAACCCTTATATGCCCTAATTACAAAGTTTGAGTGGACTAAGGAGTGTGACCAAGCCTTTGAAACTCTAAAAACTTGTTTGGTAACAACCCCAATTCTGAAAACACCTCAATGGGATAAAATTTTTCATGTTCATGTGGATGCTTCAAATTATGCTTTGGGATGTGTGTTAGCACAACCAATAGAAGGAAGCAAGTTAGATTTTCCAGTGGCCTATGCTAGTAGACAATTAAATCTAGCAGAGAAAAATTACACAACCACTGAAAGAGAGGGATTGGGCATGGTATTTGCTGTAAAAAAATACAGACATTACCTTTTGGCCAACAAGTTTAAGTTCTTTGTAGACCATCAAGCTCTGTTATATTTGGTAAATAAACCTTGTCACACAGGGAGAATAGTCAGATGGTTTCTTTTGCTAATGGAATTTGAGTTTGAACTGGTGGTCAGACAAGGGAAAACACACTTGAGAGCAGATCATTTATCTCGAATCCAGTCTGAAGAACCCAGTTCACCTTTAGATGACAATCTGCCAGACACTTATCTGTTTAAGGTAGAGAGTGTTCCTGAGTGGGCCATGACTTTAGTACCATTATTAACCATGGGACCTTGTAGAACAGTTGGGAACAATGCACACTTAGTATTGCAAAGCAGGAACTTTATGTTACTAGTTGGGCATTTGTACCATCTCAACCACACAGGCATATTAGAATATTGCACTCCTGAGGAGGAGCAACAAGAATATCTAAGGAGAGCTCATCATTGGAACCCTTGCACTCATGCTTCTAGGGTAGTCACCCTAAGTAATTTCAATAGGATGGGGGTACATTGGCCTAATAAAATTCAAGATGTATCAAAATACATTGCCAATTGCAGGAAGTGCCAAATATTGCAAGATTCAGAATTCATAACTCTATATTGGTTCCAGCAAAATCCAGATTGGAGTGGAAATATCATTGAAGAATTAAGAAGGAAGAAGAAAGGAAAAGAAGTTATAGCTAGTACAGATTCAAATAATTTACAAGTAATCTCTGAAGAATATCAATTGATAGGAGAACAGTTGCATAAGATAGGAATGGATGGATACCTAAGAATTTGTGTTCCTGAGAATAAATATCTGGAAATGTTGGAAATGGCACACTTTGGAGTGGCAGGAGGACACTTCTCAAGTGACAAAACTGCTAAACTCATTTTATATTCTGGCTTTTGGTGGCCAACGCTATTTCCTTATGCAAGAACCTATGTAAAAAGGTGTGATGTCTGTCAAAGGGTGAGTCAACCAAATAGAAGAAATGATATGCCATTGGTTCCATTAATTTCAGCCAGAGCCTTTAGTAAATGGGGATTGGATTTCATTGGACCTATACATCCTCCAGCAAAACAATCCCATGCTGAATACATCATAGTGGCTACAGACTACCTAACAAAGTGGGCTGAGGCCAAAGCTACAAAAAGAAATGATGCTAATACTACTGCCAGATTCCTATATGAAAACATTATCACCAGATTTGGACTTCCAATTGAACTAGTAAGTGATAGGGGGACCCATTTTGTAAACCAGATCATAGAAAACATCATTGAATATTTCCTGATCAGTCATAGAAAGTCAGCCCCATATCACCCACAAGCCAATGGGTTAGTAGAAAGTACTAATAAAGTACTTTGTACTGTACTATCAAAATTAGTGAACACAAATAGGAATGATTGGGATCTACAACTTAACCATGTCCTATGGGCTTATAGAGTGGCTTATAAAACTGCAATAGGGAGCACACCATTCAATCTAGTATATGGACAAAATGTAGTTTTACCCATGGAATTCCTTATTCCAACATTAAAAGTAGGAAGTCACTACAATTGGACTGGACATGAACTATCAAAGAGAGTAATGGAATTGGAAAAGTTGGGAGCATCTAAACTCCAAGCCATTATGAGTTTATATGTGGACAAGAAAAGGCAAAAAGCTTATCATGATGTTCACATAAAAGAGAAAGATCTATAGGTAGGAGATCTAGTGTTGGCTTACATAGTTAGAGAACATCAGAAAAAGTTCCAGAAAAAAGGACATGGACCATATATTATACATCAGATAAGCAACAGTGGAGCCATTCAACTAGCTAACATAGACGGAGAAATCATGCCAAATTTTATAAGTGGATGTAGAGTTAAGAGTTATGATTGCCCATTAACTGTTGATGAATGGAGAAGGTTGCAGCAAGCTCAAAACAGGAAAAGAGAAGAGGAAGACATGAGAAAGGAAGCTCAACAAGAAGCTATGGAAAGGATAAGAAAAATCAATGAGCTTAGGGAAGTCTGTCTGTGTGAAACTCCTCTCAAACCAAAGGAACATGTCCCTCTGATGATAATGGATTTTCAAAATGAAAGCATTAGGATTTTGATAGATTCTGGAGCACAAGTAAATCTGATTAGTTCAGCTTTGTTAAGTAAATTGAACATAAAAAGAACTAAAAGTAGAACCCTAATCAAAACTTTGGAGGGTCAAATAGTACAGAGCATGTCTTCACTGACTATTGAAGTAAAATTTAATGAAGAATATATGAAAATAGACTGTGAAGAATGGCTAGATAACTTGATGGCTGAAAAAGTGATTTTAGGTCAACCATGGCTTCAACAAGGTAAAGTGATCTTGGATTTTGAAAAAATGAAGCTTAAATTGAACATAAATGACAAAAGGTTTTTAATATTTTTATTGAGTAATGAAAAACAGGAAATTCAATCAGATGTGCATGATATACACTTGGAAGGATTCACTTTTGCATTTGAGGATACACAGACATTACCAATACAAATGTTAAATGATCAAGCTTCATATAATCAAAATCAGAAAAAGATTGGAAGAACAATGAAGGGTGGAGAGATAGGAAGAAGATGGCAATCATGGCATTATCCAAAGAATCAAAGCATCAGAACAAGAAGCACATGGAATCAAAGTCTACAGGAGGTCTGCTCATTAAAACAAGAATCAAGGAAAAAATGGATATGGAGACCCAAAACTCCTACAAAATGCTTATCCAAAGGGAATGGTTGTTTGCCTGGAACCAGACCAATTGGAGTCAGGAAGTTTGGGTTAAAAAATCTGAGTTGTTCCAGTGGAAAAAAGATCATCCAGATTTGATCTATATCTAGAAAATCATAACATGTTGAAAAATTATGAAAAAATATATATTAGACCTGATTTTCTTTTCTAAAAAAGAGAATTAGGAGGGGAAGAAAAGAAATAGAAAAAAAATATTAAAAAAAAAATCATTGTTTGAAAAAAAAGAAGAGAAAGAAAAATTGTTTATTTTTTGTTTTTACAAAAATTATATAGCATAAAGCAAGATCTAGGTAGAAGAATAGTAGAGATCTATTTATTTTTTATTTTTTATTAATTAATTTTTGTTTCTATCATTGATAAATGATTTGTTTTTCTCCAAAAGAGTGGTTAGGAAAAGGAACTGCACTAGACATCTTGCTACACCTGTAATGATCACTTTTTGAGTCTTTTTTGGAGAAATAGAATTTATTTTGGATTTTATTTTCATTCTTATGTCATGACATCTCAAAATAAATCCCTACATATTACTCTTTGACTTCTTGTAACTTATGTGGGTAGAGTTTTTCTTTGTGTATTTTATTTTCTTCAGAAAATGGTGAATACAAAGGAGTTGCCAATTCATGACTTCAAGGCAGAATCAGTCGTTCTATCAAGAGGCCATTGGTTTCTGGACAGTGAAGCTGTGGAGGAACAGGTGGACCTAGAGTCTGATGAAGAGCCAGAAATTCCAGAGGCTGAGAGGGTGGTGAAGGAACTTAAGGAGACCCTAAACATCATTGGTCAGCACATATTCACAGTGGGAGTAGGAGGATATAAGTATACAATGTTGTGTCAGGAGTTCTACAGGTTCCAAAGAGTGGCAGTCAATATGAAAAGATGGAAGGTAGTAGGACTGCACAAAATATTGGAGGAGCCTATCTTTTTCATTGATTTTGAGAGAGTAGCACAAGTAATGAGTAGTCTAATGGAAATAGGAAGAGGGAATGATGCCTATTTCAGGTGCAAAGTAAAAAACAAGGATAATCAAGAAGTACGTATCACTATCAAGGCAGAACATATCAGAGCAGCATTGCAAGTCTACACAATGGGGACCAAACTTGACCCGAGCTTTGTCAAAAAGAATAAGGAGACTTATACAAGATATGCAAAATTCATTGACTTTAAAGGAAGGGAGAATGAAGAATATGTCACAAGGATGTTCTTATAGTACTTTTGTTTTCCAAAACTACCAAGGTATACCATGCCACATAAGTCAGTGACACTATTGATGTTCAACAACAAGGATAGAACCAAACCTTTTGGAGTAATGGATGTCACACCATACATCCATGAACAGCTGAAAGAAGCAACAAAACACTGGGAACAAAAGAAGTTCATGAATGGAGCCCAGTTTTTAACAAGGATCATTTATCATGTCCTAGGGATGGAAGATCAATTGAAATTGGCTCGAGAGGCACAATATTTTAGAAGCTTGATGTCTGGAATCAAGAGTCCTCCAAGGAAAATGGCTGAAAGGGAAGTAGAAGGACAAACCCGCATGAGGGGAATAGGAATGAAAGAAAAGATGATATCTGAGGAAGTGATTCCTGTAAAGAAAAGGAGGTTGGACCCAAGGAAGGTTGAACTAGAAATGGAGGAAGCTACAAAAGAAGAACATGAGGAGGCACAGAAACAGGTTCAATCCTCTAGTGAACCTCATCCACCCCAAACAAGCAAAGAGCAATTGTACACTTATTTAACCCAAGGAAATAACAAAAGAGCTATGTATGAGGCACAATATCAGAAAATGCTGGAAGATTATTCATGCAAAGCTATAGATTGGGTTCAAGAGGAGGTGGAGCACTATGAAGCACTCCATGATCAAATGATGACAGCTGAAACAGAGGAGGTGTTTGTCAGGAAGGAAGTTGAGTTGCTAACCTACTTCAAGGAATTGCAAGGACCTCTAGAGACCAGAACCACTATTGTGGTGAAAAAGAAGGTTCCAAAGAAACCAGTACAAAAGAAGAAGTTGACCAAGAAGGGGAAGGGCAAATCAGTGGTTGAAATTTTTATCACCAAAGAAAGGGAGGAAGTAATAATGGAAGAAACACAGAAGCCATCCACTGTGGAAGAAGCATCAAGACCTACAGAACCAGAAAGAGGAGGGCCTTCACATTTTTCCTCTGATTCTGAAAGTGATATTGAGAGCTTTTTACTAAAGATTCTAAATTTTTCAATACCAAATACTCCTAATGTAATTACACAGGCTTCTGAGAAACAGAAAACACCTGAAGAATTGAAGAAGAAGTCTCAGGAGAAGCCGATTCAGGAACAAGCAAGAAAACAGCTCAGTATTGAAGATAAAAGAAGGTTGATGAAGGGAAAAACAGCTATGATAGAACAGGCAAGTGAAATAAGGGAAGAAGTCAGTTGTGGACTAGTGCATACTGGGATGAAATCCATATGGACAAAACCCTCACAAACCTACTTCAAACTAGATGAGAGCATAGAAGAAATAGCCAAGAAGGCACAGATAAGCAGTTCAATCATAAATAAAAAAGGTACAGATCAAGATCCAATTCAGGAAGAAGAGGAAGTAGTTGTGAAAGGCAATATTCAAGAAGTCACAGGGGGAGTAGTGGAAGAGGAGATCATCCAAAGTATAAAAGATGTATTGCATGATTTAAAGAACAATGAAGAATTTACATCCAATGAGGATCAAGAACAAGAGGTAGTAATGGATCTCATGAACATTGATGAGCAAGAAGAAGAACACAAAGAAGAAAGAAGTAATGATCAAGTCAAAAATTTTGAAGTGACTAAATCAGTTCTAGTCCAGGAAGAGGAAGGACAGGAAGGACAAACAGGTGAATGTCAGGGAAACTATGTTGGGGAAATTAAATATACCCTGTTCCAAGAAACTTTAAGCTAGGAAAAGGAGATACAAATAAAGGAGGGACACCTCTCTGAAGAGAAGCAACAGGTGATGGAGAAGGAAAAGATACAGGAAATAAAGCTTATTTTAGATGTTTTAGAGCAAAAGAATTCAGGTGTTCAAGAAGACATGGCAGATTTAGAGACATTGGACACTCATCCAAGCAATGAAGAAAACAAGGCCAAGATTATAGAATATGAAGAAGAAGAGGAAGAGGAGAGTGAATGCAAAGAGGACAAACAACTAGAAACTAAACAAATGGAAATGGAAGGGGGATTGGAAAGAATACCAAAGAGTATAAGATCAGCATGTCAGATCATTATGAATAACATTGAACAGTTCAGACCTTCTAGCCGGAACATGATCATTTCAGGAATGGTAGCAGAGTCAGAATTTGAGAAAGGTAGTATGATTATTAAAGAGCATAAAAGGGAGAAGGAGCAGATGTCAGAGCAACTGAGGAAGGTACAAGAGAAAAATGAGGAATTTACCAAAAAAATAATTGCTTTGGAAGAGCTAGAAGTGCAGAAGCAAAATAAGATTCAATATCTAGAAGAAAAGAGTGTAAAACTAATAGAGCATAATATTAAATTGGAAAAGGAGTTGAGAAAGATTGAGGGAAGATATAGAACTCTGCAAACCTCTTATCAAATTTTGACTAAAGCAAATGAAGAAATTAACAAGCTACTATTGGAGGAAGGGCAGTTGAAGGAGGAAAGTCAGGCAGCCCAGATGACAGAGGAAGAAAAGGAAGGATTACCCAAAGAGATTCAGAAATTACAAAGAGAATTGAAAGAAGCCAAGGAATTAGAAAAGCAGGCTAGTATACATGCTGCTACATCTATGAGAGGATATAATAAGTTACACATGGATATGGAAAAGGAAAGAAGTGATTGGCAGACAAGGAGAGAAAAGGAACAGGATGAATGGAAAAAAGAAAGGGAGCTATGGGCAAAACAAAATGGAAGTCTGATGATGATGATAGAGGAATTACAGAAAAAAATGGATAAGCCACAAATTCAGGAAGAAACACATGGGGAAACCACATATACAGAAGAATATGGGGTAGAAAATAATGAGGGAATACAACATGATAGTGAACCGGCAGATAAAATATCAGAAGGAGAATATTCAAAAGGTTTTGTAAAGAAATTGCTGACAAATAGAGATTCTAGAATGGAGTTTATCAGGAAGATGCATGATGAGTATGAAGAACAAATTGTCACATTTGCATTAAATAAGGGGATTAATCCAGATCAGCATCACTGGGCCACAGATGGATTGGGAATACCATTGTGTATGATTATGGAGAGTATAAAGAACTATCAGTTGGCCAGAGTTGGGCTACCTCCAAACAAATATCTTGAGTATGAAGAGGATATCAATGTAACTAAAGAACTATTTGAAAGAGCCAATCCAAAGTGGAGAAACACATGGTTGGACGCCAACAAAGAATGTAGGAAAATTTGGAAGGAGGCACCTCTTCATCTAAAAATCAATCCAGCTTACTGTCCAGTGGCAAGAAGGAGAGAATGGACAATCTTTTGGGAAAGACGAAGAGAAGGTCAGATTCCACCTAAGTGGTTGAATTTCCTAAAAATAGATGGTCCTAAGGCAGGCACTTGGCCTACAAAGAGTTACATGGTGAATACAGCTAAGTCCGTAATAGCTACATACAAAGATGTAAACGACCCTGCATGCATTCTACTTATCAGAATAATGAGATTAATTTTGGCCTGTATAGAAACATACACCGACACAAATATCAGAACTCTAAATTATATCGGCTTTAATTCTCCAACAGATGCATTATTATTTGATTTGATCGAAACACTTGATAGAATCTGCTTAATGGCATACTATAGCAGAGTGATATTTTTGGGCAGTCATTACTTACAAATTTTTGAAGATGCCTTTGATTACGGGTTTTTTGAAAGAGAGTCAGAGATTTTTGGAAATCTGTCAGTTGTTACTAAGTCCAGACTTACAGCATATGAAGTTGCCTATACAGAGTACTTAAAAAAGGATGTCATTGATAAACCAGAGGCTGCAGTACAGTAAAGAAAGGCATTATTTGAAATGGTCAATAATCTAAATGTTACAGAAAGGAAAAGTCATGATTTGCTGTCACAAGTATATCAAAGAAAGAAGAAATGAAGAAAAGTGATCAGTACAGAAGAGTACGAAAGTCTTTTGTCAAGAGCCAAAAGGTTTAGGAGGGGAAGGATGTTAGAGGATGTATTTTTGGAAGCCTTTTTGAAGAAAAATAATTGTAAAATGATAAAAATTTGTAAAAATATTTATGCAATTGTTGTAAAAATAAGGAAGAGTCTTGCTTATGTAGGATAAAATCTTATGTAATTTTTCTAGAATTTTTGGAAACTCCTAGATAGCATATTTTTAGAATAATAGAGGAAAGGACCAAAATTCAAGTGTGAAAAGGGACACTTGAAAATGTATACAAGCTAATTTCCTCTATTATGAGGGGGTTGGTTAATCATTTGTTTACATGCTATCCAAGTGAATAGAGAAGGAGTTTTCTGCTGAAAATCGTGTTTTCTCCTCTTTTGTGTGGTTTCTTTGATTTGTGAGTCTAGTTCTTGTGTATCCATGGAGATTTGTGAGCTTCTATTGTGTAAATCTGTTGAATGTGTATGAAGAGAGCTGAATACTGATGTGTTGAGTGATAAGCTGATGAAGAATGGTGCTGGAGCTGAAAATCGTCTGTTTTCACAGAATCGTGATTGTCTCGTCTGTATGATACAGGTGATATTTTTCTTATTTTGACTTCATAATTGTGTTTTGCTGGTAAAATAGCATGTAATAGACACCAAGATTGTGGAAAATGGTGGAGATTTGCTCAAGATAATCCAAACCCTAGAAAGACCTCTTCGTTTTCACCATTCTCAGAAATCCAGCCATTGTTCTCTTATTTCTTGGATTCTATCATCTTGAAGGGGCTGTGGTCTCAAGAATACTTCCAGGATTGACAAAATAAAGATGTATTGTTGATTCTTTATGCTAAATGATTGGAGAGGACAACTCCAAAGACCAATAACAAACAGACACTAAGTCCACATTCAGCTTAACAATTGGAAGACTTTGAGTCATTTTCCTATTAAAAGAATCAATAAGATTGCAAGAAAAGAATTTGCATCTCTAAAAGAAAACATCACAATAATCATCGCATGCTCTCATCACTCCACTCAGACAATTCCATCTATGTGAAGTTCACAATTGAGCAAGTTTTTATTTTTTATTTCCTATTATTGTGCCATTGGAACATGAATGAATAGCTATCTTTCTCAACAAAGGAAGACAAAAGATAAAAAACAAAAACCTATAAAGTTTAAATAAAATTCAAATAAACTCACAGACCCATCTTATACCTTACATTGTGTCAGATAAATATCACACACATGCGCGCACACACACATACACACACACACGTATATATATATATATATATATATATATATATATATATATATATATATATATATATATATATATATATATATATATATCAATGTTTTTATTCTATTGCTTATATTTTTATGTATTTTTTCTATATTTTTTCTCTCTTTTTTGTTTTTTCTTTTTTATTTTGACATATTTTTTCAATAATAATAATAATATGGAGGATTCCGTGATTTTTGCCCCCTCGTAGCTCTTTTCCTTAGGCAGAATGAGCTCTTTTGAGTATCTAGGTTTAAAGCAAACTCATGGTTAGTGTATGTATGGATTTGCAATGTAGCCTTGTTTATGCTTACTTTGTATGTGAAATTATCTAAATGGTGCATATTTAAGGTCTGAAGTATCTCACATAAGTGGTTTTCTTATGTCTAGGCTCCCCTCATCTTGCCTTACCTATATGTATTTGCAGTTCAATTCAAATGTTATACACTGGCCTTTGATCTTTTTCTACTCGATTTTTGAATTGCTTGCATTTTGTTTGTGTCTATTGGAACTGAAGGACTCACCAGGCAAGGAAGCTTACGAAGGGAGTCAAAGAGAAGAGAAAGTACAAGTAGACAGAGTAGTCAGCGACGATCTGGCAAGTAGGCCAATATTTTTTTAGGACACTTACGCATATAAGAGAGGTGGACACACAAGGAGAAGGAGCAAGTAGGGAGCTCCAGGAAATGTATGTCAAAATGTTAGAAGAAATCCCTACAAAAATAGTGATTTTCATCACTAAAAACCATTGTAAATACCATTTCACATTTTTGTAGCTCCATTTTGTGCAAGCCAAGGAGTCCTTGAGCTTGAGGAGCTTTAGAAGTATTTACCTGTCAGTTTTCACATTTTTTAGACTTCGTTTGAACCTCCAAATAGGGTAGAGAACCTAATTTTTAACTAGGCCGGACACTAGGTCTGGACAAGGCCAAAACCTAGTCAAAAACTATAAATAGAGCTAGAGAGCTCATTTTTGGGGTTAGCTTGTAATTGAATTGAACTTGTATGAGCTTTTTGAAAGTAAACTAAGAACTCCATTGCTTCTCACTCTTTGTCTTGCCGTGTGTGCATGTGTGCGTGTATGTGTGTGCATGTTAGTGTGCTTCTCACTCACGCACTTGTGACGTCACTTGCTCGAGGTCTTCATACCATCCTCACGTCTTCCCGGATTGACATTAAAGGAGGTGCTACTCATCATTGAGATACACCAAATTTTGGCGCCGTTGCCGGGGATCGAGCTTTGAGGACGAGCGTGTGATGGTAAGACGTAGAGTTGACGCATTGGAGTTATAGGTATTTTCTTCACTTTCATCTATTTTCTCTTGTTTTTCTCATCACCATAATCATCCTCACCATATCCAATCTCCATCTCCATCATCACGAAAATTTTCAGTTTTGATCATATCACCTTATCCACCTCATTTCCCCCATTCCACTTGTGAGAGAGAGCGAGAGAGCGATATTGTGTGCGTTGTTTTTGCATGTTTCTTGAGCTTTCTTGCAGGTACTTGCTGCATCATCACCTCCAGCACGCTGCGCAGGTACGGAAAACTCAGAAACTATCTGTGTGTCGCCGACCTCTGTTGATCGCGATCGACAGAAAAAACGCCCATTTGGTAAAACAAAGTGCACCACTAAGACCAACACAAAGAGCACATTCCAAATCACTAAACAAAATTGAAAAATTATGTGTTTCTCTGTCAATCACGACCGACACCATCGATCGCGATTGATAGCCACGATCGACAACATCTGTCAATCGCGACCGACAGACCCCATGACCGACTGACTGCCACGTAGGACCCTGTCAATCGCGACCGACATCATCGATCGCGATCGACAGCCACGACCGACACCTCTGTCAGTCGCGATTGACACCGTCGATCGCGACCGACTAAATTTCAACGATTGATTGACTTTTTCGCGTAGCCACGTATCCATCGCGACGGACACATCCCCGATTGACTGAAATCACGGCGAAAATCCCGGAAAAAGTGTCGATCGCGATTGACACCATCGATCGCGATTGACAGGACTCACGACCGACTCTGTCGATCGCGATTGACACTGTCAATCGCGACTGACGTGTCGATTGCGACCGACAGCCCCGACGGACACCTCTGTCAATCACGATTGACAGACCTGTCGATCGCGATTGACAGGCTTTTTCGTCCAAATTTCTAGGGTTTTTCTTTCATCTTTTTGGGGTAATTTTGGGCATAATTAGCAAGCCATTAGTGATTTGTGAGGTCCCCACACATGTGTTTTTTGAGAAAAATCCTGTGATCTGTTAGCCTGTTTGAACACTGTTTTAACTCCAAAACCCTGAATTGACATAACTTTCTCATGCGAAATCCGTTTGCCGTGATTCTTGTCTTGTTGGAAAGCTTGTTGGATTATTAGATAGGGTATTTTGAAGTTGACCATACCTGAGGGGAGCAAAATTCAAGGATCTCTAGAATTTTTGTCCAAAAACAATCAGTGTGCAAATTGGTGTTTGTGTTACATGAATGAAAGTGATTGGCTCTGTCCTTGGAATTTAAGTCTTGAGCTAATCTTGGGACTGATACAGGTCTATTGAGAGCAATTGAGAGCATCCAAGCAAGGGCTTTGTGCAAGCTTGAGAATCAGGTTCTCGAGCACTAAAGAACAAGGGATCAGCAAGAAAGGTCAGAATATTCTCAACTCCCTCTATCAATTCCTAGCTTAGGCTAAGAATGACTAGTGATAGGAGTAGGCCAGGGCGGCGATAGGCATTTATCAAGTTGAAGAATACCTAAACTTTCAAGTTCAAGCTAAGGACATATTCTTTGTACTATCGAGAACTTTAAAGGAAAAGAACTTAACGTGGAATGATCAACTTCAAGTGCGGAAATACACTCAAATATACCTGACGACGTGATATCAGACAAGAGTATAAACATGATAATCAACATAAGAAGGAATCAAGTAACTGGTACAAAGGAACTCAGCAACGAGGTTGTACTTGGGCACATTTGGGCTATTTGATTAGGCTTATGAACCTTAGATCAGGGTGACATCTAGGGAGAGATAGACAAAGTCTTAGGTCTTCAGAGGCTAGTGTCAACCACACTGCTAGGTCTTGGGCCCAGCAGTTGAGCCACCACTCATACTACCCTAGCTCTGAGACCAGTGAATCAGAGATGTCTCAAGGCATGGACAGACCTACGGGAAGTTCAGGAGTGCCATACTTGCACAGGGTAGAAGGCCCTTACAAGACGCAGCTAGAATACCTTAGGACCAACCGATTAGGTGCTAGCATCTATGAGGACGGCCTAGAAAGATGTGTAGTACAAATTAAAAATCCTGACCAATTCATTGGACTAGAGCGCCCAGCTGTCAAGTTCAAAAATGGAGCATACTTAGACAAGGAAGGGACAATATATGTAGTCACCAGTCATCCAGATAGGACTGATGAATTTGGGAATGTGGTCCCAGAAACGGACTTAGGTGACCTAGAGCAAGGAAACATGGGCGAAGAACCTAGGACTTCCCAAGGCAAATCTGTTCTCACTAGGATTATCACACCAGAGTGGATTTCCCAAGATAATAAGAGCATAGATCTGCTTCTGAACCGAGAAACTGACGAAGCCTTTTGGAGGTATAAATCTGATCAGCCAATTGATATAGGAACAATCATGATCTATGAGTTTAAAGATCCGGATAGACCACGCAGAGTGACCTACTTAGATCACGCTTCAGAGAGGATCTTTGTGGTTACAGAACACGATAGACATGCTTACACTTGGAAGGGTGAATTCGTTTTCCCCCAACCAAGATCGAACGTGTCCTATGGTCACCTTGGAGCTGGAACATCCCAAGCTCATGGAACTCAAAGAGACAGAAGTAGAGATAGGCCGGAAGTGAGCTTTGCCAATCCAGGGGGCAGAGAAAGAACGAGGATGGAAACAAATAGAGTAGAACCTAAGGTACTTAGAGCTCCCAAGAATCAAAGAAATGCGGATGAGTTCCCTCTACCACGACCTAGAGAGCACACAAGAACCTTGAGACCGACTCAGCTAGTTAAGTCCATGAAGAACTACTTCAATGGCATTGGAGATCCATACGATCATGTGGCTGAGTTTAGGCAAGTCTTGAGGGCTGAACAAATTGAAGATATATTCACGCAGTACAATGCCTTTGGTCTAACCCTTAGGAACATAGCCCTTACGTGGTTTCAACCATTGAATGAGAGACAGTTCAGGAGCATAGACCAACTCCTAGAGGCTTTCATTATTGAATTCTCTAAGAGTGGCATAAGACATAAATTCTCCTCATTGATTCACAACTTCAAGCAAACCCCTCAAGAGACCGTGAGACTTGCAGGAAGAATATTTAGGCAATATCTTGAAAGATGCCCTGTTCTTGAGTTACCCACACCTGCCAAACAAGTGGCTTTATTCTTGGATGGATTGTTAAGTACAAAGTTGAGATCCTATGTGTACTTGAAGGACCCTAGGACCATAAAAGAGTGTGTACGCATGTGCATCGACATTGAGGATAACCTAGGGGAGGAGTTAGAGCTATCCAAAATCTACAAAGATTCAGATGGTGCCTCTAGCCTCTCTTCCACACAATCCACATCAATTGAGGAACTTGCAGAGAAAGTAGCTCAGAAACTAGGTGTCTCTAGCAAACAAATCTCAAGGTTTGCCCCTATGAAAAGATGTTATACTTGTGGAGGTAGCCATATGGCGAATGCATGTCCCATTATGGCTCAACCCCAAGTAAATCTTAGTAGCCAGTACTGCACCATAGAGCGAAGATACACAAATCACTCAGCACAAGATTGCCCATACAATAAGCAAGTTGTTGAGAGCAGTATGGGCACCCAAGGAGTGACTAGACAAGGAAGCCAGCGGAGAGAGTCAGAGCAAGGTGAAGGAGTAAGTAGACAAAGCAGTTGACGCAAATCTAGCAGATAGGCCCTTCAAATTTTTCCAAATCAACATCTTTATAACAGTGATTCTTATCACTAACAATCATTGTAAATACCATTTCATATTTTTGTAGCTCCATTTTGTGCAAGCCGAGGAGTCCTCGAGCTTGAGGAGCCTTAGAAGTAGTTGCTTACCAATTTTTGTATTTTTTGGATCTCGTTTGAGCCCTCAAATAAGCCTTGGAACCTAATTTTTAACTAGGCCGGACACTAGGTCTAGACAGGGCCAAAGCTAGTCAAAAACTATAAAAGGAGCTAGAGAGCTCATTTTTGAGGTTAGATTGTAATTGAAACGAACTTGTAAGAGCTTTTTGAAAGTAATCTAAGAACTCCATTGCTTCTCACTCTTTGTCTTGCCGTGTGTGCATGTGTGTGTATGTGTGTGCATGTTTGTGTGCTTCTCACTCATGCACTTGTGCCTCCACTTGCTCGAGGTCTTCATACCATCCTCACGTCTTCGCGGATTGACATTAAAGGAGGTGCTACTCATCACTGAGCTACACCAAATTTTGGCGCCATTGCCGGGGATCGAGCTTTGAGGACGAGCGTGTGATGGTAAGCGTAGATTGGAGACGTTGATGTTGTAGGTAATTTCTCTACTTTTCCTAGTTTTTCTTTCTTACCTTACCACCATCATCACCATCATCATCATCACCATCTTCCACCTCCACTTCCATCATCGCGAAAATTTCAGTTTTTTTATTATATCACCTTCTCCACCTCATTTCCCTCATTTCACTTGTGAGAGAGAGCGAGAGAGCGAATTGTTGTGTGATATTTTCTGCATGCTTGTGGAGTTTCTTGCAGGTTTCAGCAGCATCATCCCTTCCAACACGTCGCGCAGGTACAGAAATGTGCAGAACTGTCTCGCAGTCGCCGACTCCTGTCGATCGCGATTGACAGAAATTTTCACCTTTTGGTAAATCTGAGTGCACCACAGTGGACTAGAGACCCTGCACACCACATTCCCACAAAAATTTTTGAAAATTTTGCAAAATTTCAGTCCATCGCGATTGACAGCCCTGTCCATCGCGATTGACAGCTCTGTCCATCGCGACTGACTGCGTATCCATCGCGATTGACTGACCCCCTGTCCATCGCGATTGACTGACCCCCTGTCCATCGCGATTGACTGAACCCCTGTCCATCGCGATTGACTGACCCCCTATCCATCGCGATTGATTGCCTGTCCATCGCGATTGACTGACCCCCTGTCCATCGCGATTGACTGAACCCTGTCCATCGCGATTGACTGACCCCCTGTCCATCGCGATTGATTGCCTGTCCATCGCGATTGACTGACCCCCTGTCCATCGCGATTGACTGACCCCCTGTCCATCGCGATTGATACTCTGTCCATCGCGATTGACTGACCCCCTGTCCATCGCGATTGATTGCATGTCCATCGCGATTGACTGACCCCTTGTCCATCGCGATTGATTGCCTGTCCATCGCGATTGACTGACCCCCTGTCCATCGCGATTGATACTCTGTCCATCCCGATTGATAGCCCTGTCCATCGCGATTGACAGCCAATTTTAGCCAAATTTTTTAGGGTTTGTTAATTGAAGAGTTGGGCTAATTTTGGGCATAAACATTTTACTCTAGAGCACATAAGGAGGCCTTAGGAAAACAACTTGGGGAAAACCTGTTGCACAGTGATCCTGTTTGAACCCTGTATTAACCCTAGAACCCTGAACGGTCATAACTTTCTCATACAAAATCCGTTTGCCGTGGTTTTTGTTTTGTTGGAAAGCTCGCGGGGAGTTTTTAAGTTGATCATACCCAGGGGGAACAAAATTCAGGGATCTCTAGAGTTGTGTCCAAAAAGTCATAGTGCAAATTAGTGAAGTGTTACATGAATGAAAGTGGTTGGTTCTGTCTTTTGAATTTAAGTCTTGAGCTAACAGTGGGCCTTTTACAGGTCCTTTGAGAGCATCGAAGGGTACGCAAAGCAAGAGTAAGTGCAGGCTTGGGAACACGCATCCTGGGCACACTAGGGCAACCACACAAGGAAAGGACTTCAAGGTTGGAAAACCCGCAACACCCTTTGTCAATTCTTAGTTCAGGCTAAGTGCGGGTAGTATTAAAAGTAATTCCAGGCAACGATAGGCACGAGATAAATCAAAGACTATCTAAGAAACCAAGTTCAAGTCAAGAGATAACCTGTGTGTGTGGACGACAACCTTAAAGGAAAAGAACCTAACGTGAAACGACCAAACTCCAAGTACGAAAACTACTCAAGTATTCCTGACGACGCAATATTAGACAAGATCATAAACATGACAACACACTAAAAAAGAATCAAGTGACTGATACCAATTGATCGGCAACGAGGTTGTACTCTGGGCAAAAATTGGGCTACTTAATTAGGCATATGAACCTTAGATCAGGACGACATCTAGTAAGGGATAGACAAAGCCTTAGGTCTTCAGAGGCTAGTGTCAACCACACTGCTAGGTCTTGGGCCCAGTAGTTGAGTCACCACTCATACTACCCTAGCTCTGAGACTAGTGAATCCGAGATGTCTCGAGGTATGGAGAGACCTACAGGCAGTTCAGGAGTGCCATACCTGCATAGGGTAGAAGGCCCTTACAAAACGCAGTTGGAATACCTTAGGACCAACCGATTAGGTGCTAGCATCTATGAGGACGGCCTAGGAAGATCTGTAGTACAGATTAAGAATCCTGATCAATCCATTGGACTAGAGCACCCAGCTGTCAAGTTCGAAAACGGAGCATACTTGGACAAAGAAGGAACCATATACGTAGTCACCAGTCACCCAGATAGGACGGACCAACTTGGAAATGTGATCCCCGAAGTAGACTTAGGTGACTTGGAGCAAGGAAACATGGGTGCAGAACCTAGAACCCCTTGAGGTAAATTGGTTCTCACTAGGATTATCACACCGGAGTGGATTCCCCAGGATAATAAGAGCATAGATTTGCTCCTCAATCGAGAGACTGACGAAGCCTTTTGGAGGTACAAACCCGATCGGCCAATTGATATAGGAACAATCATGATCTATGAGTTTAAGGATCCTGATAGCCCAGGTAGAGTGACCTACTTAGATCACGCTTCGGAGAGGATCTTTGTGGTGATAGAAAATGATAGGCATGCTTACACTTGGAAGGGTGAATTCATTTTTCCCCAACCAAGATCGAATGTATCCTATGGTCACCCTCGAGCTGGAACATCCCAAGCTCATGGAATGCAAAGAGATAGAAGCAGAGATAGACCAGAAGTAAGCTTTGCCAACACAATGGGCAGAGAAAGAGCAAGGACGGAAACAACTAGAGTAGAACCTGAGATACTTAGAGCTCACAGGAATCAAAGAAATGTGGATGAGTTCCCTCTACCACGACCTAGAGAGCACACAAGGACTCTAAGACCGACTCAGTTAGTTAAGTCCATGAAAAACTACTTCGATGGCACTGGAGATCCATACGATCATGTGGCTGAGTTTAGGCAAGTCCTGAGAGCTGAATAAGTGGAGGATCTATTCACGCAGTACAATGCCTTTGGTCTGACCCTTAGGAACACTGCCCTGACATGGTTTCAGCCACTAAATGAGAGGCAGTTTAGGAGCATAGACCAACTCCTAGAGGCTTTCACTATTGAATTCTCTAAGAGTGGCATAAGGCATAATACCTCCTCGCTGATTCACAGCTTCAAGCAAACCCCTCAAGAAACTGTGAGGTTGGCAGGAAGAAGATTTAGGCAATATTTAGAAAGATGCCCTGTTTCGGAGCTACCCACACCAGCTAAGCAAGTGGCCTTATTCCTGGATGGATTGCTAAGTACCAAATTGAGATCTTATGTGTACCTGAAGGACCCTAGGACCATTGAAGATTGTGTACGCATGTGCATTGACATTGAGGATAACCTAGGGGAGGATTTAGAGCTTTCCAAGATATACAAAGATTCGGATAGTGCCTCTAACCTCGCTTCCACGCAATCCACATCAATTGAGGAACTTGCAGAGAAAGTAGCTCAGAAATTAGGTGTAACTAGCAAACAAATCCCAAGGTTTTCCCCTGTGAAAAGGTGTTATACTTGTGGTGGCGACCACATGGCGAATGTATGTCCCATTATGGCCCAACCCCAAGTTAATCCTAGTAGCCAGTAGTGCACTATAGAACGAAGGTACACCAATCACACCGTGCAAGATTGCCCCTACAATAAGCAAACCATTAGGCAGACGTACCCACAGCCATACCCTCAACAAGGAAGATACCAGAACCAGTACCCACCTCAGCAGTATTCTAGGCCTCAACAAACCTACCAACCCTAACAAAACCAACAAAGGCCTCAGTCTGTGGTAGCACAACAACCCCCAGCTCCAGCTAATGTGATTCCGGTAAAGTATGCTACTGCAAAAGAAAACCTGAATAGAGCTATAGTCCCTGTAACACTAGTGCTTTCAGAAAGTGATCCCAGTGACCATAGCTTCGATTCTACACATGTTGATAGTCCCCAGGCTTACTACATGCAATCTCCTGAACATGGTGAGTCCTACTATAGTGAAGATCCAAATGAACCTAGTTGGGAGGCAGATTACACAAACATCATGTATGCAAACCCCAACCCTAGACCTCAACCTAGGCAGGTAAGACCCCCATTCCCTAGAGGACCATGCTACAGATGTCAGGGGGATCACCTCATTCGTGATTGTCCCTTGCCTCCACCTACACAACCCCAGTCAGTAACGATCCAGGGTTTTTGCCAAGACTGTGGAAAGGAACATCTCTTACGAGACTGCCCTAGGAATCCTAGTAATATGCCAAAAATTACTCCTATTAACGTTATTGGGTTAGTGGTAGATTCCACAGGAAGTGTCACTTCCACTACACCCGTGCAAGTGATCACTAGAGCTCAAGCATTGCAGCAAAACCAAGGTGTAGACCAGGAGAAGAGCCCAGATGTTAGTGAAACAGAGAGCCTGAAAAAGAAGAGGACAAGAGCTTGGAGAGATAGCCGTGAACGTATGAAAAGGCAATGGGCAAAGAAGATGAGTGAACTTGAGGAAAGTTTACAAGAGACCAAGGCCAAAATCATAGAGATCACATCACAACCGCACTCTCACACATTCCCACCGCTACCATCCCCATCACCCTCCATCCCTCCACCCGCTAATACACCCCACGTAACCCATCCCACCACCCCAAGCAGGATCAGTATTAGCTGATCCCAGTCTCGAAGACCTTAATATGATGCTTAAAGCCTATCAGGCCAGAATCCAAGAAGGGCCAAACATAATTGATCATGAAAAATGTTACCCAAGAGCAGAACTAGAGCTTGAACGAACCAAAATTTGTGCTAAGATGGTGGAGTTGGCTCAAACCATGTTTGAAGCCAGTCGCCTCTTTAACATCTCTAGCTCAGCAAAGATGCAGTTGCACTTTGATGGACTACTAGAACGAATAGAGAAGCTGATTGCACAATTAGAGAAGGAACCCGCCTCTCAACACATGGACAAGGCAAGTAAAAGATTAAGCATTCCTGCTCAGGAAGCCTATGTGCCTGAAGCCTATGTGCGTAACTCTACGGAGCCAGACACATCATCTTCTATGAATCGGTTCACACCAAAATTCCTACACGAGATTCAAGAAGACAAATGGGCTAAAGAGAGTGAAGTCCCTCCTCCTATTGAACTTGTGGATGATGCACGCGACCAATTCCCACAAGACATCCCATCCATTTATGAGGAGCAGGAGAGCACCCACTCTCAGGACAGACTAGACTTTGAATCTAACTCTTTACAAGAATTACCCCACTTCACAGGCCCATGGGAAGCTAAGTCTACTTGTATGAGAGCACCCACAGTCATGGTACGAAATGAGGACTCAGTCTTACCTAGGAACACAGAAGTAGTGAAAAACACTAAAGTGCAGTGCAATCTCAAGTTAGAAGAGCTACTCAAGGTTAGACCTGAATTATGGAAACATGTAGCCAAACAAGTACCAGGATTAGCAAAACCTCGTTCCCAGGTAGGATCACATAGGAGAGTGCCAGAAATACCCTTGGATAAGATAGGAGATATGTGTGAAGGTGAAGAAGGGAACACCTATCTTCCCATTACCTACCAAGAGTACACCACCAAGGCAATTTTGGACTCAGGTGCAGGAGTTGCAATTGCCACCACTTCCCTATGGCAGCGTTGGGGCAAGCCAGCACTCAGGCCAACGAGAATGAAAGTGCAGATGGCCGATGGTCATATTGAGAGACCCTTAGGATTGCTAGAAGGAATAACTCTCACCACCTGTGGTGTCGAGTTTGAGCATACATTTGCCATATATGACTTCAGCAAAAATCATGCCTATGAGATGATTTTGGGAAGACCATTTATGCGACAACTGCAAGTGGTACACGACTAGGGAACCAACTCCTTGTATTTACAACACTTAGGTGTTACGACCAAAGTCAATCTCAAGGATTACTCTCATAGAGATGTCCCTCCTATCCAATGGAACCCAATCCATAGAGCCAAAGATGATACGGAATCGGTGCATTCCATGGGATCAGGATCCTCATGGATGCATGAAGACACTCACTTATGGATGTGCAAAGTAGCAGTAGACGAAGAGAAGAGAGAAAAAGCCAGAGAGGTAGGTGCAAAAGAAACCCATAGATCAATCCAAGACCCAGCCTATGCACCTGTAGTTTTTCCAGACAAAGAATTTGAACCTCACGGCTGGGCAGAAATTTTAGCAACCATGGATGTAGCCATCAATGAGGAACAATGGACACCTCACTGTGATGAGGATGGCTATGACATTTCAGTCTTCTCCATAGAGCCAATCATGGGAGAGGCAGTTCTAGAAGAATGCGAACCTATCCCTGATGCATTTGAAGATGCAAGTGACTCCGATCTAGAGTCAATCATTATGGACCCACCATTTGCATCAGATGAAGAATACTTCCATGAAGTAGAATTTCAACCCCAGAGGCATGGAGAGCTTACAAATGATGTAAGATTAGCAACACATGTGACCCCAAAGGGAGAAGGAAAGAAACGAAAGAAGAGAGAAGTATCACCAGAAGAGGAAGAATCTTTGTTTGAGGTCCCAGAAAACTTTAAGAAGTATGAGATAGACGACAGGAGAGTCATGATAAGAATGCCTAAACGAGAGGCACAAGTAGGAGAGGCCTATGATAACAAAGAAACCACTAAGAAAATAGAAGTGGCCCTAGAAGAAGGAGAGGAGAGATGCACTTACATAGGACATGACCTGACGGAAGAAGAAGAGCAAGAATTGATAGCCTTGCTAAGAGAATACAGAGATGTGTTCGCTTGGAGTTACAAGGATTTGAAAGGTGTTGACCCTGACATATGCTCACACACCATCCCCATGACTTCAGATGCTAAACCTTCTAAGCAAAAGCCCTATACATATAACGATAATTATGCTGCCAAGATTAAAGAGGAGATAGATAGATTGGTTGAAGCTGGATTTATCTATGAAATTGAGCACACCGAGTGGGTATCCCCCATCATAGTGGTGCCCAAGAAGAATGGCAAGCTGAGTGTATGCATTAACTTGAAGAAGGTTAATGCAGCCACGATTCGGGATAACTATCCGCTTCCCATCACAGAACATCTCTTGGAAAGAGTAGCAGGCAAGGAAGTGTACATCTTCCTCGATGGATTTTCGGGCTACAATCAAGTAGCCATAGCTCCAGAAGATCAGCATAAGATAGCTTTTGCCACAGAGTGGGGTATATTTGCCTTTCGTGTAATGCCATTTGGGCTTACCAATGCACCAGCTACCTTCCAAAGGCTGATGTGCCATGTGTTTAAGGAGTTCCTGAGGAAAAATTTAGAAGTCTATGTTGATGATCTTTGTGCTCATTCCAACATTAGACAAACCCATATTCCTGAACTCAGACAAACCTTTGACAAATGTAGTGAATATCAGGTCTGCCTGAACCTAGAAAAATGCATGTTCATGGTCAGGCAAGGTAAGATTCTAGGGCACATAGTGTCAAAGAATGGCATATCTACTGACAAAGAGAAAGTGAGAGCCATAGCAGAGCTACCTAGGCCAAGGAATGTCAAGGAAGTACAAGCTTTTATGGGACATTGTGGTTACTACCACCGGTTCATTCACATGTATGCTGTCATTGCAAAGCCCATGTACGGACTTCTGACTAACTTTGAGTGGACGGATGAATGTGAGAATTCCTTCCAAGAGCTTAAACGAAGATTATGTTCAGCACCAATCTTGACCACACCAGATTGGAATAAGCCATTCCATGTTCATGTGGATGCATCCAATTATGCCATTGGATGTGTGCTTGCACAACCTACTGGTGAAGGTAATATGGATCTTCCAATTGCTTACGCTAGTAGACAATTGAATGCAGCTGAACAAAATTACACCACTACTGAGAGAGAAGGACTAGGCATGGTATATGCATTTAAAAAATTTAGACACTATTTGCTTGCAAATAAGTTTAAATTTTTTATTGATCATCAAGCACTGTTATATCTCGTGAACAAGCCATGCAATACAAGAAGATTAGTAAGATGGTTTCTCTTACTCATGGAATATGATTTCGAGGTTGTGGTAAGGAAAGGGAAGACTCATTTGAGAGCAGATCACCTTTCTAGGCTCACATCGGGAGAAGCCCCACAAGGAGTATTAGATGATCTTCCTGATGCTTACTTGTTTAATTTGGAAGTGGTGCCGCAGTGGGCTAAGCCATTGGTGCCAGTATTGACATACGGGCCTAACCATCCAGTAGTAAACGCATGGAATAGAGAGGTTGTGAAAGCCCAAAAGTACCACATCATGGCAGGAAGCATGTACAAGCACACGGATCAAGGAATCTTGGCTTGTTGTGTGGAAGAGGACGAGTACAATAAATGGTTGCATTTAGCACATGTAGGTGCGTTAGAGCAACACTACTCAAAGCAACGAACATTACAAACACTAAGGAGACTCGGAGTACATTGGCCAACTATGGAAGCTGATGTCCAAAGGTTGTGCAAGGAATGCCCAATCTGCTGCACTAAACCACCTGTGGAACATGCCACTCTTTATCAAGTGTCCATAGTGCCAGATTGGAGTGAACCACTAGTATCCTTCCTGAGGACGAAAACATTCCCTCCAGACATGACTCTGGCTAGGAAAAGGAGTTTAGAACAAGAAGCCCAGGATTACTCACTCATTGGTGATAATCTATATAAGTGTGGTAAAGATGGGTACCTAAGGCTATGTGTCCATGAAAGTGAATATCTCAAGATCTTGGAAACTGCTCACCAAGGTGTAGCAGGAGGACACTTTGGACCAGATCGGGTGATCAAGGCAATACTATTTGCGGGCTTCTGGTGGCCAACCCTTCACATGGATGCACATACCTATGTGAAACGATGTGATGTCTGTCAGAGAACTCAGTATCCTATACGTAAAGATGAGATGCCACTGAAACCTATGATGGGTGGACGTGCATTCTCCAAGTGGGGAATAGACTTCGTAGGTCCTATTAATCCCCCAGCTAAGAATTCCCATGCAAAATATATCATTGTTGCAACAGACTATCTAACTAAGTGGGTAGAGGTAAAAGCCACAACGAAGAACGATGCTCAAACAACAGCTAAGTTCTTATTTGAGAATGTGTTCACTAGATACGGGCTACCCATAGAGCTAGTTAGTGATAGAGGCACTCACTTCTTGAATGAAGTGATTGAAAATCTGCTCACGGAATTCTTGGCAATACATAAGAAGTCTGCCCCCTATCACCCTCAAGCAAATGGCCAGGCTGAGAGCACCAACAAGATCTTATGCAATGTACTGACAAAATTAGTGAACACTAAACACTCTGATTGGGACAAACAGCTACACCATGCTGTTTGGGCATACCGAGTCGCCTACAAAACGGTACTCCAAGCCACCCCCTTTCAGATGGTATTTGGCCAAAACGCAGTGCTACCCTTGGACTTCTTGATACCTACATTGAAAGTAGCACAAGAGCACGAATGGACGGGTCATGAACTCTCCTCTAGACTTTTTGACCTTGAACGATTAGGAGAAACAAGACTGAGGGCAGCTGCAGGGATATATGCAGCTAAGAAGAGACAGAAAGCATACTTTGATGCCCATGTGAAGGATAAGGGCTTGAAAGCAGGAGATCTAGTTTTAGTCTACACATTGAAACAACATGTGAGGAAGCTAGAAAAGAGAGGCTACGGACCTATGATCATCAATAGGATCTCCACGAGTGGAGCAGTACAACTAGCCACGTTAGAGGGTAATGTTCTCCCAAACTATATTAGCGGATGCAGAGTCAAGTTGTATCAGGAACCCCTCACGGAGGAAATGCTAAGTCGACTCAATACTGCTAAGCAACGTAAAGAAGAGGAAAAAGAATTCGAGAAGAAGCTCAAGCAGAAGCCCTAGAGCGCATACGGAGAATGAAATTAAGAAGACAGGGTAGAGAGCACCCTAGGCAAGATGCATATGCAGATCAAAGATATGACGTAGCTATGTGTGAAGTTTCAGGTGTTAGCTCACATAGGATAACTGATCGACGTCCTTTCAT
The DNA here is from genome assembly GCA_020310875.1 of Ceratopteris richardii. NCBI lineage: Eukaryota > Viridiplantae > Streptophyta > Polypodiopsida > Polypodiales > Pteridaceae > Ceratopteris > Ceratopteris richardii. Next base: position 35,431,585 of record CM035437.1, read on the forward strand.
AACCGTAGATATAGGACAAGGAAAGAGTGCAAGGACTATAAGAGCCTTGATTGACTCAGGCGCAGCCACTAGTGCTGTTAAATTGTCTTACTGCCAAGAGTTGCAGTTAACTATCAATCCTGTGGAAGCATATCTCATAGGATTGGGAGGCGTGGAAACCCCTTGCATGGGCGAGGTGGAACTTCCCCTCTACATTCATGATGAGGCAATGACAGTTAAGGTACTAGTGTGTCAAGATGAGGACCTCACTGAACCTCTTGACTTGGGTCAAGACTGGATCTATGACCAAGCAGTCAACTTAAACCTAAGAAGTGGACTTCTTTAGGTATGGGTCAATCATAGTCGAATTACAGTAGAGTTAGATAATGGAGCACTCAAGGAACTAGGAAAGGCACACACTCCGGGTCCTTCCAGGAGTACACATGAAGATGACCATGCTGTTCTTGTCCAAAACTATGTGTTGCAGAGGAATGATGGTTGCAAAAAAGGAGTCAGGGATGCAACGGAACTCCCTTCTTTTCCGAAGGCCAGAGGGAGGCGGCAACCAAAGGTGGATCAAAGACAGAAGAAGCACAGTAATACCTATGCCAGAGATCAAAAGTACCTGCGCAGCAAAATGTCTCAGCAAGTGAAACAAGTGTGGGTGCAGAAAGGCGAACACTCGGTTGCACTCAAGCCAACCACACGGTCAAAGCCTCTTATTAGTAACCAACAACGCGATACTAATAAGAAGTCTTTCAGAAGCTCATCTGTTAACATGAAGTCTATTTGGGTGCCCAAGAAGTCGATAAAGGCCAGCCCACAATGAAGACAAATTTGGGTGCCTAAGGCTTGTTTGCGGGCTCAAATAACTACACCAAGAACACACCCTACACAGCATGATCCATTCACTCGCACAGCCGGCATCCACTCGTTTTCAACACTCGGGAACACACCAAGGCCCATGAGCACGAACAGAATCACTTGTAAATGGGTCCCTAAAAGGCCTCATTTTCAAGCTGACACACCTATAATGCTCTCGAGAGTCTCTACGGAACCAAGAGCAAAACCTATCCACTTCATTTGGCAGCCCAAGACTTGTAACAAACCCCTGGACCCCAATTGTAAATCCATGACCACCTACTAACCTAACCGCTTTACTCTCACATCACATCATTCCGCTTAGCTCGTAGGTCTACTCAATTCCTAACTACACACACTAGCACCGAGCACTTATTAACCCCTAACCACTCCCGAACTTTAAGTTAATGTTGTAACAGGGGACACCGTGTCATTTTTGTGTCCATTGCAATGTTAACATTTATTCATATACTCTCACAAAACCAGCTGCGAAGTTTTCAACATGGCTGAGGCAGCAGGAACTAGCTCTCACACAGAAACAAGCTCGGAAGTGGTGGACTTAGACAGTTTACCCGTTTTGCCTGAGACAAATGAAAGACCAGAAGAATTGCAGGCCGTCAAAATCATACCTATTGCGGACCCTCCGCGTGGCCACACCATGCCCGTAGGAAAGAATTCCCACTGGTTTACCGAGGTGGCAGGACCCTTGGGTGAAGGAACGTACCTATGGGAATCAGAGTTGGACTTCAATGGGAAGCAAGGCAGATACCATTTCTTTACAAGAGAATTTGAGAAATTACAAAATGCAGAAGGTCTACGTTCGATATGGGAAAAGGAAGGATTGAGTGCCTATTTCAGTGCACGACTCCCAAAACCTGACTTCATGCGATGCTACTACCTCATCAACACCTTGACTCCAAACCAGAACCCAAAAGGTGCAAGCTCATTTGTAATTCCATCTCTGACAAAGGGGAATGAGCTCAAGAGGTTCAGACTATCAAACAACTTGGTGAGAGAGGCTCTAGATATGCGCGGAATGCATATTCCTACAGAGAAGGAAACCCTAGTACCAGATTACATGAAGAATCGAAGTCTCACCAAACTTAAGGACATGGTATCCATGACGCCTAATATTGCAATACACCTTCGCATGTGCATGCAACACTTTGCTTTCCTGGCAGAAGATAGATTCACCATGCCACCCAAAAAGATTTGGTTTAGTTTGTATCTGGCAGAGACACAGAGCCTCACCATCAACTTACCCCACTGGATAATTGATCAGATACACCTAGCTCACAAATGATGGCCACAGAAACAGGTTTTATATGGTTGTTGTGCTCTGACGAGAATCATTTATAGGTGTTTGGCTTATGACATTCCTATTCAACAGGCCCTAATGTGGAATCGGGTAGAGCAGTTTAGAGGCAGGACATCCACGGGACCGCCTTCTAAGAAAATGAGAGGCACTGTCCAAGTCCCATGTGCTCAACCACGTGGAGCCACCCTAACACCAGACGTCACCCCTCCACCCCGAAGAGTCCGACCATTCACACTCCGACTTCCAAGACGTAGCACCGATGGCTCCACCTTGATATTCCCTCCTATCCCAACCGATCTTGAATTTCCCAGTGGTGCACCTTTGGAAGAACTCACTAATGAAGATTTCGAACAATTATTACAAGATGTAGAGCTGGAGGCAGAAGAGGCACAACAAGCGGAAAACGTGCAAACGTAGGCCACAACCTCCCAAGCACCTGTCACACCAGTTGAAGTAGATGAAGAGGATGACGGAGATGAAGAACAGGAGGAAGATGAGGAGGATTATGATCAAGAGCATCAAGAGGAGCAACAAGAAGTGCCAGAACTTGTAGGTGCACCAGCATATACAGCTCAACTACGAAGGTTATACGACACAATCAAAGCAGTGCAAGAAAGGCATCAACTCTCTCTTGTATCCGGTCAAGCTTTGATGCAAGAAATGCTATCAGATGAAGGGGTGGACCAACATTTCATTGGCACCCTCAAATTAGTGTCAGAATCTTTAGGAGTTTCGGAAGCTGTCCACACTGCAGTCCGCTAGTTCGTAAGGTATGACAAACGCAGAGTTGACACGTTACCACGAGCAGGTAAAACTATTAGGATACCCGTCACAGAACAAGAAGTACCCATTGAAACAATAGCTACCCCCACAACCACCACTGACCTCTCTGTTGAAACCTTCGTTCAGACATCACCCATCTCACCCCAGCATCCTCCATCACCACCTTCTCCACCCCCACCACCACCTCCCACCATGGAAGAAACGACAGCCATCACCTCTACCTCCACTTACAACCCATCCTCATTCACATCATTCTCATTTCGAGAACCCACCTCACAAGAAACCCTCTTCTCATTCGTCACCAATCCCTTGTACACTTCAACCCTTCCATCCTCCGAACCCATGACTGGCCATCCCATAATTCCAAGTGTAGTTGGAAACCCAGCACCCACCAAAGGCACCCTGTGTTTCCCATCCTATCCCCCAATACAGGTACCTCCATTCCATGACCCTCACTTCCCATCTGGCCCCTACACCTCTCTCAACCTGACCGCACCACCCCAATACCCGTCCTTTGTGGAGCAGTTCATCCGCTCTCCAATGTTTCAGAGGCACGTTTCCCCGATGTTCGCAACGACATCAATTTACACGAACACCACACTCACTTCACCTACCATACCCACCTACATGGTAGCCCCTGTACACACCACTTTGTCTGACCCAATGGACATTTCACCAACCATAGCACCTCTCCCCACGATTCCACCATCTTCCCCTCCCTTACCCCCCACCTCACCACTCACATCATTGGCACACATAGCATTCACTACCCCCCTACCCAATCCCACCTCCCCTGCACTTCAAACTTTTCCCCTTGCATCTCATAATGTAAATAGCATGTTCAACACCTTACTTCAGTGTGCACATCAACTACAACAAGAATACCATCAATTGGAAGAACGCACTACGGCCCTCCAGGCAGAATCTCAACGTCTGCAAGCTAGGGTCACCACTCTTGAAGCTGATTACCAAACGCTCCTAACCGAGCATACCACCTTGCAGCAGGCTGACTCCGAACTGGAATCAAAGACATCAACTGTGGATGACCAAGCAATCAAGGAATTAAAAACAGTGCTCCAAGCGCAAATGATATCTAATGCTACACTCAGACGCAACATTGGGCTATTAAGGAAGCATATGGCAGCAGCACTAGAAGAGAACAAGAGACTTCAACAACAAAACTAAGACAACTTTGAAGTGGCTATGGAAGGAACTGTAGGAGCGACCATTAGCCCTACTAGATATAGAGCAGTACCATCGGAAGACATTCGCATCTTACTTGAGGAGCATGCAAATTTCTTGGAGTCATATGAAAAGTTAGAGATTGAATGTGCAGATCTAAAGAAACAGATAGCTAGTGTCCCCACAGCTCAACAAGAGCCGGCAATCTTGCAACACTCTACAGAAGAAGTAGAGACCCTCCGGAAACAGGTGGCAGAACTCCAAGCAGGCCTCTTACCATATGAAAGGCCACCCTCGCCCATTGAAGAACCAGAACCTGAAACAGTAGTGGAAATCCCCATCGATGACAGCTATGAAGAGCCATACGAGCCTATGCTGACACCCGGTGGTCGAACTACAGAGGAAGCACAAGACACTTTAGAAATTCAAGTTCCAGATTGGGTCAAAAGGGTCGAGAAAGTGGGTAAGACACATGATGATCGTGTGGCCGTGCAAATGCAATCTCTCACAAATCTGGAAGAAACTGTCCTTCGGTCTTCCTACTTTCAAAACTTATCCCATCAACGGTTAATCACAACATCAGAGTCGCAATACATGCCTTATTTTGTCTTACTACATGATTATAATGCAGAAGTCAAAAGACATACAGGGAAGGAGCCCACATTCACCACTCAATTTGAGATAGGGGATTTACCGACAGATACACGTGCTGGCTCGATCTTCCAACCTAATTGGCGTGCACACCTATTAACCGATTACCCAGAGATGATGAGCACCTGGGCAACCATGCCACTATATATCAAGTATAATCCATGCTATTGCCCAGTGGTACGTCGCAGATCCTGGCAAGCATTTGCAAACAAGGTACGCAACAATAAAGAATGCTCGGCTTGGGTTAACTATCCATATTTTGCTCCACCTCGGGGGACCCCAACCGTAGCTTACATGATATCAACAATTCGGCACTGGTCTACACGTCTAAATAATGTACCCGACATAGCAGCGAAAATGTGTATGAAGATATTCGAGCTCATGACCATTGTCTTCAAAACCTTTCGGAATGTACAAGCTCCATACATCTCTGCCCCTGGATTCTCTCAAGGTAACAAGGATTTAGTCTACGACATGAGCCAAACCCCCTCGGTCACTATAATCTTTGCTTGGCATGCATGAATAAAGTACTTACCCGCATGCTTCAAGCAGACATTTGAGGAAATGTTCTCTACGGGATTCTGGGAATATCATTCGGAAATTTTCATTCCCAGACCCACACATTTGCTACACCTATTCGCAGTAGAACAAGCGATCCATGCAGATCAGTTACGTCTGCCATATCCGGACATTCCAGGACCAATTGATTGGGATCGTATGATGACAGATTTGGCCAGAGGACTACGCATACAAGAACATCATCTTGCCACTCAGGTTGTGGAATATTACATCCAACACTCCCAGCAGCAAGAGTCTATCAGGGACGACAGACGCAAGAGAGGGGGGGGTGTTGAGAGCAGTATGGGCACCCAAGGAGTGACTAGACAAGGAAGCCAGCGGAGAGAGTCAGAGCGAGGTGAAGGAGCAAGTAGACAAAGCAGTCGACGCAAATCTAGCAGATAGGCCCTTCAAATTTTTCCAAATCAACATCTTTATAACAGTGATTCTTATCACTAACAATCATTGTAAATACCATTTCATATTTTTGTAGCTCCATTTTTTGCAAGCCGAGGATTCCTCGAGCTTGAGGAGCCTTAGAAGTAGTTGCTTACCAATTTTTGTATTTTTTAGATCTCGTTTGAGCCCTCAAATAAGCCCTGGAACCTAATTTTTAACTAGGTCGGACACTAGGTCTGGACAGGGCCAAAGCTAGTCAAAAACTATAAAAGGAGCTAGAGAGCTCATTTTTGAGGTTAGATTGTAATTGAAACGAACTTGTAAGAGCTTTTTGAAAGTAATCTAAGAACTCCATTGCTTCTCACTCTTTGTCTTGTCGTGTGTGCGCGTGTGTGTGTATGTGTGTGCATGTTTGTGTGCTTCTCACTCACGCACTTGTGCCTCCACTTGCTCGAGGTCTTCATACCATCCTCACGTCTTCTCGGATTGACATTAAAGGAGGTGCTACTCATCACTGAGCTACACAAGCGGTTAGGCAAACCTACCCTCAGCCATACCCTCAACAAGGTAGATACTAGAGTCAATACCCACCACAACAGTATACTAGGCCTCAGCAAAATTACCAACCGCAACAACAGACCCAACTAAGACCCCAGCTAGTGCTAGAACAACAACCACCTGCTCCTACTAATGTGATCCCTGTAAAGTATGCAGCTGTAGAAGAAAACCTGAATAGAGCTATAGTCCCTGTAACACCATTGCTTTCTGAAAGTGACCCGAGTGACCATAGCTTTGATTCGACGCATATTGAAAGTCCTCAGGCCTACTACATGCAATCTCCTGAGCATGGTGAGTCCTACTACAGTGAAGAGCCAAATGAACCTAGTTGGGAGTCAGACTACACAAACGTCATGTATGCAAACCCCAACCCTAGACCTCAACCTAGGCAAGTAAGACCCCCATTCCCTAGAGGATCATGCTACAGATGTCAGGGAGATCACCTCATTCGTGATTGTCCCATGCCTGCACCTACACAACCCCAATCAGTGACGATCCAGGGCTTTTGCCAAGAGTGTGGAAAGGAGCATCTCTTACGAGACTGCCCAAAGAATCCTAATAATATGCCAAAAATCACTCCTATTAACGTTATTGGGTTAGTGGTAGATTCCACAGGAAGTGTCACTTCCACTGCACCCGTACAGGTTGTCACTAGAGCTCAAGCATTGCAGCAAAACCAAGGGGTAAGCTAGGAAAAGAGCCCAGATGTTAGTGAAACAGAGAGCATGACAAAGAAAAGGACTAGAGCTTGGAGAGATAGTCGTGAAAGAATGAAAAGACAATGGGCAAAGAAAATGAGTGAACTTGAGGAAAGCCTAAGAGAAACTAAAGCTAGGATAACCGAACTCACAGCTCAAACTCCCTCTCACACTGCCCCACCTCCATCACCTCCACCATTCCCATCTCCATCCGAACCGCCACCTTCCAACCCGCCTCACCTAAACCCACCACCCCCTAGAGTAGGATCAATCCAAGTAGATCCCACTCCCAAGGACCTTAATATGATGCTTAAAGCCTATCAGGCCAGAATCCAAGAAGGGCCAAACGTAACTGATCATGAAAAGTGTTACCCTAGAGCAGAACTAGAGCTAGAACGAACCAAAATTTGTGCTAAGATGGTGGAATTCGCTCAGACCATGTTTGAAGCCAGTCGCCTATTTAACATCTCTAGTTCAGCAAAGACACAGTTACACTTTGATGGACTGCTAGAAAGAATAGAGAAGCTAATTGCACAATCAGAAAAGGAACCCGCCTCTCCACACAAGGGCAAGGCAAGTGAGAGAGTGAGCCTACTTGCCCAGGAAGTCTATGTGCCTAACTCTACGGAGCCATACACATCATCCTCCATGAATCGGTTCACACCAGAATTCCTATGAGAGATTCAAGAAGAGAAATGGGCGAAAGAAAGTGAAGCCCCTCCTCCCATTGAACTTGTGGATGATGCACTCGGCCAATTCCCACTAGACATCCCATCCATTTATGAGGAGCAAGAGAGCACCCAATCCCAGGAAAGATTAGACTTTGAGTCTAACTCTCTACAAGAATTACCCCACTTCACAGGCCCATGGGAAGCTAAGTCTACTTGTATGAGAGCACCCACTGTCATGGTTTGAAATGAGGACTCAGTCATACCTAGGAACACAGAGGTAGTGAAAAACACTAAACTACAATGCAACCTCACCTTAGAAGAGCTACTCAAAGCAAGGCCAGAGCTATGGAAATGTGTCGCCAAACAAGTACCAGAGATAGCAAAACCTCGTTCCCAGGTAGGATCCTAGAGAACAGTGCCAAAAATACCATTGGACAAGATAGGAGACATGAGTGAGGGCGAAGAGGGAAACACATATCCTCCTATCACCCATCAAGGATACACCACCAAGGCCATTCTAGACTCAGGCGCAGGTGTGGCAATTGCTATCACTTCCCTATGGAAGCGTTGGGGCAAGCCAACGCCTAGGCCCATGAGGATGAAATTGCAAATGGCCGATGGTCATCTAGAGATACCCTTAGAGTTGCTAGAAGGAGTAACTCTCACTACGTGTGGTGTCGAGTTCGAGCATACATTTGCTATATGCGATTTTAGCAAAAATCATGCCTATGAAATGATCTTGGGAAGACCCTTTATGCGACAGTTGCAAGTGGTACAGGATTGGGGATCCAATTCCTTATACTTGCAACACTTAGGTGTCACGACCAAAGTGAACCTCAAAGATTACTCTCATAGAGATGTCCCTCCTATCCAATGGAATCCCATCCATAGAGCCAAAGATGATACAGAATCGGTGCATTCCATAGGATCAGGATCCTCATGGATGGAGGAAGACACCCACTTGTGGATGTGCAAAGTAGCAGTGGAAGAAGAGAAGAGAGAAAAGGCCAGAGATATAGATGTAAAAGAAACACATAGATCAATTCAAGACCTAGCCTATGCACCTATAGTCTTTCCTGACGAGGAATTTGAACCCCACGGCTGGGCAGAAATTCTAGCAACAATGGATGTAGCCATCAATGAAGAACAATGGACACGCCACTGTGATGAGGATGGCTATGACCTTTCAGTCTTCTCCATACAGCCAATCATGGGAGAGGTAGTGTTAGAAGAGTGCGAACCTAGCCCTGATGCATTTGAGGATGCTAGTAACTCCGATCTAGAGTCAATCATTATGGACCCACCTTTTGCATCAGATGAGGAATACTTCTATGAAGTAGAATTTCAACCCGAGAGGCACGGAGAGCTTACAAATGATGTAAGGCTAGCCACACATGTAACCCCTAAGGAAGAAGGAAAGAAAAGGAAGAAGAAAGAAGTCACACAAGAAGAGGAGGAATCTTTGTTTGAGGTCCCATAAAATTTTAAGAAGTATGAGATAGATGACAGGAGAGTCATGATTAGAATGCCTAAATGAGAGGCGCAATTGGGGGAGGCCTATGATAACAAAGAAACCACGAAGAAAGTAGTTGTAGCCATCAAAGAAGGAGAAGAAAGATGCATGTACATAGGCCATGACTTGACAGAAGAGGAAGAACAAGAGCTAATAACCTTGCTAAGAGAATATAGAGATGTATTTGCTTGGAGTTACAAGGACTTGAAAGGCGTGGACCCTGACATATGCTCACACACCATCCCCATGACCTCAGATGCCAAACCCTCTAAGCAAAAGCCATATACATATAATGATAATTACGCTGCCAAGATCAAAGAGGAGATAGATAGACTGGTTGAAGCTGGATTCATCTATGAAATTGAGCACACAGAGTGGGTATCCCCCATCGTAGTGGTGCCCAAGAAAAATGGAAAGTTGCGTGTATGCATTAACTTGAAGAAGGTTAATGCAACCACAATTCGAGATAACTATCTGCTTCCTATCACAAAGCATCTGCTAGAAAGAGTAGCAGGCAAGGAAGTGTACAACTTCCTTGATGGATTTTCTGGCTAGAACCAGGTAGCCATTGCTCCAGAAGATCAGCATAAGACAGCTTTTGCCATAGAATGGGGTATATTTTCCTTTCGGGTAATGCCATTTGGGTTTACCAATGCTCCTGCAACTTTCCAAAGACTGATGTGTCATGTATTTAAAGATTTCTTGAGGAAGACTCTAGAGGTCTATGTTGAGGATCTTTGTGCTCATTCCACCATTAGACAAACCCATATTCCTGAACTCAGACAAATCTTTGACAAATGTAGAGAATATCAAGTCTCCCTAAACTCAGAAAAATGCGTTTTTATGGTCAGGCAAGGCAAGATTCTAGGACACATAGTGTTAAAAAATGGCATATCCACTGATGAAGAGAAAGTGAGAGCCATAGCCGAGTTGCCTAGGCCAAAGAACATCAAGGAAGTGCAAGATTTTATGGGGCATTGTGGTTACTACCGACGGTTCATTCATATGTACGCTGTCATTGCAAAGCCCATGTATGGACTTTTGACTAACTTTGAGTGGACTGATGAATGTGAAAACTCCTTCAATGAGCTCAAAAGACGATTGTGTTCAGCACCAATCTTGACCACCACGGATTGGAACAAGCCATTCCATGTTCACGTGGATGCATCCAATTATGCTATTGGGTGTGTACTCGCGCAACCTACGGGTGAAGGGAGTATGGATATCCCTATTTCCTATGCCAGTAGACAATTGAATGTTGTTGAACGGAACTATACAACCACCGAACGAGAAGGATTAGGCATGGTGTATGCAGTTAAAAAGTTTAGACATTATTTTCTTGCAAATAAGTTTAAATTTTTTACTGACCATTAAGCATTGCTATATCTCGTGAACAAACCATGCAATACAGGTAGATTAGTAAGATGGTTTCTCTTACTAATGGAATACGACTTCGAGGTTGTGGTAAGGAAAGGTAGGACTCACTTGAGAGAAAACCATCTCTCTAGACTCACATCTGGAGAAGCCCCACAAGGAGTGTCAGATGACCTTCCTGATGCTTACTTGTTTAATTTGCAAGTGGTGCCGCAGTGAGCTAAGCCATTAGTGCCAGTACTGACATACGGGCCTAACCATCCAATAATAAACACACAGGATAGAGAGGTAGTAAAAGCCCAAAAGTATCACATCATGGCAGGAAGTATGTACAAGCACACGGATCAAGGGATCTTGGCGTGTTGTGTGGAAGAGGATGAGTATGCTAAATGGTTGCAATTAGCACATGTAGGTGATTTAGAGCAACACTACTCAAAGCAACAAACCCTACAGACACTAAAGAGACTCGGAGTGCATTGGCCGACTATGGAAGCTGATGTCCAAAAGTTGTGCAAGGAATGCCCAATCTGCTACACTAAACCACCTGTGGAACATGCCACTCTTTCTCAAGTGTCCATAGTGCCAGATTGGAGTGAACCACTAGTATCCTTCGTGAGTAAGAAGGCCTTCCCACCAGACATGACTCTGGCTCGGAAAAGAAGTCTAGAACAAGAAGCCCTAGATTACTCACTCATTGGTGATAATCTATACAAACGTGGTAAAGATGGTTACCTGAGACTTTGTGTTCATGAGAGTGAATATCTAAAGATTTTGGAAACTGCTCACCAAGGTGTAGCAAGAGGACACTTTGGACCAGATCGGGTGATCAAGGCAATACTATTTGCAGGCTTCTGGTGGCCAACCCTTCACATGGATGCACATACCTATGTGAAACGGTGTGACGTATGTCAGAGAACTCAGTATCCTATACGCAAAGATGAGATGCCACTGAAACCTATGATGGGTGGACGTGCATTCTCTAAGTGGGGAATAGACTTTGTAGGTCCTATTAATCCCCCAGCTAAGGGTTCCCATGCTGAGTATATCATTGTTGCCACGGACTATCTAACCAAATGGGTAGAGGTAAAAGCTACGACCAAGAATGATGCTTAGACAACTGCTAAATTCTTGTTTGAGAATGTATTCACAAGATACGAGCTACCTATAGAGCTAGTAAGTGATAGGGGCACTCACTTCTTGAATGAAGTAATTGAAAATTTGCTCCAAGAATTCTTTGTAGCTCATAAGAAGTCTTCCCACTACCACCCACAAGCTAATGGGCAAGCCGAAAGCACAAACAAGATTCTGTGCAATGTGTTGACTAAATTGGTGAGCAATAAACGCTCTGATTGGGACAAACAGCTACACCATGCTGTTTGGGCATACCGAGTCGCCTACAAAATGGTACTCCAAGCCACCCCCTTTCAGATGGTATTTGGCCAAAATGCAGTGCTACCATTGGACTTCTTAATACCTACATTGAAAGTAGCACAAGAGCATGAATGGACGGGTCATGAACTCTCCTCTAGACTTTTTGACCTTGAACGATTAGGAGAGATAAGACTGAGGGCGGCTGCAGGGATATATGCAGCTAAGAAATGACAGAATGCATACTTTGATGCCCACGTTAAGGATAAAGGTTTGAAGGCAGGCAACCTAGTACTAGTCTACACTTTGAAACAACATGCAAGGAAACTAGAGAAAAGAGGCTACGGACCCATGATCATTACTAGAATCTCAACAAGCAGAGCAGTGCAACTAGCCACATTAGAAGGCGATGTTCTCCCGAGCTATATAAGCGGATGCCAACTCAAGCTATATCAGGAACCTCTGATGGAAGAGATGCTAAGTCAACTCAAAACTGCTAAGAAACGCAAAGAAGAAGAAAAATGAATTCGCGAAGAAGCTCAAGCAGAAGCATTGGAACGCATCAGGAGAATGAAGTTGAGAAGACAAGGTAGAGAGCAACCTTGGACAGCTGCATATGCAGATCAAGGATATCATGTGGCTATGTGTGAAGTTTCAAATACCAGCTCCCATAGGATAATTGATCGACGTCCTTTTATAACCTTAGAGATGGGACAACGAAAGGGTGTAAGGATTGTAAGAGCCTTGATTGACTCGAGTGCAGCCACTAGTGCTGTTAAATTTTCCTACTGTCAAAAATTGGAATTAGCTGTCAATCCTATAGAAGCATATCTCATAGGATTGGGAGGTGTGGAAACCCCTTGCATGGGCGAAGTGGAACTTCCCCTCTATATTCAAGACGAAGCAATGACAGTCAAAGCACTAGTGTGTCAAGACGAGGAACTCACTGAGCCTCTTGTCTTGGGTCAGGACTGGATCTATGATCATGCAGCCAACCTAAACCTAAGAACTGGACTTTTTCAGGTATGGGTAAATCATAGTCGAATTACAGTTGAATTGGAAAATGAGGCACATAAAGAACTAGGTAGGGCACGACCTCTTGGTCCTTCCAGGGGTGCACATGAAGTTGACAATGCTATTCTTGTCCAAAACTATATGATGCAGAACGAGGAGTGTCTCAACAACGGAATCAAGGATAAGACGGCACTCCCTTCTTTCCCGAAGACCAAAGCAATGCAGCAACCAGAGGCAGATTGAATACAGGAGGAGAGCGCACAACCTATACTGGAGGTGAGAAACACATGCGAAGCACGATGTCTCAGCCGACAAAACGAGTGTGGTTGTAGAAAGACAAACACCCTGTTGCAACCATGTCAACCACACGGCGAAAACCTCTTATTAGTAATCAACAACACGGCTCTAATAAGAAGTCTTTCATAAATTCTTCTGCGAAAGTAAAGTCTATTTGGGTACCCAAGAAGTCCATGAAGGCCGGCCCACAATCACGACAAATCTGGGTGCCTAAGGCTTGCTTGCAGGCTCAAATAGTTGCACTAAAGCCACACCCGGTACAACACGTTTCACTCACTCGAACCTCCGATGCCTATTCTTACATTTCACACACAAACACATATTCTTCCATGAGCACAAGTAGAATCACTTGTAAATGGGTCCCTAAAAAACCTCATTTTCAAGTAGATACCCCTATAACACTCTCCAGAGTCTCCACAAAGTCAAGATCAAAACCTATCTATTGCATTTGGCAACCTAAAACTTGTGATCAACCCCCGGACCCCAATTGTAAATCCATGCCCACCCACTAATTGCTACTCTCCTACTACACCTTTCCACTTAGGTCCTAGGTCCACCAAATTACTAACTACACACACAAGCACCGAGCACTTAATAACCTCCTAATCTCTCCCGAATCTCATGTTAATGTTGTAATGGGGACAAAAATGATTCTATCTTGTCCTTTACAATGTTAACACATGTTTCTATATTCTCACAGAATCAGGAGGCAAAAAGTAACATGGCAGATACGGCAGGAACTAGCTCCCAGGCAGGCACCAGCCCCCAAGTCGTGGACATTGAAAGTCTTCCCGTTGAGGAGGAATTGAAGGAATGCCCAGTGGCATTGAGGGCATTACATGCCATACCAGTTCAGAATCCTCCACAAGGGCACACAATGCCGGTCAGCAAAAACTCACATTGGTTCAGTGATGTGGTAGGACCCCTAGGTGAAGGCACTTACATGTGGAAGGCCGAGATAGAATTCAATGGACGTTGGGGCAGATATCACTTTTTCACCAGGGAATTTGAGAGACTGCAGAATAATGAAGGACTGAAACCTATATGGAAGAAGGCGGGACTCTATGACTACTTCAAATTCCAATTGCCAAAGCCCGATTTTCTAAGATGCTCTTATTTGATTAGCACACTCACTCCGAGCAAAGACAAGAAGGGGTACAGCACCTTTGTCCTCCCATCTCTCGCAAGGGGCAATGAGCTTAAGCGTTTCAGATTGACTATCAACTTGGTAAGAGAAGTTCTCGACATGAAAGGTATGCACATTCCTATGGAGAAAGAGACTATGGTCCCCGACAATATGAAGAACAGGAATCTAATGAAGTTAAAGGACATGGTGGCAATGACGCCTACAATTGCCATTCATTTACGAATGATCATGCAGCACTTTGCATTTCCCGCTCAAGAGAGGTTCACCATGCCACCTAAGAAGATATGGTTTAGTCTATACCTGGCTGACGCCTTTAATTTGACAATAAATATGCCCCATTGGATTATCGACCAAATCCACTTGGCCCATCAAAGGTGGTATAAGAAACAAAAGTTTGTACTGTATGGATGCTGTGCCCTCACCAAGATTGTGTATAGATGTCTCGCGTATGATGTGTCAGTGCAAAGCGCACTCATTTGGACCAGGGTACAGGAGTTTCAACGCAGATTATCCTTCGCAGGGCCACCCTCCAAGAAAATGAGAGGTGCCGTTCAAATGCCCTGTGCACAAGCCCGCGGTGTACAACACCAGAGACAACTCCACGACTTCCAAGGTGGGTACAACCCTTCACTATCAGATTACCAAGACATAACACTGACGGACCGAATCTGGTGTTCCCACCCGTACCAACCGACCTAGAGTTTCCTCATGGATTCACATTAGAAGACCTGACTGATGAGGAGGTAGCCAGAATAAGCGAAGCTATTAATGCGGAAGTCAAGGCAGAGCAAGTTAGTGGACAACAAACTGCTACAGACCAACCCCATCCCAGACAACCAGATATCGTCGATGTGGAGGGTGAAGAAGAAGAAGAACAAGAGGAGGAACATGATGGACAATCCGAGGAAGAAGAGCAAGAATATGATCAGGAAGCTCTACAGGTACTTGAAGGTGCTCCAGCTTATACGAAGGCATTGAAAAAGCTCTATGATACCATGAACAGAGTTCAAGAGCAACATAGACTGTCCCTAGCGGCAGGCAAGGCCCTCATGAATCAAATCCTTGAGGAGGAAGGAGTAGACGAGCAATACCGCGCCACCCTTGACATGATATCTGAGGCTTTAGGCGTACCTGAGATGGTGCATACCTCCCTTGCACAAGCACGAAGAACGGAGCGGAGATACGACAGACGTTCCCCTCGATCAGGAAAGCAGATGAATGTATTAGTATCAGAACCACAAGGCACATCCACAACCACGGGCACTGCACACACTGTCCACGATACTGAGGAAACCCATGTATCAAGTGCACCTTCGTCACCCCCTTTGCCACCCCTACCTCCAACTCCACCACATTCACCTCCCACAACCAGTGTGACCACTACTGTCACTGCCTCCGAGTCCACTACCCATACCGAAGCACAGACCGTCACTCAACTCACACAACCCACACACCCTATCTCCACTTCTTTTGTCTATACGGCCACTGAAACAGTAGTTCTAATCATTGCCATAGAAAATCCCAACCCCCCGATCACACTTCCGGGCAGTTCATATTCACAGTTGCACTCACCACTGTACACTTTCACCACTATCACCGCACCCACGATTCCAATATTCACAATCACTCCCACTACTGCATCCACTGTTGATTTTATGGACATCTCGCCCACCTCCGCACCTCTCCCTCCCCCCATACACCCACCATCTCCCATTCCCCCACCTCCCACTTCACCATTTTCCAGCACCGCATCCACACTTCCATTCCCCTTCCCCTTTCCCTTCCCTTCTGCATTCAACACCCTTCCCGCATCCACCCCTATTAATAACGCATTTAATAATATGTATCAATGTATGTCGCAACTACAACAGCACTACCAGCATCTTGATAACCAACATACGCGACTCTTTCGAAGCCATGAGGAACTTCAACTACGGTTCATTGATCTCGAAAGGGAAAAGCGGCTACTACAACAACAGCATGCCACCTTACAGGAATAACATGAACAGTTAGTAGCCAACCCACCCCGGTCAGATGCAGAGGAAAGGAAACAAATGGATGATTTGCTTCACTCCCAGATAACGGAGAATTTCAAGCTCAGATGCAATCTGGCCCTCCTACAAAAACACATGTCTACAGCACTCGAAGAGAATAAACGGCTGCAGAAACAGAACGAAGAGAACTTGGAAGCAGCAATGGAGGGTTCCCCGCAGGAAATCGACCCAGAGAAATTCAAGACCATTCCCTCAGAGAATATGCAAATTGTGTTAGAAACCCATGCCGACCTCTTGGAGGCCCATGCAGCATTAGAACAAGAAAGAGATGACTTATTAAAGCAACTGGCAACCCAGCATGAATCACCAAGCAAAGTCACAACCGCAGTTGACACGTCTAAAGAAGTAAAAAAACTCAGAGCAGAACTAGAAGAATTACAAAGTAAAGTCATGCAATAAGAGCTTCAACCTTCACCTCTTGTAGAGCCCGAGCCTCAAGACTTAGTGCTAATTGAAATAGAGGAAACTTTCGAAGACCCATACGTTCCCATGTCGGCACCAGGGGGCAAGCAAACAGAAGAGGGTATGGACACCATCAAGATCGAGGCTCTTGAATGGATGCAGAGGTTAGAGAAAGTGGCCACAATCCATGATGATAGAGTGGCAGTTCAGATAGCATCTATGTCACGTTTGGAAGAGGTAATCATAAAATCGGAGTACTTTAGGAACCTCTCCCATCATAGGTGGATCGGCACATCCGATGATTTGTATGTTTTTGTATCCGCAACTTGATAAATAATCCACTAACCTCTAATTCTAGGCCTTGGGGGCTTGCTTTAGTCCATATAATGATTTCCTTAGCTTGAAAACATGATTTGGGTACCTCATATTAGCAAATCCTTGAGGTTGGTTCATGTATACTACTTCTTCAAGCTCTCCATTGGGGAAGGCATTTTTCACATCCAACTGACATAAGCCCCATTTCCTTGATGTGGTCACTGCAATCAAAGTCCTAATTGTTGGCATTTTGGCTACAGGGAGGAAAGTTTCATCATAATCTATCCCACAGCTTTGGGAGAAGCCTTTCACCACCAACCTTGCTTTGTACCTACCAATGGAACCATGTGGATTTCTTTTAATTTTGTAAACCCACTTATTACCTATCACCTTCATGCTTTCTTGAGCGGGTAACAAGCTCCAAGTATGGTTCCAATCAAGTGCTTTGAGATCTTCCTTCATTGCCTCTTGCCATTCCTTGCAATCCTTAGCTTCTTCATAACCAGTTGGTTCTTTGTCCTTGATTACCTGAGTCATGTATGCATAATGCTTTGCAATAAAATTTTCATATGTTAACCTTTGAACTGGATATCTTAATCTTGAAGACCTTTCACTTCCTTTAGATGTGGTTTCCATCTTCTTTCTTTGTTTTGCCACTCCTTGAGTTTGAATTTCTTCTATCTCTTCATCTTCCAACATGGCCTCGTCCACATAGCTTCCTTCTTCAACGAAAATCTTCTCTTTGCCTTTGATGTTGCTTTCTTCAGAGCTAGTCTCTCTTTCCCTAAGCCTTCCACTCCATGGTGAGGGTGTCCTTGTGTTGCATGAGTTGCTTGGACCACTTAAATCCATGCTTTCTTGAACTCTATCATCATTCTTTTTATCTGTCTTACTTATCTCTTTAACCTGCAATGGACTCGTGCATGCATACCAAGGCTTCAACTCATCAAAGAAAACATCCCTACTTACCTTTAGCTCCTTGGTGATGGGATTATAGCATTTATAACCTTTTTGTTCCATAGGATACCGCAAAAAAATACATCTTTCATATTTGGCATCTAACTTTGACCTCAACTCATGGCATCTTCTTGATTCAAAGAAAATACTTGTTAGTTGTGCTATACAGGTTTGGTATGAGTGGTTGTAAGCCACTTTCTCAGCCCATGGAGCCCAATACAAAGTTCCTTACAGGTCAAGGAGAGTCTATATAAGATATAACACTATATAGAAGCATAATTGGTTCATTAATTTATGCTACATTCAGTAGATTTGATCTTGCATATGTAGTAGGTGTTCTCTC
Source organism: Ceratopteris richardii (assembly GCA_020310875.1). NCBI lineage: Eukaryota > Viridiplantae > Streptophyta > Polypodiopsida > Polypodiales > Pteridaceae > Ceratopteris > Ceratopteris richardii. Next base: position 35,450,027 of record CM035437.1, read on the forward strand.
TCAATTTTTTCATGCACCCACTCATAATCATCTTATGGCAGCAAGACAGGTGCTTAGATACATCAAGAACACCATCGACCAAAGTCTATTTTACTCATATGATACTAATCTAAGTGTCAAAGGATATAGTGATGTTGATTGGGCATGTAGCAAGGATGAGTGAAGGAGTACATCGAGTTATGTTTTCATGATAGGTACAAAAGTGATCTCTTGGAGCTCTGAGAAGCAACCCATTGTTGCTCTTTCATCCAGAGAGGCTGAGTAAAGAGGTTTAGCATTCGCTACATGTGAGCTATTATGGTGTAAGAAGCAACTTAAGGACTTGGAAGTGGAAGTGGAGGAGTTTTCTCTTTATGGAGACAACATTTCAAGCATCTACCTAGCTAACAATCCCATATTTCATGTAAGGAGCAAGCACATAGATGTTCATTACCACTTTGTTAGAGAAAAGGTGATGGTGGAGCTAGATATAAGGTATGCAAAAACTAAAGTGCAGGTTGCACACATGACGAGAAAGTTTCTTGAAGATACAAAGCTTGGAGGATTCAAAGAAGCAATCAAGATAAAAGACATAGGCTGAAGAAACGAAGTGAAAGACTTGAGCTTGAGGGGGAGTGTTGAAAGTTTTTCAAGCTCAATAGTTTGAGAATATGCCCCAAATTGAACCTTCCACATCATCCACAATCAAAGGAGACCGATTTCCACGAGTTGGAAGCATCAAATCATGCCCATAATGGAAAGAAGTTGATTAGAGAAGATTTAGCTAACCTTTTGATGTGATTGGACCTCACTTTTGACATGTATATGCTCTTTCTTAAAGAGGTTAGTATGCGGTCTTTAAAACCTTTAATCAGATGTATTATGACTTAGAGTCATGGAAATACGTGCCCAAGCTGTCTTCTTGCTTAAGCATACCCCCTACTAGCTGTTCTCTGCATATTTTGTAGAGATTTCACTTTTCATACTCTTTTTCTTTAGATGGTCTTAGCAAACCCCCCGGTCTTGTAATTGTTGTTTCTTCTTCATCTTGAATCCATTTGCAATGATTTTTGTCTTCTTGGAAAGATTATAAGTTCTACTTTCCGTGGTATATGTCTCAGGTTCAGTGCTTGCACGTGTATAGAGAAATGTCCAGAATAGTGTCCGTCTAGTTAGCTCATACTCTGTATATAGATCAAGTTATCTATTTTGTTCGAGCTAGTTGAGCCATCATCAAGTGTCGAAATGGAGTCATTTTACTCTCATTTGAAAGCTCGAAAAGTCTTGTTTAAGCTTGCAAAGTTCTGCATGTACTGAGAGAAACCTAGAAAATACAGAGCCTATGTCTAAAAAATTTTAGGATCCTAAGAGGGTTCATTTTCTTTTGTTGTGCACATAGGAGTGTTTATCCTCCAACACCTCTTGCTCTCTCAAATCGGCCACGTGCACACACAAGCAGACTATAAATCAAAATAAAGTACTACCTTGTGTCCAGAGAAATGTCCAGAACAGTGTCTGTCTACTTAGCTCATACTCTGTGAATAGATCAAGTTATCTGTTTTGTTGGAGCTAGTTGAGGCATCATCCAATGTCGAAATGGAGTGATTTTACTCTCATCTGAAAGCTCTCAAAGTCTTGTTTAAGGTTGCAAAGTTTTGCATGTACTCAAAGAAACCTAGAAATACAGAGCCTATGTCTGAAAAATTTCAGGATCCTAAGAGAGTTCATTTGCTTTCGTTGTGCACATAGGAGTGTTTATCCTCCAATGCCTCTTGCTCTCTCAAATCGGCCACGTGCACACACAAACAGACTATAAATTAAAATAAAATACTACCTTCTGTACTTTAGAGATTATGGTCAATAAAAATAGTACTTCTTCAACTTCTGTAAGCTCGTTGCCATCCATAGTGTAGATCCTACGTTTTTGTTGCTATTGCATCTTCTCACCCATAATCCGAAATACATCATCCACCCTTGCAAAATAACATTTTTCACCATCAAGTTTTCCGATCTCTACTACCTTGTCAATTAAGGAAACATTATGAAGATGATCAAGATTCATCACCTCGACAAGTATCTCTATTCTCTTCCACTCGTTAGAAAGTTTTTTCATCTTTGTCAAAAAGATTATGTCCAAAAATGCTTCTTTCTCTGTGTCACTGCAAAAAATTTCATAGTTAAATTTCAAGATCTTGTACATGTCCTAAGTAGTACATGGAAGCTTTTTGTAGTTTTCCATTTATGATGTTAAATTCCTCATATATAATCTATCTTAAAAGTTTTTTTATGAAGTCTGATCGCACACTTGCTATTGAATTTAGTGTTAAAGATAAGCAATCACAAAATTAAGAACTTTCTAATCTCAGAATAACTTGTTCCAACTCACCTTCATGAATTCTTTCCTCAAGTATGGTATTAGTAAGAAGAGAATGTGTTTCTTTACGTTCAAGTGTTTTCACCTCAATGACTTTAGTATGTTGCATATAAAAATCATCTTTCATCTTTCCTTCAATATATCTACTTCTTGTTGTTATCAAAATTTTGCTCCCTCTATTGTTGCCTAAAGGTAAGAGCTTCAACAAAAGGAACAAAATCTTTATAACAACGAGAAGTAGATATATTCAGGAAAAGATGAAAGATGATCTTTATATGAAACATACTAAAGTCATCGAGCTAAAAATACTTGAACTAAAAAAGGCACAAACTCTTCTTATTAATACCATACATGAAGGAGGAATTTTTGAAGGTGTACTGAAAACGAGTTTTTCTGAGATTGGAAAAGTTCTTAAGTTGTGTGAGAATCATTCCATGAGTTTGATTGGATAGCATAGATCCATGCATAGAGGATGGTTGGTAGAGATAGCTCTTTAGTATGGATATACATGTGTTTATGGTATCATGTCATATCATTACCAACCATTTTAGTAGAGGGCTTTGACCCTTATCAGGAATTTATTTTCTCCACTCTTCACTACATACACCTTCATTAGTTATGGGAATTTGTTCTCCATCTTTATAGGAATATATGTAATGAGGGACTATGCATTAGTTATGGAAGTGAGGACTAAATAAATTCATGAGTTTCTCTTTTAAGGAAAGGAGAAAGTGCAAATCAGCTCAGAGATGGATGAGAGATCTCACTTTAGCTTAGAGGTCTCACTTTACCTCCTGTTCTTTGAGAGAGAGAGAGAGAGACAAAAGGAAAGAAAAATATGATTTCTTCATAGGAGAAGAATATAGCATGTTTTCCTTTAGACAGAGGAGGTGCTTAGAAAACATCTCTTAGTCTATATTTAAGAAGGAATTCATTTTCTCTACTTTTCAATGTAGTTTTCCTTCACATGGGAGTTTGATTCTCCACTATTTTGGAACAAAAAGTATGGAGAACTTATGTGCATGTTTTCAACTATGGATGAGTAGAGAAAATGGACAAAGTGCTCTTTTCCTTAGATGAGATTAGAGAGAGAGTTTCATTTTTTTGCATCAGATTGTCTAGATAGGAGTGGCACTCTTCTATCAAAGACAAGAGGGAGATCAGTTAATCATGATGGTTAGATTGATTCTGACCTGGAGACTCTTGAGAGAAGTAGTTATGTTTATTTCCAGTGATGGTCATTGACTAGATGAGATGATCTAGTTATTCACATTAGTGAGATTGTTATTAGATTGATGATACCTCTCTTTAGAGTTTCTAGGAGATATGGATATCTCTAACGTATTGGGTACCAAACTCTTAGTCGATGTTACATCATGAGCATGATGTGTAAACATCAGTAAGGAGGATGGGTACTTAGGGATTATTTGAATCTCAAAGGGAATACTTTTTGCGTTCATATGGCAAACTGAAGGGAGGAGAAAATTTTAGAGTTTGTACTAGTGCTAATAGATGCTCTTCCAATAGAACTTAGTCCAATGATAAAGGATGACAAACCACACACTTCTTGGTTGGTGAAATATAGGGATTGCATTTTACTACCAAGGAATTCTTATATATGAGCTAGATGATGGATTTGCATAGTTCACAATGTAGTTTAGATTAAACTATTACTTGTTGTTGGAACATCAAGCTTACACTATGCTTGAGTTTGATTTGATCTACATCAAAGGCTATCGTGTCAAAAGAATATCCGTTGGAGATTTCTTTTTCATATGCTCATTTATTGTATTTTTTTGAGAAATTTTTGATGGTTCATTTATCGTTGTAAAAACCTTGAGCTTTACACATGTAAAGGTAGAAAGATAGAGCCCAAATTTCTCTCGACACATTTTTGTCGGGATCGTGAGAGAGCGAGAACGAATGAGCGAAGGAGTGACCGAACGAGCAAAGGTACATGCATATACATACACACATATGCATACACACATATGCACATACATACACACATATGCATACACACACATGCACACATAAACACACACATACATATACACATATACACACAATATCATACACACACATAGACATATACACATACACATACACATATAGATACTATTCACATATACATACACACACATATAGCCACACATTCATACACATGCGTATGCATACATACATAGACACATGCATACACACACATGCACATACATACACCACATATACACACACACACATACACAAATGCACACATATATGATATACATACACATATAGATACTTTCACATATACACATATACACATACACATATACACATACACATATACATATAGATTCTTGCACATATACATACACACACATACACTCACATGTATACATACACACATATGCATACACATGCATATGCATACATGCATAGACACATGTATACATGCACATGCACATACACACACATATGGATACACACACATGTGAAATCCCAAAGAAATCATTAAAGCAAGCCAAGGAACAAACTAAAATAATTTCCCAAAGGATCAACATCCAAGAAAAGACTATGATAGCTTCACAAGAAAATAAAAGAGAATGAAGGCCAAAGAAACCAAGAGAACTCCAAAGACAAAGCAAATACATATGGGAGATTAAGACAAAGGAAGTAACACAAAAAAAAAAGCTTTCAAGAAGACTCGACATCTGACAACGAATACAATTCAAGTATGGAGACCAAATATTATACCAACAAAACAAACCTAGGAGAAGCAGTCTCAGAATCGCACACATAATGAACTAAATGCACCTAGAGTATGCACAATAGGGCCACACTACAAGGTGTCGCATTCAACACACAACTTCTTTAAACTATTTAGTGGTGCGCATTTCCTTCGAAGGAAATAGGACTTTACTTGTACTTTAGTAATTTAGGACTTCTACTAACTATAACTAACAATTGCTTTGGCTATGACTCTAACCATTTTATGTTTCTTTTTAGCAAAATAGAAAAAAATAAAAAAATATGATTCACTTACATACATGAGGGGGGACATGTCTAAGAGGCGAACATCCAATGCTTGACCACTTTGGAAAAACAAAAGATTTCCTAAAATATGTATATTGATCGTGTATTATAATTCAAGTCTAGATGGCTTCTAAGGATTCTGAAGTGACCCACCGAATGGAGATAATTGAATTTCCATTGGAATGTGTGATAAAAGCAAAAGGTCATTGGTTTGAGGAGGATCACCCAACAGTAGAGCATATTTTCTTAGTCACTATAAAGATCATGGATCGAGACCATCAATCCTCCATGATGAGACAAGATTTCAAAGTCCTTCATGAATTACCTAGAGTGACATACACATGGATGAAAGCAGGAATTGAAGCTTATTTGAAGTTTCCAATTTATAAACCTGATTTGAAAGATGCACTCAAGTAATAAACAAATTGCATCCCACCATAGATAAACCCTTGATACCGAAGGGTAGAGTCATGGATCTCCAAGGAAACTAGCAAACAATCCGATTCAGCCATGAACTCATAAAAAAAGCATTTAGATGGATCAAAGATGGAACTACTAATCTAAAGGATCAAATCCATGAAGCAAAGAAGAGAAGCTTTTTGGAAATTAATGGAATATACATCGAAGAGGAAGTGCCCTTAGTACATCAACACTTTTGTTTCTCAAACATGCATAGATATACAATGCCTTATGCAATAAAACAAATTGAGAACCAAATCAATATGACCCCTCACATTCCAGAAAGATTATTTGAAGAAAAAAAGAAATGGTGCATCAAGAAATTCTTGAACGATAGCACTACCTTGACAATATTGATGTACCATGCATTGAATATCCGTGATTATCTAAGGGGAATGCCATCTACATCAAAAATGGCAAAATATGTCAAATCAGCCACTGTACCTAAAAGGAAATGTGATGTGGTGATCATAGAGGAGGCTGGCACTAGTACGCAACCAACCATGAGAGGATCCAAAAGAAAAATGATTTTTGAAGAGACATCTATGACTTCATCGGCTAAATGCATTCATGCAATTTTGAAGTTCCCCTTAACTTAGCCAAACTCTACACATATGCTGAATTGGAAAACGCTCTCCAAGACACTCACACATATATGAAAAGGCATGTGGACCTCATTGTTAAGGGTCACTGTCATAGGCATATTAGCGAGAGCAAAGGAAAGTCACAAACAGGAGAAATATTATCCCAGATGCATCGATACAAAGAGTTGGTCCTTGACAATTTCAGTTCATGCTTAGATTCGAGTGGACAAGAGGAGCCATCTATGTTGAATGTTGTTCAACAATGACATAAATGATGATGAGCGATGAGATGAATTGGATCAATTAGTGGATAACATGAAGTGGCTAATAAGCCAAACACCGAAGATAGACAGGATGCTAGAGAACAAAGTCTACAAACACCTGGGGGGAACGATACTTATACTCTCCAAATTAATGGTACAACAACATTGCAATTCTAAGAGATTACTTCTAAAGAGAAATGAACAATTTATTCATCCAAAGGAGGAACCTCAACAAGAAGTTGAGCTAGAGATCGAGGAACTGACCATGCCAACCAGGGTAATAGCAAAGCCATCTCTTATGGGGGTACTCCATGCCGATAGTATCTCTATGGCTAATCAAGGTAAAGAGGTTGTGTTGCATGTAAAACTCCAAATTAGGCAGCCATTCAATGAAACAATCCACACTATTAAAGGTAAAGATGTGCTCACAAGAGGACTGCCTATCATACCACAAACATGGCTTAATGTGGACATTTCACAACTAAAACTCGTGGTCAGGCACATGATCCAAAGTGCCATGGACACACAACGGTAGTTAATTAAAGAGTTAATGACTACCATATTATTGAATCAACCAATATAGGATTCAACTATAGTGAATGAGGAGATTCAAAACCTCCAAAAACAGTAAGATGTATGTGTAGCCCATCTCAAGAAAAACACTATGTGCCCAATGGGAATCAAAGTATGTAAAAGAAACAATGGAGTTAAGAAGAAAATGGAAAGAATTAGTTTACAAATACACAAAATAGTGTCAACTTCTGAAATAACAAAGGACTACTCCTACTCTACTCACATGCACAAACCTAACAAGCTATGGAGGAAGGAACAAAAGATAACAAAACATGATGACTAAATTAAAAAAGAAATGGAAATAACTTACATGAGATGCTCTATGAGCATGGAGACTCCATGAGGAGAGGATGCACACTCTTGACAATGAGTTAGAGTGGGATGGCTTATGTGGAGTGAAGGATAGGCTTGCTTATATGGAGTTTGGGAGAATTCCCTTGCATGTGGGATAAATGAGCTTGCATGAGAATGAAAGTGAGTTGGGACAAAAGGGTGGAGCATGGAACTCTCAACACCCCCTCCATGTGATGACCCTTTTGTTTTTAGTATGGGGGACTAGTGACATATGGGATCACTTAGTCCATTGATTTTTAGGATCTAAGGACATATGGGATCCTTAGACATAACTTGGACATATGGGATCCAAGTTTGGGACATGTGGCATCCCTTGGGATCTTGGGACATATGGGATCCCAAGACATAGAAAGGGTTTACAACATGGGGAAGGTGGTGCTATTGATCCATTTTAAAATTCTTCTTGTGGACTCCTTTTGCCCTTTTGATGTTGAATGTGGCTTTGGATCCATTGATGGGATCTTTTGTGAGAAATAGAGAATGACATGCCTAGGACTCACCTCCCAGCCTATTTATAGCCCTTGCCTAGTCACCATCTAGAGTTCTCTCTAAGGTCCCTCTACTCATCTAGCCATCATGAGTAGGTACCTCATATGAACGCTCTGGCTTTTGGCCTTGGCTAGAGTAGAGAATGACATGTCTGGGACTCACCTCCCAACCTATTTATAGCCCTTGCCTAGTCACCATCTAGAGTTCTCTTTACGGTCCCTCTACTCATCTGGCCATCATGAGTAGGTACCTCGTATGAACTCTTTGGCTTTTGTCCTTGGCTATCCCCCAAGAAAAGAACTTCTCGTTCCTCCAAGCATGTACATCTCTGGAATATAACACTCTCTCCCCCTTCTAAAGATCATTGTCCTCAATGATATAGAAGGAACTCAAAAAGTAGACAACTAGTCTCTGTGCTTCCTATCTAGCATTTCCACCAATCAAGAGTAGTCCTTGCCTTGGGCATACTATAGGAATCCCTCTAAGGCCCAATGAGTCCAGATGTGCACAACATAAGTACTCAGAATATCCTTGGACTCCCTATGCCTAGACCTTGACCACTAACTTGTGACTGCTTGTCACCTATAGAGACCTTGGCAACTTGCCTTTGTCTCCTTGAAATACCCACTGATAGCTTGCCATATGATATAATCATGCAAAATCAATTACTCCACTAGAGTAATGAAAACTACTATGCTGATCCAAAACAGTTTGACTATGTCCAACTCTCTATGGAAGAATACTAAAAATAAATGAAAATCTTTTCCAAATAGTGCTTAATCTCTAAGCACATCTCAATTTGTGACATCCAAACTATGGACTAAGATCTCAATCAATCACATCAAAAGTATGGATCCAAATCTCGATCTATCATATATAATGGGCCAAAATATATCTCATATAAAGTAAATCCCAATCCACTATGCGGAACTAAGTCCATCATGCCAAGTGAAGACATGCTAAGAAAGTATAAAAACTAGTGGAACCACCACCACCTTCTCAATAATAACATGCAAGATGTTCCAAGTGGATGAAACTTGCTTTATCCATGACTGTTACACTTATGTGTTCCTTGAGTAGCTTTGATGTAAACCTTTTCCCTATACATGGGAAATTTTTACTCTAGTGCTGGCTAGAGATTTTTTTAGCAAAGAAAACTCTTTTCTTCTTCATGTAGACAACTCATCAAATCACGATTAGTAAAAGCAAAACATAAAATTTGGAAAACATCTTGCACACAATCCTAGAGAGATGTCATCCCAACAATGCCAAAAGACACCTTTTCATTAATCACTGGAGGGTTACATTACACAGGCTTGCCTTTTTGGTCAAGACCATTTGTTGAATTACATAGAGAAGTTATAATATTTGCACCACATTATTTATAAAAATTGGGAGTTGTACCCAGTGGCATAAGAATAATTTCAGGTCTCTGGTTGCCTACCCTTCATATGGATGCAGATATCTTATGAAGAGGTATGACACATGCCAAAGAGATCAATACCCTACTTGTAAAGAGGAGATGCCACTAAGACCCATGATGGAAGGCCTTGCATTCTCCAAGTGGGGTATAGATTGTATAGCTCCAATCAATCCCCTTGCTAGAAGCTCCCATGCAGAATACATAATTATTACCACAAATTATTTTGCCAAAGGGGTAGAATTAAAAGACACTAGGAAAAATGATGCACATATTACAAAAAATTTCTTGTTTGAGAATGTATTCATGAGGTATGGATTGCCTATAGAATTGGTAAGTGATAGAGAAACCCCTTTCTCGAATAAATTAATTGAAGATCTATTGCAAGATTTCATGGAGATTCACAAGAAATCAACATCATAACACCCACAAGAAAATGGACAGTCAGAAAGTACTAAAAAAATCCTATGCAATGTATTGACTAAGCTCCTAGACAACAAATGCTTAGATTGGGACAAATAGTTACATCACATTGTTTGTGCATACCAAGTGGCCCACAAAATGATACTCAACGCAACTTCCTTTCAAATAGTATTTGGTTAGAATGTTCTACCTCCTTTAGACTTCTTGATACCTACCCTAAAAGTTGTACAAGAGCATCATTTATCTTCGAGGATAATGGACTTGTAGTGCTTAGGAGAGACACAATTAAGGGTAGTAGTAGGCATATATGCAAAAAAGAAGAGACACAAAGCTTATTTTGATGTTCACATGAAAGAAACACGCTTCAAAGTTGGTGATTTAGTATTGCTATACACTTTGAAGAATCATGGTTGTAAGTTAGGAAAATGAATTTATGGACCTAAGATTATCAATAGACTTCAAGAAGAAATGGAGCACAATTAGCCACTTTAGAAGGAGACGTAATGCCAAATTACATTACAGAGTTTAGATTCAAGCATTATTGTAGCAAGGATGTTAATACATGCTATTCAACCATTGCTTTCATGTACTACGAAGACATCTGTTAGCTCCAAAGACATCTGTTGCTTTCATGTACTACGAAGACATTTGTTGCTTTCATGTGCTATTCAACCATAGCATGAATAGGAATATGCAGAATATCATCATCTTTGACACCTTCTGCATCAACTTTAGTACACAGAGTTGTAACAGTTGCAGGTGTGATGGGATGTTTTTCAACACCATGTATAATGTTCCACAGTCCTTTTGCAACCAATACATGTCACATCATATAAGCCCACAATGGGTAGTTTGTACCATCCAATGTATCCTCAACACCCAACATACGAAATACATCATTGCTTTTAGCCATGGCTGGTGACTAAAATACCTTGATGTAGAAAATTGATTGTATCTCAAAAAGTTGAATAGAAGTACCTAGATGAAATCTGCTAAACCTATAGCAAACTTCGAGACGCTTATATTGGCGAACCAAAAGTGGTATATAGCTTTGGCACAAAAAGACAAAATAGCTTGCATAAGCACTAATAGTGCACTCGAAGGTTGAAACAAGCTCAGGTTGCAATTTCGACACCACTTAGCAAAGCTGTTTTGATCTCTGAGACACCTTGAGTATACGTACCAAATTTCGTGTGATTCTGAAACTGTAACCAGAGAGGTGTAGAGACGCCCTAGATGAAGCGGCGACCTACTCTGATACCAATTGTTGGAGTTCGATGTTTGCGAAAACACAAAATAACACAAGGAAGAAGAAGAATCTTGGAGCACAACACACAAGACTTAATGTATTACCACTAGAATGTACAAAGATAAGTAGCCCATTAGGGCAATAGGCGTATATACAAGCCGGGGAAAAAAAAACCTCCTAAAGAGGGAAAAAAGTGCCCCGACAGTCCTAGAGTGTTCACATACATCATTACCAAAATATGTCAACAAATACGCTATAGAGGAAGTATGAATTTTGTTTGATGATGGGGATCCAAGCCAAGCTTCACACATTACGGCCTACAACCCTTAATGAAGCTATCGCATTTGCTTATAATGTAGAGAAGGAGTTTCAAATGATTATCACAATCATCCGTTTGCAACAACCACATCAATGATAACCTTTTGAAAAGCCTAATTTCCTTTGATTATCAAAATTTCATTTTGGTTTTTCTTTTAGTAGGAATATAATCCGCACATGTGATGCATTTAGGATTTAGTATGAGATAGAGCAAAAATACTTTTTCTTAATACTTACTGATATTTTTATTTGATTAAATGTTAACACCCCATAAACAACCACAACAATTTTCAACTCCTCCATGAAAATTTTTGTGAGAAAATTCTCACAAGGATGCTTGCAAAATCGCATCTAGGCTACTCTCCTCCCATCCTATTTATCTTCTTGCTCCAAGATTAGAAAGCGTCTAGAGTGCTCTAGTGTGACATGTGGTCATGCACACTCACTCTACTTTCTAAGGTGGAACCTTATGATAAGCATGAGCGAGGAACCTTAGCAATTCATGCTCTTGTTCCAACACACACTGATATATGATTTGGCTTGGATCTATGTCTAACATTCTCTCCCCCTTGTAAATATCATTGTCCTCAATGATCCAATATGATAATAAGAGTTGAAACCCTTCCAAGATACCAAATACACACGAGAAAACTAGTTTTGCATGCAATTCTCCTATATAGCATACTTTATGAATATCTAGTGTCACCTCTCTCCGATGATGGGAAATTTGGAGAATTCTAGCCTTGACCTTAGCAAACCTTGCTAATTCTTGGCCCTTGCTTCAAATTCTATAAACTATGTGCATCTTCCACCTAAGACACATGTAATCTGGAGACACTCTATGTGAACTTGCTAACTATCTTCCAATAGTTCCCTTGTCTTCTACATATGGCTAGGATAGTTATGTGACATATATGCAACTAAGAGTTATAGGATGTATGTCACCATCATATGAGGAAGTGAAACCATTTCCTTCATGCATGATAGCTACATCTATCCCATTCTATATCCTCCTCTAACATATTTGCCCTTAAAATATCCTCTGAAATCTAACTAATCTTTTGGGTTGGGCATTCTATCTAAAAATCATATTTGTAATATTACTATATACATTTCAATCCAAAATCTCATGTAATCTGAAGATAATCAGTGTCAACCTACCTTCTTGCAAGTGTTCTATTATCCTCTACATAAGACTTAAATCCCATGATATATATATATATATATATATATATATATATATATATATATATATATATATATATATATATATATATATATATATATATATATATATATATATATATATATATATTGTTTTCTAAAACTCATATCACTAATTCCTTTAGTCTGAAGATATGTCATCTAGATATCTAGTGGATCTTCTACTATCTCCTTGATAAATAGAAGTCATCCCTTATAATCTATTCTTGATTCCTTTGAATCTTGAGATACATTATGTCTTCTCTAGACCTTATGTCCTAATTCCTTCTTGTTGCTTTTTGACCTTGACAATTACAAGGTTAAGCTCACTAACTTGTGTCCTTCTCAATACCAACATTTTTTGAAACATCATGGCTAGTATTGAAAATTTTTTAAGCAACTTGCTTGAAAACCTTTCTTTTCCATTTATCTATTCCAATTTGTATTAGAACATGGACTTGACTTGTTTGCTTTAGATATAAAAATCATTGTTCCTTCCTTCAATAGAGTCATCAACGATGATTTTGAACCTATATATCTACCATTATTTCTTGTAGACTTGGTGTGTGTACCCTTTTTGTGTAGAATTCCAACAAACGATACTTTTCATCCTTTCTATACCTAAACATATAACTTTGGTCCACTTGAACACTTTATTCTCTTTGACCTCCTTGGTCACTTTTTAATGATGTTCTATGGATAGAAACATCAAACTTGTTCCTCAACTTGTTTTCCATTTGGAACTTTTTGCTTGTAAATCTTGCACTATTGTATAATCACTCCCTATTGGAGAACAACCTTGCCTTGTCTAGTAAATGAAACCCTTCCTTCTTTTATAATCACACTTTATTGAAAATCTTGACTAAAACCTTGCCTTGTCTGCTTTATGTGAACCTTGCCTTGCTATTTAACCTTGTTTCTCCCTGCTAGAGATCTAGGCTATAAGTTGTTTGCTCTTTGCAAATCTTTCCTTTCTGCATATCTTGGCCATTATCTCTTGAGTATTTGACCTACAGACTTTCCTTTTTTTATTTCTACAACCTTGCTGTTCTATGTATCTTGGCCATCTCGCTTGAGTATTTGGCCTATAGACTTGCCATGTTTGCTGAATAAAGATGAGTCCACCTAGGATCTCTATTCTTCATAAGTAAAGAAATAGATGGAACCATCCCATCTCATGTACTAGACTACTATGGATTCAAGATAAGATTTCTTCTATAAAGCTAGTAACTTGGACGTCTATGTCTCAACTTGGAGATCTAGGAACTTCTCACATGACTTTCTTATTACTAGTTTCTGGCTATGGCATTCTAATCACACTTGATTCTCCTCTTTTCTTCCACAAATTTGAAGTCTATACTTCTTGTGGAATGAACTTCTTTGTTCTATAGAAATAACTACTATTACTCATAGCTATGTAGCTATGGTAACTACCTATGAAATAAATACTTCATTTACAAGTATCTGAACCTTATAAGTTTTCTTAGAGTTCTCTTCTAAGGTTTCAAAATACCTTGAGACCTCTTACCACTAAGTTTCTAACTCATGAGACTTTGTTAAAACTAGCTCTTGTCTCAATTTGTCCTTTTTGCAAAAGGGCAATTCTTTTCTTTTTAAATGAACTTGTTTGAGTGTTTTCCAAATTCTTATCTCTTTCTAGATGTATTACTTTAAATATTTCTCTTTTAAATCCTAAATTTATTCCTTTTGATCATAATGCTACTTTCATTCTTTCTTAATCATGGAATCCTTGAGGATGACCTATCCTCCATTCTAGGTTCTTAACTAGACATCATAGAATTCTTAAATGTGAAACTACTAAGTTCCTTATTCTAATGACCTTGGAAACACTAGATAACCTTGTCTTAAGACCTCCCTTGGTTTGATACTTGAATTATTTTTTCTTAATCTAAGAGAACCCATTCAATGGTGCCATATATGTAGTATCTACTATATTAGTATGATATCCACAAACATACACTTTTCCTTGATCATAATGCTACTAATCATTCATCTTCATCACTATTCATTTTACATTATATAGCTTTGGGTACTCTAGAGTTCTTTATAAGGTCTTCTTGACTCATAGAATCTTAAGATCTTGGAAATCTCACCTCAAATTCTTTGTCTACAGGCATCTTAAGGTCCTTTCTAAGATCTATTGATTCACACAATCATAACACCTTAGGACTCATACCTCTTGAATTTCTTATTTCTTGACTTTGGTGTTACTTTTCCTTTGTGTTAGCCATTGCTCTAATCATAAGAGTATGTTGACTCAACCCCTAAGTTCTTATAATGTGTTGAAACAAAAACTATGAGCACTATTTCTCCTTCCTTCACATCAAGTATCATTTTGGAAATGGTTAAACTTCTACTTTAGCTATGATACTTTCATATCTTACATCATCCTTACTTGAAGTGTTTTTAGAGCTTTTCCAAGGTTTTCACTTCAAGCCTTGATGAATAAGTTAACCTTTTTAACTCATTTTACTCTTGTCTCTTTAACTTAGACAATCAAACTTTACACATTGTACTCTAAATTTAGATCTATTACTAGTATACTTAATTTCTTACATGTCCAAAAACTAGAAACACACTTACTCTCTTATTCTTTAACTCTAGAAACTATCTAAAGTACATAATCTTAGAGTTAGTATGCTAACTTACATCATGAACTCTTATGGCATCTTTCACAATAACTATTTCTTTGCCATCAATCATATTAGATGTTCTAAAATCATTTTTTCTTCTCTCTTAGATATAAGTTAATGTAACTTCATGTGCAGAGATGGTCATATTGAAATCAATTTTCATGCACATGCCAATGTTAATTTCATAAAATTGGAAAAGAAAACAATGCAAAATTTTGAGCTATGATGAAAAAACATCTAAATGCAGAATGGAGTTGGGAGCAAACATATGATGCATAAGTACAAAAGATAATGCATTCCTATGCCAAATGGTTCTAAATATGATTAGGAACTCCTAATCATCATAATTGGACACTCAATTCACTCAAAAAGAGTTTATTGATAGTCAAGAACCATCTAAAAGCTCATGTAGAGATACCTAAGGCCTTGAACTATGGAATCTATAGAAATTTGAATTTCTTGATTTGGACCTTCCATGAGGAAGTTATGGACAAAACAATGGACATAGGTGGATGGGAAATATCTCTCTTAGAAAAGGTATGCAAAGAACTACATTCTCTAGATAGGTGGCTTTTAATATTCCAATTATGGTTTCCAACCACACATTTGAAATCTCTTGGATTATAGTTTCTATACCAAGTGTAACTACTAAATTTGGATAAGAATTGAGTGAGCTATGGTCTTTTTAGTGAAGTTAGGTACTATACATGTGCTCTCTAAACGAGGAACTTCCATGGCTTAACTTCTCCAATAATGAATTCGTAAGCTCCACATAGGGAGATGGCAAGAAATGGGCAGATGGGTCCTCTATTATCCCATAGATCATGCGATATTAAAAAAAAGCACCTTCATAAAGCCCAATGTTCCTCTATTTCTTCAATCACATGAGAAAGGAGATGAACTCTACCTATTCATACAGATATGGGCACTCAAGTGGGCTAGAATCAGAATTGGACATCCATGGAGTATCAAGCATTATTCAGTGGCCTTCTTGAGCTATTTTAACAATGTTAAAACGTGAAGGAGATCCTTGGGGCCTCCTTCTTCCCCTTCTTTTAAAGGAGATGACCCTTGCAATCTCCCCAGACAAAAGCATCTCCTCGACTTAGTAACTCCACAAAGCAGGAGATCTAAGTTAAGCTACCTGACTCCATATTTCCAAGAATAGAAAATAAATGAGAACAAAGAATCTAATCTTTCTCTTTTTCTTCCATGATCCTAAACTCATGCTCTGATACCGAATTTGAGAAACTTCTCACAAGGATGCTTGCAAACTGGCATGTGTCCTACTCTCTTCCCACCCTATTTATCCTCTTGCTCCAAGATTAGAAAGCTTCTAGAGTGCTCTAGTGTGACATGTGGCCATCATGGACACTCACTCTACTTTCTAAGGTGGAACCTTAGGATAACACCCAATCAAAGGAGCCTTAGTAATGCATGATCTTGTTCCAACACATATTGATATATGATCCGACTTGGATCTATGTCTAATGATTCCCATGCATGTGTTTTTATATGGAACATGCTTATCTTGTTCACTCATGGGACACGTGACTAGCCATTCATGTTTATTTTATCTATATCAACTTAGGTCAGTTGGTTTTCAATTGAGGGGGCATGTTATCAATTATGGAATATGTTGAATTTTAGAATTCTAAAGTTTAATTTATCAAGTTATTAATGTTTTTTAGTTTTTTGATATAGGATTTGAAGGTTCGTGAGGGCATGAATGGGCATGGACATTTTGGATGTGTTTTGGATACAAATAATAGGACTTATATGTTATGCACTTTGTAAAGAAAGACCCACACCCAATGTTCTTTGTATAAAAAATAGTAAAAATAGTGTTTATGATAAGGATCATTGTAGATCATGATTTATGTAAATAAAAGCAAAGGCTCTCCATAAAAGAGAGAAACTTTTTACTTTTCACACTTGCTTTTCGAATTCATAATCATTCTCACCTTTATTTTTGACGTAATGGAAAATCCTATAAATATGTGCACTCTGTAGATCCATCAAAAAGGGTGTGTGGGAGGAGGTTGCACCCAATCTTGTGTACTATCTTGTTTATTTCCATCTTTGTTTTCTGTTTGTTTATTCACATCTTTGTTTTTGTGGAAGATGCTATTCAACCATTGCTTTCATGTACTACGGAGACATCTGTTAGCTCCAAAGACATGTATGATACTTGGCTGCCTCTTTTTATAGGTGGACAGACTAGTGTTGGTCCTAATGAGGCAACTTCTCAGCCTTTGCAGGTTTCATGTGATGAATGATGCACTTGTTGATGAGAGAGATGATATTGAGGAAGCAAAAACTATGCCAAAATGCCTGGTGTAGACTTTGCATGATAGCAAATTAGATGCAACCTCTATCATATCGTACTCGATCAGGCTCTCATAGTGCCTCTTTTGCATCAGATTGGTATGCTATGGCTGCATCTAGTCTTTGTGATGAGACTGAGCTTGTTTCATTTGATGAAGCACAAAATTCAAAAAATTGGATGGCTGCAATGCAATTTGAATATGATGCTATAATGAAGAATGTTACGTGGCCTTTATGTGACTTGCCTCCTGGCAAGAAGCACATTGGCACAAAGTGGGTATACAAGCTGAAGCGTAAGCTTGATGGAATAGTTGATAGGTATAATGCTAAGCTTGTTGCAAAGGGTTATGCTCAGGAACGAGGCATTGATTTTGATGAGACCTTTGCACCTACATGCCGTGGAGCATCTGTTCACTTGCAGCTCATCATGGTTGGAATGTAGATGTAGAAAGGGCATGAAAACCAGGTGTGTAGGTTAAAGAAGGCATTATATGGTTTAAAACAAGCACCACGTACTTCGTATGAGAAGATACATGCCTATCTAATTGCAAATGGTTTTGAGAGAAGTCCAACTGAAAGCACCTTATATGTTAAGCGTGCTCATGATGTGCTTCTGATCATTGTTGTCTATGTTGATGACATGCTGCTCACTGGTCCTATTGGGAAGCATATTGCTGATTTTAAGGTTGATTTGCATGCCTCATTTGAGATGTCTGATCTGGGGCATTTGCATCACTATTTGGGCTTTCAATTTATGCAAGTTGATGGTGGAATGGCTTTGTGTCAAATGAAATGTATTGACACATTATTGCAGCATTTTGGCCTTGAAGACTGTAAGCCTATTGCCACTCCTATGGAGACATGTTTACGATTGAGTCTTCATGATGTTGGAGATGCATTTGATGTTGTCCTCTATTAGCAGGCTGTTGGATGCCTGATTTACTTATGCATTACTCGGCCAAATATTCAGTTTGCTATCTCACAAATGAGCAGGTTTATGCATTGCCCAGGTGTCAAGCATCGGTAGGTGGTTAAGTGCATCTTTTGCTACTTGAGTGGTACTCAGCTACTTGGGTTGTTTTATCCCAAGGGGGGATCATTACCACCAGATTTTCATGGGTTTTTCTTACTGAGAATGGGCTGGTTGCTATGACACTCATGTGTCCACTAATGGCTTTTGATTCATGCTTGGTAGTTCATGTATATCTTCGTTGAGCAAGAAGTAGCCTATTGTGGCCACTTCCAGTTGTGAAGCTGAGTATAGGGCAGTTTTCAAAGCGACTGTTGAGTGTGTGTGGCTCAAATGCCTTATGGCTGATTTTGGTGTTGGTCAGTCTTCTACCACCACCATCTTCACTAACAGTCAGAGCGCATTGGCAGTTGCGAGGAACCCTGTGTTCCATGCTCGCACTAAGCACATTGAGGTGCATTATCATTATGTCAAGGAGAGGTTCTCTGCTCGAGAGATGAGCTTGGCATATGTGCCCACGCAGGAGAACATTGCAGATCTTTTCACAAAGGCTCTGCCTAGGGAGAAGTTTGAAGCTTTTCGCAAAGCTTTGCACTTAGTTCCTTTCGTGGAGTGATTTCCACATATCTTGGCACTTCCTTATACATGAGTGCCAGCTACTTGTTCATCGCATCACTCCTAGGGGTGATATATTTTGGTAGTGATGTGCATGAGCACTCTAGGATCACTGAGGCACTTTTTTCCCTCTTTAGGAGGGTTTTTCCCTTGTTTTGTATACACACCTATTTCCTTAACGAGCTACTTATCTTTGTACATTCTAGTGGTAATATATTTAGTCTTGTGAGTTGTGCTCCCAGCTTTTTCTTCTTCCTTGTGCTGTTCGTGTGCTTCCGCAGACATAACTCCAATAGTATTCTCAGGTACATCTTTGAGCATCCAAACCAATAGTACACTTTGCCAAAACTAGTCCATGTAGGTAGTGATAGTGTCACCCTCCTTCCATGTAAAGGTGGTGCATGCATGTTGAACATGTAATTGGTAGTTTTTGATAGAAAAATTGGAATTCATGCCATCACTTTGAGCAGAGACAATAGCCTTTACTATCCTTGTAAGGTTATCCTTTTTAGATTGCATCTTCTGAAGTATTTCATCATGTTTTTGGATCTCATTTGGGAACCTCAAAGTTTGTGCCATAGAAGCTCCAACTATTGCTTGAGTGGTACCTAGGGTAAAGGTCACTCACTAAAGTCCTCCATGGTGTTCGTAGGGTCTATTGTTGTGAAGAGAAAGAAACCCCATTGTTAAATATGTGAGAATAATTTTTGAGATTTCTTGAGTTCAAATGGAAAAGGGAAGAGAGGTTCTTGGGAATTGAAAAAGTAAAAAAGATGATTTTTTTTTTAAATATAAGTAAAAAGGAGTAGAGAGACTATGTACCTAAGTCGTGAAGTCTTAGGGACTTGTGTCAATGAGTTTAGACCTCAATCGCCCCACAAGTGCATATAGTGGTGGATTAATACATGTTTAATTATCAATCCGAGGAACCATGAGAACCAAGTGTATGAAGACGTGTGCACACATGGTGGTATGTGAAGTGGTTAAGCTATAATGCATGTGAAAAGCTTCAACTACCTCTCCAACTCAATAATTATCTGAAAATGTATGTCATGATACCATTTACAGTAGTAAGCACAAATTTGAACTTTTCTCCTAGGTCCAAACTCCAAATACGGTCTCAATGAGATGCATCTATTGGCTATATTTTCAATCGAATCTAACAAACACACTTAAATTTATGAGCAAAATAGTGAATGGTGCAAAGCACCAACACTCGCTCCACAACTCCTAATGGCTCACACACATACTACAATAGTTCAAAAGCAATGGGAAGGGATAGACCATAGTGCTACACACAGATTTCAAGCATTACCCACACACAAAAGATCATAGAGAAGGAGGAAATCAGCAGGAGAGAAGCAAATTCAAAATTCTTCTTTAATTCTTCACAATGGAAAAAAGTTCTTTAGAAGAGTCACAAAGATACTTATATACATGTGCCCTAAAAATGGTCCTTTCACACAAGAGACCGGGGCTTTATTGACTAACTCTAATTTTCTACTATTTTACAAGAGTTATGTTACAAGGATTTGGGGCTTATGCATCTAGAGGACTCCTCTAGTGTTTTTACATGGCTTCAGGGAAATTTCATATGATTTTAAAGAAGAAAATTATGCTCATTAATTTGAAAATTTTGGGGCTCCTCTTTTGTGCCTCTTTTCTTTGTAACACTCTCCCCTTCTTTGTCTCTGTAATCCCTTGACAGGCTTTGGTTCTTGTCTCTAGTTTTGTGCCTGTAGTTGATCTGGTTCCTCATTAACTGACAGCCTCTTTATAGTTCACCACTGCCAGCTCTTGCGAAAGTCGTAATGATATAGCTTTACCAACGGTCAACAAAATCATCATAACTTGGGACCTATTGCATTGATTATTGCTTATTCTTTTCTTTCCACTACATGCACCCAGTGGTTAAGGTGACTTTGATCTTGGTCACCTTTCATTAAGGCTCAGCCCCCAGATATTGGAAGGACCTTGTTTAATTCTTTGTTTGCATTCCTCCAACCTTGTTGCATTACTGAGGCTTATTTATTTCTTCTCACTGCACACACTTAGTGGAGGCCTCAAAGGTTCATGTGCATGCATCCAATGGATGAGGAAGCTGTGTGCGACCTCCCCCTGAAAGGTCCTTGTTGTTGTAATTGTTTCCACTCTTTGGGACCTGGTCCTTTTGCATTGTAGCCTAATGCGTGCACCTATAGGGCTTTGGGCAGAGTGTAGTTCTTTGTTATTGAGCTTCTTCTTTATTGAGCCGTTTTGGTCTTTGATCTTCTTCTTCTCTTTTTGCTTGATTCTTCCTCCACATGTCCCTCCTCTTGAACTTTGTCATTCCCAATAGGCTTTTTGTGGCGACGTGCATAGGTTTGTATTACTTTTTGCTCTCTATGATTAAGCGAATTTGCTTGAAATATCATCAACACCTTCCATTGTGCAGACTTTACCCTATCATCTAGTGCCTATTTATGATCTGCAAAGAAACTTAGCTCATAGGCTACCAGTCTCGCATTCAAGTTGGAAGAGATTTTTACAAATATCTCTAAGTCCATCTCAAAAATCCTATGAAGAAAGCTTCTTCGAATGTTTGCATATATGGACTCGGTAGAAACATAAGCCTTGAGTATATTCCCATGATGGTTAAGTGACTCGAGGTAGTGGATAGATAAAAAATTAAAGCATCTGCTCCTTGATTAATTCCTATAAAGCTCAAAAATATGTATTGCCTGTGTTGAAATAATTTCAAAATTGTAAGGAGCATACTCAATATCTTATTGGTCATTTTAATGGCTAAGTTTGGTATTGTCGCTTATCTGGATAGCCAAAACTCAATGGTTTGCACCATATATTTCTCTATCAGTAAGTAGTTGTGTGGTGGACTAGGTAGTAGTGGATAGTTTAACCATTGGTTATTCAAGCTACCCTGGCACTGTACTTCTCAAAATTGTGTCGAGGATCATCTTCTGGGGATTGGGCAAAAAGATGGATTAACTTGAAGCACATATGGTGCTAACTCCCAACGTACTCTTAGCATGTGATTCTTCTCCAAAAATTTTCGTCTCCATACAGGATCTGCCTTATCAAATTCTTCTTGTGTATATGTGAATGTCTAGAGATTGAATTGAAGATCGCTATCAGGTTCTTTATTGGTGGTCTTCATTATATACTGTCGTGTTTCTTCTTTGAGTAATCCGTAAGGTATATTGAATGGCTTAAAAATCTATTCCAAGATCTTACTTTCAATCTTGGCCTCTTTCATTACTTTTACCACTTGTTCTTCAAACTGTTCTGTAAGCTAGGACACCAGTAGTGCCCTCTCATGTCGGTTTAGTTCTGCAATAGCCCGAACATGTCTTTCAGTGCTCGGCTCTGCTTCCTCCCTTACAAGTGAATGATACATGGGGGGAGATAGAGGACGTAGCTCAGTCTC
This sequence comes from Ceratopteris richardii, assembly GCA_020310875.1. Lineage (NCBI taxonomy): Eukaryota > Viridiplantae > Streptophyta > Polypodiopsida > Polypodiales > Pteridaceae > Ceratopteris > Ceratopteris richardii. Next base: position 35,472,724 of record CM035437.1, read on the forward strand.
CACAGTAGTCGCTTGGGAGCTTGGAACTACTGGTGTCCCACATCTAATTTTTTTGTGTTATCTGAGCTTGTAGCTTTTCAATGGTATCCTCCTTCTCTTTGATTTCATTGGCTGCTTTTGTTAGTGCTTCTTTGGTAGTCAAAAGTTCATTTCCTATAGAAGCTATTTGATCATCATCTTCATTATATATCACAAGAAGTTTATCTTCAATCGATTTTCACCACTTTCTAAGTTATGCATATACTTTCTTTCCCATTCTTCTCGTATGGTTTTCTCTTATTTTAGCTGATCTTCATACCTTGTGATTTGAGCTTCTAATGATTTGGTATCCATTGTTGTCACTTCTTGTGCTTCTATGGGTTGGTTGCACAAGATGGCATTCATAACCTCTTTATTCTTGTTCCCTAAGTTGTCCATTTCTTGCATATATACCTTGATTTGAGATTCAAGTAGTTTACTTCTATTTGCATCACTATTTGGGCATTTAATTTATGCAAGTTGATGGTGGAATGGCTTTGTGTGAAACAAAATATATTGACACATTATTGAAGCATTTTGTCCTTGAAGACTGTAAGCCTATTGCCACTCCTATGGAGACATGTTTAGGATTGAGCCTTCATGATGTTGGAGATGCATTTGATGATGTTCTCTATCAGTAGGCTATTGGATGCTTAATTTACTTATTTATTACTCAACCAGATATTAAGTTTGTTGTCTCACAGATGAGCAGGTTTATGCATTGCCCAAGAGTCAAGCATTGGCAGGCAGTTAAGCACATCTTTTGCTACTTGAGTGGTACTCGGCTACTTGGGTTGCTTTATCCCAAGGGGGCATCACTACCACCAGATTTGCATGCTTTTCCTGACTTTGATTGGGCTGGTTGCTATGACACTTGTGTGTCAACTAGTGGGTTTTGCTTCATGCTTGGTAGCTGTTGTTGGTGGATTCTTAGACAAGAAGGAGTTTGACGGTTTGTAGGAGAAAAGGGGAAGAAACAAGAAGAGAAAATAAACCTGGAAGCTCCTGCCGATTGATTACAGTAAGACACAAGGTTTGAAGTACAAGACAAGCCAATACCTCTCTGCACAATCCCACAGAGTGCCCAATCACAAAATACCAAATATCCCAAAGTCTTCTTGCTCTCGGCTCCTCTGCACCAGACCTCCACCTGCTTCAAGCTTGTCCTTATGCACACCTTGCACCAAGCTTCCACAAAGGGGGAGGAGTGAATACCTTCTGTCGGTATGCACCCACTGCAATGGGACCTTGAGATACTCGGAGGGCCTAGCTTAGGGCTCTCTGCACAATCCCTTAGGCACTTCCTATGCACTCCTTCACTTCCACTTCTCTGCATCGTCGTCCCACTGGTGACTCTTGCACTTCTCTCTCTTACTTCCTTAGACTATGCTCTCTTGCTTACTCTAAAATTGGTCCAAGAATGGCCCTTGCCTTCATGTGAGTGTGTCGATCACTCTGCAATGGTATCTTGGTCCTCACTTTGATGTCCCAAGATTGTCCTCACAAGTGGCAGCCAACAACTCACTGTTTTGTCCTGTAGTGACTTTAGACTAAAACCAAAAAATTTAATGGGGGGCCATTCTTTCACTTGTGTGTACACTTTGTCGCTTCACATACCTTCATGTTTTCTTTTAAGTCTTCACTTTTTTTTCACATAAGAGGGGTTCACCTGAACCTTCCAAAACACTTTAAAACACACTTTGAACCTTAGGGAAATTAGAGAAAATACCTCTGCAACCTGCAACCCATTTTCTCCAATTTACCCTTTGTGGACAATTCATTGTGCACTACCTATGCACTTTGACACCTGCACTTACGCACTTTGACTTTGCACCTGTTGACTTTGACCTTGACCTTGTTGATGTTGACCATTTGACTTTGACTGTAGTTGACTTTGACCATCATGACTTTTATGGGCTCAACAGTAGCTCATGTATATCTTGGTTGAGCAAGAAGCAACCTGCTCTGGCCACTTCGAGTTGTGAGGCTAAGTATAGGGAAGCTTTCATAGCAACTGTTGAGTGTGTGTGGCTCAGACACCTTACAACTAATTTGGGCATTGGTTAGCCTTTTGCCACCACCATCTTCACTGACAGTTAGAGCGCATCGGCCTTTGCGAGGAACCTTGTGTTCCATGCTCACACTAAGCACATTGAGGTGCATTATCACTATGTCAATGAGAGGTTCTTTGTAGGGAGATCAACTTGGCATATGTGCCCATGCAGAAGAACATTGCAGACCTTTTCACGAAGGCTCTACCTAGGGAGAATTTTGAAGCTTTCCGCAAAGCTTTGGGCTTACTTCCTTTTGTGGAGTGATTTCCACATAGCTTGGCACTTCCTTATACATGAAAGCTAGCTCCTTGTTCACTGCATCACTCCCAGGGGGGATATGTTCATATATTAAGGTAGTGATGTGTGTGAACACACTACGACTACCGAGACACTTTTTTCCCTCTTTAGGAGGTTTTTTTCCCCAGCTTGTATATACGCCTATTGCCCTAATGGGCTGCTTATCTTTGTACATTCTCTAGTAATACATTGAGTATTGTGTGTTGTGCTCCAAGCATGTTCTTCTTCCTTGTGCTGTTTTCTTGCTTCTGCAAACGTCTAACTCCAACAAAAATCAATTACATTTTGCTTGGAAGATTTCTTGAGTGTTGTGAAGTCCAACCATAGTTGGTTCTTTGTGTCCTTTGTGCTTGAAGAGAAGACGGCCGCAAGTGCATTACACACTTCATGGGATGTCTTACAACTTCTAATGTGAGGCAAAAAAATATCTGAGATAGAGTTGAGGAGATAAGACCTGCAAGTGCATCCTCGGAGCACCATGTGCTCAATCTTTCTTGCTCTTCTTGTGTAGCTTGACGTTTATTCCTGAAACTTAGCATAACTTCATCTCCAGCAATATAACCAAATAGATTCTTGCCTTGAAGATAAGCGTCCATCCTTAATTACCAGGCTAAGTAGTTACCTCTATCCAATTTTTCAATTGATGAAGGAAATCCATTTGCCATGTTGTCCAACTTTGCTCTGATACCACTGTGAGGATGGATTTGCACTTGATGAAGATGATGTGGTGCTCCAAAAACTTTGCACTACACCAGCCAAATGAACTCCAGAGATATATGATGGGCCCTTTTAACTTCCCAAGGGATGTGTTAGACACCCTATGTACCTTGGAAGGTCACTCTCAAAAAATTGAATAAAAAAGACAAGTTTGAGCAAGTGTCAACATGAAGAAACTTTCTATTTTGGTTATGTAGGCTTCAGTATTTCACTCAATGCTCATTCTCTGATTACAATTGACTAGAGAGCTTTTAGAGGAACCTAATTAGGAAGCAATGCAACCTATTGGGAGCTATTTCATAAAAAATGATTGACCATACTGAGAGAAATAATTTTAGCAATTCATGTATGTAATCCCGACTTTTCATGATGTAGAAGATGCAAAGACATAGGTGACTTCTAATGTATATTTCTCACGATTGAGAAATCTAAATGCAACAAAACTTTGGGTCTATATAATAGACTTAGAGAGATAACATTACCAAGTTAAATCACTAAAAATAATGCACCATGCTCAAAGAAACCATCTCTACAATCTGAGTGAAAAACAGAGATATATGACAATAAACAATACACTCACATAGGCATGAAGATATGGCCACAAATGATCATGAATTCAAATGTATATTGAATGTAAATTACAATGAACTTTCTAGGACATGTGTATGCCTTGAGATCACACTCTGATATGGCAAGAAGCTCAGCTAATGAATGTAAACCGCATGACTAAATCATGTGCATGTATAATGATGATTGGAGCCAAGATTTAAATTTGAATCTTGCTCACCTAAACCACTTTTCCTCATTCTTAGTGATTGATTCTCAACTAACTCAGTCACGACTTTGTAGCTTTTCTTTCCCTTCTCATCAAGTGGATTCAATCACTTTTGATTCCTTCACTTTTACATCAAGTAAGTATTCAAATAATTACAAGGGTGAGTTCATAGATGACCTCTTCAAATCTTTAGTATTTTCTTCAACTATAGCATAAGGTTTTATGACATTTCAAGACAAGCCTTTCACTAGACTTGCCATGACCTTGTTCCAACACAGATCAAGAGCCATATTCTTATGAGGCAAAGACCAAACCAAAGTGGAGGAGGGCTATGTACAGTGTAGAGCTCAAAGCTCTCAAGAAAAACAACACTTGGGAACTAGTACCCAAGAAGGAAGGCCTGAAGATAGTCAAAACAGGTGGGTGTATAAAACCAAGAGGAATGCAGATGGTAGCTTGGTAAGGTACAAGGCTACACTAGTAGCCAAAGTGTTCACACAGACACAACTTGATATGCATATATGTAGATGATCTCCTTGTGATAGGAGATGATGATGCAACCATAAGGACCATCAAAGAGAGTTTTCAAAAGCTATGAGCTTACTTGATATGGACACTACCACCTTAATCTTGAGGAGTGTTGAAGTGTGGATTATGCAAACTCTAGGTGGACATTGGGGAGGGGTGTTAGATATGATCAATGCCTCACCCTTATGTAATACCACCATTGTTCCATAACACTCTATTTTGTAAGTCCTCTATTATGAGGAGAAGCCATGTGAGAGTGTTGAAGAGTGGTAGGTTGGATGAGGTCTAGAGTAGACTATAGATGGATAGTTAGGAATTCTACTTCTAAGCCATTGGATTTGGGATTGATCCTATGTGGAGATGAACCTAAATCAAGGGCTAGAAATTAAAGTATCTTTTTTAAATCGGGGAAGGGTATATTTGGTGTGGGCCATTGAATCTAGAATTGATCCTAAGTGTGGATTAAACAAGATCAAGGCCTACAAACAAATGGTTGTTGATCTTACCTTTGTACTATTGGATTTACCCCATAGATCAATGGTGGAGATATTGCTCGGCATGGATCAATCTTCCACAAACCTAAAACATGGATAGACCAACATAGGCTTGGATGACCTTGTTGGAGATCCACTCACTAATTAGGCATAAGGACATAAAGACAAAGAGAAGTAGAAACAAAGCATTCAGAAAAATCAAAGCCTTAGTGAAGGGACAAATTCACGCCTGTAATATACAGCATAGAAACTTCTAGAATTACTAGTTTTGAATCTCCGATCAAAATGTATATAAGAGAGTTGAGAGAGTGCTTATATATATGAGATAGAAGAGAAGATAGGAATCTCAAGAGAGAGATGTAGTAGACGCAAGAGTGCATATGTAGAGATGAATAACAGAACCTGAAATGTTGGGTATTCATCTGAGAGAGAGAGAGATGGTAAGGAAGAACTACTCAGCATAGGAGAGTTTTCCATGGCTATGAGCAAAGTGAGGCCAAGCCATTTTTGTACACATCATCTCTAATAGAAAACACATATTTATGTGGAAAGATCGGAGTGCATTCTTCTCGTGTGAAGAAATCCAAGTGATTTCATATTACTGTGAAAGTTAATTAACAGTCACAGTTTCAGTCACAAATTTTTTTTCCAGTAAACGTTTTCCGATACTTCTGCAAGTTAGATCTCGCAGCACATTGTAAAGTTTTTCATGAGTGATAGATTATCTTAAAGCTAGGATTTTGAACTACAAACTGATCAAAAGAGTTTTGTGAAACGGGACATGTACACATGGTACAGTGTCTAACCGAAAAGACATCCAGAATTGGTGAAGTTTTTTCTCAAACTTCAGTTAGAGTTCAATTATTGAAGGAATCTCATGTATTACTTCCTTAATTCATCTACAGTCATTTGAAGTAATTACAAACAGGATCACAATTGATTCTGGTAACATTTCGATACAATTTCGGTGAGAGTCCGGTAACAGTCCGGTGAAGTTTCGGTGATATTTCGGTGAGTTTAAAACTTAGTGTTGACACAATTAAGTGACGTAAAAGTTATCTAACTGTAAGCAAACACAATAGTGTAAAGTTTGAAGTAAATCAGTTCAGAATTGAAGCTTGAAGAAAATGCAAAGCTTTCTGTAAAGTGAATTTTCAGTTTTCACTAAATACAGTTATAAAGTTTTCAGTTTCAGAAGGTTTCTAAGCTATTGATGATTATAGAGGTGTTCTAATATCACTCTAGCTTTGTTCTAGTTGAGGCGTGGCAATTTTCCACAGTCTTGTTAGTGAACAAGATTTTGCAACAACATCACAGTACCTCAACAAAGTGGTATCAGAGCTAAAGGTTCTGAAGAGCAGAAAAGGTTTCTGAGAAGTAGAAATGAAAGTAAATATACAAGAGAATTTGAAGAATTCTTCACAAGAAAGGTGAAAGCTAAAGAGATAAACAACAAATGATCAAGAAGCATTGGGAAGTCATTCTCAAGGGTAAAGGTTTATGAAAGGTAAAATCTCTTAACGTTATACTCACCGACAGTAACAGAAACAAGAAGATTATGGCAGATCATATCTCTATTGACAAATTGGACAGAGATAAGTATCCCGCATGGGTAATGTGAATGGAAGCCTTACTTATGAGTAAAGACTTAATGAAGTATGTGACAGGAGAAGAAAAGAAGCCTACTTTTGGAGACGATAGTCAACCGAAGAAAGAAGAGTTAGAAGCTTTGAAGCTGTGGCAGAAGAAAGATGCAACGCCATTACAGATCATCTACTACCACATATTAGAGGTCTGGAGAAAGCGGAAGACATATGGAGTGTGTTGGAAGATCATTTCCAAAACACTACTAAAGCTAGGAAGGCTAGCTTATGGTCGGAGTTCACAACGTTCAAGAAAAAGCAAAGTCAAAGCATTAGTGATTATGTCACTAAAATGAAGGACCTAGCAGACAGTCTTGGATCAATTGACGAAAATATTGAAGATCACAGGTTGATAGCGCAATTACTTGTTAGACTGAGAGGAGATGAAAGGTGGAAACCTTTCGTACTATCAACTGAACTTTCATTAAATCATTTTGCACCAGATTTAAATCAGTTGCTTGGACTAATGCTAACATTTGAGCAAGATTTGAAGACAGACGGGATAAAGGACATAGTTCTGCTATGTACACAAAGAATAAGAAGAAAGGTGATAAAGGAAAAGAAAAAGATGAAGAAGAGATGACTACTCAAGCAAATTATGCAAGAGGAAGAGGTAACATCAGAAAAAGAGGTAATACAAAAGGAAGAGGTAATCAGAAGAAGTCTTGTTGGATCTGTGGACTAAGCAATCATTTGGCTCATGATTGCTAGCATAATTCTCAAGGATCAATTCAGAATCAAAGTAACAATAGCAGAGGCAGAAGCAGAAGATATCAAAGAGGTAGACAAAGCCAAAAAGGCGGACATGGTAGAGGTGGAGCAAGAAGTTGGGGACAAAATCAGTCTCACAACACTACCTACTACAATTATGCGAATGATACATAGAACGACGATCATACAACATTGATGATGAATTCGATAAGTACATTAGAAAATGAAGACATCAAGGTATTCCATATTGACTCCAGTTGTTCAAATCCGTTGTCAAGAAATATAGAATTGTTATCAAAACTAGAAGGAGGTATTTCAAATCATACAGTACAAACAGGTGATAACACAAAACATAATGTAAGTTCAATTGGAAAGGTAAAGTGTAAGAATGGTGCTGACCTACTAACAAATGTTTTGTATGTTCCAACAATCCCGAAGAATCTGATCAGCGTGGGACAGATAGTAGAAAAAGTTTTTCAAGTCAGGTTTACAAATGAAGGAGTATTTGTTGAAGATCCAGAGAAAGGATACAAACAAATTGTCCATGGTGAAAAGGAAGGTAGACTTTTTACTCTTAACACTACAAGAAAAAGGGGGGCGTAGCGACGCCCCCGAATCAGATTATGCGACGAAAAAAACGAAAACCGTCGCTTATGCGACGAAATCATCGCATAAGCGACGGTAAAAAGTTAGGATTTTTTTTTTTGGCCGAGCCTCGTCGCATAAGCGACAATAGCGTCGCTTATGCGACACTAAACAACAAGCATCGCTAGTAGCGTCACTGGTTAGCGACGCTATTAACGACGTTGGCAAACTGCAGAGCGTCGCATATGCGACGCTCTGGAATGTTAAAAAAAAAATTCAATTCTCCCGGCACATTTGTGCCGGGCCTTGAACGCGAGGAAGAGCTGTAAGACCAAGAGAGAGAGAGAGAGAGAAAGACCGCGCGCGCGAGAGGGAGAGAGAGAAGCGAGACCGGTTAGGTATGCGCATACACACACTTACACACACACATATGTACACACACATTCACACACATTCACACACATATACATACATGCATACATATTGCATATGCATATGCATACATACATACTTACATGCATATCATATACATACATGCATACATATTGCATATGCATATGCATACATACATACTTACATGCATATGCATACACACACACATATGCATACATACATACTTACATGCATATGCATACACATGCATATGCATATGCATACATAATGCATATGCATACATAATGCATATGCATATGCATATGCATACATAATGCATATGCATATACATACATAATGCATATGCATATGCATACATAATGCATATGCATATGCATACATACATACTTACATGCTTACATACACTTTCATAATGTATACACACACATATGCATACACACACATATGCATACATACATGCATACACATACACACACATAGATACATACATACACATAAATACATACACACTCATAGATACACACACATACACATAGACACACACACATACACACACATACACACATAATGATGCATACACACACATACACATGCATACACACATACAGACACATGTACACACACATACACACATAATGATGCATACACACACATACACATGCATACACACATACAGACACATGTACACACACATTCACACACACATTCACACACATATACATACATGCATACATATTGCATATGCATATGCATACATACATACTTACATGCATATGCATACACACACATATGCATACATACATACTTACATGCATATTCATACACATGCATATGCATACATAATGCATATGAATACATAATGCATATGCATACATAATGCATATGCATACATAATGCATATGCATACATAATGCATATGCATACATAATGCATATGCATACATAATGCATATGCATATGCATACATAATGCATATGCATATGCATACATAATGCATATGCATATGCATACATAATGCATATGCATATGCATACATAATGCATATGCATATGCATACATAATGCATATGCATATGCATACATAATGCATATGCATATGCATACATACATACTTATATCCATACATAATGCACATGCTTACATACACTGTCATAATGTATACACACACACATACACACATAGACACATACACACATAATTATGCATACACACACATACATATGCATACACACACATATGCATACATACATGCATACACATACACACACATATGCATACATACATGCATACACATACACACACATAGATACATACATACACATAAATACATACACACTCATAGACACACACACATACACATAGACACACACACATATACACACACATACACACACACATAGACACATGCACACGTAATGATGCATACACACATACACATGCATACATAGACACACATAATAATGCATACACACACATACATATGCATACACGCACACATGCATACAAACATATACACACATATACACACACACATGCATACACACATATACACACACATATACACATATACACATACACATGCATACACACACACATGCATACACACATTCAAACACATATACACACACACATACACACATAGATACATACACACGTAATGATGCATACACACATACACATGCATACATAGACACACATAATAATGCATACACACACATACATATGCATACACATACATATGCATACATACATGCATACACATACACACTAAGACACATAGACACACATAGATACATACATACACATAAACACATACACACTCATAAACACACACACATACACATAGACACACACACATATACACACACATACACACATAGACACATGCACATGCAATGATGCATACACACGTACAAATGCATACATAGACACACATAATGATGCATACACACACATACATATGCATACACACACATATGCATACATACATGCATACACATACACACATAGATACATACACACACATAGATACATACATATACATAAACACATACACACTCATAGACACACACACATACACATAGACAACACACACATATACCTACACACATACACACATAATGATGCATACACACACATACACATGCATGCACACACATACACATGCATACACACACATACACGTATATATATTGATTTCTAACCATTTTGTTTTATATGTTAGGTATTATGGATCCCAGTAGAGAGAGAAGGGCGAAACTCACTCTCATAAAAAGTCTTATGAGAGCAAGAGTTCCATCAGATACTCTAGGGGCCATAATGCGGGACTACGCAGAGATGTCCGATGAGGAGCTGGAGTATACGATCCAGATGCTTACGCGATCAGACGAGGGCTCTTCTGCAGATCCACATGCAGGAAGAGAGCTATCTGCTCATAGGTATGTTTTTTTTCATAAATTTTTTTAATGATATTATAGCACATATTTTTATTTATTTCTATCTATCTATTTTCAGGACACCTATACCACCTCCAGCACGTGATAGCAGAGCAAAGATGTTGCCTATGAGGACATGCATAGGCACGTTAGGACTAGAGTGCGACATAGAGCCAGAGGGGAATATTGTATACATAGGAAATGGATTGGAGTTCAAGAGGAGAATGCGTGCACTATGCGACTCTTACCTGCGCTTTATCCACTTACCCTGGAAGTAAGTAAAAGTTTTACATATAAATTGAAATATATATCTTATGTTTTATTTATATTATGTTTTTTATTTTTGTAGTGAGCATGATGAGAGGGATAAAAAGTACGTGCTCAGTTCACTTGAGACGGAGTTTGGGACAGGGTGGTCTCTTAAATTGTGTTTAAAAGAGATGCGGACACTTATGGCGCATCGTCGTGACAATGCACGGTATGTATGTATATGAGAGAGAGAGAGCACTAATCTCGATATTAGGGTTTTGAAATCCCTAATTTAAAAACTCTAATTCAACCTTTTAGCTATATGTTTGAAGTATATGTACACCTCCGACGTCCTACTAGAGAGATGTCTCTCCTCCCAACCTTATGCCTCTATATATAGCTACTCGAATCAACGAGGATCATGATTCATAATATATGTAAAGATATATACACATCATGTAGATAGGATACATAAATATAAAATGGAGTAGATATATTATGCTTCACACATACATGCCTAAATGCACACATAAATATATATATACATACTAACATATTTACATGTACATATTTACACATACATGTACATGCCTACATGCACACATAAACATATATATACATGCATACATATTTACATGTACATATTTACACATAGACACATATACATATATACATGTACACAATTATAAACACTTGCATATATTACGTACATGAATACATGTATACATATATCACACACATGCAAACACATACATATACATGAAATACATATATATGCATACTAATATATGTATACATATAATACACATGAATACACACACATATGCATACATACATGATAAAAATTTACTCCTCGAAGATAAAGCTATATATAAAATAATTAGGCATACCCCCGAGCTTCATGTTCTAACTTAGAAGAACATGATTTCATCTCTCTAGTAGGATTCATCGTTATTCAAGTTAATAAAAAAAACCTATTATCTGATATCCATTCAGAAGCTTCAAGTTACTATCTAATCTGCTCATATGTTTTCATTATTGCCATCATTTTGGTAAGACATCAATATAGTCTCATCTTCATTATCCTTATTGATTTCATTTATTTCTTCTATTGTTAAATCTATGTTCTCATGAATCACATCATCTATTGGTGGATTAATATCTATTTCTGGTAATTCCTCTTCCTCATCGGTAGAATCAACATGTAGACAATTATCCTCTTCATCAAAAAGATTAGTATCATTATCACGTATAATGAGTCTAATTTCTATTCCAGATGTTGATGTATCAGTATCTGATGCTGAATCATCAAGAGGACTTTCTTCAATCTCTCTAACAATAAACTGTTCAAACAATGGCCTACCTCTAGGTTGCACATGAATGACTTGCCACCAAGGATGAGCATCTGGGTTTTTATAAAAAAATGCTTGTTCAATATGCCTAGGAAGAATATATGGTTCTTTAGTAGATCGCATTACCCTGGAAGAATCAATTGCCCAAAACCCAGATAATTCCTTTCTTATTGTAGAATTACTACCTTTATACTCCGCTCGATACCAGTCAACCTTCAAAATGACCTATCAAAATATATAACAACAAAAATGTCCCATTATTAGGTGCTTAAAAAAATAACTAACTCTAAAAAATATATATAAACTTTTTTCTACCTGTTTGAATGTACGAAATGAAATTTCGTAGATACCAACAATAGTTCCTACGTAACCAAGTTCGCTATCTATAAGGTTCGTGTCTTTTGAGCTAGCACGTGATAGTTGCTTGAAACAAGCAACAATACTAGAATCCTCTGTTTTACGTAAAGAATCAATGGCTTTGATTCTAATATGTTGTCCAAAAGCCCACATATTAGTGAACATTTGAGCCTGCAAAATAAATTCAATTAGTAAATAGAAACTAACATACATATATGAAAAAAATAAAATATATATTTTAATAAAATTACCTTTTGTTCACAACCTATCATTAACTCTCTTTGCTCATCTGAGATTTCTTCATTATTTGCGTTGGCGAGTTGCAAACGACTATATAGCCAATCCGTGAAAGAAGGTATAGCTGTAATCTCATTATTATCGAGATTACGTCTAGATCTTTTGTTTTTTCGCCTTTTACTTTGGAGACTTTGAAGTTCCTCGTACTCGTTAACGAATGCTTGCATGCATTCGCTATTATATGCTACAAAAGTAGAAACATCATTTTTTTTCTTGACATGTAAATAAGAATGGAACCCCCTTACCTGATAATACCTCATCTGTTATTTTTGAAGAAGACTCGCTCGTCCATGCACGTGGAGCTTCTTCATGAACTCTTTCAAGGTACTCACTAACGTAATACATGCACTCTTCAAGCATCCAACCCTTTGCCATGGATCCTTCTGGTTTTGCTCTTTGTCGCACATAACCTTTTAGTATTCCCATAAATCACTCGACCCAAAACATCCATCGAGTGTTGACAACACCGGCAATCTCTATCTCATCTAGAAGATGGACTAGTAAATGAACTTGAATATCAAAAAATGAAGTAGGAAGTTCTTTTTCCATCAAACACAGTAGCTCTTTGCATTCACATTTTTTTTGTGGGATCGAATTTTTATCGATCTCTTTGGATGTAATCCACCTATACAAATCATAAAAACAATTGTAAAGAAGTTAATTAAAAAATAAAAGATATCCAATATTCATACATATCAAATATAAAAGTATCATAATTACCTTATAAGTGATCCAAGACGATAGATCACATCTCGTACTCCTTTCGTTGTACATCCATCGATAACCAAAGGTAAAATATGTTTCAAAAAGTTATGCCACTCATGGGTCTTTAATCCAGATAAGCTCTTATCATCCATAGTAAACATGTTTTGAAACGATGCTCCATATCCTGTCGGAGTCTTGATCAATTGAATTCTATTGTTGATAGTTTGTATCTCTTTTGTTGTAAGTACCCAAGGAGCAGATGCATAAGTCGTTTCTTGTCGATGTCTATCAAAAACTGGCCATAACTTTGGTTTGGATTTTTGATCTTTCAAATCATTCCTTGATGCTGTGGTATCTTTTAGTCCAAGAAGATGTTGCCATAGTGAATAACCAATATTTTTTAATATATGCATAGGATCAAGAAGATGACATACTTTTAACTCTTTCCAATACTCCAAAGAATACCATATTGATATGTTCTCTGCGAGTGCCAATTTCCCTTTACCTCTGTTCACATACTCATTATCTGAATCATCACTGAAGATTTCTGCTTCTGGATCTATCAGAGGTCCATCTGTCCATTTTTTATACCAATCCATAGGCGTCATAGGTTTTGGATATTGGCCTGTTTCAAGCTTTCCATTAAAATGTATCGCTTCTCTTTTAGATCTTAATGGATGATCATCAGGCAAGAATCGTCGATGTCGAAGATAAATATTTTTGTTGAGATTCTTACTATAGATTGATCTCAACCAATCACCACAATATGGACAAGCTTTATAACCCTTAGTAGATATTCCTGCATCATGGAAAAGGATAAAAATATAATTAGATTAAATCATATTTATTTACATGCATATTGAATAAAAAAATTACATCAATACCTGAACAAACGCCATATCCAGGAAAATCGTGAATAGTCCAAGCCACAATACCACGAATCGTAATATGTCTTTCATTGATGCTTTTCGATATATCAATGACATTAATACCTCTCCATAACTCTTGAAGATCGTCAATGAGAGGAGCAAGATATACATTCATATCTTTAACTTGTCTTTTGCCTGGGATTAAAAGTGAAAGCATTAAATGTTCCTTTTTAATGCTAAGATATGGCGGAAGATTGTAGTTTATGACTACCACTGGCCATGTTGACCATTTACTGGATTTCATGGAGAATGGATTAACCCCATCTAATGCAACTCCTAACTTTAGATTCTGTGGATTTTGTGCAAATGCAGGCCATGTAGAATCAATATGCTGAAAAGCAACACTATCATGAGGAATTCTGATTATTCCATCAGTACTTTTGTGATCATGTCCCCAAGTCAAAAGCTTTGATAATTCGGGGCTTTGAAACATATTCTAATCCGTGGAGCCAATGGAAAATGTCTCAATACCTTATTCGGGATTTTACCTTCTTCACCCTTATATCGAGGAGATTGACATTTGGGACATGTCAAAGAGTCTGCATATTCACCTCTATATAAAATACAATCGTTAGGACATGCATGTATACATTGATAATCTATACCAAGATTGTTGATTATCTTCTTCATTTCATCATGTGAGGTAGGAAGAATATTTTGACTTGGTAAAAACTTTTCAGATAATAACCTGTAAGTTTATCAAAAAAAGATATATTAAAAAAGGTAAATAAATATACATACATATATACATGTAGGTTTTTATTTTTACTTTAGATAAGGTAAGAACAAGAACTTGAATTGAATAGATACTTTTTGTCCGCGCATCTTTTAAAACTATTAATGCATCTTTCAAAATATTTACGCAAAACAATCGTATCCTGTCAATTCACACATATGTTCATATAATGGTGACATGGATGAATCGCATGCACAGAGGTTAGTCAAGATAGAGCAGGATTTCTCGAGTATGCAGTAAACCTCTTGCATGTCAATGATGAACATCTGAACTTTAGGATACAAAGTGGACTACTGTCTCTTGAGTAACCTTTGTGCATGCGACTCATCCATGTCACCATTGCGAATATTTGGAAAGATGCATTAATAGTTTTAAAAGATGCGCGGACAAAAAGTTTCCATTCAATTCAAGTTCTTGTTCTTATAACCTTATCTAAAGTAAGAATAAAAACCTACATGTATTTATATATGTATATATATTTATGCATATATATATATATATAAATAGATAGAAAATTAAAATTTATACCTTAATAGTGTCGAAACAGATACATTACTCCATCCAAAACGATTTTGAAGGTTGAGAATAAGTAAGCTCGCATTTAGTCATGTCAAATGACTTCCTTCATATACATGCTTTAGACATTCCTCTCGAAGATATTTCTCATTTTTAGAAATATCCATGCTCTCACTGTCATTTTGATACTAATCCTCAATAAAATCTGCCATGCCATCATCTTCATCATTGTCACACAAATCTTGTACTTTATCATCTTTTGAATATAGATCTTTCAACTTTGCATATTGCACATGCTTAGTTTTGCATAGCCTCCTCATGGAAGCTTCTGATAAATGAGGTCTTATTGGTAATTGTGAATGTTGTGGATGAATATCATCAACATCATACGTTGGAATCTACACATATAAATAAAACTCATTAGTATTTCATAAATGAATAAAAATTAAACTTCAAATATAAAATTAAGTATATAACTTATTAAATATGGATAGAAAATTTTTATTCTCTCTAGCTAAAAGGTGCTCTTGGAGGTCTACGCAATCCATAATTCACTAATAGTTCATCACAAGCATGTAATGTAGTAATAGCATTGACAACTATGTATCTTGATACATCTCTACTCATGTATGGTGATTCATGACTATTTTCACGCTCCTCAAATGTGCAATTAGTCCTTGAACTATTATGTAATCCTCGGCTACTATTTATTAAACCTGCTATATTTCCATGTGTGTAAGGTCTTCCATCAATATATAATCTTTCATTTTCTGCATGTAAAATCCTTCTACTAGTAAGAGATGCTGCGTTCAAGCATATTCCATAAGTACTCATGCTTTGAACATGACGTGAAAGTCGATGCCAATCTCCCCATCCATATATAGGACCACAAAATGACATAAGAGTGACTTCAGAGTTCGGAGGCACATACAAATCCTCTACAATAAAGAGACCACGACCAGCATTAGTAATAGTGGATGGAGCAATCATATAGCGATTACCCCAAAAGTTGAAAACCTCTCCATCTAAAGGAAGTGGTCCTCTATTCCATCCTCCATATCTTCTTCTATCATATGTTTGTACTAAAAAACGATCACGAGCTGGCAATGGATAATCTCCAGCCGTTTCATTCTCTAAACCAGGAGGTAGAGGATTTCTAGAAACCTCTGCTTGTAATTGATGAACAGCAAGTCCATGACGTGTAGGAGGTATATTAACATTATGAGAAAAATCATCATCATCATCATCGAGAAAGTATTGCTGTATATCAATAATAATTTGATTTTATACATGGTTTTTAAATAAAAAAGTGACATTAATATATATAGAAAATACATACCCAAGCATTATCACGTTGACTAGGTGATGGTGCATGCTCAAAAGTACCATACTCTGCCTCATTTTGAATACATTCCAATCGTGGTCTTCGATACGTGCCATAACAAGAGTTACACCAACATATAATATGCTCTTGATAGTAAAATTCATCATAATTCCTATCGGAGGACACATGTGAAGTCGTTGCATGGGTAGGAGGTGGTGGAGTACCCTCTGATTGATCAGAATCTGCACATCATAAGAAACATAAAAAATATATATAAGTTATGTATCCATCAAATATAGTTAAAATTAAATATTTCATAAACTTACAGTATAAAGTCATTGCACGATGAGGAGACGGTGGTGGAGTTCCATCTGATTGATCAGAATCTACATCATAAGAAACATAAAAAAATATATATAAGTTATGTATCCATCAAATATAGTTAAAATTAAATATTTCATATACTTACAGTATAAAGTCGTTGCACGATGAGGAGACGGTGGTGGAGTTCCATCTGATTGATCAGAATCTACAAATAATGGTATTTGATATTAATAATTTGATTATCTACATAAATAAAAAATTCACATATACATATTTACACATACACACATATTCACATATACACATTTATACATACACACATATTCACATATACACAACACATATTATTGTGGGATAAATGCATGTATTTTGTATGAATGAGTGTATAAGCATGCATGTGTGTGTACGTATATATGTGGATATGTATATGTGTGTTTATGTTATATGTATGTATATGTGTATATATATACATATATGCATGCGTATATGTTTGTATGTATATGTGTATGTGGGTATGTGTATGTGTATGTGTATGTGTATATGTGTGTATATATGTGTATGTATTCTGACTTTTTTTTCTGTTTGAGATTAAATTAACAGGAGATATTGTATGGTCGAAAAAAATAAGAGGTGAGCTAACATACCACCTGAGTCGTGGCAGTTTTTTCGTAGACAGCTACGTCTTCAGGAGTCATTTCCTCAGCAGAAGGTACACAAATTAATAGTTTATATTTATAATTTTTAGATATTTTAGTAATTTTTTAATTTAATTTATGTATTTTTTCCCTTGAATAAACAGGCTGCTGCAAAGAAGAGAGTGGAGTCGGGCCACACATCGCACTTAGGCCAAATGGGCCATAATGGTTTTGTAGCTACGTTTGTAAGTATATGTGTTATTGTGAGTATATTTTTTATTTTAGTTAAAATGCAAGCAACTAATGTTTTTTATTTGTTTCATTGCAGCGAAAGGATTATGGCCGATATCCTATGAAACACGAGATCGAGTATGCTACACATTTTGGATATCGGCGTTTGAGCGAGTATATACAAGATCATCCTGATGCCTTTGTGAGTATTTTTAAATTTTATATAATTATTTTGTTGTTATGAATGTTTTAATTATTTTATTGATTTATGTTTGTTATAAACATTGAACAGATCTTGAAAGGTATTCATCACAAGGTTAGTCTATATGAACTTATAAGGATGGATTCAAAAATAAGAAGTGACTTACTGAAGATTATACACTCTGCTCACTTGGTCCAATCACCTAGTATAGATGGTTTCATGGTTGATTTTCCCCCTGCACCCTTAGCAGATTACCAAAGCTCAAGATTATCTGTTTGTATAAAGGATGAAACTCTCACAGGTGTGATCATAGATGGAGGCTCTGGTATCAATTTAATGCCATATTTTACAATGAAGAAGTTGAAATTGAGCCCCACCAAGTTGGCACCATTCACGGTTACATTAGCATATCAACATCGGGTTGTGCCACTTGGCATTATTGAAAAGGTATTGATGGTAGTACAGGGCTGCCACTTTGTTCTAGATTTTGTTGTTATTGCACTTCCACAGGAGACTTCTTACCCTTTACTCCTGGGGAGACCTTGGCTGAGACAAGCAAAAGCTTTGCAAGATTGGGGGAAAAATAAACTATGGATTTCAACAAACACCAATAGCCAACTGCAATTACATTTGGAAGAGGGATTTGACTCAGGAAAAACTACTGGATATACTGTGGACACTCAGGTAATGCCCACTCTACCCCAAGAAGATGATACATTGTTCAATTGGATGATGGGAAGTGCAGTGTTGCACGGTGGAGATCAATGAAATTGAGGAAGAAGTTGTAGATAAGGTAATTACAGCAAATAGCAATGAAGACCACAAGGTGTTGAAGAATGAACAATTGAAGGAAACTACAAGCTTTGAAGATGCAACCAATATAAAAATATCAGAGAGGGAAGATTATGAACCAAAGAGTAGAGAAGATCTTCCTTTTGCAGATATACCTCAAGGATGGATGGAAGAACATGTTGCAGAATATAAATTAAAATCCACTCTTGCATATAGTGGAGATGATTTCTCAAACAAGACCAGTCCTGAAACATTGGTTCAAGAAGTAAATTTAGGGAATGAAGAGAACCCTCAAGTAGTCCACTTAGCATCCTGGTTGTGGCATTATCCTCCTTTGCTACAGAAGGTAACTTCTTTGCTTTTTATTTACAAAAGTGTCTTTGCATGGTCCTACAAAGATCTAACAGGGATACCAGAAGAGCTTGGGTTACATCGGATACCCTTAGTTGAGGGAGCCGCGCCAGTAAGAAATAGACCATATCGACTCAATCCGAAATATGCAGAGGCTGTAAAAGCAGAAATTACAAAGCTAGAAGAAGCTGGTATAATTGTTCCAGTAGAACATTCCAGGTGGCTTTCTTCCATGGTTATTGTACCCAAGAAAAATAGTGGAAAAATAAGAGTATGTGTTGATTTTCGTGCTTTGAATAAAGTAACTGTTCAAGATGGATTTCCTCAGCCCTTCACAGAGCAAGTACTTGAGGAAGTAGCTGGACACACTTTGTATAGTTTCTTGGATGGTTTTAGTGGCTACAATCAGATAGTGATTCATCCTGACGATAGGGACAAAACAGCCTTTGTCACTCCCTGGGGCACTTATGTCTATACTCGCATGGCTTTTGGTTTGAAGAATGCGCCAACTTCGTTTAATAGAACGATGTATCTCATATTGGGCAAATGGTTAACAACCTTTCTACGCATTTTCATGGATGACTTTTCAGTATTTTCAGGTACAGATAGAAGGGCAGTAGTTCAAGATTTCCATGACCATTTGGAAAATCTAAAAGAAATATTTGAGCAATGTCTCAAAAGAGGTTTGAAATTGAATCCTGATAAATGTCACTTTTTGGTCACTAAGGGCACTCTTCTTGGTCACATAGTATCTGCTGAAGGCATAACTGTTGATCCCGCAAAGGTTACAGCTATTCTTTCCATGCCAATTCCACAAAGCCCAAAGGAAGTGCAAAGTTTCTTGGGCCATGCAGGGTATCAGAGAAGATTCATTAGGATGTATTCGGAAATTGCTAAGCCCTTGTCAAGGCTTACCAGCAAAAAGATCCCTTTCTCATGGAGTGCTGAAGCTGACAAAGCATTTTGTGAACTAAAGTTGAGGCTATGTACTGCTCCACTTTTAAGTGTTCCTAATTGGTCATTGGAATTTCATGTGCATACAGATGCTAGTCTTCATGTTGTTGGTGCAGTTTTAGCTCAACCATCATCACATA